>CM066737.1:83820270-86220270 GCA_033961575.1 Aselliscus stoliczkanus | reverse complement strand
GACTAATAAAAATGACAATGTATTTGAGAGTCTTCTCAAGACTATATTGAAGGACAGACAATTAAGTCTGCAAACTCACCCATGAGAAAGAGCTACATACCTCCTTGCTGAATATCACTACAGTCACCTTCCAATACCCGCTTGGGAAGCTATGCACCGATGCTGACACTTAGTGTACCCTTCAAAGCTATTTTGGAACTCTTTTACTGGAATGGCTATCAGAGCTGCCATTGTATTATTCTTGATGTCCTGAATGTCCTCAAAATGTCTTCCTTTCAAAACTTAATATTTATCAAATATTTTCATAACTTATATATTTCCTTTATCTTCAGGTAAAGAAAGAAGTCATTGGGGGCCAGATCAGATGAGTAGGGTGGGTGATCCTATAAAGTTATTTGTTTACTGCTAAAAATTCCCTCCCAGACAGTGCTGTGTGAGCTGGTGCATTGTCGTGATGCAAGAGCCATGAATTGTTGGCAAAAAGTTCAGGTCATCTGACTTTTTCATGCAGTTCCAAATAGTAAACTTGGTTAACTGTTTGTCCAGTTGTTACAAATTCATAATTCCTCTGATATCAAAAAAGTTAGCAACATCGTTGCAACAACGTTCATGAACTTGATTGTCACACCATACATACATACATACATACACACACACACACACACACACACACACCAAAAATGTATATAAGTGGACACTTCGGTCAGTGAGCTCAAGCAGCAGTGCACGATAATCAGAAGTGTCTGGGCACTGATGGTAACCACTTGTAGCGCCTCTTGTAACTACAGAAGTCAAATGTGACTTGTATTCATCTTTTGTTATCAGTATATATTGAGTTTTACAGTTTTACAGTTTTAATACAGTTTTCCTTTCTTAAAATGTGTACATATTTTTTGGATGTTTACACCAAATATATATATATATATATATCTCACTTTACAAAGGAAAAAAATGGATGTGTACACCAAATATGTATGTATGTATGTATGTGTGTGTGTATATATATATATATATCACTTTACAAAGGAAAAAATGGAAAAAAATATTTTTAAATACATTTTAAATTTTAGAAAAATCACCATGCTCTATAAAAATATAACATCAAAATAGTTTCAAACAGTAACAGAAATACCTATAGTTATACATTATAGGGATTAAACCAGCACTCACTATTTTACCATAATTAAAGCTAAAATTCAAAAGAGTTTCACTTGTGTGTTCTAATAAACATTCAAGAAAGAAATAATTCCAAACCTACACAGATTCTTCTGAGAATAGAAAAAGAGGGAACACTATTCAATCTTTTATTTATTATTATTTTCTTCATTTCAAGACAGCAAATAACAGTACAGTAAAAGATCATTAAAGTCATTCTTACCCAGGAAAATAGATGATAAATATAATATAAACAAAATGAATCTAGCATAAAAAGCAAAGTTCATAGCAGGCAAATAACTATTTTATGTAACAAAATTAACTGATAAAATTAACCTTGCAAAAAAATTAAAAGTCTCTTATAATTTCAATCATCATTCATGATTTTTTAAAGTAGAAATAGAAATTTTCTTAGTTGAAAAGTAGCTGTTTGTCATATAGTAATATCATAGTTAATGTTGAGATAATTAAAGATTTAATTTTAAAATGAGAAACAAGACAAGGATGCCCTCTATCACCACATCTATTCGGTACTCTGCTGGAGATCTTAGCCAGTGCAGAAAGTCAAGAAATATAACTAAAATGCCTAAGGAATAGAAAGTAAAAAATATATATAACTTGTGCTATTTTTATATGATATTGTTTTGTACAGAGAAAATACAAAATAAAGTACAGGAAATTGCTAGGATTTGTAAGAGAGCTTAATAGGATTTCTAGATAAAAATCAATAAAAATAAATTGTATTTTTATATAATAGCAACAAACAGAAAGTATTATTAAAAAGAAATAAATCCTTTCAGATAGTACCAAAAACCTGAAATAGTAATAAATCTAACAAGATGTGCAAAGTCTCTACAGACAATGTTATAATACTTTTTCAGACCTTGAAGAAATAAAAAATGAAGAGAGATATAGTCTGTTTATAAATTGGGTGTCTTAATACTGAAAAGATGTTAATTCTCTAAAAATTTATAGGGTAAGCAAAATCTAAATGAAAATACACAATATACTGTTTTAGACCTGAAAAGTTTCTTCGAAAGTTTATATGGAATTACAAAATCCCAAGAATAACCACTGCTCTTGAAGAACAAAATAAATGTGGAAAGACTTGTTCTACCAAATATTTAGGATTCTTACAAAGCTATAGTAAATAATATGGTTCAGTACTGATATAGAGACAAACAAATGGACCAAAAGAAGGTCACAGAGAACCAAAACGTACATTAAAACAATGTATATGATACCTCTGTATGGCAGATGTGTCACAGCAGATCAATAAAGAAATAACAAACTTTTTGATTAAAAAATGCTGAGCATGAGTTCTGGTCAAGATGGCAGAGTAGGTAAATCCTATGCTTGCCTCCTCTCAAGATCACATCAAAATTACAACTAAACTACAATCATTGAAAATTATCTGATGTCTAGCTGAGTTGAAGTCCTACAACTAAGGACATACAGAAGAAGCCACCTCAAGACTGACAGGAAGGGAATAGACATGGAACAGCCTGGTCCCATACCCACACCTGATGGTTAAAAATCAGGAGGGATATATCTGCTCCTCTGCAGGGATATATCTGCTGCAGAGGAGCAGACATATCCTGATAAGTGAGAAGTCACAGCCTGACACTAGGCTCTTCAGCCCAGGGCTCCAGTGCCAGAAAGAGAAGTCCCCATAACTTGTGTCTGTAAAAGCCAGCAGAGATTGTGTTGAGTGAGATGGAAGGCAACCAGAGGTCCAAGATTTCCTCTTAACACATTGTTTGTGGGAAATGAGTAAACTCGTCATATCGCTCAAATGCCCGCATACAATGTGTTAAAAGTCCTGTGCAAGAACTTACTCACTGATGGGCTCACTTGGCCTGAACTCCAATGCTAGGGTAGCAGCACGAAAGGTGCTAGGGACATATGGGGAGGAACACAATTGTCTGGCTCCAGGATGAGTGAGGGCTGGAGGGACAGCTTTCTCCAAGACAGAAGTGCAGACAGAAGCTACTACTGCTCCTTTGTTGAGCCATCCCTTCCCACCCACCCCAAGCATAAAGACACAGGCAGCCACCATATCTGAGTCTCCATCAACCTGGTTAACATCATACTTCCCTATCCTGGTGATTCCATGAGACTCTATCCCAACCAAATTTCAAGCCTACCCAAGCAGCTTCCCGTAGCTTTTCCATACAAACAACCTGTCTTGGATTATGCTGCAGACTTTCTTAAATCTCTCAAAAGTTCACAAACCCCAAACAAGCAGCATCTAACCTTGCAGTGCCCCATACCTCTTGCTAAGAAGCCCAAAGCCCAGCACTAGTGGAGGCTGAGTTCAGTTTGCAGCATAGCATTTCCCAGGCACCACAAGGGTTAACCATCTGCAGGTCATTTTGTAGCTCATACCAAAAGGCCCCAGGCAGGGCACAGACAGTAGCTGAACTTGACCTGCAATAGGGTCCTTCCCAAAGGGCTCCAGAATCAACACACCTGGTGGCCAGCTACAGAACACACCAGAGCACTACCCAACCACCTCCACAAAAGACACACCCAAAGGGCACACTGGGCAGGCACCACAGCCCAGCTAAAGTGAATCTGGCTCCACAGGGTCAACCCCTGCACAACAGCTCCTCCACTGTAGTCATGGCCGGTCCTCACAACGAGTCAACCCAAGAGTCAATCCCTCCTGCTGACATGCAAACAGCAACCAAGGCTCAACTACAAGAGGAGGTCACACAACCCACACAAGAGACATACCTGGAGTACCCAGCTCAGGCAACCAGTGAGACTGAGCAACTGGGCCCCACAGGAAACCTATTACATAAGACCACTCTACTAAAACCAGGAGGCATAGCAGTCCCACATAGATACAAACACAAGGGGGCAGCCAAAATGGGGAGACAAAGAAACATTTCCCAAATAAAAGAACAGAACAAAGTGCCAGAAAAAAATAAATAAAATGGAGAGAAGCAACCTACCACATGCAGAATTCAAAACACTGGTTATAAGGATACTCACTGATCTCAAGAACTTTAACAAAGAGATAGGAAACATAAAAATGGAGATAGAAAACATTTTTAAAAAGTAAGAAATGAAGAATACAATAACTGAACTAAAGAATATATTAGAGTGAATCAACAGTAGATTAGATGAAGCAGAGAATCGAATCAGCAATTTAGAAGATAAGGGAGCAGAAAACACCCAATCAGAACAGCAGAAAGAAAAATCATCCCAAAAAATGAGGAGAGTTTAAGGGGCCTCTGGGATAACATCTAGAATACCAACATTTGTATCATATGGGTACCAGAAGGGGAAGAGAAACAGCAAGGAATTGAAAATCTATTTGAAGATATAATGAAGGAAAATTTCCCTAATGTGCTGAAGGAAATAGAAATACAAGCCCAGGAAGTGCAAAGTCCCAAAAGAGACCCGCACCAAGACAGAGCACAATTAAAATGACAAAAGTCAAAGACAGAATCTTAAAAGCACCAAGAGAAAAGCAGTTAGTTACCTCCAAGGGAGCTCCCATAAAACCATCAGCTTATTTCTCAACAGTAACTTTGCAGGCCAGAAGGGATTGGCATGAAATAGTCAAAGTGATGAAAAGCAAGGACCTACAGTCAAGATTACTCTACCCAGCAAAGCTGTCATTTAGAATCAAAGGAAAGATAAAGAACTTCCCAGACAAGAAAAAGCTAAAGGAGTTCCTCACCACCAGGCCAGTATCACAAGGAATGTTAGAGGTACTTCTTTAAGACAAAAAGAAAATAAGATAAAACAAGCTGATAGATATAGAGTACATTTTGATGGTTGCAGGATGGGGTTGGGTCGAGGAGGATAGGTACAAGGGGTGGATTAAGAAATACAAATTGAGGGCCAGCTGAGTGGCGCGGTGGTTAAGTGCTGGCTTCGGAAGTCAGTGGCCCCAGTTTGGGTCCCACATGTGAAGGCCAGTGACACTGCCCTCAAAAAAAAAAAAAAAAAGAAATACAAAATAATTATGAGGAGGTAGAGTATATCATGGGGAATATAGTCAATAGTATTGTAATAACTATGTATGGTATCAGATGGGTATTGGTTTTATATAACTTTGTAAGTTATATAAATGTCTAATCACTGTGTTATGCACCTGAAACTAATATAATACTGTATGTCAACTGTAATTGAAAAATGAAAACATATTATTTTAAATGCTGAGCAGTAGGATAACAATAAGGAAATAATAATTAAAATTAGATCATACTGTAAAGGGAATTATTTCCAGATGGACTAACAACTTAAATGTGAAATGTTCACAAATATATTTCAAAAAACAATATAGGAAGATATCTTTATACCACAAAGTAGAAAGGTATTTTAAGATGAAAAAAGTAGAAACTTTAAAGAAAAAGATTGATGTATTTACCCACATTAAATTAAGAAATATTTTCCACCAAAAGAAAACACAAAGATAGTTAAAAGATAAGCCATGCTATAGAGTTTGAAAAGATTATTGCAACAATAAACCCAATAAAGGACTACTATTGAAAATATGAAAAGAACTCATAAATCAAGAAGAAAGACAAATAACCCAAAGGACAAGTCGACAAAATATTTCAACAGACCCTTCAGAAAACAGCAAATTCCAAATGTGGATAACTATATTTAAGATTGTAATCTCACTAATGAAAACTAAAATTCACACCATAATTCACATTTGATAGGAAATATTAAAATAAATGATAATACCTAATGTCAAGGAATTTAAATGTGAAAGACTCCACACTATTATTGAAAGTGTAAATTGACTTCTCATATCTTGTGCTTGAAGGATATATTTTCTCTGTGACCCAGCATTTCATTCCTGAAACTTCTCTGTACCCTGTAGAAATGTGTTTGCCTGGGCACCAGGACATATATTTTAAAATGTGCATAGCAGCATTGTTCATGACAGCCACAATTTGAAAACAACACAAATACCCATCAACAGTATTATAGGAATGTGCACATAAGGGGTAAATCTACAAAGAAAAACAATTAATGAATTAACATAAAAGTTAGGTGAGTGGTTACTTGTGGTAAGAAAGGGTTTGGGGATGATGTAAGGCATGGAGAAAATTTTCGGTGCTGGCAATGTTCTATTGCTTGACCTGTGTGATGGTAACATTTGTTTTTGCTTCAGAATTGTTCAGTGAAAGTACATATATTTTATTCATTTTCTAAGTCTACTCACCAAACAACTATTGTGCCTACTCCCTAGGGAATTAAATACACAGAAATGCTGCTACAGAAGAATACTTTTGTCTCCACAGTAATGCTTGCTGGTTGCCTTTCCTCATTTTCAACTTCCAAATCTCAGATGAATGCACTGATTTTGTGGAATTTCTTTCAGTCATGGTCCCAAGCTGAAAGAAACCCTGAGATTTTTTTTTTTAATTTTCTAGCCTCTGCAGTTTAAGAAAGCATACTAGAAAGTAGACCATATAGATGCTGAATGCCAATCCATTTATTTCACTCTGGGAGTAACCTTGGATGAATTGATTATAATACCATCAGACCTCTCCAAACATCTTTAGTTGTTTAAGATGTAAAAAATGGGCTTGTCAAGGAGATAAGTAAATGTTTCCTTTCTTGACAATAAACAATATGGTGCTGATATTTACTGAAGTGTATCAAAACTCACACCTGTTAAATGACATTTTCAGTGACTTACTTAAGGTGATCTCGCCCTTAAAGAAGTCACTTTTCTTGCTTTTTAAGAGTCCTTAACTCCCAGACCCAATTTTGTTATTTACATTACACCTACACTTCTGAATACTCCTATCAGTAGCCATCCTACCCATTAATCACTGGAAAGAGTTTGGACTCAAGTGTTGCACTGAAGCATTTTCTCAAAGGAAAAAAAACTCACTGGAAAAAAGAAGTATTCTTCTCAGGTTTAGTCTTCCTAAGAGTTTGAAATAATATTCACTCCAGCCTTAAATCTAACACACAAAAAAACAACACTGACTATGCCATGCCAGGTCCTGAACCTTGAATTTGGGATATGTGAAATAATGAATAGTTTCTTCCCCAATGTCCTAACACACACACACACACACACACACACACACACACACACACACACAGTCTAATTATCTTTCTTTTCAGATATCATCACAATTGAATAAGTTTATTTACTTTGATATTAAGACATCATGATACAGGATTTTCTACTGTGGTACCATAAACCACTGATCTCTGATGACTCAGTCATACTGAAAATCTCCACAAAATCCAGGGTTCTACAGTTGTAGTTCTTTTGCACAGCTCCCATCCTGCTCATGCAAAGAGAATTTTTTTTTACTCAGAATCTGTCATTTCTCTTTAAATTTCCCTTCCCTGTCTAGGTTACTTGATATTTTGTAAATTCAAACCTGCCCATAAGTGGAGTCAAATTTACCCTGATATTTGATTAGGTACTAATATCAGTGGAAAAAATTTTTTAAGGTAATAAAGTCAAAATTACCCTTGAAAACCTCTTTGATCAATCATAATGTACAGTGTCCACTAAATAATTTGCCTCAGCTTCTCTAAAGCTTCTTTAATCAATTTCCCTTACCCATGCTCTCAATTATTCAATGAATTATTTGACAATGGCAGAGAATCATGAATTCTAAACAATGCATTCTTCCACTTCTCAGGTACCTAACAACAGTCTTTTCAAAGCCAAGTTTCAAATAGAGCTGAAATCAAATCCTATATCAACTGCAGTACGCCCACCAATTTTGCCATATGTCTCAGAGACCTTTCCTCCTTCTTCATAAGCAATCTAATTTCCCTTTTATTATACATTTTGGGTAATACAGACACACAAACCATCTTTCCTAAACTCCTTCCCTCTCTTCATACTTTGCCCAATAACATCTAGTGCAAATATTATGGGAAACTGATAAACTCACACAAAAGCATTAACCTAGGCATTCATTTTAAAGCAGGCGTTCTAAAACTTGACCCTCAGCCAGTGCTTCCTTGCCAAGATGACTACTTTTCTCATGTTACTCTCCTGCTGAAAGAGTATCCATTACACCAAATGCAAAAGCTGTGAGCACTCATTCCTCTTCTTCAGCATCAAGCTGGTAGACAATTTAGATGAATGGCGTAGTGTTTCTAGGCAGATTTCTGTGTTATTCTTAGATGGAGGCACAGCCATATATGTTACGGCACAGGACAATAATCTCAGACAAGCTCACAAGTATGTAAATCCTTATTTATCTAGATTTTACTATCAGGAAGAGCATTAAAATGTGTCTTTTACTAGAAGAAAATGCTACTTTAAAATACAACACATAGGGGCCGGCCGAGTGGCGGGGTGGTTAAGCGCTGGCTTGGGAAGCCAGCGGCCCCGGTTCAGTCGCGCATGTGAGGGCTAGTGACACTACCCTCAAAATAAAAAAATAAAAAAAATACAACACATAGAGAATAGTGGATGGCATGGAGAATTCTTTCCTCTTTTCCGTTTAAAGACAGGCTTTAGCTTAAAGGTGCATTTCTGTAGGTTCTCCCTAACTTTCCTTCTCTTCCACTGTTATCTTGATTTCTTTAGTTCCCTTCCCACTCTCCAGGAACTTGATTATCAGTCAATAGGTTCCTCACATCTTTCTTCTCAGCGAGCTAGGTATGTAGGTAGGCTGGCTGTGGGAGAGGTCAGGTATCCTGAAAGTCCTATGGAAATGTCTTTAGATCTTTTAATTAAATATCTACAACCAACATTTTCCCCTGCAAATGTCGATTGTCTTTATTTGGTGTTATGATATTAATTTTTTTCCCTTTTCTCAACTAAGTTAAGGCTCTCTTCTAGGAAACAGAAATGAGGAGAGAAAAAGAAGGTGAAAGAGAAAACAAATTTTGTCTTGCCACATAAAATTAAAAAGATAAAACAGAACCATATGGCACTTTTTCTTGAGGAAGTAATGCCATAGCTCTGTAGTATTCTAGTGAGAGAAATATTGGGTTTTTGGAAAAGTCATGACGCATTTTTGCAATGAAAAACATAGAACAAATATGTCATGACTTTTCCAACAACCCAATACAATTAAAAAACAAAAAAGAGGGTTTTTATATGTAAATTTTGGATATTAACCCTTTATCAGATGTATAATTGGCAAATATCTTCTCACATTCAGAAGGATGTCTTTTTGTTTTATTGATGGTTTCCTTTGCTGTGAAAAAAATTTTTAGTTTGATGTAATCCCACATGTTTATTTTTCCTTTTGCTTCCCTTCCCTGAGGGGATATATCAGTAAAAATATTACTAAGGGCATTGTGTGCAAATTTACTTCCTATAATTTTTTTCTAGGAGTTTTATGGTTTCAAGTCTTACATTTAAGTTGTTGGTCCATTTTGAGTGTATTCATATATATGGTATAAGAAGACAGTCCAGATTCTTTTTTTTTTTGCTTGAGCTATCCAGTTTTCTGAGCACCATTTATTGAATAAACGACTGTCTTTACCCCAGGGTATGTATGCTCTTGCTTCCTCTGTCATAGATTAAATAACTATGTAGGCATGGGTTTATTTCTGGGTTCTCTATTCTGCTGCATTGATCTATGTGTCTGTTTTTATGCCAAAATATATGTCTGGTAGTCTTCTGTTGGATGCCATAAATTATTAATTTTACCTTGTGATGGTGATGAATATTTTTGTAGTTCAATAAATATTAAGTTTTGCTCTGTAACACAGTTAAGTTACTTGGAAAGGTTTTCATCTTAGGGGTTCTTGTCTTTATGATTTGTTTTACTCTAAAAAACTCCATTGGATATATATTAGATGATGAAAATGAAATTCCAAGAGAAAATAAAAGCCATATACTTGGATGTGGTTGGCCATCAAAAATTATCATTAAATTATTTGAATGCACAACCCTCTGATTCTAAGGACACCATGGTACCACTTTTCATAATTTTCTTCTGTTTTTAATTAACTCACTTATTAGCCAGATGAAAAGTTCCTCAAAAGTATCTTAAATATAAAATTTGAATACTGTGCTAAACAACAAAAAAAAATAATTGTCTTAAAACTGACTCTGAAAAAAAATACTGTTCTAATCCAAGCTTTCCACTTGAAACTAACTATACATAGTTATAACATATGAGAATACACAACTAGAAGTTATGTTGAAAAAATATCTGTTCTCACACTTTATATTATAAAACATATTTCACTCTACCAGGAAGAGCCAGACATATTCTAAAATATTTATTTGCAGTAATGAATACATATTTCCCATTAATAATTAATAAAGCCAAGAACTGACTACACCCCTGATAGGGAAGTATTATTTTGTGGTTCCTGCCTCAGAGATAATGTTAATTTTCATGTTTATATTCATTTAGTTTAATTCATAAAAAGTATTTTCATTTCATTCTTTATAACTAGAATCCCCATTCTATATTCAAAACAGTAACAGTGAAAACAAAGGCCTACTTTACACAAAGCCAGAAATTATACATTAACCACTCACACACACACACATATATAGTACACATATGTATATATGTGTGTGTGTATAATTTCATATACACAAAACTTCCTCACTGTTGTTTTCAAAATATTATAGAAAAAAAACTATGACTTACATGGTATTTATTCATGAGTAAACACTAATGAATGGTTTTCACTCCTCGTTTTTGTCATCCAATCTATGGAATGAGAGATAATATTTGCAAATCATATACCTGATAAGAGATTAATATCCAAAATATATAAAGAACTCCTATGTCTTAATAGCTAAAAAACAAACAGCCCACCTTAAAAATGGGGAGAGGAGTTAAATAGACATTTCTCCAAAGATGTACAAATGGCCAACAGGTATATGAAAAGGTGCTCAAAATCACTAACCATCAGGGAACTGTAAACCTTACCTATGATGGGATGTCATCTCAAACCTGGTAGAATGGGTATTATAAAAAATAAAAAGAAATGCTATTGAGAATGTGGAGAAATTGGAACTCTTGTACGCTGTTCGTGGGAATGTAAAATTGTACAGCTGCTACGGAAAACAGTATAGAGTGCCTTCAAAAAATTAAAAATAGAATTACCACATGATTCAGCAATCCTACTTCTGAGTATATATCCTAAAGATTTGAAATCAAGATTTCAAAGAGATATTATGTTCATTTGCATGCTCATTGTAGCATTAATCATAATAGCCAGATATGGAAACAACCTAAATTTCCATTGATGATTGAATGGATAAAGAAAATGTGGTATATACATACAATGGAATATTATTCAGCCTTAAAAGAGGAAATTCTACCATATACACCAACATAAATATACCTAGAAGAAATTATGCTAAGTGAAATAAGACAGTCACAGATGAACAAATACTGCATGATTCCTCTTATATGAGATAACTAAAAGAATCAAACTCATAGAAACAGAGAGTAGAATGATAGTTGCCAGGGGCTGACAGGAGGGTGAAATGGGAAGTTGTTGTTCAATTGGTATCAATTTCAGTTATGCAAGATGAATACGTTCTAGAAGTCTGCTGTACTACATGTTACCTCTATTTAACACCACGGAATTATACATTTATATTTTGTTAAGAGAGTAGATCGTATATTAAGTTTTCTTACCATGATAAAATTTTTCTAATTAATATAGTAAATTTAAAAATAAAGACACTGGGGCCGGCCGAGTGGCGCATTGGTTAAGAGCTGGTTTTGGGATGCCAGCAGCCCTGGTTTGGATCCCACATATGACGGCCAGTGACACTGCCCTCTACAGCTAACAACAGCTCCACCTGGAGCTGGGCTGTGCGAGCCCCGGTGACAGTGTAGGCTGTAGCCCCTGCTGCAGTGGGCTGCCATAAGCTACAGTGAGTGGCCGGCAGCCAGCGTGAGTGGCTGGCAGCCAGCGTGAGCTGCCAACAGCCGCGGTGAGTGACCATCCAGAGGCCAGCAATAGATCTGCCTCACTCGGGAAGAGCGCAATGATGATATCAACATGAGCCAGTGAAGCAACATCCTCTGCAACTAGACTGAAGAACAAAAGGACAGCAAATTGTCTGTTCTCCTCCCCCAATTCCCCAATAAAATCTTTTAAAAAATAAATAAATAAATACATAAATAAATAAAGATACTGGGATATGCCAATATAATAAGAATGTCATGCTCAGGTCTTAAATTCTCAGGTCAAAGGCAATGCAAAATATGATCGACTTTCTGTGAATGTGGTGAAAGTATTATTTCTTGCATCCACAGTATGAGACATAAAAACACTCAATGTTTAATTTTGAAGACTGCCTCATTATAAGAGTTTAATTGGAAACTTCAAACAGGGTACTTACTGAGAAAGAACTGGAAATATTGGGTTGTCGGAAAAGTCATGACATATTTTTTCTATGGTTTTCATTGCAAAAATGCATCATGGCTTTTACAACAACCCAATACTTCGTAGTAAAATGAGGAGATAGTGGCAGATTCTCATAAGGAATATCTGAATCTCCTACTCTCACTTAGCCACTTTTGTAAGGATAAGCAATCCATTCTACAGTATATATTGAAATTACTTTTCACTAAATTGGTGACATGTAATGAGTTTGCAAACAAGAGTTACCTAGAAAATGGAAGCCATTTTTTCCCATTCCAATCTCTTCAGCCTTTATTGTATTGACTCGGTACCTCTAATGCTACTACTGTCCACTGGTCAGGTTACAGACTTGTGAAGATGAGATCATAAATAGCATGTTGACTTAAGTTGGCCTCATAGTAGTACTAGTAAGACCCAAAAAATCCCATGGATATTTCCTTAGTATCTTAGTATATCATTAAAGAGCTAAACTCAGTCACAAGCAGAATCACCATCTTGGCTGCATGTCTGAGGGAATAAAGTTTATTAGGAAGGGCCTGCTAGAGGTTCCTAGAGCTTCCTCTATCAACAATAATAATATGTCAAAACCATAACTGAGATCCCTGAGAGAATCACAGTAATTCGTTTCACCATCAAAGATCTGACAGATTCAGGGCTCTTGATCTCTAGCATATTTCTTTTTAACTTTTCAGTTTGTCTACTGCAGAAGTTAGAGTATTCAGGAATATAACAAAGGATTGCTAAATTTGACCTGCTAGAGACAGCAAATTGAGGCCTTTTTTCTATACATGGTCTCTTCACTAGAAGAAATCAATAAGGTTCTCAGGAACCTGCCTTGCTTTCTAAGGAATCAATAGCTATTGATTAGGCACATGCTTTTATTCCTTTACTCTAAAAAGCTGAGAACATCAGAACAATTTGCTTGCAACTCACAAGGCAACAGTGTTGCATTGTCTTGCCTCAATCTTTTCACTCTACAAGTTTGTCACAGCGTAGTTCAGAGACCTTAACATTCTGACATCACACTCATCCTCTTTTGATGGCATCATGCTCAGAGAAACTAGAGGAACTATAGGTCAGTTAATAGACTTTATCCCAAGTATCTTGGCAAGACCCATGCATGCCAAAAAGTCAGAGATAAATCACATGAACCAAATCCCAGTCCCTATGTTTTGGGAATCTCCCACTCTATGAGGCAAATCCACCTTCTACTATAGAAGCTAAAGAGCCAAAGTATTTGTATTCTCAGCCTCCATTGAAAGTAGGGCAGTGGCACTGGGAGCGGATTCTATCAGTTAGATGCATATGCTTCAGATTTGGAATTAGAAGCTACCAGAGAGTGAAAAACAGCAATTTCGGAATCTATTCTGGTCACACAAAAAAACAGTAGTGGAAGTAACATCCACTTTCCAGAAGCAGCAGCATCTAATGCTCTGTGTTTGTGAGCGCAGCATTACAATCTGCAGAGTCATCAAGTAATCCAGCAGTAGTGACAATCATATCTTTACCAGGTCAAACTGCAAAATGAGTTTAGACATTTTTCCTGGCTGGTAGTTTAGGCCTATAATTCTCTGACTCTCCACGCAATTCTGTGAACTGCTCTGTATCATTATAACAAATTTATTTTCTTCTCAAAGTTATCTAAGTCAAATCATGTTGCTTAAAACTGCGAGTACTGTCTGATACTCAATTATCATCTAGTGAGCATCTTCAATTGGCCTTATGAGATCCTAGAGGACACCAAATAAATAGGACAGTATATGTGCTTATGTTAGTATATATATATCAGTATATATGTTAATATATATGCTTGTGGGGGGAAATGGGATGGGTATTATAATACAAACATATACAAGAAACTATGAGAGTACAGCTAAAATTTTGTTTTTCTTACGTTCATTGTGATTTCTTCTTTAATTTTTGAATTATTTAAGTAAAATGCATCAGTCCTCAACATTTGTATATGTTTTGAAATAATTTTTATTAGTGATTTCTAATTCAACATTTCAAAAACATTTTATTGTATTTCAATCTTGTCAATGTTGCTGTAAGTACAACCATATATGAATTTTGTAATGTAGTTTATATGTACTTGAAAAATGTGAGATGTCTATCATTGTTAATCAGTGTTTTATATATTTCAATTTGATCAAGTTTGATATTTGTATTAAAATCTTCTACAAACTTTTGGCTGATTGTAATACCTACTACTGAGAAAGTTCTGTTAAAATTTCCCACTATGACTGTGGATTTACTTTGTGTTGCCAATTTTTGCTATATGAATGTTTAGGAACATTATTATTTGTATAGAATTTTAGATTTATGACATTGTTTTGGAGAATTATCTTTTAATCGCTATGGAATGTGAAACAAATTCTATAGGTAAGCCATTTGAATTAATAAAATAATTTAACAAGGTTACTGAATAAGAGTTGACTATTTTTTAAAATCAATTTTATTTCTATGAACCAATAGCAAATAGGAAATGAAATTAAGAAAATGATGCTCTTGACAGTAACATCTAAAAAATGAAATATATCAGAATAAATCTAACAAGAGGTGTAAAGATCTATATAAAACTATGAAATTATTGAGAAAAATTAAAGAATACCTAAGTAAATCAAATGATATACCATGTTCAGGGACTGAGGGACTTGACTTACTAAAGGAGTCAAAAGTGTACAAATTGATCTCAGTTTCAATGTAATCAAGTCCCATTATTTGGGGTTTTGGCTATGGTTTTTGTGTTTGGCTGCTTTATTTTTTGTGTGTTTGTTCATTTGTTTGTTTTTTAATTAAAGTTTATTGGGGTGACAATGATTAGTAAAGTTACATAGGTTTCAGGTATACTGTTCTGTAATACATTATCTATATACTACATTGTGGGTTCACCATCCAAAGTCAGTTCTCCTACGGAATGCAGTATAGAGTTTCCTCAAAAAATTAAGAATAGAATTAGCATATGACCCAGGAATCCCTCTCCTGGGTATCTACCCAAAAGATCTGAAAACATTTACCCCTAAAGATATATGTGCTCCAATGTTCATAGCAGCTTTATTTATGGTGGCCAAGACATGGCAACAACCAAAGTGTCCTTTGATAGATGATTGGGTAAAGAAGATGTGGTAGATATATACAGTGCTTGTTTTTGTTTCCTTGTGGAAATTGCCAATAGTTTTAGAAGCACTGGGAAATCTGTCCTCCTATAATTTATAATTGCTATTCTCTTCTTCATTGATGCCTGAAATCTCACTTTTAGATACTCATTCTGTAACATTACTGTAATATGCTCCTCTTAAATCTCACTCCTCACACTTCCCTGGGAGAGACAGAGACAGCACCATACATTTGTTAGCCATTTATGTTTTAGTATGAATGAGTGTGAGATGAATTTCCTAGAAGAAATTTTGTTAGGAAGGACAGAAGAGAGGCAAGAGGCCTCTAAAAGGGTAAAGGAAAAGGAAAATGAATTCAATAAATATAACAACAGACTCCAGAAACATAAGCCTTTTTCAATTTCTCAATCCCACTTAGAGCAGCTTTATTTACTAAAATTCAGAAAAGCAGATGAACAAAGTATTTCTGCTTATTGATTTATTTTCTATTCCTGTCTAAGCCACTGCCAATCAATTAGTCATTACCAACTTAAGCCAAAAATTTAATTTAAAATTGTTCATTGAAAAATGTCACTTTTTAAGTTATGTCATCTGGATTCCAAAATATGACATTCTGTTCTCTGTGGGACACATAAAAAATTATTTTTGCCAAATGGTGGAAAGAGCATTGGGTTGAGAATAGAGATTTTAATACTTGTTAATATTTAATATGCATCCATTTATCTTTGATAAATTGCTTAGCTCATCAGGCTTCATATTTTTCTCATGTGTAAAATGAAGGCACTAAAATATCTTTTGACTTTGTTCCCCTCCACACCTTTAAGGATACATGACATTAAGTCAGATGGTCATTTGATCATTCAGGATATTCTTTCTAAGAATAAGACAGGATCATTTTAGATGACACCTTTCTTTTAATGATACCAATGAATTTTGCTCAAAAATTCCCAGTTAACAAGTAAAAATATCTTTTTGCTAGAAATGGGGATATCAGCAAAGCCTAAAGTTTCACTAAGCTTAGAGTTGAAGGTAAAAGAGGAAATATTGTTAATATCAATATTATTCAGAAAGTACTTTTTATATCTCAGTTTTAATTCAGAAAGTAATGTTTTAAATCATCCACAAATACTCAAAAGACAAATAATTTATTCTATATATGAAAGTTGTAGTAACACAATGCTGTGGACTCAGAAATATGAGTAGTTTCCTGGACTTAAGGACATGGCCTAGGAGGATAGCAATATGCCCTCCATAACTAGATTGAAGACAATTACTTGACTTGGAGCTGATGGGTCCTGAAAAAACACACTGTTTTCCAATTTAAAAAAACATTTTCAAAAAAAGAAGAATCAGAAAAAGGGACTAGTTTTGGAGAAAAAAAATATTTGCAATAGCTGTCTTTAAAGGAATAGTAAGACGTCCATTTGTATATATTTAAGAGGCAGTTAGCAGTATATGGAGCTTTAGTGAAAGTAAACTATATAAATATCAGAGCCATTTGCCATTGAGGGACTATCCAATCCAAAAGCAGGTTTTAGGTGGAACCATAAAATTGAATAGAAAAGGAGAACCAGCAGGCAAAATACAGAAGTTTGGTGAATTCCCAAAATAATGGAATGGGAAGAACCAAAAAGAGGCACTCAAGGTAACAAACTGATTTCTTGAATATGTAAGAAGAATAACAAGGTAATGTATAGTCACACAATTCAACGGAAAAGATAACAGTCAACTCTGGGCAGCAAAGTATCAAAATCAATTGAGATTTTAAAGTGAATGAGACAGAAGATAAATTTGGAATTTGGAAATTATAAAGCCATTATTGACGTTGAAAGTAAAATCTTGGAGAAATGTGGAATGAAAGCAAGGTGAAAGAGAATGTAAATGCATATATGCCACTTGTTTTGCAAGTATAGTACAAGGAAAGGGAGAAGTAAACCTATAGGAAGAAGGGCCTCCTTTATTTTGGTAGTAATGACATCAAGAACACTAAAGGACTTTGAAACAAAAAATAAGTTAATGGTTAGAGAAAACTTTGCTTAGCTTTTAAAAAGCTGTGCTTCAAACAGCTTATGGATATCCCAACTAATTCCTTAGTCTTTCCACTACTCTATGCTACTTCCAAGAGAGGCTAGAAACCCATAACTTATTTGTAACAATGCTTGCTCATTTCCCCAGCAGTTTTCTCTTAATCTACTATCTTTTACTTTCTTGCCTTAGCCTTACAATAATATTTTAGTGCAGGAAGAATATAATAATGCTGGACTCATTTATAATTCCATCACTTCAAACATATTTTCCCACCTGAAATGCAGTTAGGATTAATTAAAAAGAAAGCAGAGTGACAAATAAGAAATCTCTCTTCTAAAGAGATAAAAAAACTTTTGTTCTGAAAAGTAGATATGAATCACTCACAGCACATATTCAGGTATTAGCTCGGTGTTTTATTTAATAAAGTTCTAAGTCTTTCACTCAAGCTTTATTCCAGTATAATTGTGCCCTCTACAGTCTTATCAAGTGAATGAAGGTGACTTTAGCTTGAAAGAAATCTGATAACTCTCTGATACTCAGTCCATACTCAGATTTAAGCAAGAAAGCAATATTTGGTTCTTTAAAAGAAAATGTCCTTGACCTATTTAATTTGGGGGACTCTCTAAGATAAAAGGTAATTAAATTTAACAAGTGGGCTTATTACTGGCTATGTGATTACCACTGAAAAAGAAAATAAAGTTTTAGGTAGATCTAATTTTCTCCTTCAGGACTGAAAACTTTATTATTGGCAATAATGTTGAGTTTTATCTGAGCCTTGTGTGGGGGAGGAAGAAACTTTCCTCTACCCTTCTAGGTTCTTCCAGCTGGTTGAATAATCAAATTGACACTAGACTGATTAACAAGAGAAAATAACCAAAATTAACTACATACGTACATATGGGAACCCCACATACATGAGCTCACAGACCCCTACATACATGAGAGGATTAGAGACAGAAAGTTAAAATGAGTTATATATGACATTCTGAGCAACGAATGAGATAAGGCACCTTGGGGCTTCAAAGGGAGGAAGATCATTCACAGGACATAAGAAGAGCAGATGTTAAGTAATTAGAAGTTTGCCCTGCCTTATAGATACATCATAAAATGTCTTTACTCTGATTATAACTCTTAGTACGGGCAAGACTCCAACTTTAAATTCTTTAAGGAAGGGGTAAAAGTTTCTCAGGAGCCTGCAGGGTCTCAACTGCCTTCAGCTCAAAATAATTCGCATGCCGAAGAGATATACATTGGGGAGGACTGAAGCCTTTTACCTGTAATCCTGGAAAACAGTTGAGGTATCCCTCTGCCCTTTGTGTTGTGGAACACAGCTATTGCAAAGAACCACCCTTCTCTCTATGATTTAATAAGATTCACAAATGCCTCCCCTATGGCAAAACCAGACAAAGATCCTCCAAATTTCTGTTTTTGCCTCATAAATTGTCAGCTAAACTATTTGTTCCTACTAATCAACTGGAACAAAATGCCTGATAATCAAACTGTAATTAAAGTTTCACTCCTTCCTCCAGGCTCCAGAACTCTGACTCACTGTCAGCCTGAGACAACATATAATTTCTCTTGAGAATAGGCTAACCTCAGGGTAAAATATTCTCTGATCTACTATCCCATCAAGCCACTCTTTCATCCCAAATCCCCACACCCTCTTCTTTTGAACCCTGTTTACTCCTCTCAATAGAAGAAAATCCCTTCTTGCCCAACCTTTGACAGGCATGGAGATTTTATGGTCACAGGGTTCTCTCTATTGCAATAGTCCTCCTCCCTCTGTTGCAAGCAGACCCCTCCTTGAAATTATCCTTTTGAATAAAGCCTCTCCTTACTAAATTGGGATTTTTTCTTTTAATTGGGCAACAGTGCGCTTTTCCAAGACACATCAGCTCCAAATCAAGTACAGTAATACCTTGGTTTGCGAGCATCATTCGTTCCAGAAACAAACTACTCATATTGCAAGATATCGCACATTTACCAAGTTGAAATGTTTGCTCGTCTTGCAGAACAGTCGCAAACCAAGATACTCACAATCCAACGTTTTACTGTAATTGTTTCAATCCAGTTGTGGAGGGTGCAGCTCATAGTGGCCCATGTGGGAATCGAACGAGCAACCTTGGTGTTGTGAGTACTGCACTCTAACCAACTGAGCTAACTGGCCACCCCAAAGCTAGGATTTTTTAATTGACATTGGCAACTGGTAGAAAGAAGTAAATATTTCTGCCTTTGGATATATGTGATCAATTGAAAGCTCTTAAGTATTAACTAATTTGATTCATTCAGTGAATTATGAGTGTTAAAGAATACATTATGGGCCAGCCGAGTGGCTCAGTTGGTTAAGAGCTCGCTCAAGAGTGCGAGCTGAGCTCTGAGCAACAGCTGTTCGAGGCCAGCCTGAGCTGAGTTGCCGTTGAGCTGCCAACAGGTGGCAGGATGGCTCAGCTAAAAATAAAAAAAATAATAATAAAAAGAATACATTAAAGAGTCCACAAAAAGATAGTCATTTAAGCATCTGCTATGTGCAAGGGTCTCCTCTACTTGACCACAATTAGACAAATCTGTTTGCTCAAAAAGCACACAGGTTAGTACAGAACACTAATATAAAACCATCATGAGATGAGTTGATAGAAATGTACACAAAGTGTTATGTGTACTTTTAATAAAGTAATTTACTATGAACACCTAGGGTGTGTGACAGGAAAATGATGTGACTTGAAAGTTTTACAGTATAGGTGATATCAGAGAAGAGCATTAAAGGATGAATAGGACTTTGTCAGATAAACAAACTGAAGAGTCTGCATTTGACACTGAGAACAAAGTGATCACAAAAGACCAAGTAATACCATGGCTTGTCTGGGTAGTAAAAGTAGTTGGAATTGACTCAGTTATAGAGCATGGATAAGACAAAAGATGACTTAGAAAGACGAGCAAATACAAGGCAGACTTTTACAATTATGAAGATTGGGACACCACACAATTCCACATAATGATGTGAATGGTGGTACTTCCTAGAGTTGTGTAAACCCTGAGAAATAGCTCTGAGCAGGTACAAAATTTTTAGAGTATTTTTATGCCAAGTATACAAGATAGGACAATTAAATTTGTGAACTCATCCTAGAAAAAGTGCTTCATACCTCATTGCTAAATATCACTATGGTCACCTTCGAAGTACTCCCCTTGGGAAGCTATGCACTGATGCCTAGTCCACCCTTGAAAGCAATTTTGGAACTCTTTTTCTGGAACGGCCATCAGAGCTGTCATCATATTAACCTACCCTGATGTCCTGAATGTCATCAAAATGTCTTCCTTTCAATATCTCCTTTATCTTTAGGTAGAGAAATAAGTCATTGGGGACCAGATCAGGTGAGTATATAGGATGTTCCAATACAGTTCTTTGTTTACTGGCTAAAAACTCCCTCACAGACAGTGCCATGTGAGCTGGTGCATTGTCAGGATGCAAGAGTCATGAATTGTTGGCAAAAAGTTCAAGTCGTCTAACTTTTTCATGCAGCCTTTTCAGCACTTCCAAATAGTAAACTTGGTTAACTATTTGTCCAGTTGGTACAAATTTATAATGAATAATACCTCTGATATCCAAAAAGGTTAGCAACATTGTCGCAACAAGTTCGTGAACTTAATTGTCAGAACTTTGTGTGTGTTAGGATGTTTTTGGCAGCAAATAATGAAAACCAAACCTGTCTGTCCTTGGCTTCAAGAGGATTTTTGGAAGAACATCAGGGGTTCATAGTACTGCTATGGGGCTGAAGAAGAACCAAAACATTTTGGCAGATCACAGACAGGAAGTTAGAGAGCCTTCCTCTAACAGGAACAGTTTGGCCAGAACGCTATTGACCAATGCACAAGATACTACCAACATAACTTCTGTGAAATAATTCTAAGCACCTCTCATTGTTACAGCATTTTACTCTATATTCAGTCTCCTAGTTGAGAAGATTTGATCAAGCCTGAGCTGGGCTCTTCTCATTGGAATGATGACACAAAGGGGAGATAATCCTCTAAAAACTAAGGAGGAATTAGGTATGCCAAATATGACAGATATTTTTAAAGAAAAAAAAAGCTAGGAAGTTTGCATTTTGTTTTCTAAGGCAGAGGTTGGTAAACTTTTTCTTAAAGGGCCAGAGAGTAAATATTTTAGGCTTGCCAGACACATGGTCTCTGTGACAACTAATGAACTCTGCCCTTGAAAGAAGCCATGCCATATCAATGGGTTTAGCTGTGTCCCAGTAAAACTTTATTTACAAAATAGATGGCCATCCTAATGGTCTCAGTTTGCCAAAGACCCCATTCTTAGGGATGGGAAGTCCTTGAAGGATCTCAAGTTTTTGTTTTGCCTGATGAATTGGTCATTTCCTCCCTAATTAGGTGAGGTGGTTGCTATAAAAGGAGCAAGTCTTATTCCCCATCCTCAATGAGGTTATAATGCAGCTAATAAGGCCAAAATAAAGCATAAAATCATCATAATACTTTGTAGGGCATGATAAATAATTAATTTGGAAGTGTTTCCATTTTCCAAAATTGGCCCCCAAATTGTATAATTTCAGATCCAGTTTATTGCACCTCTTCCTTTTCTGAAATATAAATGAAATACTTGGGAGGAAAGAAACGAATACTATCTTCATAAAAAAATAATAGACAGTTTGTAGTAAAAAAAGAAGGGAAAAGCCAAATGGTAATAGTACTAGATATAATTGGAGATTTCTGTGTAAGAAACTCTGCAGTATTATGGAGTACAAGAAAATTAAGTAAGGGGATGGAGATTTTAAAAGTATTCATTGAGGGGGACCAGAGTTTGCCACCCCAAAATATGCCTTTTGGGATGTTGAGTTTAAGCTGGTTATTAAAAAAAAAGAAAAAAAAAAGACTCAGAAAGAACCTTGGACCTGACCCGTAACTGCCTAAAAGTATTTAGATAGAAGACCTGCCCTAGAAAGGGAGCTATCATCACAGGTAATTATACTTTAATATGTACTAGGTTGGTAGGGAAGAACCTAGCAAGGCCCATTTGATCAAAATCCTCTGTGTTTCATTGTTAAAGATGACCCAGCAAATATTTATCAAATGTTTGCATTTCCATCTTCATGTGAATTGCCTTCCTGCTCTTCAAAGTATGAAACTACTGCTCTGCATTTGCTCAAGATGTCATGTAAGCCTTACCTCATGTCTCATATTCTTATGGAACCTCTATATGTACATATGTAGTAAATTTGGTCATTTCTCCTGTTAATCTATCTTATGATAATTTGATTATTCGTCTAAACAGAAGAACTTACAAGGGTAGAAGTAAAATTAATTTTTCTGTACCCACTTGTATGTGTGCACACATGTGCACATACATTTGTGTGTGTTTTGATTTAACAAATGTTGGAGAGAAACATGGTATGATTGATGCAAAGAGCACTGGCCCCAGAGGCATGGGTTTAAAGCCCTATTTCTGTCACTCCCTTGCCATGAGACTTTAAAAAACTCTTTTAATGACTCAATTGTTGTTAATTACATTTAAAAAAGAATGAGGCAGGGCCAGCCGAGTGGCTGAGTTGGTTAAGAGCTCACTCAAGAGTGCGAGCTGAGCTCTGAGCAACAGCAGTTTGATGCCCAGCCTGAGCTGAGCTGCCGCTGAGCTGCCAACAGGTGGCAGGATGGCTGAGCCAAAAAAAAAAAAATGAGGTAATTTCAGCTTTGAAGTTCTATGATTATATGGTCATTTTTCATGTCAGCTTGCCATCTAAACTCTTAGTTATTTCTAAAGTCCCAAGTATATATAGACAGCTGATTAGTTGTGACCTCTCACTGATACGCCTATGGTACTGAAACAAAGTCAAATACTCCACAGAAATGTACTCAATCTGTAGAAGACAGATCTAAATGTCTATCTATTCATTGTGTAATTATATATATTTAATAAATTGTAAAATTGATGACAGAAGCCTTTAGTGTTTCATGAACATAAATATGTTGGTTAAAGGCGTAAAATATGAATTTCACTATTTGCGTGTTATTTACATGAGTTATATTCTTATTAAAGTCATAGCTAGAAAAATATGTTTCTGCCAATAGTATGTGTACTATATATCAAAGGTGAAAGTTATTATTTTGGCAAGATTGGATTCCTAATAGTCAACTAGCACTGCCCAGTACATTTTCAATACTGGAATTCTTTATAGATATATTCATGATACTTTTATTATTCACCTTTTATATTTATATCCACTAATAAGCATTTTCATAATATATGCATATGAATATTTGTGGATTATTTTAATAGTATCTTTCATAACCTAAAACTCTGTTTCAAGTCCCATTTGCTAAAAGGTCTTATGTATTTAATAACAGATGATAGATGATTTATTGTCAAATATGCAAGCCAAAATTTTTGTATTTGCAAAGGAAAACTATGTTTGGGAGAACCTGTGATGTCACACTATATATAAACATATATGTGAAAATAACCTATATGTGTGTACATACATTCAACCTATATGTGTGTATATACATACACACATATATATTCATATGATATATATGAATATATTGTGTATATATGTGTTTGTATATCCACTCATCTTTCCCCCACCCATACATACATCCATTAATCTAGCTATCTTCCTACATATAATATGCCTACAGTGATAAAATAGGATCAAAACACAAGAGAATTTATAGCTCAAAAGATCCTTGAAGATAATTTAAAGTCAAAGAATGTTATTCCCAAAGCTTTAACTCTCCAAGGCAGCACCAGTAGTAAGAACTCAGCTTGAACCTAATCCACATGTCCTGATTACAAATTCAGTTTTCATTCCACCACACTACACTGTCTTTGTACATATATTTGATATATAGATAAATATATAGTGTCAGAGCTGAAACTATCTTCTATATTGAACACCCTGCTGTCAACAAGATTCTCATCTGAGTTTTGGAATTTACTGATGGTTACTGTCAAGCCCATCTCCTCCTAGGCATTTTAACATGTAATCACTATTAGGAGAACTTCCTTTCAGGTATCAATCAGTTCTTTCAACCACAATTATCTATTAAACTACTGTCTTAGAGTCAGAAAAAATGGATGTTAGAGTCAAAGGAAGCTTCGCTGACACACACATACAAATTAGAAATTGTATTCGACTGCTCTATTTTTAGGCTATTTGATAAATGGGGTATTCTTTCTGTCTACCATAATTTTTTACTACAGCAAAAAAAATTATATACTAGTTTCTTTCAATACCTTACTAATGCAACAAATTTGCAATAGAGTTAATTAGTAGCACAGCTAAACATTTTAAAGCAATTTCTACTCTAGTAGAAAATTCAACTTTTTCCCAAGCAAAGAGCCTTTACTCACCCCGTCATCCCCAACTAACTTAGTTCCATTATTTCCTTTCTCTGTTCTGTATTCATCTATCTACTCCCCCAAAACAAGGTCATTTCTGATGACCTTTCAAGTATGAGTACAGGTGGTGGTACAGAGTGTCTACAATTGGAATAAAGTTTATATAAAATTATTTTCTATGTTGCTATGATTCTCTAATAAGAAACTTACAAAGAAACTATGCAAATGGTTCAGATGTACATGTGGAGATGACGATCAACTAAGAACCATCCAGATGTCTTGGAAAACCCTAAAAGGAGACTGACTCACTCAGAATATATGGAAATACAAGTGAGATAGGTGGGCTGGAGTGGGTGTCATTATAAATATAAGCCCTAGATTTATTTTTGCATAAATAAATTAAATTCTTTAAAAATAACAAAGGTAATGCTTTAACTGAATTTGAAAAGGGAAGACTAAGTTAAACTAAATTGTGGTTTAGAATTACTTTCATTCAGAATAGAAGGAAGTTAGAAAATAACATTTATTACAAGCCACTCTGTGTTTAGCAATACTGACATGGAGCAGAGTTTGCCACCCCAAAATATGCCTCTTTGGAGATATTGGTTATTTTAGGCTAGTTAATTTGAAGAAACAGCAGACCTGGGAGAAGCTTTGAAAACCCAGTAGTAGTTACCCTTTGTGAAGGACATTTAGATTTGTCAGGGAAATCTCCTTCTGTAAGGGTGCTTCCCCCCCCCCCCCCGTACCAGGCCTGATTTCACCATCAATGGAGAAAGGGGGGGGGCTTAAATCTACAATCTTACCCTTGTTTACCATAGTAACCTCCTGGTAACCTCCCCTAACTGACTCTCCTTTCCACCCCCAATATCCTAGTCTTTAGCTGAAGGTGGGATTTAAAGTGATGGCTTCCACCATTTTGGGAAGTTACTCAAGTGTTCCTGGAGAGGATCTCTCCCTCGTACAGGAGGTATACATGTTACTAAACTTGGTTTTTGGGGGTTTTTCTCTTGCTAATCTGTCTCATGTCAATTATTAGACCAGCCAGAAGAACCTTGAAGGCTAGAGGGAAAATTTTCCTCCCCAACAATACCTAGATGGAGGTGCATCCATGAACTAGCTATTGTTTATTGCTTCCCTAATAGAAGAGCTCTTTGTTGCTATACCTACACAACCGAGAATATAATTATTTCTCAATCAAATGTTTTTCAGCCAATGATTATACAGGAATAAAACATATTTACATCTTTAAACTCAAGATAACTTTTATATATGGGCCGGCTGAGTGGCTCGGTGGTTAGGCGCTGGCTTGGGAAGCCAGCGACCCCAGTTCGGGTCCCAAATATGAGGGCCAGTGACATTGCCCTCAAAAAAAAAAGATAACTTTTATAATAACATAATGGTTGAGGAAAATCTTGAGTTACATTCCAAATACAATTGGGTAAAATTTCAGAATCAAGATTAGATATTTTGAAAAGCCTACAGTGCCCTAGAAGAGGATATGCAAGTTTATCACTGGGGTTACGAGAGGTGTGGACAAAAAGGGGGCCACATATTAAACCTGTCAAGCTTGGGGGTGGGGGCGGGGGTGGGGCTTGCATGGTAAACCCTACAAACTCAGAGACCAAAATCAACCACATAGGATGGTCTGAACATAAAAATCCCTAACTAAAACCAGGTCATGGTAGGTAGTCTCATACCAGGCCTGTAGCTTCCTTGACAAAGGTCAATCTTAAGTGAGCCTGTCTATTGTCTTTTTGCATTTAAGATAACACACCCTTGCAATATCAGAGTAATCCCTTTTACCTGAAGCCTAGGACACAACCCACCACACCAGAGCAGGAAACTACAGAATCCCTCATTGTTGTTCTTGTCCGGATTACCATCTCTATGTGCTGTAAAATGCTATTAATTATCCTGTACCCACCAATGTAAAACAAGTACCAGTCTTTCCAATTTACTTTTATCCAATCCAAAGATTTCCCTGCTTTGCTTTTTCCCATCCCCTTAATCTACCACCAATGGATTTCATGTAACCTTCCTCCTTTGATCCTAATGTATAAAATAAGTTGCAAAATCACCATTTTCTGGAACATTTTCTCAGTCCGTTGAGATTTTGTTTCCTCGCTATTGTCATCAGTATGGTTCAAATAAACCCTTACAAGCTTTCTCTTAGGGTGGATGTTTTTTGTTGACAGAGGCCTTGTGTTTGTTAACACCAAAGCAGTGTTTGTTAACACCATGTTGATTATTAAGTGACCAGGAAATGATGTTTTTAAATATCTAAATTGTAACTTAATACATGTTTTCTGCTTGTTTGTTTTGTTTTATTCCATTTCAGGGAATTTGTTGAGGTTGTTCAGTTAACATATAAACTATATTGTTTCTATGTAAATAGTAGGAAAGTTTCCTGGTTAATATTTTATCACAAATTGTCTGATTTTCAAGTGGATTCCTGACCTTAAGTAGGAAACACCTTTATTTATAGTATCACCTTTACTTTATTTACTTTACATAGAATGTCACTAATGTTTACCAAAACCCATTGATTTGGTTATTATTGCCTTTTACAAATAATGAAACTGAAACTAAGAGAGGTTAAATAAATTGCCCAAGGTCACATAGCACATGAGCAGGGAAGATCAGAATCTTATTCAATCACCCTTGAAGTTTTCATTATATAAAAGGACCATAGTTCAACTTATCAGGTATTGATTGGGTTTCTACTGTGTGCAACATTTGGTGTTAGGCATTATGGGGGACACATAATGATGCCTCATTCTTGCACTATGGGAGTTTACAGTGTAGTATAAGGCAAGTGCACATATTGCTGTATTTCAGTCTAAAAGGAGATGATTTAGGAAGATGAAGAATAGCAAGTATCTATGCGAACAGGAGCTTTAGAGGCCATATTGAAAGACACTGTATTTAACACAAGGCTTGAAGTGTACAGATACTGCAGAGGGGTTTGATATAAACTAGGGCATAAAGGGTAGGGCATTGCAAGCACAGAATACAATGTAAACAAAAGCATAGAAGGATTGATGGCATATTCAGGGAGATGTAGGTAGAGGAAGCCTTGGAAATTGTTAAAGAAAAAAAGTATTTGTGACCCTTGTTAAGATGGTAAGACTTTATTCAGTAGGACTGCTACAGTGGGGTTTTGCAGTAGTAGTGAGATTGAGTTCAACTCCCAATATAATAAGAACAAGTAGAGATTTATAGCCAAGAGGCAGGGTAGGGGTCAGTGGATACAAAATTACTAAGAAGAAACATCAGGAGGAAGGGAATTCTGGCTAAATCAGCTTGAGGGTATTTTTGCTGTAGGCCGGCCAGGGTGACAAAATATGGAGGGTGAGGGATAAAAAAATTGATCAGATATCAAGGAGGGGGAGAGAATTTTCCCTAAACTGAATCAGTGAGAGTCATTAAAACTGGTTTAGGGCCGGCCGAGTGGCTCAGTTGGTTAGGAGCTCACTCAAGAGTGTGAGCTGAGCTCTGAGCAACAGCAGTTCAATGCCCAGCCCGAGCTGAGCTGCCGTTAAGCTGCCAACAGGTGGCAGGATGGCTCAGCTAAAAAAACAAAACAAACAAACAAAAAAACTAGTTTAAAGGAGCCAAGGACAGAGCCCAAGATCAAGGACTAGTTAGAAACAGCAATCAGAGGAGCCTGACTCAAGTTTGTCAATAAGAGTGCTAGAGTCTGAAGGTTTGTGTTCCCTCAAAATTCATATGTTGAAATCCTAATCCTCAAAGCTGATGGTATGAGGAGGTGGGGACTTGGGGAGGTGATTAGTTCATGAGGGTGGAGCCCTCATGAATGGGATTAGTACCTTTTAAAAGAAGCCCAAAGTGCTCACTAGCCCCTTCTACCATATGAGGACACAGCAAGAAGGTACCACCTATGAATCAGGAAGAAGGCTCTCACTGGACATGACCATGCTGGAGTCTTAATCTTGGACTTCCCAGCCTCTAGAACATGGCAAAATAAATTTCTGTTGTTTATAAGCTACTTTGTCTGTGGTATTTTGTTATGGCAGTCAGAAGACACAGAGAGTCCTTATCAAAGGTCCTCCCTTCCTTCTCCCTCCTTTCTTCATTTATTTCTCCATCCAACACATGTTCATTTAGTGCTTATTTTTAGGAACTGAATGGACAGAAAACAGCTTGAGCTACAAAGATCACTATTCTTATAGTATATAATTAATTGTAGGGGGAGATAAGGCACTGTGAAAAGCATGACACAAACAATTTTATTTTAGATAAGCTGGTCAGGAAGGCCTTTCCATGGAAGTGACATTTAAACTGAAGCTTGAAAGAGGAAAAGGCAGTCATGTTGAGAAATTTAGAGTGATTTTGGTAAATACTTACCCAATTTATTTTATTCTATATACAACAAGATGTCAAAGGTGTTTGAAGGGAGAGGTTACAGTCTAACAAAGTGTGTGGGAACTTGTGTTTAGCCTGAATATTAAAGAGGCCCCAGGATATCCAAACATAATGAAGCCTAAACTCTCCTGCCAATACAAATGCCACTTTTTAAACCTGCTGTCCACAGAATGTGTTGAGGACTGTGGGCATTAAGACCTAAGCAAGAGATACAACATGATTACAGTACAGTAGTTTGAATTTAAACAAAATGGTATGCTTGAAATGTACGGACCTTTCTGTAATAGAATTAGAAAATTTGGTGCTTTTCTTTGGATAGACAACCCAAACTCTGAACATTCAGGGACTCTGGGTAAGAACTAGTACAACTCCCAGTTAGCACCACAAAAGGGAGAGTGCACACGGTAGAGATGTGAAGTGACCCTTACCCATACCAGGCATTGTCATTGTGGTTATACCTACTGTTGTAAATACTGTTCCTCCCCTTGATAAAATAGGCAGCACAGCTTACTGTGACTGTAGGCTGCTGAACAAAATCAACATCCCCCCTTCGATAGGAGCATGTAAAGTGGGAGGCCTGGAGAAGAACAAATAGTAAGCAACCATTTACTCTCCCCTGAGTTCATTATCTTCTTTCTCTTCTCCCTATTGGGTATAAGGAAAGCAGAACACAGCATTAAAGCATGCTTTCAGGGCCTACATGTTCAGCTGTACAGAATGTGCACTGTATATTTCTAGGAGTGTCATTCACTTTATTATTTACCTGACTGCTGCCCTCTGGGGTTTTATAATGAACAATGAGTAGATCTATATGTGGCAGACCTGCTTGAATTGGTTTTTCTCATATATTGTGAGCCTTTGCATTAATTATTCATTTTGTGTTCTCTATGTTCATTCATTTTTAGAAATAAACCTGATATCAGTTTCATCACTGAAGCCCCAAAATTCATCTTTAATTATGTCTATATCTAGATAGGCAACAAGCAGAATATTATTTATGTTGGTATCATTTTATTTGTTTTACAATACTAGGGGGTGAGATTTTATAAATAAAGCAATTAATTTGCAGAGATGTGAAGTAACTTGCTTGTGAATAACAGCTGTACCATGGCTCAGAGAACAGTGTAAGAAGGCTCAAAATTGGATAAATCCTAGAAGCAAATAGAAAAGCTATCAAAAATCTAAATCTGAGCAGAACCAGGAAGGAAATCAAAAGAGGGATGAGACCTTGCTAAATAAACACATCTTTATTTCCATAATTACATGGAAGCATAAGAAAGACATGAAAATAATTCCCAAGTGTCGAGCCTATATAAGTGGAAAGGTTATGATTTCAATTAATCAAAATTTCACATTTAGAGTCAAAACAAGTATTTGTATCAAAGAACCAAATTCTGTGGGTTCCATGAGACATGCAGATTTATTTTCATTTTCTGCATCAGTGCTTTCAACCTTTTAACCCATCCTTCTGGTGAGAAAGAAAAAATACATAAAAATCTGAAATATCTTATCAAACTTTAGCTATGTTTACTTCTTGATTAAAAATTACTCTTTTTTATTAAGTTAAAACATAAATATTCTAGATTAACTCTAAAGCAGAATTGAAAAGGCACACAAAATGGCACCTAGAATAAAATATTTCACACGAAAATGATCAAACATGATTCAAGAATCTTGGTTAACAAAGATTTTACTACCTCTGTGAAATGATGTCTAAAACTGTGTTTCCATTAAACATAGAAGAGTATAGCGGAAACAGTAAGAGCTAGCCTATAAACTTTGTTTGAATTTCAATATATCCTATTAAGGGCCAGCCGAGTGGCTCAGTTGGTTAAGAGGTCACTCAAGAGTGCAAGCTGAGCTCTGAGCAACAGCAGTTCAATGCCCAGCCCGAGCTGAGCTGCCACTGAGCTACCAACAGGTGGCAGGATGGCTCAGCTAAAACAATTTAAATAATAAAAAATAAAAATAAATATATCCTATTACTGCAACTTTGAGAACATGACTTAATTTGCCTCAGCCTCAATATGTACAATATGAGAATAGTAATACCTATTTTTATGGGACTTGAGATCAATTAAGTAAAGCACAAGCAGAGTGTCTAGTGATTGTAGTTGCTCAATAAAAGGCTACTGAAGTTATCATTGGTTTCTGGTGCAGGTAAATTATTACGTAATGAAAAGATCTTTAATCCAGTATCTTGAAAATCAGGTTGAATGCAATGAATTCTATGCCCTCACTTTTTTATTCTCACCCAGAGAGTATTGCACTTCAGAAAATAGGAGAGATTAATTTCCAATTCAATTGAAAAATAATTCATCATCATAAGAGTTTTTCATCATGTGCTATGTGGCACTTTATTTTTTTTATTTTTTATTTTTTAGGGCAGTGTCACTAGCCCTCATATGTGGGACCCGAACCGGGGCCGCTGGCTTCCCAAGCCAGCGCTTAACCACCACGCCACTCGGCCAGCCCTAGGCACTTTAAATATAACCATAAAATCTTTACTAATCCTCTCTTGAATCTGACCTAGTGAATGATTTGATCAACAAAATGCAATGGAAAATGTGGTCTTGTACCTCTGAGGGCTAGGTCATAGGAAGCCTTACGGGATCTACCCAAGCCTCTTGCAATGTTCACTCTGGGAGAAGCCATTTACTATGTAAGAATTCCGACGACTTTAAGATTTCCAGGTTACAAGGAATCCTAAGCTATATGGACAAGTTTCATAGAGAGAGATGAAAAGAGAGGGAAGACCAGCTCCAGTTTCCTTCTAGTGCAACCCTGCCTAGGTACCAGATATAATGTGCGAAGATGCCATCTTGGACATTCCAGCCCCAAAATATGTGACATAGGAAAAAGAAAAAAAAACTTCACCAGAATGAAGGCCCCCCAGACATATGACCCTAGTCAAGTCATCTCATCTCCAGCTATTCAAGCCACCACAGCTGAGGCCCAGTCATGATGGAACAGAGATGAGCCTTCCCCAGTATGCTTTTCTTTATTTTTAACTCACAAAGTCCTGACTAGAACAACATGGGTTTTGTAATATCTACCACTGAGTCTTGGTGTAGCTTGTTATACTGCAATAGATAAGTGAAGCACATGTCTTGATCATTTCTTATAGTTCGAAAGCCACAGCATTCCTTCTCCCCACATTCAGGGGAATTCAGTCTCTTGCTTATTTTCATTCTCCCTTTGAGTCATAGAATTTTTTCAGAAGCTTCCTTAGACTGAGAGTAAAAGAAAACTCTTGATTACAAAACTCCATCATTACAACTAGCTAAAATGAAATAGTCAAATCTGCTCACACACATCCCATTTTTTTCCACCAACTCATAAACAACAGATGGGCCGAATATTTAAATGCATCAGTCTGACTGATTAAAAGTAGGCAACTTTTCATCTTTAACTTCTTCCCCTCCAATTCAACTTATAGTTGAGACTTCTTGATGCACCTCCTATTTCTGAAATGGGAAGTGAAGAGGCATTTTCAGAAGACTTCAGACAGATATCAATTAGACAAGTGATTGAACAAAGATCAAAGCAGCAAGATTACTATCCAAAGGAAAAATGACTGGACTTACACTGCAACATTCAGAAGGCAAGCCAAGACGTGAGAGCGCTCAGTGTAAAGCACAGCTACATTGACGGCTCCTATTTCAACAATTAAGGTCAATAAATAGGTCTCCGGAATGACGGTTCCTATACCATGTTCCTAGCACCAGAGTTGGGACATAGCCAGGGACAAAATAGTTCAGGAAGCCAGAGTCACTAACACTATGAGCCGACATCAAGGAACACCAAACTTCTGGGGCTCTTAGTTCATGTGTTTTGGGATGTGAATTTAGAAAGATTGCTACATTGTCTGACTCTTTGGGTTACTTGCATACTATTCAATTGCAAGCTATCATAATCCTCCTTCAGCTAAAGCATACAGCTTCAAAATCAGGTGTCAGTTATTTTGGATACCACTGTTCAATAAGCAAAGACAAAAATACCTGCCCCCTGCCTTTCCCTCACATCTCTCCCCTTCCCAATTCTCCCTCTATCCAATATATCATCAAGACTAGTCAATTCTGCTTACTGATATCTCTTGAGTCCCTCATTTTAGTCAAATTCCATTGCCCTGATTCAGATACTTGCCATGACTAACCTAGGCTGACCTCCATCCATTTCTGCCCCTTCCATCTAAACCGTTGCCCCTCCTATTCATCCTCAATACTACTACCAATATTATTATTTCTAAATTGCAAATTTGATCAACTATCCACCGAAAAACTTCTATGTGTTTCCATTGCACTGAAGAGAAAGTCTAACTTCTGAACAAGTCATAGAAGGTCTCCATTTTCTTGCCTCCATCTGCCAATTTAGCTAATCTCTTTTTCCCACTATATACCAGTACTTGAAATCTTCTATGTTTGTTGTTTTACAACTATTAGTAGTTGCTGTTCATATTATCAAAAATTTTTTCCCTTTTCATTCCCTCAGAAAATTCCTAATCATCCTTTAAAACTCAAATGCATAAATAACCTCGTCAGTGAAACCTATTTTCTTTCCCATTCAAAGCACTTTCTCCTCAAAACTGTAAAACTGTAACTATACATGTACAGAACAACTGTGTAGCTCAATTATTTGTTATGCTCTAATGACAATAGATTCTTTAAAATACCTTCATCTTTGTATCTTTGACATCGCATAATATGCTTGACATTTAACAAACACTAAATACTTGAACTGACACTTGAATTGATTGAAATGAATCAAATTGACTACTCTTAAGAACACTAATGATTTTTAGGGTTTCCTGGATACACAGTACAAATTTTTGCTGAATTTTCATAATACTGCTAGTTTTGACTGAGGCACGGAAACCATCAAGTTTACAATAGAGTTCCCCCATGAAAAAAATAACTGCAGTAAAACATAACAAATAAACTCAGAAGTCTACAAAGGAGACAGGGTGTTCTAGTGATTCTGTTCTCATCCAAAGACTTGCTGAGATTCGATTTGGAGGGGAAAGATTGATTTTCTAGCTTAAGTTAAACAAGGCATCAAATAAATATCAAAAGCATGACATAGACTTAGATTCTTGACTGTCACACCAATAAAGTTACCATCTTTCCATTGTTTTTAGAACAAATGCAAGAAAGCCTTCTTTAGCCCTGAAAAAAACAGCAACTGTGAATTTACATGGCTCCTTAAACTTCCAAAGAGTGTACTGAGTGTAAATTTATGCCCCATGATTAAATAGACAAATGTAAACAGAGGTTATTTTCCATGGGTTACATAGTTTTATTTCTTAAGAGAAGTATTATTGTTCACTTTGGAATTAAGACACAATGCCTTAAACTGGAAAGATGTTTAGATATTAACAAGTCATTATGAAAACGGTTATTAGATTAGGAAGCCTGAAATTATAGTACTAAATAAACCCTTTTTGAGTAGTTAAAGGGATACATTAATATCACTCCAAACTAAATGTCTAAGACTTCAAAGGGAAAAACACAAAATATGGCACAAAAGTTGAAAGACGTGAAATATTAAAAAAAAAAAAAACCACTCTGTTGAAGTATAATTAATATGCAAAATGCTGAATATATTTAATGCACACAACTTGATAAGTTTGGAGATAGGTATAAACCAGGGGTTGGGAAACTTTTGAGACAGAAAGCCAATCCTGTCCCTCACAACAATTTAAAAATTATTCGAGAGCCATAAAATAAATGACATCACCATTATGTGAATCATATTCTTTAAAAATTTTATAAATGAAACTATGATAGTTTTATTTTCATTTTCAATTTGACTTCAGAGCCACAAGTACGTACCCAAAGGGCCTCATATGGCTCACAAGCCGCAGTTTGCCGACCCCTGGTATAAACCCATGAAACCATCACCACAATCAAGGCTATAAACATAAACATACGCGTATCCATCACCTCCCAAAGTTTCCTTCTGTCCCCTTTATTATAATTTGCGTGTGTGTTAAGAACACAACATAAAACCTCCCCTCTTTGCAAATTTTAAGTAGACAAGACAGTATTATTAGCCATGGGCACTACGCTGCATAGATCTCCAGAACTTATTTATCTTAAATAAGATAACTGAAACTTTGTACCCTTGACCATCACCTCCCCATTTCCCCCTCCCTCAGCCCCAGGCAACCACCATTCTTCTGGCTTCTATGAGGTTGGCTCTTCTAGATTCCACATAGAAGTGAGATTATACAATATTTGTCTTTCTGTGAAATCTTTAAATCTAGCTCTATATCAGTGAAGGTAACAATCTATCCTACATAATTTAAGGTTGAAAAAAGGAAAAAATAAAAGGACAAAACTTTTTAACACACAACTTTCTATGATTCTGGTTGAAAGCCATTTACAAATACTACTGTGCATTTCAACTGCATGAGACAGACTCATTTCAACATTGTTCCCAGTGGTTTTGTTTTCTAAGACCATGACAATTTTAACATCCATAAGAAACATATGAGTTAAGAGTTGGATGGCTTCTTGGGCTGGCGAGGCAACGCAGTTGGTTAAGAGCGTGACCTCTGTGCAACAGGTTCGCTGGTTCAACTGCCACATGGGCCAGTGAGCTGTGCCCAAGCTGAGCTGCCGCTGAGCTGCCAATGGTCAGCCAGATGGATCAGCTGGTGAGAGCATGTGCTCTTAACAAGTTTACTGGTTTGACTACCACATAGGATGGTGGGCTATACATCTCTGCAACTAGATTGAAAGCGGCAACTGGACTTGGAGCTGAGCTTGCGCCCTTCACAACTAAGATTGAAGACGACTTGACTTGGGGCTGATGGATCTTGGAAAAACACAATGTTCCCCTTCCCCAATTCCCCAATAAAATCTTTAAAAAATAAAAAAAGAGTTGGGTAGCTTCTTAAAGCTCATATTCCTAGCTTCTGTGTCCAAATCCTTAGTTTGTATAGGTTAGGGAATAGGAATCTGCATTTCATGAACCTCTGCTGGAAATTTTACGCAGTAATTTTTCACACAATACTTTGAGAAACTCTGCCTTAAATAGGGAAATTTTTCGATCCTGGTTTGCAAAGAATACACCTGCTTTACTCTTATTGTCCTGTGTAGTTAGTAATATTATCTCTTTTTTTCTTTCTCAACTTTCCTGGTTTAGAGATAAACTATATGGTCATCTTAGTTTTAGGACACAAGAGCATCTTCGGATTAACCATAAATTTAAAGATTCTGCAGAGTTTGGGCCAGCTCAGGAACCAGAGAAGCGGGTGATACTTTGGAGCTAGGGTACTAAAATAACCTGATGCAATTACAGAGGTGTCTAATCTTCCAGAAGTACCCAAATATTGCCACTTTCTCCTTGAAATGGGCCAGAGACCTAAGGAAACCACTTACAATTGCTCAAATTGGTCTCTGTAGGATATACTCCACTCATGAAATTTGACTCGATCTGTGTTAGCCTTTCATATGTGAAAATTAAAAAAGCCATTTGAGGGTCAGCCCAGTGGCGCATTGGTTAAGAGCTGGCTTGGGACACAAGCTCTGATCAGCAGGGCCCCGGTTCAAATACCACATATGAGGACCAGTGACATTGCCTTCTACAGCTAAGATGGTGAACAGCAGCTCAACCTGGAGCTGAGCTGCTGTGAGTCGCAAGCAACAGTGTAGGCTGCAGACCCTGCTGCAGTGGGCTGCCATAAGCTACCGTGAGTGGCCAGCAGTCAACATGAGCAGCCAGCAGCTGGCATAAGCTGCCAAGAGCTGCTGTGAGTGGCCATCCAGAGGCCGGCGACTGATCTGCCTCACCCGGGAAGAGCACAGTGATAATACTAACATGGGCCAATGAAGCAATGTCCTCCACAACTAGACTGAAGAACAAAAGAACAGCAACTTGTCTGTTCCCCTTCCCCAATTTCCCAATAAAATCTTTAAAAAAAGAAAAGCCATTTGAATCACAGTATTTAGTTCCTGTATTCATCACAACTTTAGGCTTTTCTGCCTTATGAGAAAAATTCTTACACACAAGAACCAGGACGTAATTTCATATGATTTTGCCATCCCTGCAATCTCCATTCTGATCCCGAGAAATGTATAATTGCCTTGGAATTGGTACAATGTATATGTTAGCCCCTATCTGCTTCTATCATTATAATGATAAATTCTATGTCTATACAAATAAACATATAATATTGTTCAAATATCTGCAGATGATTTTTTTATTAATAAAATAACTATATCTGATATGCCCCACTTTGCCCACAGCAGCGGAAAAAAATAAAAGCACATAATCACTTAAATTCTCACTAAGCAGCTCAACATCCAGTCTCATTATTACAAGAATGTCTTTCTCTTCCCCCTAAGCACCATGATAAAGCCAAGAATTTTCTATGGGGCTGTGATTCATGTCGAATAGTAAATATTAATGGCTCTCACCAATTACTGGAGTAGAAACTCATATGCGACAAGAACGCTGTTACTACCACTGACAGTTGTTTGCCTAAATGGAGGACTTATATTCCAGTGAACATCTGGGAGATCCAAAGAGGTCCTTGGTCTTAAGGCTGTTTTCCCTATCATCACTGATGGAGACTTCCAAGTTTTTTCAAGTCCAGCCTCACTGAGAGTGGGCTCAGCCATGGGATATTCCACACCAAAATTTCCCTTGGGATCCAAAGTCTCAGCTCTTTGAATGAAGTCAGACAACCCTTTTACTAGAGTGCAATCCTTTCCCCCAGCAGATCTAAGATGGAACATTTTCTATCACTTCACTAAACCATAACTCCCCCTCTTACTGTATTACCAGCAACATCATACCAAATAAAAACTTCATCTTCTAGTGATTACTAGCAGCTGCTTACCGTGCCCAATTCCTTCCTGCATGCATGCACAGTGAGATTACATTTCTGTGTTTCCCATAAATGTACTTTTGATCATGTAACTGGTTTTTGGCCGATAGAGTATCAGAAGACATGATGTATGTCACTTGTTCTGTGTGGCCCTGTACCTTCTCTTTTTCACACTCTGCTGTCTAAATATTGATACCCAAGGTGAACTTGGAATTCATATTTTCAAGATAAGGAAGGAGGCTGGATCCTGAATCACCACTATCTGATCAGAAACAGCCACATCCCTTATTGTGTGAATGAAGAATAGATTTTATTGTTTCAAACTGCTGAGATTTTAGTATTTATCTGTTACACATCTATTACCATTTTAACTAATATGCAAACCTGCAGATGTTTTACTTTAAGGATCTTGGGTAAGGACAGCCATGCTCACTATAACAAGTTCTCTTAACTTTGAATCTTATGGAATAGAAGGGTTTGGAATCTCAGATAATTCCCTTTGAGAACTCTACTATCATCTTAAGAGAATTTGTCATACCCTCTCCGGAAAATAAGAAATTCCTACTAGTTTTCCCAATACATGCAAAGTTATTGAAAGATTTTACTGAAATCATTGTATTATTTCAATAAATATATGCTAAAAATAAACTACTCTCTTGTGGAGGGTGCCATTTTAAAATTTAAGGCATTGAAAAATGGTCCTTGTACTCAAATTGTGAGAATCACTGAAACCAATAGATTTTTATAATATATTTTATGCTAATATAATCATATTATTTTATTTTACAACTTTAATTTTGAGAAGTCATCTTCTTAAAAGCACCTTTTTTTCTCCCTGGTTCACCCAATAGAACCCCTGAAGGAACTCTAAGAAGCCATTTGGCTCAGTTGAGTACAATTTGAAATAATAAGAATGATGGTAGCTAGTGCAGTTATTATTAGGTACTAGATACTACCCCAAGCACCTAACATATCTTAACATATTTAATCTTTTCTATAAATGCTTGAGGCAAGTACTATTGCTATCTCCATTTTACAGATGAGAAAACAGAAGCACAAGGTCACACAACTAGCAAAAATCAGGAATGAGACTCAAACCTAGGTCCTCTACTCCTGGGTCTGTGTTATTGTCCATTTAGAAGACATTTCTTCTTCATTTTCAAAATCACTTACCAAATGGAAATACATTAGATCCAAGGGGAAAACAAGTACAAGAGAGGCTTAGTGACTTTCCCAAAGTCACAGTACAATATAGTAGCAGAAGTAGACCTAAAACCCAATTTGGGAACTCATAGTACAATAGTCTTTCATATGAACCACGATACAATTGAAATGTGGACATTGGAAATTTTTACTTTGTTTAGGCTTATTTCTTATTGTATTAAATGAAAAGCAATTATTTTCTCATCTTCAACTTATTTCTAAAATTATTTTTCTTTTAAGTACTTAGAGTTACTTCCCCATTAAAACTTCAAAATCAATATTGCTTTCCAAATTACCCTTTAAAAATATGTGTGTTAATTGAGAGGGGGGATAAGGGAGAAGGGGAAGGGATTAGACAGCATAAATAGGTAACTACAATATTGCCACAGGAATATGAAAGACAGTTTGGGGAATATAATTAATAATGTTGTAAATATTTTGTGGGGTGTCAGATGGTCGCATGTCTTATTAGGGAGACCACTTCATGGATGGAGTAGAGGCTTGATCACTGCACTGTACACTGGAAGATGATATTGTATAATACTGTATGCCAACTGTAATTGAATATATATATATATATAGTCACGGGATGTGGAATATAGTGTGGAATGGAGTCAAGGGAATTGTAATAGATATTTGTGATATGGGGGGAGTGGGGTGGAAAATTGGGGGAGGGAGGTTGTCACTTGGAGGGGTAAAAAGTATAACTATTGCACTGCATTGTACACCTGAAACTAATTTTTTTAAAATGTTTATTTCACAATAAAAGAAATATATATATATATATATATATATATATATATAAAATATACATACACATACATATATATGTATGTGAACTTATCTAACAAGGTACATTTATGTCAAATTCTTAATTTAAGAAAGAGGAACACAAATTAATCAAAGAGTAACTGAAAATTAACAATAAATAATAATGAATGAAGGAATGAAGCAACTGCTCAATATTATGTCATTGGTTAGGTACCAGAAAACGATTCCAATTTTAAGAGAAAAGTTACTCTTCCATTTAGGGAAAAATGAAGTATATTTTGGTGCCTAGAACGTGCTCATAAATGTTAGCTATTGGACACTAAAGACAATATCATGATAGTATGGCCCCTCCGATGTACACATATATTCATTAATAGCTCTTTTGCTGGCTTTCGTATGTGTGGATGCATGTGTGTTTTTTTTCCCACAATAGTTACGATGACACCAAGACACACACACACTACGTTGTATAGTATTCAATTTGTATCTAATAGAAAAGAAATACAAATATATGTAATGCATATATCTTCAATGTTTGATTATGTACTGGAAATAAAAACATAAACATTATTTATGAAATAATGATTATAATATAGGATTTGGGGGATTCAGTTTTGATTTTATAAAAGGATTTATTTTTATTGATTGACTACAGTTCAATCAAAACTCCATAGAAGATACTACTAAAAGTGTAATATATTCTAAATATAACTTGGTGACATTTTCATTGTTAAATTGACAATTTGTAGGAATATATATAGTCATATAATATTTTACAGCTATCCAAAAACTCTTTGATACCTCATCTTGACATATGCAAATTGAGTTTTCTTTTTCTATGCAATCATTTTGTTGCATGCAATACTCTCCGTGGGACTTAGCAGCAGATAGCAGAGCATAAGTAGCAATCCTAACTAAAAGTACAGCACTTGAAGTCTTGTATGTATGCAAAACAAACTGCTGAGGCCTAGGACATGAATCAGCTTGTTTAAGAGACCAAAAACCAAATATAAATAGATACAGATGTGTACTTTGCCAATAGCTTAGCCAAATTTGGTCCTCAGAACACACACACATGTTTCACATTAAATCGGTCAACAGAAGATGGCACTCTGAAAGAGGGCCACAGTTTCTAAATAATCCCATTGTATATTTTATCTCAATTAATAAATATTCTGAGGACAAAAATTGATTTGATACAAATGGGCTGTGTATAGGGAATGGTTAGAGAAACTTTTTTGCACCTTATGTTTCAATAGAAGAGTACAATTGTTTTCTGAGAGAGACTGGCAAGGGTGTACAAAAGGCTTGGACACTTGAAGCAGGGGAAACTGCTATCAGCGTGGCAGATGTGGCTCTATGCCATGTCACTGGAGTGAAAACAGCCCTAAGACAAGCATAGGTGGTATTGTCTGCCCCTTGTGATGATAGGGATAAAGATCACTTCAACAGAAACTTGAGAATAGGAGTGGCCTCTGGATATGAGAAGAAAACTAACAACCATGTTAATTCCTTTTAATTCACAAAAGTACCAACTTAATTTTTTTTTTGAGGGCAGTGTCACTGGCCCTCATATGTGGGACCCGAACCGAGGCCGCTGGCTTCTGAAGCCAGTGCTTAACCACCACGCCACTCGGCAGGCCCAGAAGTACCAACTTCCTGACATGAATGACCTAGAAGAGAACCTCTTCTTTCCTAAAGCTATTAAATGACTTGCATTTGAAATATTAAATTAAAAGATCAAGTGTTGAAAACATTATGAAAAGTTTTTAGGCACCTACTGGATTATATAACTGGCAAGAAATTCAGACATGAGTAGAATTATCCTCAAACTCTAGTATATATTAGAATCACTCAGGAAGCTTTAAAAATTTAGATTATCAGTCCACACACCCGGGACCAATTAAATATAAATCTCTTCCAGTGAGACTCAGGCATTAGTATAGTTTAGAACTTCCCAGGTGATTCCAATGTGCAGCTCAGTCTGAGAACCAGTGTTTGAGTATAGTAAATAGCGTTTATTTTTAGTGATTTTCTGGTACAGTTTAAAGAATGAGATTGAGTTTTAGGAACAGATCAAACTGAGTTAGACTTCTTAAGGATTTTCCCTAATTCTTACATGTTCCTTTGTCTTTTAGGTAAGGATGATGGTCCATACCCCATTAGGTGTCTGAGAGGCTTATTATTAAGATTAAGGTATTTGAAAACGAAAAGTTATTAAGAAATGTAGTTCTTTTTCTTTTCTTCTCCATATATTTTTACTGGCATTCGTGACACTGGATCTATTACATGTGTATCTATTTGTTTTATTTTATCTCTTTTTCTCTTGTTTTCTGCCTTTACCTCATTTAAGGTCCTCCACCTGCCTTTTTTGGTTTTTTTCCCCCATCTCTCCTTGCTAAAGTTCTACCTCACTGATGGAACTTAATAATGTAGACTTTGAGAGCTTTCTTCAGGTACTCTGTGATAATTTTAGCCTCAATTAATACCACTTGGATTTCAACAACTCACTTTTTTCTTCCTCCAGCCTTCATGACAGCCATTTCCAAAAGAAACAAATTTCACTTCAGATACATGTTTTCACCACTAGATGGTGCGCAAAGTATACATTAGATATTTTGTATTTAAGAGGCTTCATCCTACTAAAGAAAAAAATTTATCTAGAAACCATAGAGCATTTAACATCTTCTCAGAAAGGGCTGGGGGAAGAAACAGGGGGCTGTTAATACGAGGAAAATGAACTTTGAGGGTAATACTAACTCTGATGTTCAAGGCTCATTACCACTAATCATGTTGAAGAGATATGGGTCCCATATCCCATATAGACAAAAAGAACTGGGTGGTAACAGAAATACAAGGGTTGTGTCAGGGTGTTAGTTTTACTGGAATAGCCCACATGCACTTGGGAGTAAAGTGGTTAAATTACAACATCCCTAAACTATTACTAGCTAGTGTATTTAATAGTGCTACATCGTATCCGTATTTCTGCTCAAAGGGGCATGGGATGCACTTTCAGTTCCGATTCAAAAATTAAATTTGTGTGATCAAAATAACAGGTGTATAAGACACTTTCCACAATTTCAGCAAAGAAAAATTTATAATTATGAAAGGGACAGAACAAAGAGGTATCAAGAAGAGCAGACCTACAAAGCCAAAATGAACTGGAGAGGTCATTGGAGTACTACAACCCCAGCAACATTTCTGTTTAATGTCTGAATTTTAAGCAATTAAAAAAAAAACAATAAAAATGACTGAAAACTACAGACATACCAAAGAAGCCGCCTGGAGACTGGTTGGAGGGGCAGAGACGTAAAATGGGCCGGTCCCACACACACGTGTGACCATTAAAAATCAGGAGGGCTATGTAGGCTGTTAAGGTTTCCTCCCAAAGGAGCAAGTGGTCCTAGTGCCACACCAGGCTCCCCAGCCCAGGGTTCCAGTGCCAGGAGAGAAGTCCCCATAAGTTTTGGTTGTGAAAACCAATGGAGATTGTGACTGTGTGAGACAGAGTGAGGCTAGAGACCCAGGAGCTCCACTTAAAGGGACCACACACAGGCTTACTCACTGATGGAATCAATGGCTCTGAGCTCCAGTGCTGGGGCAACATCTGGAGAAGCTATAGGAACATAGGGTAGGGAAATGAGTTGTCTGGCTACAGGACAAGGGCTGGAGGGGCAGCGTTCTCCTGGACGGAGGAGCTGGTGGAAGCATAGTTTCTTTGATGAGGGCTCCCCCTTCCCAGCATGCAAACACAGGTGTCCACCATATCTGAGTCTCCATGAAGCTGACTGATGCCATTCATTTGCCATGCCCTGGTGATTCTGAGACCTTGCCCAACCCAAATTCCAGGGACACTCAAGCCGCTTCCTGTGGCTTTTTCATATAAACCACCTGCTCTAGCTCATGCTACAGACTTTCGACTTTCCTAGGGTCTCTCAAAGGTTTGGCAAACTCAAACAAGCAGCATCTGGCTTGAGCATGTCCTGTACCTCTAGGTGAGCAGCCCTACAACTGACATTAGGGGAAGCTGGCCTTGGTTCGTAGCTTGGCATCCTGAGGTACTTCCAAGCACGGTTTGGGCAGTGGCCATCTGTAGATTGTGTTGTGGTTCCTGCCAGGTGGCCCTGGGTAGGGCACGGGCAGTGGCTGAACTTGACCTGCAGCAGGTCCCTACTAGGTGGCTCTAGACCTTGCACACCCAGTTGCCAATTTTGAAATGAGCTGGAGCATCACCCAGCCACTTCCAAAGACAACACACACAAAGAACATATTGAGCCCTGCTGAGGCAGATCCTGCTCCAGAGGGTCAGCACCTGCACCACAGCTCCTTCACTGTATTCACAGCCAGTTCTCACAACCAATGAGCCCAACGGTCAATCCCTCCCATTCACCTGCAAACAGCAACCAAGGGTCAACTACAACAGAAGGGCACATACAACCCACATAAGGGACACCTGGAGTGTGCAGCTCAGGTGACCAGAAAGACTGTTCTACTGAAAACCACAGCACATCTCCTACATAAGACCACTCTACTAACAAAGGGAGACCTACCAGCCATACCTAATACACAGAAACAAACACAGGGAGGCAGCCAAAAGGGGGAGACAAAGAAATGTCCCAAATAAAAGAACAGAACAAAACTCCACAGAAACAACTAAACAAAATGTAGACAAGCAATCTACCAGATGCAGAGTTCCAAACACTGGTTATAAGGATGCTCAATGATCTCAGGAAGAACATCAACAAAGAATTAAGAAACATGAAAATGGAGATAGAAAACATAAAAAAGAACCAGACAGAAATAAATAATACAATAACTGAAATAAGAATACATTAGAGTGAATCAACTATAGATTACATGAAGCAGGGAATCGAATCAGCAACTTAGAAAATAAGGTAGCAGAAAACACCCAATCAGAACAGCAAAAAGAAAAAAAAATGAGGAGGGTTTAAGTGACCTCTGGGACAACATCAAGTGCCAACATTCGCATTATAGGGGTACCAGAAGGAGAAGAGAGAGGGCAAAGAATTGAAAACTATGTGAAGAAAAAAATGATTGAAAACTTACCTAACCTGGTGAAGGAAATAGATATATAGGCCCAGGAATCACAAAGTCCCAAACAAGAGGAACCCAAAGAAACCACCATCAAGACACATTGTAACTAAATGCTAAAGGTTAAAGACAAAGACAGAATCTTAAAAGCAGCAAGAGAAAAGCAGTTAGTTACCTACAAGGGAGCTCCCATATGACTTTCAACTGATTTCTCAACAGAAACTTTGCAGGCCAGAAGGCATTGGCAGGAAATATTCAAAGTGATGAAAAGAAAGGATCTACAACCAAGATTTCTCTTCCCAGCCAAGCTGTCATTTAAAATTGAAGTACAGATAAAGACCTTCCCAGATAAGAAAAAGCTAAAGGAGTTCACCAACACCAAATGAGTATTACAAGGAATCTTAGAGGGATGTCTTTAAAACAAAATAATAAAATAAAATAATAAAAGTATCAATAATAAAATGGAAATAGCTACATATCAACAATTACTTTAAATGTAAATGGTTTAAATACTCCAAAACATAGGGTGGCTGAATGAAGAAGAAAACAAGACCCTCAAATATGCTGCCTACAAGAGACTCACTTCAGACTCACTTCATACACAGCCTGAAAGTAAAGGGGTGGGAAAAAGATGTTTCATGAAAATGGAAGCAAACAAAAACAAACTGTGGTAGCAATACTTACAATAGACAAAATGGACTGTAAAACAAAGGCTATAACAAGTGACAAAGAAGGACCCAGTAATCCTACTTCTGAGTAATTATCTAAAGAAACCCAAAAAAGCTACTTTGAGGGGATATGTGCGTCCATATGTTCATTGCAGCACTGTTTACAATAGCCAAGATGTGGAGGCAGCCTGGGTGTCTGTCAATAGAAGAATGGATAAAGAAGAGGTGGTACATATATATAGTGGAATATTGCTCAGCCATGGAACAAAATGGCAGCATCCATGGACCTGGAGGATATTGTGCTGAGTGAAGGATGTCAGGCAGCAAAAGAGATGCAATGTAATTTTACTTATACATGGAAACTAAAGAATGAAATAAACCAACAAACAAAGCAGAAGCAAACTTATAGATATAGAAAACATTTTTTTTTGAGGGCAGTGTCACTGGCCCTCATATGTGGGACCCGAACTGGGGCCACTGGCTTCCCAAGCCAGCGCTTAACAACCACGCCACTCGGCTGGCCCCCCAGAAAACATTTTTATGGTTGCCAGACAGGAGGGAGGTTGGGAATAGGTGAAGAGGGAAAGGGATTAATAAGTACAAATTGGTTGTTACAAAGTAATCATGAGAATGTAGGGTATAGCATAAGGAATATAGTCAAAATTATTCTAATAACTATGTATAGTGTCAGATGAGTACTAGATTTATTGGGGTGATAGATGAGAGGGGCTTGGGGGACAGGGTAAAAATAGTGAAAGGATTAGTACAAATTGGTAATTACAAAATAGTAATGAGGATATAAAGTAAACCATAGGGAATATAGTCAATAATATGCTAATAACTATGCATAGTGCCAGGTGGGTACTAGACTAGTCAGGAGGATCACTTCTTAAATTATATAAATATCTAACCACTAAGCTGTATACCTGAAATTAATTTTGAATGTCAACTGTAATTGAAAAATTTAAAAGGGGGTGGTGATGAAGGGAAATCAGAGGCTCAAATTTCCAGGTATAAAACAAATAAGTCATGGGGGTGTAATGTACAGCATGGGGAATATAGACAACAATATTGTGACAGCATATACGGTGTCAGATGGTTGCTGGACTTATGGTGATCACTTCTTTAGGTGTGTAAATATTGAATAACTATTGTGTATACCTGAAACTAATATAATATTGTATGTTAGCTATATTTTAATAAAAATCTTTTTAAAGAAACAAATGCTAACAAAACAAAACACTTAAGGTTTTCTGTTATTAACTTCCTTAAACACGGAAGATGCAATTCCAGCATAGACAATATAGGGGCAAGATCACTGCATAATACTTAGAAGAAAATAAAAAACAGTAGGACATGTGCTGGATTATAAAAGAAATAACATAACTATAATATAATTATAATTATACCTGGCTGAGATTTTACTAACTTCTAGTTTGACAATATGAAATTTAATATCTAAATTCACCGTATAAAATTCCTCCTTACATTCATTCATTTATATTATCAATAAATATTAATGATCCATTAAAATAAAGCAAGCATTAAATAAGACATTGGAGATACCGCCACAAATAACACAGTTACATGAATGTGAAGGGGAGAGCAGAATTGGCCATACCAAAACATGCATAAAGATTATTTGGCATAAAGATTATATTGAGTTGGTTATGTTTAAAGAAACAGCACAGGAAATGTTCTGAACACTTAGTAAAATTTATACTTTTGTTAGGTATATTTACGTTTATAAGGGAAATCTCCATTTCTGAGTGTGTCTCCCCCTGTGTAAAGGGAGAGGATGACTCAGTCTCTAGAAGCTCTTATCAGTGGGGAAGGCAACAACTTAAATATGCCTTAGAATTTACCCATTTTACTGTGCATTTCCTGGTAAATTTCTATAACTGACTCCCCACCCTAAGGTGATAGCATGTGCCATGTGAGGAGTTATTCAGTTTTCCTGGTCTCTTCCATGTATACATAAGGTATACATATTATTAAATTTCTGTTTATTTTTCTCCTGTAAATTGGTCTTTTACATGAGAGTGTCTCTGCCAAGGACCTATAAGGCTACAGGAAAAATTACTTTTCCTCCCCCTCAAAACATTACCTTTTTCACTTTCAATATATTTTTCTTTGTCGTTTTTGTAGCTAAAACTTTCAGAGTATGTAAGTGAACCTTAAAAGTGAAAAGCGACTTTGTTCAGAGGCATAAGCCCTGCTAGAATTAAGCCTTAAATTACTGGGAATCTTCTAATGATGCTGTATGTGTTTTTAAAGCCCTTCCCTTGGCAAATAAGGAATAGCTCAAAAGGCTAAACAAGTTTTATTTAAACGAAACACAGAACCAATTTCAAACATAGAAAGATTGTTTCTGACCTCAGAGTTTCTACTGGATAATAGCAGAGTTTAACTCCTAATATTTCCACACATGCCCTAAAACCCATAGAAAACAAGGAAAGAAAATAAAACCATGCAAAACTTATGCCAACGGCATTATTAAAGGCAAATAATAATACAACTTGAATTTGTGATTACAGTCATACATCGCTTTCAACAACCGGAGATCCCCAGAACATTAGATGAACAGAGCCTCTAAACGAAGGACCCAAAGAGGAGGCCACGTCGGGTCTGGTAGGAGAGGCGGAGACGAGAGAGGGCGAACCCCGTGAGGGAGGTCCCAGCTGTGGAGAGGCTTCCCCGGTTGGGGGAGAGACCCTCCGGCCGCACACCAAGCTCACCAGCCCAGAGCTCCTTTGCCAGGAAGAGGACTTCCAAGATAGCTGGCAGTAAATTAGTGAGGACTCTCTTTGCCCAGCTCGGTGAGGCTAAGAGCAGATGGAGAATCAGTGGGGCTGGCACATGGGCTTGCAAGCCAGTGAGCTCTTACCTGGTTCCTGGTGGAGGGAGTAGCTGTGTAAGCCAGACCCGGGAGCCTGAGGGGACGGACTGAACTGAGCACCTTTGGTACAAAAGGTGGAGGTTTTTGGACTATTGTTCCACTGCTGTGGACCCTGCACGAGAGTGGTGTACAGGAGGGCGCCATTTTGTCAGGATTGGGCCCTTCCACAGAGGGTCAGGTCCAGGACCTCATTGGTCTGGTGGAATTGATGCAGAAATGCGTGTGTGCATTCGCACACATGCTGCCTTGGATCCCCACCCCCCCGCCCGGCTTTTACTGCGTTGCCAGGGAAATGCTGGGCGGGTGACTTCCGGCTCCAACAGCTGCTCATTGAGACCGGGGAGTGCGCGAGCTGCCTCGGGTCCCCGCTCTCCAAAATGTACTTGCAGAGTTGCCAAGCTGGTGATTGGTTGTCGGGCTGCTCGGCCTGATCTGAGAGCGGCTGATTACAACAGGCTGAGACTGGGAATTTTCCTGGGAGTGTTGGGTTGTGAGCTGTGTACCTGCGTGATCCAGCCAGGGCTCTCCTGGTGATTTATCTAATACACCAATGCAATCCCAGAGCGACAGCCAGAATGAGGAAACAAAGAAACATGTCACAAGCAAAAGATCAGAAGAAACCTCTAGAAATGGAACTAAATGAAACAGGAATCCAACCTTTCAGAGACAGAGTTTAGAACACTGATGATAAGAATGTTTAAGGAACTTAGTGAGGGCATAAGGAAGGATAGAGAAATCATAAAAAACAACCAGTTAGAACTAAAGAATGCAATAACTGAAATGAAGAACACACTCGAAGGAATCACCAGTAGAATAGATGAAGCAGAGGAGCGGATCAGTGATTTGGAAGACAAAACAGCAAAATCACCCAGTTGGCACAACAAAAAGACCAATGAATAAAAAACAATGGAAATAGTTTAAGAGCCCTATGGGACAAGATGCAGAGCAACCAACTTTTGACTCATAGGAATACCAGAAGGAGAAGAGAAGAAGCAAGGGGTTGAGAATGTATTTGAAAAAATAATGACTGAAAACTTCCCTACCCTGGTGAAGGAAATCAACATATATGCCCAGCAAGTGCAGAGGGTTCCAATTAAGCTGAACCCAAACAAGTCCACACCAAGACACATCATAGTTAAAATGGCAAAGGTTAAAGACAGAGACAGAATCCTAAATGCAGCAAGAGAAAGACAGCAGGTTACATACAAAGGAACTCCTATTAGACTTAACAGCTGACTTGTCTACAGAAACTCTGCAGGCCAGAAGGGAGTGGCAGGAGATATTCAAAGTGACACAAAATGAAGGCTTACAACCAAGATTGCTCTACCCAGCATGGCTATCACTTAAAATTGAAGGAGAAATAAAGAGCTTCTCAGAAAACAATAAGCTTAAGGAATTCATTACCACCAAGCCAGCATTGCAAGAAATGTTAAAAGGGCATTTTAAATAAAAGAAAGGGGTAAACAAGGTAACCTAGGAAGACCAGGAATACAAATAACAAAATAGCAATACATATGCACCTATCAATAATCATTTTAAATGTGAATGGGCTAAAGGCTCCAATCAAAAGACAGAGAGTGGCTGATTGGATAAGAAAACATGTATATGCTGTTTACAGATGGAATAAGATATTTCATGCAAATGGAAATGAGACGGGGAAAAAAAAAGCTGGAGTACCAACACTTACTTTGGACAAAATAGACTTTAAAATGACTATAGTAAAAGACAAAGAAGGGCACTATAACCCTAATAAACATCTGTGCACCCAACATAGGAACTCCTAATTACACATAACAGATTTTGACAGACAGAAAGACAAAGATCAACAGTAACACTATCATAGTAGGGGACTTCAACACTCCATTGTCACCAATGGACAGATCCTTTAGACAGAAAATCAACACAGAAAGAGGGGCCTGAAATGACACTTTAGACCAGCTGGACTTTGTTGATATTTTTAGAGCATTTCACCCTGAAAAAAACGGAATATACATTCTTCTCAAGTGCACATGGGACATTTTCCAAGATAGACCACATTAGGCCACAAAACAAGTCTCAGTAAATTTAAGAAGATTGAAATCATATCAAGCAGACATAAAGGAAAAACTGATGGTTGCTGGCTGGGAGGGAGTGGGGATGAGGGAGAGGGGGAAGGTTTTGGACAGTGTAGGTGGGTGACTACAATGTTGCTGCAGGGATATGGGGAGCAGTTCTGGGAATGTAATTGATAATATTGTGAAGAGACCTGTTAAGTGAAATAAGTCAGTCAGGGAAAGACAAGTACCATATGATCTCACTTATATGTGGAATCTGAAAAACTGAATGAACGAGCAAAGTAAACAGACTCATAGTTAAAGAGGAAAATCTGAGGGTTGCTAGTTGGGAGGGGGGTGGGGTTAAGGGAGCAGGGGAAGGGATTAGACAGCATAAATAGGCAACTACAAAATTGCCACAGGGATATGAAACACAGTTCAGGGAATATAATAATGTTGTAAAAATTTTGTGGTGTGTCAGATAGTCACATGTCTTGTTAGGGAGACCACTTCATGGATGGAGTAGAGGCTTGATCACTGCAGTTTACACCTGAAGCTGATGTTGTATAATATTGTATGCCAACTGTAACTGAATATATAGATAGTCACAGGATGTGGATTATACTGTGGGAGTCAAATGAATTGTAATAGATATGTATGATATTGGGTGAGGAGGAGTGGAGTGGTGAACTGGGGGAGGGGGGGTTGTCACTTTGAGGGGTACAAAGTATAACTATTGCATTGTGTTGTACACCTGAAACTAATTTTAAAAAATGTTTATTTCATAATAAAAGATTAAAAAAAAAAAGTACAGGACAGCAGATCAACTCTTCCAGATCCCGGAAGACTCAAGAGCCATCATAGCAAAATATGAAGGTTGAAGTGGATTGAATCAAGGGGGAAAAGAGCACATTTGGGGGAAATTGAGGAAACATTTGGTATTGTGAGAAGAAAAACTATTTTTCCCTTTCTCTTTCTAGGTTCTTGGCTAAGACCCTCCTGTAATAAAAGACAGATCAACAGGAGATAACCAGAAGTTGAATAACATGGACATCTGCTGTATACAGTAAGTCCCCTGACTTTCGAAAGAGTTCCATTCCAGGAGGACGGGTTTGTACGTTGGATTCATTCATAAGTACAAAAAAGTGAGTCTTATACACCTTTGACACAAATATACAATGTAAAGCATAAAAAAAACTAAACACACACAAGAATACTGTAAATGAACTATTTTTACTTTTACAGTTATCTTAAAATTGTGGTACTGTATAGTACAACAACTGGCATCTAGGGGATTGCTTGGAGTGAACTGACAAGAGCAGACACGTGAGCTACTTCCTGCGATTTGTTCCCATCTACAAATGTTCGTAATGCGAGGTCTGTTTGAATCTGTGAAAGTTCACAACTCGAATGTTCGTAAGTCAGGGACTTACTGTATATGGAAATCAGAGTTGACAATGAAAGAAAGTTTCACTTAGAATAGACTTTTAAGAAAGGTTCACATACTTTTAAAGAACAATAGTAAAATTAATGCCAGAGTACATTAATCTCTGATTTTTTTATTGTTTTCAAGTCTTGAGAACATCTATCTGTAATGAATATCAAGGAATTACTGTATAATGTGGCACCCCAGTTGAACTAGCATAACATATGGATTTTCATAAATTATTTCAATTCTGTTTTCAATCCATATACTATGAAATCACATTATGAGGATACTGAGTAATGGTAGATTTTACTCAATCTCACAATAACATTAGGCTTAATATTCCATTTTTATATTCTGGGAAATACTTCAGTTTTTGAAAACTAACCAAAACAGATGTATAGAATGGATTGAAATGGGAACTAAATGATCTGGTTAGACATGCTCTAACAAGACTTAGAAACTAGAGGGGCTGGCTGAGTGGCTCAGTTGGTTAAGAGCTTGATCAAGAATACGAGCTGAACACTGAGCAACAGCAGTTCAATGCCCAACCAGCCCGAGCTGAGCTGCCAATAGGTGGCAGGATGGCTCAGCTAAAAAAAGAAAAAAAAAAGACTCAAGGAGTTAATGGACACGGATCTACTACATTTAAAAACTTTTACTAAATACAAACTATTTCAAACTTACAAAATGGCAACAAAGAATCACTAACCTATCCAAACCCAGATTCAAGATGCGATTTTCCCATATTTGATCATTATCTTTTTGTTTTAGATATAAAATAATAGCAATCCACTTTGAGAGCCCACAAATCAATGGCATTTCCCCTACTGCTCAGGGTCACAAACTGCCTAGTTTGACTATAGCATCCATTTTTTACAAAATAAGACATTTGTTTGCAGTTAAAGCATTGTTCCTGTTTTGTGTGTTTTGGCTTCACATAAATAATATATTTCCTTTTGTAATTTGCATTTATAATTCAATGTTATATTTCCCCCTCAACAGATTGGGAGGTTATATATTTTAATTGTAGGATTTTAGCAGTTAAAGTGTTAACATTCCTACTGGAATGATCACAGTCTTATGTTGAGCATCTCTACCCCTTCCAGAAAAAAAAAATTCAAAGCATTTGATCTGATTGTATTTTATATAATCTTCCTTGTAATTATTGTCTAGATTTTAATTGCACTTTATTTTTGACTCAGCTCCCAAATTAGCCACATAACTATATGATGTTTAACAGTTAATCCTTCTTGGGATTGACTACGTGTACGTGGATTTCTTTGCACAGTATAGTTCCTGAATCCCATTCCTTCACTATAATTTCAGTTCGCTTCAGGAAGAAACCTATTCCTTGTAAGTTCTACTAGTGAGGGACTATAAACAGAATGCTCTATCTTTGTCTGAAAATGTCATTTCTTTCATCTGTTCATATGGTTGGTTGAGTATTGCATTCTAGGATAAGAGTGATTTCTCCATTAGCTGTTTGGGAACAGTATTTTTTTTAAATTATCTTCTGGATTCTGTTGTTACTGATGAGAAGATTGCTACCAGCCTAATTGCTCTTCTTATTTGGTATCCTAACTTTATTTCAGATTGCTTTATAGATTTTCCTCTTTGTCATTAATGTGCTGCGATTCACCACATGTTTTTAGACTTGGTTCCCCAGAAAGCAGGGCCACAAGCCAAGCATTTATGTGCTATTATCTAATTAGAGAATACAACCTAAATGAACAGGATTGCAGGGCATAAGCAATGAAGTGGGGAAGGAGGCTGATCCAATGTGAAAACACAGAATCAAGCTGAGACCTGACTCCTAGGACTCCTAAAAACTGGCTCTCAAAGTCATGGGGAGGGAATATGAAGAAAGGAGAAAGAACTCACCTGGGACCTCAGCCTGTGGGGCACTGAGAAGCTGTTCGGTAGTATCCTCACCTGCTGCAGTGAGGAGAGGAAGGGGGTAGGTTAAGTGGGATCATGAATAGTGAGAGTCCATTGGATTGTGTGCCACAGTTGCACAGTGTTTTCATGTGAAACAAGAGAATGGTAAGGCTGAGAGTGAGGTGTCTGATACGGTGTATTGTTATATCCTTGTATTTTACTGGTGACTCTATGTATGTCAATCTGAGAATTTATTTCTAACTTCATTTCTAAAAAGTATTCACCAAGTCTTTCTTCAAATAATTATTACACTCACTCTATTCTCACCTTCTGATAATATTATTAAATAAATGTGGGTATTCCATTTTATTTTTCATTCCTTTATCATATTTTCATTTAAACTCATTATAATTTTCTGATTTGTTTTCAGTTTATGAAATCAACTTCAGTTTTATCTAATGTCTTCTTTAAGTTTTCTATGAAGTATTATACTCCAATGAGCATATTTTTTATGCTTTTTTTCCTGCGTCAATGAGATGGTCATGTCTTTTTTATCATTCATTGTGTAAATGCGGTATACTACGTTGATAGATTTTCATGTGTTGAACCATCCTTGCATTTTGAGAATAAATTCCTTTTAGTGTGGTGTTTAATCCATTTTGCCAGTTGGATTACAGCCCATTTTTGCAGGTTCCAGCATGTCCTTGGTCCCTCCACTTCATATCATCTCCCATTTCTGAATGACAGTCCTGCTGACTTCAGGCCTGGTTCCAGAGGCAGAGAGAATGGATTTACATAGACTGCTTAACCTATTCCCACTATCACATAAGGTTTAATCCCTATAATATTCCTTTATATCACCATAGGTGTTCTACTTCTCTGAGCAAACCCTAATATAAACATTATCTAATATTATTAGACATTCAATCAAGGAAAACAGGAGAAAACAAAACTATAAAGTATAGGAACAGAAAGGGAACAAAACAAAAAAACACAACAGGAAATATATTAATTTTGGAATGATCTGATTTACATCAATATGCAACAAAAATCTAAAAAACCCTAGATGAAATGGATCACATTCTAGTAAAATATATATTAACAGAATTGATTCAAGAAGAGTGTGAAAAACAAAAGAGAACCATATCTGTTAGAGGACTTCCGTTGCTCCTGCTGGTGAATTCCCCACCTTTGCATATGGCTTGGCTTGGTGATCCCACTTCCATATTCTAGTGATGGGCATGTGACCAAGACATGGGCAGTTAGAATCCCCTGGACATGAAGCTTGAACTGAAATCCCAAGCTGAGTCAATTTTCGTATAAAAGCTCTATCTTTGCGTGGGTTCAATAAATTGGTAATATATGAAAAGAGTTGCTGTTAGTCTTCCATCCTTGCCATCCCTGGGAGAAAGCTTTCCCAAAAGAACAAAACAAAACAAAACAAAACACTTCAGAGAGAAAAACATCCAAGACAGAGGAAATTACATTTTCTATTCACATCCTTTGGGCTCCCATACATACCTGTGTCTGAAGCTATAAGCAGTCCCAAACTTTACAGTGTTGTAAGTCAATAAATTCCTCTATACCTTGTAACTAATTTGTAAGGGGTTCTCTAAAATTACAACTTCTGACTAATGTAATAACCATGGTAGCAATTGTATGAGACTTCAAGAAGTGAATTTTCTTGTAAACGTGTGGGGATGGGTATATACTCTTTCAAATTCATATACTCTGAATCTCTTTTCATATTGCTGAATTTTAAAATCCATTTTTATTGAATTCTAAAATACAAAAGAAAATAGGCTGTGGTTCAAGATGTTTGTTGATGTGAGCACACACAGCCATTACCTTTGCCTCTGAAGAAGCCGCCATAATGATGATGAAATATGGACGAAAAGGAGGCCCTGTACTAAAATATGCAAGGAGGGAACTTCAGCTTGGGGGCTGTACATGTGTCTGTTGGGGAAGCAAAATTTTTCCTCTACCCATCAAAGTTCTTCAGGCTGGTCTAATGATTAAACTCCCATAAAACAGATTAATAGGGGGAAATCAATTTAATTACGTATCTATGGGAACTCCAAGGAGATGAGGCTTTCCAGCAGTCATGCTACTGAAGTTCATGTGCCATCCTGAGCTGAGGAGAAGGGGTAGGAGTGTGGGACTTCAAAGCGGAGGAAGACATTTAATAGGGAGATGGAAAGAACAAATGTTGGTCCTGCCTGGCAGAGACAATGGACACAGGGAGGACTTTGATCTCCAAGCCCTCCAGCTTCCCCAGCCCACCACACCTAGCCCATATCCTCTATAGTTGTCAGATAATAGCTCTCTTCATGCTGTAGGCCCTCCTTCTAAGTTCTCTTTGGCAGCAAATGGGGAGGTAGAAATAAAAACTTCCTAAGTCCTCTGTTTCTTAAAAATAATCAGCCTAAAATAATCCTCATGCCAAAGAGACACATTTTGGGTGGTGAGTTTTGCTCCCGACATGCCCCACAGAATTCCTGAGTAAGTCAGGACAGCAAAAGGGAGAAGTGGACTGAAAGTGTATGTGGGGCAGTCACTCCACCTACAGCTTTCTGCTTTCAAGCTGAATGACTGGCAGAAAGGCATTTAGCCCCCCACTTAACCAATTCTTTCTCTTAAAAAAGAGTGTTTCCTTTAAAGAAATGAAAAGACTGTCTGCAAGGTGAACTACATTGGCTAGTTGTTAATGTCCCAGATCAAAGCCTCATTCTTTCAGCATTTCTAGGTCTTCAGAATAGTGTGAGGTCTCCATCTGTTCATGGGGAAATGATGACTTTCACAAGCAAAACCCTAACCACACACACAGAGGTTATAGCCCCCTTTCTTGAATATGAATAGAAAATAAAATATCATTAGATGTTAAGAAGAATGTAAACTAGAAAGCAATGGTTTTGTCATTTTCACTACAATATTTGTAGCACCCATAATGCTGCTTTGCCCAGAGTGGGTACTCCATAAATACTTGTTGAGATATTTGAGAAAGGTGTGACATAAGAGAGGATAAGATAAATATTAAAAATACAATAACAAATCCTTGGAGAAATAGGGATAATTCATGGAATAGGAACGAACTTCAAAAATGCACAACAGTGAAATATGAATCAATGTTACATCCATATCAAGTAGAAATGATGCGATACAAAGAATAATTAAAAGAAAAAGATAATGGAAATTATATATATGATTTCAGATTTTGAAAGCAATGTCAAAAGCAACATATCCATGAAAAATAGCCACTAGTAATGCAATAGATAAATATTATACGTTACACTTGTAATATGGATCTCTATGCCACAGTTACAAAAAAGAAAGCTCGATTTATATACACTGAGAAATAGCAATCTTCATTTAGATCTTGTTCATTGAAAAAGCAAGTTACAGAACAGTACACTGAAGAAAAATTCCCATGGATGAAAAAGTTTGAGATGGATTTATCACATAGTGGTAACCATGATTAATTTTGCTAGTGCAAGGAAAAGTGGTGTAACTGTACGTGAACTTCATTTCTTTAGTAGGCATTCTACTTTAACCCAAGCTAGTTGTGTTTAGACAGGTAGAACCATAACTCATTTGCATTCTTTCCCCCAAATCGTCCTACCTATACTTATACTCTATGTCCACTTCTTTTGATCAAGCCCTTAGGACACTGGGTTGTGGTTGACACCAAATTCACTTAAGAATAAAGCTTCAGGTCTATCCACCATGACCAGGGTATAATAACTAAACCTCAAACAAAAAGTAAGGGTTTAATTCAACAAAGCTAACACTTCGGCCTCAGATATGTTTTGGTTTGGGCTCATGAAAGCAGAACGGCCTATGGACCACATCCCCTGGAAACAGGACAAACAATGCCATAACTGACATCAGGGCCTGAAGCCATGACAGTTGCTTCCTGCCTTAACCCTGACCAATCAGTAGAGCCCCCAGCCTCAGCTCCCATAGCAACCATGATTGATTGTTTTTCCCTTACATAATGTAGCCACTAGAGGTCATCCAGCAGCCAGGTTTTTGAGAACATTAGCTCACCTCTGTCTCCACGTTTGATGCCAACTCCTTAAATAAACCTTTATTTTCTTTGCTGCAAACTCTTGCTCGTGTTTTCCTTTGGGTTCGATGCGGGCAGGAAAGTGAACCCTTTGAGTCTGTGGTAGTCGTGGAAAAAATAGAAACAGAATTGGAAATGAAAGTAATCTTAGGAAAGATCAGTTTATTTGTATTTGGTTTTTTAATGACCACAATGTACTCATTCATCATTCCTTGTTAAAATTCCAAATTTTAACACAAACTTGTTTAAACACAGTGTTTCAAAATTTCATATACAAATCAATGAGTAATAACTTGAAAACATTTTTGGGGGCTGGCTGAGTGGCTCAGGTGGTTAAGAACTCGCTCAAGAGTGTGAGCTGAGCTCTGAGCAACAGCAGTTCGATGGCCAGCCCTAGCTGAGCTGCTGTTGAGCTGCCAACAGGTGGCAGGATGGCTCAGCTAAAAAAAAAAAAAAAGAAAGAAAACATTTTCAAAGTGTTTCTTCTTCTGGGGAAAATATGGAAAATGGAGTAACTTACTAAAATGACTGAAACTACAACCTTAAATACCATCTTCAGCCGATGACAACAGACAGATACTGGGGGTTGGGAAGTCATTCATGGGAGGTTGCCAAGAAAAAAAAAGCACGTTATACATGAGTAAAGTTGTTATGCAGATTTAAGTTGCCTTCTGCATTGATAAGAGTTTGTAGAAATAAAGCCATGTCCCTCTTTCTGATACAGACAGAGAGACACCCTTAGAAAGGGAGATGTCCCTTATGAATATAAATGTCTTTTGTAAAGGGTAACTGCCACTTGCTTTTCAGAATTTCTCACCTGTCTGCTGTTTCTTAAAATTAACCAGCCTAAAATAATCCTTATGTCAGAGACATATTTGGGGGTGAAAAATTTTGTTCCCCCACAATATGCCACTGATTCCTTTGGCCTTCCTTCCAGTATTTCCTCTTCTGTCACTGCTGATGCTTTAGGATCGCCAGGCTCAAGGTGACTCATGCATGGTGCTACTTAATGACAGCTCATAAATGGTCCTATTCATGCCTGCCAGAGACCTTTCAGGACTGAAATGAGGGCCAAGAGTTATGGGAAGGGCTGGCAGTGATTGCAGTCTTTACATCCAAGCACTTTCTAAAAGATGTAAGAGGCCCAGATATGTGGGAGGAAGCAGACACAGGAGAAATAATTCCTAGTCAGAGCAAGGTTGGAGGGGAGAGATAACAACTACCTGTGAAAGACTTTTACTATACTTAAGATATAAATATTATTGACTAAGTCAAGATGAAAGGAGAAAGTGGTACATCTTGGACTTATTTTGCAGTGTTTTGAAAGCAGCCCTTTTCCTAAACAATCCCTGTCCACACAAAACCAGATAAAAAAGGATGTTGACAGGATTGTGCAATATCATCAACACTACAACACTTAGAGAAAGAAATGTAAGAGGGTATTAGAAGTGTGATTGCCCTGTTTCTGTAACTATATTTTAATATGTGAGAGGGATATATAATTCAAAAATGCATAAAATAGGATCTGCCAACTCCTGGAATTTTAAGAGGGAAAGGACAGATTCTACATAGGTCACAGTTTTCTCTAATCAGGGAACTCCTCCCTACCCCCAACGCTGTCTCCTCTCCCTTGGCCACAATCACGTTCTCTAGTTTCAAGTCCATCATGTTAGTGACTCATTTCTCATCTTAACTACCATATCTTATTAGCAATATCCTCGTTCTACCTTCATTTTTCCTATTTCTAATATGTTCCTCATCCAATATGAAGATTTGTCTTAAATATATGCTAGTCATACACTTTTAATGGATTGCATTTTTTTAGGTATACGATATATACATTATGAGCTCTACATATGTTTAAGAACGATCAATAAAAAAAAAATAACATGATGATTTTCCAACCCGCTTATTCCACTTCCAGTTCTCAGTGGCCAGAGTCTATCCTGGCAGCTCAGGGGGCCATGTAGGAACCCACCATGCATAGGATGCCCTTTCTTGGCAGTGAGCATCATACACCCACACTCACTCAGACTGGGCCAATTTAGACATGCCAAACCTTACATGCACATCTTTGGAAAGAAACCAGAGTATCCAGAGAAAACCCATGCAGACATAGAGAGGATGTGCAAACTCCACACAGACAGTGGCCCAAGCCAGGAATCAATAGTTTTTTCTCATCAACTTTATAACAAAACATTGTTGAATAAATGATGTTATTTGAAGACCTGCTGTATATAGCTATATATCCCATATTTCTGAGCCAAAATTCAAGCTTCTTCTTGATATAAATGAATCTACCATTTTAGCTTTACCTTGCAGTAGTCCATTAACTAATCCATATGTTCTAAAGAAATAGAGGATACATTGTCAAACTCATTTTGCATTTTCTTATATTAATCTATCTTTTTCATTCTGTACCCCCATCTGCTATACTCCCTCCTTTTTCTATGCATTCAAATCATATTATGAATGCATATATATTAAAGTTTATACCCTTCCCTGATCATCCAAGAATAGAATTAGTCCCTTCTTCCACAAATTGCAATAGCATTTGCTTATATTGCATTTGACTGTGTACATCTCATTGAATTGTAGTTATTTCTGAAATCACAAAATCATAGAATATTCTAGATAGAATAAACTCAGGAAATGTATGTCTCCATATATCCATAGCTTGTGTCAGGGCCCAGGGCAGGTCATCCCCAAATCTCTTACAATAGCATGTTGATTATTTTGAATTAAAGTTACTTAAGGAACTGGCAGTGTAGGAATATTCTGACTTCTCTCTCTTTCTCAGTTTCCCCTAAAAGTAGGAGATAAATCTCCCATGGGAAAGGTGCTCTCCCTGAACTAGAAGATAACAAGAAAGACATTCTTATCAACAGAGGTAGGGAATTCAGGGCTGAGAAATATTTATAAACAAACCTTGTTATTTTTTCTTTTTTACTTATTTACTACCCAAGCCCAAATTATGATTAGATTTCTCACTAATGAGCACCCAAACCTAAGTTTCTTTGTCCTGTCAAATCCTCACAAACTTTTTGTTTCTTTGTCTAAAAAGCAAACAGCTTCCTGCTTTGATCCTTTCTCTGAGCATCATTTACAATCTCCCATGTGAACATATCAAATTGATTTTTCTCTGGTTAATCTATCTTATGTTAATTTTATTAGTAGTACAGCCACAAGAACTTGAAACAGGTATAGAGGAAATTTGTCCCTTCCCAACACTTGCTTGATGAAAAGAATCACCAGGAAAGGTGCTCATTGAAATACAGATTCCTGGATGCTGCCCCAAATCTACGTAATCAGAATCTTCAGTGTCTGAGCATCTGTACTTTTAACAATGATCCAGATGAGTTCATAACCACTCACATTTGGGAAACATTGGCCCAGTCTATTCCCCTTATTACATAAGTGAGGGAAGAGTAATCCTCTGCCTAAAGATAAGTACCATGCCCAGAGATCATATGGGTAGTTAGAATCAGGACTAAGACCAGTACTAAGGTAATTATCCCATGCAAGATAATGAGCTTTAGACAAAGGAACTGGGTCTTTGTCCCCTCACCCACCTCACCCCCACCAGCCACTGTGGTTTTTTGCATAATAATTTGCACATAACCACATTAAAAAAATGTGTGGTGATGAATTTTAGAAATGTAAACTTCAGATACTGTGTCAATATCTTCCAAATAGGTTAATAAAAATCATATTGACACAAGTAATTTTATAACTGAAAACACCGAATTTAAAAAGAAACAGAGAGAAATGAATAAATGCATATTTTATTTTGAATAAATACTGGCACTTTACTCCTGAAAAGTTCCTTCCTAGTACTCTCCTGCCACTTGCAGGGACCATAAAATATTTTTATTTCTACTTGATGACTGGGAAATGTTCACTGTGAGTTCCCTCAGTAGTAGAGTCTGTGGACCTGATAAGGAGATATAGCACAGGCTGATTAACAGCAACAACAAAAAAGGCTAGTCCCTCTGTAAACACAGGAGGGAGCTATGAGATTTGAAAAGACAAAGCAAACAGAAGAGGGGGGAGAACATTGTGGCTGTCAAGGCATACTGTTGTAGAAAATAATAAGCACTCTTCTAATTTTCCAGCCGGTGATATAGGATTATTACATTCACAATTAAGCCTCTAGGTTTTTGTAGCATTGTTCTTTAAACAAACAGAAAACCAATTGTACCTTCTTGGCATCAGCATTTTTCCATCTTTGCTATGTCCCTGCACTTGTTTTGATCTGACAAGCTTAATGTCATTTGATGGGATGAAAGCAGACCATTTTCTGAGAGCTGAGAGCTTCAAGGGCACTCATCCATTTTATGAAGAATTTCTATCCCTTTCTAGTACTTCTATCTTTTTTGCTTTAGATAATAGAATAAAAACGAATACATTATAAGGTCTGAAATCTTGTCAGAAGAAAAAAAAATATTAACTCTTCATACTATCTAGCATCCTATGATATAGACAGAAAGCTATGTTAAATATAAGATGAAATTTTACCTAAAAATAAAAACAACTATCATTTAAAAAGAACTTACCATGTACTAGTCACAATAAGGATATGCATTCATATATGTAATAAGTATTTTATTTAGTGCCCACAATATTTAACAATATTTTATTTAATAGTCACAAAATTAACATCAGAAAGGTACTTTTATCTCAATTTTACAGATTAGGAAACTAAAATATAGAAACTTAAATTAAATTTGTCAAAATGAAATGTCAATAAATAGATAAGACTTGATTCAAATCCTGATCTCCCTGACTCCTATCTTAAGCAATAAACTTTAATTACTCTAAGTATGTTTGTAGGTACAGCCTTATTAATCTCACCAGGGAGCATGTTAGAAATACAGGGTATCTGGCCCCCTCAAAACTATTGAATCAGGTTCTGCATTTTAACAAGTCCCCTGACACAACTCAGTAGCAAAAAAACAACAACAAACAATCCAAATTTTAAAATGGGCATAAGAACTAGACATTTTTTCAAAAGAAGACATACAGATGGCCAACATGTACATGAAAAGATCCTAAACTTCACTAATCACCAGGGAAATGAAAATCAAAACCACAATGAGATACCACCTCACACCTGTCAGGATGGCCATCATCAATATATCAACAAACAGCAAGTGTTGACAAGCATGAGGAGACAAGGGGACCCTTTTGCACTGTTGTTGGGCATGTAAATTGTCACAGTCACTATGGAAAACAGTATGGAGGTTCCTCAAAAATTAAAAAATAGGGCCGGCCGAGTGGTGCATTGGTTAAGCGCTGGTTTTGGGATGCCAGCGGCCCCGGTTCGGATCCCACATGAGGGCCAGTGACACTGCCCTCTACAGCTAACAACAGCTCCACCTGGAGCTGGGCTGTGTGAGCCCCCGTGATGGTGTGGGCTGCAGCCCCTGCTGCAGTGGGCTGCCATAGGCTACAGTGAGTGGCCTGCAGCCAGCGTGAGTGGCCGGCAGCCAGCATGAGCTGCCAAAAGCCACGGTGAGCGACATCCAGAGGCCAGCGACGGATCCACCTCATCCGGAAAGAGCGCGATGACGATACCAACAGTGAAGCAACATCCTGCGCAACTAAACTGAAGAACAAAAAGACAGCAACTTGTCTGTTCCCCTTCCCCGAATCCCCAACGCTGTTCTCCTCTGTCAATTCCCCAATAAAATCTTTAAAAAAAAATAAAATTTAAAAATAGACCTGCCATATGATTCAGCAATTCTACTTCTGGATATATATCCAAAGAAAACAAAAACAAGAATGCAAAAAGATATGCATCCCTGTGGCCTCACAGCAGCCTCGCTGTTTGCCTCCCTGCATTCGCCCATAAGGGCAGGGCCTCATGGGGACAGGATATTCACTATGTTTATGGCAAAACCCCATGGGACCCTAAGAGAGGGGGCGGGTCAGCCAATAACGGGCAAAGACCCTAAATATGTGTATTAGGGCGGCCTAGGCCAGGCGCTGTCCTTGGGTACTTTGGGAGGAATCAAGGAGGTGAAGCATGTGGGGCCTAAGGGCCTGTGAACCTTTATCTGAAGAGCTAACAGCCTGCCAAAGAAGAGAGAAATGTTCCTAAGAAGATAACAGCAGTCCTCCTTGCATTCTTGCCTCTAAGTCTCATAGTGAACCATTATCTGTTTCCGTAGGAGGCAAGGTCGTATTGAACAAAGGGTCTTTCGGCTGAGAGAGTCTGTGAGGCATAGGGAGATTTGGCTAAATTCTTGGGTGACGCATGTGATTTACAGACCTCGGAAAGAACAAAGCCCCTTCCCTGATAGTACTCAATAAAAGCTGCAAGCTGACCAGACGCGTGGCTCTTGTCCATCAGACAGAGTCCCCTGGCTCACATTGCTTTTTAAACTATCCCTGTCTCTTGCTCTTTATTTCTTTTACTGAGTCCCCCGGGTCCTCTCGAGGAAGCTAGACCCAGCCGCACAGAGATGCGACATATCCCCATGTTTATTGCAGCATTATCTATAATAGCCAAGATATGGAAATAACCTAAGTGTCCATCAATGGATGAGTGGAGAAATTGTGATAAACAGAAAAAAATCAAGCTATGGGAGATTCAAGATGGCAGAGTATATAAATGCTGTGCTTGCCTCATCCCATGAACACATCAAAATTACAACTAAATTACAGAACAATCAACCTGGAGAACCATCTGAAGTCTAGTTGAACAGAAGGTTCATAACGAAGGATATAAAGAAGAAGCCACATGGAGACTGGTAGGAGGGATGAAATGTGAAATGGACTGGTCCCACACCCACATGTGGTGGTTGAAAATCGGGAGAGTATCTCAGCCATAGAGGTTCCCCACAAAGGAGGGAGAGATCCCAGCCCCCCACACCAGCCTCACCAGCCTGGAGTACTGGTGCTGAGAAAAGGAGCCCACAACTTCTGGCTATGAAAAACAGTGGTGATTCCAACAGTCTGGCTGGGATGGAAGACAGAGTGAAATCCATCAGTCCTCTTAACAGCCCACGCAGTTACTCACCCTGGGCTCTGGTGGAGGGACAGTGACTCTGGGGGCATCAGAGATATAAGGGAAGAGACTGAGTTGTATAACTTCAGGGCAAGGACTGGAGGGATAGCCCACATTTTCCCTGTATGAGGCCCTCTTCCTGCGCAGACAGCAGGTGGGCGCCATCTTTCCTGTGTTGAGCCCACCGCCACAAGCCAAAAATGAATCTGATTGGTCTGGTGAGCTATGCTGGCTCCACTCTGCTGATGGAGAACCCGCTGGGCCCAACTTCCATCCACAGGAGACTTTATCAGTGGCTGAACCTTATAGGAGCCAGCAGGTGACAGCAGGCTGGGGAGTGTCCTGACTTTTTGCAGAGCTACCCCAGACCCCATACTGCAGCCTCTACCATGCACTGCAAGGTACAGCACAGGCAGTGACCAACCATGGATCACTTTGTAGCTCCTACCAGGTAGTCCCTGGCTGGTCACAGGTGGTGGCTGACCTGGGCCTGTACCAGGGACCCTGCCAAGAAGCCCCATAATGAACATACTTGGAGGTTGGCTTCAGATCACAGCAGAGCACCACCCAATGAGCTCCACAAGCAGCACACACAAAGGGTAGTCTCAACAGGCATCAGAGCCCACTGGGGTAAATCCCGTTCCATGGGGTAAGCCCCCTGCAAAACAGCCCATAAGTTTGTGAACATGGCCAAACTCCACAGCCAGTCAACCTAAGGGTTGATACCACCCACTGACATGCCAACAGCAATGAAGGCTCAATTATAACAGGAGGACACATACAGCCCACACAAGGAACCACTCCTGGAGCATGCGGAGCAGGTGACCGGAGAGACAGTGCCACTGGGCCCCACAGAATACTTACTACATGAGGCCACCTGGCAAGACTGGGGACAAAGCAACCCTAATAATACAGAAACAAACACAGAAAGGCAGCCAAAATGAGGAAACAAAGAAATACATCCCAAATGAAGGTATGGGAAAAAAACTCCAGAAAAAGAACTAAATGAAATGGAAGCAAGCAAGCTACCAGATATAGAGTTCAAAACAATGGTTATAAGGATGCTCAAGGAACTTAGTGAGAACTTCAAAAAAGAGATAGCAAGCATTAAAAAAGGACATAGGGGCTGACCAAGTGGTGCGTTGGTTAGGAGCTGGCTTGGGATGCCAGCTCTGAGCAGCAGGGCCCTGGTTCAGATCCCACATATGAAGTCCAGTGACACTGCCCTCTACAGCTAAGATGGTGAACAACAGCTCCACCTGGAGCTGGGCTGCTGTGAGTCCCCAGCGACAGCTAGGCTGTAGCCCCTGCTGCAGTGTGATGCCATAAGCTATAGTGTGTGGTCGGCAGCTAGTGTGAGCGGCCAGCAGCTGGCGTGAGCTGCCAAGAGCTGCTTTGAGTGGCCGTCCAGAGGCTGGTGATCATTCTGCCTCACCAGGAAGAGTGCAATGACAATACCAACATGGGATGGTGAAGCAACGTCCTCCACAACTAGACTGAAGAACAACAACAACAAAAAGACAGCAACTTGTCTGTTTCCCTTCCCTGATTCCCGAACGCTGTTCGACTCCCCCAAATCTCCAATAAAATCTTTAAAAATTAAATTTAAAAATAAAATAAAAGGGCCGGCCGAGTGGTGTGGTGGTTAAGCGCTGGCTTGGGAAGCCAGCATCCCCGGTGCAGGTCCCACATGTGAGGGCCAGTGACACTGCCCTCAAAAAATAAAATAAAATAAAAAAGGACATAGAAACCATAAAAAAGAACCAGTCAGAAGAATACAATGTCTGAAATTTAAAAAGCACTAGAAGGAGTCACCAGCAGACTAGATGAAGCAGAGGATCAAATCAGTGATTTAAGATAAGGGAGCAGAAAACACCCAATCAGAAGAGCAAAAAGAAAAAAAAAAGAAAAAATGAGGATAGTTTAAGGGGCCTCTGGGACAACATCAAACATACCAACATTCTCATCATAGGGGTACCAGAAGGAAAAGAGAGAGAGCAAGGAATTGAAAACCTATTTGAAGAAATAAAGATGGGAAGTTTCCCTAACCTGATGAAGAGAATAAACATGCAAGCCCAGAAAGTGCAGAGAGTCCCAAAAAAGATAAACCCAAACAGACCCACACCAAGACTCATCATAATTAAAATGGCAAAGGTTAAAGACAAAGAGAGAATCCCAAAAGCAGAAAGAAAAAAGCAGTTAGTTACCTACAAGGGACTCCCATGAGACTGTCAGCTGATTTCTCAACAGGAACTTTGCAGGCCAGAAGGGATTGGCAAAAAATATTCAAAGTGATAAAAAGCAAGGGTACTCTACGCATCAAGGCTATCATTTAAAATCAAAGAAAAGATAAAGAGCTTCCCAGACAAGAAAAAGTTAAAGCAGTTCATCACCACCAAACTAGTATTAAAAGGCATGTTAGGGCTGGCCGAGTGGCGCGGTGGTTAAGCACTGGCTTTGGAAGCCAGCAGCCCCAGTTCAGGTCCCACATATGAGGGCCAGTGATACTGCCTTCAAAAAAAAAAAAAAAAAGAGAATGTAGATTCCTGAAACTCACCCCCAAAGATTCCGATTGCAGAGGGAGGGTCAAGGAATCTGCTAAAAAAATAAAAAATAAAAAAAATAAAATAAAAGGCATGTTAGAGGGATTTCTTTAAGATGGAAAAATAAAATCAAAGTTATGAATAATAAAATGGCAATACCTACATATGCTGATACATTATTTCCAATGTAAATGGATTAAATGCTCCAATCAAAAACATAGGGTGGCTGAATGTACAAGAAAACAAAACTCTTACAAATGCTGCCTACAAGAGACTCACTTCAGATTGAAAGACACACACAGACTGAAAGTAGAGGGATCGAAAATGTTATTTCATGAAAAATAAAATGAAAAATTTGGGGTAGCAATACTATACCAGACAAAATAGACTAAAACAAAGGCTATTAACAAGAGACAAAGAAGGACCCAGTAATCCCATTTCCTGGTATTTATCTGAAGAAACCCAAAACACTACTTTGAAAGGACATGTACATCCATATGTTCATTGTAGCATTACTTACGAAAGCCAAGATGTGGAGGCAGCCTGGCTTCTGTCGACAGAAGAATGGATAAGGAGGAGGTGGGGCATATATACAATGGAATATTGCTCAGCCAGGGAAGGGAATGGGTTCTTGCCATCTCTGGTGGCATGGATGGACCTGGAGGGTGTTGAGCTGAATGGAGTATGTCAGACAGAGAAAGACAGATGCAATGTGATTGTACTTATATGTGGAATCTAAAGAACAAAATAAAGAAACAGAAACAAACTCATAGATACAAAGAACATTTTGGTGGTTACCAGATGGAAGGCAGGGGGTGAAAACAGTGAAGGGATTAAAGAAGTACAAATTGGTAGTTACAAAATAGTTATGGGGATGTAAAGCAAAGCATAGGGAATATAGTCAATGACATGGTAATAACTATGTGTAGTGCCAAGTGGGTACTTCTCAGGGGGATCACTTCTTAAATTACATAAATGTCTAACCACTACCCTATATACCTGAAATTAATTTAAAATATTGAATGTAACTGCAATTGAAAAATTAAAAGGGGGGAAGGGGAACAAGAGGTTCAAATGTCCAGATATAAAACAAATAAGTCATGGGGATGTAATGTACAGCATGGGGAATATAGTCAATAATATTGTGATAGCATGGTATGGTGTCAGATGGTTGCTGGACTTACCATGGCGATCACTTCTTTAGGTATATAAATGTTGAATAACTATGGTGCATACCTGAAACTAATGTAATATTGTATGTTAGCTATATTTTAATAACAATCTTAATAAAAAAAGAAATTGTGATAAACAGGCATACCTCGTTGTATTGTGCTTCACTTTATTGCACCTCACAGATATTGTGTTTTTTACAAATTAAAGATAAAACCCTCGACCAACCAAAAGATTATGACTCGCTGAACTCTCAGATGATGGTTAGCATTTTTTAGCAAGAAAGTATTTTTAAATTTTGGTATGTACGGTTTTAAACATATGCTATTGCACACTTAATAGAGTATAGAGTAAAGATAATTTTTATATACATTGATAAACCAAACCTTTGTGTGACTTGTTTTATTGCTATATTTCCTTGATTGCAGTGGTCTGGAATCAAATCCACAATATCTCAAGGTATGCTTGTATATACACAATGGAGTAATATAGCCATAAAAGTGGGGAGGGGGTAGTCACTTTGTAAGGGGTGAAAAAGATAACTATTGCATAGTTTTGTACATCTGTAACTATTAATAATAAAAAATTAAAATTAAAAAAAATTTAAAAAAAGATCTGGCCATAAAAAAAATAATGAAATCTTGCCATTAGTGACAACATGGATAAATCTTAAGAGTACTATGCTAAGTGAAATAAGCCAGACAGAGAAAGACAAATACCATATGATCTCAGTTATATGTAGAATCTAAAACAAACAAACAAAAAAGCAACCGCAGCTCATATGTACGGAGAACATATTAGTGGTTATCAGAGATGGGGGGTGGGGTGGGAGGTGGGGGGTGAAATGGATGAAGGGGATCAAAAGGTACCAACTTTCAGTTATAAAATAAATAAGCCATGGAGATGTAATGTACAGCATGGTGACAATAATACTGTATTGCTTGTTTGAAAGTTGCTAAAAGAGCACATCTTGAAAGTTCTTATCACAGAAAAACTTAAATACTTTTTTAAATAGATAAAACAAGTGCCCTGGCTAATTTTTAAGTACATTACAGTTTGAAAAACACTGTTATAAAGGACTAGAGTGCTTGTCCTCTTATAGAGCTCAATGACATATGTTATTAGATTTAGTAATCCAAGAGATATAAACTAACTGGTAGCTCAAATGTCATGTTAGGCCCAAAACATGATTTTAAAAATGAGAGCAATATCTTTATATCACTCATATTGTTTTAATATTTATTAGAATATGAAACTTCTTGGAACATGTGACTAGCATGCCTCCATTATGCATCATAAAATATTCAGGGAGTTCTTAGTTAGATAACAGTCAATGAGTGATCCTCAGAAACTGTGATAAAGAGGAGGAGCCCCTGTTTTCCAGGGACTCACAATTGCAGTTGACTATCTGTCTCAGAATACAAAATAAACTCTTCAATTAAAAATAATAATATTGGGCCGGCCGAGTGGCACGTTGGTTGAGAGCTGGTTTTGGGATGCCAGCGGCCGTGGTTCGGATCCCACAAATGAGAGCCAATGACGCTGCCCTCTACAATCTGAATTTTCCTAGTATTACTTATTTTTTATTAAAGTTTATTGGGGTGACAATGGTTAGTAAAGTTACATAGGTTTCAAGTGTAAAAAATCATCAGGGCCGGCCGAGTGGCACATTGGTTGAGCACTGGTTTTGGGATGCCAGCGGCCCCGGTTCGGATCCCACATGAGGGCCAGTGACACTGTCCTCTACAGCTAGCAGCGGCTCCACCTGGAGCTGGGCTGTGCGGGCCCCGGTGATGGTGTGGGCTGCAGCCCCTGCTGGGTGGGCTGCCATAGGTTACAGTGAGTGGCCCGTAGCCGGCGTGAGCGGCCGGCGGCCAGGCGTGAGCTGCCGATGGCCGCGGTGAGCTACATCCAGAGGCCAGCAACCTATCTGCCTCATCCGGGAGGAGCGCAATGGCGGTACCAACAGTGGGGCAACATCCTCCGCAACTGGGCTGAGGAACAAAAGGACAGCGACTTGTCTGTTCCCCTTCCCCGATTCCCCAACGCTGTTCCCCTCCGCCAATTCCCCAATAAAATCTTTTAAAAAAAAAATCATCAGATTTGTATGGAACCACATTATCATTATTATTATTATTTTAAGATTTATTGGGGAATTGGGGGAGAGTAACAGCCAAGTTGTTCTTCAATGTTAGTTGTGGAGGGCACAGCAAGCTCAGCTCCAAGGCCAGTCATGCTGCTCAGCTCAAGGTACTCTGTTCAGTCTTAGTTGCTGGTGGGTGTAGCTACCATCCCATGTGGGAGTTGAACCAGCAGCCTTGTTGTTAAGAGCGCACGCTCTATCCACTGAGCAAACTGGGCAGCAGCTCAGCTCAAGGTGCTGAGTTCAGTCTTTAGTTGCTGGCGGGTGTAGCCCACCATCTCTAACAGGCAACCTTGTTAGGAACATGTGCTCTCACCAGCTGAGCCATCCTGCCACCTGTTGGCAGCTCGGTGGCAGCTCAGCTTGGGCATAGCTCACTGACCCATGTGGGAATCGAACCAGCGGCCCTGTTGCTCAGAGCTTGCACTCTTAACCAACTGAGCCACTTGGCCAGCCATGCAATATTATTATTATTATTTTTAATTGGGGAATTGGGGGAGCGGAACAGCGTTGGGGAATCAGGGAAGGGGAACAGACAAGTTGCTGTCTTTTGTTCTTCAGTCTAGTTGCGGAGGACGTTGCTTCACTGGCCCATGTTGGCATCGTCACTGAGCTCTTCCCGGATGAGGCAGATCTGTCACCGGCCTCTGGATGGTCGCTCACAGTGGCTATTGGCAGCTCGCGCTGGCTGCCAGCCGCTCACGCTGGCTGCCGGCCACTCACTGTAGCCCATGGCAGCCCACTGCAGCAGGGGCTAGAGCCTACACCATCGCCAGGGCTTGCACAGCCCAGCTCCAGACTAAGTTCTCTAACAGTTTATTAGGGTTAGTTTCTAATGGCCATGTCTGGCTGTGATTTATGTTTGTTTCTGAAATGCATAAAATAATGACCAAATAAGATCATTTCAATGAGAGATATTTAATGAAAAAATATATTTTTAAAAAATTTTAATATAACTTTAATAGTTGTAAGTAACCTGGGAAATGGGGAGAGGGGGAGCTAAGTATAATGGACTAGCAATTTTTTTTCTTTCATATTGTTATTTTAAAAAGGAAAAATCCAATTGCTTTCTTTAGGGTCTCTCATTACTCTTTATTCTCTTCCCTTTCTTGTTGTCATTTTTTCCTGACCACATTACTGTATCTGCTTTCAAGATCTTTTGATGCCAAGTGGTACAAAAAGGTTGTTTCCATCATTCCTGAACTCTTGGTGGATATTTACACCATCATTTACAATGAGAGCATCAGTGATGCTGTGATTATTACAGTCACTGCAATGAAATGTTGGTGTTTAGCTGAAAGGGATAATAAACTGACTTGGTTCAGCTAAACTGGGAGCATGAACAAATTTTAAGAGACTACTTTTCAGTCCAGGAAAACGCAATATCACGTTTTATTTATTTATTTATTTAATTTTATTTTTATCTTTTTTTTTGGGGGGGGGCAGTGTCACTGGCCCTCATATGTGGGACCCGAACCGGGGCTGCTGGCTTCCAAAACCAGTGCTTAACCACCACGCCACTCGGCTGGCCTTTATTTATTTATTTTTAAATCAGATAAGAGACCACTGTTTGAACAGAATCAGTCAACAGCTTATTGGGAAATAAAATCATTTCATAATACAATGTCACCTCCTTCCTGTTTTCATTGTTCATATTATAGCGTATTGACTAAAGAAAAAGCCTTCAATAACCTTCAGTTGACTTCCTGATTAAGAATATTAGAAGCTTATACAGTAATCAAAACAGTATGGTACTGGCATAAAAATAGGCACAGAGACAAGTGGAACAGAACAGAGAACCCAGAAATAAATCCATGCATATACAGACAGTTAATCTATGACAATGGAAGCAAGAATTTACACTGGGGTAAAGATAGTCTAATAAATGTTGCTGGGAAAATTGGACTGACACATGCAAAAAAATGAAACTGGACCACCTCCTCACGCCACATACAGAAACAAATTCAAAATGGATTAAAGACTTAAATGTAAGACCTGAAACCATAAAACTCCTAGAAGAAATATAGGGAGTAAATTGCAGACATTACTCTGAGCAATACTTTTATTGATACATCCCCGCGGGCAAGGGAAGTAAAAGAAAAAATGAACATATGGGATTATGTCAAATTTAAAAGTTTTTCACAACAAAGGAAACCATCAATAAAACAAAAAGGAAGCCTACTGAATGGGAGAATATATTGCCAACGATGTATCTGATAAGGGGTTAATATCCAAAATTTATAAAACACTCATGCAACTCAACACCAAAAAAACAAACAACCCAATTAAAAAATGGGCAGAAGATATGAAGAGGCATTTCTCTAAAGAGGACATACAGAAGGCCAACAGGCATATGAAAAAATGTTCAACCTCACTGGTCATTAGGGAAATGCAAATAAAAACCACAATGAGATACCACCTCACTCCGGTCAGAATGGCTATCATCAATAAATCAACAAACAAGTGCTGGCAGGGCTGTGGGGAAAAGGGGACCCTGCTGCTCTGTTGGTGGGATTGCAGATTGGTGCAGCCATTATGGAAGTCAGTATGGAGGTATCTCAGAAAACTGGAAATGGAACTACCTTTTGACCCAGCAATTCTACTACTAGGTATTTATCCTGAAAAATCTTGACACTAATTCGAAAAAATATATGCACCCCTATGTCCATTGCAGCTCTATTTACAATAGCCTAGACTTGGAAACAAACGAAATGCCCATCGGTAGATGACTGGATTAAGAAACTGTGGTACATTTACACAATAGAGTATTATGCAGCTATAAAGAAGAAAGAAATCGTACCATTTGCAATGATATGGATGGACCTAGAGAACATTACGTTAAGTGAAATAAGTCAGTCAGAGAAAGACAAATACCATATGATCTCACTTATATGTGGAATCTAAAGAACTGAATAAATGAGCAATGTAACCAGAAGTAGTCTTAGAGACACAAAGACATAACTGATGAGGGCTAGATGGGATGGGGATGGGAGAAGGGGAAGGAACGAGGCAACATAAACTGATAACTACAATACTACTGCAGAGACAGAAGAGACAGTTTAGGGAATATAATCAATAAGGTTGTAAATATTTTTTTAGGGAATCAGAAGGACTCATGTCTTGTCAGGGAGACCACTTCATGGATGGTGTAGAGGCCTGACCACTGCACTGTACATCTGAAGCTGCTGGTGAATAATATTAGATGTTGACTATAATTTAACACATATATAGTCATGGGATGTGGAATATAGTGTGGGGATGGAGTCAATGCAATTGTAATAGCTATGTATGATATCGGGGGTGGGGGGGCAGGGGAACAGGAAGGGGGAGTCACTTTTTAAGGGGTGAAAAAGATAACTATTGCATTGTTTTGCACATCTGTAACTAATAAAAATACATAAATAAATAAAAAGCCTATCTGTTCCTCCTTTAAAAAAAGAATATTAGAAGGTGAATGTAATACTGATATAAAGCAGTTCAATTCTCATATTTTATTGATGCCGCATCCAAGATATAGAGGAGTAAAGTACCTCTCCCATAATCACACCAGTGATTTTTGAATCAGGCCTAAAAATGCAGATGTCAGCTCCATGCTATTTTGATCACACTATGAACTAAATTATTACTCGAGTTTTTTGCTTTATGTCTAGTTTCACATAAAAAGAGAATTAGAACAACATAAGGAACATTAAATCCAACCCATTTTTCTGCCTTAGCAGATGAGATTTATATTTCTTTCCAGTAAAGCTCTTCAGGAATGATGACAAACAGAATAAGTCATAAATCGCAGTTCACATTTAAGGTACAAGAGACCAAAATCAACGCAGGTCATGGTGCTGACCCTCATAAATGAGCAAATTCATTTTATTGACCAACAGGGGTCAGTAAGGCAAGGCCTAAATTCATTTCAACATGAGGATTAATTTACCAAGTATAAACCAGGACAGAATCAGAAGGATTCCAAAAGGACTGAGAAAGACCTCAAGATTACATTATTATAATGCCACTCATCCTATTCAATCTAAAAATTTTCTTCACTTAATATCTCTTTAAAATCACAAACATAGTTGATTTAGAAGGTAGACAGTTAATTCAATAAGAACATGGGACTTCAAGTGGGGGAAACACAAAGCAAAAAAGCAAGAACAAAAATATTCTGTAAGGTCTCATTTGCAAAATGAAGCACTTAATTTATCAAGCAGGATAACATAAGAAGTTACTTATAGCTTCTTATTATGGCTACTTAGTGTAAAATAGATACATACCTGACTCAAGGTATTCATGACTCTAGGAGAGCACAACCAACATAACAGAATATGCTACTCATTCTCAGTTTCTTCACACATTCTACTTCATTTTCTGCTCTTCTCTAATTATTTTGTACCTTGAAAGATTTTCCCATTCACACTGCATCTCCCACACTCTCTTGGCTTCACTTGGAGTTCAGCCAAAGAGTGACAGTAACTGGATACCAGTGAGGAGGAGAAAGGTTGGGGGAGGTCTCCTCCATTCCTTCCATTGTCCAAGGCCACCTGTTGGGCAATTTCTGAATCCCTCCAGGACTAGCTCTCCCCCTGAGCAAACTCACTTCCAAAGTGCTAATTCTCATAAATTTTGGTAACATTTTTTCCAACTCTTGGCCTTCAGCTCTAGAGGTGGTAAAAGCTTCATATTGTTGCTCCTCTAGGATTACAAATCATCCTTCAAAACACAAAACACAAAACACACAGACACACACACACACACAAGAAGAAGAAAAATAAAAAACACACAAAAAAGCTTTATTGAGGTTTTTATTGAGAGGACTTCCAGAACTGCTTCAGAAAATGGCAAGACGATGGGACAAGTGTGTTCAAAGTGAGGGGGAGAATTTTGAAGTGGATTAATAGCAATGTGTGTTTTACTGTAATACATTTTTCTTTAATTTAAATATTCACCATATGTTTTGATCACACCTCATAAGCTACCTGACATACAGAATTTGTGTTATTAAAAGCATCATGAACTTAGACTAAAAGTGACAGAAACAGTTCAGAATTAGAAGAGTTCTTGGTACCCTCAATCGTTGCACACAAGAAGCACACTAAGAAAGCTAATCAGCTGCAAACATGGACCATTTACTTTTAGGAAGATAGGATGACTCAGAAGGCTGAAATAAGATACCAAAAGACCAATCAGTAACCTAAGGAATAGGACTAGGCTCTAACCAAGGACGTGGATGCATGTGCTCAGTTGAATTTTAGAATTATGTGGACTATTCTTTCTCTTGAATAGTTTATCCTATACCTCACTCAATATTGTATGTTAGATGCGAGGAGTGCAGATAACCTATCTCTTTATGTCACAGGTCTTCTGATTAAGGGGAATAAAGCCCAAGGAACTGTACCTGAAGAGTCTCTTCTATACCTAGACCTAATTAAGATGACAAAGTCCTGTATGTTCATTCATATACTGCCAGAAGAGGATAGATTTGGGGGATCTTGGAAGAGGGTGAATGTACTTTTTCACTTGAGAAGAATGTAAATATTATCTGTCCAGAGGATTGACAACAGAAGATTACAGATGGCTGTAAGTCCTTCACACTTCTTTTATTGATACTTTTCCCCCTCCTTTTGAACCTGATCTGGCTCGTGATTATTTTGATCAATTGATTATGCTAGAAGTGATGCAGAACTGATACTATATACTAGCCCAGGCCTAGACTTTAAGAGAACTGGTGCTTCTACTATGGTCTCTTATAAACCTGAACTGCTATGTAACAAATCTAACTAGACTAGAAATTTGTGAGGCTAGTTACATGAAGTGGCTCTAGAAAAGGGAGAGGGGATGGTGGATGGGAATCTCCCAACATCCAGCATTTCTAGAAGAGCCATCTGTCACCTAATGCAACTGATATAATTGATAAGAAGCAAGCCCTTCTGTCCCCAGTCTGAATTCCTGTGCCTTAGAATCGTTAGTTTCAGCGATTGTTCAACAATGGACAACCAGAGCACATATTATGTGCAGAAGATGCTGAGGCTTGCAAAGAGCACAAAATATTCACCAAAGGTTAGATATACTTAATAAAATATTTTCTATTCCCTACCATTGTAAGCTCATTTATTGGAGTGCAATGGATATGATTCACCAGAAAAGATGCCTTGCCAACAATTTGATGAAATATAATTAATTCTAAAATCAATTTTTTAAATGAAAACTACACAAATGAACTTACTATATCAGATAGTATATTGGGTCAGTTAATGAGAAAGCAGTAAATTCTAATAACCTGGGCTATATTTAGTTATATCTTTTGGAATCACAGACCATCACACCTTTGACTCATTTAATGATTTTTTTTTTCAAACACAAAAGGGGATCCATATTGAGTTTCTGATCACAGTTCACACCTTGCTGGTGGCTCTAAGTCTCTCTTTGCTTGTTAGTATTATTGAATTACTCCATTTGTCCATGATTTGTTTTGGTATGCTTTTTGTTTGTTTTTGTCTCCAAGTAGATACATGTTTCTAGCCTTTATGAATCTGTATTGCAATATATTTCAAGTTAATAATTATTCTATATGTATATACGTTTATCCATAATTACAACTGGGTATTTATATATATACTGGAAAAGTCAGAAAATATGTTATGGTCATAAACATGCATATTTTAAAAATTATATGGAGGTTTTGGTTTTTTTTCAGGTGGTATCAGCTCTGGAGATAGGTGGCGCTGTGTCCAACATTCTGATGTTTCTAAGCACCCACACATATGCGTCACTTGCAAGAAGAGGTGCCTTAAGCAAAATGAAACTGAAGCAGGCATTGCAGCCTTCTGGGTCAAGCTTGCAACCATCCCAGATCGTGCATTTCTCAGTGTTAAGTCGCAGAGCTCAGACTGAACACTCAAAGGCCATGAGTTATAGTCGCCCTCCTCATAATGTGGACAACCTGACCTCTCTTGAGGTGGACAACCTGAATTACAGCACCACAACCGACAGCCTGCAGTGCACCTTTGAGAAGTATGGGAAAATTGGCGACGTGTACATCCCACGGGACCACGTTACTCAATGGTCCCATGGCTTTGCCTTCATCCGCTTCCATGACAAGAGCCACGCTGAGGATGTCAAGAATGTCTTAGACAGGATCAGGCTGGATGGCCGTGAACTGCAGATCAAAATGGTGCTTTATGGTCGTCATCCAAATCCCTATAGTGACAACTACCTGGAAACTCTAACCCATAGCTGCAAATGCCAGAGCCGCAGCCCAAGACGGCGACGCCACTCCAGCAACAGCAGCAGATCCAGATCACAAGACAGATCTCGCTTCTGCCACCAGAAGCCTCCATCTTGCTTTTATGGTCAATCTTCATCAAAACCTAAATCCAGATCTACTCGTCAATTCGTGTCCAAGTCTTCCTCGGTATCCAGATTTTCCTCACTAACCAAGTCTGAATCTAGATCTAGAAGCCTTCCACCAGAAGAAAAGTCCAGCTTGAGATCCTAGAATCCCTTCAAGCTTCCTGAAGAGGAAGAAATGGTGCCCTGCTAGGATTATGAATCGTTAGCAAGCAGCCTGACTGAGGATTGGGGACCGAGGAGGGGAGTCCTTAGAACAAGCCACTAGCTCTTGAAAACGTTATTGTTTAACATGTCTAACTTCTTACTTTTAAGTTTTGCATCAAGTGGTAAGCTTCATTCCATGTTTTTTATTTTTGTCTCTGTTATTCAAATATCTTACAAGTTAGTGAACAACTTCAAGTTACTATTGGTAATGTTACCGGCCAAATGAGCAGCATGAACCCCCACCACTGAAAAACTTTAATGTTTCCTTTTCTATAGAAATGTTAAGTCTCCTCCCTAGTTCTTTAGTTTCTTAGCTCTTGGGCTTTGATTGCTTTTCTGACCAGTTTGTGAATCTTGGACTGAAGATCCCCTTGCTCCTTAATTGCTTTGTAAATTAGTTCCTTAATCTGAAACAATATAAGTCTCCTACCCCTGCTTCTGATAACTAGTTGAAAGCCTGAGACTTCCTAATATCCCCCAAGCCAGAAAGCTAAATGTCAAACCCATTCTGTGTCCAGACAACTGACTCCACCTGAGTGATGGACTGAATAGCCACAAGTTTCATAAGAACAGATCTATAGTTTTGTCCTCATTCAGGAGCCTTGAGGATGCAGGGGATACGCCAACAAACAAAGAAGTCAATGCGGTCTTTCTGGTGGAGCTTGAGACCCCTTCCTCTCATCTGAGACCAGCTAGGGTGAGAGTTCCATGAACCCCAATAGGCAGGGACAGCTCTATGCCCCTGCCCAGCAGGAAGCAGATACAGAAGAAGAGACCTCCTGTCCCTCAGCTTCCCATAGAGATTTTATGGGGATCACATCTCTCAAGGAGAAACTAGGCAGGCAGTAGAGGAAGGCATTGATTGGGTCTCTGCATTCCTTCACGACGCACAGAGTGCAACTGCCTGAGGCACTTCCCCTCTCCACCCAAAACTCCCCATTGTATTGTAATTACCTACCCCTGCGGGAAGAGCAAGTGGACACAAAATATCCAACTAGATCAGATCAGTCACTCACACCTACACAGGACCTCTTGTTAATCACAGGTGCCAATCAAGTGGTCCTACGCCCAGAAAGAACAGCCCATCCTGGAGAAAAAGGATACAAACCCCAAGTCTTGGGAGGGAAGCACGGAGCGGCGGCTGCTGCTGCTGCTGCTGCTGCTGCTGCTGCTGCTTCCCTGCTCCTTTTGACGGCTTCTTCCCTTTGAGCCTCGCCTTTGCGCGTGGCCCACTCCACACTCTTTGGAATGTAACTTCTAGTAATGGGCCCTTGAGCCATCCTCTAGTACTCAGGTCTACTTTTACTTCTAAATGTACTATCTTTTCTAATAAGCTACTTATTCTACTGCTTTACTCTGGTATCTCGTTCAATTCTTTGCTCGAGTTGCCAAGGACCTGGACTCTGCGCCGAGAAGGGCCCACTCTCTGACAACAGTTGGAATATTGGAGGTAAAATTGAATTTTTCTTTATATATTGCTGGCTTTTTGTTTGAAAGTAAACAGATAGTTAATACAATTTGTGGCCTTCTGGTTTAAGAAAACATGAGCAGCTTTTTCTTGCTGAATAGTCAAAAACTGTCTCGTGATTGACAAGTCAGTGCCATCATTCTTGTAAAACTCAAGGCTTACTAGAGTTGCTGTAAATGTATTTATGTGTGCTATTCACCTTTGGATTTAAATGGTAATCTGGGTATGTGTATAAAAACATTTCAGGTGAAAAGAATTATCAAACAGTTCTTACCTCTTGTATATTTTTTTGCACTAGTTGTACAGAAGTTGAGTAATTTTGGTTAGCTGTTAAGGTGATGTTTTGCACTGCAGAATACTTGGCTACTTCATGTTTTCTCCTGATTGCTCTTATGTAAGGGTAATGTGCTGTGCAGAAACAAATGGCTATCCAGTTTATTAAAAAGTCTGAAAATTGAGGGCCGGCCGAGTGGCGCAGTGGTTAAGCGCTGGCTTGGGAAGCTAGCGGCCCCGGTTTGGTCCCACATATGAGGGCCAGTGACACTGCTGTCAAAAAAAAAAAGTCTGAAAATTGAACTTCCACTCACCCAGGACTTGCACATATATAACAGAGCATATAGTAAGCACATCTAACAGATGATAAATACACCTTTATTATTTTTCTCTCACCCCCAAAGTGGTAAATCTTACCATCTATGAACTTAAATAAGAAAAATGTTAAGAAGCAAATGATTTGTAATTTTGTAAGTGCCAATAATATGTTGGATCCTTTTGCTTATGCATATACTATACTATAACCACTTTCTGAAAGTTAATTAAAACATTTTTCTGGTCTTTAAAAAAATTGAAGTTTGTTGTGATTATATCCTCATTAGTAAAATTGTGAAACAGCCAATATTGAGGTTATCCATCTCAAATGTCTTAAAAATATCAAGACAACTAAGTAACAACTTTCAGACATGCAAGATATAAATATTTTAATTTAGCAAGCTAAAATCAAAGTCACATACATCTGCCACTACCTCACAGCTTTGATCCCCAAGCTTGTCATGATCTTACCTCTGGCTCTGCTCTGAATCTTCTTGAATTGCTTTCTCTGGCCCAATACTCCATTTCAACTTATTGGCTTTGAATTAATGTTCTGGGAGTTAGTTATTCCTGGCCTGACTTTGGAATTTGGACCTGCTCTGATTCCCTTGCCTCTCTTTTAGCTCAGCATTGCTGGCACTAACACTAGCCCCACGCCATCTTTCCTCTTTACTTCATGGGTGCCAATCCAGCCCTCTGGTTCAGGCATTATTTTCAATTGCCACTGCCCAATTCTCTTTGAACAACTGACTAAATCAAACTTTAAAAAAAAAGATTAGCTTTCTCATATTAGAGTTTCAAAAATTGGAGTCTGGAAAGATTAAATGATTGGGCAAATCATGGATTAATGATTGGACTTCAACCTGGGTCTCTTAAGTTCTCAATCCAGTCCTCTTTCCTATATATTGAATTGCCTCTGTATATTGCCTTTAAATATGTTGATTGAAATGACGTTTGAGAACATCAATTGTGATGTTTGGGAAAAGTATTAAAAACAAGCTTTCAAGTAGATAATAACTGTAATGATGTAGGAACTCAATATTTGAAATGAAATACATACATTCATATTGAAGAGGAAATTTCAAGACTTAAATGAAATGATTTTCACCAGGGGCTACAGCTGGGGTGATCCTTGCAGGTCTGAATGGCGGTGGCCAATGGTAGGGAGAGCAGACCCCACTCCCAGCAGCCACTGAGGAACTTTGCACGAGGGGCCTGTCACTGGGGGCAAAGGTGCCGCTTTGCTCAAGACTGGAAGGTGTCCCAGGTCTGCAAATACTTCCAGCGAGGTTTCTGCTTCTGCAGAAATCAATGCAGCTATCACCCGCCCCCCCCCCCCGACCCCTGCAGTCCCCTGGCCACCTGGAGAGGGGCCACCTCCATTCAGAGCCACTTGTCACCCTGTCAGAACCCCTGCTGGGGCTGACCCACAGGGGCTCTGGAGCCCACCTACCTGCCCTCTGTGGCTGTGGGTTGGGGCTGGACCTTGGCCAGCTAGGGCATAGAGCCTGGTGGGGGTAGGGGGGGCAGTAAGAATGAGGAGCTTGGTGGCAGTTCCTGGAAGTCCCTGTTGGCATCATCAGCTGATGGAGTTCACAGCTACTTCCAGGACTCTCAGCCTAAGTCAGATCCTGTCTGGAAGTCTGTGGCCCACGTGAGAGCATGGACCTTGAAAGGGAGCAGGACAGTCGGGACATTGTGTATGGCGTCTGCATGGATAAGGTGTAGGGACAAGCCAGAAGCTGAACAGATCTTTGGCATCTTGCCCAACTGCACTCACGCCCAGGGCCGGGGCTGCCTGTACACCTGGCAGAGGAGCTGACAGGACTTCCTGCTACATGTCATCAAGGACTGCCCCCAGTGCCATGTCCATTTCAGCTACATCATCCCCCACAAATTCTGGGTGAGCAAGGGGGCTCAGAAGGAGCAACTCATCAGGAACTTAAGGACTTGGATCAGCCAGATCCGATGCTGGTTCTTCATGGGAGGGAATGGCTACTGCCCCTTCAAATCTGACTGCGTTTACCTGCACCAGCTCCCATATACAGCCCCTTCCTCTGGTGTACCCACCCTGAGAATGCTGGACCCAACAGCATTGGTAGAGGCTGTGGAGCCAGATGACAAAGTATGCACAGACTGTATCCTGGCCATGGCCTTCTAGGATTTAGAACTCCTGCTTGATCCAAGCAGCTCTTACCACGGCCTCATGTAATAAGGTTCAATGTGTGGGGGATGGGGCTGAGGGGGAGGGTTTATTAGGTGGTAGGTCTTTCCCCATTTAGGGCTTGGGGTGGTGGTGGTAGTGGTGATGAAAGTAGCCAGCCCTCCACCCCCATGAACATGGGGAGGGAGGGAGGGTTCTGGGGGAAAAGGGACGTGTTCTCACTCTTGTTAGGGACTTGGATTTTCAATTTGTTCTTGTAGAAGGATTCTGAAAGAAAACCAATAAAATGTACCTAAGCCATCAGAAAAAAAACTTAAAATAGACCTATTACTAGTATCTAGAAACTACACTTAAGCCATCCTAACCAAATATCTGTTTAAACTTTTAAACGCACCACACATACATGAGCATGTGAAAACACAAGTACATACCTACTCATGCCGATCGAGACTTTGCTAAACCTAGGCATCCTAAAAATCTCACCAGAGTGCTAACTGCTCGTATTATCTCACTCTTTATTAAGGTATCAGTGAAAGACATTTTAGTTCCCACCAAGAACATTTTGTTTCTTAATATTAAGCAAATGTTCAGTGGTACTTTACTTGAGGACATTTTCTCTCCCTCTGAGAATTAAATGAATATTATAAGGACAAGGTATCAGAATATAGTGTATAATATACGTAATACATGCAAAAAGAGGGACATTTTGAGAAGGACTCCGTGGTAGTGAAGTAGGAAACTTATCTAACAGAATTGACATTATATTCCATAACCACATTTAATTCATAATCAAATGAAAATGATTGTTCATTTCTTTCAACTTAATCATATACAATTCCAGGGCCTAATACTTATTAAATAAATGATAGAAAATAATCTTGTTTTCTTATTTTTTCATAAAGACTAAACCCAATCAAACTTAAATTATATAAGCTTGTTAACTTTATAGAAAGCACAATAGCAAATAAGTCTTACATGGCAAACTTATTAAAAATCACTTTTTGACACCTGATTAGATCACTGATCATATCACTCTCCTGTTGCAATTATTAGGACCCTTCCAATCTTTTTTTTTATTTTATTTTAATTAGTTTCAGGTGTACAACACAGTGCAATATTTATACATTTTACCCCTCAAAGTGACAAACCCCTACCCCCAATTCGCCACCCCACTCCCCCCCATATCATATATATCTATTACTCTTCCTCTGACTCTCTTCCACAGTATAATCCACATCCCATGACTATCTATATATATTCAATTACAGTAGGTATACCACCTCCGCTTTAGTCATACAGTACAGTGATCAAACCTCTACTCCATCCATGAAATGGTCTCCCTAACAAGACCTATGATCATCTGACATTCCACAGAATATTTACAACATTATTAATTATATTCCCCAAACTGTTTTTCATATCCCAGTGGCAATATTGTAGTTGCCTATTTTTGCTGTCTAATCCCTTCCCCTTCTCCCTCATCCCCACCCCCCTCCCAATTAGCAACCCTGATTTTTCCTCTATATCTATGAGACAGTTTCTGTTTACTTTGCTCATTCATACAGTTTTTCAGATTCCACATATGAGTGAGATCATATGGTATTTGTCTTTCTCTGACTGACTTATTTCACTTAACATAATAGTCTCTAGGTCCATCCATATCATTGCAAATGAGGACCCTTCCAATCTTAAGTGACAGAAATCCTTCACAAGATAACATTTAAAAAAATGAAATACACTGGTTAATAGCTCTCAAAATACTAAAGCACATCTAGCTTCAAGTACTTCTCAAATTTTTTCCTCAGGTATGTGGCCTTTTCTCCCTTTTTGTTTTCCTCTGTCTCTATGTTGATTTTCTTCCTTCTCAGGTACAGAAGATATAGCCACAAGCATCTTTAAGTTTATATCCTACCATCTTAAGACCCATAGTAGAAAATAATTTCTCATTTTCAGTAGTTCCAGCTAACATCTCAGATTTAATTCTTAAATGTATTGTACTTTCAGTCACATGCCCATGCTTAAAACAATCACCATAATCAGCAATTTGAGATATGTTATTTTGCATCAGGTGTCCTTTCCTTTGGCCATGGAAGTGAATTCAGTTAAACCTAAACCAACTGGACTAAGATTGGAGAATGGATTATTCCCTCAGGAAAATCAGGGTGCTATTATCATAATTATGGTACGTGGATGCTAAGCAGGCAAAAATAAGATCCACTATTTATTCTCAAAAAGTAACAACACAATCAGTGTCCTATTTCTTACAGTAAAAAAAAAAAATCAAAACTCAATTTATACTCTATGTCAATTATTCCTTCTGGAATTAATTTCACAACATTTCCATCCCAATCCCTAAATTATGGCCACAGTTGCCCAAACAAGCTGAGGTTTCAAGTCTATTCCTTCTGTCTGACACAGTTTCTCTTCACCAACACAAACCAAACTGCCACTTTTCATCTGTAGAAACTCAAATTGAAAGATTCAGATTTAAATGTAATATCTCTGTGAAATATTTCCCAATTCCCATTAAATAATCATCATGCAGTTCTCTGTACTTACACAATACTACATATATAAATCTATTATAGCATAAAACATACTATATTTTGATAGTTTTTAAGCGATGTTTCCCTCTCCTGGAGTGTGAATTACTTGGGAGTGCAGACTGCTGCAACATTTAACATATCTCTAGTGGCTAGGGCAGTAACTGACTCAGTTTATGCTAGACAATTTAATTATTAAATAAGTCACATTGAATAATGTCTCAAATTTAGTAGCCAAATCTTGTTTTTATATGAACAACTTGAATGAAGGATTCCCTAGCAAGTGTTAAGTGGGACTAGTAATATTGTATTAATGAGTCCAGAAACTCTTAGACGTCTCCTTCTGATAGGATACAGATGAGCATTATTTTTACCTAGCCATTCTGGCTGCACTAACATACGTGAAAAAAAATCAGCAAAGTCAGCACTCATTATGGTAGGCAAATAACTATTATAGATCTGTTTTAAAAGTGCCAGTGATATTTGGGCTAGTTTTGTTTAAGTACTATTTATAATACTTCTGAGAAAGGGGAACAAAAATGAAATTGGATGCATTTATGGAGAATTTCTTAAGGGATTCTCCGGGTGAGCAGAAAACCTGATAGATTTTTAATTAATTTATTAATGTAAAAAAAAATTTTAACAGAAGCTTGAGGGATTGTATAAACACAAAATGAAGCCATTAAGAATTAACAGGGAAAGGACCCAATTAAACAGATCCAGCTCTGACCCTGGTGATTTATCAAAAATTGTGGGCTTTCTTAGTGAGTGTCTATGATCTAAGTAATCAGGAAGAGGAAAAATGAAGTCCCTGGGCACTTGAAAATGAGAATTGTTACATTTAACTAGGCTGACTTCACCATGCGGAAGAAAGCAGTTGTATACAATGTAACTAGCTGTATTTGAGTTCCGTAATTTTACATACAAATAACTACAGCATATCAGAGCCTGAAAAAGCCTCCTGAAAGCCTGAGAATAGGCTCATGTGGGATAAGGGATATATGAAATAAGTATACACAAATATATACTTATTTGTATAAAATAAGCCCTCCACAAGATTTGCGGTTTGAAATGAAGCAAAACCCAACCTGAATCCAGCCCTATTTTGTCACAATAGGGCTAGTAATGGATACCTAGACAACAGGAAGTAGCAGTGGCTTGTGGAATACGCCCATCACTAGAAGCTGTGGCCCTGTGGTAAAGAAGAGGAGGATCTGAATGAGTGGATCCTGCCACTATGAAGCAGAAAGTGAAGAAAACTAAAATTTAGTTAACTGTATTTCGACGTCAGACCATAAAAGTCAGATAGTTTTCCACTTGTTCATCACGATGGAAAGCTCAGATTCTGGTGATAAAGATGAATCAGAGGCCCAGCACCGAAGTCAGATGGGCCGATTGGTTCGGGAGGAAGATTTCTATAGATTTGTAAATAACTTGAGTGAAGACGATTACAAGCTTATGAGGGATAACAATTTGCTAGGTATCCCAGGAGAAAGTACTGAAGAAGAGTTGCAGAGAAGACTTCAGCTATTTAAAGAAAACTCATGGCAAAACTCAAATGAAAATACAGGTATATTTTGCTTTTGATGGGAATAGGATGGGATGGATAAGGAATGTCATAAAAGTAAATGTCAACCAGAGATTACACAGAAGTGCCAGAAATTATTTTGGTGCAAAGTAACTTCTCATTAAAAAAGAACTGGCATTTACTTGATTTTTAGTGAGAATGTCAAGGTAGATTTTTCTCCTGATTTACATTTGGGTTGTTTTAATTGAGAAACAATGTGAAATAACCTATTGATATTTTCCTTCATTTTCCACCTCATTGACAGTTCTTCCTACTTCCTGATTTATTTTTGTTTGTTTGTTTTGTTGTTGTTGTTGTTGTTTTTAGGGCAGTGTCACTGGCCCTCATATGTGGGACCCTAACTGGGGCCTCTGGCTTCCCAACCAGCTCTTAACCACTGCGCCACTCGGCCGGCCCTGAATTATTTTTTTTCTATGTAGATAGGTGACTTCCTCAGCAGCAAAAATAAATATTTCATATTCTAATCAAGTAGTTCTCAACTGGGGGCATTTGACAATGTATAAATATATTTTTGGTTGTCACAGGTAGGTGGGTGGGTGTCACTGGCATCCAGTGAGCAGAGGCCAGGAATGCTGCCAAATATCTCACAATGCACAGGATAACTCCCCCAAACAGAATTTGTCCAGTGCCAAAATGTCAATAGTGTTAAGGTTGATAAACCCTACTGTTACCTCAGATCTGGTGCTTCTTTCCCAGTGTGAAGTAGAGACTTTAACTATCTAATTAAGAGTTTGGTTCTTGAATACTGCCTTATATGTACTATGCTAGATTCAGTCTATTATGTTGATCTAATCTTCAATTTCATATCAATTCAAAATCTTGGTAATATTATGTATTCATATACTTTTAAATCTATAAACTTTTTTATATTTGGGCAATGGCCACAATAGTCTCATATTTTAAAACAACTTCATGTATTATCAAAAGCACTTAAGGGCCGGCTGAGTGGCGTAGTGGTTAAGCGCTGGCTTAGGAAGCCAGCAACCCTGGTTCAGTCCCACATATGAGGGCCAGTAACACTGCTCTCAAAAAAAAAAAAAAGCACTTCAGTCAAAAGCCTAGAACTAATGTTGTACACTAATGAGAATTAGACAATAATGTAAATTGAACTAAAATTACTAGCACTGTATCTTAACTGGTGCTTGACTTGTTAAATTGCATTATAATTTTCACAATGGAGTGAAAAAAGAAATGTTTTGACATTCCTCCCATAGTGGTACACAAGGCTGTGTATATGATGAAATATTGAAAATAGATTTCTTCCAGATTCCCTATTAAAAAAACAGCTCTCTAAATTTATTTAGGATTATCTCACTCTTTTCAGATGGTATGGAAACAACTTTCCTGCTTTTACTTGTCAATTTAAAGTGAAGTTTACAAAATATTAACTCTATAAATGTGAAATCTGTTTAAAATCTCTGAGTATTTAAGTTACCATTTTTTGTTTGTTTTTGAAACAAAGTTCAAGCATGCTATTTTATGATGGCTCTGACTTTGGTAGTTCCCTTCTGTGCCCCCTCCCTTTTTTCTTAACAGGTGGAGGCGACTCTTCAGATGGTGAGTCTAGTACTGAATCTCTTGTAAACTGGCTTGTTTCTTTCGAAGACAGTGAAAGAGTGACAAGTGAGCAAGGAGAACACCAGGGTCGCATAGAATTGAGCCAGATTATTTCAGACAGCAGTTCCTCATTGTATTCAGAAATATATTTTAACTTTACTAGTGAGAGCTCAAGTTCAGAGGATGAATATGCACCATCTACAAGACTTCCCACAGGAGAAAGTATGGAAAACTTCCCAGGTCCTGTGGAAAATCTATACACTGAATCAACATTTACAAGACCATCTAGATCAGAACGAAGTATAACTGAAACATTAATGGAAGTCCCAGCCACCAGAAGTCAGCGTAGAGGAAGAAGCAGAAGCCCAGACCATCGGAGAACCAGAGCAAGAATTGAAAGTTGGTCACCTCCACCTTCAATGAGTGAAGATTTCCAAAGACTTCCTCAGCATGTCTCATTGCCAACTATTGAGCAGCCTCTGGTAATTGAACCATTAATGGAAGTCCCATCCCCCAGAGCTCAGCGTAGAGGAAGAAGCAGAAGCCTGGACCATCGGAGAACCAGAGCAAGAATTGAAAGTTGTTCACCTCCAGGTTCAGTGAGTGAAGTTTTCCAAAGATTTCCTCCAGGTGTCTCATCTGAGCAGCCTCTGGTAAATGAGAGAACCAGAGCGAGAATTGAAAGTTGGTCACCTCCACATTCAATGAGTGAAGTTTTCCAAAGACTTCATCAGGATGTTTCATCTCCAACTTTTGAGCAGCCTCTGGTAAATGCGACCAAGGGCCTTTCTAGAATTCAGAACCAAGAAACATTGAGACAGCATACAACTGGACTGGATCTGCAAAATACGGGTCTTTTTGCAACTCCCAGAACAAGGAATGCCATTCAAAGAGAATCTTCCCCACATACAACCAGGGAATATGAATCTGGGGAACTGGAACAAGTAAGTCCCACAGTGTTCTTGGATTCTGAAGTACGAAGAGTTCATCCTGGAGCATATTCTCAGATAGACAATATAGATAGTGTAACCCAGATAACATCTGAGACAACAGTCAACACTGTGGCTTTAGAAAGTGAACAAAGAAGACCCAGCCATACGTTTTTGCATGCTGAGCAGGCAGATATGAGACCTCATGTCAGTACTATCAGAGTTCCCATTCGTAGAACTTTAAATACTGGTTTAAATGATACAACATCTGTTGCAACTGAAAGCAGTTCACAGCAGACAATGACAGATTTTAGTGATGCAAGTAACCTTATGAGTGGTGACAATGATTTAGACCCTAGTCTCTCACTTTCAAGTCAAAACATGGAAAAGTCAGAGTCACCCGTTGGAAGAGACAGTCCTGATGGTAGTTGGAGTTCTGGTGCCGATTCAAATCCTAACCATGATTACCATTCACCTCCCACATTGTTTTCTAGTTCAAATTTCATTTATATATCTAGTTCCAGTTCTAGTCCTATGTCTAGTTCCACCTCCAGTGATGAAAATGCAGATACCAGCTTACTGATGTCTGAAACACTTGATGAAAGAAGCTTACCATTATCAGAAATCAGACCATACAGTAGACCTATGACCCCAATATCATTTGATGACAGTGACTCTTGGGCCTCCCTTGATCTGGAGCATTTTTTTCTCTTAAGTGATGATCAGAGCCAATCTGCAGGACTCACCAAAGCACAGATTGACAATTTGGTTATAAGATCTTCTGGTAAAAATGATGTATTAAATACCTGTAGCATTTGCATCACAGCGTACACAGAAGGCAACAGGCTTCGCGTGTTACCTTGCTCCCACGAATATCATATCCACTGCATTGATCGCTGGCTGGCTGACAACTCTACCTGTCCTATTTGTCGTGGACAAGTAGTAGATTCTGGTGAGAGAGAAAATTCTAATTGAGTTCTGGAGTCTCAGCTATACAAACTGTTGTAGTGATGGACAAACCATAGTCACCCACGTTAGGTCCACTTTTGCATTGATGCTTAAATATAACAATCTGAATCTAAATTTAATAGTCTGAACTGAATTATTGGTTTTGGGAGGAATTAATGGACTTTCCCCAATTTCTATTCAAGAGTAAAAGGAAATATTTTGAAAGTCCAACAATACTGTCTAATCTGACAGTAAAAACAAATTTCATACCATAGAGGGTCACTGAATTTCAATAAAAACTTAACAGGTACACTGGGTTGGTATGGTTCACATTAGCCAAACCTAACCTGAAGACACAGAGCAAGAGAGACTGATTTATGTAGCTAGTAAAGACAAGTCTCCTGAAATCATAGAGCAGAGTAGAGAAGGATGGGGAGTGTATCTAAAGAGCAAACCAGAGACCATTTACCACAACCAGTATTCCCAACTCTGTTCAAACCCAGTCGGCTATGCTTTCTTGTCTCTTCCTCTTGTTCTCCATTTTCTGCTCTTTGACAAAGCTTTTTAACAACCCTCTTAATTTGCCTTTCATTTACTCAGATCTTTGATAGAGGAGAGAACAATTATATTTCATTTTAGAAGTAATGAAATAACAAACCCTTAGAATTTAATTTTCTTTTCTAAAACTTGTTACATTTTGGTTTGCTGTGATAGGTATTTCTTTAACTTTTTTTTTTGTTCTTTTTAAGAGGGCAGTGTCACTGACCCTCATGTGAGATCTGAAACGGGGCCGCTGGCATTCCAAGCCAGTTCTTAACCACTGCGCCACTTGGCCGGCCCCGGTATTTCTTTAACTTTTGCTTCATGAGTATATTCAAGTTTCAATTCTTTTTGAATATACGTGTAGTTTATGTAATTATTATTATTATTTTTTTTTCTTTTTTTAGCTGAGCCATCCTGCCACCTGTTGGCAGCTCAACGGCAACTCAGCTCAGGCTGGCATCAAACCACCGTTGCTCAGAGCTCAGCTTGCACTCTTTTTTTTTTATTATTATTATTTTTTTTTTTGAGGGCAGTGTCACTGGCCCTCATATATGGGACCCAAACCGAGGCCCCAAGCCAGCGCTTAACCACCGCACCACTCGGCCAGCCCTCAGCTGGCACTCTTTTTTTTTTTTTTTTTTTGAGGGCAGTGTCACTGGCCCTCACATGTGGTACTGAACCGGGGCCGCTGGCTTTCCAAGCCAGCACTTAACCACCATGCCACTCGGCCAGCCCTCAGCTGGCACTCTTGAGCGAGCTCTTAACCAAATGAGCCACTCGGCTGGCCTCCTCATGTAATTATTTTAAAAAATAAATCCTTATTGGGCCGGCCGAGTGGTGCAGTGTTTAAGAGCTGCTTTTGGGATGCCAGTGGCCCCAGTTCGGATCCCACATATGAGGGCCAGTGACACTGCCCTCTACAGCTAACAACAGCTCCACCTGGAGCTGGGCTGTGTGAGCCCTGGCGACGGTGTAGGCTGCAGCCCCTGCTGCAGTGGGCTGCCATGGGCTATAGTGAATGGCCGGCAGCCAGCATGAGCAGCTGGCAACCAGTGTGAGCTGCCAATAGCCACGGTGAGCGACCATCCAGAGGCCGGCGACCTATCTGCCTCACCCGGGAAGAGCACAATGATGATACCAACATGGGCCAGTGAAGCAATGTCCTCCGCAACTAGACTGAAGAACAAGAAAGACAGCAACTTGTCTGTTCCCCTTCCCCGATTCTCTAACGCTGTTCCCCTTCCCCAATTCCCCAATAAAATCTTTTAAAAATAAATAAATAAATCCTTATGCTTTATAAAGGAATTTATGGTTTATATATGCCTCTTATTCTTTGTGTGAATGATACAAATACCCAGTTACTGCTTGGAGCCTCCCAAGTTGCAGTCAGTCTGAAAAAGACTTGAAAGTAAAACCTGATTTCAAAACATGCCTACCTAATTCAATTCTCATTGTCCCCAGTGAAAGTATCACTCCAAAACATGACTATCTGAAATCAAATTTTAGCTCATGCTTCCTTTGCAATATAAACATAGTGAAGGATTTTTCTCCTAATGCAGCCTGAAAACTTTTTTTTTCTTTTGGTATATTGACCAGTCCAGCAAATTTTGCTTAAAATTTTCAATCCTGGTTTAGGTGAGAGTAAATTGTATTAAAACCTAAAGCAATAATCATAATAGTCATAAATTTTGTGCAAGCTATATAAATGTGCACACTGTAAGTATAAACCTGCTCTAAAAATTTAAAGTCAAAATCATCACTGACCTTTATTTCCTATGTGAATTGCTGGCAGCCACATTAATTGCATAGAACTATAAAATATAAATGGGGAATGGTGGTGAAGTCTTTTACTACATCTTTGAGCTAGTATATTTTTCACACAGAAGATACTTGCATGGCCAGAAATGAAGACTTAGATCAATCCTCTAAAATTCCATATTAAATTCTGAACATTGTGTGAATATTCTGTTTTTTATTAAGTATTTCTGGTACCAGATCTATTTCATTTAAAGTAAGTAGAATACTTATAAGCATAGTTGGCTTTCTTGCTATCTTAACAAGTTCTGACCTTCCAAAGGATGATAACTGCCTAATTAATGCTCCAGTACATTCACATATGTCTCCTGTGGTAGACAGAATTCTACAATGACCCTTGTGGTAGCCCCTTCCCTTGAGTATGAGCCCCACAAATGTTATGGAATATATTCCAATTATTAGGTTATGATACATTGCATAGTTGATTAGGAGATTATCTGGAGTGCGTCTGTCCTAATTAGATGAGCACTTAAAAGGCTCAGAGAGGACTCCCAGTCCAGATAAGATGGCTTATACTCCTCTCTACCCATCTATAAGTGCAATTATTAATATATATCCTAGAAATAACATAAGACAACCAAAGGAGAACTTTGAAAGTTCTAAATAAGATGAATTGGCTAGGAAACCTCAGAATAGATTAACAAGTTCATGGCAGGGAATCTTATGAACCCCTCTCAACAGAAAAAAAGTGATGCAGGCCCAGCATTTGCTAATTCATAATTTAGCAACAGGAAATAGCTCAATTAGGCTCTCCCTCTACCAGATCAAATGGGAGTCTCACTGAAAACACCAGGTGAGCCCTGCAGAAGCTACAAGGAAGAACAATTGGGGGCCGGCCGAGTGGTGCGTTGGTTAAGAGCTGGCTTGGGGTGCCAGTGGCCCAGGTTCGGATCCCACATATGAGGGCCAGTGATAATGCCCTCTACAGCTAACAACAGCTCCACCTGGAGCTGGGCTGTGCAAGCCCGGGCAACAGTGTAGGCTGCAGTCCCTGCTGCAGTGGGCTGCCATGGGTTACAGTGAGTGACCAGCAGCCAGCGTGAGCTGCCGGCAGCCAGCGTGAGTTGCAAAGAGCCGCTGTGAGTGGCTGTCCAGAGGCCGGCACCCAACCTGCCTCACCCGAGAAGAGCACAGTGATGATACCAACATGGGCCAGTGAAGCAATGTCCTCCACAACTAGACTGAAGAACAAAAGGACAGCAACTTGTCTGTTCCCCTTCCCCGGTTCCCCAGTGCTGTTCCCTTCCCCCAATTCCCCAATAAAATCTTTTTTAAAAAAGAGAACAACTGGAAGTCCTGCTGACAATAAGTGATCAGGAAAAAGTGTTCTCCTTCCCCATTGGGCCTGAGACCCCCCTTCCCTACCCAGACACATCAGTGTCCAATCTGATAAAGAATCTGAATCTAATCTAAAGGAAAAAGTGAAAGTGAAAAGGTACCAGTGAAAGTGATCCTACCACAAAAAGCTCCCACCTGAAAAATGCAGGGGAGATCCTACAACAACAAGTGCCTGTTCCAGGAAGTGCTCTTAACCCAAGTGACCAGAGATTCCCCTTCCCCACCTACAAGCACCAGGTACCCTGTTGTGGGGAATTTCTCCTGCACCCTTAAGCATGATGAGCAGGGACCAAAGGTAATCCCTCCTGCACAACATAAAACAGACCAAAAAAGTACCAGAAAAGTTCTGAAAATTCAATTGTCATGGAACCACAGTCTACAAAAGTAGAGAAGGAATTGTGTGCCAAACCTAAACATAGTGAATGCCTGCTAAAACTTAAAAAACACTTTAAATAGGACCCAAAGTATCCTAACATAATAGCCAACATATTCAACAGACAATAAAATATCACCTTTCATACCAAGAACCAGGTATATAACAACCTGAAAGAGAAATGACAAATGATGCCAACCCCAAGATGAATTAGGTGACAAAATTATCTGACAAGGGTTTTAATGCTGATTTCAGGGCTTTGAGTCCTTGAACAGAGGACGCAGTCTCCCCACGCCAGTTCTCCAAACTGTGAGCTAGTAAAGAAAGGTTGTTTTAAGCCACTATATTTGTGCTAGGTTCTAATGCAGCAACAGAAAACTAGTACAACTTCTCATCTAGGATTATATCCTGAGCCCAGAAAAGGATTATAATGAGTCCTAAACAAGTCAATGGCTCCATGTCTTGGTTCTAGGCCTACTATGACAGTATTACATTTGTGGGACTGCAGAAAATGCAGTTCTTGACCTATGAGCACCATTTTTCCCTAGAATGGAATACCTGCCTAATTTCTGCTATTGAAGCTCCAAAACGGACAATATCCTTCCTGTTTGAACAATCAAAGTTATTGCTCTAATTTTGCTTCACATCAACCTATCCCACCTACCAGTGTATGCTGCACATATCATAAACCCAACTTAATACCCTGACTTTTAAACTATGTAGCCACTTATTTTTGTCTCAAAGCGACTGCCATATTATATCGATTTCCCAAATCACACTCTTCTATATCTGCCCTCTAACTGTCAGAAGTTGAGAAGATTTCAATTTGAAGCTTCCCAGCTCCATCTGATCTTGTACATTACAAACTATCAGTTTAAATCGACAGCATCAATCATATATGTGATTGTGAGCATGTAAATATTTCCATCTGAATAATTTTCTCTCTAGCATTTAAAAAATATTTATTTATTCTGGCCCATTTCCAAAATAAACAAACAAACATAAAACCACATAAAACCTCATCTGAATAATAAATTCTTTTTGAAAGCAGTTATAGCCAATAGGTAGGTCTTTGATAGCAATATAAAGTGTACCTTTTTTCGTTATCCATGAAATTGAGCTATGCTCTCAATCTTGATGAAGAATTAAGTGTAAAAGATTCTTCGGTAAGTACAAACAAGCTTGAGCCCTTAACAATATGACCATCAAAACACTGCAAGTACTAGAAATTTCATAAAGAAATGGGGTGTTTCTGTTGAGTAATATCACCTGTTGTCAATGTAATTTGAGACCTTCAGTATCTTCATCTTCAGTGTCCTCATTATAATAATTATGCAAACATTTTACATCTTTAATGAGAGGTGAATGTGCAGTCCCTTCTACGAGAAACTTTCTGGTGTGAGAACTCTGAATGGAAATCTGAACTGTATTTTCTGTGACTTCATTTAAGATGGAAACATTGTTTCCCATGCTCACTCAGGCTTTTTCACTGTAAAATAATGAGATGATCCTTTCTGAAATATCTGAAACTCTCCATTTTTAGTCATTAAGCCAGCATCTTTAACATCACTGCAAAAATGTGGGGGGTTGCAAAAGCATTTTCTGGAAACCCCTTTTTCTCTTATCCACATTCATGCAGGACAGACTAATTATCAGCCTACTCTGGGTGTCAGCTTATCCATTCTGACATCACTAATCACAACGCAGCTATCAACCACTTTGGTCTTGTCATCTTTTATTCTGGCAGTGTTTTTTTTCTTTAGTAGCACTTGTGACTATCTAAAGCATTTATTATTTATCTTGTGCTTGCTTGTTTTCTTCCCCACTCCTACCCCAAAACAGAACCTCCAAAAGATCTTTTTTTTATTACTACATTTCTAAAAACTAGAACAGTTACCAGCACACACACACACACCACATACATACATACATACATACGTACATACATACATACATATACATCCTCCACCCCCACATCCTCAAAGAGAATTTTTGGCTGATGTCAGCATCCCAAACATATTTTTCACCCTTTTCTCTCCAAAGAAAACTTATTTTAATTTTGATACCTAGCATCCCAGATTTGATCTATTTCAGCCTAGACCTCTCTCACTTAAACATATTTATATAGTATTTCTTGCCTGTTAAGTTATAACATCTAGCAAAACTTTTCCAAATCATTATTTCATGTATTCAACACATATACAAACTGTCTCCGACTTAAACAATGGTTCGTCTTACAATTTTTCAACTTTACAATGGTCCAAAAGCCATAATGCATTTAATAGAAACTGTACTTCAAATTTTGAATTTTGATCTTTTCCTGGGCTAGCAATATCCAGTATGATATTCTCTCATCATGCTAGGCAGCAGCAGCGATTTGATTTTGCCCAACTGCAGGTTAATATAAGTGTTCTGAGCATGTTTAAGGTAGGCTAAGCTAAGCTATAATGTTCAGTAGGTTAGTATATTAAATACATTTTTTACTTATAATATTTTCAACTTAAAATGGGCTTATCAGGACCTAATCATATTGTAATTCAAGGAGCATCTATATACGTATGCTGAATGTGCCAGGCCTGATGCTGGGTGCTAGGGTTATAGTTAAGAAGCATAGTGCTTATTGTTAAGAAATGTATTGAATTTTAAAGAAGGTACATGAATAAACATATGGTGACACTCTATGTGATAGATACACTGATAGAGATTCAGATATAGTGTATAATGGAATGATCTAGGAGGAGCAATCTACACTAATAAGTCAAACCTCCCTAAAATTAAGTGGTATGTGAGTTTTATCTTATAGGACTAGTAGTAATTAGCCAATGAAATGCAGTCATTAATTAATTCTAAGCAAAATAAACACTTCATGCAACAGTAGGGATTCATAACAGAACATTGAAATTCAAGGATCTATAAGCACTACACTGTGACTAAATCATCATACTCTGGGATAAAAGAGGAAGAGGTCTGAAGACATTAGTAAAACATGAAGAGATGAGGGCAGAGAGGTAACAAGTGGCCTTGTGTATCACACTGAAGAGTTGAACTAGATCTTCTAATGTAATTTTAGTAAGAGGAATACAATTATTCAATTTTTAGAATGGTCATACTAGCAGGTGTGTGCAGAACAGATTGTAGAAAAGTTAGACTGACCATTTTATGGAGTTATGGCATTTCATCAATAAAGCATAAGATCCTGAAATATTGGTGTGGCAGTTGAGATGTGGATATAATATTTAAAAAGCACAATCAACCTTGGTGGCTGCATGGATAATTTAAAGAGGACCACAACTTTCTGGTTTAGGTGACTGAGTGGATGGTGGGAGGTTCCACTGATAAAAGGAAAGCAATATAACAGGTTTGTTGGGCCAGCTGAGTGGCGCGGTGGTTAAGCGCTGGCTTGGGAAGCCAGTGGCCCCGGTTCGGGTTCCACATATGAGGGCCAGTGACACTGCCCTCAAAAAAATAAAATAAAATAAAATAAAAAAAGCAAAGATAATCGAGCAGAAAAAAAGAGAGGTAAAAAGATAATCATAAAAGTATGATGTGACACAAGCCAGGAAAACAGAATATTTCCAGAAGAAAAGAATGCCGAGTCCACTTGAGAAAGCTTCTCTAGCTCAAATATAATTACATTTTTTTAAAATTAAAATGTTTTATTAAAAAACATGATTTATATAAAAGGCTCAGTACTTTAGCATGTGGCTAATAAATATAATTCATTAGAAATTAGAATTCTGTTTAACATTGAAAATGTTCACATATTTTTATCTTAACACTAAAAAAAATCTTTTTGGGGGCCTGCTGATTGATTCAGTTGGTAAAGAATGCAAGTTCTGAGCAAGAAGGTTCTATTCCCACATGGGCCTGTGAGCTGCGCCCGAACTGAGCTGCCACTGAGCTGGTGAGAGTGTGTGCTCGTAGCATCAAGGTTGCCGGTTCGACTCCTGCATGGGATAGTGGACTGCGCCCCCACCCCTGCTACTATTGGGTTGTCAGAAAAGTCATGATGCATTTTTGCAACAAAAAACAGAAAAATACATCATGATTTTTCCGATAACCCAATAGATTGAAAATGGTAACTGGACTTGGACCTGAGCTTGCACCCTCCACAACTAAGATTGAAGGACAACAACTTAACTTGGAGCTAATGGGTCCTGGAAAAACACAACGTTCCCCTTCCCCAATTCCCCAAAACTGTTCCCCACCCCAATTCGCCAACAAAAATCTTTTAAAAAAAATCTTTTTAGCTATATCTATACATTTACTTAAAAAATGTATAGATGTGGAAATTATGAGGTCAAAGGCTATGAACCATTTTAAGGCCATTGATATATAATGACAAAACATCAAAAAGTTGTAGCAATTTACATTCTCTCCAACAATTTGCCATAGTTACCAAGTGAGTACATTATTACCAACATTGTCTTTTATCATTACAAAAAACAGCAAAAGGGAAAAATACTCTTTGTCAAAAAAAGAAAGAAAAAGAGAGCGAGAGAGAGAGAGACAAAGAGAGACAGAGAGAGACAGAGAGAGAGAGAGAGAGAGAGAGAGAGGGAAGGGAGGGAAGAAGGAAAGAAAGAAAGAGAAAAGAAACAGTTCTTGTCAAATGATAGGTAATGCTCATTGTTTTAATTTAGACTCACTAGTAATCAAATAAATTAAAATTAACTTGTTATATCACTATTGGAATTGTTGATATAACAAATTATAAAACTAGTTCTGTCTGGTTAAACCTGCCATCTTTTTAAGTATTTTGATAAGATTTTTTTCTTATTTTGTATGAGATCATATCCTATTTTAAATATATATTTTATATAGTATATATGTACTCAAAATATAATACGTATGCACCGTTATTACCTTGTCATAGAGCTTGCTCATATGTTGCACAGTTTGTCACCTACTTTTTTTTTAAATTAAATTTCATTGGGGTGACAATGGTTAGTAAAGTTGCATAGGTTTCAGGTGTACAATTCTGTAATACACCATTTATATATCACATTGTGTGTTCCCACCCAGAGTTAGTTCTCCTTCCATCACTACATATTTGATCTCCTTTTACCCTCATCTACCACTCCTTTCCCCTTGCCTTTCTAAGTTTATTATTTTGTTAATGGTTACAGGAAATACAGTAAAATCTTGAAACTCATGTCTAGCACACTTAATGCTTCCAATTAAATAGGAATTCTACCAATTTTCTAACAATAAATGAAAATGTGCTTGTTTGTTTAAAGAAGGTACTCTCCATCATGTTAAAAAAAAGTATTAATAATTTTCAAATTAAAACTTGGAATGGATATTGAATTTTGCAAAGTAACTCTTGAGAATATAATGAGGCTGATTAAATTAGTAGTAGTATTTTTACCACCCCTGGATGAATAGAATACACTCCTTGGACTTATTTTTAAAGAATTTGAGCTTTGCCTTAAATTTTAATTCTTGTATTAACAAAGTAAGATGCTAATGTGAGAAATAAGTTCCTTCTGTAAAATGAATTTAAAGCTACCCCAAAAATCCCAGGAAAAATTTATATTAATTTAGAGTGCTCTGTACTTTGAATATTATGAAGGTCTTGCTCACTAAAAAAATACAATATTCACTGTTTTGTGTTTTTTTATGGATACACTGAATCATTTTTCAATTTCTTTCATGGTGATTTAACCATTGATATTTACTATTCTAAGAGCTAAATGTATTCCATATTTTTCCCGGACAAAGAAACACCCTGAAAATGTTTCAAATTATTAATCGTCCATTTGTATATGAAATTTTATTAAACTTTCTCTTTAAACAAGTTTGTGTGAAAACTTTAGGTTTAAACAAGGAATGATGAATGAGTACATTCTGGTCATTAAAAAAACAAATACAAATGAATTTGTCTTTTCTCAAAGATCACTCTCATTTGTAATTTTAGTTCTATTCCTCCCACTTTTCCCTTGTAGTAGCTAAACTGATCACAGTTACCACTATGACATATACCCATACCAAACTTCTTCATACATGGGAATTTTTTTCAGTGTACTGTTCTGTAGCTTACTTTTTCAATGAACAAGATCTAAATGAAGATTGCTATTTCTCAGTATATATAAATAGAGCTTTCCTTTTTATAACTATGGCATAGAGATCCATATTACAAGTATAACATACATTATTTATCTATTGCATTACTAGTGGCTATTTTTCATGGATATGTTGCTTTTGACATTGCTTTCAAAATCTGAAATCATATATATAATTTCCATTATCTTTTTCTTTTAATTATTCTTTGTATTGCATCATTTCCACTTGATATGGATGTAACATTGATTCATATTTCACTGTTGTGCATTTTTGAAGTTCGTTCCTATTCCATGAATTATCCCTATTTCTCCAAGGATTTGTTATTGTATTTTTAATATTTATCTTATCCTCTCTTATGTCACACCTTTCTCAAATATCTCAACAAGTATTTATGGAGTACCCACTCTGGGCAAAGCAGCATTATGGGTGCTACAAATATTGTAGTGAAAATGACAAAACCATTGCTTTCTAGTTTACATTCTTCTTAACATCTAATGATATTTTATTTTCTATTCATATTCAAGAAAGGGGGCTATAACCTCTGTGTGTGTGGTTAGGGTTTTGCTTGTGAAAGTCATCATTTCCCCATGAACAGATGGAGACCTCACACTATTCTGAAGACCTAGAAATGCTGAAAGAATGAGGCTTTGATCTGGGACATTAACAACTAGCCAATGTAGTTCACCTTGCAGACAGTCTTTTCATTTCTTTAAAGGAAACACTCTTTTTTAAGAGAAAGAATTGGTTAAGTGGGGGGCTAAATGCCTTTCTGCCAGTCATTCAGCTTGAAAGCAGAAAGCTGTAGGTGGAGTGACTGCCCCACATACACTTTCAGTCCACTTCTCCCTTTTGCTGTCCTGACTTACTCAGGAATTCTGTGGGGCATGTCGGGGAGCAAAACTCACCACCCAAAATGTGTCTCTTTGGCATGAGGATTATTTTAGGCTGATTATTTTTAAGAAACAGAGGACTTAGGAAGTTTTTATTTCTACCTCCCCATTTGCTGCCAAAGAGAACTTAGAAGGAGGGCCTACAGCATGAAGAGAGCTATTATCTGACAACTATAGAGGATATGGGCTAGGTGTGGTGGGCTGGGGAAGCTGGAGGGCTTGGAGATCAAAGTCCTCCCTGTGTCCATTGTCTCTGCCAGGCAGGACCAACATTTGTTCTTTCCATCTCCCTATTAAATGTCTTCCTCCGCTTTGAAGTCCCACACTCCTACCCCTTCTCCTCAGCTCAGGATGGCACATGAACTTCAGTAGCATGACTGCTGGAAAGCCTCATCTCCTTGGAGTTCCCATAGATACGTAATTAAATTGATTTCCCCCTATTAATCTGTTTTATGGGAGTTTAATCATTAGACCAGCCTGAAGAACTTTGACGGGTAGAGGAAAAATTTTGCTTCCCCAACAGACACATGTACAGCCCCCAAGCTGAAGTTCCCTCCTTGCATATTTTAGTACAGGGCCTCCTTTTCGTCCATATTTCATCATCATTATGGCGGCTTCTTCAGAGGCAAAGGTAATGGTTGCGTGTGCTCACATCAACAAACATCTTGAACCACAGCCTATTTTCTTTTGTATTTTAGAATTCAATAAAAATAGATTTTAAAATTCAGCAATATGAAAAGAGATTCAGAGTATATGAATTTGAAAGAGTATATACCCATCCCCACACGTTTACAAGAAAATTCACTTCTTGAATCTCATACAATTGCTACCATGGTTATTACATTAGTCAGAAGTTGTAATTTTAGAGAACCCCTTACAAATTAGTTACAAGGTATAGAGGAATTTATTGACTTACAACACTGTAAAGTTTGGGACTGCTTACAGCTTCAGACACAGGTATGTATGGGAGCCCAAAGGATGTGAATAGAAAATGTAATTTCCTCTGTCTTGGATGTTTTTCTCTCTGAAGTGTTTTGTTTTGTTTTGTTCTTTTAGGAAAGTTTTCTCCCAGGGATGGCAAGGATGGAAGACTGACAGCAACTCTATTTTCATATATTATCAATTGACTGAATCCACAGAGAGAGAGATGTTCCAACCTCAAATCCAGGGGATTCTAACTGCCCATGTCTTGGTCACATGCCCATCACTAGTATATGGAGGTGGGATCTTCAAGCCAAGCCATATGGAAATGTGGGCAAGTCACCAGCAGTCGCAATGAAAGTCCTCTAACAGATATGGTTCTCTTTGTTTTTAACACTCTTCTTGAATCAATTCTGGTAATATATATTTTACTGAAATGTGATCCATTTCATTCAGGGTTTCAGATTTTCGTCGCATATTATGTTTATCACATCATTCCAAAATTAATATATTTTCTGGGGGTTTTGTGTTGTTGTTTTCTTTCTGTTCCAATATTTTATAGTTTGGCTTTCTCCTGTTTTCCCTGATCAGAATGTCTAGTAATACTGATAATGTTTATATTAGGGTTTAGGATCAGAGTAGTACAACTACTATAGTGAAATAAAGGAATATTATAGGGATTAAACCTAATGTAAGAGTGGGAATAGGTTAAGCAGTCTATGTATAATCCATTCCCTCTGCCTCTGGAGCCAGGCCTGAAGTCAGCAGGGCTGTCAGTCAGAAATGGGAGATGATATGAAGTGGAGGGACCAAGGACATGCTGAAACCTGCAAAAATGGGCTGTAATCCAACTAGCAAAATTAATTAAACACTGCGCTTAGGGACCTCCAGGTGGCACAGTTGGTAAGAGTGCAAGCTCTAAGCAACAGAGTTGTTGGCCTGATTCTCACATGGGCCCATGAGCTGCGCCCCAGTAGAGATGGCACTGAGCTGCCAACTGGTGGGGGGATGGCTCAGCTGGTGAGAGCACATGCTCCTAACAAGGTTGGTGGTGCAACTCTCATATGGCATGGTGGGTGGCTACCCCACCCGTACTCCCTGCAACTAAGATTGAAGACAGCACCTTGAGCTGAACAGCCATGAGTGACCAGACAGCTTAGTTGATTAGAGCATGTGCTATTAACATCCCATCGGCTTTTCAATGGGAGGGTGGGCTGTGCCCCCAGCAACTAGATTGAAAGCGGCGACTGGACTTGGAGCTGAACGGCACCCTCCACAACTAAGATTGAAGGAAAACAACTTGACCTGGACCTGATGAGTCCTGGAAAAACACACGAAGTTCCCCTCCCCAATTTCCCAACAATGCTTCCTTCCCCAATTCTCCAATAAAATCTTAAAAACAACAAAACACTTAAAGGATTCTACACCATGACCAAGGAGAATTTATTGCCAAAATGCAAGGATGATTCAATACATGATAATCTATCAACACAGCATACCGCATTTACAGAATCAAAGGATAAAAAAACACATGACCAGGCCAGCCGAGTGGTGCAGTGGTTAATCGCTGGCTTGGAAAGCCAGCTGCCCGGTTTGGTCCCACATATGAGGACCAGTGACACTGCCCTCAAAAAGCAACAACAACAACAAAAAAGACATGACCATCTCATTGATGTGGAAAAAAACCATTGAAATGTGCGCATTGGAGTTCAATACTCCAAAGAAAGCTTAAAGAAGACACTAGATAAAACTGAAGTTGAATTTCATAAACTGAAAATAAATCAGAAAATTATGAGTTTAAATGAAAATATGATAAAGGAATGAAAACTAAAATGGAATACTCACATTCATTTAATAATATTGTCAGAGAGTGAGAATAGAGTGAGTGTAATAATTATTTGAAGAAAGACTTGGTGAGTACTTTTTAGAGATGAAATTAGAAATAAATTCTCAGATTGACATACATAGAATCACCAGCAAATACAAGGATATAACAATACACCTGTATCAGACACCTCACTCTCAGTCTTCCCCTTCCCTTGTTTCACATGAAAACACTGTGCAACTGTGGCACACAAGCCAACAGACTCTCACTATTGATGATCCCACTTAACCTACCCCCTACCTCTCCTCACTGCAGCAGATGTGGATAATACCAAACAGCTTCTCAGTACCCCACAGGCTGAGGTCCTGGGTGAGTTCTTTCCCCTTTCTTCATATTCCCTCCCCATGACTTTGAGAGCCAGTTTTTAGGAGTCCTAGGAGTCAGGTCTCAGCTTGATTCTGTGTTTTCACATTGGATCAGCCTCCTTCCCCACTTCATTGCTTATGCCCTGCAATCCTGTTCATTTGGGTTGTACTCTCTAATTAGATAACAACACATAAATGCTTGACTTGTGGTTGTGCTTTGTGGGCAACCAAGGCTAAAAACATTGGTGAATAGCAGCACATTAGTGACAAAGAAGAAAATCTAAAAAGCAATCTGGAAGATAGAATACCAAATAAGAAGAGCAATTAGGCTGGTAGCAATCTTCTCATCAGTAACAACAGAATCCAGAAGATAAGTTAAAAAAAATACTGTCCTCAAACAGCTAATGGAGAAATCATTCTTATCCTAGAATGCAATACTCAACCAACCATATGAACAGATGAAAGAAGTGACATTTTCAGACAAAGATAGAGCTTTCTATTTATAGTCCCTCACTAATAGAACTTACAAGGAATAGGTTTCTTCCTGAAGGGAATTGAAACTATAGTGAAGGAGTGGGATTCAAGAACTATACTGTGCAAAGAAATCCACGTACATGTAGTCAATCCCAAGAAAGATTAACTGTTAAACGTCACATAATTGTGTGGCTAATTTGGGAGCTCAGTCAAAAAAAAAGTGCAATTAAAATCTAGACAATAATTACATGGAAGACGATATAAAATACAATCAGAACAAATGTTTTGAAATTTCTTTTTTTTTCTGGAAGTGGTAGAGATGCTCAGCTTAAGACTGTGATCATTCCAGTAGGAATGTTAGCATTTTAACTACTAAAATCCTAGAATTTAAATAGATAACCTCCCAATCTGTTGAGGGAAAAATGTAATATTAAATGAAAAATGCAAATTAAAAAAGGAAATATACTATTTATGCAATGTCATACTTCCTGTCTTTTCAAAATTACTATGAATATTTCTTATACATGGATATTTTTCATTTTTAATGCATTATACTTCACCACTGTCATTATATTCTCTTTAATGCTCGTGTTGCACCAAATTTTTCTATTGGACACACGTTCAAGCTAGCTCAGAGTCCTTTGATGTGGCCTCACTTGTGTTAGAATACTCCTTTGCTTTCCGGTTCACCTTATACTTTCTCTGACCTTTCAAATAATTAACCAAATCCCCAAGGAGCTCTGGCTCCTTTTAGCAAGAAATGATTTTTCAAAACCATGATCTCAGTGTTATTTATACTCTTTGGTACTAGCAGGTCAACATGTCAAAACCCCACAATCATGTCTCACCCTTTGTTTTTCTAGTGAGACTATAATTGCTACAGTGATGTGCCGTTTCTTTAATGATTGACACAATTAAGGGAGGGTTGTATCTTCTGATTCTGCATTATTATTTTGTTGCTGTAGGACCTCTCACTGTGTTCTTTCTCTTTGTTTTCAAAAGTCCAGGGGATGCTCACTCCCTTCTCAGTTGCTCCCTTTCCCCCAGAAGCACCTCCCTTCTATGACTGTGACCTCCGGACCCACACTTTTAGGTTACTTCCTTTGGATACTCAATAGCCAGTGATCTGATCCTTCTTGCCTCATATCTGCTCTTGGTATTTTCTCCACTCAAAGTAAGACCTCATTTTTCTAAGAGAAATAGATCTGTGTTCCAGCATGGGTATTTTCTTGCAGCATCATGTGATTTTTCAAGCAGCCTCATCTGACTCTCCCATTCAGCCAGGGTTCCAAAGCAGGTTCTGCTGCTTTCAGATATTTTCCTAGTACAGTCATGTGCCACATACCACATTTCAGTCAGTGATGGGTCCTGTAAACAATGGTGATCCCGTAAGATTATAATGGAGCTGAAAAGTCCCCATTGACTAGTGACTTTGTAACCACTGTAACATCACACTGCGATGCGTTATGCACATGATTGTGGTGATGCTGGTATCAACAAACCTGTTGCATTGCCAGTCGTTGAAAATATAGCATGTATAATTATATATAGCACATAATACTTGATAATGATAACAAATAACTAAGTTACTGGTTTATGTATTTACTACTCTACACTTTTTATTGTTATTTTTAGGTTGTACTTTTTCTACTTACATAAAAAAAAGTTTCCTGTAAAATAGCATGCTGTGTTATACCAGTAGCTGCCTCATACATCTTGCATTTACCACATCTCTTGATTGCATCATTTTCTCTTGTCCTTGATTTAATCTCATTGGTTCTACACCGTAGTATTCTGTACAGGCTCATAGCCTAGCAGCAATAGCCTATACCCTATAACCTAGGTGTGCAGTACGCTGCCATCTAAGTTTGTGTAAATAACCTCAATGATATTTGTACAATGATGAAATCACCTAACGACACATTTCTCAGAAAATATCTCCTCCATTAAGCGATGCATGACTGTAATCACAAATTCAAACTGGAGTATTATTTGACTTTTAGTTATGCTGTTGTCATAAGATTTGGGTGGTTTTATTTTTTTGTTGTTGTTATTCTCTATGGTTTTAGTGCTGAGTGGAAATATTAGGAGTTAAAAAGCTGCTATTATGCTACAGAAACTCAGAGGTCAGAAACAATGTTTCTCTGTTTAAAATGTTTTTATGTTTCATTTAAATAGAACTTGTTTTGCCTTTTGAGCTATTCCTTATTTGTAAAGGCAAAGGCCTTTAAAAATACATACATCATTTTATTTTAAGATTCCTAGTAACTTAAGGCCTAATTCTAGCAGGATTTATGCCCCTTAACAAAGGTGCTTGGTACTTTTGAGGTTCACTTGAAGTTTTCCATACAAAAATGAACAAATAAAATAGTAAAGATTTTCTTTTCTTTTTTTTTTTGGTCTAGTACTCCTGAGTTAACTAAGAAAATAATCACTTGCTCATGTGCCTGCTGACTAGTGATGTGTTATACATCAAAAATTAATTTTAATCTTTTTTTTCATTTCTTTTTCTGGTTGGTATGGTGTTCAGCTGGTTAGGTTGTCTGTAATCAGATGCTTGCATTCTTTTAAACTAAGAAACAGTAAATCAAGTGAGAGTACTAAAAGAAAACAAATTGCATTGGGTAATGATGAGAGTATCCAATTAAATAGAAAAAAAAGAACCTAGTAACTTATGAAAGTCATTTAAAACTTCCAATCAAAAATTGCCAGTGTCCACTTACAGTTTAATGAGTATGCTTTCCATTATGTCAGTCAGATCATTAATAATCAATTGCCCCCTTCCTAACTGGTTTTCAAGATACACTGTTATTGTAGTGCATGCTGGTAGAATTACAAAAATAAGAATCAAGATTATCTTCATCCTGCTATAGACCACTGCCATATCTTTCTGTGTACATGTGCTCTAAATAGACAGATGTAAAAGGAACAATGGGAACTTAAAGTTATTGTACAATAAAACTTTTCATCAACTTGAATCTCTGTCCACATTTCCCAATGCTCTGCTAAATTTAAAATGGAACATGTAAAAAGTGCTTCATTTTTTTAAAAGTAGTTAAGCTTAAATATCTTCATGTCAAAGCAGACCATACTGTTTTAATCATTCTCTAATTTATTCAACCCAATTTGTGCTGAAAGTTTAAAGTGTGAATGGTTATATGCTATAAGCTAAATATATGTTCTTAAATAACATATATCCTGTACCTACCTTTCCAAAGCTTACAGTCTGGTAGAAAAGCAACATTGAAACGATACAAAAAAACATGTAATCATATATATTGACAATTGTTTCACATTAAAAAAAGGGGGGGCTATATTGAGACATACATATAACACTGGTCATGATTTAGATATAAGGTTGGAGAAGATCTCTTTCACGAAGGGACAATTTCACCATGTCGTGAAAAGATGAGCTAACCAGAGGAAGCTACCTGGAGAGAACAGGTAAGCAGGAAGATAAATGATATTGCACGTGTTCAAACTCAAGCATCCCAACTTTCTACTTTTAGCTGATTGGCATGAAGAGGCAGAAGGAAAGCAAAAAGAAAATAGGCCTATCTACCAGAGTAGGTCATTGGTTTGTTCAATGTTCTAGCCCTTTGGGCAAAAAAGAAAGAATCACTCTGATAAACTAAAATTTTAATATCATCCACTTCCAAAAGTAAGCAAGGCTTATTCATTCTAACCAATTCATAAACTATCCTCCTCCCTTTGGAGGTGTTATATGAGGGGTTAAAAAAGGGTCAGAGAGTGGCCTTGAATTAGTTCCCATGTAAGCAACATACCTGATTTCAAGCTGATGGTTTTTTAGCAAGAAACATAAGGAAGCACTGCTCACCTCCCTGATCTTTCCTCTAATATATCTGCAGTCACACCCACTTCTTCCTGACCCACTGAAGGAAGTATTCTTCATGATGACTGTAATAATCCTTCCATCTGTTCTGGAGTTGATATATTTTCATTTCTTCAAGCACCTTGTTTCATCTGATTTATATATCTTTGTTCTCCCCCCCCATTGGCTCTTTTATCTTCAGCATTTAAGAAAATATTAACTTAAGCCACTCAAATCTTTAAGAGCAACTCTCCATCTATTCTGCATCTCCCTAACCCTGCCACCATCATCACCAGAAATCTTACTATTCATTTCATAACCCTCATACCTTTCTTTTGAAAAGTTATCTAAATTTTCTACCTCTACTTGTTAATCCCTATGCATTTCCCAACTCACTGGAATTTAGCTTCTTCTCTAGTCATTCCATTGGAAGCAATCACTAAAATCACCAAAAACTTCCAATTTGTGAAATCCAATTGAAACTTTTTGGAGATTATTTTATATTATCTCTGAAACCTATTATAATGATGTCCATCTCCATTACTCTGAAATTTCTTTCTTCCTTGATTTGTATAACTCCTTTCCAGATGTCCCTTGCTTATAATTTTCCTGCTACAATGTATTTTCCAGAACTTCCTTCACGAAGCTTTATAAATATATGTATATTTGGAAATGAAATATTGTTCTGTGAGTGCTCTCAATCTTTTCTCTCTTCCTACAAAAGAGGTTCTGACTCTTCTTTATCAGTGTTTTTGTTGATATCCATTCTCTCAAAGGATTTGGACAGCCTAATTCTTTGACTTTTGTGAAACATTAAATAAGGAAGAGGAAGAAATAAACAATTAAGAGAAATGTATAATTGCTTAAGGAATAGATACGCGTATTTTCGCAGTTTTTAAAAAGGATTGTAGAGAGGGTTGGGGTTCTAATGAAAAGTTTTGAGAAGATAAACTGAGATTTTATGGATAAAAGAATGTGGAAGGGAAATAAAATGGCATTTTAATAAGGGTTTCTCTAAACTTGATATAGTTTTGCCAATGTATTATAAGCCTAAGAACTCCAACTATTTTGAAGTTCATTGAGTTTATGGTCTGTGTTTCTTACACTAAAACACCACTCTCAGACTAGAATATATGTTTTATGTATCAATTGAGTTATCTGCAGAATAAAGTATAGTGATGAGATGGCATTTCATTTTGTAAAAATTCATTGAGTTATGTAATTATAATTCCTACATTTTTCTGTAAACTATACTTCAAAAATTTTTTCTAATATTTTTCTCATGATGACTCTCTTCCAAATCTAAATGTCCTAATGAGATTTAACTGAAAAAAAATTTATTGGGGAACAGCTATGGTCATTGGTTACACATTGCTTTCATGCTACAATGGCATAGTTGACTCTTTTAAGGAGGGCACAGCTCACAATGGCCATGCGAGGATCGAACCGGCAACCTTGGTGTTATCAGCACCATGCTCTAACCAACTGAGCTAACCAGTCACCCTAGATTTAACTCTTGAGCTCCAGACATACATTTTCAAGTACTTACCAGATATCTCTATCATTATGTAACATATGCAACTAAAGTCAAAGTGTTCAAATGAAAAACCTACTCTTTTTCCTATTTCTGTAAGCAGAACCACAATATAGCCACCCTTTCAGAAATGATTTTCCTTCTCCCTATGATAAAGGCCCTGAGTCAGGCACAAACTACCATATTTTGCCGTATATAAACTAATTCTGTATCTATATAAATGATTTTTTAACTCTTTTATTTATGCTTATGAGTTTAAAGTGTAACTCTAGAAATCAATAATGATATCCTTATGCAAAATAATACCCTGGAATACAATAATCGGTTTTACTGAACTTACCGTGAACTTAAAACAATGAAGAGTTCTGGCCTTCTACAATATGATGCATAAATATCATAAATTTGTACCAGTGCATAAAATTTCTTGTACCTTGTATCTGTTCTTGTGTTTTGTAATTATTTTTATGTAAAGTTTCTTGTACCATAATATGTTAAAAAAATAAATGCTGGGCCAGCCGAGTGGTGCACTGGTTAAGGCTGGTTTGGGGATGCCAGCTGCGCAGGTTCAGATCCCACATATGAGGGCCAGTGACACTGCCCTCTACAGCTAAGGTGGTGAACAACAGCTCCACCTGTAGCTGGGCTGTGCGAGCCCTGGCGACGGTGTAGGCTGCAGCCCCTGCTGCTGCAGTGGGCTGCCATAGGTTACAGCGAGTGGCTGGCAGCCAGTGTGAGCTGCCAATAGCTGTGGTGAGTGACTATCCAGAGACCGATCTGCCTCATCCGGGAAGAGTGCAATGATAATACCAACATGGGCCAGTGAAGCAACGTCCTCTGCAACTAGACTGAAGAACAAAAAGACAGCAACTTGTCTGTTCCCCTTCCCTAATTCCCCAAGAAAATGTTTTTTAAATAAATAAATAAATAAATGCTAAAATTCCTTTATAATATAAAAAACAAGCACCTGAATGTAAACAAATAAAAATTTGAATTAAAAAATTAAAATGAAGGATATTTTCCCTAAAGTTTGGGTCAAAAATGTGGGTGCACATTATACACAGGAGCGCATTATACACAGCAAAATACGGTACCCCCACGTTATCCTCCCCATACAAACATCTACCATCTTAGTTGGTGCAACATTTCTAAGCCATATACTATACTGGTCTGGTCTCACTGAGGGAAATTATGCATTCCACTTTCTGTTCTCATTTCTTCCACAGTGATCCTATCAAAATAAAAGTCTAAACATAACCCTGTCCTTTCAGTCTCTTCAGCAGAGCATAATAGCAGCCAATACTTATATAGCATTTGTTACATGTTAGAGGCTATTGTAAAATATTTGAAGCTATGAACTAGTGTAATCCCTAACAAAACTTTATAATGGAAGTATTATAATTATCTCAGTTACACAGGTATAAATCTGAGGCACAAAAAGATTAAATACCAGGAAATAATGGGTAGAACTTGGATTTTTGAACCAAATCTACAGGACTTCAGAAACTTGTTAACTAAAGTTATTGTGGTAATCACTTCACTCTATATGTATATCAAATCACTATGTTGCGCCTCTTCAATTTACACAATGTGTTTTTTTGTCAATTATACCTCAATAAAGTTGGGGAGATAAAAGAAACCCTGCTGTTAGCCAGCTCTCAAGATCTGATACTTTCTGCTCTTTCTGATCTTGCTTTTATTGAAGACTTTGAATTTCCTAAAAATATATGTTTTATGACTTTGAAAGCTTGCATATTTGTTTTCATTCACCTGGGATACTCTTCCTATGGCCATGTCCACACCAACATTGTCTATCTATGGTTAACCGCTCTTTTAAAATGGGATGTATATTACCTTCTCCAAATCATTCTCCTGACAACTCTATCTTTATCTTATGAGATGCCAAGGATAGATCTCTACCAGTCTACTTGTTACCTGCTATTATAATTGGTTTTTTGCTCATTTGTTATCCTTAAGAAAAAGATCATGTGGCTAATCACTGTTTAACAACAGTAACTCAACACTGCATGGTACAAAATGTACACAGAAAATGTGCTTGTCTACTAAATTGATGAATAAACAAAGATCCAGAGAAACAATATTTATGTGACTGATTGATGGTAAAATAACAATAACTCTGCTTTGATGACACTTTTTTTCTTATGGAGATTATATGACTAATATATGTAGAGCATTTTTTAGTGTCTGGCACATAGCATGAACTCTCAAAATAGTAATATCATAATAACTTTGAAAAAGACCTCTAGGATTCCTTATTCTACTTTGCTTCGTGACAAAATCTTCACACAATGGATTTTTGGAAAGAAAATGAGAACGAAGAAAATTCAGTGCTGGTAGGTGAGAGGTGGGAAAGAAAAGTCAAGAAAATTTCCTATAGGGATAATTCAAAGTATAAGCAACACTAAGAAGATAAAATTTTGAATAAGAATGCAAGATATAAGAAGAAAGCTTAGGGCTGGCCGAGTGGCACGGTGGTTAAGCACTGGCTTGGGACACCAGCGGCCCCGGTTCGGGTCCCACATATGAGGGCCAGTGACACTGCCCTCAATAAATAAATAAATAAATAAATAAATAAATAAATAAGAAGAAAGCTTAAATTTAATATTCAACCCAGAAGTTGTATAAGAAAGCCTTTGCATTTACGTGAGCACTCAATCACTATTTCATTGATGGGTTGATTATTTGTGATTAAGTGCAAAACTCTTCAGCAGATAACCTGAAGTCTGGTTCTTTGGACAGAGTAAGGGCTGAGAAAAACATGGTCTTCTTAGGGTCTGCTGAATAAGCCTAGAGAGACAATAAAACAGATGCTTTTCTTTCATGAACGTGCACTTCAACCTCTTCTCTTAATAAACAGGTACCTGAGTGTATGTTGATCTGTTCTGGATCCATTTTCAGCACTGAGGTAAACTTACTGTGGAAGGTAAGGGAAGGTGTTGGTTATTTGGAATCTTTTCTTCCAGTACCTCTTTAGTAGTTGGCTATTCCATGACCGCTGTCACATAGTCTAGCCAGTTTGGGACTTCATCATCTTCTGTTTCCCAGCAACCACAGTGTCTCCAGCAATTTCCCAAGCTTATCCAGGGTGAGGGACATCAGCCACTTTGAAAAACAACTCTAGGGATGCAAAAAGCATTTAAAAATAAAATTTACTGGCTGACAGAGAGTGCTGAGGTCCAGGTTTGGGGATTATTTTTAGTACTTTTAATTTTTTATTGAGGTATAATTGACAAATAACATTGTATTAGTTCCAGGTGTGCTCCATAGTGATTCGATATATGTATATATTGTAAAATGATCACCCCAATAAGAATAGTTAACATCCATCACCAAAAAAATTTATGTGTATGTGATGAGGACTTTTAAGGTGATAATTTTATTTTAACAGAATGACTATTTGAACAAGTATTAAATTTATCCTGTTAAAGAGCTCAGCTTCAAAAAGAACACAAGTGGAGAATTCAAAAAAAATGCAACTCTAGCCTGGAAGCTTGGCCAAATAAATCTAGGAAATTAGGAGGTGACAGAAGCAACAAGCAATACTTCCCTCATATTAGTTGCTAGGGGTTCAAAGAGGAACAACCCTATCAATGTTGTATCACTTTCAGTTCTCTTGTAAAAAATAAATAAGTAAATAAATAATATACACACATACAAATACAAACATAAAGAACTTATTAGTATAGTTAATTATGCTAAAGATATTTAGATTCTTATAAATAATAAACTATTAATGGTTTAAAATTGAAATCTGAGCTTTATATGAGTCCACAAAGGTTGTTGCCTGGTATTTATGGATTACATGTATAGTATATGTTAGCAATGTCACCTGATTTATAGTTGCGGGAGGCCAGCTCCCACAAGTCCAGGGGTTCCCTCAGGTGGAAATGGAGTTGGCGAGGTGAAAGAAGGGAGTGGAGACACTGGGGAAGTTTCAGAGAATGTCACACTTTATTGTTACAGCATGTCCCTTTTTATAGGGAGTCTTGACCATTATCTCAATCACAAGTTATGTTTCACATAGTTTTCATGTTTTGTCTTTCTTAGGACTTTTATAGTCTTTACTTCCTTGTAATTGTTCTCTCCAGTTGTGACCTATTCTATGTTTAAGGATTAACTTATCTTTTACTACGATTATATCTTTGTGACCCAGACTCAGTTTCTACATATCGCCTAAAGAATGGTTACCATGACTACCTCGACTATCTAGTAATTATCCCAAATTCCAGCAGCTAAACACAATCATAAGAACCACATGGCATATACTCGAGCTATTACTAAGAGACTAGCAGTGACTGTGGTTAGGGTAAAATTATCTAAAGTCTATTCCTACGTGACTACAATATTTAGTAACCAAAGGGAGTCTCAAACTTCTCTTATCTTATGGAGGACTAGATATTATTTCAACAGAGGATAACATCTGTTTCTCAGTCAAAGCTCCAGTATCTGTTGCTACAACAATATACAAGGCAAAGAATTCAAACAAGGCTGTTGATTAGCATACCCCATGGTCAGTAAGTTGCCTCTTATCGGAACTCTCATGGTCTGGAGACCTTGGTCTCTAAGGAGACCTCTCACAGCAATAACCATAGGCAAGTGAGCTCAACAAACTGATGTTATCATCAGTTTCTCACAGATAGGCTGTTGGCTTACGTGACCAGAGGTCTAAGCTTCTGTTTCCAAGAGGCTTGAGTCCCCTCTTTCTGGATCTTTACTTCAATGTGACCTTGTCAGACATCGGGGTGCTGCCGGCTCCCAGCATATAGTTACAATTTTAATCATTTTAAAAACTCAATTAGATGGCACTAATAAAAATTTTCAATTGCAGAAAGGCCATCCTGGGAATGTAAGTGCAAAATTTTTGTCATAAGACATTAAATTAGAAAAAATATGATCCCATTGTAAAGAAGTATTCCATCTTATTTGATGAATTTGTTCAAGTACATATTTAGGCAGAAATGGGAAAAATGACCTTAGAAGAATATTAGAAAGACCCTAAGGGTTTTTCCTATTTTATTTTCTCTTATTTGTTTCTGTGTGTATGTGATTGTATGTGTATGTACTTATACTCTCTGTCACAATTCTTTGCCAATATATCTTAGTAGATATAAAAAAAAAACATGAAAAAATATTTAAAACCCATCACAAAGTAGAACATAAATTTGAAATGAATCAAACCTTACTACAAAATGTGTACAGATCAGAAAACAAGTGTATAACATAGTGCAAAAATGATATTCAAATTGTCCATTATCTTTTATATTGAAGAAGATAGTGGATCCGATGTTGTCTCAGGGCAAATATAAGGGCTGTTTACCATCAGGTCCAAATCTCATCTGTTTTTAATCTCATGTTTCCAAATAACTCTGGCAAAGATCTCTAAGTGACTATGAATGTTCATAACATTTCTCAAACCACATTTCATATTCCTAAATTATCGAATCAACGTAAATCAGCACTTACTAATGCTACCCATTCCTTGGGAATTTTACTTTTTCATGAGCATTAACTTTAACCAAAATAAAAGTAAATACAATCTGTTAAAGCTTCTAAGAGGAAAAGATTTTATTTTCCCCCTAACACAGTAAATCCATCGCAAATAGAAGCAACATTGTGACCTAATATGACCAGTGAGCAGAGTATCCAGTGTTCCTCGGTCCACAGGTCTCCACTTACTTGTCAGTGAATCCATGTAATCTACATTGTAACCCATGGTGTTGCTACAATCACAGTGAAGACTGAAAGGCCAGCTTTGTTCATTTTGCTAGATTCCCTAATTAGAAGATGAAATATAGTTTTCATGGTAAAACAATCAATGGAGAGCACATTTTAACTGCCTCATGATCAATCCTGAATGTTTTATGTTTTAGAATTCTTTAAAGGACATAAAAACTGCATAGTTCTTTGAGACAAAACCCTTATTCAGTTAGATTCAACAAAAATTTTAGATCCTATTAAATTCAATGAATTGTGCCTAAGTACTGTGTAAATGTACCAATAAAAAAAGTGGAAGAGCTGCCTACAAAGAGCTCATGGAATAGAATATTAGTATACATAAAATGACTCTAAAGCAAAGGTTAATGGAATAAAGGCTATGTAAGAATTTCAAATTGCTAATATAGACAGATGATGGAAATACTTCTTTTGCCTTCTGGGATTGCAAAAGGATTCATGAAGGAGAAGGTTGTATTTGAGGGATCCTTCAAACACTGAAAACTCTTTGAAAGAAGTGAAGGAAAGAGCAATGTAGAAAGAACTATTTAAAACGTATACATACTAAAAATACAGGTATTTTCAGGACATAGTGTGTCATTCTCTGTGTCTAGTTTATCATGGGGGAAAATAGAAAACGAGGCATAAAGGCAGATTGCACATCATCATATTAAGAAAATGACAATTTATTGTTTATAGAATAATAAGAAAGCAATATTATTCAAGGAAGAAAGTGATATGGTCAGAATCAACCTCAACATTATTCTCACACTGGCACTTATGGAATGGTAATATGAAAAGTGGACCCTATCTCCAACAAAACAATCATAACTGGTGAAACTTATTTTTTTAAAAGCACTTAAAACCCCAACTTGTACAGCAGAGGCTCTATCCTAAGCAGAGCAAGCTAGAAATCCTCCGGTCCCAGTGCTCTTGCCCCAGCTCTTTCATGAGGTGGAAATTCTATACCAGGGGAAACAAATGGGGAAGGTAAAAGGCTACTGCCCGACCCAGTGTCCTGCTTAATAAAGCAGGGTTATCATGCCAGTCCCCAGCTCCAGAGCAGTGGCACACAGATGTCACTCAGTGGGAAGAGACTATCAGTAAGAACAGAAAGATTCAAAGTTCTCCCCAAAGGACTGACTTTATTTGAAACAGATATTGAGAGAGTCCAAGACTAAGGGTGCTCTCAACAACAACAGAGATTCTGGTGATAAGCAAGTAAGAAGAAGCTGGTAGCTCTATGAGAGCTTCAAGCTAAACCATGTGCCAGCTGGTTTACAAAAAGAACCAGGGAAAGAGCCATCCAAGAAGAGCCAGAAGAAACATCTAAGTCTGACCTCAAAAACTACCTCTGGGGGCCGGCCGAGTGGCGCGGTGGTTGGGCGCTGGCTTGGGAAGCCAGCAGCCCTGGTTCGGGTCCCACATATGAGGGTCAGTGACATTACCCTCAAAAAAAAAAAAATTAAAAAAAAAAAAAAAAAAAAAAACTACCTCTGTGGGGGCAGCCAGTTAACTCAATTGGTTAGAGCACAGGCTCTTAACACCAAGGTTGCTAGTTCGATTCCCACATGGGCCAGTGAGCTGCACCCTCCACAACTAGATTGAAAATAGTGACTTGGCTTGGAGCTGATGGGTCCTGGAAAAATACACTGTTCCCCAATAAAGTTTTTTAAAAAAAAAACACAAAAACAAACAGACCAAAAATTACCTTGGTAAAGACTCCTTAATTTCATTGGCTGTTGTCAAAAAGAAAATCCTCAACAAAATACTACCAAACCACATCCTGCAATATATAAAAAGGAACATACACCATGATCACATGGGATATATCTCAGGAATGCAGCATTAGTTTTACATATCAAAAAATCAAAAGACAAAAACCACAAGACCATCTCAATAAGTACAGGGAAAACACTGACAATATTTGACACCCCTTAATGATAAAAACATTCAAAAACTAGAAATAGAGGGAAATTTCTCTGATAAAGTAGCTATGAAAGTATCACAGTATACTTAATTGTGAAAGACTGAATGTTTTGCCACTAAGATCAGGATGGCAAAACAAAAATTGTCACTCTTACCATTTCTTTTTTTTTTTTTAAAGATTTTATTGGGGAATTGGCGGAGGGGAACAGCGTTGGGGAATTAGGGAAGGGGAACAGACAAGTTGCTGTCTTTTTGTTCTTCAGTTTAGTTGCAGAGGATGTTGCTTCATTGTTGGTATCGTCATTGCGCTCTTCCCAGGATGAGGCAGATTGGTCGCTGGCCTCTAGATGTCGCTCACTGTGGCTATTGGCAGCTCACTCTTGGCTGCCAGCCGCTCACGCTGGCTGCGGGCCACTCACTGTAGCCTATGGCAGCCCACTGCAGCAGGGACTGCAGCCAACACCATCGCTGGGGCTTGCACAGCCCAGCTCCAGGTGGAGCTGTTGTTAGCTGTAGAGGGCAGTGTCACTGGCCCTCATGTGGGATCCGAACCGGGGCCGCTGGCATCCCAAAACCAGCGCTTAACCAATGCGCCACTCGGCCGGCCCACTCTTACCATTTCTATTCAACATTGTACTAGAGGTTCTAGTTAGGTTTTTTAGAAAAAGTGAAATAAAGACATCCAAGTTGGAAAAGAAGTAAAACTATCTCTACAGATACTATCTTATATATTGAAGATTCTATGGAATCCATTAAAAATAATTAGAACTAATAAATGAGGCAACTAAAGTTATAGGGTACAAGATCAATACAGAAATGTCTACTGTGTTTTTTATATTCTAGCAATAAACCATTCTAAAATAAAATTTATAAAATAATTTTATTTTCACTAGTATCAAAAAGAAAAAAATACTTAGGAATAAATTTACCAAAAGGCTTATAAAACTTGTATGATCCTTTGTATTCCTGTGGTGTCCTAGGAATGTGATTTCTGGGTAATAAGGTAACTATATTTAATGTTTAGAGGAACTGTTAGACTGTTTCAAAGTATCTGTACAATTTTACATTCCCAACAGCAGTGTATAAAGGTTCTAATTTCTCCACACCCTCACCTAAACCTATTATCTGTCTTTTTGGTGAAAGCTATGCCAATGGGTAATTTCTCCTCTTTCATTTCTGATTTTATATGAGTCTTTTCACTTTTTTCTTTAGTGAGTCTAGCCAGGAGTCTGTCAGTTTTACTAATCTTTACAAAGAACCCGCTCTTTCCTTCATTAATTTTTTCCTATTGTCTCTTTGTTCTCTGTTTCATTGAGTTCTGCTCTGATTTTTATTTCCTTCCTTCTACTGACTTTGGGCTTCATTTATTCTTCTTTTTTTAGTTCTTTAAGATGTAATGGTATGTTCTTTATTTGGGATTTTTCTTGTTTCTTGAGATAGGCCTGTAATGATCCAAACTTCCCTCTTATTACCGCTTTTGCTACATCCCAAAAGTTTCAATAAGTCATGTTGTACACTTGAAACCAATATAACTGTATTAACCAATGTCACTCCAATAAATTTAATTTAAAAAACAAAATAAAAGAAATACCAACATAAAAAAGAAGTATAAAACTTACAAAGGTATCCCCCACTTTAGGAAACTTTGCATTATGAAACTTCACTTTTACAAAAGACCTATAGTAGTACCTGTTTGGGATAACCAAAAGAAATCTAAAGAGGATTTACAAAAATGGGCAAAACGCAACAATAGCATTCAGTGTTTGTTTTGAACAAAGTCATTCTAGAAGCAGCACACACCCTGAGAAGCAAGTGTCACTGCCAAGTTTCTTCCCTGGGAACTACTCTCAGCATCTCAGCATCAATCCACCATAAGCTTTAAACTGTATCTGTGAGCATCTGTGCTTTATCTCAATTTATTTTGTGGATCAATTAGCAAGATGTGTCCTAAGGTATCAGAAAAGCCTAAGACAGCTCAGAAGGGTATTAGGCTTAGCATAAAACTGGACGTAATTAAGCATTTCAGTTATATTAAATAAAATAAAAACATATAATATAAATTAACAGTAATTGTGTCTTCCCTTTATGTCATTTTGCTTTATGAAAGGTTTCATAATGTCCTACTTTCTGATAGCAGGGGAAACCTGTACCCTGAAAGAAATTAAAGAAGTAAATAAATGGAAAGACATCATGGGTCAGAAGACTTCATATTGTTAAGGTAGCAATACTCCCCCAAGTTAATCTACACCTTAAACACAGTTATCAAAATTCCAGGTAACTCCTTTGAAGAAATTGACAAATTGACCCCAGAATTCACATGGACATTCAAGGGACCCAGAATGGCCAAAACGCTTTTGAAAAGAATCAAAGTTCCTTACTTCAAAACTTAAAGTTGCTGTGGTACATTTATACAATGGAGTATTACTCTGCTATAAAGAACGAAAGCGTACCATTTGCAATGATATGGATGGACCTAGAGACTATTATGTTAAGTGAAATAAGTCAGTCGGAGAAAGACAAATATCATATGATCTCACTTATATGTGGAATCTGAAAAACTGAATGAACAAGCAAAGTAAACAGACTTGTAGATATACAGGAAAAATTGAAGGTTGCTAGTTGGGAGAAGGATGAGGTGTATAACACAGTGCAAGAGTTATACTTTTTGCCCCTCAAAGTGACAAACCCCCTCCCCCAATTTGCCACCCCACTCCTCCCCACCCCATATCATACATATCTATTACAATTCCTTTGACTCCCTTCCACAGTATAATCCACATCCCGGGACTATCAATATATTCAATTACTGTTGCCATACAATATTATACAACATCAGCTTCAGGTGTACAGTGCAGTGATCAAGCCTCTACTCCATCCATGAAGTGATCTCCCTAACAAGACATGTGACCATCTGACACCCCACAAAATATTTACATTATTAATTATATTCCCCAAACTGTGTTTCATATCCCTGTGGCAATATTGTAGTTACATATTTATGCTGTCTAATCCCTTCCCCTTCTCCCTCATCCCCACCCCTCTCCCAACTAGCAACCCTGTTTGTCTGCTATATCTATGAGACTGTTTCTGTTTACTTTGCTCATTCATTCAGTTTTTCAGATTCCACATATAAGTGAGATCATATGGTATTTGTCTTTCTTCGTCTGACTTATTTCACTTAACGTAATAGTCTCTAGGTACATCCATATCATTGCAAATATAATTTATATCTCATACAATTAACCCACTTAAAGTGAATAATTCAATGGTTTTTAATATATTCACACAGTTGTGCAACCATCACCACAATCAATTTTAGGACATTGTCATCATCTCCAAAAGAAACACCATACCTATTAGGTACTCTCTGTTTTTCCCAGCTCTCTCAGCCCTTGACAACCACAAATCTACCTTTTGTCTATAGATTTGCCTGTTCTGGGCATTTTATATAAATGTAATAATAATGTGGTCCTTGGTGACTGGTTTATTTCACTTACCATAATGTTTTCAAGGCTTAGCCATGTTGTATCATGTATCAGTACTTCATTTGTTTTTATTTCCAAATGGTATTTCATTGCCTAGATATAGAGTATATTCTACATCAATGTAGAGAGTAACAGGGATAAGCTAGCAGGAACAGAGGCCATGAGAAAAATATTACGTTTTTTCTGATAAGACACCTTGCAAATCTGATCTTAGCAAATGTAAGCAAAGTAACATGTATCAGACTCATCATATTTTTTTAAGAGATAAAAGACATTTCTCCTTTGAGAAATCAGAAATGAGTGTGTACTTCAGTATTTTTCCCTTTACAAAACATCGCATTATTACAAGAAAGAATCTGTACCTCTCATGATAGTTTAAAACTCAACTTCATTTTTTAAGTCTTTAATTTTTAAAATTCACAAATTTTTGGTCTGTGATTATTGCATTATGCTTGCAATATTACAGTGACTGATTCTTTTATCCTATATTGTTGCACTTTACATAACACAGTATCTTGATTATGTTTTCTTTGCAATCCAGAAATAAATCTAAAATTTCACAGTCATGTTCTTTTCATTTGATTATTCAAGTAATAACACATGAACTTTCTTGATATTTCAGCAAGAACAAACTTTGCATGTTTCCATAGTGAAAATTAAGGTCAAAATTAGATGAAATTGAAGTTCAGAGAAGATGAACAAAATGATGCATGCCTGGAATAACTTATGAAGAAATATTAAACAAGGGAGACTAAATTTGGAAAACTGGGAATCGCAGATGACTAAGTGGAAGCATAATTATATATAAATATTTGATAGATGTCAAAGGAGAGAGAAGTGACACATTGAAGGCAAAAATACAGAGAAATAATTACCAATGTCATTTTGATAAGAAAAGGAAAGTCAAAATGAAAACTAAAAGGGGAAGCCAGTGGAATAATCTTATACTGAAAATTTTTGCTAGGTTACAAAGTACCAGAAATGTTTTTATTGTGTGGTAATATAAAGAGCCAAAGTTATGGTAACAATTACCTTTATGACGCACACTATATTAGCATGCTCCCTATTACTTTAAGAAGCAAAAGAAAAAGGAGGCAATTGAGCAAAGAGATGGGCATTCTACATGTGCTTTGGGAGATATTAAACAACCACAGCAGGCTTTTTCATAGCTATATCTCCTAATGTTGATTTCCACACCTACAGTAGAATGGATAACTGGAAGACGTTGATTTTCATACAGTAATGTAATCTTTTTTATCTAAAAGTAAAGTGAGCTCTGGAAGCATTACTTAGAACACATGATGCTCATTCATTGCATTTCACTTGATAGCTGTAATAATGATATAATTTCTGTTGTACATCTATCTCCCCTCATATGGAAAAAGTATATGCTGTATGACAAAGTGGGACTATAGAGAACTTTCAAAGGTATTTGTATATTAGGTGTTTTTCTACACTGGTCATTAACTTTAGGCAATTGGCTAATTGTCTTCTTTTTTATATATAAAAATGTCACTTTGTCCTTGATCTTAAAGAGATGTTCTGCCTGTGCTTCATACTTCAGGAAATAATAACAATAATAAATAAAACAGTTACAAACAATCATTGCTAAACTAGACCTCATTCCCATTGAATGATGGTCACTGAATTTTTATTCCTCTGCTTCATACTTTAAGTTCTTTTTTTAACTTTTTTATTATTATCATACTGTAACTTCTGACATCAATCTTAAGTCATCCTAGCTGTATTGATACACTTAATTATATTTCATTGATTTGCAATCTTAACCTGCCTCACTCAACACTTACTCGGAAAGGGTATACTTCAAGGATGAAGTCTGAACAAAATCTTTAAAATAATTCATATAAAAATCTTATTTATCTGGCAAAGAACTAATGGGAATTTTATTATAGGGAAAATATGGTATTTGTATTTTTAACTGCAATAGTTTGAAACTCTAGCTGACTGCCTCATTCAAAATGAGAACTTAGCAAATATGTACTGAATAACTGAATCAATGTAAAAAAATGGATATTAAGAAAATACACAAGTTGCAGTCATGGTTGAAGAATTACATCTAATCTATAATTTGTGTATTAGAGTATTATTGGCTATGGCAAAAAAAAAAAAGCTAGGATGCATCAAAACTATAAAACACCTAATGTATGCTAAGAAGTTTGGTATTTATTTCATGGTTTTCAAAGTAGATGAATATCATGAGTATTAGGGGAAAAACCCAAAATAGAATGCTTTGGATTTTAAGACAGGGCTTTGTTTCAATAATGTGGGTATGATCTACGAGAATGTAATAAGGTACATGATGGTTTAGAAGTCTTTGGTGACTTCTGAGAAGGCAGACTCACAAATTGGTGGAGACAAACAGGAATAAGTAAATTATATTTTCTGTTCTCACCAACATAATGTCACAGGGATCAGATTTACTCTCTGGAACACCTTAGAAATGGAAAGAAACAAGACAATAGTTTGAAAAGCACTAGGTATCAGGCAACAGAGGTTGATTCCTGAGAGATAGGAAGTAGCTGAGCCCTCTGATTGCTTCACATTGCTTGAGTTTGCAGGCCAGAGTTCAGAGAGGGGGAAGCCAGGCAGAGATCAGTGGTCTCAGTAAACAGAGGAGATGGAGCTTAGAGACTATAGAGAACAAGATGGGTAGCATTCTAAAGACAGAGTACCATAAAGGAGAATGATGTAAAAAGAGGAAATTCTAGAACCTTGCACTCCACAGTAATTGTTCAGCTGATTGCTGATCAGTTTACATGTGTGAATACATTATGAGAGACCAGGAATAAAACCACTTAAATGGATTAGAGATAACAGTGCCTGATACTCACAGGGGGCATAAAATGATGATTTTTATTGTCAGCCAGACTATAAACCCTCAAGATTCACAGGGCATTGGGTAATTTACATGGAAGGGTCTTGCCTCGGTAGGGGAATATTTAACCATATAAGAACATTATTTACCATATAACAGGGGACTATATTATTTCTTTCTATCAAATCTTTTAAAAGACCCAAAAGAATAAAACCATTTCTAAGCAACTTAACAGTGTCCAAAAAAATAAAAAAGGTAAAAAATATTTTCAAAAATAGAAAATTATCCAGCACCAAATAGGTAGAACTTATAATGTCTGGCATCCAATAATAAATTGTCACTAATCACCCTTGTAATGATAAAGTAAAGCAATCAAAGTCAACTCATAATCTTCACAGAGGTTAGAATTAGAAGAAACACACATAAAAAACAATTCTTATAACTATACTCAAAATGTTCAAAAAGTTAAGTAGAGACATGGAAGATATTTTAAAAATCCTAAATCAAATTTCTAGAAATAAAATGTCAAAATGTAAGATGAAAAAAAAACCCACAGTGGATAGCATCCATGACATATTACACACTGCAGAAGATTAGTGTACTCGAAGACTAAGCAAGAAATATTATTTAAAATAAAATACAAACAAAAAAGAAAAAAATTTTTCAATGAGCATCAGTGAGCAGTGACAAAACTTCAAGCAACCTAATACATGTAACTAAAATCTTGAAAGAAGACAGAAAACCTGTTCGAAGATACAATGACAACTTTTCCCCAAATTTGATGGAAACTATAAATCTACAAATGCAAGGACTTCAACGAACTCCAAGCATAAGACGCATTTTTTCTAATGACAAGTAACATCATATTCCAATTGCTCAAAAACAGCAATAAACAGTAAATCTTAAAAGGAGCCAGAAAAAGAGAAAAGATGTATTACATACAAAGAAACAAAAATCAGGGTAAACAGACTCCTTATCTGAATAATGCAACTGAGAAAAGAGTTGAACAGCCTCCTTACAGTACAGAAGAAAACAACTGGTCAAACTCAAATTCCATACACAGCAAAAACATCTCTTTAAAACAGGCAAAATAAGGACTTTTTCCGCCATACAAAAAGATAAACAAATTCATCACTAGTAGACATAAAGTACAATAAAAAAAAAGAAAAAAAAAAGGTGATTCCAGGGTAGGGTGAGCGCACCTAGGCCGGGAGGCCCAGCTGCCCGGGCTGAGGCCGAGCGTGGGCAAGAGGCCTACCTGGGCTGCAACCCAGGCTGGCCCACAGAACAAAATCAGAAATCTTCCAAGAACTTCCTGAGACAGCTGCCAATCACACTGGGCTACAGTGGCTTCATTCCATACCTCAGCTGCCAGGGAACCTCCAGCCAGGATGACATGTCTCACTGTCTGAAAACCTTCCAGGAGAACACACAGCGATGTAAAGATCAGGTGGAAGAATTTTGCTGCTCGGTCGCCACTGCCCAGAGACTGAGGCCTGTCCTGTAGGTACTGCACCAGTACTACCTGCAGTACCATCCCTTGAGCCTGGAATGCAAACACATAAAAAACCCCTCAGGAGCCCCCGATCCCTGGCTGGGCAAGCTACCCACCCCGAGCCAGGGTCACTGAATGAGGCTGTGCCACACGGTACACTGTCATGGCGAGAACCTGCTACAAGGGCTTCCTGGACATCATGGATCAGGCCAAGAGAGCACATGAAACCATATAAGGAAATATATGGTGTTAGGTCGACGCAACCCCTTCCTGCTCCTTCTCCAAAAGTTTTGCAGCATGAACGTGTGCTCCTGAAATATCTGGACTTCTCTAGTCCACGTGATAGCTGTTCTGCTCTTGGAAGACCCCTGATAGAGGGCTCCAGACCTCTGGTAATGTGTGGCTGTGCTCAAAGGCCAAATATGTCATGTAACAGGAAGATTTATCTGGAGCCACTGTCCTCAGCCAACAATGCAGAAGACTAGAAGTGGACAGTCTCCCAAGGAGACGTGAAGTTTAGGGAGTGCTCAAAAGCTCACTATTCTCACATGAGAATCAGCCCCTTACCCATACCCCAATAAGCACTAGGGAAATTTCATAGCCTAAGAATCCTTTTAACTGCCACCTGCACCCTGACTGGTTGACAACACCATGTCATTAATGATAAAGACCTTTTATTGTCATATGGGAATAAAGAGGATACTCCTCAGAAAGAAAAAAAAAAGGCTGAAGAATTTTCTTTGGGCAGAAAGAAAATCATATTAGCTAGAAATAAGAATCTACATAAATGAATAAAGAATAGTGAAAATGGTAACTATATAGGTAAATACATAAGTTTTTATATATTAAATTCAATTGTGATGCAGTATTTAAGCAAACAATTTTTTTAAGTGCAAAATTTATTTTATATATATGCAAAATGTATGTCAATGGTAAACAGAGTTGGGAGGAAAACTCAAAAAGAAAACAGAAAAAAAAATAGAGATAAATCAATGAAAATCAAAGATGATTCTTCAAGAAGAGTAATAAAATGTATTAACCTCAAGCTAGTTTGATCAGGAAAAGAGAGAGAAGACAAAGACTACTAAAATCAGCAATGAAAAAGGTGACATCATTATAGATTTCACAAATATTTAAAGGATGACAAGTAATAGTATGAATACCTTATGACTTTGATTTTGACAATACAGATGAAATAAGATACATTGCTTGAAATACACAAACTTAGTTCATTAAAGAATAAATAAATCATCTGAAATATATGTATCTGTTAAAGAAATTGAATTTGTAGTTAGAAAATCCTTCCCACAAAGAAAACTCCAGGCTTGGACAGTTTTACTGGTGATTTCTACAAAACATTTAAAGGAGAAACAGTACCAGTCATACACAAAATGCTTCCAGAAAATAAAAAGGATGAGATGCTTCCCAAATCATTCCATGAAACCAGCATTGTCCTGATAACAAAGCTAAACAAAATGAAAGCAAAAGTCACCAGATATCCCTCCTAAACTGTGATGCACAAATCTTTTTGAAATATTTTAGCAAACCTATATTAAATAGTACAACCGCTAGAACCCATGCCCCCGGGCACGAACTGTAAACCCTGGCACAAAGAAAAGTTACCTTCCAAGTGTTTGGCAAAGCACAACAGGGGCGCTCTGAAGTTCCCCACCTCCCTGAATGGCCAGACGTGGATATTTGTGAAAGAAGGGCTGGACGACTTCAGGACAGGCTGTCCACCTTGCAAAAATCTCATCATTCACGGCCCTATGGAATGTTTTCTCCCTATTGTTGCTCATCAAGTTCCCCAACCTGCCCCCAAAAAAGAGTTGGAAAAAGCTGCCAGGGGAAGCAGACCTGTTTTCCACACCTTCGCCAGCCCAACAAGCACGGAAGGCATTCGTAGAGAACATCGAAGCCAGCCTGACCAAGCACCCCTTGGCTCACTACCCGAATCTGGAGGAAATTCTACCTGCTGACCTCTTATTAAAAGTTCTGAAAGTGCTTGATCCTGACAGGAAACTGGAAGACACATGGGCCTATTGTCAGGACACCAGGAAAAGAAGGAAGTCCCCCACAAAGCTCTGTGTGTAGAGTACTCCTAGAAGCTGTTAGAATGAGTTTTATGTGACCAAGAGTGACTCCATATTGAATGAGCCAGAGTAAACTCCATTTCGGACATGCACAAACAACTCAGCAGACAACGCCCAGGGAGCTGCCCGGTTGCCCTGATAATTGGGTGTAACCAGCTATACTCTGAAGGTCTGCTACTGAACATAAGAGGACATCAGGTTTGCTGGCTGGCTGCCCTGATAAGGTGAGGTCAGGAAGGCACTCAGAACTGCTTAAGAAGAGCCGGTCTCAACTGAGAGATGACCACACTGTCACTCTGCTCCCAAGAACCCTACACTCTGCTCTGCTCCACTCGGACAGAACCTCTGCGGAACCGACCTCCTGGACCAGTCACCCTTCCTCGCTCCACCAGGACTCTGATTGATTTTGGGACTGGTTTGTTCTCTATTTTATCCAATTATTGTATTGCTCTGTGTGCTTTACTGTTTGGTGTATTGATGATTGATGCTTTACTGTTGGTGTGTTGATGATTAATGTTTGAGTAAAGAGCATATTGAAAGGCATTTAAAATCTTGTGTGCTCTGTTCTTTGCTAGTGCCATTGCTAATGCAAAGGCTTCAGTCAATGCCAGGTAGATCATGTGGGTCAGAGAGTCTCTCGGGGGTTAGTCCCCCTGACTTGCAGGAAGAGACTGTGAGCCCAGCAGTCGCTTTTGTCACTCTGTGAAAAAGGTCCTATTACAGTCTACCTGGAACCTCCCAAGGAGACTCCTCAGTTACTTTCAGACAATTTGCTTCCTGGGGGGAAAAAAAAAGAGAAGTCAAGCACAAGGATTTTCCCAAAGGTCTTGCTCTTCACAGAAAAATACCAAAAACAGTTCATAAATTCTGAAAATGGGTTGATACTTTTGGAGACTTGGATATTGATGAAGAGTTTATCATGAAACAGCCTGACACTGACCATGACTGCACATCAACCTATGATATGGGCAAAATAAAGAAAGCCAGGTTCCTTTGGATATACAGTACAGCATACAGCTAGATCAAATAAAAGAGAGAAAATTCTCCCTACAGGAAAAATACTGAAAGAGGACACTCCAGAAACCACATGATTTTTAAAAACCCAACCTGATGAAGATGAGGTATGTAGCTAAGAAATGACAAACCTTTGATTGACCCCAAAGCCTTACTTGAAGTTCAAGGTGGGAGTTTTGGAAGGAACCCAAAATGGGACATTCTTAATGATCTTTATGAAATAAATGCCATTAAAGATTTCATTGTAAGCAAGGGCTACAGGATGCTGGGTATGCAAGAAATGATCTTGTTATGTCAACTACAACATGAGATAAATCTCAAAATAACTGTGCTGGAAAAAAGCAGACTTGTATAGTTCTACTTAAATTAAAATTATAATGAATTAATTATGACATTTATTTTGTTAAGCAAAATTTAAATCTGTAGCCAAAATAACATTAGTTTCATTTAATAGTAAAATTGTTATTGCCCCTATCAGGACTGCATCAAGGTTCAAACCAGACTGAAAAATATTTATCAAAATTATAGGAGAGAGAACAACCATTATTGAGAATCACCTGAGGTATAACTGAACAGAAGCCCTACAACTATGGACATATAAAAGAAGCCACCTCAAGACCTTCACAAAATCCAAATAAACAGCATCTGGTGTCAGCATGTCTCATATCCCGGGCCGAACAGCCCTAAGCCTGACACTAGTGACAGCTGGCCTTGGTTCGTGGATTGGCTTCTCAAGACACCTGCAAGTGCAGTGCAAGCAGTGGCCATCTCTGGATTTCTTTGTGGCTTGTGCCAGGTGGCCCTGGGCAGGGCACAGAATAGGGCTGAACTTGGCCTGCAGTGGGTCCCCTCCCAGGAGGCCTCAAGGCTCGCAGGCCCAGTGGCCAGCTTTGGACTGGGCTGGAGCATCACCCAGCCACTTCTAAGGACAACACACCCAAATGGCATACTGAGCAGGTATCAGGGCCCTGCTAAAGCTAATCCTGCCCCATAGGGTCAGCCCCTGTACAACAGCTGTAGTCACAGCCAGTGCTCACAACCAAGCAGCCAGAGGCTCAATACCTCCCATTAACGTGAAAACAGCAATCAAGTGTCAACTACAACAGGAGGGCACACACAACCAACACAGGGACATACCTGGAACACCCAGCTCTGGTGACCAAGGAGACTGCACCACCGGGTCCCACAGGACACTTACTAAATAGGTCACTCTACTAAGACTGGGAGGCATAGCAGCCCTACATAGAAACAAACACAGGGAGGCAGCCAAAATGGGGAGACAAAGAAACATTTCCCAAATAAAAGAACAGAACAAAGCTCCAGGAAAACAACTAAACAAAACGAAGACAAGCAATCTACCACACACAGAGTTGAAAACATTGGTTACAAGAATGCTCAATGCTCTCAGGGAGGCCTTCAACAAAAAGATAGGAAACATGAAAATGGATATAGAAAACATAAAAAAGAACCCATCAGAAATGAAGAATAACTGAAATAGGAACATATTAGAGCAGGGGTCAGCAAACTTTTGAGACGTAAAAGCCGCCAGGGGTCAGAAAACTGTGGCTTATGAGCAGCAGGCTCTGAAGTAAAATTGAAAATGAAAATAAAACTATTCATAGGTTCATTTATAAAATTTTTAAAGGATATTATTCACATAATGGTGATTATGTAAACATATATTTATCACTTTCGAATAATTTTTAAATTGTTGTGAGGGACAAGATTGGCTCTTCCAGGGGTCGGCAAACAAAGAGGTGCATGTGGCTCATGAGCCGCAGTTTGCCAACCCCTGCATTAGAGTGAATCGACAGTAGATTAGATTAAGCAGAGAACTGAATCAGTGATTTAGAAGATAAGGTAGTAGAAAACACCCAATCAGAAAAAGAATCCAAAAAAATGAGGAGGATTTAAGAGGCCTCTGGGACAACATCAAGCGTACCAACATTCATATCATAGGGGCACCAGAAGAACAGAGAAAGCAAGGAATTGAAAACCTATTTGAAGAAATAATGACTAAAAACTTTCCTAACCTGGTAAAGGAAATAGATATATGAGCCCAGGAAGTGCAGAGAGTTCCAAACAAGATGAACCCAAACAGGCCCACAGCAAAACACATCATAATTAAAACGGCAAGGGTTAAAGACAACGAGAGAACACTAAAAGCAGCACAAGAAGGGCCGACCGAGAGGCTCGATGGTTAAGTGCTGGCTTGGGAAGCCTGCGGCCCCAGTTCGGGTCCCACATGTAAGGGCCAGTGACACTGCCCTCAAAAAAAAAAATAAAAAAAAAAAAAATAAAAGCAGCACAAGAAAAGCAGTTAGTTACCTACAAGGGAGCTCCCATAAAACTGTCAGCTGATTTCTCAACATAAATTTTGAAAAAAAAATTATAGGAGAAACTTTAGTTATGCTATTTTATCATACCTCTCAATTGACTATATTTAAAATTTTTACCATATTCATAAAAATTCACCATGAAAGAGTGTTTCCATATCATATAACACATATAACATATCATATAACAGGTGCAGAATGGCAGGGTGCTTCAAGTTCCAAAAACCTAGTATGCAAAATAGATGTGTGAGCAAAACTACCCAGCAACATCATATGTCCTCACATATCTATTCAAGTGCAATTAATCTTTGCATTTCATGAATAGCAATTAAAAATTCACTTATAAATTTCAAATAAGGAATCAAGCAACTTCTTTACATTTCTAAAATAACAGTGAAAACTGCTTGAGACAGGAAAATTTATAGCTAGAAAGATTTGTAGTGCAGATCTAGAGTGTACTTTTGCTTCCATTAATGAAGGAATTCATCTAAAAATGGAAATATATGTATATACTTCAGTGTGATAGGACAGGACAGATATTTATGTGCAAATTTTCTACTTTAAATGAAGTTTGTCTGTGACCATCATGTGTCTGAAGAACCAGATAGATATTTTCTATGTATTTCTGTAAGTGACAGCCCAAAATTTCTCTCTAACCTAGAATTTCTCACCATAAGTAAGTCTTATTAAGTGATGACATAATAAGATGTCATCACTGTATCTTATTTCTGCAGTGGTTTCCAAACTTGTCTCTCTTCTCCTTAAGTATATTTTTCTAAAATGCAAATCTATTCAAATTCACAAGCTTGTTAATTCTCCAGGGTCATCTAAAACTTACCTATATGCATAGACACACCTCCCACACACATACAGCCATGCAAACATGCTCCTGTATTCCACACTCCAGTTAGTACATCCTTTCATATCTCTATGTCTTTGTACACAGTCTTCCCTATTGTTAGGATTTTCACTCAGGCCATTGTGATCCTGTGTCAATGCTCTCTTCTCCAAGGCCAATTTTATGATTGGTTTTATTAAGATCTTATGTTTTTAGACAAAGACTCTCATTTTCCAGTTGCCTTTTATTAAAGAACTCACTCTAATATCCTAGAGGGGTCACTAATGCCTTCAAAATCTGGAATATCTCCTTGCTTATGTATTCAGCCATTAAATAGGCCAATATTACGCCCTCTGGCTCAGTGTTATCTGTTTTCTGTGGCTCTCCTTTCAAGCCTCGGGATACGTGTAGTAGCATTTCCCCCTTACCCATTCATTGTTCAGTTTCATAACATCTACTTTTCTACATTTGGGTTATGTGACCTTGCATTTCACAGAACATGTCTCCCCATCAATGAAATGGAAACCATACTGTCAATCTCAAATTTTGATGAGAATTAAAGGATTACTTTACATAAGAGCCTAATACCACAATACCCGTTTCACCCAAATTTTGAAGATTCAATGAGGTATGAATGCTGATAAAACCTTAGTTGTCAACTAAATTTCCCTCTTCATTGCTTGGTAATGAGTTAAATATGAAATACCTCTTTGCTTTAAATTCTCAGTGCAAAACGGAAACTTCATCAGAGAACGATACACAGCATATATTTGTGGAAGAGTAGGAGGGAGAGAGGAAGAAAGGAGACTACTGAAAAGGCACAAAGGAGCCAAGAAACAAGTTTTAATGGTGTTTATTCTGTGTGATAGCTTTCAATTAAATTTCCTATAATCTTATCTGTTGATTAAGATGAAAAAGTGTATTTGCAAAGTCAGAGTCATAGTGGAGCTTCCTATTGCTTATGAAAGTTACTGTGAGTTAAATAAACTTTCCCTAGAGAAATTATGTGGGTTTTTCCATTGCTATAATTACCTGCATTGGTATTAGCTGTCATACAGAAGCAAACAGGAGCAGTGTTTGATCTACTTGAATTTTTTTGCACCAGTGAGACTTCAAAAAAACAAAATGACCTCAAATCTGTACTTTTTAGGAGAGGGAATTCGTGAAAGCCTAATATATAATTGTGTTAGCATGGCCCCTAAAATTTCAAAGCCCATTCACAGTCCTTTTTTTTTTCTTTTTGAGGTTTATAACATAGAGAATCCCAAAATTTATTATCTCCATTTTATAACTGAGAAAACTCCAGATAACTTGAATTATCTAAAATATGAGGTCTGAGTCAAAGTCTTCTAATCGTGTGTATTATTTCCACACTGACATTCAGCAACATCATGGGCAATGAAATATTCGCCTTGGAACCTTGGACACCCAACTAGTACCCAAGCTCAGGTATGAACATATGCACCAGGGCCTCTAATAAAGGAAATATAAGGATATATTTTCGTTTTCTGGAACCAGTCTTACCCTGCTCTTCCATCTTGCCTGGTATAGCAACCACAGCTTTGTCAGTTACGCGGAAGGAACAGGGATAAATTCAATTCAGCTCTGGAAGGCTATAAAAGCCACAAACAAAATGGAGCTGGATTGCATGGCCAGTTATACCCATACCATGCTCTCCTGATCTCTTATCATCTAACAGAGGATAAAGATATTGTCCACTTTTCAACCCATCATTAGAGCGACTAAGGAATCTTTAGTGTGCATAATAAAAACTATGCCTTTAAGTAAGAAAAATATTTAGAGCATTGTTTACTCAACAAATATTTGCATCATGAGGAAGATATTGAGAACACATGGAGGAATTGAAAGATAATGAAATATCAATTCCTGTTGTTTAATATTTTACAAAATGGGAAACCTGTGATTTGTTACTTACCCTCTTTTCATTGATTCTTTTTTGCTGAAGTACAGAGCACTTAACTTTTTGAAATTGTATCCTCCTAAAAAAAATATTATACCTCATCCTATCTATATTTTGGAAAATACTTTTTGTATTTGCAGCAACCCTAGTCAAAACAAGCACTATGAAATTATTAAACATTGCTAACCAGGTTAATTATGTTCATATTAAAATTATTTTAAATAAAGATTTGCTTAAGTTTGGAAAATATGTTACAGTAGGCTGTAGCATATTTTCTGTTAAAATTTTCTTTGGTGATGTGTATGTCCATGTAAGCCTCTACTTTAAGCCAGCCACACCCAGAAAGTTGGTGGTATCGTATACAAATATTATATCAATTAATTGCATTACAGTGTCACATAAGGAGTAACAAAACCTTTTGAGAATTTGGCTCTAGGAACCTGTATTTTACTAAAGACAAAGGAAATTATTTTTCATTTCTGACAGTCTGCAAGAAAGAGTAGTAAGCGTATGACCTTTGGAGCTTGGCAGAAATAAGTTTATGTTCCAGCACAGCCATGTTCTCATCTTGTGACTATAGATAAGACACTTTGCAGAATGTTATCTCATCTGAAATATAGATTAACAATACCCATTTCACCCAAGTTTTGAAGATTAAATGAGGTATGAATGTTTATAAAATTTTAGTTGTCAATTAAATTTCCCTCTTCATCACTTGGTAATGAGTTAAATATGAAATACCTCTTCGCTTTAAATTCTCAGTACAAAGAGGAAACTTAAGCAAACACCAGACAAAGCTTGATTCATTTCTCTAATTCTAATGTTTAGACCCAATGTATATGACCAAGGAACAAATGAACCAAATTTGTATATTCTACAAATATATTTTCCCCCATCCATTCAGTCATATCTTAAATAAAATTAGACTAGACCACATAGGAAATAGAGGTATGAAACTGCCTCCAAGCGCCATGGAGAAGCACACTGCTTTTCTATGTAACACAAGTTTTGAGCTCAATGAGAACTGTGTGAAGCGGGCTTTACTGAAAATCAGAAGATAAATGATATCAGAAATATGTCCCTGGCTAATATTCAAAAACATTTATTTTTCAGGCATTGGCCTAAGGATTAAAAAACTTTATCACAATCTTGTGCCGGTAGGAATTAAAAACTGACCACCTTGTTTGTCATTGTCAAACTCTTCCCGATAGGGGTGAGTAAAGAGGAAAATAAGAACACATCATAAATATCATAAATTATACAATATTTACCAATTATTGAGTGTCATTAAAATATAGGACTAAAAGTTACCCCCGATAAGGGTAATTTTGATATAAATATATGTGGAAACATGTTCATTCTATAGCATTAGAGAAGCAGAGTTCAACCTTACTTCTTTCAACCATAAAACAGATTCTTAGCCAGAGAAAATACAGGGTTGGATCATTTAATATAATGAAAATAGTTGTATTTCAGGAGCAAGTTGCCATATGCAGATGGCAGTTGAAGAGTTCCTTATGATGACACAATACCTAACCAAAGGCAGCAGTGATAGGTTTCATTTCTCAAGAAACACTTAGAGAAGGAGCCCTAATTCTCACACAATTAACAAACTTGATACAAGAAGGTCAGAGTGGATATCATTGCAGGCATGTGGTGGGATGGGGTAAGGAGGGGCAGGTAGCAGGGCAACTGACAACACTAGAGGAAAAAATTTAGTAGAATTTTTTATTGATCCCTAAATTCATAATTCAAATTTGGTCCCTTGTGGGCTCTAGCTTGCAAATGATTTAAGTATTTGTTTAAAAAGAACCATTATTAGTCCTTAATCTCCAATCTTTTGTCACGTTAGCAGCTACATGTGTGTGTTTTTTTTAATTACTTTCAGGTGTACAACACAATGCAATAGTTATACTCTTTACCCCCCAAAGTGACAACCCCCTCCCCCAGTTCGCCACCCTACTCCCCCCATATCATACATATGTATTACACTTCCTTTGACTCCCTTCCACAGTATGCTCCACATCCTGTGACTATTTATATATTCAGTTACAGTTGGCATACAATATTATACAACATCAGCTTCAGGTGTACACTGCAGTGATCAAGCCTCTACTCCATCCATGAAGTGGTCTCCCTAACAAAACATGTGACTATCTGACACCCCACAAAATATTTACGACGTTATTATTTATATTCCCCGAACTGTCTTTCATATCCCTGTGGCAATATTGTAGTTGTCTATTTATGCTGTCTAATCCCTTCCCCTTCCCCCTTATCCCCACCCCCTTCCCAACTAGCAACCCTCAGTTTTTCCTCTATATCTATGAGTCTGTTTACTTTGATTGTTCATTCAGTTTTTCAGATTCCACATATAAGTGAGATCATATGGTACATGTCTTTTTCCGACTGACTTATTTCACTTAATATAATAGTCTCTTCACAACATTATCAATGACATTCCCAGAACTGCCCCCATATCCCTGCAGCAACATTGTAGTCGCCCACCTACGCTGTCCAAAACCTTCCCCCTCTCCTTCATCCCCACTCCCTCCCAGCCAGCAACCATCAGTTTTTCCTTTATATCTGCTTGATATGACTTCAATCTTAAATTTACTGAGACTTGTTTTATGGCCTAATGTGGTCTATCTTGGAAAATGTCCCATGTGTATTTGAGAAGAATGTATATTCTGTTTTTTCAGGGTGAAATGCTCTAAAAATATCGACAAAGTCCAGCTGGTCTAAAGTGTCATTTAAGACCCCTCTTTCTGTGCTGATTTTCTGCCTAAAGGGTCTGTCCATTGGTGACAATGGGGTGTTGAAGTCCCCTACTATGATAGTGTTACTGTTGATCTTTGTCTTTATGTCTGTCAAATTCTGTTATATGTAATTAGGACTTCCTATATTGGGTGCATAGATGTTTATTAGGGTTATAGTGCCCTTTTTTGTCTTTTATTGTTGTCATTTTGAAGTCAGTGTTATCCAAAATAAGTATTGGTACTCCAGCTTTTTTTTTCTCATTTCCATTTGCCTGAAATATCTCATTCCATCTGTAAACAGCATATGCATGTGTCCTATTTTCTTATCCACTCAGCCACTCTCTGTCTTTTGATTGGAGCATTTAGTGCATTCACATTTAAAATTATTATTGATAGGTGCATATGTACTGCTATTTTGTTATTTGTATTCCTGATCTTCCTGGGTTAGCTTGTTTACCCCTTTCTTCTGTTTGAAAAACTCCATTTAACATTTCCTCCAATGCTGGCTTGGTGGTAATGAATTCCTTAAGCTTATTCTTTTCTGAGAAGCTCTTTATTTCTACTTCAATTTTAAGTGATAGTCGTGCTGGGTAGAACAATCTTGGTTGTAGGCCTTTATTTTGTGTCACTTTGAAGATCTCCTGCCACTCCCTTCTGGCCTGCAGAGTTTCTGTAGACAAGTCAGCTGTTAGTCTAACAGGAGTTCCTTTGTATGTAACCTGCTGTCTTTCTCTTGCAGCCTCTAGGATTCTGTCTCTGTCTTTAACCTTTGCCATTTTAACTATGATGTGTCTTGGTGTGGACCTGTTTGGGTTCAGCTTGTTTGGAACCCTCTGCACTTCCGTGGCATGTATGTTGATTTCTTTCACCAGGGTAGGGAAGTTTTCAGTCATTATTTTTTCAAATACATTCTCAACCTCTTGCTTCTTTTCTTCTCCTTCTGGTATTCCTATGAGTCAAAGGTAGTTGCGCTGCGTCTTGTCCCATAGGGCTCTTAAACTACTCTCATTGTTTTTATTTTTTTTGTTGTTCCAACTGGGTGATTTCTGCTATTTTGTCTTCCAAATCGCCGATCCGATTTTCTGTTTCGTCTACTCTACTGGTGATTCCTTTGAGTGCGTTCTTCATTTCAGTTATTATATTCTTTAGTTCTAACTGATTGTTTTTTGTGATTTCTCTGTCCTTCCTTATGTCCTCACTAAGTTTATTAAACATTCTTATCATCAGTGTTCTAAACTCTGTCTCTGAAAGGTTGGATCCCTCTGTTTCATTTAGTTCCATTTCTAGAGGTTTTTTCTGATCTTTTACTTGTGACATGTTTCTTTGTTTCCCCATTCTGGCTGTTGCTCTGGGATTGCTTTGATGTATCAGATAGATCACCAGGAGAGCCCTGGATGGATCACGCAGACACACAGCTCACAGCCCAATACTCCCAGGAAAACTCCCAGTCTCAGCCTGTCCCAATCAGCCGCTCACAGATCAGGCCACGCAGGCTGACAACCAATCACCAGCCTGGCAACTCTGCAAGCGCAGTGCAGAGAGCCGGGCCCGAGGCGGCTTGCGCACTCCCGTGTATCAGTGAGCAGACTGTTGGAGCCAGAGCATGCCCACAGGCGTTTCCCTGGCAATGCAGTATAAGCCGGGCGGAGGCTGGGGATCCAAGGCCGCATGCGCACACACACACTTCTGCGCCAATTCCTCCAGACCAATGAGGTCCCGGACCTGACCCTCTGTGGGAGGGCCCAACCTTGACAAAATGGTGCCCTCCTGTACACCACTCACATACAGGCTCCACACCAGGGGAACAATAGTCCAAAAACCTCCAGCCTTTGCACCAAAGGTGCTCAGTTCAGTCCGTCCCCGCAGGCTCCTGGGCATGGCTCACACAGCCACTCCCTCCACCAGGAACCAGGTAAGTGCTCACCACCGAGCAAGCCCGGGCGCCGGCCCCACTGATTCTCTAGCCACTCTCAGCCTCACCGAGCTGAGCAAAGAAAGTCCTCACTAATTTACTGCCAGCCATCTGGGAACTCCTCTTCCCGGTGAAGGAACTCTGGGCTGGTGAGCTTGGTGTACGGCCGGAGGGTCTCCCCCAACCGGAGGAGCCTCCCCATGGCTGGGGCTTCCCTCACGGGGTTCGCCCTCTCTTGTCCCCGCCCGGCCTACCAGACCCGACGCGGCCTCCTCTTTAAGTTCTTCGTTTAGTGGTTCTGGTCATCTAGTGTTCCGGGGACCTCTGGGGTTGAATGCTGTATAATTTGTTTGTAATTTTGGTGTGATCCTGGGAGGTAGTTAGCACAGCGCCTGTGTATTCTGCCATTTTACTGGAAGCCCAAAATAAACAACATGTGGTTTTAATTATACTAATATCTTATCTACCAGACTTTCTTTCTTGTGTCCATGGAGAAGTAACTAACATCAACATCTAAAAATTGCTCAGCAAAGACATGGAAACAATCAAAGAGTCCATTGACAGATGAATGGATACATAAAATGGGAATATATATATATATATATATATATATATATATATATATTCCACCCATAAAAAAGAAGAAATTACTACTATTTGTGACAACATGGATGAACCTTGGGAGCATTAAATTAAATAAAATAAGTCAGAATACAGAGAAAGAAAAATACTCTATGATATCACTTATATGTGGAATGCAAAAACCAAACTAGTATAAACAAAATGAATGGTGGTTGTCAGGGGCCAGAGGGTGGGGGAAATGGGGAGATGTTGGTCAAGGGATACAAAATTCCAGTTATAAGACGAGTGAGTACTGAGGTTCTAATATACAGCATGGTGTCTATACTTAACAATACTGTGTTATATAGTTGAAAGTTGCTAAGAGAGTAGATCTTAAATGTTTTCATCACACACAAAAAATTGTAATTATGTGAGGTGATGAATATCACCTTTTAGTGGTAAACATTTTGCAATAGATATGGGTATCAAATCATCACATTGTACTTCTTAAACTTACACAATGTTATATGTCAATTATATCTTAATAAAGCGGGAAAAAATTTAAATAAAAATGACTCAAATCTACTATATTGCATATTTGCAATCTTCCATTTTCTTTTTTAAAATTCAGCATTATAAACTATAAAAATTTTCACAATACAGTACAAAATATCCATACCAGTATTTAGTGAATCCGTATTCAGTGGACTATAATAACTCTATAAGATTTGCTACCTATTATACCAATATTACTTCATCTCTAGGAGAAAAATATCTGCAATGGAAACACACACAAAATATAAGGTTCCTCTTCTTGTTGTTATTAGAGAGAGAAGACAGATACTCTTAAAATTCAATAGCAATTCAGGACAGTAGTATAAGCAATGTTAAAGGCTATACAAATGTAGCCTTTTATAAGCTACTTTTTGAAGTTTAGTTCCTCTGTCTCAGGGGATTTATTGATTGCAAAAGCTATTCATATGTTAGAAATGCATTACCTGCTAACATTTCTACCAGAAAAAATATAAATGAGATTTCAGTGACTAGCTGGGAAAGAAAAAAAAAAGATAATATTAAAGGGAAGAGAGAAAGTATTATATTAGCATCCCAAACTTATAACAATAGAATCCAAAGTTTAAAGATTAACTCGAGTGTTAAATGATGAATAGACTAAATTCTCAAGGTCAGCCTTTTAAAAAATAATTGCTACCACATATATTGAATGACACCAATGAACTAAGTGTACTATTAGTGTCATTTTAAATGCATCACTATGGGGCCGGCCGAGTGGCGCAGTGGTTACGAGCTGGCTTGGGACGCCAGCAGCCCTGGTTCGGATCCCACATGAGGTCCAGGGACACTGCCCTCTAAAAAAAAAAAAAGAAAGAAAAGAAATAAATGCATCACCTAATTTAATACTTAGAATATTTGGTATTATTAGTCCCATTTTTCTGATGAGCAAAACAATATACACAAGCTTACACAGCTTGATACAGGTAGAGTCAGGCTTTCAACAGAGAACTATTTGACACAGAAGGCCACAAGTCTTCTATCAGATTTTAAGAAAGAGTAAACAATGCATATTGCATTCACTGTGTACCTATGTATCTTAAATGAATCAGCAGTACATTAAGAATATAGATCATAAATTATCTGCATTCCCAAGGTTGCTATTATATCATAAAGCTATTATTCATAGTTTTTTGCCAAGTACCAGAATATTCACTATTGTAACTAAAATTAATGTAAAAGAAGGATTTCAATTTACAGACATATGATGTCATGCAATATAGGGGTGTGGTTACATCTTAAATTTAGGTATTGACTACTACCTTTTCAGTATAAGAGTTTATAAAATGACAGTGTGCTGTTTAAAAGATCTTAGTTATGGGCTGTTCTCAGGAGACAAGTGTCTTGGGAATATGTCTCATTTAATTGCTCTTTAGCATAATGTATCCCCCTACAGCTCCTTTTCCCAGTTAATGATCAACATTGGCAATATGTCTTTTTAATATGAATATGAAATTTGTGTTCTGCAAGATGATGATGGTAGAAGACAGCAACAAGCTTTTCATTTATTTATTTTTGCTTGCCTTTTTAAAACTACAGCCGTCTTGCCAATAGTTTTTTAAAAAGTATTATTTAACTCAAGAACCTAATTTATTTACTCCTGCATACAAAAAAGAAAAATTAATAAAGTCCGTAAAATTTCATTAACTAATGAACTGTGTAGTTCAATAATGCACCATAATGCAGCAAAAATTTACATATAAAGGGGCTTACAAACACTTAACCATATGCGTTAAATCAAATAAATAACAGTTGCAACCCCAAAAGTGCCTACATTGGAAATATTTCTAATGTTACTGAGACGGTTTTGTCCATCCTGGTGCGGGGGGGGGGGGCAGGGGAGGGGGAATCACTGCAATAAACAAATTCCTTTTTCTGTAATTTGGCCACAAAACAGACAATATCCAATACAGCTGACTTAATTACAAAGATACATGCAGTCAATATGTTTGTTGACTGATTCGTTCTACTTTTACAAAGCTATTTCTATGGTCCACTGTTGATTTAATTATAATAAATTTTATACAAGAAATAACCTTACACAGTGCTTTTTTTAGACCCTGTCAACATCTATTCTCCAATACAGACAAATCTTGATTGAATATCATTTTCCTAATAGAGACAAGGAGGAAACCTGAAATAAACTTAGTCAAGCCTTTTAAAACTCTTTCAGTTCCCCTCATTTATACCACTATAATCATTTAGAAAAAAGACAACCAAACTTCCAAACAGTCATCCAAGCAAAGATGTAACAAATTAGTTTTGAAATCCTGGAAGAGGAAATGGACTGGGGCGTGAAGGAATAAATGACAAATTTCGTTTGGAAAAAAAAAATACTTCCAGTGCTGTATATGCCAAAGTGGCATTGTTTTATTTCTTAACCTGCCCTGTACATTAATATGTTCCTTAATTGATAAATATTTTTGTAAAATAAATCTAAAAAATCTGTATAAAATGATTTCTGAGAGTTTCCTAGTGCACATGAGTTTATTAAATGCAATTTACATTTTTGTAAATAATAAGTTTAATATTTGTCAAATGCAGGGTTTCCTCAACTCATTTCACCTCAGAACAGTTATTCTTTTTCAAGTAATGCCCATGAAACTTTCAAAGATCAAGTGGAACTCCTTGGGAAAAAATTTAAATAAGAGAATTTTATCTGTATTTCCAATTTAGTTTAAGCAAGTAATATAAATTAATATTTTGAAATTATATGTCACTTAAATATTATAAATAAAACATTAAAATACTGTTTCTGGAATCTAAATATTCAGTATATGAACTAAATAATCAGGGAAAAGAGATAAAATCTAGGAAATATTACAGAACATTCAGCAAAAGGTAAAGTGATTAAACACGAGAGATAATTAAGAAATGTGGTGATTACGTTCAACACAAAACAAACAGAAGTCCCAATATCAGAGAACATTAGAAATAGAGAAGAAATTATCAAAGAGACATCAGTAAAATAATATCCCATAACTTAAGAAATATCCAAGTGTTCAGACTTAAATAGATCCATGGAGTAAAGTACAGAGTTCAGGGGATGAAAAAAAGATCCAGACCAAAATACATGCTGATGAAATTTTAGAATCTCAAGAATAAGGCTTTTAAAAAAGTTTTAAGAGCAGAAAAACAAGCTGCCTACTAAGGAATAAGAATGAGGTGTGCATCCAACCCTTTACTGGAAATGCTGGATACTACTCAATAGAATGATGCCTGATGAACACTATTTTGTACCAATAATTTTTACCCAGTCAGAGGATCAATTCTGTGAACTAAGACAAATATTCAAATGCAAAGCAAGTTTTTCCATCACACATTCATATTTTTTAAAATTCATTTTTAATGAAGGAATGATATGAGAATTTTAAACAGGGATGGCACAACATAATCTATAAGAAGAAAGTTCCAAAGAAATACAGTTACATTGACCTTGAAAATTAAGACATTGTCCTTTTGAGCTGTAGATAATTAATATTGCAGGTTTATATTTCTTACTCTATAGATCCAATTGCAATCCATGATTTTTTCCGTGAATAACATCAGTTAAATTTTTATCTCTTTTGCAGTACTTACAACCGTTCCTATGAAAAAGCTGTTTTATAAGCATATGAAATATAAACAAATTCATCTTGGGTTATTCTTCTATCATATCATTTTCATGACAGAATAAAGTGTTCTGAACATGTTTATTAATTTGTCAAAGAAGTGTTTATCATTTGCCTTGTTAGATGTAGCTGAATGATGTTTTCTACCATTATTAGCAAGCATGCTTTAGTTCGTGAATGAGACGTGACAAATTCCTCTTTTGCCTCTGGTTCCTCCTATGTAAACTGGATACAATACACATTCCTAAATTTCTTATGAAATCGAACAAATGGATTATGTGTAAATTGAGGTAACTATATAATATAATTTCGCATGTTATCTGGTACAGAATTAGCATCTAGTATAATATTGCTATTTTATGCAGCATAATTATAATCAGAAAATGGAAGTAAGCTATATTGAAAGCGTAAAGGGGAAGCAAAAATCATAGGAATCTACTTATATCTCATGAATAATTTCAATTATTCATTATAAGAATGTGCTGTAAAGTCTCCAGATGTTTAGATTTCATCATATTAAAGTAGTAAGACAGACTTTTGATATGGGTATACTTTTAACTTCCTTATTTGGAGAAATTGTATTGAACTTGTACAAAATTCAAGAGCCAATGCTTCAACCATTCACTTTAACCATACTGCAACTAGCCAGCTAATATGAGCATCCCTTTATTTAAACTATGCTTAAGTTTGGGCCGGCCGAGTGGCGCGGTGGTTAAGTGCTGGCTAGGGAAGCCAACGACCCCGGTTCAGGTCCCACATATGAGGGCCAGTGACACTGCCCTCAAAAAAAAATATGCTAAAGTTTCACTGGGCAACTTCAAAATTTTTCATATGACTATTCATTAAAACATTTTTTTAAAGAAATTTTATTGGGGAAGAGTATGCTTTTCCAGGACCCATCAGCTCCAAGTCAAGTAGTTGTTTCAATCTAGTCCTGGAGGGTACAGTTCCTTGGCCCATGTGGGAATCAAACCAGCAACCTTGGTGTTATGAGCCTGCATTCTAACCACCTGAGCTAACCAGCCACTGCTCATTAAAACATATATTTTCTTTTGTACCTTCTATTCACTTCATTTTTTCACTTTTCAAGTGTATATTGTATAAAGGACGCATATCTAAGATATATAAAGAACTCTTAAAACTCAACAATAATAAAAGAACCATATATATATATATATATATATATATATATATATATATATATATATATTCAAATGCAGAATACAAATAAAACCACAATAAGATATCACTACATACCTACTAGACTAGCTAAAATCTAAAAACTGATGATACCACAAGCTGACGAAGATTTTGTGCAACAGGACCTCACAGTCATCGCTCGTGGGAATATGATACAACTACTTGGGAATCACAGTTTGTCAGTTCCCTGTAGACCTAAACATAGTCTTAACATACCAGCTTTATACATAATTGTCCCAAACCGAAAATAATCAAATTGTCCTTCACATGTAAATGGATAAACAAATCTGATATTTAATATGACAGATATTTTAGTGATAAAAACAAAGAAACTATTGTTTCCCACAACATGGGTGAATCTTAAATGCATGCTGCAAAGTCAAAGATGCCAGATCCAAAAGTCTACATATTTTATGATTCTGTTTATTTGACATTCTGGAAAAGACAAATTATAGGGGTAGAAAACAAATCAGTATTTGTCAGATGTTGGGAAGGAATAATACAAAGGGGACTCACAGGGAATATTTTAGGGTGATGAAACTGTTCTGTATGATACTGGATGGAAGATATATGACTCCACATTTGTCAAACTCATAGAACAGAATATCACAGGGTGAGCTTTAATGTGTGCATTAAAAAAAAATCAGAGTATCCCAGAATGGAATGCAGGCTGTGACAAATGACTCTAACTGTATTACCAATATATGATACAACTGCACTGATCAGGGTGGGGAAAAAGGAGCTGACATAAGTGGCTTTGGAAAATGATGTTTTGATTGGGAAATGTAAGACTAAACAACAACTGTACATAAACACAATTTTAGTTAGCAAACTTGGTTTTCACTGGGGTATGGTTAAAAATATGAAACTACATGTATATTAGGATTGAACAAGTAAGTAAGTAAATGGTAAAAATGTGAGTTAGGTTACTTACTGTCAATAAAAGGAGTTACATATAAGCAAGGCAAGAAGGCTAGAATGAACTGTGTGATGCTCAATTAGAGTCTTAGACATTAGTATGAATTCATGTTTAGTTTAGTATATATAAAGACAGACACCTATACAAATGGTTATAGATATGTGTATATATATTGGTTAGTATACATGCATATATTTCATAGCTCTGTCTGCTGAGAAACTAGAAACAATGACACCCAGCTAGAGACAAGCACATCCAGCATCCAGACCTTGGTTTCTAAATAGCCTTCTCCAAAATAACAAAAACAAAACAAAACCCAGACATCCTTGGGGAAACGACTAATTCTAGGGCTGGGGCAATGAACATACAAGATGAGACTGGAGCTCTATGTAGTGCCAGAAAATATGGAAGTGCCCAGAAAACAAAAGGCTGGACGCAAATCAAAAAGGGACGCAGGAGTGAAACTGAAGGAGTACCTGATGGGTAAGCTAAAACAACTTGAGCAACAAAATTAATTAAATGTTAAAGTTATAACACAATATAAAATAAATATCCATGAGTCCACACTGACATAAAGCATTGAATACATAAATAAATGGAGAAGAAGGTACAAATGTGTCTTACAACAAATTTCAAACAATATATGTAGATACTCCTTCCTCCAGGAGGTGGGACTAAACGCCCTACTCTGAGTGTGGGTTGGATTCCAAAAGATAGAATATAGGAAAAGGAACAGTAATAGCTTTACAGTGAAGAAATTCGGTAGACTTTAGCCTTAACAAAGTGAGCGAGGTTAACATCACCAGTTCTACGTCATGTTGGTATCATGTACCCCCTGATAAAATGTGATGAGAAAGACATTTCACCTCTATGGTATTCTTCCCCCAAACTCAGAATGTGGATCTAATCATGAGAAAAAATTAACAAACCCAAATTTGGAGACATTCTACAAAATACCTGACCAATACTGCTCAAAATTGTTATGAGAAACAAGGAAAGGCTGAAAACCTGTGAAAGACCATAGAAGACTAAAGAGTTATGACAACTAAATTTAATGTGATATACTGGATTTGATCCTGGAAAAGAAAAAAGACATTTTAAAAAAACAGAATCTACAAATCTGAATAAAGCCTGGAGTTTAGTTAAAAGTAATATATCAATATTATTTTTTTAGTCTTAACATATGTACTATGTAAGATACTAATATTAGCGGAAGATGGGTGGAGGGTACATGGGAACTCTGCACTATCTTTACAACTGTTCTTCTATAAATCTAAAATTATTCTAAAATGAAACGTTTAGTTTTTAAAAGTGTATATTGCATTGTGATGGATCAACATAGAATAGCTATTAAGCACACTAGAGAGAGAAACTATCTCCTTTACAATGCAAATTTGGGGGCTGGCCGAGTGGCACAATGGTTAAGCACTGGCTTGGGAAGCCAGCGGCCCAGGTTCGGGTCCCACATATAATGGCCAGTGACAGTGTCCTCAAAAAAATAAAAAATAAAAATAAAATGCAAGTTTGTTGAATCCTCGCCATATACACTTTAGAATTTTCTAGGAATTGAGCCAAGAATCTGCATTTTACATGGTCTTTAGATGGTTCTTACGCACACCAAAATCTGAGAGTTACTTTTCAAGAGCCTTGTGCATTTTATAGACCCAAAAGACTTTCAAAGTCTTTTAAAAACCAGAGTAGTGGTGGTATTCTGCAAGGTAACTAAATTTGGAGAAAATCAAAATATCAGCATATACAAAATGGGTATGGGCATATCAGATATAGGAGCCTGTATACAAAATAATTCACTTAGATAATATGTATATAACTTGTGGGCCCACAGGCTAATGGAGTCATGACAGAAGAGCTAAAATGATACAAAGTTTTGCAAGTATCCAAGTAGCTGTTAAAAGACTAGAAATGGAAGGAACTTGCTTATGCAAACAACACTTGCCAGGTGAAAGGAAACTGACATCACTGTAGAATGCAGAGAAATTACAACTAGCCTGTTCAATCAGGAGGCAACAACTGCCTCAGTATGAATAGTGCAGTACTGACAACTGAAAGCAACACCCACCAAGCTAATAGACCAGTTCAAAGACTGACTGGGGCAACATATAATGAATAAGTGAACAAGGGAATGAGAAAAAATTGTAAAAATTAATGTGATGAAACTCATTGGTTAAATCAAGCCTAATTGGCCCCAATTCTGATACCTGTGTGCCTCTGCCTATCCTCAGTTGCCTACCACATTTACTGGATACTTAAATACTGGCTCAGGACACCATTTTGATGCCCTAACAGACACAGGAGGTGTGCATCCTTGCTGCCTCCCACCCTGTACACAGCATCAACTAGCCCTTCTCAGATCCCCAGTCACATTCACTCTGTCTGAATCCACTTGGTTATCCTTCTGCCTACTTCAGCCCTCACTAAAGTACTTTCTATGATGATTAACTTTATGTGTAAACTCCGCTAAGCTATGGTGCCAGGTTGATTGGTCCAGAAGTTGCTGTGAAGGTGTTTTTTCAGATGTGGTTAACATTTTAGTCAGTAGGCCTTGAGTAAAGCAGATTATCCCTCCATTGTGTGCATGGGCATCATCCAGTCAGTTGAAGGCCTTGGGAGAAATGACTGAAATCCTCCCAAAAAGAAAGAACTATGCCTCCAGACTGCAATATAGAAATTCTGTTTGAGTTTCCTGCCTTCGGATTCTAGACTACAACATGAAATTCTGTCTGAATTAAGCTATTAATAAGCTATTAATCTATGTTAATAACCATATCTCTTTAGAATAATTTATAATATATACATTCATACCACATTCCACATAAAGATCCAAATTTTAGTTAACAGTACCATTAGCAATCAAAGCCTTACATAAACATACAAATGTATGCATTCATTACACATATATACACACCATGATTTTCTAAGATGTTATTAAACCTATCACAAAATATGAATTGAATTGTTATTTTATCAAAATAGTTCTACTATTACATTATTACCAGTTTTCTCTTGTTCATTTGGCCCAAAAGCACTCCTTTGCAAAAATAGTCTGAGGGGTGTGAAACAGTTTTATAAAACCTTGTGTACCACATAGACATTTACTCAAATGAAGGGCTTGAATTCATAATGTAATCTAACCAAACATATTTAATAGTGTGGCTAGGAAAATCGCCACCATGGTCTATAAAACAGTGTCTGTGGGACAAAGGGAAGGGGACACTTGGTTCTGTATAGAATCTTATTCCTATGTCCATTTCCCCGCCTACATTTGTAACAATTGAATAAACTGAGATTTTTTGTTTCATCTTGTAGCTGTAATCACTGTAGACAAAATGACTAACTGAAATACACTGGTGTGACAACCTATACATTTATCAGTTAATAATGACCCAGGAATTGATTTTTATTTTGAGGAATTCTGTACCTTGATTCATTTATATGCTATTTCAAAAAATCGTTTTTCAAAAAAAAAGTCGTTTTTCAAAAAATCAGGGATTGTGGATACGGGAAAAAAAAACACAAGGAAGGGGATGGGCCACATAGGAAAAATTGCATTTCTCTGCAGTATAACTGAGGAATACATTTGATTAAAGACCAGCATGATGAGTTAGGGTGGAATAAAAGCACTGATAATTGATAGAGACATAGTGAAATAGGAAGCAACTGTAAATAGATTATTTTGTGCATAGAAGTAACATTTCCAGTTATCATTACTGGTTTTAGTCCATGATAGTTAAGATGAGCAATATGTTTCAATAGCTGGTTATGTTTCAATAGCTGCATGTACAAAAAAATAATATTTGCTGCCACCAGAAGCTGTACTGGGCACAGGTTTTCGGTTCTACTCCAGGCCAAGGGCTTTACCACACTGAAGGTCAAAGGGAAGTGTGTTTTCTTTCAATAATTCTCATCACTATTTCTCTTCCCGTCAATTTCCAGTTTCAGTAGCCTCTTCCATTCAAATGGGCTGCCTTTGGCCTCACCAAATCCACCAATTACTACTCCACAACACATCTTCAATTTCATGTCTCTCAATGAATGTTAGGTTTTGTCTTTGCATTCAATCCCTCTTGGTGTGTGTGTATACAGTACAAATTCCTATCACTGCCAATGGCTTCAAAAAATCAGCAGTTTTCTGACTGGAGAAAATCGAGGGATAACATTACTAATGGAGAATTGAGTCATACAACTGAGAGCGTTTGGCAGATTACTAACGAGCCTTTCCTTATAGGTTGCTTGTCTTGTAAGAAATCAGAACTTAAGAGCAGCACCATCCACATAAGCAAAATGTTCATATTCTACCTAAAGAATATATCCCAACCCATTGATTCACATTGAAATAAAGTAGGTTTAAAATCATTTTGGGGGCTGGCCGAGTGGCAAGTTGGTTAAGAGCTGGCTTGGGACGCTGGCTCTGAGCAGCAGAGCCCAGTTCGGATCCCATATGAAGGCCAGTGACACTGCCCTCTACAGCTAAGATGGTGAACAACAGCTCCACCTGGAGCTGGGCTGCTGTGAATCTCTGGCAACAGTGTAGCTGCAGCCTGTGCTGCAGTGGGCTGCCATAGGCTATAGCGAGTGGCTGGCAGCCAGGGTGAGCGGCGGGCAGCCAGTGTGAGCTGCCATGAGCTGCTGTGAGTGGCAGCTGGCAAACAACTGCCTCACCCGGGAAGAGCACAATGATAATACCAACATGGGCCAGTGAAGCGATGTCCTCCACAACTAGACTGAAGAACAAAAGGACAGCAACTTGTCTGTTCCCCTTCCCCGATTCCCCAATGCTGTTCCCCTCCCCCAACTCCCCAATAAAATCTTTTTTAAAAAAATCATTTTTGCAGAAAGCTACTAAATGTGACATATTTCCTAGGAATTTGAAATTCCCTAAATATGTTTATCTGACCTTAAATATTTTTTGGAAAATGTTTTTTGGAAAATATTTTTTGAAAGATGATTTTGGAAAATGGCAAAAGCCCTCAAGGAAATAAATTCAAAGGACATTATTTACTTTTCATATATGAGCAAGAAGTAAAGAATGAAAAGCTCAGGGGAAATGTAACAAATATGAATAACACTCAGGAAACACTATACAAAATTTTTACTTTTATAAGTTGTGTTTTTCACTGAGTTTTTACATTGGCTAGTTGAGATAATTATTTTTTTATGAACAAGGAAATCAGCAATAAGCCACTGAATGTCAAAGTTTAGAAAAATAAAATGAGAGAAAACTAATTACTCATGTCGAATCATGAATAATAATGATTACATAATATATAAGCTTATTCTATTAATACTCTGGGTAAGGTATGTAATCATAGTAAAACTTTATAAGGATTATGCTTTTTGCCTAACTTCTTTGGGAAAACTTACACTTGATTTTAGTGAAACAAAATATCTACAGCTTCAACCAAGACATTCTGGATCTTTAGGTTAATTAGCATAATTGAATCAAATATATTTTCCCTAAATATAATTGCTATCTAGGAAACCGTATTAGAACATCTGTAGCAACTGCTGTACTTGTGACAGTAGAAGTAAAGATTTTAAATAAAATATTATTGAACACATATGACTATTTCAAAGTACATACATTAATACATATTCTATTATCAACTCATTAGCAATTAATTTTATATTGGTCATATATGAGGCCTAACAATTAAGTTCGTGAACTTGTTATAACAATATTGTTAACCTTTTTTTAGTATCAGAGAGATTATTCATTATGAATTTGCACCAACTGGACAAACAGTTAACCAACTTTACTATATGGCAGTACACTGAAAAGGCTGTGTGGACAAGTTAAACGACCTGAACTTTTTTCCAACAATTCATGGCTCTTGCATCAAGACAATACACGAGCTCACACAGCATTGTCTATGAAGGAGTTTTTAGCCAGTAAACAAATAACTATATTGGAACACCCTCCCTACTCACCTGATCTGGGCCCCAGTGACTTCTATCTTTATGTTGGGGGCCGACAGCATCCTAGTATCTGACAAGGCCACATTGAAATAAAGATCCACGCTCAGCACTGGATGTCTGGGATGCTGCTTTATGGTTGGTCATGTAATAGCTCCTGTCTCTATGAACCCATGTGCCTTTCCTCCACATCAGATCCTATAGGAGACAGTACTTTCACTGCAAGTTCCTGGGGTACCCTGATGATAGCTGGTTGTGTAAGTCAATGACAGGGCAAGATTTCCTAAAGATAAGGAAACTCCTTAAAATGGGCTACAGTCCGAAGGGGACCCCAGGACTGAGAAATAGGGGACTCAAGCCCCTTGGAAACTGAGGCTCAGGCCTCTGGTCACATGGACAAATCCTGTCTGTGAGAAACAGACAGTGTCTGTGAGAAACTGGTGATATCATCCAACCTTGAGCTTAGTTGCCTATGTAGCTGTGAACGGTTTCCTTGGAGACCAGGAGACCAAGGTCTCTCGGTCATGAGAGTTCTGATAAGAGGCAACTTACTGACCACGAGTTATTTTAATTAACAGCCTTGATTTAACTCTTTGTTTTGTTCATTGCTGTAGCAACAGATACTGAAGCTTTGACTGAGAAACAGATGTTACCCTCTATTACAATAATATGCAGCTCTTTGTAGGATAGGAAAAGTTTGAGACTCCTTTTGCTATTAAGTATTATAATCACATAAAAATAGTTTTTTTGCCCTAAACTCAGCCACTGCTAAACTCTTGGCAATAGTCCAAGTATACGCCCTGTAAGGTAGTCATGGTAACCACTCTTTAGATGATAAGTAAAATCCTTGAACAGGCCACAGTGTACCCTGGAAAGATACAATTACAGAAAAGTAAAAGTTCTGAGTAAGAGAAAACATCATGATCATGTGAAACATAACTTGTAATTGAGTTAATAGTCAGAAGCCCCTATAAAAGGGGCCAGGCTTTAACAATAAATGTGTGACACTCCTGTGAACCTCTTTCCGGTGTCTCCATCTTTCTTTCTCCTCACCGAAGCCGTTCCACCCGAGGGAACCCCTGGTCCTTGCGGGGGCCGGCCCCCCGCATCTCTACCCAAAGATAAAGGAAATATTAAAAGGAAAACATTTTGATGACATTCAGGACATCAAGGGTAATACGACGACAGCTCTGTTGGCCATTCCAGAAAAAGAGTTCCAAAATTGCTCTGAAGGGTGGACTAGGCCCTGTTTTGGGTGCATAGCTTCCCACAGGGAGTACTTCAAAGGTAACCTTAATGATATGCAGCAATGAGATATGTAGCACTTTTTCTAGGATGAGTTCAAGATCTTAGTTGTCAGACTTTGTATACATTCTGTTGGTGAACAAAGTGAACAGAAACAGATTCTTGGGGCCATGACATTAAAGTCAATGTCTGTTGCAACCATTTAGCACAAAGTTGAACATATATTAGGTCCTAAATAGTTACTGATTAGCTACATTGTGTGTTTGTGCCATTTTCAAAATAATTTTTAACTTTTCAATTACAGTTGATATACAATATTCTATTAGTTTCAGGTGTATAACATAGTGATTAGATTAGACTTTTATATAACCTATGAAGTGATAACCTGGATAAATCTAGTACCCACCTGACACCACACATAGTTATCACAATATTATTGACTATATTCCCTATGCTATACAGTAAGTCCCCAACTTAATGAATGAGTTCCATTCCGGGAGAACGTTCGTGAGATTCCTTCGTAAGTCTGACAAAGTGAATCTTATACACCTTTGACACATGTACGATGTAAATCCAATGGTTGAACAATTTATGTCATGAGAATGAGCGACATCTACCATCCTTTCACCTTGGTCCAATCTCTCAATTATTTTCACTTTCGTGTCCATGGTTATTACTTTGCACTTCCTAGCTGTCCCCTCCACATCACCACTGCTTTTCCTCTTGCTTCTGGGCATCCTGGGCTCTGATTGAGCACTGTAATACTTTACACTATCACACTGTACAGGAAGCACACAGCAGCACAACTGTGACAATGTCCAGCAGACACGTGAGCTCCTTCTGCGATTTGTTCGTATCTATGACTGTTCATAATGAAAGGTCCATTTGTATCTGTGAAAGTTCGCAACTTGAATGTTCGTAAGTTGGGGACTTACTGTACTTTACATTCCCATCACTATTTTGTAACAACCAATTTGTACTTCTAAATCCCTTCCACTTTGTCACCCATCTACCCAAACCCCCCTCCCATCTGGCAAACATCAAAATATTCTCTGTATCTATGAGTTTGTTTCTGTTTTGTTTGTTTTATTTTTTTATTTTTAGCTGAGCCATCCTGCCACCTATTGGCAACTCAGCAGCAGCTCAGCTCAGGCTGGGCATTAAATTACTGTTGCTCAGAGCTCAGCTCGCATTCTTGAGCGAGCTCTTAACCAACTGAGCCACTCGGCTGGCCCTGTTTTGTTTGCTTTTTAGATTCCACATATAAGTGAAATTATATGGTATTTGTCTTTCTTTGTCTGACTTATTTCACTTATCATAAAATATACTCTAGGTCTATCCATGTTGTCACAAATGGTAACATTTCATTCTTTTTTATGGCTGAGTACTATTCCATTGCATATATGTGCCACATCTTTATCCATTCATCTATCAACGGACACTTAGGTCCTCTGGTTTTCACAGCCAGTAGTTATGGGGACTTCTCTTTCTGGCACTGGAGCCCAGGGCTGGGGAGCCTGGTGTGGAGCTGGAACTCCTCACTCCTCATGGGGGACCTCCATAGCTGATATCCCTCTTGATTTTCAACTACCACATGTGGGCATGGGACCAGCCCATTCCATGTCTCCTGCATTTCTACCAGTCTCGTTGTTACTTCTTCTCTATAGTTTTATTTATACGACTTTTGTTCAGCTAGATTTCAGGCGATTCTCAATTATGGTTGTTCTTTAGTTTAGTTGTGATTGTGGGAAGTGAGGAAAGCATTTACCTACTCTGCCATGTTGGCTAGAAGCTTTAACTGTTCAAGCCATGCTAACTCAGTGTTCTCTATTGGTATTTGTGAACTATATGGATCTTTTCTTGTGTTTATGTCTACATGAAAAATTACTAGAAGTATTTTCAGGAATATCTCAATCTCTTTATAGCCCAATGCAGCCACACAGATACAGTGTCCACATTTGTATGTATGTTTTGAATCATGTTTAGTGTGACTGCTGCTAGATTGGCATATCCTAATATAAAAAAGACAACTGTCCCATGTCCACCCATAGTCACATTGACTAATATTACCAGCTTCAAAGACTAAAATTTCCTTTTCAGTGATGAATAGGAAATTTAAAATATTTTAATAGAGTGAAACTTCAACACCTTCAGTTATTGAAGTTAGTGAGATTTTTAATGGGATTTCATGAAATCAGAATAACTGCTTCAGAAAAAAGTATCACTTTACTTTTCACAAGTTAATAAAAAAGAACAACATAGGCAGACAATACTTAATAATGGTTTCCACTAACTGAAAGCAAATTACTTTATCAATCATCCTATGAGCTAAGGTGTGTCAGTTGTTTCATAAAGAAGAGTGGCTGAGGGGCCAGCCAAGTGGCGCGGTGGTTAAGCACTGGCTCGGAAGCCAGAGGCCCCGGTTCAGTCCCACATATGCGGGCCAGTGACACTGCCCTCAAAAAAAAAAAAAAGAGTGGCTGAGACCTGAGATGGTCCACATATATCAGGGGATAAAGGCATGGCACTCGAAAGAGAAGAATCTCAGCATATAGAGAAAAGGTCATAGATCTAACCTCACTGAGAAGTGATTAAGTTTAAGACAAAAAGTATACTCTGAAGCATAATCGAAATTCCTTAATTTTAATTTTATTTTTATAGTTTTATTTGCATATATGTAAATTGTTAGTTGTGCAGTTATAAAAGGATACCTTTGAGCATGGAGACTTTAATACCTAGTTTTATGCTTGTGCATATTCAAGTAAAATTGTAAGAATAGTTTATCACCATTGGGTTTCTTTGATTTTTTTCCTTCTAAAGGAAACAGTTTAAATACAAATCCAAAATCCACTCCTACTCATTGTTTTAATTTGGAGAAACGAGACTAAAGCTTTCAATACGGCATGCAATACTTTAATTAATGTTTTTGAGTCCCTACTATATGAAATTTGCCATCAGACAAGTTAAACAAGCTTTGTCTTATAGGAGCTCATGGTCAAGCCAAACTTTCCAAACTTCCTAGAGAGGAGTCCAGATTAGACTGTCACTCTCTGCTATTTACAAGATGTGTGCTTGCTTGAGCATGTGACATACTCTCTACTTGTCAATTTCTTTATCTGTAAAATGTGGGTGAAATTAATAATTAACTCAGAGCATATCTGTAATAATGAGGTAATATAGTGTGAACAGCCAGCCCAGAGACAGATAATATTGATTTAGGATTGATAGATAATACTCATTTTGGATTGCTATATCACTTTTCACTACTCCTTTATTAAATGATGTTTTATCCATATGCATACACACACAGATAAGTCACCAACTGCTACTACTTATGATCTGCTTCCTTGTGAATATATCACCAAGCTTACTGCATATTAATTTTTAAATAAGGGATTATATAGAACATTGAATAGCACTTAGCTGCAAAAAATGCAAACATGAGGAGCTTATAGAATGGGTTTTTATGTTAGTACCTATAAAAATACCTGGCATAGGTACTCAGTAGGAATATATTAAATGAATGAATGAAAGCTAATCACTACACTGAGTCATAATTTATTGTCTAATATCAGTTGTGTAACTATAAGTTCCGTAACTTTTTCAATGATGAAGGAAACAAAGTCAAAACAGAGTTTTCACAGAGTAACACACTAGAATTTTTTGTTTACTCTGCATTTACTATGAATAATACTGTGATGGATAATTTTATATGTCAACTTGACTGGGCCCGGGTTCCCAGATATTTAGTCAAATATTATTCTGTGTGTGCTTGCAAGGGTGTTTTTCCATAGGATTAACATTTGAAACAGTACACTGAATAAAGCAGATTGTCCTTCCTACTGTGATTGAGCCTCATATAATTAGTTAGAGGCTTAAATAGAAAAAAATGCTGACCCTCTTCTGAGTAAGAAGGAACTCCTCCTTCCTAACTGCCTTGGAGCTGGGACACTGGTTTATTCCCTGACTTTCACTTGAACTTCCTCAGTCTTGAGCCTGCTGGCCTTTGGACTTGACCTGTACCATTGGCTCTCCTGGGTCTCAAGTTGGCTGACTGCAGATTTTGGGACTTGTCAGCCTCCATAATTACATGAGCCGATTTCTTATTTTACAGATAGACAGAAAGACAGACAGAACCAGTAAGTTCAGTTTCTCTGGAGAAACAGACTAATACTAATACAGTATAAAAACTGACCACAGACATTTCAAAGAAACATTTATATTATAGACCTATATTCATATTTTAAAAAAACATGATCTGCTCTTAAGTTTTCTCATTCTGTGTTTGTATTTAGTTTTATATTCCTCATTAAAGAAAAACTGGATGGAATGATTTTGTTTGTACATATGTCTATTTCCTTCATGGAATTTTGAAGTCCTGCTCCGTGCTTGTTTATTGATTTCCCTTGCAAAAGTAAGTTTTAAACCTTAGGTTTCTCTTAGTTATATATTTTGCCATTACCTTTTTCCTTAGCAAGTAATACTAAGGGATGAATTATCTAAGAAACACTATTATCACCTCTTAGTATACATATAACCATTCAATAGTATTATTATTTTAAATATTTGTAGAATAAAATTATGGGGATTAATTATTAAATAATCTTGGGACATAATGAGAAAACATTCTACAAAATCAAGATTTCTTCTATTTAAACAGATTCATACAGTGAAGTCTACAGTGGAATCTCCCAAGGAAATTTTGGAAGTCTACAAATATATTAAGACTAAACACTGGTGTTAAGCAAATACAGAATACGATTTTATATCACTGAGAAAGTGATCATATAGTTCTTTCCCATCTCTAACATATGATTCTGTGATTACAATCAACTAATAAAATAGACGTTACTATTCTATTTTTTACATAATCAACAATTAAATGCCTCTAAAGCTGATTAGATAAATTTAAATTGTGACATTTGATATCTGACCCTTTGTTTTCTTCATAAACACTGATTATAAGATAGCAGAAGCTTCCAAAGAGTAACAGACGCCACCTCCAAAAAAAAAAAAAGGTGCATTAATCAAAGCCATGGAAGTAAAACATTAAGTGAAAATAGGCATTTTATCTATAATTTTAAAACCACCTGAGAGAACTTATAATCTGTCACTCCATTTTGTACCCTGAGAACAGAGACCACATTTGAATCTTCTGTGTATCTGCAGAATCACCCTATCTGACACACATTTGGAGTATATAAATGGTTGTCGAATTAATACACAAATAAATTAATTATAAATACCAAGGTTGGTCTTACGTTTCCCACTATAACATCCTTTAATCCTAAGAATATATTTTCTTTTTTGTAATTTCCATACACAATGCAATATCTTGCATGTTTTTACTTGGGACAATAAGGTGGGAAGATGGCAGTTTTTTGTGTTTATTTTTGTTTTAGTCTGGGAAAGATGAAGAGGTGGAAAGATCACTGAGACTTTGGAGACAGTGCTCTGGCATCTGCAAGTGTGAAACTGATTAGAAGAAGAACTGAATAGAAGGAGAAAAGTGGAGATCACTGGAGTTAATAAGGATTAGGAACTGAATGAGAGGCTATCAGAATTCAAAGTACTATGGAGGTTGAAGTCATTCAAATAAAGCTTCGTGACATTACCCACACCAATGATACCACAAAGAATCCAATTTAATGAAACAATCACATTAGGACAATATTCAAATAAGTTGCTCAAAGAAATCATACAGGTGATTCAAGCCAGGTGTACTTATATCCATGAATAACACCTTAAAATATTACATATGCCAGACACTCAGCACTGAGTCGTGCCCCTCACCCAGGCTGGGGTGGAACCTGCAACATGTTCATCGTCCGCCACCCGCTGGGGCCCCTCTCCCTGCCCCCTGCCACCACTACTTCCGGGGGTAAAGGTCACGCCCAAGGGTCGCTGCCCTGCCGCGGAGCCCGACAACCTCTGGCCGCCATCCTACTCCATCCGGGAGTCCCCTGAGGTACCCGCCACCGCCGCTGCTGACCCAACCTCTGGCTGCCCTCGTCTACCACCATGGGGAATCTCCGAGGCCGCAGAAGCTGCCGCCATTGCCTGCGCCGCTGGCCGCTCCCCAAACCTGAGCTCCGTGACTCCTCGGACTTCAATCCCGGAGGGGGCATGCACAAGGGGGCATGATTCTTGTGCCGCCAGGCTTGGTGCCTGTGATACCGCCCGGCTTGGTGCCTGTGATGCTACCCGTGGCATCTGTGCTTCCTCCCGTGGTGACTGTGCTGTCACCCATGGCGCCTGTGCCCACCGGGCCTTCCTCGCAAGTGCGCCAGAACTACCACCCCAACTGCGAGGTCGCAGTCAACCGCATGATCAACCTGGAGCTCTACGCCTCCTACGTGTACCTGTCCTTGGCATTCTACATGGACCGCCAGGACCTGGCCTTGAAGCACTTTGCCCCCTCCTTCCTGCTGCAGTCCAGGGAGGCCGGGGAGCATGCGGAGATGCTGATAAGGCTGCAGAACCTGCGTGGGGGGCGCATCCGCCTGCGTGACATCAGGAAGCCAGACTGCAACCGCTGGGAGAACGGCCTGAAGGCCTTGAAAAGCGCTTTGCACCTGGACAGGACCCTGAACCAGAGCCTGCTCAATCTGCACCAGCTGGCCGCCGAGAAGAGGGACGTCCACCTGTGTGACTACCTGGAGCGCCATTACCTGCCCAAGCAGGTGAAGTCCATCAAAGGGTTGGGGAATAATATCAACAACCTGCGCCAGATGGGAGCCCCAGAATCCGGACTGGCAGACTACCTCTTTGACAAGCTCACCCTGGGCGACAGCGACAAAAAGAACTGAGCCTGGACTTCCTTCTCCATAGCCATGGGGTGACTTCCCCTGGCCACCGTGTTGACCATGCACAGGGCAGTATTGTCTTGCAAAACGTTCACTTAAGTTTTTTCCTTCCAAGTTTACCATTTTTTTCCCAATAAAGTTGTCGGTTCCTAAATATATGAAGGTCTTGCATTAATTCATGTGTGCTCACACACAAACCCTCGCCTTTTAAGTTTTAAAGTAAATCTCCAGTAGCCTCTACACTGATCCATGTCCCATCCACTGGATCTCCCTGGATGGAGAGAGAAGGTACTCTGTAGGACCCTGGAAAACACAAAAGAATTCTTCCTCTTATCACTGTGGTATGTGGGAGTGGGGTGAGGTGAGGCCCTCGTGAATGTGGGTACAGGTGAACTAGTAAAAGTATAGAAACATGGCCTGAAAATCAGAATTGCAGTTGCCTCTGGGGAAGAAGTGAAGAGAATGGGATTGTGCAGGGATTAAAACACAGGAGGTCTTCAGCTTCCCCTGAAACGTTTATGTCCATGAAACTATGCAGATATTAATTTAATAGTTAACCCCGGGTAGCAAGATAGGGATTTTGGAAGTCTGAATGGTAGACTATCTCTTTGACAAGCTGACGCTGGGCAACACTGATAATAGGAAATGAGCCTTAGGCTGGATTTTCTTGTGAACAGTGACTGATTTACCAAAGTCACCAATGTCTGGCATGCATGTTGCAGGTACAAAACATCCACTTATGTATGTTTTCTTTCATTTGCATCATGTGGGTATGTCTATGAGAGGGGGTGTATGCAGAGTTCAGTTTGAATCTGCAGACTAGATTCTGAAAGTTTGCTTAGGAAGACAGCCTTTGTTGAAAACCAATTCAATGACTGCATTATGGGAAATGACATGACTGCTTTCTAGACCTTTCCTGAGCCTGTTTTTATTTCTGCCTTTGGGTTTCATGTATCCAACTTTGAGTTTTTGTTTTCTGCTGCCAAGAGAACCTAAGTTAATTTGTGTTCTTAGTATCACCACACTTTAACCAGGCTCCACGGGAAATCCTGGGTTGTAGGAAAAGTCATGAGGTATTTTGTCTATGTTTTTCAAAGGTCACTTATATATACATATAAAGAACAAAGAACAAAGATCAATCAATGATATATAGCCCGTTTTGTTTGATAACCTTTTGCCATCGTTCAGTGAGCTTCATAATTCCTCGTTCATAAAAGGAACTGTCTTTATTTGTGAAAAAAGGTGCTGATTTACAGCCCCATTTAAATTGATCGTTATACCACATAAGGAGTTTTGAAGAGAGCGAAACAAGTGGAAGTCTGACTGCGCAAGGTCAGGCAAGTATGGTGGGTGTGGCAACACATCCTATCTAAGCTCCAATAATTTTTGACAGGTGATCAAATTTGTGTGGTCTCACATTGTCACGATGGAACACAACTCCTTTACAATTAACAAGCTCTGGACGTTTCTGGATGATGGATTCACTCAAGCTGTCCAAATGCTGACAATACACATTCAAATTGATTGTTTGGTTCCTTGGTAGAAGCTTGAAAGACACGACACTTTAAAATCCCACCATACTGAGAACATAACCTTCATCTGATGGATGTCTGCTTTCAATATTGTTTGAGGCGAATCATCACGTTGGGAACAAGACCATTTGTGCACCACATTATTGTAAACAATCCACTTCTCATCACCAGTTATCAGTAGCTTCAAAAAAGGATTGTTTTGAGCCGGCCAAGTGGTGCGTTGGTTATGAGCTGGCTTGGGATGCCAGCTCTGTGCAGCAGGGCCCCGGTTCAGATCCCACATGCCATCCAGTGACGCTGTGCCCTCTACAGCTAAGATGGTGAACAACACCTCAAACTGGAGCTGGGCTTCTGTGAGTTGCCGGTGTCAGCATAGACTACAGCCCCTGCTGCAATGGGCGTCATGAGATACTGTGAGTGGCTGGCAGCCAGCGTGAGTGGCCCATAACTACTGGGAGCTACCATGAGCGGCCGTCCAATGGCCGGCAAGCAACTGCCTCACCTGGGAAGAGTGCAGTGATAATACCAACATGGGCCAGTGAAATGACGTCCTCCAGAACTAAACTGAAGAGCAAAAGGACAACAGCTTGTCTGTTCCCCTTCCCTGGTTCCCCAATGCTGTTCCCCTCCCCCACTTCCCCAATAAAATCTTTAAAAACCCTAGATGGAAACACGGACTAGTGAAGGCTGCTAATGTAGACATCCCTTCTCACCTGAAAGTGTTTTCCTCTTAATTTGCTGCTTTTTCATTCCTTAGACCAGCCTTTCCAAGACTGTGTTCAGTATCAGCCAATGCCACAAAATATTAGCACATATTCAGTGACAAATGGATCTCTATCTCTAAAATATAATACATGGTGGGTGCCAAAAAAAATGTATACAAGTGGACACTTTGGTCATTGTTGCTCAAGCAGTAGTTCACCATAAACAGAAGTGTCTGAACACTGATGGTAACCACTTTGAGCACCTCTTTTAATTGCAAAAGTCAAATGTGACTTGTATTCATCTTCTGTTATTGCTATATATTGAATATTATAATTTTAATACAGCTTTCCTTTCTTAAAATGTGTATACATTGTTTTGGCAAAATGGTGCCATTGGTATATATAGAGGGTGCCAAAAGTATGTATATTTTGTATTGTAATAATATATATTGATAAAAATGAACACGTTATGTTTGACTTCTGCAATTACAAGAGGTGCTCAAATTGGTTACCTTCAGCATCCAGACAGTTCTGATTATGAAAAACTACTGTTTGAGCAACATTGAACAAAGTGTCCACTTGTATTGCTTAGTGTGCTGTTTCAATTATTTCACACAGTACCATGCATCTCAAACTCATCCTGAATGCATACAATTGTTAGGCATGATGGAGGTTCAGTTATATACTCAAGCCTCCATTATCATTGTACTTCCACAAAGTTCCACAAAGCTCCTCAAACCACAACCCTACTTCTGGCATTTTCTTTGACTGTCCCTGTCTCATGGTGATGCTAGCATTCATTTCATTAATGCCATCTTTTGAGCAAATGTCATACTACCCATTGCTACTGTAATTCAATTCGACTTCAAAAAGTAATGCATAGATAACATCTCTTAAAATGTGTATACATTTCTTTGGCTATATATATATATATATATATATATATATATATATATATATATATATTTAAAAATTGGATTGGCAGGATTTTTTGTTTAATTTTCCACTATCGTTTACACCAGGATTTTATGTCCTTAATGTAAAATGCTAGAAAACAACAAGGTAAATAATGTAAGCTTCTCAACAGGAACATTGTTTGTGTATGGCCTCTCTTATTAAACACAACTTACATTTGTCTATGCTTTGGCTGCTTAATTTGAATCAAGAAGAATTTATTCTTTTATTTTTGACCAAAAGAAATACATTTTTTAAAATTTCAATTACACTTGATGTCCAATATTAAATCAGATTCAGGTGTAAAACATAGTGGTTAGACATTGATATAACTGATGAGGTGATCTCTCTGTCACGTCTAGTTCCCCCCATGAGGCCATACAGAGTTATTACAACATTTTGCCTATGCTATACTTTACACCCCCGTGACTCTTTTGTAACTGCCAATTTGTACTTATTGATCCCTTCATCTTTTCCATCCAGTCTTACTAACCCCCTCCTATCTGGCAACCATCAGATTTTCCTCTGTATCTATGAGCGTGTTTCTCTTTGTTTGTTTATATGTTTTAGGTTCCACATATAAGTGTAATCATGTGGTATTTGTCTTTCTCTGTCTGACTCATTGCACTTGGCATAATACCCTCTAGGTCCATCCATGTTGGCACAAATCGTAGCATCTCATTCCTTTTTATGGCTGAGTATTATTCCTTTCTATATATGTAGCACCTCTTTATCCACTCATCTGCCGATGAGCACTTAGATTATTTGCATATCTCAGCTATTGTAAATAATGCTGCTGTGAACATATAGATAAACACATGCCCTTGAAGTAGTATTTTCAGTTTCTGTGGATAAATACCTAAAAGTGGGATTACTAGGTCCTTCTTTGTCTCTTGTTATAGTCTTTGTTTTAAAGTCTATTTTGCCTGGTATAAGGACTGTCACCTCAGTTTTTTGTGTTTGTTTCCATTTTCATGAAATACCTTTTTCCATTCCTTCAGGTTCAGTCTGTGTGTGTCTTTCTATTGGAAGTGAGTCTCTTGTAGGCAGCATATGTAAGGGACTTGTTTTCTTATCCATTCAGTCCCTGCTATCTTTCTATTGGAGCATTTAATCCATTTACATTGAAAGTAATTCTTGGTATGTATGTAGGCATTGCCACTTCATTATTGTTATTTTTTATTTTTATCATCTTAAAGAAATCCCCCTAAGATTCCTTGTAATACTGGTTTGGTAGTGATGAGCTCCTTTAACTTTTTCTTGTCTATTCTAAATGATTGCTTTGCTGGGTAGAGTAATGTTGGTGGTAGATCCTTGCTTTTCATCACTTTGAATATTTCCCGTCAATCCCTTCTGGCCTGCAAAGTTTCTGTTGAGAAATCAGTTTACTGTCTTATGGGAGCTCCCTTGTAGGTAACTAACTGCTTTTCTCGTGCTGCTTTTAAGATTCTCTCTTTGTATTTAACCTTTGGCATTTGAATTATGACGTGCCTTGTTGTAGGCCTTTTGCGTTCCTCTTCTTTGGGACTCTCTGTGCTGTTTGGGCTTGTATGTCTATTTCCTTCACCAGGTTAGGGAAGTGTTCTGTCATTACTTCAAATAGGTGTTCACTACGTTGCTCTCTCTCTTCTTCCGGTACCCCTATAATCCAAATGTTGTTATTCTTGATGTTGTCCCAGAGGCCCCTTACACTCTCCTCATTTTATTTATTTGGATTCTCGTTTCTTTCTGCTGTTCTGATTGGGTATTTTCTGCTACCTTATCTTCTAAATCGCTGACTCGATCTTCTGCTTCATCCAATCTACTACTGATTCCTCTGTAAGGTATTCTTCATTTCCATTATTGTATGCTTTATTTCTGACTGGCTACTTTTTGTGGTTTCTATCTCAAATTTTATGTTTCCTAACTCTTTGTTAAAGTTCTCCCTGAGATGATCGAGCATCCTTATAACCAGTGTTTGAAACTCTGTGTCTGATAGATTACTTGTCTCCACTTGGTTTAGTTCTTTATCCGAAGCATTGTTTTGTTCTTTTATTTGGGACATGTTTCTTTGTCTCCCCATCTTGGCTGCCTCCCTGTGTTTGTTTCTATGTATTATGTGTATTTTTTTTTGAGGGCAGTGTCACTGGCCCTCACATGCGGGACCCAAACCGGGGCCGCTGGCCTCCCAAGCCAGCGCCCAACCACCGTGCCACTCGGCCGGCCCTGTTTCTATATATTATGTAGGGCTGCTATGTCTCCCATTGTTAATAGAGTGGTCTCATGTAGTAGGTGTGCTATGGAGCTCAGTCACCTGAGCTGCACAGTCTAGCTGTGTCCCTTGTGTGGGTTGTGCATACCCTGCTCTTGTAGTTTAGCCTTGGCTGTTATTGGCACCTCTACAGGAGGTACTGACACTCTCGCTCACTGGATGTAGGGACTGGCTGTGACTACAGTGGAGCAGTTGTGGTGAAGGGGCTGACTTGAACAGAGAAGGATGTGCCTCAGGAGGGCTCTGGTGCCTGCGCAATCTGTCCCTTGGTTGTGTCATCCTTGGAGGCAGTTGGATGATGCTATGGCTTGTCTTCAATCTGGGCACCAGGCACACCAGCCCCATGACTGCTGCAGGTCAAGTTCAGCTGCAGTCCATGGTCTCCCCATAGCCCCGCTGTCAGGTGCCACAAAGCAATCTGCAGATGGCCGCTGCCTGAGCCATGCTTGGAAGTGCCTTGAGAGGCCAATTCGTGAACCATGGCTGTGACAGGCTTCGGGCTGCTCATCCAGATGTATGGGACACGCTCAAACTGGATGTTGCTTGTCTGGGTTCCGCACACCTTTGAGGAACCATAGGAAAGTCTACAGCACGAGTCAAGGTAAGCGGTTTGTGTGAAAAAGCCACTTGAAGCAGCTTGCGTGTGCCCAAATGTTGGTTGCGGCATGGTCTCAGAATTACCAGGGCAAAAAAAACCAACGGTGTTAGCTAACTTGATGGACACTCAGATATGGCAGCTGCCTCCATCTACACACGGGGAAGGGGAAAGGCTAAAGAGAGAAACAATGCTTCTGCCATCTCCTCAGTCTGGAGAAAGCTGCTCCTTCAGCCCTTGTCCTGAAGCCAGACAACTCAGTTTGCCCCAGTATGACACTGTCACCTCTCCAGCTGCAGCCCCATCACTGGAGCTCAGAACCAGTAATTCCAACAGTAAGTCTCTGAGTAGTCCCTTCAAAAGGAGCTCATGGGACTGCAGCCACACTCTGTCTCCATCAGTCACAATCTCCACTGGTTTTCACTACCAGAAATCATGGGGACTTCTCTCTCTGTGGCACTGGAGTCCTGGGATGGGAAGTAGCTAGCACCCCTTAATCTTCAGGGGGATGATTCTACAGCCCAGATATCTATCCCTTCCATCCTTAATGGTCACACGTGGGTGTGGGACCAGCCGGTTGCACATCTCTGCCCCTCCTACCAGTCTCATGGTGGCTCCTTCTGTATGTCCTTTGTTGTGGCGCTTCAGTTCAGCAAGATTTGAGGAGTTTCTCAATGATGGTTGTTTTGTAATTTATTTGTAATTTTCATGTGGTGAAGAGAGGAGGTAAGCACAGTGTTTACCTACTCTGCCATCTTGACTGCATCTCAGTGTGGACATTTTTAAACATAAATTCTTCCTATCCGTGAGAGCAATATGTGCTTCCCTTTATTTGTATCCTCTTCATTTTCTTCCTTCAGTATCTTACACTGTTCCAAGCACAGGACTCTTACCTCCTTGGTTAAATTTATTGCTGGGTATTCTTTTGTTAAATTGTAAATAGGATGGCTTCTTAGTTTCTCTTCCTGATTGTTATTGGTGTATGAAAATGCAACAGATTTCTGAATATTAGTTTTGGATCCTGCTACCTGGTAACAAACTAACAGTTTTTATCTTGCTGCTTTTAAGATTTCCTTTGCCATTGACCTTTGGCATGTACCCCCAAAGGACAAAGCCACTGAAAAATTGAGATGTTCTGTGTTCCCATTTTGAGCAGAAGCCTACTAGTGAAAGAGACATCACAGCTCTCAATCAGGTCCATGCTAATTACCTGGCTGTTCAAATGAGTCCTTTATCCATAAATATAAATGAACAAAGGTTTGCCAGATACATGAGGAAAGTTTAAGAGAAGCTCATGATTACCAAACAGAACTATCTGAGGAGGGAGGGGGAGGGAACCCTAGATGTAATACAGGAATCAGAAGAGTATTTGCATGAAAATTCATATGCATTTTCCTCAGAATTTGAATGGAAGAAAATGGATTTACAAAATAAAAAATGTCTGCTACAGAAGGGAAAAGTTAGAGGGCAGATAAAGTCCTTGCAAAAAGATATATTATTGCCAAACTAAAAACTCAGACGCCAGGCACTTGGGGCAGATACTCCCTGCCCCACCCAGGTTCTGATAGAACTAGGAACAAAGACACGGATGACAGGCAGGCCCCTCAGACCACGCCCCTTCTCGCCCCACCAATGGATACGCCCTCACACCACTTCCAGGTTAAAGGTTACGTATAAGGGTCCCATTTCAGAGCCAACCGCCAACGGCCAGCCGCCAGCCACCAGGCAAATGGGACCTATCGTGTGAGCAGGCTCTTCTCCTGCGAACCTCATCGCCCATTCCGGAGCGTCGGAGGCCCGGCCGCCACCGCTTTCGCCCCTGCTGCTGCACGCAACCCCCGCTTCCACTTCCGAGCCGCCTTGGCCTTCGCGCCGCCTGCCGCGCACCCGCACCTCAGGCCATGACGACAGCGCAGGCCTCCTACGTGCGCCAGAGCTACCACCCCGATTGCGAGGCTGCCATCAACAACCAGATCAACCTGCAGCTAACGTGCCTCCTATGTGTACCTGTCCATGGCCTCTTATTTCAACAGACAGGAGGTGGCCTTGAAGCACTTCGCCCAGTTCTTCCTGCAGCAGGCCAGCCAGGAGAGGGAGCGCGCCCACAGGCTGATAGAGCTGCAGAACCAGCACGGGGGCCGCCTCTGCCTGCGTAACATCGGAAGGCCTGACCGCAACCGCTGGGAGAACGGCTTAATGGCCATGGAGGACGCCTTGCGCCTGGAGATGAGCGTGAACCAGAGCCTGCTCGACCTGCACCAGCTGGCCGCTGACAAGAGGGACGCCCACCTGTGTGCCTTCCTGAGGAATCACTGCCTGCAGGATCAGGTGGAGTTCATCAAAGAGCTGGGGGACCATATCACCAACCTCTGCAAGATGGGAGCCGCGGAATCCGGCCTGGCAGACTACCTCTTTGACAAGCTCACCCTGCGTGATGGCGACAAAAAGAACTGACCTTGGACTGCCTGCCCCATAGGCACGGGGTGACTTCCCCTGGCCACCGTGTTGACCATGCACAGGGCAGTACTGTCCTTGCAAGACGTTCACTTAAGTTTCTTCCTTCCAGTTTTACCATTGTTTATGTTTACCAAATAAAGTTGTCAGTTTCTAAGTACATAAAGTCCATCCTTCATTAGTGTGTGTCTGTGCGCACGCGCGTATGTGAGTGCCTAAAACCCTCACCTTTTAAGTTTTAAAACAGCTCCCCAGTAGCCTCTACATGGATCCATGTCCCATCCACATGCATCTCCGGATCTCCCTGGATGGAGGGAGAAGGTACTCCTTGAGACTCTGGAAAACACAAAAGAATTCTTCCCCTTATAATCACTGCGGTATGTGGCGGTGGGGTGAGGTGGGGCCCTGGTGAATGTGGGTGCAGGTGAATTAGTAAAAGTATAGAAACATGGCCTGAAAATCAGGATTGCAGTTGCCTCTGGGGAAGAAGCCAAGAGAATGGGATTGGGCAAGGATTAAAATACATGGCATCTTCAGCTTCACCTGAAATGTTAATGTCCATGAAATTATGCAGATACTAATGGTTAAGCCTGGGTAGCAACATGGGCGTTTTGGAAGCCTTAATGGTACACTATCTCTGTGACAAGCTAGCACTGGGAACACTAATAATGGGAAATGTGCCTTACGCTGGATTTCCTGTGAACAGTGACTGACTTACCAAGTCACCAATGTCTGGCATACATGTTGCAGGTACAAAACATCCATTTATGTACATTTCTTTCATCTGCATCATGTGTGTATGTCTATGAGGGGAGGAAGGGTGTATGCAGAGTTCAGTTTGGATCTGCAGACTAGATTCTGAATGTTTGCTTAGGGAGATAGCCTTTGTTGAAAACCAGGGCAATGAATGCATTATTGGAAATGACATGGCTTCTTTCTAGACCTTTCCCAAACCTGTTTTTATTTCTGCCTTGGGGTTTCTAGTATCCAACTTTGATTAAGATTTTGTTGTTTGCTACCGAGAGAACCTAAGTTAATATGTGTTCTTGGTATCACCACACTTTAACCAGGCTCCACTGTAACAATTTACAGTAGAGTAAATAGCTCCTGTAGGGCAGTAAATGATACTCTTCTCTTTATCTTTAGTACACATTTTACTGAAAAGAAAAAAAGATGAAAGGGTGAAAGGGATAAAATGAAAACAATTTTCTAAATGGAAACACAGACTAGTGAAGGCTGCTACCATAGACATCCCTTCTCACCTGAAAGTGTTTTCCTCTTTGTTTGCTAATTTTTCATTCCTTAGACCAGCCTTTCCAAGGCTGTGTTCAGTATAAGCAAATGCCACAAAATATTAGCAGATATTCAGTGACAAATGAATCTCTATCTCTAAAATATAATATATGGTGGGTGCCAAAAAAATGTACACAAGTGAAAACTTTGGTCAGTGTTGCTCAAGCAGTAGCTCACCATAAACAGAAGTGTCTGGACGCTGATAGTAACCACTCCTTGGGACCCTGGAAAATACAAAAGAATTCTTCCCATATAATCACTATGGTATGTGGGGGTGGGGTGAGCTGGGGCCCTGGTAAATGCGGGTGCAGGTGAATTAGTAAAAGTATAGAAACATGGCCTGAAAATCAGGATTGCAGTTGCCTCTGGGGAAGAAGTGAAGGGTATGGGATTGGGCAGGGATTAAAATACAGGGTGGCCTCACACCATATGAATTCACCCGGACAAGACTGGGAGACCTAGGGGGTATATCTGCTACATCAAAGCAAGCATAAACAATAAGCCAGGGGCTGGCCAAGTGGCGCATTGGTTAATAGCCGGTTTTGGGATGCCAGCGGCCCCGGTTCGGATCCCACATATGAGGGCCAGTGACACTGCCCTCTACAGCTAACAACAGCTCCACCTGGAGCTAGGCTCTGCGAGGCCCAGTGACGTTGTAGACTGCAGCCCGTGCTGCAGTTGGCTGCCATGGGCTACAGTGAGTGGCTGGCAGCCAGTGTGGGTGGCTGGCAGCCAGCATGAGCTGCCAGTAGCCACAGTGAGTGACATCCAGAGGCCGGCGACCACTCTGCCTCATCCTGGAAGAGCGCAATGACTATACCAACATGCGCCAGTGAAGAAACATCCTCGCAACTAGACTGAAGAACAAAGAGACAGCAACTTGTCTGTTCCCCTTCCCCGATTCCCCAACGCTGTTCCTCTCCCCCAATTCCCCAATAAAATCTTTAAAAAAAAAAAGAATAAGCCAGAATGGGGAAACAAAGAAACACACACACCCCCCAAAAAAAAAAAACAGAAGAAACCTCCCGAATCAGTGGAACTAGAGGAAATAGAGATAAACAACCTATCAGAGACAGAGTTCCGAACACTGATATTTAGAATGTTCATGGAAATTTATAAGAATATAAAGAAGGATAGAGAAATCATGAAAAGCAACCAGCTAGAACTTAAGAACACAATTACTGTATTAAATAACAAACTCCATGGAATTAATAGCAAATTGGATGAAGCAGAAGATTGAATCAGTGACTTAGAAAACAAGATAACAGTGATCATCCAAGTGGAACAACAAAAAGAAAAATAAATGAAAAACATTGAAAATAGTTTAAGAAAGCTGGGCGACAACATCAAACAAAACAACCAGCCTATCATTGGAATACCAGAAGGAGAAGAGAGGGAGCAAGGGATTGAGAACATATTTGAATTAATAATGCCTGAAAACTTCCCTAACCTGGTAAAGGACATTGAAATACAAGCCCTGGAAATGCAGAGAGTTCCAACCAAGATGATCCCAAACAGGCCCACAACAAGGCACATTATATTGAAAATGGCAAGGGTTAAGGACAAAGACAGTATCCTAAACACAGCAAGGGAAAGGCAGCAAATTACTTACAAGGGCACCCCCATAAGATTATTAACTGACTTTTCTACAGAAACTTTGCAGGCCAGAAGGGAGTGGCAGGAGGTTTTCAAAGTGATAAAAAACAAAGGCCTACAACCTAGATTGCTTTACCCAGCAAGGTTATCATTTAAAATTGAAGGAGAGATAAAGAGCTTCCCAGAAAAGAATAAGCTAAAGGAAAGCATTACCACCAAGCCAGCATTGGAGGAAATGTTAAAAGAGCTTCTTTAAGCAGAAGAGAATAACAACCTAACTAAGGAAGACTAGCAACACAAATAACAAAATGACAATAACTATGCACCTATCAATAATCACATTTGGGCTGGCTGAGTGGCTCAGTTGGTTAAGGGAGCACTCAAGAGTGAGAGCTGAGCTCTGAGTAACAGCAGTTCGATGCCCGGCCCGAGATGAGCTGCTGATGAGCTGCCAACAGGTGGCAGGATGGCTCAGTTAAAAAAAATGTAAATAGATGAACTGCTCCAATAAAAAGACATAGGGTGGCTGAATGGATAAGAAAGCAAGACCCCTGCATATGCTGTATACAAGAGACTCACCTCCAATCAAAAGACACATACAGGCTGAAAGTAAAGGGATGGAGTAAAATATTTAATGCAAATGGAACTGAGATAAAAGTTGGAGTAGCGATACTTATATCAGATAAAATGGACTTTTAATTGAAGAATATAATAAAGGACAAAGAAGAACACTTCATAATAAGGGGATCAATCCAACAAGAGGACATAACCCTAGTAAATATCTGTGCACCTAACATAGGAGCTCCTAAATATATAAAACAGATATTGACAGACATAAAGATGGAAAGCAACAGTAACACTATCATAGTAGGGGACTTCAATACCTTGCTGTCACCAATGGACAGATCCTCCAGACAGAAAATCAAGGCGGAAAGAGCAACCTTAAATGACACATTAGCCCAGCTGGATTTAACTGATATTTTCAGAGCATTTCACCCCAAAGCTACAGAATATACATTCTTCTCAAGTGCACATGGAACATTTTCCAAGATAGACCACATGTTAGGCTACACAACAAGTCTCAATAAATTTAAGAACATTGAAATCATTTCAAGCATCTTCTCTGACCACAATGCTATGAAACTAGAAATCAATTATAAGAAGAACCCCAGAAAGCTGACAAATACATGGAGGCTAAACAACATGCTAATAAATAGCGAGTGGGTCACAAATAAAATCAAGGAGGAAATCAAAAGATACCTCGAGATAAACAAAAATGAAAACACAACAACCCAAAATCTCTGGGATGCAGCGAAAGCAGTCCTAAGAGGGAAGTTCATAGCAGTGCAGGCCTAAAGAAGGAAGAAAAATCTCAAATCAACAGATTATCCTTACACCTCAGGGAACTGGAAAAAGAGCACCAAAAGAAGCCCAAAGGGAGTACAAGGAAGGAGATAATAAAGACCAGAGTGGAAATAAACAAAGAGAACAGAAAAACAATACAAAAGATCAATGAAACCAAGAGCTGGTTTTTTGAAAAGATAAACAAAATTGTCAAACCTCTAGCCAAGCTCATCAAAAAAAGAGAGAGAGAGAGAGAGAGAGAGAGAGGGGATTCAAATTAGTAAAATCAGGAATGAAAGAGGTGAAATGACTACAGACACCACAGAAATACAAAGAATTTTTTAAGAAATTACTATGAGCAACTATATGCCAAAAATTTGACAATCTGGAAGACATAGATAATTTTCTAGAAGCATACAACCTTCCAAAGCTAACTCAAGAAGAAAGAGAAAATCTAAATACACTGATTACTACCAAGGAAATTGAATCAGTAATCAACAAACTCCCAAAAGACAAAAGCCCTGGACCAGACGGCTTCACAAGTGAATTTTACCAAACATTCAACAAAGAGCTATCACCTATTCTTCTCAAATTATTCCAAAACATCCAGAAGGAGGGAATGCTCCCAAATTCTTTCTATGAAGCCAGTATCACCCTGATTCCAAAACCAGATAAAGACAGCACAAAAAAGGAAAACTACAGGCCAATCTCCCTGATGAATATAGATGCAAAAATTCTCAATAAAATATTAGCAAACAGAATTCAGCAATATATTAAGAAGATCATACATCATAATCAAGTGGGTTTCATCCCTAGTACACAAGACTGGTTCAACAACTGTAAATCAATTAATGTGATACACCACATCAACAAAATGAAGAATAAAAATCACAAGATCATATCAATAGATGCAGAAAAAGCATTTGACAAAATTCAGCCGCCAATATACGTTAAAAACCCTTAGCAAAGTGGGAATAGAGGGATCATATCTCAAAATACTAAAGGCCATATATGATAAACCTACAGCTAACATCATACTCAATGGGGAAATGCTAAAACCGTTTCCCTTAAGATCATGAACAAGACAAGGCTGTCCACTTTCTCCACTTTTATTCACCATACTTCTGGAAGTTCTAGCCACAGCAATCAGACAAGAAAAATAAATAAAAGGCATCCAAATTGGCAAGGAAGAAGAAAAATTGTCATTATATGCAGATGACATGATACTATACATAGAGAACACCAAAGACTCCATCAAAAATCTATTGGAACTGATAGACAAATTCAGTAAGGTAACAGAATGCAAAAGAAATATTCAGAAATCAATTGTATTTGCATACACCAATAATAAACTATCGGAAGGAGAAATTAACAAAACAGTCCCATTTACAATTGCTTCAAGAACTATAAAATACCTAGGAATAAATTTAACCAAAGAAGTAAAAGATCTGTATTCAGAAAATTATAAGACACTGAAGAAAGAAATCAGAGAAGATACAAATAAATGGAAACACCTACCATGCTCATGGATAGGAAGAATATAGTTAAAATGTCCATACTGCCTAAATCAATATGTAGATTCAAAGCAATTCCTATCAAACTACCAAGGGCATTTTTCACACAAATAGAAAATATAATCCTAAAATTTATATGGAACCATAAAAGACCCTGAATAGCCTCGGCAATCCTCAGAAATAAGAACAAAGTCAGGGTATCACACTACCAGACATCAAAACATACTACAAAGCTACAGTAATCAAAACAGTATGGTGCTGGCATAAAAACAGGCACATAGATCAGTAGAACAGAATAGAGAGCCCAGAAATAAATCCATGCATATACGGACAGTTAATCTATGACAATGGAAGGAAGAATTTACACTGGAGTAAAAATAGTCTATTTAATAAATTGTGCTGGGAAAATTGGACTGACACATGCAAAAAAATGAAACTGGACCACCTCCTTATGCCATATACAAGAACAAATTCAAAATGGATTAAAGACTTAAATGTAAGACCTGAAACCATAAAACTCCTAGAAGAAAATATAGGGAGTAAATTTGCAGACATTACCCTGAGCAATATTTTTACTGATACATCCTCATGGGCAAGGGAAGTAAAAGAAAAAATAAACATGTAGGATTATATCAAACTTAAAAGTTTTTTTCACAACAAAGGAAACCATCAATAAAACAAAAAGGAAGCCTACTGAATGGGAGAATATATTTGTCAACGCTATATCTGATAAGGGGTTTATATTCAACATTTATAAAACACTCATGCAACTCAACATCAAAAAAACAAACAACCCAATTTAAAAAAGGGCAGAGCATATGAAGAGGTATTTCTCTATGAAAGACATACAGATGGCCAACAGGCATATGAAAAAAATGTTCAACCTCACTGGTCATTAGGGAAATGCAAATAAAAACCACAATGAGATACCACCTCACTCCAGTCAGAATGGCTATCATCAATAAATCAATAAACAAGTGCTGGCAGGGCTGTGGGGAAAAGGGGACCCTGCTGCACTGTTGGTGGGATTGCAGATTGGTGCAGCCACTATGGAAGTCAGTATGGAGGGATCTCAGAAAACTGGAAATGGAAATACCTTCTGACCTAGTAATTCTACTACTAGGTATATATCCTGAAAAACCCAAGACATTGATTCAAAAAAATATATACACCCCTATGTTCATTGCAGCTCTATTTACAATAGCTAAGACTCGGAAACAATTGAAATGCCCATCAGTAGATGACTAGATTAAGAAACTGTGGTACATTTACACAATGGAGTATTACACAGCTATAAAGAAGAAAGAAATCGTACCATTTGCAATGATATGGATGGACCTAGAGAACATTATGCTAAGTGAAATAAGTTAGTCAGAGAAAGACAAATACCATATAATATCACTTATGTGTGAAATCTAAAGAACTGAATAAATGAACAATGTAAACAGAAATAGTCTTAGAGACACAAAGGAAAAACTGATGAGGGCTAGATGGGATGGGGGTGGGCATGAGGGAGAAGGGGAAGGGATGAGGCAATATAAACTTGTAACTACAATATTACTGCAAGGATAGAAGAGACAGTTTAGGGAATATAATCAATAATGTTGTAAGTATTTTTTAGGGGACCAGGACTCATGTCTTGTCAGGGAGACCACTTCATGGACGGTGTAGTGGCCTGACCACTGCACTGTACATCTGAAGCTGCCGCTGAATAATATTAGATGTTAACTATAATTTAACACAAAGATAGTCATGGGATGTGAAGTGTAGTGTGGAGATGGAGTCAACGGAATTGTAATAGATAAGTATGACATCTTGGGGGGGGCAGTGGAGGCGGGAGGGGGTAGTCACTTTGTAAGGGGTGAAAAGGATAATTATTGCATTGTTTTGTGCATCTGTAACTAATAAAAAAAATACCGGGTGACCTCAGCTTCACCTGAAATGTTTATGTCCATGAAATTATGCAGATACTAGTAGTTCAGTCTGGGTAGCAAGATGGTGTTTTGGAAGTCTGAGCGGTAGAGTATCTCTTTGAGAAGCTAACACCAGGCAACACTGATAATGGGAAACGAGCCTTAGGCTGGATTTCCTTTGAACAGTGACTGACTTACCAAAGTCACCAATGTCTGGCATACACGTTGCAGGTACAAAACATCCCCTCATGTATGTTTAATTTCATGTGTGTTGTGTGTGCATGTGTATTTTCAGGTGTATAACATTGTGGTCCGATATTGATATAACTATTGAAGTGATCTGTTATGTCTAGTTACCGGGTAATACCATACAGAGTTATTACAACATTTTCCTATGCTGTACTTTACATCCCCATGACTCTTTTGTAACTGCCAATTTGTACTTATTGATCCCTTCATCTTTTCCATCCAGTCTTGCCAACCCCCTCCTATCTGGCAACCATCAGATTTTCCTGTTTCTATGAGCATGTTCCTCTTTGTTTGTTTATATATTTTTTTAGGTTCCACATATAAGTGTAAGCATGTGGTATTTGCCTTTCTCTGTCTGACTTATTGCACTTGGCATAAAAGCCTCTAGGTCCATCCATGTTGTCACAAATGGTAGCATTTCATTCCTTTTTATGGCTGAGTACTATTCCATTATATATATGTAGCACCTCTTTATCCATTCATCTACTGATGGACATGTAAGTTGCTTCCATATCTTGGCTATTGTAAATAGTGCTCCCATGAACATAGGGATGCATATATCTTTTCCTATTTGTATTTTGTGTTTTTTGGATAAAAACACAAATGTGGGATTCCTGGATCATATGGTAGTTCTATTTTTAATTTCTTAAGGAACCTGCAGACTATTTTGCATAGAGGCTGCACCAGTTTGCAATCCCACCAACAGCGCATGAGTGTTCCCTTTTTTGCCACATTCTCGGCAACACCTGTTGTTTGTTGATTGATTGATGATAGCTATTCTGATGGGTGTAGTTCAGATGTCAGTGTGGCTTTAACTTGCATTTCTCTGACCATTAGTGACCTTCAGCATATTTTCATGTGTGTATTGGCCATCTACAGGTCCTCTTTAGAGAAATGTCTATTCAGGCCTTCTGCCCATTTCCTAAACAAATTTTTGTTTGTTCTAAGTTGTATGAATTCTTTATATATTTTCAATACTAACATCCTATTGGATGTATCATTGGAAAATATCTTCCATTCAGTCGGTTTTCAGTTCGTTTTGTTGAAGGTCTCCTTTGCTGTGCAAAAACATTTTAGTTTTATGTAGTCCCAAATGTTTATTGTTTCTTTTGTTGCCCTTTCCCAAGGAGACATCTCCAAAAAAATATTACTAAGAGCAATGTCAAAGAGATTACTGCCTGTGTTTTTCTCCAGGAGTTTTATGGTTTGGGATGTTACATTTAAGACTTTAATCCATTTTTAGTTTATTTTTTATATGGTGTAAGAAGGTGATCTAGGTTCATTTTTTTTTATGTATCTGTCCAATTTTTCCAGCATCATTTATTGATGATGTTGTCTTTACCCCACTGGATACTCTTACTCCTTTTGTCATAGATAAACTGACCATAAAGGCATGGGTTCATTTCTGGGTTTTCTGTTCTGTTCAATTGATCTATGTGTCTGCTTTTATGCTGGTACCATGCTGTTTTGATTACTAGAACCTTGTTAGTGTAACTTCACATTAGGTAGTGTGATGTATGAGGTTTTACAATTAAGTTTGTGAACTTGTTGCAATGAAGTTGCTAACCTTTTTTGGATATCAGAGGGATTATTCATTATGAATTTGTACCAACTGGACAAACAGTTAACCGAGTTTATTATTTGGAAGTGCTGAAAAGACTGCGTGAAAAAATTAGACAACTTGAACTTGTCACCAACAACTCATGGCTCTTGCATCAAAACAATGGACCAGCTCACATGGCACTGTCTGTGAGGGAGTTTTTAGCCAGTAAACAAATCACTGTATTGGAACACCCTCCCTACTCGCCTGAACTGGCCCACAATGACTTCTTTCTTTACCCAAAGATAAAGGAAATATTGAAAGGAAGACATTTTGACGACATTCAGGACATCAAGGGTAATATGATGACAGCTCTGATGGCCATTCCAGAAAAAGAGTTTCAAAATTGCTTTGAAGTGTGGACTAGGTGCTGGCTTTGGTGCATAGGTTCCCAAGGGGAGTACTTTTGTTTTAATTTATTTTTTTATTATTATTAATAGTTACAGATGTACAAAATTAAGCAATAGTTATCTTTTTCAACCCGTACAAAGTGACTACCCCCTGCCCCCTCCCTTGCCCCCCACCCTGATATCATACATATCTATGATAATTCCATTGACTCCATCCCCACATCATATTCCACATCCCAAGGGGAGTACTTTGAAGGTGACTGTAGTGATATTCAGCAATGAGGTTTGTAGCATTTTTTCTAGGATGAGTGTGCGAACTTAATTGTCCAACCTCATATATCTCCGACCTTCTCCTTTCTCAAGATTGCTTGGTTCGAGTGTTTCGTGGTTCCATATAAATTTTAGAATGATGTGTTCTAGGTCTATGAAAAATACCATTGGTATTTTGGTATGGATTGCATTGAACCTACATGCTTTGGGTAGTGTGGACATTTTAACATAAATTCTTCATATTCATGAGCACAGAATATGTTCCCTTTTATTTGTATTCTCCTCACTGTCTTTCTTCAATTTCTTATAATTTTCCAAGCATAGGTCTTTACCTTCCTGGTTAAATTTATTGCTGGGTATTTTTTTATGCAATTATAAATGGGGTGTTTTCTTCATTTGTCTTTCTGATATTTCATTATTGGTGTATAAAACTGCAATAGATTCCTGAGTATTAGTTTTGAATCCTTCTACCTTGTAGGTAACCAACTGACTTTCTTTTGCTGGTTTTAAGTTTCTCTCTTTGTTTTTAACCTTTGGCATTTTAATTATGATGTTTCTGGTGTGGCCTGTTCAGATTCATCTGCTTTGGGACTTTCTGTGCTTGTACGTCTGTTTCCTTTACCAAGTTAGGGAAGTTTTCCATCGTTATTTCTTTAAACAGATTTTTAATCCTTGGCTCTACCTTCTCCTTCCACCACCACTATTATGTGAATGTTGTTATGCTTGATGTTGTCCCAGAAGTCCCTTTAACAATCCTTATTTTTTGGAATCCTTTTCTTTTGTTCTGATTGGGTGTTTTAAGCTACCTTGTCTTCCAAATTGCTGATTTGATCCTCTATTTCATCCAGTGCTGTTGATTTCATTTAATGTATTCTTCATTGCAGTTACTGTATTCTTCATTTTTGACTGGTTCTTTTTCATGATTTCTCTCTTTGTGTAACTTCTCACTGAGTTAATCTATTCTTCCCCTAAGGTCATTGAGCATCCTTATAACCAGTGTTTTGAACACTGTATCTGCTAGATTGCTTGCCTCCATTTTGTTTAGTTCTTTTTCTGGAGTTTTGTTCTGTTCTTTCATTTGGGACATGTTTCATTGTTTCCCCATGTTGGCTGCCTTCCTGGATTTTCTTCTATCCATTAGGTAGATCTGCTAGGTCTCCCAGTGTTGGCAGTGTGGTCTTATGTGTTAGGTGTTTTGTTGGGCCCAGTGGCATAGTCTCTCTGGTCACCTGAGCTGGGTGCTCCAGGTTTGTCTCTTCTGTGGGTTGTGTGTGTCCTCCTGTTGTACTTGAACCTTGATTGCTGTTGGAATGTTAGTGGGTGAGATTTGCCCTCTGCAGACTGGCTGTGAAGACTGTGACTACAGTGGACATGCTGTTGTGTGGATGCTGACCCCTGAGCAGGATTTGCTTTAGAGGGGCTCTGGTACCTGCCAAGACCACCCTTTGGGTGTGTTGTTTTAGGGGCTAATTGGGTGGTACTCTGATGTGGTCTGAAGCCAGCCACCAGGAGTCTTGGTTCTGGGGCCTCTCGGAAGGGGCTCTGGTGCAGACCCAGGTCAGCTGCTGCCTGTGCCCAGCCTGGGGCCACCTGTTAAGCACTACAAAATGATGTCCAGTTGGTAGCTGCCTGTGCTGGACTTGGAGGTCCCTGGGAGTGGTTATGCTGTGAACTAAGGCCGGCTGCCACTAGCGACAGGCTTGGGGGCTACTTGCAAGAGGTACTGCATGTCCCCAACAAGCATTTATTATCCTCCCCCCCCCAGAAAAAGTCATCCTGACCCATTTATTGTTGAAATAAAAAATAAAAGATACCTAAATACAAGGGTGAACATATATGGCAAAACAAAATAAAATTTAATGTTGAATTAAGGAGTGAGCTGAATGTTTGAGTCTTCCAATTGGTTTGAACCCAAAACTGCTTAAAAATGGGTATGTTCACAGTGAATGGCAACTGGCTTATAGGTGAGAGGATGGTGGAAGTCATTCCAGTTAAACTCCAGGGAAATTCTGTCCAAGAGAAAATACTTTAATTGTTGCTGCAATTGACTATTCAATCTGGCAAAACTATGTTGGTTTCCTTGCTGCATCTAATTGATGCCTGAATAGCTTTCTTATCTTTCACAACAGAGCTAGGCATATATAAGGCTGTGATGCAAGAACAGCAACTAAGACACCTTTCTTTTGTGCACATTTGTCAACGTCTGGCCTTAATTCATCTTTGGATCTTATTTTTTTCTTTGAACAGGTTTACGTAGTAGAGCAAGAGTTGGTGTACTTTTGCTCACATTGGTGGGAGCACTAGCAGCTGTCTTTTCTTCCATTTTACAATCTGTTTTGGCAACTCGAAGAGACCTTGCAGGATCAGAAGCTGGCAAGACCTCTGGATGTTTCTCAGCTTCATCACCTTCTTCTTTACATTTGATGCAGCAAATACTTCAAATTGGCTGAAATTTGCAAAATTGGGTTGTTCTGGTATCTGCTGAGGTGAGGTACTTTGCAAAATTGGGTTGTTCTGGTATCTGCTGAGGTGAGGTACTAGTGTGAGTTATTAGGCTACCAGCATCCACTGGGCAATGCACGAGGGGACCAGGAGCCTGTGAGGGCTGTGGTCTTGGAGGCACTGCAGGAGGATGGGGCTCTAGCTCCAGCCTGTTGTCCCATGGTGACCATACAGGTCCAATTCATATCTAATGATGATGATCTAGAAGGAGAGGGCTGTAGCCTTAGAGGGGAAGAGGAGATGCAATCTTAGCAGCTGACGTTCCTGAATCCAATCTTTGATGAGTTCCATTGTTCCTGATCTGTTCTGGGTCTGAAGTGAATGAATCTGAACTCTGTAACCATTGGCAATAGTATTTCCCGACGCAAATTTTACAATGAATTTTTCTTATTGTCTTCTGAAAGGTCAGATGTTTTCACAAGTAATGGGCTAGTGGGATTTGCATGATTACTGCCAGTTTATGTTCCATTTCCTGAATGTGAATTTTGCTTGGAGTAATCTGAAAGGGAACTATGGAAAGTGGACGAAGAATAGCAGTATCAGGGTCAACTGGTGCAATGTTGGGATCAAAGTGGGTCAGAGTCTGTGAGCTTGAAGTGCGTTCACTAAATGTCTCCCACTGCTCACTGCTCTGATTCATCTCCAGCCAAGTCTGGCTCAGCGATGACATTGACGGTGACTTGCTTGGAGGTGCTTCTGCAGGAGAGACTGAATCACCTCTCTCACCTGTCTGATCTTTTCAAAACTAGAAAATGCTATTTATACTGTAATTTGAATCTGTAAAAAATTTACAGGTAAAGGTAATCTAAAAAAAAAAAAAACTAGAACAGCTTTAATGACAACTCTTTATATAAGAAAGCTTTTAGAGTCTCACTACCTGCATCCACTAATAAAAACAGCTTGCTCTTATTGAGAACTCACTGTGTATTAGGCGTGAGATTAAGACATGTACATGAATTACCTCTTTTCCTCCTCACAACACCAGAAGTAGTGCTATTTTTACCCCATTTCACAGATGACCACAGTGAACTGAGACAGAGACATGAATTCCCAAACATCTTAGTAAGTGGCTGAACTTAAATTTAAACATATACAATAGAACTTGAGGACCTGTGCACTTAACCATTAGTCTATATGGTAATGAATAAATGTGAAGTTTACAAGCTCGATGAGTGATGATAAGTTTGCTGCAAGAAGTCAGTAGGGAAGAGATCCTACAAGCCTGGTTTAACAGAAATCTCAGTCCTAACGGACTGAGGTTTAATCAATTAAACCTCAATAATACAAACTGATATGGCTCATGGTCTGAAAAGTTGAAGAGATTTCTAGAATTATTTTAAAAAGGGCAGTTAATTTGAACATAGTCTTCTGCTTTGTATTAATGCAATGCACAGGTTCAAAAAGGTGAATCTTGGCTCTGATTGGGCAGAAGTCAGCTGCTGGAATCTTTTGAAGAAATTCACTGGAGATATGAAATAGAAAGAGAAAGATTAAATGTAAATAGAAATGGATTATATTAATGGACATTTTTTTTTGAGGGCAGTGTCACTGGCCCTCATATGTGGGACCCGAACCGGGGCCGCTGGCTTCCCAAGCCAGCACTTAACCACCACTCCACTGGGACAGTCCTAGAACTGGATTATTTTAAATGGCTAGTGGACTGAGCATATCTTTTTTTTAAAAAGATTTTATTGGGGATTTGGGGTAGGGGAACAGCGTTGAGGAATCGGGGAAGGGGAACAGACAAGTTGCTGTCGTTTTGTTCTTCAGTCTAGTTGTGGAGGACGTTGCTTCACTGGCCCATGTTGGTATCATCATTGCACTCTTCCCGGATGAGGCAGATCAGTCGCCGGCCTCTGGATGTCGCTCACTGTGGCCATCGGCAGCTCAGGCTGGCTGCCAGCTGCTCACGCTGGCTGCTGGCCACTCACTGTAGCCTATGGCAGCCCACTGCAGCAGGGGCTGCAGCCCACACCGTCACCGGGGCTTGTACAGCCCAGTTCCAGGTGGAGCTGTTGTTAGCTGTGGAGGGCAGTGTCACTGCCCCTCATATGTGGGATCCGAACTGGGGCTGCTGGCATCCCAAAACCAGCTCTTAACCAATGCACCACTCGGCCGGCCCTGGACTGAGCATATTTAACCAATAAATATAATGCTTAGTGACAAATAAAAATTATAACAAATGAATTAGGATTGATTTTCTAATCCAACTTTCTGCAATCATTAACAGAGTATGATTACCCTGTGGTTACCAATCTGAATCTCATGTTTTGAGAAAAGCTTTTTAATCCCTTTCACTCCTCTAGAGGCCTCTAATAAAGTACTAGAAAATGGTACCTCTTTTTGCTATATTCCTCCAAAGTTTGCTTTTCTGGTTCTAAAGATCATAGAAAGAATGGGAATGGTTAGTCCCAAGGGTCCTTGTTAGCCAATGAAGTAGGAAAGGATAAACTTATAATGGAATACAAGCTAAGTCTTTCTCTTAGAATGCACCTAAACCTTTGGCTTCCTACCAGAGAAAACAGAAGTCTATAGTACTTGAAGGAAACTGGCAAGCCAAGTGAAGGGGGCCAGGAAATCCATGATATAGGTAATGAGATCTTTGAAACTGTCCATATTGGAGTTCGGACAGGGCGGGAGGAATGTGTTTCTGGGACTGTGCTGAAAGATTAAGAGAGGAGAGAGAATAGAGTGAGGAACAAGTTCAAAAAGAGTGAAAAATGGAGGGGTGGAAAGAGTCACTGAGACTTTGGAGGTTGGTGATGTGACCTCTGAGAAGTGTGAACCTGACCACGAATGGAAGGAGAAAAGTAGAGATCACTGGAGTAATAAGGTTTATCAACTGAGTAAGGGGATTACCAAAGTGTAATTAGCATCAACATGGACTCTTCTCCGTATATGTTGGTGATCTGCTTTGTGTTTCGGATTCTATGTCTGCTGGATGTCAAAACCATAAAATAATAGAAAATTATAATAATTTACCCTACCATAACATTTTATAATGTGATATCAAGGTGAACAGTTTTTCTTATTTTCACCTCACAGAGAGCCCTTTCTTATTATAATTGCAAAATCCATTCATACAGTTTCAGTTCTATGGCAAAACATTTTAAGACTGTGAAAGATGAACAGGTCATCTTATTAAGGTATTAAGATATTTTAGACTTCCAGTAAAATGGCACAATAGACAGATGCTGTGCTAACTGCCTCCCAGGATCACACCAAAATTACAAACAAATTATACAGCATTCAACCCCAGAGGTCCCCGGAACACTAGATGAACAGAACCACTAAACGAAGAACTTAAAGAGGAGGCCGCATCAGGTCTGGTAGGCCGGGCGGGGACAAGAGAGAGCAAACCCCGTGAGGGAAGCCCCAGCCATGGGGAGGCTCCTCCGGTTGGGGGAGACCTTCTGGCCGCACACCAAGCTCACCAGCCCAGAGTTCCTTCGCCGGGAAGAGGAGTTCCAAGATGGCTGGCAGTAAATTAGTGAGGACTCTCTTTGCTCAGCTCGGTGAGGCTGAGAGTGGCTAGAGAATCAGTGGGGCCGGCGCCCGGGCTTGCTCAGTGGTGAGCACTTACCTGGTACCTGGTGGAGGGAATAGCTGTCTGAGCCGAGCCCAGGAGCCTGCGGGGACGGAGTGAACTGAGCACCATTGGTGCAAAGGCTGGAGGTTTTTGGACTGTTGTTCCCGTGGTGTGGAGCCTGCACGCAAGTGGTGTAGGGAAGGTGCCATTTTGTTGGGCTTGGGCGCTCCCACAGAGGATCAGGTCCGAGACCTCATTGGTCTGGTGGAATTGGCGCAGAAGTGCGTGCACGCGCGCATGCAGTCTTGGATCCCCACCCTCCACCCGGCTTATACTGCATTGCCAGGGAAATGCTGGGCGGGTGCCCTCCGGCTCCAACAGGCTGCTCACTGAGTCCCGGGAGTGCACAAGCCGCCTCAGGTTCCCGCTCTCTGTGCACTGCACTTGCAGAGTTGCCAGGCTGGTGATTGGTTGTCAGGCTGCTCAGCCTGATCTGAGAGCAGCTGATTGGGACAGACTGAGACCAGGAGTTTCCCTGGGAGTGTTGGGCCTTGAGCTGTGTGCCTGTGTGATCCAGCCAGGGCTCTCCTGGTGATCTATCTAATACATCAAAGCAATCCCAGAGGACAGCCAGAATGGAAAAACAAAGAAACATGTCACAAGTAAAAGATCATAAGAAACCTCTAGAAATGGAGCTAAATGAAACAGAGGGATCCAACCTTTCAGAGACAGAGTTTAGAACACTGATGATAAGAATATTTAAGGAACTTAGTGAGGACATAAAGAAGGATAGGGAAACCATAAAAAACAACCTGTTAGAACTAAAGAATACAATAACTGAAATGAAGAACACACTCAAAGGAATCACCAGTAGAGTAGATGAAGCAGAGGAGCAGATTAGCGATTTGGAAGACAAAATAGCAGAAATCACCCAGTTGGCACAGCAAAAAGACCAAAGAATAAAAAACAATGAAAATAGTTTAAGAGCCCTATGGGACAAGGTGAAATGCAACCACCTTTGACTCATAGGAATACCAGAAAGAGAAGAGAAGAAGCAAGGGGTCGAGAATGTATTTGAAAAAATAATGACTGAAAACTTCCCTACCCTGGTGAAGGAAATCAACATATATGCCCAGGAAGTGCAGAGGGTTCCAAACAAGCTGAACCCAAACAGGTCCACACCAAGACACATCATAGTTAAAATGGCAAAGGTTAAAGACAGAGACAGAATCCTAAAAGCAGCAAGAGAAAGACAGCAGGTTACATACAAAGGAACTCCTGTTAGACTAACAGCTCACAGAAACTCTGCAGGCCAGAAGGGAGTGGCAGGAGATATTCAAAGTGACACAAAATAAAGGCCTACAACCAAGATTGCTCTACCCAGCATGGCTATCACTTAAAATTGAAGGAGAAATAAAGAGCTTCTCAGAAAAGAATAAGCTTAAGGAATTCATTACCACCAAGCCAGCATTGCAAGAAATGTTAAAAGGGCTTTTTTAAGCAAAACAAAGGGGTAAACAACCTAACTCAGGGAGACCAGGAATACAAATAACAAAATGGCAATACATATGCACCTATCAATAATTATTTTAAATGTGAATGGGCTAAACGCTCCAATCAAAAGACAGAGAGTGGCTGAGTAGATAAGAAAATAGGACACATGTATATGCTGTTTACAGATGGAATAAGATATTTCATGCAAATGGAAACGAGGGAAAAAAAATCTGGAGTACCAATACTTATTTTTGACAAAATAGACTTTAAAATGATAACAATAAAAGAAAGAGAAGGGCACTATAACCCTGATAAACATCCATGCATCCAACATAGGAATTCCTAATTACATATAACAGATTCTGACAGACATAAAGGCAGAGATCAACAGTAACACTATCAGAATAGGGGACTTCAACACCATTGTCACCAATGGACAGACCCTTTAGACAGAAAAGCAACACAGAAAGAGGGGCCTTAAATGACACTTTAGACCAGCTGGACTTCGTTGATATTTTTAGAGCATTTCACCCTGAAAAAACAGAATATACATTCTTCTCAAGTACACAAGGGACATTTTCCAAGATAGACCATGTTAGGCCACAAAACAAGTCTCAGTAAATTTAAGAAGATTGAAGTCATATCAGGCAGATATAAAGGAAAATCTGATGGTTGCTGGCTGGGAGGGAGTGGGGCAGAGGGAGAGGGGGAAGGTTTTGGACAGTGTAGGTGGGACTACAATGTTGCCACAAGGATATGGGGGCAGATCTGGGAATGTAATTGATAATGTTGTGAAGAGACTATTATGTTGTGTGAAATAATTCAGTCGGAGAAGGACAGGTACCATGTGATCTCCCTTGTGTGTGTAGTCTGAAGAGCTGAGTGAACCATCAAAGTAAACAGACTCGTAGATGTAGAGGAAAAACTGAGGGTTGCTAGTTGGGAGGGGGGTGGGGATGGGGGAAAGGGGATGGGATTAGACAGCATAAATATACAACTACAATATTGCCACAGGGATATGAAACACAGTTCAGGGAATTTAATAATGTTGTAAAATTTTGTGGCGTGTCAGATATTTACATGTCTTGTTAGGGAGACCACTTCATGGATGGAGTAGAGGGTTGATCACTGCACTGTACACCTGAAGCTGATGTTGTATATTATTGTATGCCAACTGCAACTGAATATGTGGATGGTCACGGGATGTGGAGTATACTGTGGAGGGGAGTCCGGGGACTTGTGATAGATATGTATGATATGGGGGGAGGGGAGTGAGGTGGCGAACTGGGGGAGGGGGGTTGTCACTTTGGGGGGTAAAAAGTATAACTATTGCATTGTGTTGTACACCTGAAACTAATAAAAAATAAATAAAATTTTAAAAAAAGATATTTTACATTTGGAATATTTGACTATGAGCGTGTCTCTTAGGTTTGAGGAAAGCCAGTTTGCTAGTTTGAAGTGTGTTAAAAACACATTATTTAGCTCATCTGGGGCCTGAGGGCAGTAAAAATAAAGGGAGCATATAAAATATACAAGATTTATTTAAAGAAAGCAAGGGGTTCATGGATTGTGCCTCATTTGCCTTCAGTTGGCTGCTGTGAAGTCATTTGGAGAATAAACATATGTCTGTCTTGGGTGGTTAAGTCCATCAAGCTATAGAAGAGCAGGTGCCAGCATGGAAAATAAACTGACATGGCCGAGAAGCAGCAATTCATTGGCTCTGAGAGATGAAAAGAAAGTGATATGTCTGCGTCAAACATGATTCCAGCACCACCTCCTCAATGTTAGCTGTGTCAGCATTTCTTTCCCCGGTATACAAAATCCACAATTACTACCGATATTTATTTTTCTTTTTTAAAGAGAGAAAATTCTATATTGGTCGAAGTAAAAAAAAAGAAAAAAAATTCACATAACCTTATCAAACTAAATGAGTTGGTGTGTACATTAAAGTTACAAAATGCACAAATTTATATCATTCCTCATACTTTATAATAATATACTTGCTTATCTCATTTTTTGGATGAAACTAATATATTTAATATAAAACATAAATTAAAACCTAAAGTCCACAGTGGAAACTGAAATTATTATTAGAGTTTGAAAAATGGGGTGATACTTGTGAAATTATAGCTATTTATCACTGGACTCATACTCAAAGACATCTCTTCTGATGATGATTGTAATCTTTATGTGTGGTTGTGATTGAGAAGCAAATATGTGAGCAGAATTTTAAGGTGATCATTTAACTTTTTTACTAACATACTATTTTCAAAGTTCTGTTCTATTAGCAAGTGTGTATTATTACAATAAATTTCCTTAAATGGAGGATTACTAAATTAGGTATTTCTAAGGGATCTCATTCTTTTAATTTATTGTTTAGAAAGGAATAACTCAAAGGCCCAAAGAATTGTCATATCTAGGTAGTGAGTACCTCAGAAGTAAAAGTAAAATCTCCCTTCTCCCAGTCAAGTTCTTGAACACAAAGTTGACAATGTTTTCCTTCAAGCAGCAACCTATCAGGCAGATCAAATCACTACTGTTTTATGAATCAGAGCATTTTTAAGGATGTTTCAGTGTGAGTCTTTGGATCTTCTTATACCTTTCCTCGTTTTTTTTATTTTTTGTGATGTGCATATGCTTTTTTATTTATTTTTATTTTTTAATTAGTTTCAAGTGTACAACACAGTGCAATAGTTATACTTTTTACCCCTCAAAGTGACAAACCCCCCTACACCAATCCACTGCCCCACTCCCCCTCCGCCCCCAATATCATACATATCTATTAAAATTCCACTGACACCTTTCCTCTTTATAGTTCCTCCAGTTTGGTTTGTTGAGCTATAGCTCTTCCTACCCATGTTTTCCTTGTCAGGTATGTATGATAATAGTGAGAATGGTCACTCAAACAAACTCAACTAAAACCAAAATGAATTCTATTCTTGTTGCCTTAAATACCGGCCCTAAAGTAAAACTTGCTCTAATCTTTCAGGTTTATTGTTCCCAGAAGGCTTTTTAAAAAATGTGTCATGTAGGGATGTGGAATATAGTGTGGGGATGTAGTCAATGGAATTGTAATAGATATGTATGATAGCAGGGGGGGCAGGGGAGGGGGGCGGGAGTAGTCACTTTGTAAGGGGTGAAAAAGATAAGTATTCCATTATTTTGTACATCTGTAACTAATAATAATAATAATAATAATTATCTATATGCAAAAAAAATGTCTCATGTAATCATCTGCCTATAGTCACATGCCAATATGCAGACCCTCTCTCAGGTATAGAAAGATTTCAAGCCTTGTTGGAGAGGGAAGTCATGATTGCAATCAATACTCAAGCCGATCTGGCTGCTCCTGTGGTTCTACTTTATGTCCCAGTTCTAGAAACTTCTTGGGATCAAGTCCTCATTGTATGACCATTTCCTATCTGGAGTCTGTTATTATTCCTGATCTTGATAAGCAACCCAGCACGTCAATGACTTCAGGATTGGGATTCTGATTTTTTTCATGGCCCTATCCTTGCCACTTGAGACCTGATTCTGAACTTCACACTCCATGTCTTAGGGCTGGCTTGCTATGTCCTCACATCTCTTGATAGTAGCCTGTATGCTTACTGCATCTCAACACTATATTGCTTCCCTGTCGGTCCGTATTTTTTGTGCCCAGCATGCCAGCTATGTCATCTTTACTGTAGCTCCTCAGGCTAACTGGTTACCTATCAGTCTCTTTCAAGATAACTGCCTTTGCCTGTATGGCTGGACTTCCTGACCTGCCAGTAACTTTTCCTCTACTAAGTACATCTATTTCCAGGCCCATACTCTCTAGGACTGGCCTTCTATCTTGCAATCAAACCTTCTGTGAAGGGTCATTCAACAGAGAAAACTCAAATCCTCCATCCTAGCTAGCACTGTCTGTTCCAAGATCTCTTTGAACATGGCATCACAACATTTAATATTATGCAGATATTTGTTAAGAATTTTCTGCAAATCTTTTATTCTCTCTGAAAATTATAGATTCATGTCTCCAAAATACACTAGACATAAAAGCTTAGATAAAATGTGCACATTCTTTCAAAATTCATCTTTATTTTACCACATATAAAATATAGCTATCAGAAAAAGCATAGCAACATTTCTGCTTAATCTATTAAAAACATGTTGCATATTTAATGAGTCATTAGAAGCTTGTCATGTAGAAGACATCAATTTAAAAATCACAAAAGAAAACTAGTGCCTCCATTACCATGACATTCAAATTAGTAGATGAACTACAGAGACAAAGAAAAACCATGAGAATTACAGACAGGAAACGTATGAGGCTGTGCTTGCTTCTTTCAACATCAATAGATTTTTTAAAACTGGAGTTAAGTTGAATTTGATTCATGTACTCAATTTGTGCTTGAAAATATATTTATTTAGAAAAAAATGAAGACTTTTTTTCACACTTATTTCCTTAATCTATATCAGCTTCATTTAAAATCTAACCTGATGAAGGTATGTTACTTCTTAAATATGCCTCTCATTATTCTCTCAACATTTATCCATTAATATCTTTTGACATAAGACATGGGAGGTAAATGCATAGTAATGTGGATTTATAAGCACATCTCCATTTCTGAAACAGTTATTTTTAGAATGACACTAGGAAAATAGTATCAAATAAAATATAAATCTTCAACAAAAGCCCCACATTTTCTAAAGATACATTCAAAAGCAATGGTAACACTTTTTGAAAGGCAGTATATCAAGAATTTTAAGAATCTGAGACAGACAAACATGGATAAAAATCCTAATTCTACATTATATTTGCTGTATGACTTTTGACAAGTCTTTCCTCGGTTTCATCATTTGTCTACATAACTATACTTTTTTACAATAATGAATGAGCTAATTTATATAAATGCTTAGCAGAGTGTCTGGCATGTGGAAAATGTTTAATAAACAGTAGCTAGTATCATTATCATCTTATTGTCAATAATCACTCTATTCCTATAGTTCTTGACCTTTATTTACAGTTAACTTGTATTATAATATTCTGAAATTCCTTTGGTGATACTCAGTTATAACATTTTATCACAGATTCTATGTATGAGGTTGTTTAATATTTAATCAGGCTGTGGTATTTTCCTTTTGAAAAAGGGTGTGTTGAGATATGTAGAAAAGATAAATGAGAACATTAAAAAGGTGCATTTTAAGTAGTTTACTTCTTGACAATATATTCAGAGCACAACAAAATCAATTCTTTCATATGAATTCTTTTGAAAACTCTTGCCCAGAGAGGCTACAGGATCATTCATCATTTCTTACTGTTTCTACATCCATCACATCTTTTTCCTCTGCTTTCCATATGATCTCCTTAGCTTTTCTGATTGTAGCAATAAGCAGAACTTATGAATAAATTCAAATTTGGGACAAAGACGAAGCACAGTGGCCAGATATGACCTTAGGTCTCTATAGCTTACAGCCCTCAGGGTAACTATCATAAGAAGAAAGTTATTACATGCCAGCTGTGCAGAAGGCTAGGGTGGGTAGTAGAGAGAGGAAGTTAAATGGGCATGATCTGCCAACTCTGGCAGGCATCTTTAGGTGGTGATTATTTTGTATTTATAAAGTGTCCCCTGTACTGTCTCTGTCAAAACAAATCCAAGTCTTCTCTGCTTTGAAAAACCTTGTGTCTTAATAAAGCCAAATATATATATATATATATATATATATATATATATATATATATTAGCCAGAGTAGATATACACAAGAGATGCTGGTCATATATTTATGCATTTTATGGTAAGGAAAGTAAACAAGGGCCGGCCGAGTGGTGCGGTGGTTAAGCCCTGGCTTGGGAAGCCAGCGGCCCCAGTTCGGGTCCCACATATGAGGGCCAGTGACACTGCCCTCAAAAAAAAAACGAAAAAAAAAAAAAAAAAAAGAAAGCAAACAAATAGAATATGATCCTCTTTGTCTGTTGTAGCTCTATGGTATTGATACTATTGAGTTAAACTGTTGACAGCAGGGAGAAATTCAAGATAATGCAATGGTAGGAACTATCGGAGAATATCCCCAATCTCTCCTTTTATTCAGAATCCCTCCTTTTTAGTTCTCTTTTTCTCTGTAAATCTGAAAACTTACATTAATCATATTTAATGTTCCCAGAATTATGCTCTCTTTGGGGGGATACAAAAAAACACCCTTATTATTCTTTACCTTTATTGAGAGGAGTCACATATATTTGGAATAACCACCAAACAATCCTAATAAAAATATTAAATTATAAATTCTATCAAATAGACAATAGGAGTTGGAAAAGAAATAAATCAGAGAAGACTAGAAGAGCTTTAAAAATTATGGATTCAATTAAATTGTAAGTGAAATTTTAGTATCAAGTTTAAAACATTATTTATATAGTTATTTTCTTTGTATTTATCCTTATTTTTTCTTTAAACTGAAGAATTGTGAGATAATACTCAAGATTTTCAAATGCTATTTAAAAACAAACAAAATGAGGTCAATTCCCTCATAAAGTAATGAGGAAGGAAAAAGAAAGAAAGGACTTTTGCATATATCGATGCACTTTGTTTTCTGGGTGACAAAATTATAAAGATAATGATTAATTGAAGATCTATGGAAAACACACCAATTTAAGAACTGGACAGAGGAAGAGTATCCACAAGATAAACCAGACATGGTCATAATAGTCAGAGGAGAGCCAAGAGTATGGAGAACCAGGATATAAATTTTCTATTGCTTTTTTTTGTTAGTATTTTTTATTTTGTTGTAAGAGCACTTAATATACAAGGTGTGATCACAAAACATGGTGAACGCTACTGCTGAGTATCATCCAATGGAAAGGCAGAGATCTTCAATACTGGAAGCAGTACATTGAACCTTACTAACAGTATGTGACAAGTTTCAACTTGTTCGGTGCAGTCAGTCGGGTGTGAGCTATGGCTGAGAGAAGGTGTGTTTTAAACTGTGCTATAAATCATGGATCACAAACAACACATTAACATGAAATGAGTAAATGGTTTCATCCTCCATCATAACAACGCTCCGTGTCACACATCGCTTCTGGTACAGCAATTTTTATCAAACAAAAACATTATGATGGGGACTTCTGCTAATATGGGGGAATAGACAGACTCTGTGACAACTGCCTCCCAGGATCACACCAAAATTACAAATAATTTATACAACATTCAATCCTGGAAGTCCCCGGAACACTAGATGAAAAGAACCTCTCAACAAAGAACTTAAAGAGGAGGCCACATCAAGTCTAGTAGGAGGGGTAGAGATGAGAGAGGGTGAGCCCTGTGAGGGACACCTCAGCAGTGGGAAGGCTTCTTCAGTTGGGGGAGAGAACCTCCGGCCCCACACCGAGCTCACCAGCCCAGAGTTACTCTGCTGGAAAGAGGAGTTCCACGATAGCTGGCAATAGAAATTAGTGGGGACTCTCTTTGCTCAGTTCGGTGAGGCTGAGGGCGGCTAGAGAACCAGTGGAGCTGGCATACGGACTCACTCGCTGGTGAGCACTCACCCAGTCCCTGGTGGAGGGAGTAGCTGTGTGAACGGGACCCAGGAGCCTGCAGGGATGGACTGAACTGAGCACCTTTGACACGGGAGCTGGAGGTTTGGGGACTATTGTTTCCCCCGTGTGGAGCTTGCACACGAGTAGTGTACAGGAGGGCGCCATTTTGTCAGGGTTGGGCACTCCCACAGAAGGTCAAGTCCTGGACCGCATTGGTCTGGTGGAATTGGAGGAGTACGTGTGTGTGGGAGCGCATGCATGCAGCCTTGTATCCCTACCCTCTGCTGTGCAGCCAGGGAAATGCCTGCTGGGTGCGCTCTGACTCCATCAGGCTGCTCATTAAGACATGGGAGTGCCCGCGCCGCCTCAGATCCCGGCTCTTCGCACTATGCATGCAGAGTTGCCAGGCTGGTGATTGGTTGTTGAGCTGCTCGGCCTGATCTTTGAGCAGCTGATTGAGACAGGCTGAGACTGAGAGTTTTCCTGGGAGTGTTGGGCTGTGAGCTGTGTACCTGCGTGATCCAGCCGGGGATATCCTGGTGATCTATCTAATACATCAAAGCAATCCCAGAGCAACAGCCAGAATGAGGAAACAAAGAAATATGTCACAAGTAAAAGATCAGAAGAAACCTCCAGAAATGGAACTAAATGAAACAGAGGGATCCAACCTTTCAGAAACAGAGTTTATAACACTGATGATAAGAATGTTTAATGAACTTAGTGAGGATATAAGGAAGGATAGAAAAATCATAAGAAACAACCAGTTAGAACCAAAGAATACAATAACTGAAATGAAGAACACACTCGAAGGAATCACCAGTAGAGTAGATGAAGCAGAGGATCGGATAAGTGATTTAGAAGACAAAATAGCAGAAATCACCCAGTTGGAACAACAAAAAAGAAAACAGAATAAAAAACAATGAAAATAGTTTAAGAGCCCTATGGGACAAGATGATGTGCAACAACAATGCATCATAGGAATACCAGAAGGAGAAGAGAAGAAGCAGGGGGTCGAGAATGTATTTGAAAAAATAATGACTGAAAACTTCCCTACCCTGATGAAGGAAATCAACATACATGCCCAGGAAGTGCAGAGGGTTCCAAACAAGCTGAACCCAAACAGGTCCACACCAAGACACATCATAGTTAAAATGGCAAAGGTTAAAGACAGAGACAGAATCCTAGAGGCTGCAAGAGAAAGACAGCAGGTTACATACAAAGGAACTCCTGTTAGACTAACAGCTGACTTGTCTACAGAAACTCTGCAGGCCAGAAGGGAGTGGCAGGAGATATTCAAAGTGACACAAAATAAAGGCCTACAACCAAGATTGTTCTACCCAGCATGACTATCACTTAAAATTGAAGGAGAAATAAAGAGCTTCTCAGAAAAGAATAAGCTTAAGGAATTCATTACCACCAAGCCAGCATTGGAGGAAATGTTAAAAGGGGTTTTTTAAATCGAAGAAAGGGGTAAACAATCTAACCTAGGAAGACCAGGAATACAAATAATAAAATGGCAATACATATGCACCTATCAATAACCACTTTAAATGTGAATGGGCTAAATGCCCCAATCAAAACACAGAGAGTGGCTGAGTGGACAAGAAAACAGGACCCATGTATACGCTGTTTACAAGAGACTCATCTCAGAGCAAAAGACACACACAGACTGAAACAGTAAAGGGATGGAATAAGATTTCATGGAAATGGAGATGAGAAAAAAAGCTGGAGTAGCAATACTTATTTCAAACAAAATAGACTTTAAAATGAAGACTACAATAAAAGACAAAGAAGGGCACTACATAATAATAAAGGGATTGATTCAACAAGAGAGGACATAACCCTAATAAACATCTATGCACCCAACATAGGAGTTCCTAAATATATAAAGCAGATTTTGACAGACATAAAGACAGAGATCAACATCGTAGTAAGGGACTTTAACACCCCGTTGTCACCAATAGACAGATGCTCCAGAGAGAAAATCAACACAGAAAGAGTGGCCTTAAATGACACTTTAGACCAGCTGGATTTCATCAATATTTTTAGAGCATTTCATCCTGAAGCAACAGAATATACATTCTTCTCAAGTGCACATGGAACATTTTCCAAAGTAGACCACATGATAGGCCACAAACCAAGTCTCAGTAAATTTAAGAAGATTGAAATCATATCAAGCAGATATAGGGGAAAAACTGATGGTTGTTAGCTGAGAGGGGGGTGAGGATGAGGGACAAGGGGAAGGGATTAGACACAGCATAAATAGGTAACTACAATATTGCCACAGGGATATGAAAGCCAGTTTTGGGAATATAATTAATAATGTTGTGAATATTTTGTAGGGTGTCAGATGGTCGCATGTCTTGTTGGGGAGACCACTTCAGGGAATAGGTAGAGGCTTGATCACTGTGCTGTACACCTGAAATTAATGTTGTATAATATTGTATGTTAACTGTGATTGAATGTGTATATATAGTCATGGGATGTGGAGTACAATGTGGGAGCGGAGTCAAAGGAATTGTAATAGACATGTATGATATGGGGGGAGTGGGGTGGCGGATTGAAGGAGGAGGGTTATCACTTTGAGAGGTAAGAAGTATAACTATTGTGCTATGTTGTAATAAATAAACAAAGAAAAAAAGAAGACAAAAACCCCAAAACATTATTATGTGTCCTCATCCTCTTTTTCACCAAATCTGGCACCATGGGACTTCTGGCTCTTCCCCAAAGTCAAAATGACAATGAAGGGTAAATGTTTTGAATTGATTCAGGACATCCAGGCAGCCATGATCACACAACTAAAGACAATCACAAAAGAGGACTTCTAGAACTGCTTCAGAAAGTGGCAACAACAATGGGATAAGTGTGTTCGAAATCAGGGGGAGTATTTTGAGGGAGATTAATGGCAATGTGTCTTTTTCTGTAATAAATTTTATTTAAATATTCACCATTTTTTTTATCACACCTTGTAAGATCTACCCTAATAGCAAATTTTTAAGCATACAAGTGCTGTGCAACAGATTGCCACAAATTTATCATTTTAAAACTATACCCATTTATTCCATCACAGTTATATTGGTCAGAAGTCCGGGGACAAAGTCTCACAATCTAAAATCAAAGTATCAGCCAGGTTGGTCTATTATTTGGAGACCCTGGGGGAAGAATCTGTGTACAAGCTCACTCAAGTTGTTTACAGAATTTAGTTCCACAGAGTTGTAGGAATTTGGTCCACATTTTCTTGCCGGCTGTTGGCCAGGGGCCTCTCTCAGCAAGTTAAGACTGCTCACATTGTTTCACACATGCTCATCTACCCTCCACTCCAGCTTTAAACAAGCATTGGTGAGTCAATTCCTTCCCATACTTCCAATCTCTCTGACTTCCCTTTCTGCACCCAGATGGAAAAAAAAAAAAACTCTACTTTTAAAGGGCTCATTTGATTAACTCAGGTCCTCCTGGATAACCTCCACATTTTAAGGTCAAATGACTTGAGACTTTGATCCCTCACAAGAGTCCCTACATTACTGTTTCATTGAATAACCAACGGGGAGGAATCTTGGGGTGGAGGCATCTTTAGAAATCTGCCTACCACATCCAATAACAACAACAACAAAAATATTTCAAGAACAAATGGATAAACCAAGTATAAAGAGCTATGGCAAGCTAAAGGTCAAATACTAAGTAAAAGACACTGATATGTTAATCTGATGGAGAAGGGTGATTTTGGAATGAGCTAATTTGGCAGAGAGATGGGATTGAAGAGAACATTGGAAGTGTGGTGAAATTACAAGGGAATGAGGATTAAATGGGTGGTTCAAAAGCATAGACATTAATACAGCATAGTGAAGAAGAAATAGAAATCGATTCCTAGATACATTTACAGTAACATTGAAGAACCTCAAAGATGAATAGAAAAACTTAAAAAGTACTTAGAAAAGATAGATTACTACAGAGAAATAAGAGTTAAACTCACAAAAAAACAAAACAAATGGAAAACAAATAAAAAACTCAACAGCAATAATGGAAGCCAGAAGATAGTGGAGTATTATTTTCAAATGCTTGAAGAAAAATATTATCAACCTAGTAGTATGCACCTAGCAAAGTTATTTTTCACCAAGGAAAGAAAAACAATATTTTAGGATACATGAAAATTGAGAGATTTTACCGTAAATGAGTCCACACTGATGGAACTTCTAAAGGCTCTACTTTCTCATGAGAATGCTTAACAGTGAGAACAAAAAGATAAAAATGTAGGCATATCTAACATGCATTTTCTGTATAAAATAAAAATAATAACAATTAGCAACAATAAGTCTAATATGTGGAGCTCAAAACAGGCAGATACAACATACTTAATAAAATATAACATGTCAAAACTGTGATGATAGAAGTTAAAGTTTTAGGTTCTTTGCATTGGTCAGTAGGTATCTGAATTATTAACTTTAGACTGTGTTAAATAAATATGCAGGATAAAATATCAAGTATAACCAGTAAAAGAAAATTACTATATGTATTCAAAACCTATAAAAGGAAAAACAATATGTGAAAGCAAACAAGCATCGGTCAATCAAACCCCAAACAATCCAAAACACCAAGAAAAGAGAAAAGAAGCAGCTCAGAGAAAAATGAAACAAATATAAAAGGAAAAGTAAATGTATCAAAACTAATTTAGGCATTATCAATATTTATTATACCTGTTGTCATATATAAAATTTATATGGCTAGAAGCCGAAACACCAGACATGCCTGGAGTAGTGTTTATTGGGGAATATCCATAGAAATAAGAACAGTAATAGGTGTGCATGTCCTCTGTTACCCACTGAATTCTATAGCTGTGAAGAGATGTTTCAGGGTAAGCCTCAGACTCTGAAAGAAGGTCCTCATACATAAACTGCAGAGCTCTTTAAGCATCCTTAATCCATGGGAAGCATTAGTCTTTCCCATGGTTAGATCAGGAGCCAGACTACAATAGCAATTTAACAAGGCAGAGGCTTGCTTCTGGCCCTGCTCTGCAATTTCAGCATTTATCATAGGTGGGGAGTATTATCTGCCCCTTTTGGTTCAAGCCATGTAATCACAGCCATATGACATGTCAACATAGCAGCAAGATTTGACATATTCCTTTCATGTGATAAGGGGCCGAGGTCCAAACCTTCGTATGTGCCAGGAATGATAGTCACCAGGCCATAACTCATCTCCATGAAGCTTTACAACAATGTTATGAACTCAACTTTTTTGTTTCTGGGAACCAACCTTCTGGAGACCATTCTGGGGCAGTTTAACCCTTACCTCTCGATAATATATGAACTATGATTATTAATTAAGATATATATTTTCAGAAAAACTCAAGGTCAAGTAAAGATTGAAATTTTAAAAATTAATAAATATATATCAGGTAAACATTAATTAAATTACAGTTGAGTCAGTTATACTATAATAATATCGGTAAAATAAACTTACACAGGATAGATTTAGTATATATTAAATATATATTTATATATAGAAAAGTGCCAATTCTCTAAGTATATGAATGTCTTATTCATATGCTAATTCTTGTGTGTGGTAAAATGCTCTTACATTACGTGAAGGAAAATTGTCCTGAACTACAACTTGAAATAGACAAATTCAACATAGTAGGAAATTTCAACACAACTCTCTCAGTTTCTGTCAAGTCAGACAAAATAGTCAGTAAAATATAGAAAATTTGAAAAACAAAATGTGAACACACTTCACTTAATGGCGATATGCAGAATTCTATAGCAATAAATGGAGAATAACTTTAAGTATATACTATACATTTATAGAAATGGCCACCTAAAGCAAGTCTCAAAAAAAGTCAAAGCTGTATCATACAGACTATTTTTAAATAACTCATTGAGCAAAAGAAATCATAATATAAATTTTTTAAAAATTCAGAACTAACCAATAATAAAATTCTACATATCAAAAGATGGCATATATTGTAGACATGAGACTTTTAAAAAATATCAGCTACCTAAATGCTAAAGTAAATTTGTACGAGTATTAAACAAAATATGGATGAATGCCTTTATTATCTAGAAAAGGGTAAACAATGCCTTACTGTGATTCAAAGTCTAGAAGCAAACAGGGAAATTATTGATGTTTGATCACATTAAAAATGTGCATGGTAAAAAAGAATGTGCATGGTATAAATAAAGAAGAAAAAGGAAAGAAGGGAGACAAATGACATAGTTGGATAAAATAGTTACATCTTACATCACATACCAAGGACAAATATTGCCATTAAATAAAGAACTTATTAAAAAATAAGAAGAAAAACATCTCAAAAGTTTAGGAAAAAATAGGCAAATTATATGGAAAACAGTTCACAGAAAAAGTACCAGCAATGGCCCATAATCACATGAAGTAGTCGCATGTATAAGTGAGAGAAATACAAATTGAAACTACACTGAAGTATCATTTCTAACCTTGGCAAAAACAGGACACTTTGACAACATACTCTTGTTAAGGCTGTGAGAAAACAATCACTTTCACATTGCTAATGGAAATGCAAAACCATACCACCTCTAAGAATTTGATATTAGCAAATTATAAATGAGAGAAATTACACATGCATTTATTCTTTGACTCAGTAATCCCACTGCTAGGAAACTATCCCTATGATACACTCACAGAAATATGAAATGACTTATGCACAAGGCTATTTATTTCCCTAGCACTTGTAAAGGCAAAAGAGTTGTAAAACAAACAGAAAAAGAACAAAATAAATATGTTACATGTTTTTGGGTACCAAAGGTGTGGGAACTCATATACATACTCATGTACGTATACATACATATTTGCTAATATTTTCAAAAATAGACAGTGGAAGGATAAACAACAATTAATTAAAAGAAATAGTAAACTTTAGATGGGAAGAAGCCAAAAGAGAGATGGTGGGAAGAACAAGGATAAAAGCTAGATATTTTCTAATGTTCCTTGTTTTATAGTTTTGACCTTAGAATCTTGTTCCTTTTTATATATATATTCAAAAGATTACATTAACTAAAAATGAAAAAGGGAAGCAATCCTTTAAATTAAAAAGAAAAACAAATTAAAAGTCACTAATATTATTTTATATCAACTTTGGGGCATAATGCCAAGGATATTTATCTCAATGAATTTAAAAGTAGGATTTTGACTGTATACACCTCAGTAGAACCACAAATAAAGATCACTAAATCTTAAATTGCAGCTAGTGATCCTGTTATTAAGTTTAATGTGGTATAATTTTAAAACTATTACAAACACACACACATATGCCATGCCACACAAGGTAGATGAAAGCATATAAGTAATTATACTAACATCATTAGGAACCAAGATTTTCAGTATAAAAGACAAGGTAAGGCTATACATCAAGTAAGTTTAAGAAAATCCTATAATCTCCATTTAAATTGAGGAAATCGGTATTATGCACTTAGAATTTTTCACTTTTTCGGAAACTTTATGTTCCGTCAACTTTGTATTTCCATGTTCTGTTTAAGAGCCTGTGGAAGATCAGCTCACTCAGTGGTCATTCCTACCCATTTAGTGGCCTGAGCAGTGGGAGGTGCTCACCAGTCTTCAGTAGGGAACCACTGAATAGGCACAGAGGGTCCCTGTGTGCCTTCAGCCCAGCCTGTGGCTTCTAGTTTAGTGGCAGTAAACTCAGGAGATAGAGAAGTGCATTCACCCTGACATTCCTCCTTGGTCACAGCCTTTTCAGCAGTGGCTTGCTTTTCCTGTTCAGTCTCTTCAGGGTCTCTGTAGAGGCACAGATCACGTGGGACTTCCCATGGGTGTTCACAGGAGATGCTGCTGTGCATGTGCAGCAACTCCTGCCCAGCATGCACCGCCTCAGGCCCACTGAGTGGACTTCCTTGTTGTTGCTGGGGATGACAATGTCCACACAGCGCACATGACAATATGTGTTACACAGAACAAGCAAACGTAAGACAACTCTGTGAGAGGCTGTCGGGGTCCGAGTTTTTCGGCTCAGGAAGGTTTCTATGGTGAGGTATCCAAACGTAAAAAAGCCTTGCAGAGTCTTTGACATGAATGCAGCAACACTTTATTCAGATACAGCAGCAGCAGAGGCAGAACTCAGAACCCAACCCCGTTAAGCAGAACTGGGGTTTTTATGACACAATAACAATAGTGGCATGGTGCCAGCACACATGCACACTAAAAGCAACTCACATAAACAAGTTGTTTTTCTTGCAGTCCCACCTGGGCCTGGAGGAGTCAGGGCTGAGGGTCTCCAAAGCCTGTAAATGTTTCCTGACCCTGGGAGGTCCTGACAGCTGGACCCCCACAGAGGCTGATGGTGAACCCTGGGATCAGCAACCACCAGAAGTCACGGCTCCCAGGAGGCTGCCCTCAGTCTGGTTTATGAAGGTTCCAGAAGTGAAGCGGCCAGCAATAGAAGTGGCCCCCCAGGGCAGCTGGAGTCTTCAGCACAGCCCTTTGGCCAGTATTCCAGTGGATATGACACTGACATCAACCAGATTTTCCATGGTAACAATGGTACGAACTGCCAGCAGAAGCTTTTCCCAGGTTCTCTTCAGATTTATGAGGTAATACCATCACTTTTCCTTTTGTAGATGTACTGCTCCATTTAGAAGTCAAAGTTGGTGCCACCTAAGTAAGTCCCTGCTGCAATAAATTTGAGGACATCCTCCTTCATTTGCAGAACATCAAGGGTTCCTGACATTTGTGAAGTTTTCCCTTTCTGACAGGAACTCAGAACAATGCCATAAGGATTCCTTTCTGGATAGCGTGGAAAAGTAGGGTTTATTTTTCTCGCTCTAAAATAAATAAAATACAGGTCTCTTCGCTCTACACTGATATGCCTGAGAAACTGTGACATCCCAGTAGAAAAAGCAAACCTACCACCCGGATCTAATTTCCAAATATCATTTTCCACTAAAAGAAACTACCAGGGCTCCTTGGAGATATATTTGATTCCAAGCTATGACCAGAACTATCCAAGATAATGAGACTGGTTATCTTGTCATATCTTGTCATTTCAGAAATCCTATACTTAGACTCTATCACGACTATAAAAGGACACAGGAGACAATTTGGACTCCCATGAGCCAAAGATGGGACAATTTGAGCTTCAAAAAGAAGAATGAATACTAAAATGTATCAAATCTATTAAAATTAATAATTGCACTGATTATCACAATTATACTTAAATCTTCAGTGTTCATCTCTTGAGGTTTTATTTAGGTAACCATTTCATTGTTCAGGGAATTCATATATAAGGAAAAATAATCAATAGGAATTACATAGCACTACTTTTGAAATATTCTTGCCAAAATAAAATAAAAGATAAAATTAATGAAAGCAATTGGACATCTAGATCTAAGTTACATAAAATTTTGACAAACAGAAAAATAATTATGAGAATTTCAAATACACAAAACAGAATAGTATATGAAAAGTAGAATAAACCAAAGAATATAGAAATTAGGAGATAATAAATATAAAATCAAAATTTTATGAAATTCAAAACAAATATTCAATGGAAAGAATCAGCACAACAAAAGTTGATTATTTTAAAAAATAAAACTGTATAGGTGCTGTCAAAATTAATCAAGTACAGCAGTACATGTAAATAATAAGGGAGGGAAAAGGGGAATAGGGAAAAAGTAGAGATAAAACTCAGATACAAAGAAAAAAACAAATGAATTATTTTATGACATTAAGCTTGAAAATTTAGATAGTCAATTGCCTAGAAAATAATAAATTATAAAAATGGACTCAAAAGTATTGTCTTATAACAAATAAATTGAATCAATGTTTTAAAATGTAAAATGATAACAAACACCAGCCCTAAGTGGTTTTCAGGCAAATTCTACCAAATTGCAAAATATTAACCTTATAAACACATTTGCAGAGAATAGAGGGGGAAAAAAAGAAACAGATTACTTCACAATTCATTCAATGATGAGAATATAACCTCAATAGCAAAACCTGACCATGGCAGACTGAGAAAGAAAAATTAGAGACCATAGGACTTAGTAACATAAATGCAAAGATCTTAGACAAAATATTAGCAAATTTAACCCAGCACTGTATAAATAATATAATACATCATGCCCATTTAAGCTTTAAAAAATTGAGTTGCGTTTTCATAATAGAACTCCAGCTGCCATGTAGAGAAGGGACTGACATGGGAGAAGAGGCAGAAGGTGGGAGAGCAGTGAGGAGCAAGGTTGCCAGATAAAATTTTTATATGCTAAATCTGGAAAGTTTAGTTAAGAGGTTATTGCAGTAATTGAGATGAGATGTGTTGTTGGCTTGTACCAGGATGGTGGCAAGGCAGATGTTAAGTGGTCAGATTCTGGAAACAATTTGATGTTAAATTCAACAGGCTATTTTTTTTTGGATATGGGTTATTTTCTATCTTTCTGTCTATCATCACTTCCCCACATTGTGCTAGGCCATTATCCTCCCTTACTGCAGATCTGAACCAGCCTCCTATTGCTCTGTTGTTTATAGCCCTATCTCTCTACATTTCGAAGTTCCAGTCCAAGTAATATTCTAAAAGTAGAAATCTAATTATTCACTACCTAAGTCCCTTCAATGACTTAATGTTGCCCTTTCAATAATGTCTGAATTCTAAAAATAGAGAGCATTCACTCCACCAGGTCATCACTTCTACTATGCAACCTCCACCTTCTGTCTGGCTACATCCTATACATTCTCTAGTTCTTAACCTAAATGTGACTTTCTCAGAAAGACCAACACTAAGACAGGCTTTGTTCCATGGACACAGGTTCCCATAAAATTCTAATTTCTCCTACAACGTTCATCAAACTACATTATAATCATTTATTTCACTGGATGTTTTCTCAACTGTTTTGTAACTTTGGGGAGGAGAGAGATGTAAGTATCTTGTTTATTATTGTATCTCTAGACCTTGAAGAATGTTTGGCACAGAGTACATATCAACAAATATTTTAAATGAATGATTATACATTAACTAATTATGTATTCACATTTGCATAAGGATTATTGAGACCTCCAAAATAACAAATGGTGTGCTTCATAACAGCACCTTAAATGGTGCCACTAATTATTATGTTTGCTAAAAATAACTTCATAGAATGAGTTTTTTTCTTTAACTTAAAACATAAATTTGTATATATATATATATATCACAAAACGTAATTATGACAAATGTAATTATGTCAAAATGATTTTACTTTAAAAATAATTGCTTCAGGGGCCAGCCGTGTGGCGCGTTGATTAAGAACTGGCTGGGGCACCAGCTCTGAACAGCAGGACCGCAGATCCCACATATGAGAGCCAGTGACACTGCCCTCTACAGCTAAGCTGGTGAACAACAGCTCCACCTGGAGCTGGGCTTCTCTAAGTCCCCGCTGCAGTGGGCTGCCATAAACTACAGGGAGTGGCCCACAGCCAGTATGAGCGGCCCACAACCGGTGTGAGCTGCCAAGAGCGGCTGTGAGCAGCATCCAGAGGCTGGCAACTGTTCTGCCTCACCCAGAAAGAGCACAATAAGCCAACATGGGCCAGTGAAGCAACATCCTCCACAAATAGACTGAAGAACAAAAGGACAGCAACTCTGTTCCCCTTCCCTGATTCCCCAATGCTGTTCCCCTCCCCCAATTCCCCAATTTAAAAAAATCTTTTTAAAAAAATGGCTTCAATCTCTGATTAACTAGAACTTACTTTATTTCCACAATCTAAAAATAAACTTTTAGGGCCGGCCAATTGGCACTTTGGTTAGGAGCTGGCTTGGGATGCCAGCTCTGATCAGCGGGGTCCAGGTTCGGACCCCGCATATGAGGGCCAGTGATGCTGCCCTCTACAGCTAAATGGTGAACAACAGCTCCACCTGGTTGCCTCTATAGCTAAGATGGCCAGTGACGGTGAGGGCTGTAGCCCCTGCTGCAGTGGGCTGCCATAGGCTACAGTGAGTGGCCAGCAGCCAGCGTGAGCGGCTGGCAGCCAGTGTGAGCTGCCAAGAGCCGCTGTGAGTGGCCATCCAGAGGCCGGCAAGCGACTGCCTCACCCAGGAAGAGTGCAATGACGATACTCACATGGGCCAGTGAAACAACGTCCTCCACAACTAGACTGAAGAACAACAAAGGACTGCAACTTGTCTGTTCTCCTTCCCGGATTTCCCAATGCCATTCCCCTCTCCCAATTCCTCAATAAAATCTTTAAAAAAAATAAAAATAAAAATACATTTTTATTTCTGTATATTTTATTTCACTACCTATCAATAAGATGACTGAAAAGAAAGCACACATTAGAAAACATTTCTTAAGGGCCGGCTGAGTGGCGTGGTGGTTAAAGCACTGGCTTGGGAAGCCAGCAGCCCTGGTTCGGTCCCACATGTGAGGGCCAGTGACACTGCCCTCAAAAAAAAAAAAAAAGAAAACATTTCTTTCTCTTACTGTATCCAATAGTGAAAGAAAGTGAAGTGACACTAGAATGGAACTGAATGACACATAAAAATTATTTTAAAAAAAGAGGCATCTTTAAAACCTTGGGGAAGGATTAATAATCTAAGTGTTCATGTCATTGATAGAATAAACTAAACTTCACATCTAAAAATACAGATTTCATAACTATAGTTGATATTCATTATTATTCAGCTTCAGCTTCAGGTATACACTGCAGTGGTCAGGCATCTACACAGTCCATGAAGTGGTCTCCATTATATATTAAAATAAGAATACCTTATATCTAGTGGGTTAAATAAAATATATTATTAAAGTTAAAAAATACAGATTTCATAAAATAGTAAATATTACGAACTTATGGCCTTTTTAAAGTAGTATTTTTTCCTAGTTCTAGCTAGAATTTTACCAAGCATTAATTAATCCTCTCTATCAGACTTACTCATGTGAAAAAAATCTGATATGCAGCCCTTAGTGCCCAGAATTTAGTCTCTAATACATGTTTTCTTCCTTTGTAAAAAGAAAAGAACTAGCATTTCTTTAATAATAGCTGATCCTGTGACCTGAAACATATTATGGCAGCCCAAAAGTGCAGAGGATTTCAAAGATGGCTTGGATAGTGGAAGGACAAATGAGCTCAGTTAAAAAGGACTTTCATTGTCTAAGTTTTGATAATATATACATAACAGAGAAAATACTACTGTAATTATTTGGAACAAGTTGAGCCTGTGAATAAAACCATGACTCTTTGTAATTATAAGAAGAAAATTTAATATGAAGTGTAATAAGAAAGTTATAATCCAAATGAAAGGTGATATAGTAATTTTTATTTACTTTATTAGTTAATTTTAATAAGGGAGTGTAATATATATATAATATTCTTTTTCTGTTAAGTATCTTTTTATGATAAGTAAATTTTTCCTTTCTCAGTATTTGTTACATAAGCCTAACTGTTAAGGAAAATTAAGATCCTACAGAAAAATATTGATTATAACTGGTGGTCTCTCACCATATATAGAAAGAAATAAATTTCAACTAGTTTTGTAAGATGAAGAATGAACCAAATATCATATTCCTCATTGACCAGGACATTAAATCTCTGAATGACAACACTAAATATAATAGATGATGATAAGGTTTACTTGTTTCCAATAATGATAAGACATCAGATCAAAATACAATATTTAGTTGGCAGTAGGCAATAGAGCATTGGACAAGTGAGAATGAAAGAATAGGTTATTTGGGAAAAGCTGACCAGGGTATAGGATACCAAATCTTAAGTGTAAAGCTTAAGTTTAACATACCTGCTTAATCTTTATTATTAAAATAATGGGACCAGAAGCTCCACTTTGAATTATCTTAAAGGGCACAACTATATCCCATACCTCATTCAAGAAATAATTAGATGATATCCAGAACATCCACAATTTTGACCAGTTTTCTTGACCCTTGGATTGTTTTCAACCTAAATACCAAGATGACCATAGCTGCAAACTTCCGAAATCTACTTGGTGAGACAGTATTATTCTGTTTCATTAGAATAACTTTCTAAGAGTGAAAACACTCTGTTGAAAGTTTATATGGGCGGCCAGTTAGCCCAGTTGGTTAGAGTGAAATGCTCATAACACCAAGGTTGCCGGTTTGATCCCCATGTGGGCTACTGACATGCACCCTCTGCAACTAGATTGAAACAACTACTTGACTTGGAGCTGATGGGTCCTAGAAAAACACACTGTTCTCCAATTTAAAAAAAAATGTGTATAAACATTTTAAATATTTGAATATAATTTGCCAAAATTTCATTCAGAAAGTCTGTAATACTCTATACTATAAACTTAGTATATGAGAGTGATTTCCCCATAGAATGTTTATTGCAGAGACAGCTAGTTGCCTCCCCAATGTCTATTCTCTACTAACAGAAGGCACATATAGTTCCAGACAGCATGCGCCCAGCCTCGAACTCCATATCCCAATGCCCTTGCACCCAGGAGTAAACAACAAGATGGAGAATAAATCAGGTAAGTCTCCTGGGTATTTTCCATTTTCCTCCTTTTCCTACCTAGAACAAGGACATGAAGTTATGCCTACAGCAGAAATCTTGGAACCCAAGAACTTGATAATCCAAATCACTTGCGAAGGATGATGATACCTTGAAACTACTAAACCAGTTCTGGATTGCATACACATATAATTTATTTTAGGTGGTAAAAAATAAACCTCCATCTTATTAGAGCCATTTCCTACATAACTTCCCATAAGGAACTCTTTTTTAAAATTATGTTTACAAAAATAGTTATTCTTAGTTTAATTTTTAACTTCTTTCAGGGCTTAGCACCAGTTCCTCTTTACCAGGCTGTGTGACATTTCCTGTGTCCTATCCAATGTCAAAGTTTTCAATAAATCCCACATTAGGATTCACAGACTTGTATCTCTGTCTGAGAACTGTCCTCAGAAATGCAAACCCAATGGCTTTCTTGAAATATGAGATTTTCATTTAAATGTCTCAAAGGATATACCTAAAAATTCCCCACATTGTACATGTAATTTGAGATTTTGAAAAATTTGAAATTTGAAATTTTTATTTAAATGTCTCAAAGGATACACCTAAAAATTCCCCACATTGTACATGTAACCTGCTCCCCAACATGGAACCCACCTCTTCTAACATGTTTTAACTTAGTGAAACGAATTACTGTCCAATAAATTTCACATATCAAAAACCGAATTTTTAGCCCAGCACATCTTCAAGATGTCCACTTTTGCCATCTCCATGATCACCACTCTAATTCACCATCTCTGAAGGTGTGCAAATAAAATAACACCATAGATTGTTTCCCTATATCCATATTGTCCAAATTGTTCCCCTTTAATCTATTCCTCAATACTCAAACAGTGTGAGCTTTTAAAAATGTGAATCTGAACATGTCACACACACACACACCTTAAATCAATCAACGGGTTCCCATGGTTTTCAGATAAAGACCAAAAATATTAATATAGACTATAAGGCCATGCATGTGTCATGTGACACTACGATCCTCTTTTCTCCTTTATAGTCACAGTGGTTTCTTTCAGTTCCATGACCATGTCATGGTTACTCCCTTCCCAGGATTTTGAATACAGTTTCTCTTTTATCCTAATGACTTTAATTACTCCTACTCATACTTTAGTTCTCAACTGAATGAAAACTTTCTCAGGTATCCTTGATCCCTCTGTGGATCCTATCTTTTAGTTATACTCTCTCTAGCACTGCGTAAGTACAAATATCACCTTGTAGTACTCTGTGAAATTTGGCCCATCTTTTCATCCTTAGTGCCTAGCATAGTGTCCGACTGTAATAATTATACTACAGATAGTTATTAAATATTTAATTAATAAATCCATGAATAATCCATAGCAAAGCTGGCTAGAAATACCTTCAAGTGTTTCTTATGAGAGAATATGGGTGGTTCACTTTTTCCGCCCTACGAACTTGATTGACAAGCCACCTGACATAAATTTTTACTTCCTTTCTCTCACAAAATATTGTGAATTTTACTCTGTACTTATTATTGCAGAGGTTTCGAAGGTCATGTTCTATTCCTTGGAGTAAAGGAATCATTTTCTGCCTCCCTGATTTTAGAATTATTCATTTTTCCTTGAAATGTTTTACGAATTCACTAGGATAAGATGTGGTATTTTTCTTAGTAAACACTTTGCGTTATAAGTCAAACCTTTCTTCAGCTGTATAATGTTTTCTTAAATTATATCTCATATTGATTTTCTTTCAATCCTTTGGTTTTGATCTCCTCCTTAGGAACATAAATTTTCTCATTCACTCTCATGTCTTATCTTGTGGTTTGTAATTGTTTTTTTCTGTTATTCTGTATGCAGAGTAAGTGTCCTAGATTTGTCCTCCACATGACAGATTCAGTTTCTGCAACACCATCACTACACTTCATTATTTCTAAGACTTATTTTAGTCTGCTATATTAAATCCTTTGACACGTTACATTGTCTCACTGTATTCTCTATCCATTTCTTCCTGACGCTAAAATCAACTGAATTTTCATCATGGTTTCTTGTATTTTCATCATAGCTTTCAGCACTCTGACTGAGAACATAAGAGAGAATCAGCTTCCTAAAACTATTATAATTTTAGTTCATGGTGTGCATCTCTCTTCAAAAGTTTGGGGTTTTGTTTTCTTTTGTTATTGTTGTTATTTTTGCAACTTGCAACATCCATAAAATAGAAGATATAAAATTGGTGTTATGTCAGTATCAAATCTAAATCAGTGATTTCTCCTTTCTCATAATAGCCAGGCAATTGTTATTAGAATTACTTTCTTAATTTGTAAAGCAAAGAGATAATTGATTCCCCCATACCATAACTGGTGCAAAATAATTTTTGTTGTTGCTGGTTTGTAATTGTATCTGTTTTATGTAAATTTTCTGGTTTAAGGAAGGATACCTTGGTCTCACTTCCTGGTTATATACCAACAAGGAAAAGATCTGTTTCTGGATACTCTTAGGAACTGATTTTACTTTCGTTAGCAGAGATCATAAATAAAGAACTACATTCTCCATAGCACACCATTCCCACATACCTCTCAACTCAAATAGGATTTATTGGAGAATGAGAGGCATGAATGGGACAGATTGGGGAGAACAGATGATACAGTCTTCTCTTTTTTTCATGGGAGAATGAAGCAATTTAACAGATAAATGAATGAAAGTTTCTATGGTCCCTTCATCCCTCCACATCTCTGTTGTCCACCCCCATGGTCACCTCCTCATGACCTCACTTCCACTTTAGTATATAGAAATACTTCTTTGAGTTTTATAGATTAGAGATTTCTGATTTCCAATGCTGTTGAAAGTTTGAAACTTTTTGGAAGATTTATTGTGTATTCTAATGGTGGCAGAGCAAATTATTAGTCATTATCTGCCATCATAATTTGAAAATCCCTAAATAATATCTGCATTGTTCTTCAAGAGAAAATTATTATAGGTTCCAAAGACTGACAAAGACTCTTTTGGTGCACAAATAAAAGGAATGTTTACACTACTTATCAGTATTTAAATTTTTTTCTCTTTTTGTACCTTCAATTGAATTTATAGTCAAATTATGTTTTTATGTTTATATTTACAGTCAAAAATATCAATTTGAATGTTAACGTACTGCAGATGACAAAATATATATTCATAGGCAATGTCTTATCTTTTGTTTTATTTAACCAACTGTACGCTGATTAATTTAGTTGACATTTGTGGGAAAATGAATATATTTGGTCAATCTGGAGTTGTTGATAGTGAAGTAATACTACCTAAAATTTTTTTCATGTGGGAACTTCTTTTTTTAATTCACCAGATAAAAAGCAAAGCCTCCTAGAAATTAGAATGCAATTTTTGAATGCATTTAATTATCCTTCTACACTAACTTCCTTTGATTATCTTTTCTCAATAGGAGAAATGTCACACTTCTCTTACCAATGTAGTCATAGCATATATTCTATTTTTTTTTGAGGGCAGTGTCACTGGCCCTCATAAGTGGGACCCAAACCGGGGCTGCTGGCTTCCCAAGCCAGCGCTTAACCACCGCGCCACTCGGCCGGCCCACATAGCATATATTCTAAAAGAAAACTTCTATCACTACAATTAACTTAAATGTATATAACACTTTTGTGGGAATTAATTATTCAAAATTCATGGTTGTTCATAATACATTCAAGGTAGAAAAAGAATTTCTCTTTCAAGCTTATTTTGTTTCCTGGAGGGTTTTGGTAGAACAGGTATACGAGTAACATTTTAACAACCATTTCAGGGTTTTCAAAATGGATGTTTTATGGTCTACATATAGGTGATGTTTATTTATAATGTATACTTTATCTGATTACAACATAATTTGAGAGGACTATAAAACTACACAAGAAATTACTAAAATGGAAAGAAAAATCTTTACAAATTGTTGAATTTGTAAGACTGTAGTATAATAATGACCTAGGGTAATAGTTTCTGTCATTTATTAAACATCAAATTTTAATGTTTAAACAAACATCAAAATCAAGTAAACCAAATAAAAATAAAATAAAATAAAAAAGATCGTATAAATCTCATTATGTAATAAAAAGAAACTTCAAATGAGAGATGCTATGACTAGTTTAAGAATTTCTTTTTTTTCTATTTTAAAGATTTTATTGGGGAATCAGGGGAGAGAAAACAGCATTGGGGAACTGGTGAAAGGGAACAGACAAGTTGCTGTCCTTTTGTTCTTCAGTCTAGTTGTGGAGGACGTTGCTTCATTGGCCCATGTTGCTATCATCATTGTGCTCTCTTCTCAGGTGAGGCAGATCGGTCTCCGGCCTCTGGATGGCCGCTCACAGCAGCTCTTGGCAGCTCACACCGGCTGCCAGCTACTCACGCTGGCAGCCGGCCACTCACTGTAGCCTATGGCAGCCCACTGCAGCAGGGGCTGCTGCTATGCCTTCCCAGGGAATCACAGCAGCCCAGCTCCAGGTGGAGCTGTTGTTCACCATCTTAGCTGTAGAGGGCAGTGTCGCTGGCCCTCATGTGTGGGATCCAAACTGGGGCCGCTGGCATCCCAAGCCAGCTCTTAACCAACTTGCCACTCGGCTGACCCATTTAAGAATTTCTTATATTATCACAGGATTAAATGGACTTAGATAAGGCCCATACATTCATTCATCTATTCCCTTCATTCAGTTCATTTAATTTGTATGTATTGAGCACTTACTATGCACCAGACACATTTATTAACTAGCGGGTTATAGCAAGAAATAAGATATACAGACAAAAATCTCTGATCTCAGGAAGTTTATACTTTAGCAAGGAAAAGAGAAAATTAATAAATAAAAAGGTATATATTGATAATTTCTGAAAAGAAAAGTACAAGGACTGAAGGTTGAGTTTGGGAGGAGAGGAGTGTAAGTTTTTAAATTAAGAAAGCAAAGGACCTTATTCTCACTGAGATGAGATGACAAAATTACTTTTCACCTCTAAGTAATTTTGCCTGCAGACAAGTTCAGCATTTTTCTTCCAGACAGCTTTGAATTTATTCACCTGCCTGAGCAAATGGTTGATGAAGATCCTAGAGTTTCATATTACAGAATACAATATAGACACTTACATGGGAAATTTATAAGTGCAAGTGTATTCCACCCTGGCCAGAGGAAAATTTCAGTATCAGTCCTGTAAGAGAAAAAAAATTCCAATTTTGTGCAATACTGTTTCCCAGTGGCCTGCCAAGTTTGAGTCAGCTGCTAAATGCACATTGAAATAACTAAACAAATTGCTGCACTGGCTTCATTAGTATTCATAATATGACCACTGGAAAATATCTACCAAAAACAATTTTGCCTTTGGCAGATTTACTATTATCCTTCCATTTCTGAAAGTAATTGGAAAAGAGGATCAGTTATTTCTAGAGACAATTCCTGGTTCATGACATTAAGACCATTTAGTCTGTGTTCAGAAAGCCTGCCATCCTCTTTGCCATCACAGAAGGATTAATTAATTAATTAATCCAAAGTCTGAATCAGAAAATTTAAGTATAACTCAAGGTAAAAAGATACTAAAATTTAGCCCTATATTCTGTTTTGTGACATTGAAACCTTATGTGATTACCCATATGAATTCATGTATTTATATAAAAATGCTGCCTTTTATAAACATGATTGCCTTATATGGGCCAAAGTATTTTTAAAAAGTTAAAAATGACTTATACGGGGGCCGGTCGAGTGGTGCATTGGTTAAGCGCTGGTTTTGGGATGCCAGCGGCCCCGGTTCAGATCCCACATGAGGGCCAGTGACACTGCCCTCTACAGCTAACAGCTCCACCTGGAGCTGGGCTGTGTCAGCCCCGGGGATGGTGTGGGCTGCGGCCCCTGCTGCAGTGGGCTGCCATAGGCTGCAGTGAGTGGCCCGCAGCCAGCGTGAGCGGCTGGCAGCCAAGAGTGAGCTGCCAATAGCCGCGGTGAGCGACATCCAGAGGCCAGCGACCGATCTGCCTCATCCGGGAAGAGCGCAATGACGATACCAACAGTGAAGCAACATCCTCCGCAACAAGACTGAAGCAAAAAAGGACAGCAACTTGTCTGTTCCCCTTCCCCGATTCCCCAACGCTGTTCCCCTCCGCCAATTCCCCAATAAAATCTTAAAAAAAAATGACTTATATGAATATAAAATGAGCATATATCAATTATTTTATTCAACTCATTAATGAATGAGGAAACCAGTAAAATGGTAAAATTTAGTCCAAGAGCATTTGATGAAGAGGGGTTTATACAGTCTACCAAGAATGCCATCTAAAAATGTGTAGAGTAGGACTGCAAGGTTATATAAAACTCATTATTGTCCTATGGGGCAATCAAGCCATAACCATCAGGATTATCTTTTCTGTCAGGTAGAAATTTTCATGCTATCAAGTAACTTCATAGTATCTGGGTTCTGATCAAGTATTAAATAGCTAAGGCAAACACAAGTACATTCCTCTAGAAAATTACATAATCTGTGGGTGAGTTTATTTAAATGATGTCTCAGAATAATATTTGAAAAGACATACCACCCACCTTTTCTGCCGTTTTCCAGTTTTAATAGTTTTCTTTAAAATATCCCTGTCTTAGTCAACAGAGTGGGAGGCTTAAAGAACAATGCATTTCTCACAGTTCTGGAGGCTGGGAAGTACAAGATCATGGTCAGCATAGTCAGGATCTGGTGAGAGTGAGTGCCCTTCTTGGTTGGCAGATGGCTGTCATATTGCTGTGTCCTACATGGCAGAGAGAGAGATCATCTCTCTCATGTCTCTTCTTTGAAGACCACTAATCCCATTCATGAAGGCTCCACCTTTATGACCTAATCACCTCCTCAAAGTCCCATCTCCAAATACTATCACATGGGGGATTAGGGTTTCAACATATAAACTTTGTGGGGACATGGGCTGGCAGAGTGGTTCGTTGGTTAAGAGCTGGCTTGGGACACTAGTGGCCCTAGTTCGGATCCCACATATGAGGGCCAGTGACACTGCCCTCTACAGCTAAGATGGTGAACAACAGCTCCACCTGGAGCTGGGCTGCTGTGATTCCCTGGGACGGCATAGCAGCAGCCCCTGCTGCAGTGGGCTGCCATAGGCTACAGTGAGTGGCCGGCTGCCAGCGTGAGTAGCTGGCAGCTGGTGTGAGCTACCAAGAGCTGCTGTGAGCGGCCATCCAGAGGCTGGCGACTGATCTGCCTCACCCGAGAAGAGCGCAACGATGATACCAACATGGGCCAGTGAAGCAACATCCTGCACAACTAGACTGAAGAACAAAAGGACAGCAACTTGTCTGTTCCCCTTCCACGGTTCCCCAATGCTGTTTCCCTCCCCTGATTCCCCAATAAAATCTTTAAAAAACAAACAAACTTTGTGGGGACACAAACATACAGTCCATACATAGCATTTTGTTTTGGTCAAAAATTATCTCCAAATACTGACCAGAATAAATGGTTGGCCTCATGACAGTTGAGACTGATTATATTCACAGATGCAATAAGAGGTGTTAAATTATCATATAAGCTTCCTTCATCATGGAGTATTTAACATATACTGAGGCAAAACTATTAGCTCTTTTTGTAAATTTTCTTAAAGAATCTAGGATTGAGCCACTTAAAAGACTTTATAAAGTCTAGGCCAAGAAGTCATGGCCAAGAAAATCTCTCCCCTAGAGATCACTGTAATACACACACAATTAGCAAATTTGTCCTTCTCAAGGTTCTCAAAATATGCTAAGGTTCCTGGCCTGCCAGGAAGTAATTTGATTTATCACTTGTGAGTCTGTAGTCCTATAAACCAAGTATCAGGCCAGTTTCCTGTGAGGATTTTGTAGTCATTGGTGCTCTTGTTCTTTAATGGTGGACTTGTTGTACATGATTAAAAGTGATTCATCCCCAAATATAATACTACAGTATGTCTTTAGTTGTACAGTTTTTTTCAGTTTGAAGTAAAACAGAGACAGATTCTTATTAGTAATGAAAATAACTATTACCACAAACATAAGAAAATGTTAAACATAGTTGGTTCTGAATTCTGATATTTCAGTGAGAATTAGGTTCCTTTTTCTTTTTTTTTGAGGGCAGTGTCACTGGCCCTCATATGTGGGACGCGAACCGGGGCTGCTGGTGTCCCAAGCTAACTCTTAACCAACGTGCCCAGCCATTAACCAACTCAGCCAGCCTATAGTCCAATAGTTTCTTTTTTTAATCAAAGGAAATTTAGGTACTTCATTAAGATAAGATGATGGAAACCTGAGAAACAATATTTGGTTATCTCTTTAATCAAAGTGGCAATATAATATTTTAAAATAAACATAGAAGTTTACATGGTTGTAAGAAATTTTAGTTCTTTCAAAAATGAAGACCTTCTGTTCTTTTATTTTTTAATCATCTGTCACAGAAATTAGCACTGCCCATAGACCTATTCATGAGTTCATGGGTATAGTGTACTCACATAAGTTAGGAATAATTACTAGATTTTTAAATGTTTGAAAACAATGAAAATAGGAATAACATTTTGTGACATGTGAAAATTGTATGAAACGTCAATGCTCATAAATAAAGTTTTATTGAACAAAGCCATGCTTAATCATTTTCATATTGTCTTTGACTGGTTCCCTGCTACAGTGACAGGGTAGTTGTGCCAGATCATACAGCCCTTATAGTACCCAAAGCCTAAAATATTTACATTTAGCCCTTTGTAGGAAAAAATTTCTGCCTCCTGTTATAGAAGTCAATAAATTCAACACAAAGCACTGAAAATTTTTTTCATGAAGTACTGGATCTCTTCTCTCTGAGCAGATTACAGAAAGAGTAACCTTTTTGCTACTCTTTGTTAAGACTAAAAACTTCAATTTTCATTTTAACAAAGAGAAAACCAAATAAAAGATTCATAAGCTCCTTTCTTTATAAATCATCTTGTGAATAAGCCCATCAACAATGAGCAAAGTTTGTCAAAATATTATACACTTCAGTGCTTCTTTTCAGCTCCATTATTTGAAGTTATTTTAAACCAAGACTAAATTTCCTACCTGCAAAAATTCTGCAGCTCTCTATAGATATCCTGGTTCTGTCTTTTGTTACCCTCTTTCACATTTTTTAGCAGACTGCTTATTTTACAAACTACTCTCACTTTTTAAATAAAATACATCCCAATACCTTGCACACACTGTTGTGATTTTCTGCTATTATTGATTTTGTAAGGTCTCGGTTACCCACAGAAACTATATCTTTTAATCAACGTAACTAACTGCTTCTTTACAAAGACAATGTCTATCATGCAAAACAATTAGCAAATGAGCTAAGCTCATGAGCCCATGTAAGAATTTTGGAAATTATGTACAGACATCCATATTACTTTGTGCATAATTACCATTGGCATAAAAACTTTGTCACAGTATGAAAACACAGTTTTAAATTGTTCACAGTCCTAAACAGTATATAGAAATACATTTGGTTATCTGATCAATAAACCAATATAAAGTTTATGAAGCTCAGAGTTACTAGTCTTTTCATAAAATATAAACCTCTAATCTATTGTCTATGTCTATGAGTTTTTGTTTCTTTTTTTGTTTGTCTTGTTCCTTTGTTGCTTTCTGTTTTATATCCCACATATTAGTGAAGTCATGTGGTTCTCAACTTTTTATGTCTGATTTATTTCACTTAGCATAATAGTCTCAAGATCCATCCATGTTGTTGCAAATGGCACCATTTCATCTTTTCTAATAGCAGAATAGTATTACACTGTGTATATATACCACATCTTCTTTATCCAATCATCTATTGAAGGACACTTTGGTTGTTTCCATGTCTTGGCCACTGTAAATAAAGCTTCAATGGACACCAGTGCACATATAACTTTACAGATAAACATTTTCAGATTTTGGGGGTAAATACCCATAGACACAGACAATAGTTTAGTGATTACCAGAGGGTAAATGGGGTGGGGGGTGGTAGATGAGGGTAAATGGGATCAAATATATGGTGATAGAAGGAGAACTGACTCTGGGTGGTGAACACACAGTGTGATATATAGATGATGTGTTACAGAATTGTACAATTGAAACCTATGTAACTATTAACCATTGTCACCCCAGTAAACTTTAATTTAAATAGATACATAAAATAATAAACATAAATATAAGAAATAAAAGACTTTGACTGTATTATATTTAACACTTATTAAAATTAGAGAAAAGTCATGTAACTATTTTGAAACCAGTCTAATTTGTACAAAGATTCAACTTGAATATCTGAACTTGGTAAACATACAGTTTCTGTAAAAAAAAAAAGAAAAGAAAAGAAAAAAAACGATTTTTTTTCTCTTAAAGTCTAGCACATTTAAAGTTTCAGTTTCTTTATTTTTCTAAAAATCTTTTGAATTGTGAAATATAAAGAATCATTTACAAATCTCTATAAATTCATTAGAATAAAGCTCCATTAATTTTGGAGACTGTATAAACTAATTTACTCTCCAGAACAGGAAAATATTTCAAATCTCAAAAGGCTTTTCTCAATTAGACTCTCCAGCACTGAGGGAGATTATGGCTTCATTTCTCTACCCCAACCATAAGTCAGAAATAAACATAGAAACATAAAAAGTACCTCTTCAGATATCAAAAGATTGTTTTTGGTGCTGTGCTAAGTTCCCACAGAGTAACTTTTGTGATAGTGGGACTAAGAAAGTAATCATTGAACTGTGTTTTATAACTTCCATGGAATGGAACAAGCAGGTGGTAAAGAAGTCCCCACCACTGGGTTCTGGAAGACTGGGAGCTGAGGAGCCAAGGACCCTGGCTTCAGCCCAAGAAGAGTCAGAGATGACATCCTTTGGGAAACACTCTTACACTGGACATAGAAGGTTTATTCATAGGAAGCACCTATAAACTTTTATTCTGTAATTCCTGTCGGATTCCCATTGGTTTCCATTTTTATTCCACCAATGCTTCTCTGACTGTTTTGGAAGCTTACTTCTGCTGTCCTTTGGACACACTAGCTCTTAAAAACAAAAGCCTTAGTAAGTGCATCTGAGATGGAAAATTACAATAAACCACTATCAGAAGAGAGTGCAGAGCTAAAAGAGAAGATAATGCTCACACATGCTTACACAAATTCACTAATGACTATTCTGGGGGGAAAAAATTACTCTGGATCAGTCCAGAATCAAGACTTCATTGTTAACTTCAGCCTTTATTGTGATCTTCAAAGACAGATGCTGCTAATTTATTTCTCAAGAATGGTTGGCTTCAAGAATGAGGGAAAACGCAGTTAATGAAACTTACCTCTAAGCTGATTCTCCAAGTCATTTGTGAAGCTGTTATTAAAAGGTGAGAAACTAACAAATCTTTTGTTTAGGTTTCATACCTAGTTTGTCTTAGGAAATTACTTTAGCTTCTCATCAATTTCATAATATTTATTGTTCAAAAAATCTTTGATTACAAATTTAAGGATTATGAGACAATGCTTTATGTGTACTCTGATGCAAACATTCATGGTTGGTCTGAAAATAGTACTGAATATAACTTGACTGCTATTAACTCTACACAGAGCAATTGTTATACAAATGAACCATTTTTTTCTTATGCAAAACATAGCTACATATATATTCAATAAGTTGACTGGACGGCACATAATTTACCTTTTCACTAGTAAATAATTAAATCTAATAGAATAATAATGAAATGAATGATAAAGCATATCAAATATATTCACTAAAAGGTTGTTTACTCATATTTTACTTTACATATTATTTTGGCTGATTCCGTCTGATTTGGCCTATGTAACTTTATTACTCCAGTTTTACCATCATATTTGGTAATCTATGGAGAAAATCATATATTACATTATTTTAAGCTCTCCTAGGAAAAAGCATGAGTCACATGAAATCTGTTTTGGCTAAGAAAATACAATGTTGAATAAATGGTGTTTTTTTGTTTTGCTTTTTTGCTCATCATTAGTATTTGCTTGCAAAAATTGGTTTGATTCCTAGTAATAACAAACTTAATCTCTTTATGCAAGATCTAAATGAGTTGAGCAATAATAATAATAAAAAGAAGAAATTCTTTTGTTTTTTTAAAGAAAATTAAGTAATGATGTTCTTATTTCTGGGATAAATGAGCCAATTAAAATTAAAAATTAAATTTTAATGAACTAAGTTAATGAAGAGTAGCTTCTAAGGCTATGTAAGGTGCCTAAGAATAAATACAATAAATACAGGTGTGAAACCTGTAGAAGTTTACTGAAAGACCTAAACAAATGAAGTTAATGGATAAGAGGATGCAATGTCAAATATTCAATTGTCCAAAATGCAATTCAAACAAATATCGCAAAAGTGTCTCTTATCGGTCCTGAGATCTTGAGCTTGTGGTAATTTGCAATAAAACATATAGGAAAGTGGTACAGCCACGATGGAAAACGGTTTGGAGCAGCCTCAAAAAACTAAAAATAGCACTACTTTATGACCCTGCAATTCCACTTCTGGGTATCTAGCTGAAGAAATCCAAAACATTAATTCAAAAAGATATATGCACCCCTGTGTTCTTTGCAGCATTATTTACAATAGCCAAGATATGGAATCAACCTAACTGTCCATCAATAGATGAATGGATAAAGAAGAGGTGGTACATATATACAATGAGGGGACCGGCCGAGTGGCTCAGTTGGTTAAGTGCTCACTCAAAAGTGCAAGCTGAGCTCTGAGCAACAGCAGTTCGATGCCCAGCCCGAGCTGAGCTGCTGCTAACCTGCCAACAGGTGGCAGGATGGCTCAGCTAAAAAAACAACAACACATATATACAAACGGACTAGTACTCCACCATAAAAAAGAATGAAATGTTACCATTTGCAACATGGATGGACCTAGAGGGTATTATGTTAAGTGAAATAGGTCAGACAGAGAAAGATTAATACCAAATGACCTCATTTATATGTGGAATCTAAAGAACAGAATAAATGAACAAAACAGAAACAGACTCATAGATACAGAGAAGAAACTAATGTTTTCCAGAGGGGAGAGGTGTTGGGGAGCTGGGTGAAAAAGATGAAGGGATTAAGAAGTACAAATTTGTAGTTACAAAATACTCATAGGGATGTAAAATAAAACATAGAGAATATAGTCAATAATGTTGCAACAACTATGTATAGTGCCAGGTGGGTACTAGACTAATCAGATGGGATCACTGCATAAATTATATAAAAGTCTAACCACTATGCTGTACACCTGAAACTAATATAAAATAATATTACATGTCAACTGTAACTGATTTAAATACTAAATAAATTTTCAAAATGTATAGGAAAAGGCAAAGGGAATAACAAAGCCACTCTTAAAGAAGAAAAAAAAAGTTGAAGGGGGGCAGAAATATTCTTCCAGAAAATTAGACAATACCAATCAGTAGTAATTTAATAGTGCTGCACTAACATAGGGGTAGATAAGCAGATGATGTAATCATATCATAATGTCCTATTTTATAAATTTGGGGGATGGGGCAGTGCCATGGGTGTTTATTTTATTATGTTTTATAATAACATATATGTTAGATATATTCTTTTCTATGGTATATTATTTATCCGTTGCTATACATTACCCCAGACCTTAGTTGGGCAGAAATTCAGGATCAGCTTAGCAGGGTAGATCTGGCTTAGAGTCTCTCTAGAGAATCTGCTTCCAGAGTACCTCACTCATATGGTTAGTGATGGCCATTGGCAGGAGGACTCAGTTTTTTCGCACTCCACCTATCCATGGGCTGCTTGAGTTTTCTTACCACATGTCAGCTGGCTTCTCCCAGAAGTGTTCTGAGAGAAAGTAAGGTAGAAACTGCAATGCCTTTTGTGACCTACCTTTGGAAGTCACATACCATCAGATGTCTATTCAATATGGGAGGAAACTACACAAGGATATAAATACCTAAAATGTGGAATAACTAGGGGCCATGTTGGATGATGGTTTTCACAGTATCTTTCTTATATTATATTTTTAAAATTAATATAAAGCAAAATATCTTTCCTGAGCAACATAAGGAAGACCAGTTAATGTTTCATTTCTTTGTTACTTAAAGTTTATTGGGGTGTGTTGGGGGCCGACAGCATCCTAGTGTCTGACTAGACCACCTTGAAATAAAGATCCATGCTCAGCACTGGATGTCTGGGATGCTGCCTTATGGTTGGTCATGTAATATCTCCTGTCTCTATGAACCCATGTGCCTTTCCTCCACATCAGATCCTATAAGAAAGAGTACTTTCACTGCATTTATGGCAAGTTTGTGGAACTCATTTAGAGATACACTTGTTCCAGGAACTCACTCTAAAACTAATCTGGCCTTTTCAGCTAAAAAATATACAGATTCGGACATTAATTCAGATTGTGAGGATAAAAGCCTCCCTCCCCCAGATGCTGCAAAATTGGAAATGGAGGCAGCCAAATATAATGAACAAGATCCATGGGACTTTCCCATTATTAGAAAGGAAGATAAGGGGCCAAGTCCCCCAAAATATTCAACTAAAAATGAAGAATACATGAAACCTCGACCTCCTTTAAAATACCATGTAATGCCTATGCCTCCACGTAATTCTAAACCCACATCTCGGTTTCATAGAGCCATTGAGGAGACAGAGGCAAACGGGGAATTTTACTCTTTGTTGCCCAGTGGTTTTTGATTCAGATCGGGAAGGAGATGAATGGCCTTCCTGGCCCTGCCCAGTGGTTTTTTATTCAGATCGGGAAGGAGATGAATGGCCCTGCCCTATAAAATCTTAAAAGAGCTGAAATCCGCGTGTACAGAGTATGGACCTGTAACACCTTATACTCTTTCTTTAATTGATACATTAGCAGGGAAGTGGATGGCTCCCTATGATTGGACTCAAGTTTGCAAATCCTGCCTTTCAGGTGGAGACCATCTCCTTTGGAGAACTGAATATGATGATAGGACAGAAAAATTTGTCAATAAACATGATTCAATTACTGTATACATGCTTCAGGGAAAGGGTGAATATTCTTCAGCACAAGACCAGATGTATCTATCTAAAAAGGTCCTAGAAAATGTCAATAATTGTGCTGTTAATGCCTGGATAGCTCTCCCTGCTTCATCGGGAAAGCCAACTGCACTAACTACCATAATTCAAAGAGGTGAGGAGCCTTTCCAAGACTTTTTGTCTCGGCTCATTCAAGCGGTTCATAGAGTAATTACCAACGATGAAGCCGCAGATATTTTGATTAAACAACTGACATTTGAAAACGCAAATTCTACATGTCAGAATCTACTTCGACCTATCCGTAAATCTGGCACTCTTAATGATTATATCAAACAATGTGCTGATGTCTCTCTAGCTTTTATTCAAGGAGTCGCAATAGCAGCTGCCCTTAAAGAAAAAACATATCCTCAGTATACAAAGAAATTAACTCAAACAACAAGGGTTGCTCCCAATTATAAAAATAATAACAGTGGCTATAATTGCTATAATTATGGAAAACCAGGACACTTTTGCAGACAGTGCCCTAAGCCTAGATGGGCTCCACAGTTACAAAACTCACAGCCACAAAATTTTCCTAATGTCTCACAACAAACTTCATCCTTGGTGCCAAAGACTATAAGTCCACGGTGCAACAAGGGATTTCATTGGATAAAGGACTGTCATTCTAGATATCATAAAAATGGACAATTATGTCCAACTATTAAGCCTAACAATTATAACTCTAACAGTCCTTTACCCACCCAACCATTTGTCCCCCAGTCAGAAAATGCCCCAAGGGCCCAGCCTTGGGCCCAGACAACAACAGGGACATCAATTCACAACCCTTTCAACAACAACCCATTCAGCAATTTAAATCAGTCCACAAGCTCTTATATACACTTGGATTTGTGTTACCCCTTTGGAGGTTAATTCTTCTGCCCATAGTTGGGAACAGTTTCAATGTCATATCACAGGTATTTGGAATCATAGTGACCTTAGTTTAGATCTATCTTCTCTCCACCAACAGAGGAGGATCAGGGGCCAGGTCCTCCAAAGTAATCAGCTAAAAATAAAAAAATATATAAGACCCCAACCTCCTTTATACCAAACCTACATCTTGGTTTCAAAGAGTTGTTAAAGAGACAAAAGCTAATGGGAAAGGGAAGAGGGTATGCTTGTGTATTTCCTCAGGACACACACACTCCGGATTGGATTCCACATCGCCTGATCCGGCCGTATGTCTCGGTGCCCATTGCCTCCCTCCCATCCGGCTCCGGTGGATAGAAATATTAAGAGTTAGCATAGTTAATGACATTTTGCCTATTCCCATATATCCTGTTGATCATATAAGCTTTACTAAAACTATGTAGTTCAGGATTGCAGTTCAGGAACCAAAATGATTTTGTTTTTATCTGTGTTATAACATGAGAACTTTTCTATACTGTTATAAGAGTTTTCATCTGCATCACTTCATAAATTCCTCTAGTAGTCAATTTAGTTTAATAAGCTAATTTATTGAATAAAATTTCTTTAATCTAATTAAAAATACTTAATTAAATTTATTAAATGTATTTAATTGAAATTAATTTATTGAATTAAAGCTTGATGCTTGATATGATTTCAATCTTTGTAAATTTATTAAGTCTTGTTTTGTGACCTGTCGTATGATCATTCTGGAGAATGTTCCATGTGCACTTGAGAAAATTGTGTTTTCTTCTGATGTTGGAAGGAATGTTCTATAGATGTCTGTTAGGTACACTTGGTATAAAATATGGTTTAAGTCCAACATTTCCTTGTTGATTTTCTTTCTGCATGACCTATCCATTGCTGAAAGTGAAGTATTGAAGTCCCCTACTACAATTATATCTTTGTCTATTTTTTTCATATCTGTTAGTATTTGCTTAATATATTTAGGTGCTCCAATGTTGGAGTCCGTGGTGCAGTTAATAGGACATGCATACCTTAAATGCCCTCTAAGAGTCCTATTTGTTGCTCTCCCAGCCTCTTTTGCCTTCCAATTATGTAGGTCACAATTCAGTTCTCTGGACAGGGTGAGAGAGAAATGAACTTCTTTGGAAATATCCTATACCACTGGGGAAACCAGGTGCTCACTCATACACTCACTACTCCTTTCTCCTGCAGAAGAAATCATGGGCTGAGAAGATCTCTCTTGGCCATAAGCTGTGCCAACTTGGGATAGATCTGATGCTGGTCAAGTCAGGCTGTTCCTCTTACCCACTCCAATGCACCCGAACTCATTCTTTTTTGCTCCAGCTGTGTGCTGGGACTTCTTCTCTGGAAATCTGAACTTCCATGAAGGTTCTCTTATCCATGGGTGATTGACTAAGAGTGTTTTCCAGGGGCTCTTGGACTGCATGAGCCACTTCAGGGTTCTCAGCTGTGACTGAGGTCTGTCTGGCTATTACCTAACACACAAGTGTGTGAGCCTCCTCCCAGGTCTGTTGGCTTATGGTGCTGGACCCCACAGCTCTCACAAAGACACTTTTGTCTATGGATGGATGCTGAAGTTTTGTTGTTGGGGAGAAGATAAATCCAAACGATGTATTATACTCCCATGATACTGATGTCACTCTCTTGTTTTCTTTGGAGAAATATTTGAAACAGTCCTTGAACTAATTGAATGTAAGCTGCATTTTAAAACTCCAGTTGCCACATGGCAGACACTAAATAAATGTTGGTAAAGGTGAATTTAAATTTCAGAAGGTGGCAGAATTTTTCAATTTATAAAGTCAAATGCTAGTATGCACATATAAATGTATATATTGCAACATATTAAAATGTAAATTAACCTGAGTGTAGAATTAAACCAAAACTGACTTACAGTTTAAGGAATTTTTATTTTTTATTTTTCCATTTTGTCTTGTTTTTCTTCTGAAATAATGCAAATTTTAAACACCTTTTCAATTTCCAAAGTTGTTGTTCTTTATAAATTCAGTATATGGGCATTTTTCCCTTTGCTTGGTAGATGTTTTTCCAAATAATGAAACCTTTAAGCTTTTGTAAAGCCACTGCTTTGAATAAAATAAATTATTTAGAACCATTATATCTATTTAAATAAATGAAAATATGATCATCTCATATATCTCATATAAATAAAAGATTTTAAAATGAAAATTCAGGGATGTGAATTGTGTATTTTTCACCTATGTGTACCCCATGGCTCCTGTCATAGTACTTCTCACATAGAAGATGAATAATAAATTTCATAGAGTGAGAGAATATAAGGAAAGCAAGACATACCAAAATGATGGAAGAAAAGGAGAAAGTTTTATTTGATTAAAGATTCTCTTTATTTAATTATTTTCAATCTTCTGTCAAAACACGATAAATATAATGAAATCTATTTACCTTGTCCCATCTATTAAATGTAAAGAAAAATTATGGTCTCTGTGATAAGCATGCTCTGCATTGAAAATTATCATAAAAGTACTCTTGGGCTCAAGGGATTTGGGGGCTGATCAAGGAAAAAATATGGCCACGAGGTGACAGCACACATAAGCTTTATGGGACAATGCATTGACAGGTTTGCATTCAGAAGAAGTTCCTCATAGCAGGAGACTACCCAGAGGCTAATGACACTGTCACTCCTCAAAAGGGGATGAGGGCATAAGAACTTCCAGGAGAGAGAGGACTCAGAAGTGGTACTGAAATGTCTAGGTGATGTCACTGAGCAGCGCAGCAGGGAGTTCTGGGTCAGGGAGTTCAAATGGGCAGCAGCAGCTTGGGATCATTTAATCAGAAGGCTTACCCTATGGCCGGCAGATGTTGGGTGTAGTTTCGTGGGATATATAAAGCAAGTAGGCTCTAAAAGGTTGAAAATCTGCTTGTTTAGACTGCAATATATAAATGTATCAAATCAGCATGTTGTACATCTTAAACTTATTCCATGTTATATGTCAATTATATCTCAATTTTAAAAACTAATAATTGGAATGTAGAAATATTTGAGTTCAGCTTCAGTGGGCTTTTGAGCTAATGAATCTCAGCCTACAGAGATGAAATGAAAAATACACAGAAGCCATCTTTGGCTCATTTGTATAAGATGGATGTTCTCCATGACATTGGAAGAGCCATGCCACAGGAGATGCTAGCTAGTTAGTGCCCAAAATCATGAAGTCCTTTTTAATCCATTAAAGTTACAGTAAACCAGCTTGAAGTTTTTCATGTTTATCATGTTTTATAACCTAGTTCATTTACTATATGAAGTAAGAAAGATTAAAATATGCCCATTATGATCAAATGATGAAGTAGTGATTTGAAAGTATTAATAATAATTACAGTGACATTTTTATAAATCTGTATTTTTTACAGAGAAGAGGGAATATATTCTTTAAAAATTTAAATATAGTCTACTATCAATATTTTTCTTATAGACAGAATCTGGGAGATATATTTTCAAAGGATGGAACTAAAAACTAGGATACATTAGAAATAGGTGTCACCAGGGCCGGCCGAGTGGCGCATTGGTTAAGCGCTGGTTTTGGGATGCCAGCGGCCCCGGTTCAGATCCCACATGAGGGCCAGTGACACTGCCCTCTACAGCTAACAACAGCTCCACCTGGAGCTGGGCTGTGCGAGCCCCGGCGATGGTGTAGGCTGCAGCCCCTGCTGCAGTGGGCTGCCATAGGCTACAGTGAGTGGCCCGCAGCCAGCGTAAGCGGCTGGCAGCCAACGTGAGCTGCCAATAGCCGCGGTGAGCGACATCCAGAGGCCAGCGACCGATCTGCCTCATCCTGGAAGAGCGCAATGATGATACCAACAGTGAAGCAACATCCTCCGCAACTAAACTGAAGAACAAAAAGATAGCAACTTGTCTGTTCCCCTTCCCCGATTCCCCAACGCTGTTCCCCTCCGCCAATTCCCCAATAAAATCTTTAAAAAAAAAAAAGAAAGAAATAGGTGTCACCAAAAATTTAATTCAGTCAGAATGAGGAAGTACTGAGATAGCCTATTTAAATTAGAAGCACTGATGTGTGGGGGTGGAAGACAAAGTCAAAAGATCTCTAGAGAGTGAAATTTTTCATCAAATATTTACTCTATACCGGCACTGTACAGAACTTGCATTGTACTAATAAAAGCACTGTTTAATGGACTCATTCCTCAGTGGGTTGTGAATATGGGCCATTCAGGACACTAACAGGATAGACGGTGAAAACAACACAAAGTTGAAGTAGTGTAACAAAAATCAATCCATCAAAACCACCACAGATAAATAGAGCAAAATGTCTCATTTTACCAGAGAATTCAGTGAATCTAGTAAAGCTTCAAATTACAATTCAAAAATAAGGTAGTATATGAAAGCTTAAGTGACATGGGTTACAATAACTGCTCTTCAGTGCATTCACATGGGCCCTTAGTAGTCAAGAAATAGTTAATTCTACTTGCAAAATGAGTCAGTTATTAGTAGAATGTGGTTATATGCAGATACAATGTAGGTCTATAAGTTTAGTGTGTTAAAAGAATTTTAACTTATTCAAAATAATTATGTAAGGGGAAATTAATACCAACACCTTTCAAGCTAAATTTTCTTAAATGGTTATTTTTGTAGTATTCAGGTGAGGATTTCTTTGTAAAACTCTCTCTTTTGGAGATAAGATCTGGAAGAATCACTGAGGAAGATGAAGTGTTAAGGTATGTATCCACTCACCTTATATGTGGTCACCTGTAGTCAAATATAAGTGAGCTCACTTCTGAAGTGATTGGATTTCTTATAAACAATATGTCTTTAAGCAACATTCCCCATGCTTAATTCTCATCCTCACAAACTAAACTCAGCATCAACCATTTGATTTCATTGGGATCCAATTTTGTTTTAATTGAAATATATTATGTAAAAAGTTAATAATCCACTGAAGCTGCAATTTACAAAATCATACCCTGGTGACTTGAAGTGTCAACACAGCTTCCCAAAGTATCTAATATACTGCAAGGGAGTAGATGCCTCTAATGAAACCAATTGAGTATGTATGTAAAACTCTAGATATGTTTGCTTATGTAGTCTAATCAGTTTCTTGTAAATGTTTCTTTAGTAAAGAAATGAATCAAAATTTAAGGCTTTTAAGAATACATATTTCTACCAATTTCAATTAGATATATATGTACATACATATTACATATTATAGTAAGAAAAAATATTTAGTCTTTGTCCCCATTTCCTGGCACAGAGTTCCTAAAACCCTTGGAATTTCCTAAGTGATAAGGGTGATAAGAACATTTTTTGTTCTAGTGAAGCAACTCTTGGTGGGCCCAGGGTGAGGGCTTGTCTCAGAAAGATCAGGCCTTGATTAGAAGCCTGGAACTTTCAATCCCACCCCAACCTCTTGGCAGTAGAGAGGGACTGAGGACTGAGTTAATTTCCAATTGCCACAATCATGCCTATGTAAGGAATCATCCCTAAAAATGTCTAAATGATGGAATTTGGGGAGCTTCTGAATTGATGAACTCATCCATGTGCTCAGAGAATGGCACACCCCAACTCCAATGGACAGAGGCTCCGGCACTCAGGACACTTCAGGCCTCACCCTATGTACCTCACATCTGGCTATTCATTTGTATTCTTTATAACAAACTGTAATAGTAAGTATAACTTTTTCTTGAGTTATGTAAGTCTTTCTAGCAAATTCTCAAACTTGTGGGGGATTGTGAGAACCCCTGACTTAGTAGCCACGTTGGACATAAGTGTGGATAACCCTTGGACCCAATACTTGTGACTGACCTCTGAAATGGTGGGCAGTTTACGGGGCTGAGCCCTAATATTTGTGGAATCTGATACTAACACCAGGTAGTCACTATCAGAATTGAATTGAATTGTAGTATACTTAGTTGCTCTATACCTAAATTTATAATGCATTATAGTAGTTTAAAGCATGCAGACCTGAGACTTAAGATCCACAAGTTGGAATTTGAGATTTAATGGTCCTTAAACTTATAGTAAAATAATCAAATTGTTGTGAATTCAAATGTAGTTAACTTAGATACTTTGTATTGGGATGAAGTAGAAGCAGAATCTTATTAGCATTGGAAGGATCATAGAAGGGTATATAGGATAACCTGTTTCACAGATGAAGGTACTGAAATCAAAAAGGTTAAGTAATTTGTTCAACTTCAATAGTTAGAATCATGAAAATTGGAAGTAGAACAGAATTAACTCTCAATCTAAGTTATTTTTCACCATTCTGTGTTGCTTTCCATTAAGATGTATATTTTAGAATAATACAGCCTTCATTAGTAATAGCTTAAAACAAATATAATATCCAAATTGATGCACAAAATTAATCAAAAATTTTTTCAGTCATGATGACAGACCAGTTAGCTCAGTTGGTTAGAGCGTGGTGTTGATAACACCAAGGTTGCCGTTCCATCTCCTCATGGGCCACTGTGAGCTGTGCCCTCCTTAAATCAGGCAAGTATGCCATTGTAGCATAAAAGCAATGTGTAACCAATGACTATGACTGTTCCTCCAATAAAAAATAAAAAAAAAAGACAGGACAAATATGCACTTTTCTACTTTCCTCCCAAAACCTCCTTAAATGACACCAAAGGATGACACAAATGACATAAAAAATATAAAAATTCAAAACAGAAAGAATGGAAGAAAAGGGATTTCTGTGAGTTTCTGCAAGATACAATGTCACAGGCTAATGAAGCAAGGGAGAGGGAGCAAAAGTCTAGAATATGCATGGAAGATAATACAGTCAAAGAGAAATTTACAGTACATAATAAAGTACCAACATTTGAAATGCCAGAAATATTAATTAGCAGAAAGATACAAGTATTTCAAAGTCTTCTCTTACCACTTACTGTCGGCCACACGGAGTGTGGAAAACAAAGTTGGGCAGATGCACAGATGCAAAAATTCTCGAGTGCCAAAAATAGTTAATAAAAATGGACACAAAGTATTGGCTGCCTCAGAAAAGGGGTGTTTTCTCTCTCAGTCTGTTCAATTATTTTCAGGGAGAAAAATCAATAAACACAGAATTAATGAAGAATAATACAATTGAAATCTTGCATTGAGATAGTAATTTCTTTACAGTGAAGTGGATGCAACTATTTCATGAAGATGCTTTTTGTCATTAGGTGGGTTCTATGAAGATTTACTTATTTTTCCCCTTTTTATTTTATTTATTTATTTATTTACTTACTTGTTTGTTTGTTTGTTTGTTTGTTTATATTGGGGAACAGTGTTTTATTTCCAGGACCTATCAGCTCCAAGTCAAGTTGTTGTCCTTCAATCTTAGTTGTGGAGGGCGCAGCTCAGCTCCAAGTCCAGTCACTGTTTTCTTTTCTTTTTTTTTTTTTTAAAGATTTTATTGGGGAATTGGCGGAGGGGAACAGCATTGGGGAATCGGGGAAGGGGAACAGACAAGTTGCTGTCTTTTTGTTCTTCAGTTTAGTTGCGGAGGATGTTGCTTCACTGTTGGTATCGTCATTGCGCTCTTCCCGGATGAGGCAGATCGGTCGCTGGCCTCTGGATGTCGCTCACCGCGGCTATTGGCAGCTCACTCTTGGCTGCCAGCCGCTCACGCTGGCTGCGGGCCACTCACTGTAGCCTATGGCAGCCCACTGCAGCAGGGGCTGCAGCCCATACCATCGCCGGGGCTCGCACAGCCCAGCTCCAGGTGGAGCTGTTGTTAGCTGTAGAGGGCAGTGTCACTGGCCCTCATGTGGGATCCGAACCGGGGCCACTGGCACAGCGCTTAACCAATGCACCACTCGGCCGGCCCCCCAGTCACTGTTTTCAATCTAGTTGTGGGGGGCACATCCCACCATCCCATGTGGGAATCACACCGGCAACCTTCTTGTTAAGAGCATGCACTCTAACCAAGTGAGCCACCTGGCCGCCCCCTCATTTATTTTTAATTAACTAAAACCAACATTATTTCCTGTCCCTGTGTTAAACAATACTGAGACCAGGCACACTTTGTTTCCCTATGTTCAACTGTATTGATACCAAGGAAAAGTACTTTAGCTTTTATGCCAGAAAAACCACTCAAAGGTAAAACTATGAGTCAACTAAAAAGCTTTTTTATTAAGATTAACAGCTTGCTCATCAAGACCATTTCAAGCCCTTGCCTTGCTGTGTTTAGAAAGCTATTATGTTATAAACTCTGCCCACTCCCAGTCAGTTCCCCACATTGCAAGACCTGCCTTAAAATCATCCATCCCAGGACCCCAAATCCTGTAAATGTCCTTTCCTAATTTCCCCACTTTGAGACATTGTTAACCCTGTCAAGATGTTCTCCCTTACTGCAGTAAATCTAATAAGCTTAGACTTGCTCGATCAACAGGTATTACCTTTAAAATTACAGTATTTAGGGAGCATTTAAGATCTTGCTCCCTGGCACATGGCATCAGTTTGGCTCAAATAAACTTATATAACAATTCTCAAAATAAATAATGAAAATAAAATTACAATATTTATGTCCATTATTTCAAATGCTGGAGTGCCACCCCATAAAAGACCAATTTTGGATGTCCTGAAATGACTGCAGATTCCATAGGTAGGCATGCTTTTGGTCTAAATATAAATATTTTATATGCTTTCACATAAAATCTAAAATACAAATATTTGAATGTTCATGTTCCAGGAAGTTATTTTTAACCAAAAAATTACAATTATTGAAAAAGAGGGTGAACTAGAAAGAGAAACTATCCTCATACATATTTTCTTTGCAGGTCTTGATCAACTACTTGTTACTAGACTTGTTAATAGACTTAAATTTCATCTACTGCTAGAATCTAGGAAATAAAAGAAGCTGGCAGAGAAAAATAAAATATGTCCATGAACCTAGAAAAATGCTGGTATGAGTTTGACACATCAAGAAATGTTGAATCCGATCAATAAATTGTTTTGAACTAGATTATCTTAAACACAATCACAGAAGACATCAGTGGGAATCGATGAGTAAAATGCTTCCCTGTGCAATAAATTTAGTCTTCACTATATTTGTCCTGATGTTTACCAGTCTTTTACATGGAAAATATGTCCCCATAGGAGGAAAATAGGTCTTATGCATGATTAAGTAATGATATTCTCTGATATTATAATAATACTGCTAAAAATGCACTGCATTAAAAAGAAAGAAATTTGGGGTTCTCAATCACAAAATCTGTGTGTGTGTGTGTGTGTGTGTGTGAGAGAGAGAGAGAGAGAGAGAGAGAGAGAGAGAGAGAGAGAGAGAGAAGGAGAAGAAAAAAAATGAAGAAACGGAAATACTGAAAAAGAAAGGTAGGCAGACAGGCTTAGAAAGCGTTTAGAATTTTCCTAAGCCTCCCAGCTTGTGAGTGATAGAGTTGTTGAAATCTGAATTCAGGCTGAAACAAAGTCACAAACCCATACTGCCTCTAGAATTTCTATCACTGGTAAATTTCCAAAGCAAATCATTCCTTTTATTGCTCCCTCTCCCTGAAGTTATAACTTCCCTTAGGTTTCTGCAATTTTATGCATTTACAAAATTACTATTATAATCAAATACTGATCTACATAAGTAAGTAGAATTCACTTGTTTAAATGAGCTTAATGCCCTTAAATTTTGTCTTTTTTTAACAGATCCCTTAAAATCTTATACCTCTGAATTATTTTTGTTATTCATATTCTTGATATTAATATGCCATATTATATAAAGCTTCCTATAAGTGGTCATCTGTACTTAGAAGATACATACTAATATATTACACAGACTTAAAATCATCAATAATCTACTGAATGCTTATTGAAACCCAATTAGTAATTTAAATAGTGCTTCACCAGATTGCAGATATTAATTATCTCATCCATTATGATGGCATTAAAATGTCTTTTACATTGTAATTACCATCAATAAAGTAAGGAGCGTTTTCATCTACTATGAGGAAAATGACATGAATTTTAATATCAACAAAATGGAAATCTTAATATCTTAAGTGTGTTCTCGGTGTTTATTAAATGTCCCAAGCACTGTTTATTTTATGTTTTCAAACTTTTCGATAACTCCCTGCTCGATTTTAGATATAGCACGTTATTAAAAAAGTGGTCATCTGGGGCCGGCCAAGAGGCTCAGATGGTTAAGAGTTGGCTTAGAACGTGTGCTCTGAGCAAAAGTGCCGCCAGTTTGATTCCCACAAGGGCCAGTGAATTCTGCACCCGAGCTGAGCTGCTGCTGAGCTGCCAACAGGTGGCAGGATGGCTCAGTTGGTGTAACAACAAGATTGCCTGTTCAATGGTGGGCTATGCCCACCTGCAACGAAAGATTGAACTGGGCACCTTGAGCTGAGCTGCTGTCCTGATGGCTTAGTGGATAGAGTGTGCACTGTTAACAACAAGGCTGCTAGTTTGACTCCCACATGGGATGGTGGCTATGCCCACCTGCAACTAAGACTGAACTCAGCAGCTTGAGCTGAGAGGCCATGAACTGCTGACGGGAAGCCAGGTGGCAACTGGCGCCCTCCACAACGAAGATTGAAGAACAACAACTTGGCTGGTACCCCTCCCCCAATTCCCCAAAACTGTACCCCTTCCCCAATTCCCCAATAAAATCTTTAAGAAAAAAAGTGGTCATCTGTACTTAGAAGGTATATATATATATATATATATATATATATATATATATATATATTCATTTATTCACTCATCCATTAATTCAGCATGTAGTTAGTATATACTTCTTTGTGCTGGAATCTCTTCTTGGTGCTGGGTTCACAGTGATAAATCAAACAGAATAGGATCGTGCTCTTTTGGCACAGAATAAATAAATACTTATCTCTTGATAAGTGCAATCAAAACAAACAAACAAAAAAAACAAGAAGTATATGGGAACCTCAGGGCTATTTAGTATCTTTAATGACTGATCAACAAATAAGATTAGACACATGAAGAACAGACTTTGTTTTGGAGCAGCATCTTCGAGGTGACCTGCTGTGCAGTTTCTTGGTCATGGACAGGTTTGAGGGGCCCCAGGAGTGAAGGTGCCTGGTCTGGGCAGCAGAGGTCCACTCGGGGGCTTAATATAGAGGCTCTTTACTAACCCTAGTAGGATTTCCTTAAAACCCCACAATAGCGTGCTATGTGGTATCCAAAAATGCAATCACATAAAATGTGGTGTCACTGTATTGTGAGATTTAAAAAAGGAGTATCAAACAGCCTGAACTGTCAAAAGCACAAAAGTACAGAGAATAAACTTATACTTTTCATAACTGACTGTATACTGAACTCAGAAATTCCCCGTCACTTCCTAATCCTGCCATGACCCCCATTCCCAGTACAAAAATTTTTCCCAGTTACATTTAAGAACAAGTTATGGACAAAAGACAGAGGTTGGGGGTGGCAATCATCAGTCATGCTATATCCAGAGAACATTATCATTGAGTTTTACTCTGTTTCAGTATTTTAACATCTGAAATATACTTTAACATGACATATACTCATGTTGAAACGAAGATTACTTCCTTGTGACTTCTCTTTGTATCTAACATTATTTTCAGGAGCAACACATAAAAACAGCTATAGTGTATTTTCTTAGTTTTCCTTTATCCAGGCTAACTGCTATCCATTCTTTCAATAAATTTCCTATGTGACCTGGCTTTTGTATCTCAGCTGTCGGCATTTTCTAATATATTCTCCTTAGTATTAATGATGTCAAGTATTTATTTAAAGTTCCCAGTTAAGGTACTATACTAAGAGGTTTCTGTATGTTCACTTATTTAATCTCACAAAAATCTTATAAAGTAGATTCTATTGTTATCCCCACTTTACAGATGAAAAAGACTGAGGCATACAGAGATTAACTACATTGCTCAAGGCAACACAACTACTATAGTCAGAGCTAGGAAACAAACACAGGAAGACCGGCTCCATATTCTGTGCTTTGATAAAATGCCCAGAATCACATTTAAAATGTCAATGTTTTTAATTGCTTGATACTTACATATTAGACTTTATGTATACATTTATTTGTAGTTTACACATTATCTTACTCTATGGATGGATGAAAATACATGACTTCTTTCTAAGCCTGATATGAGGAAGTTGCCAAAGTATATGCTAAAATTCCATTGGCTTTATTTTAGCTAAAATTTCATTCACTGTTAATCTACAAAGGAGAAAAAAGAAAACCACTAAAATCCAGAGTTTGATATTCATATACTTTTGAAAAGAAGGAGGGGGAAGGAAGAGGGGCAGGAGGAGGAAGAGAGGAAAGAAACAAACCAGCAAACTAACTAAAAAAACAAAACAAAAAAACTAAATAACATTTGGTGTAAACTCCCTCTCTTTTCTCCTTGTAGATAAACCAGGAACTTAATATTTCTCATGATATAATGGATGGGAAAAGAAACATAAGCATATCTAAAATCAGAAGAGGGAAAGAATGTATGACCTTACCTATCCATAGGTTACTAAATTAGCAAATACTAACACATCCTCCAAAACTTGCTAAATAACGGATAAGCAGAGAGTTTCGGAGAGTATAGCACATCCACATGTTCTTTGCTTTTCTGAAGTTCTCTGTAGATATGCATTTTCAGAACTCTCTCCTAAGCCTTTTTCAGCACAGTAAAATCTTACTATCAAGCATTCTATTATTAAAATATCAATTTATCCATTTTGAGAGTGTAAGCCTATGTCCCACATTCTTAACAATATTTACTGAACTCTCCCTAAAGCAGACAAGCCTCATAAGTAGTAGTACTTGTCCTTATTTTCCAATATCTGAATTAGGTCAGAGTTTTATAGAACAATGCTTGTTTAATAAGTGCTGTTATCTCTTCGTAGGTCATTTTACCCATGCTCCCACCAGGACCATAAAGGAAATGTCATTTTGAAGGGAACATTACACATTTATAATAACCAATTATAAAATTCTATATTAAACAATGCCATTGTTTGGTTCCTGTTTAAAAATGAACACGTTGCTTACAACTAAGTATGATCTAAATAAGAATCAGTCACGAATACATTTCACATACAAAACAACTCATGAATAGAAAATTTTAGAATTACAAATGTTAGAAGTTTGAATGCACAAAGGCTTTCAATAATATAAAACTGTTTAGTTCTAATCAAAGGCTGGATGCACCATTCAAAAAGAAGGAAAGAAAGAAAAGTTATAAAGTAAGGAGTTATTAAAATATGAAAAAAAGTCCAATCTCGATAACTACATTTCTCAACATTAGTAATAAAATAATCAATGAATGAGAACAAATAACATTTTTGTGAATAGTTGAAAAAAGTCCTGCATTGTGACTTTACAAAATGAAAATTGATTAAGTTCATATTAATAGTGTGTGCCAGTCTTTTTAAACTGATTTTCATACGACATGTATTTATCTTGATATTCTCTTTCTCTCTCTCCCTCCTACCAATGAATTTGAAAACAAATTCTCAGTGCAAATGAGCATATCTTCCAAATTTGATATTGGTCATGCTTTCAGATTACACTCTAACCTAAAAACTATGAAATCAACTTATGAAAATATAATTATTTAAATATCTGTAGAAAAGCTAAGTGAGTTTTTGTATACACAAGGCCAAATAAAACATGTTTTTAATTTTCTAAGTAGAAAAATTTGTTTCATTCCTATAGTTTATTTGAAATAAAAGTGGAAATGATCCCTATACCATCTACTCGAAAGACATCATGTCAAAATGGAAATATGCATTACTGTAACTGGAATGTGAAGTAGATTTTTTTGTTTGTTTCCCATCATGATTGTGTATGGGCAGAGAGACTGGAGGGAAAAAAAAAATGTTAGGGAAAAATAGAGTATGCCTCATGTCACCAAAACATTTGTCAACGAAAAACATCCAGCCTAAGAGAAAGCCTATGATAGTTTTTTTGAGCCAAAGTGATGACAATTGCCAGGAAGCGAAATCTCAACAGATTGAGAAAATGCTCCATGAAATGGTGGTTTGCAGCTTATTTATACATAGAATCAAAGGAGGAAGGTTACATGAAATCGATTGGTGGTAGATTAAGGGGGTGGGAAAAAGCAAAGCAGGGAAGTCTCTGGGATTGAACAAAAGCAAATTGGAGAGACAGGTACTTTTTTGACCTAGGTGACTACAGGATAATTAATAGTTCACTTTTTACAGCAATATGAGATGATAATCAGGGACAAAAATAATCATGAGGGATTCTGTACTTTCCTACTCTGGTCTCGAAAAAGGGATTACTGACATGCCAAGGATGTCCTCTTAGGTGCAAAAAGACAATAGATAGGCTCACTTACAGGCACAGATGAACTTTATGAAGGAAGCTTTTGGCTAAAGATATGACTTCCCGCCATGGCCCACTTAGTTACGAATTTTTTTTTTTTATGCTCATGCCATCTTATGTGGTTATTTTCAGTCTCCTGAGATTGTCAGATTTAATATGTGGCCCCCTTTCCATCCACACATCCAAATGCCTAAATGTCTTACAATTTACTGACATATTCCATTTGGGAACACTGCATATGTACACCCTATAGTAACAATGTGCCTGTTGTAACTTGTTGGTGCTTTACGCTTAGGTATAGCATAAAGAAAAGCTTTTGTTTTAAACTCCATAGAGATAAGTAACAATATTCAACATAAAAATGCTGAGAAACAAAAACGATAGCTCTACAAAACATTTAGAGAGAGATGGAGAGAAAAACGCGAGTCAGAGATAGATCCATTAGGAAGCAGCATCTGGATAAAAGCAATTATGGAGAATTCCACAGCTTTTTAAAAATTAATTTAAAAACTACCCACTGTGAATGCTAGGGAAACCTCTTTGTTTTCTATGTATTATTATCAAAGTCGAAGCCAATGTATACAAGTCAGTTTGAATCAATAGAATACAGTCAATTGATTACTCACATATTGTTTTAAAACTAACCATTGGTTTGAGAGATTTAGCTCATGCTTGATTTTCTAGCAGTTGTTTATGAGTAGGCATAGCCAAAGAAGAACTTAAAAGTGTTGTTGCATTCTGATGTCAGATTTATTTTGGTTGCATTCCGTTCAATTTTAATAGCCTGCAGCTGTGTGAATCTAAGGGCTGCCTTCTTCTTTCCCAGAAAACAAACTGTACATGATAGAAAATAATTTCCTTTTTGTCTCACTTGGAACCAACAAATAAGAATCTAAAAGCATAGCACCTAGCCCCCACTTCCTTCCACTCTCTCTCAGTTCTACGAAAACAATACATTTACCACAGGAAGGGTATGAAAAAAAATCAGGTGATTCTCAAAAGGAGGACTACTGAGGTTACTGTGGCAGCTATGTTTTTTAAAAGCATTGCAATACAATTTAACCTGAAAGAAGATACTTGAGATGCTAAAGCCTATTGATTATTTTAGAGCTCTTAGACTTTGAATATACCTTTTGGGCTATTTCTTATGATTGTGAAGTCACATCTAAGAAAGAGTGGCAACCCTAGATATACATTTAGACTAAGCATCCGGAAGTCTAAATAGCATATGTGTTGTGTAGAAAAGAGATTGGAAAATAAAATCTAAGTTTCAAAACTGGTTTAAACTTTGACATAAATTATATTGACTAATTCTTTTTTTTTAAAGATTTTATTGGGGAATTGGGGGAGGGGAACAGTGTTGGGGAATCGGGGAAGGGGAACAGAGAAGTTGCTTTCTTTTTGCTCTTCAGTCTAGTTGCGGAGGATGTTGCTTTACTGGCCCATGTTGGTATTATCATTGCGCTCTTCCCGGATGAGGCAGATGGGTCTCTGGCCGGCCTCTGGATGTCGCTCACTGTGGCTATTGGCAGCTCACACTGGCTGCCGGCCACTCACTGTAGCCCATGGCAGCCCACTGCACCAGGAGCTGCAGCCTACACCGTCGCGGGGGCTTGCACAGCCCAGCTCCAGGTGGAGCTGTTGTTAGCTGTAGAGGGCAGTGTCACTGGCCCTCATGTGGGATCCGAACCGGGGCCGCTGGCATCCCCAAACCAGCTCTTAACCAATGCACCACACAGCCGGCCCGACTAATTCTTTTTGTCTTACTCTCACCAGCTTCTCTTGGCTGTTGGAAAAAATATTTTTTGGTTCTAACCATCTTTCTTTTTTCTGCTTTGCCTTCCTTGTCCAGTTGGGGAAATCATTTCTATAAGAATTAAGTTCCAAGATAATAAATTAGTAGGCTGGCTAAAAATTACCCTTGAGCAAGATGGATTTTTGTTTCTCTTCTGCATGGCTAACTGTACTGTATTGCCTTACGTAAATGATTAAGTCTGTTCTTTATTTCCAAACTTACCCTTGGGACTAGTTCAGGGAGCAAGTGTGAAAACAGAACTTAGTTTAAGACTTCTGATTATATATTAGCAGGAAAATTTTTGCTACATGCCCTCTCTCAAATCTCTCCAAAAGAAAAATATAAAGAACAAAATGTAGAATAAATAATAAATAAATAATTCCTTCAGTCGCATGTTACTAAGAGTGTGAAATCAGGACTGAAATAATGCTGGGGGTTACCAGTACCACCTTAAACCTGTTAAAAATTAAGGATCAGTATCCTGAAACACATAAGCAATATTCCTTTGGTTATGCAGAGAGGGGAAATGTTTTTCATTCTTTGTGGTGGTGGTCGTGGTGGGGGGGTTGTCTAACAATTAAATGGACACAAGACAGATTAACAGGAGGAAAATAAAACTAATTTAATTTGTACATACGGAGGTCTCATAGAAATGGGACCTAAAGAAATGACAAAAGCAGGAAGCTTTTATATTTTTTATGCAAAGAAACCATATATTCATGAAGAAAAGACAAATTTAGGCTTCAGTGCTTAATTAGTAAAGAAATAACAATGTTTGTTTATATAGCCTTCTCAGCCCTGAATATCCAATCTCTGGTGATAAGGATGTCTGTCTACCTTCCTGTACAAGGAAGGTATCTTTCACATGGGGTTTTTATTTCCTGATTTCTTCCAATACAAGGAAGGTATCTTTCACATGGGGTTTTTATTTCTTGATTTCAGGAGAATTAAAGGAGGATTAGATTGTCCTTTTTACACTGGTTGTTTCTCAAGTAACTTTAACTCAAAGTAAACAGTTGTCCCGTTGGCTTATTTGGGGGTAACCTGCCCTGAGTCCCAACAGTTAGAATACATTGAGATCTAAGGTCACAGGAAAGGTTGAGGAAATCCTTGCAGTGGGCTCTGTAAGATAATACAGAACCACAGGAAGGGGAGTTAAAAGAAAACATGTGTGCTGGTAAACCGTAAGCCATTTCTCTTTGAGGGAGAGCAGAATTTGCCACCCCAGAATTTGCCAAAATATGTCATTTTGGCATGAGGATTATCTTGAGCTGGTTATTTTTAAGAGACAGCAGACACAGGGAAACCTCTGGAAACTTAGTAGAAGCTACCTTTTTGTAAAGGACATTTGCATTTATAAGGACAATCTCAACGTAAGGATGTCTCTCTCAATGTAAGGATGTCTCCCTCTCTGTACCGGGAAGAGAAGGATGACTAAATCTCTAGAAACTCTTTATCAATGGAGAAGGCAAGGACCTAAATCTGCATAACAACCATACCCTTGTTTACTGTGCTTTTCCTGGTCACCTCCCATAACTGACGCCTACCCCCAATGTCTCCCTTTACCTTTAGTTAGAACTGGTATTTTGATAGCATGGGTCATTTCAGAGAGTTGCTCAGTTTTCCCAAGTGTCCCTCATATACATAGGAGGTATAAATGTTACTGATAGGGTAGGTCGGTAGATAGAAATGAGCAGGAGGAGAAACTTAGCCTGGGTTAGAAAGCCAGCTCCTACTTGGGTCAAGACCCCTTTCAGCTGCCCAGCAGGACTCCAGGTTTACACATACCTCTAAATCAAAGAGATGTGTTGTTAGAAATCAAAGAAGGGAGGAACCCATCCTGTTTTTCAGGTCCACCAATACCTTACTAGCCCAATAGGATTCCAGGTTTTCCCACACCCCACAGGGATGTGTTTACACGTGGCCCCTAAATCAAAGGGGTATATTTACACATGGCCCTAAATCAAAGAAATGCATTGCTAAATGCCAGAGAAGAGAAGACTAGGCACCTCAAGGGGAGAAAGAGGATAAGACAAGGGAGAGAGGAAGAGAATTCTACCCACAGAAGTGAAAGACTTCATTCAAAGCAAAGCAAGGCTGCTTCCCTCTCCTGGGTCAGCCCCTTCCATGACTTGGAGTGTACTCTCTTTGACTAATAAACTTTTGCTGCTCATGCTGCTATGTCTCTTGATTGTAGTCTTCCTTCAGGAAGACAAGAGTCAAGGTACAATGTCATTTTCTGGTAACATTATTAAATTTCTATTTGTTTTCCTCCTGTTAATCTGTATTTTTAGTGCTGGGGAGTCGCAACCAAGAACTAGAAGGGAAGAGGGAAAATTATTTTTCCTCCCCCACAAAGCATACAAGATCAAATGATGAAAATCAATTTTATAGTAAGTCCTGACTTATGAATGAGTTCTGTTCCGGGAGAGTGTTCCTAAGTTGGATTCACTTGTAAGTCCAACAAAGTGAATCTTATATACCTTTGACACAAATATACAATGTAAAGCCAATGGTTTGAATGATTCATGTTATAAGAACAAGCGATGTCTACCATCTTTTTGCCACAGTCCAATCTCTCAATTATTTTCACTTTTGTTTCCACGGTTATTGCTCTGCGCTTCCTAGCAGTTCCCTCCACATCACCACTGCTTTTTCTCTTGCTTCTGGGCATCCTGGGCTCTGATTGAGCACTGTAATACTTTACACTATCATACTGTACAGTAAGCACACAACAGGCACAACTGTGACAATGTCCGGCAGACACGTGAGCTACTTCTGTGATTTGTTTGCATCTACGAATGTTCGTAAGTCGGGACTTACTGTATTTCTACATGTTAGCAACGATCATTCTGAAAATGCAATGAAGAAACTATTTAATCCACAATAGCATCAAAAGGGTAAAAATATTAGAAGTAAATTTACCAAAAGAGGCATAAGGTTTAAATATTGAAAACTACAGAATATTTCTGAGATACATTAAAGAATATCTAAATAAATAAAGATTATCATATATTGGAAAACTCAGTATTTTCAAAATGGTAATTCTTCCCAAATTGATCTATTAATTCCTGGCAATTCTTCTCAAAATCCAGTTTTGTAGAACTGGCAAACTGATCCTTAAATTTATATGGAAAAGCAAAAGAACTGGAATAGCCAAAACAATTGAAAACAAACACTATGAAATTTTAAAACCTAATATACAGCCCTAGAAATCAAGGCAGTGTGGTATTCGTTCAAGGATAAGTATCTAGACCAATGGAACAGAATTAAGAGCCCAGAAATGAAGATTTACATTTATCATCAATTGATTTTCACCAAAAATGCCAGTGCAATGCAATGAGGAAAGGTTAGTCTTTTTAAGAAATGATGCTGACCAGAAACTAATATAATGTTATATGTCGATTATACTTCAATTAAAGAAAGAAAGAAAGGAAGAAAGGAAGAAAGGAAGGAAGGAAGGAAGGAAGGAAGGAAGGAAGGAAGAAAGAAAGAAAGAAAGAAAGAAAGAAAGAAAGAAAGAAAGAAAGAAAGAAAGAAAGAAAGAAAGAAAGAAAGCTGTCCGAGTGGCGCATTGGTTAAGAGCTGGCTTGGGACGCCAGCAGCCCCAGTTCCGATCCCACATATGAGGGCCAGTGACACTGCCCTCTACAGCTAACAACAGCTCCACCTGGAGCTGGGCTGTGCGAGCCCCGGCGATGGTGTAGGCTGCAGCCCCTGCTGCAGTGGGCTGCCATGGGCTACAGTGAGTGGCCGGCAGCCAGCGTGAGCAGCTGGCAGCCAGCATGAGCTGCCAATAGCCGCGGTGATCGACCATCCAGAGGCCGGCGACAGATCTGCCTCATCCAGGAAGAGCGCAGTGACGATACCAACATGGGCCAGTGAAGTAACGTCCTCTGCAGCAACTAGACTGAAGAATAAAAAGACAGCAACTTGTCTGTTCCCCTCCCCCAATTCCCCAATGAAATCTTAAGAGAGAGAGAGAGAGAGAGAGAGAGAGAGAGAGAGAGAGAGAAAGAAAGAAGTATCTCTCCAGTTAAAAAAACAAAATTTAGACTCTTATCTCACTCTGTATACAAAATTAATTAAAAGTGGATCATAGACCTAAATGTATGAGACAAAACTCCCAAATTTTTGTGTTGTTAACTATAAGCACAATGTCATTGAGGGGGTTCAGAATAGGCTCCCCAAGTTGTGCAACTTTGGCATGTGAATCATTTTGAGCTGAAAGCAATGAAGACCCTGAGATCTCAAGAGAAACTTCTATCTCTTACATAAAGAATTTAAATTAGGGGTATGTCCATAATAAGGGTTATTACCAGAAATAACCTTTTATGACCTTTCTATAGCTCAGGGCAAACTTCTAATTACTGAACATCTGCTCTTCTTATTGTTCTGCAATGACCTTCCTCCCCTCTGAAGCCCCAAGGTGCCTTACCTCATCCTTAGCCCAGAATGCCATATATACCCCATTTTGACTTTCTGTCGCCAAACCTCCCCTGTATATGGGATCTCTAACTCCATATGTATGTGGGGTTTTCATACATACGTTTGTAATTAAATGTAGTAATTTCTCTTGTTAATCTGTCTCATCTATTTGATTATTTGACTAGCCAAAAGAACCTTGAAGGGGAGAGGAAAATTTCTTCCTCCTTCACAGTGTACAATAGATCTCTAGAACTATTCCATCTTGTATAACTGAAACTTTATACCCATTAAATAGCAACTCCCCAATTCCCCTTCCCCCTACTTCCTGCCAACCACCATTCTACTTCCTGCTTCCTTACTTTAGATATTTCATATAAGTGGAATCATGCAGCATTTGTAATTTTGTGACTGGCTTATTTTACTTAATATATGTTTTAATGATGATTCCAACCTCGTAAGAAAAGTTATAATCTTTCCTCTCTATCCACCTGTCTTTACAGAAATCTTTTCAGACCTATTTTCTCCTTGTGGTGAAAAATACATGATCTTAAATTTAACAATTGTTGAATCCGGCTGAATAGCGCGTTGGTTAAAAGTTGGCTTGGGATGCCAGTTCTGAGCAGCAAGGCCCCGGTTCAGATCCCACATGAGGGCCAGTGACACGGCACCCTCTACAGCTAAGATGGTGAACAACAGCTCGACTTGGAGCTGGGCTGCCGTGAGTGGCTGGCACCGGTGTAGGCTGCAGTGGGGCTGCAGTGGGCTGCTGGCAGCTGATGTGAGCTGCTGTGAGCCACCGTGAGCAGCTGTCCAATAGCCGGCAACGACTCTATCACCCCAGAAGAGCGCAATGATCATAATACCAACATGGGCCAGTGAAGCGACGTCCTCCACAACTAGACTAAAGAACAAAAGGACAGCAACTTGTCTGTTCCCTTCTCCGATTCCCCAATGCTGTTCCCCTCCCGCAATTCCCCAATAAAATCTTAAAAAAGAAAAAAACAACCCAATTCTTCCAATCTACTTTAGTCCCTCCTCCTCCATTAAATTCAAGTAAATTAAATGTAAGTTTGTGTTAGTTACAAATATTTTCCTGACTGACCGGGGCTTTAACTATTATACAAGGACATTCTTGTTTTCTTAACCAGAAACCTGGTTATAGGCTGTTAGTTACAGTTGTTCAGAAACCCAACGATATCCATAAGGACAGTGGCTTTCCCATCCTATCTACCACCCTCACCACATTCTGGTTTGCCATTTTACAGTTACATATGGCTGCTGTAACTCTAAGCATCAGGTTATCACAGCAGTATCCCAAGCCCAAAGTAAGGCATAAGGGTAAATGGCCTTCTCTAATACAAAAATTGTATCCAAAAGACAAAAATCTTTTTCAGCAGGCTCATAGAAATATTGTCTTGGATTCCATTATCCAAAAGTTTATCTTAGCTGCAAGGGAGGGAAGAAAATTAGTATCTAGCATCCTTTGAGTCTGGGTGCAAAAAAATGCCAGGGATTTTATTGGGAAGAAATAAAGGGTGAATAGATGTTAAGCAGATAAGAATGTCTGCCAGAAATCCTTTTTATTAGAAACAGCATTTTTTATGATCCAATATTTTTAACATTGTGCCTATCTAAATTTTTACCAACATTCACATAGACAGGCAAGCAATACTATTTACCAAATGCTGGTAATGCTTGTTCATGAATAGTTAAGTTTGGGATAATATTTTTGCTTTTACCTTCATCCAATGCTTGAATCATTTTTGAACATGTATCAATTTCACAATATTAATAAACCAATTATTCTTTTAAAAGGCTTTAAAATTCCTGTGAAAATTAAGATGCTTTCAATGACATTATTATTGCTAATCACAAATCTATATGGAAAGGAATTTTAAAAATCAGTTTTTAATCTATGGTATACTGATTTCCTCAAAGTCTTGTAGATAATATTATTTTAACAAAAGTAGACTGATGACAAAGAAATCTAACTTACTACAATAAACGTCAGTCATCTTACAATTTTTAGAAAATGTTATAAAGAGACCTGATGTTTTTTTAATACTATTTCACCCAATGCAGATTACTTATACTAAACCAAGAAATACATACATTCAGAGCTTAATAGTGCTATATATAGATATTCTATATATACATAAATATAGATATAGATATATTTTATTCAACCTCTATAAATCCAGTATAAATAAGAAAAAAAATCACATATAACAGTAGTATAGCACTAAATTCATAAAAGCCTTTTACATTGTTCAATAAATGTTGGTTCCCTTCCTTTTCCTACAGATGGCAGTAACAGTTCAAACTTATAGCTATCTCTTCCCACATTACAATTATACTCAATTGATTGGGCAGAGCCTCCAGCAGGCCATCCCAGTATGGAGTAATTTCATGGACAGTTTTCATCAAAGCTTCCTTGAAAGAACCTTTAATCTGCACCAGTAATTGATCAAAATGGTCCTGCTAACCAAAGATGTTTCCTAACTTCACAAACTGAGACATTAAAAAAATTCGCCAACACACAATATCTGATTTTATACAATCCCTTCTCCCTCTTTCATTTTCTCCCAAACAGATGGAGGAAGAGGGGAGATCAATAACCACCGGGCTTACTTGCTATTTGTGGCATCACTGATGATTTAAAACAGAAATACTGCAAACAAAACTTAGGGAACATTGATTACATTAAAATATGGTTGAGGGCCGGCCGAGTGGCGCATTGGTTAAGAGCTGGTTTTGGGATGCCAGCGGCCCCGGTTCGGATCCCACAGATGAGGGCCAGTGACACTGCCCTGTACAGCTAACAACAGCTCCACCTGGAGCTGAGTTGTATGAGCCCCGGTGACGGTGTCGGCTGTAGCCCCTGCTGCAGTGGGCTGCCATAGGCTACAGTGAGTGGCCGGCAGCCAGCGTGAGCAGCTGGCAGCCAAGAGTGAGCTGCCAATAGCCGCGGTGAGCGACATCCAGAGGCCGGCGACCAATCTGCCTCATCCAGGAAGAGCACAATGAAGATACCAACATGGGCCAGTGAAGCAACGTCCTCCGCAACTAGACTGAAGAACAAAAGGACAGCAACTTGTCTGTTCCCCTTCCCTGATTCCCCAACGCTGTTCTCCTCCCCCAATTCTGCAATAAAATCTTAAAAAAAATATATGGTTGAGCCCAATATTCTACTTTAGTGGTTATAAAACTATGGTTTTCAAACTAGTAGCATTAGCATCACCTAGTAATTTGTTAGGGATGCAAATTTTGGGAACCCACCCCAGATCTATTGAATCAGAAACTTGTGTGTATAGAGAACAAGAATCTGCACATTACTAGTAAGCCCTCTAGGTGATTCTCATGACTCCTAAATTTTGAGAACCCCTGCTCTAGTCTTTAACCAACTCAGTTTCCCCAAAGTATTTTCTTATCTCATTTTCTTTTCTCCTCATACGTCTTATTCTAGCCAGTGGGTCCAGCGTGGGTATTACTTGTCCTCATGGCAGTACTTAGCATTAAGGCTCCATTTTTACCTCTATGGTTATAATGTATACTAGTTTATAATTTCACACATTAAGAAACCAACAGACTTCCTCAAAAAAATAATGTTTATTTACCTTGCAGTCTAGAACTCTAAATATCCAAGGTTTATCTTACCTTCTAAAAGAACATGATTCTGGGGCCGGCCAAGTGGCTCAGTTGGTTAAGAGCTTACTCAAGAGTACGAGCTGAGCTCTGAGCAACAGCAGTTCGATGCTGAGCTGCCGCTGAGCTGCCAGCAGGTGGCAGGATGGCCCAACTAAAAAAAAATAAAAATAAAAGAACATGATTCTGGAGATGATACTTGTTTATTTCCACAACTCTTATTATTCACTGCTGTTTTCTCCAAAAAGGCGGGTAGAGAGAGGAAGGGCAAGGAGAGAGATTAAAAATCAAAGAAAAGTTGATGGTTCTTACAAATAATACCTATGTTGGCATACTTAGAATTTTCTTCTCCGTTTTATGTATTTTTTTAGTAATCAAAAAGACTCTCTGAAATATTTGGAAACTGAATCTGAAAACAAAATTTGGAATTCTTTCCACCTGAGCTTCAAGTTCACTGGATTAAGCTATATTTCTCACATTGTTTCTAATGAAGCAAGAAAGACTCTGCTATCTTTTCAGCAATATTTTTGTCAGCTCATTAGTATCACTGATTTTTTTTCTTTCTCTTCATTCTTTCATACATATTTTTTTCCTCAAAGCATTAAAAAAAGAAAAAGAAAGAAAAAAAAAGAAGAAGTACAAAGGTGTATCTTGGCATCTATGTGGAAAATCAGTATACACAATTCTCTATACTTATATGACGCACAAATCATTCTGTTTCTCTGCAGATATATACTGCTTTCAGTTCAATTAACATTTTCTGGAAGACTCTCATTTTTACTAAAACTATGCTAGTTTTCCCCTTCTTAAACTATTCATATTTAAATTCTCATTTCTAGGGCTTCAATTTATTGACAAACTTGATTTGGGTTAAAAAGTGATTCCAAATATATTTCAAAATTAATGTTAAGAAATCTGTAAGTTTTGGAAGACAAGACTAAGCAAACAAAACATCTTGTTTTTATTAAGAAACAAAAATTCCTAAATTATATTTATGCTTTAAAAGAATCTAGCAATATTAATAATCTGTTATTATATGACAAATTACTCCAAAATTTAGCAGCTTAAAAGAACAAAATTTATAATCTCAGTGTCTGCGCTTTGAGAATGTGGAAGTTTAGCTGGTTGCTTCTCGCTTAAGGTCACTGAGGCCACAGTTAAGCTTTTGTCTATGACTAGGGCTGCTCATCTGCAGTCAGTGTTAAATGGTGTGAGGGTGGGGATCTATTCCAAACCCATTAATGTGGATGATGTCTGTCTAGGTAGGTACCCCCATAGGACTTCCTCACAACATGGTGGTGATATAGGATGCTTAGTGTGTTTTCCCGGGATGGTGATCTCCCTGTTGCAGAAGAATGGAAATGCGGATCCAAGAGGCAAGGTTTAAGGCAGTACAGTTTTATTGTAAACCACAAGAGAAAAAGCTCTCCTGGGAGAGGGGGGATCCAAAAGTGGAATGCCCTGCAGGCTGGGCTGCGCTGGGAGCTATAATGTCTCTCTGAGTCAGAGCTGATTGGTCTTCTGTACCTGGGCAGTTAATTTTGGTGGGCTCTGCAGTTTGAAATTGTTTGTTACAAGGTGATTGGCCCACCTACACCTGGATTGATAATTCTGACAGGCTCTGCAGTTTGAATTTGTTTGTTATAAGCTGATTGCCTGATTTTCCTGTGTCTCCCTCACTCCCCTCCCCCTCCCACACACACACACACACACACACACACACACGTGAGCTGATCATTCTGGCGGGCTCTGGAGTTTGAATTTGTTTGTTAGCTATTCTAAAGTTGTTTTCTTTGGCTTTTGTTATGGTCTCGGCCTTATTCCCCTCCACAGTGGCCATGTCCCTGACTGCGTATGGTTTTTCTATCTCAGGAGCTGCCTTTCTCCAAGGTGAGCAATACAAGAGATAGTGAGAGAGTACACTCAAGACGAAAGCTGCCGTATTTTTTTAACTTAATACCAGAAGTCACATTTCATCACTTCTGCTATACTCTGTTTATTAGAAGTGAGTCAAAAAATCTAGTGCAGTCTCCAGAGGAGACATAAAATTGTAACTATCAGGAGGCAGGGATTATTAGGGACCAATTTAGAGGCTATGCACTACACTAGCATACAAACACAAAATGTCATGCTTTTCTCTCCAGATTCACAAAATTCCCTAATGAACTAGGAATAATACATTTTTCTTGATAAACACTGGATTTTCATTGTTGGGAAATTATTATGTACATAATTTGATATCATTCAGCTGTAACTAAGAAAAAGGTGCTACAAAATTCCATGTACTTTTTTAAAGCATGAAGACTGGAATTTTAGGAAGAAAAAAAGAAACAATAGAGGTAGAGATAAAAACAGAGATAGAGATACAGTATGTATACAGTTATCAACATAGATATATAGATATCAAAACACATAATATATAACTGAATCAGTAAGGTATGGCAGAAAACAGGTTGTATACCCAAAAGTTTAACTGGAAAATAGATCTTAAAAGGGTCTGTTTACAGCGTTGTGGGTAGAGCTATGTGTGATCTAACAAGGGACTGGTGACAACATAAAGTCATTATGGCCGGGAGCCAGAAGAGGCAAAAGGAGGAAAAGGTATATCTTAACTTAGTGAAAGCTAGAGTCTTGAAAGAGAGAGTGCACATTAAAGGTAATATGCATATAAAACACTGCGGGATCCTATTTAAATAAAGATTCTGATTCAGTAAGCCTGGAGTTAGTGGGAGATTCTATGCTTTTAACAAGTTCCTAGGTGATGCTGATGATGCTAGTCCAAGGATCACATTTGAAATAGTAAGGGCTTAGCTGGTTAATCACCACAGAACCTTAAGGAGGCAGGGAAGAAAAGGAAAGAATGAACATATTAGTCTTTCCTCTCTGCCCACCTGCTAGGAGTGCCTCCATTGTCTAAATGTAACCAAAAGTTGGGCCAGCCAAGTGGCTCAGTTAGTTAAGAGTTGGCTTAGAGTGCAAGCTCAGAGCAACAGGGTCGTCTGTTCGATTCCCACATGGGCCAGTGAATGCTGCGTCCGAGCTGAGCTCTCACTGAGCTGCCAACAGGTGGCAGGATGGCTCAGCTGGTGTAACAACAAGATTGCCTATTTGATGGTGGGCTATGCCCACCTGCAACTAAAACCGAACTTGGCACCTTGAGCTGAGCTGCTGCCCAAATGGCTGAGTGGATAGAGCGTGTGCTCTTAACAACAAGGCTGCTGGTTCAACTCCTGCATGGGATGGTGGCTATGCCCACTCGCAACTAAGATTGAACACAGCACCTCGAGCTTAGAGGCCACAAGCTGCCAACGGGCAGCCAGGTGGCGACTGGCACCCTCCACAACGAAGACTGAAGAACAACAACTTGTCTGGTCCCCTCCCCCAATTCCCCAATAAAATCTTTAAAATAAATAAAAGTCAAATGCAAAGAAGAATAAGTGATGTAGCCTATAAGGAGGATCTTCCTGGGGCCCTGAGCAGAGCAAAGACAGCCACAAAACACCATAGGGCCTTCTGGTTTCCTCACATGTGTGCACATCAGTACTTAACTAAATACTTGAGAAGGCCCCTCTGTGGATCTCCAGGCGTCTCTCTCTGCTCAGCTCACTCTTCTCAGGTAAACTGACCTATGAATTCTAGCGGCTTCTCACTCCAGATTCTCACCTGTGTCTCTTCAACTCAGGGAGCCTGCTGGACTCCATCCACCTAGTTTCCCCTTTCTACGCCATGTTTTTGTTATTCCCAGGGTTTGTTTTTTTGTTTGTTTGTTTGGTTGGTTAGAATCAAGATTTTTCATTTTTGGATACTTCTAATATGTTGGTTATGTCCAGTACATTGATCACTTTTGTTGTTGATATTTCTGGCAGGAGGGTAAGTCCAGTGTCTGTTATTCCATCTTGGTCAGAAGTAGTAATCCCTCACATGAATTATTGTTAATGATTTATTGTTTACTCAGGAGCACTCTTAGTTATAGAATCATGTTTTTGATATACAGATTGAGTCTGATGGTACTTCTCTTTTAAGGAGGATGAGGGCAGATGGTTAGATAAAGTGTTGTCTTTTGAAATTTAGAAGGCAAAATTATATTACTATTACAGCTTTATTATTTAAAGTCAGCAGTGGTATAAGTGTATCAACACTGTGTAAGGATATATTATGACCCATCTTGGTTCAAGAATTGAAATGTCTTATAAGTATAAATTTAAAGAATCAAGAAAATGTAATTTAAAGGTAGGTAAAGAAAAATAAAGTCAAAGTAGAAACAAGAATAATTCATATAATATGACATAAGTCTCATAAAAAAATTCACATTATATAGTGGTCAGAATAGTGGTTATCTTATGTGGGGTACTGATACAAAATGGATATGCAAACAACATTCTGGGATGCTGAAAACATTCTACATTTTGAACTGGCTGGTGAATTCATGGGCATAAAAACTCATATAATATAACATAAAAATTCATCAATCTGTACACTTAATATTTCTGCACTTTACTGTATGGAAATTATGTCTCAATAAAAAAATGTAAGTAAAAGTTATTTGACTCCTGCATATTTTCCACAGATGGAACTGAAATTTACCTCTGAGCTTCCCAGTAGTCAATAAACAAAAAAGGGAGGTCTGTTTAATTTCACAAATCACACTATAGAAAAGTTAAACAGAAACATTGTATCATAATAAACTAACCTATTTCTTCAAAATATTTAAAAGTCTATAAATAATTGCATAGAAATGTCTGCTTTTGATATCTGTGTTCTGGGATAGGGAGGGAGAAGGAAATATTGAGTCATATAAATAATATATAAAGTTAATTAACCAAACTTGCTTAATATTATTTCTTGTACCTTTCTTAAGCACACTCTAAAACCATGCCGTAATTATGTTGCAGAAAATAAAGGGTCATAGTTGTCCTGGGAGGAAACAGGAAATGATTCATCCAGCTATTGTGGAATGTACTGATATTCCACAAAAATTCCTTTGGCCTTTCTAAGAGGATACCTAGAATCATTGGGCTCATGAACAGCCATGTAAGGCTTCATGCAATTTCCTGAGTTATTATATACAGTGTTACACACTCATGAAACCTCTCTTATTTGTAACCCAATAAGGTAGAGAAAATGTTGTTAAGTCATCAGAAATGTCTTGGCCTCTGTCAAATCACCTATTCACAAAAGCAGAAGAAATGGCTCAAAAATTGGAAAGCATAATTTAAATAGGCTGGCCTGGAGGATTTACAGAGCTATAAAAAAGTATGATCTCTTGGAATAAATGTAAAGATTTATGTGTGTTTGTCAGCATTAAAAATACAATCCTCAAAGCAGTAGTAATCTGGCACCAAGAAAAAAATGTCAAACTGTTGCTTTCTCATTCATTTCCTCTTCAGAGTTGAGATGATAAAATAAATTTAAGTTTTAAACTAAGCCATTTAACTAGTTTAGAAAATTTTCAAAGCAACAGGGGCTAGTTTCCCATTAGTAAATATTGTGGGATGAGGTAGGAAGAAGCAGGTGAAAACCATAAGAAAATTAGATTTCTTCTAGCAATTTCTTCTAGCACTTTTTGTTCCCTAAGACAGTTTTGCTGTTCCATGACCTCCTAGACTGAATTTCCATCAACGCTTTAATAAATTCCTAAAACAGGAAACCTTTCTACTATGTTCCAAAATAATTATTAATAATAATGATAATAATAATAGTTATTATTATTTTAAAACAATAAAGTGATTTTTAAAATGAGATTGGTATTTTAATTTTAATAATAATTAAAAGCAAATAGAATCAGCTTTCATCTTCACAGTTGGTAAAAAGCCACTGCTTTTAAGATAGTAACATTTATTGTCAGTGTGAAAATTTTCTTTTTCCTTCCAAAAGAGTATTTTAACAAAGCTACTCAAGATAATTGCTGTCATTGGGATGTTTTGCCTTTGAGCAAAATTTATAACAAGCAGAGATGCAACCGTATAATAATAAAGGCATTGTAGTATATTACTTCAGGCTAAATGGCAATGACCTTCCTGTGGAATTACAAATTCTACCTCAAGCAGTGAATCATCCTTTTGTTCAATTGGCATTTAGTATCATACCCTAACCAGACTGAATTAGTCTGTGGTTTGCCATGTAATGTAACCTCCAACAATCTCTGAAAAATTACAACTTAAGTAATATCTTTAGAACCATGGGCCTAATTTTACCAGAAATTAGAAGAGTAGTTGGGATAACATTTTTCCTTTTTAACATATTATTTCGTACTATGAATTATAGCCCAAAGATCTTTGTTAGAATCAAATGCATCTCAATAAATCCTTTTCGTTTGACCTCTCATATCTCGTTTTTGCTCTGAAAGAGAGTAAATGTTTCTATTCTCTTTTTAAAATATTTTTATTAAAACTATAGCTAATATACAATATTATATTAGTTTCAGGGGTACACCATACTTATTCAACATTTATATACCTAAAGAAGTGACCACCATGATAAGCCAGCAATCATATGACACCATATCATGTTATCGAAATATTATTGACTATATTCCCTATGCTGTACATTACATCCCCATGACTTATTTGTTTTATACCTGGAAATGTGAACCTCTTATTCCCCTTCACCTTTCCCCCCATTTTTATTTTTTCAATTACAGTTGACATTCAATATTATTTTATATTAGTTTCAGGTGCACAGCATAGTGGTTAGATATTTACATAAATAGTGATCCCACTGACTAATCTAGTACCCACCTGGCACTATACATAGTTATTACCATATTATTGACTATATTCCCTATGCTTTACTTCACATCCCCATGACTATTTTGTAACTATCAGTTTGTACTTCTTACTCCCTTCACCTTTTACACCCTGCTCCCCAACTCTAAAGTTGGAGGCACGTGGGAGAGGCCATGCTGTGAACTGAGGACAGCTGCCACCAGTAACAGGCCTGGGGTAGCTCCACAAAAAGCCAGGTCACCCCAGTTGCCACCTGCCAGCTCCCTTAAGGTTCAGCCACTGATAAAGCCTCATGTAGTATGCAGGTTGGATGAGGCAGCATCTTAGGGATACACGAAAGTGGGAAGAGTTATAGTCACCAGGTTAACATAGACTCTGTTTTAGTGCCAGTACTGAGCCTGGAGCAACTCAGCAAACATCTCAGAGCACACCAAGGCTGGTTGCTGGCCACCTGGGGCTCATGGATTCTGATAGTTTTACAAGAAAGATTGCAACGAGGGAGGGGCTGGCTACTCATGGAGAAAGTGCCTCTGGTGTACAAATTGGGTGGGCCAGGGTCCCAGCTGAGTCAGCAGGGCAAAGCAACAGAGCTCACCAGGCCAATTAGATTCAGATTTGGCCTGTGGGGGTGGGCTCAACATAGGGAAGATGGCCAGATGGGGCCTGCCTGCCAGCTTCATGGGAGAAGGACCCCCACTGATTAAGACTATCTATCACTTGCCTTAAGTTTCCATTGAAAACCCTCCTGCTGAAGCTACACTCCTCAGACTGCCCCTTATCCCTCCATATGTCTCCGAGGTTCCCCAAGTCACCATCCCCCACTGGAGCCCAAGGTGAGTGCCTGCGAGTGAGTCTGTGTGCGGGTCATTTAAGAGGACATCTGGGTTTCCCATAGCCTTCAGTCTCACCTGAATTGTCAGAATACCCACTGTTTTTTACAGCCAGATGTTGTGGGTGCTCCTCTTCCTGGTACTAGTACTTCAGGCTGGGAGCCTGGTGTGGGAGGTTGGGGTCCCTTGCGCCTCTGGGAGGAACCTCTATGGCCGAGATATCCTTCCTGATTTTCAAGTGCCGCAGGGAGGTTTGGGGCTGGTTCCATGTCTCTGCCCCTCCTACCAGTCTTGACGTGGCTTCATATTTGTAGTTATAGGACTTCAGTTTGGCTAGACTGCAGATGGTTCTCTAGGTTGATTGTTCTACAATTTAGTTGTAATTTTAATGTGTTCATGGAAGGAAGCAGTCATAGGTTTATCTACTCCGCCATCTTGGATCTCTCTCAAATGTTTCTTTTCTTTTCAAAACAGTCTAATACATTTGAAAGTTATGTTTCTTAGGTTGATTTTTTTCCTTTTAAGAGGATAAGTGGTCATGAATGTATACAGATTTATTTGTTCTTTGGGAATAATTTGACCTTTGTTCTTAACATATAACCCCAATGAACTCTAACGGAGTTTTTCAGGTGCATCAGACAGGGAATTTCGCCTTCTAATGGTAGAACAAGACTGTTTGAAACAGCTAAGCAGATGGTCAATGCTCATCACATCTTTTTAAAATAAGTGCTTCAGACCAGAAACACATAAACAACTTTATATCTAGTAAACGATGTGGTTGCTCTGATATCTCCACCTGCTTCTTTAGAAAAACATTTGGATAATCCTGGGTAATTTATAGAATATAATAGTTTGGAAAATATCCAAACATGTGATTTACTTAAAAGAAGCAAAAATGATAGAGCCTTGCTCTGAGTACAGATCAGCTATCCTCTTTGTATCACAAGTGAGGAAAAATCTTAGGGATGCAATATTGATTGGGGAAAAAAAGTGCACTTTGCCTCATCATTTGCCTTAATTTTCCTTTAGAAGCATTTTCTGCTTACATCATTACTGGTCAACGACCTGATTTTCCTTCCTCCACTTTCTACTGTTGTATTTATATATGTCACCTTAATTATCTTTAAAGTATTTATATAGGGAAGGGACTTGAGAACTATTTTTTACAGAATAAGGAACTAGGAGGTTGGATTCCAAGCCTGCTGCCTACATGCTCCAAGATACAGCACTCAGGCAGACGTTAATGAATCACACAAAACAAATTCTCCAAAGATTAGTGATTCCATTAGGACAGTCATTGTGGTTAAGCCCATGGAAAGAAAACATAGGTTGTGTTTCATAAGAGTTCAAAATCAACCTGCCCCTATTCTTCTTGCATCTTACTGAAATTAAAGATAAACTTACCATTATTCTATCCTCCTTCCCCCCCATACTAATGAATTTTCCATGGAAGCAGAAAACACATATAAAGCCTAACCCCAGGAGATAGAGTGGATCTCTCTTCCACTAGTGATTGGAGACTGCCACTCTGTCTATGGAGTGGCCTTTTTTCCCCTACTGACTCTCTGCTAAATAAACTTTAACTTTAAACTCTATATTGGCTCACATTTTAATTCTGTCCTATATGAAGCCAAGTACCCTCATTTCCTGTAACAGTGTCACTTTTATATTTTTACTAAGTTGCTTAAAAACTTTTCTTGCTCTCCTTACCAGTGTCATTGCCAGAACATTAAGTCCTGTCAAATGCAAAATTAAAACAATTTAGTAATAAATTTGATTTACTTTATTCAAGAGAAAATAATCCATGGATTAGGGAGTGGAGTGTCTCACAAGCAATGGAGCACCATTTCCAGGGGATTAGGGGCGCCAGCCAATTTTATGGAGTCTTAGAAGTGGCAAAGCTTAAACAGGACATGATTGTCTAGGAGGTCAGGAGTTTTGTTATGAGGCTTGTAGGTCCTATTTTCTAGGGTAAGGTAAGCCCACTAAGGCTGAGATGGAGGATTGTGATTGGTGTATATTAGGTTTCTTTGACAGCTGTTTCCTTTAAGTGCAGACTGAGTTAGGTTTGGATTTGTGACGTGGGCCAAGCTACTGGGGTGGCCTCTATTTTGTGGGCCCTGATATACAAATTAACTTCATTAGTCCAAACTTCTAAAACTGTATTTCAAGTCCCCTGGCAACTTAATTTTCAGCTTTTTCTCTCACTCCTTGCCAGAAGTGGCAACCCTTAGCTGTATTTATGCCAATGTTCTCCTAATACCTTTCCTATTCCCTTGTAAGAGTCATTACCTTTAAAATGCTTGAACTCTGCCTCTTACATATGTTGACTGTCCAATATAACTCTCCAGAAAATCCACCAAAAGAGTGGTTTATTTGGGAAAAGAAAAAGAAATGAGATCACCTCAGCAGTGTGTGAACACACACAACCTCCGGCTGAGGCTCCAACTGGCCACACACCTGCAAAAAGAGGAGAGAGAGCCTTCCAAAGATGGTCTCTCTCTATATATGAATCCCTCCCCGGAAGTGACCACAAAGTTTAACAGAAAGTCACGACTAGAGAGTTAACATGGGGACCAGCTCCACCCATAGTCTTCCCAGCTCTATGGTTAATCATCTTAAGATGCCAGTTCACTTTTATCACATAAGACCATATCTAACCTCATACTGTTTGTAGTAGCTTAAACATTAACAAATTTGAGTGCCTATCATACATCAAATTCCTTACTTTTATGTTGCCATTATCAGTTATTTTAATTTTATAGTCATTTAATTTCCTCATATTTTTCTTCCATACACATAAGGAATAAATCTCTAGATTCCTTGAGAGTAAACGATAGAACTTTTGTAGTATCCAAGCCATTTAATCCAAAAGCAGTGAACAACAAAGACACAATTCATATCCCATGGATTTTATATTCTAGTGGAAGAGTGGATAAAAGTATACAGAATTAACTCCACAATTATTATTGAATTGCAATTGTAATGGATGCTCTGTAGCATAAAAGTACAATATGAGCATTCTTTCAATCAACATGTTTTTTGTAGAGGTGGGGAAAATAAATTCCACTTTACCATTCTAGGTTCTTGGCTAAGACCCCCCTCACACACACACTATAATAAAAGACAGATTAACAGGAGAAAAACAAACAGAAGTTTAACAACATGCATACGTCCTGTGTACATGGGAGAGACTAGACAAAACTGAGTAACTCCTGGAAATGGTCCAAGCTACCACCTTAAATACCATTTCCAGCTAAAGACAAAAGATGTTGAGAGGGGAAGGGGAAGGGATGCCAGTTATGGGAGGTTAAGGAAGGGGAAGTGGCAAAGCATAGTAAACAAGAATATAGTTATTATGCAGACTTAGGTCCTTGCCTTCTCCATTGATAAGAGTTTGTAGAAATTTAATCCCCCTCCTCGTGGTACAGAGGGGGAGACATGCTTACAAATGGAGATTTCCCTTATAAATGTAAATGTCTCATAGAAAATGGAACTTCTACTTGATTTTCAGAGCTTCTCCTGTATCTGTTTCTTAAATATAACCAGCTTAAGATAATTCTTATTCCAAAGAGGCGTAGTTCAGGATGGCAAATTCTGTTCCCCTTCACTAACATTCTAATATGTTCTCTAAAGATTAAAAAGACATCGTTTTTTTTAAATGAAAACCTAAGGAGTACGTGATAGTCTCTGCTTTTATGCTTAAATCCTAGGCGTTCTTCAAATCCAAGTGTGAGCTGCAACTCCCCCTGGAGACTTTTCCATAAATGTCAGCCTTTAATGATCTTTCTCTTTTATTAACTATTAAACTCAGAGTGGTGCCATACAGATTTGTACTTAACAGTTCTCTAATAGAATTATTTCTATTCAGTATTACCTCCCCAAAGAACTTTTTCCTAAAAGTAAAAACTATATCTTCTGTTGATTTTACACTGTATACAACACTTAGAGAAATTCTGAGTCCAATAAATACCTGTTGATAAAAGTGCCTGATGGTATGAGAAATTATTCAGGTTAGTTGTAAAAAACTGATATCTCTTGAGGACAAAATTCAATGAAGTACCTAAGCATTGCAGTATAATTTCATATAACACTTTCCCAAGCATTCCAAGAGTAATTTTGGGTGATATTTTAACTTTATTAAAAATAATAATTCTAATTTAAAAAGCTTTCTTAATGTGCCAAGAGTATTTTAGGGCCTTTCGATGTAAATTAGAAATTCATGAACTTCCATTGTTCATGATCCAGATTTTGCCATTGTACTTGTAAAGGGAAGTACTTTTCACAATAGCAGGGAAAGCTAACTTTGCTGGAAACAAATGAAAAAATATTGATTTGAAGACCCTTAAAGAAAATTTTCAAAGCAGTATGTGAATAATATTGGAAACTTGTCAGGGCCATTTTTCAAGTTTATACTAAAAAAACAAATACCATCTTCTAGATCACAGCGAAGAGCTGAATGCATAGGCATTGTATATTGTTTTTATTTTGGAAGAAGTTAAATGCATCAAAATAATGTAAAATATCAATCCTGATTTTTAATTATATTCTTTCAACTTTAAATGCAATGGAATGAGTTGAGTTGAGACAAAATTAAATTCCCAGGTTTAATAGTCATTCTTTTGATGCCTTTATTATGTCTAATGTATAGGTATCAAGGAGCATATAATATTTCAGAGTTAAGTCTTTATGCAGGTTTTACTTAACCAAACAATGAAAAGTGACAGGCCTCACTGGACTTGGTATTTAAATTATCTTTTTAAAATTCCTAGTGTCTCTGCCAGTTTTGATGTGCAGAATATTATATTGAAGTGGTTGGCAAGTGACTGACATATCAGTTATCCCAAATAAAATAAATGCTTAGTCTATATATTTAATATTAAAGTCTCAGATAAGTAATTGTTATGAGGCCCTAATTTCCATTTATTAAGTTAGACATTTTAATCTGAAAATAATTGAAACATAGTAAGTGGGGAGTCATATTTCTAAAAAACTTAATGGGAAAACCAGAACTGATTCCTCGTTTCAAATAAAATAAGCTGAGCAATGTTACATTTAGCAATACAGAACTAAATGAGCAAAATGCATGTGTTTTAACTTTGAAATTAAAAACCTCTAATCTTTCCTAATTGGCTTACAATGGCCGATGCAAAATCTACATATTTATCAAGTGTTTAACTGAATATCTTTAAAAATTTTTTCTGTGTTTTCTAGGGGAGAAGTTTCAGCACACAACAGTGCCTTTGGTTACACTGAAAATCGACAGTCATTCACTAAATGGAAGCCTACTGATTACATATGAATTTGTCTTGCCAAAATGGCGAGTTAATCCTTTGCTTTTGAGATGAAAGAGGAAACTAAGCATTCTATAGCTGATTGGTATGTCTAGGTTTCTGTAAATGAATGTCTAATCATCCATCCTTCTTAATCTTTCAGAAGAATCGAACACAATAAAGGTTTGAGTCTACAGCAAAAAAAGTCAAAGAGCCTATGCAAATATGGTGTATGATAGAATAACGAAACAACCACCACAGCCATAACACCAACACTAGTGACAATTAACATTTATTGGGCACTTACTATAGGTCTGGCACTGTGATTTGAATTTTCCATGCATTAACTCATATATTCTTCAGAGTATTCTATGAGGCAAGCACTGTGGTTATTCTCATGGTGGTAAATAACTTGCTCAAAGTCATATAATTAGCAGCTGAGTGTGTATTAAAACACAAATTCCAAATCCTAAGTTCATAATGACTATGATTAGTAAGCAGAACACTGCAGGGTGCCTGAAACACAGTAGGGACTTTAGAATTAAATTAAGTGAAATTGATTAACTTTTATAAATTAGTATATGAAGAAAGAAAGAAGGCTATTGAGTATCTTCCTATTATATGCACATGGCCCAGGTAACTTAAATCATTCCTAACATTTTTGTATGGTTCAAGGATTCTCTTGTAATTATTGTTAAACTTAGGGAAGATGCAGAAAGCCGAGAAAGGCCAGAATGTATTCTGGAAATGGGTTCACTTGTCAAAAAAATATTTTAAACACTTACTTACATCCTGTATTCGTCACTAGGGATATAACCTGTGTGACTGAACAGCCAAAATAAGGGTTCATCCACCGGTTCACAGCTAATCGGTAAAATTGACACTGGGCTTTGCAGTGAAGAAGATCTTGTTATTTTATTATAAATGGTGCCACCCATGAGAATGGCAAGCTAGTGCTCAAAATCCAAACTCCTAGATGGCTTACAGACAAGAGGTGTTATAGAGCAAAAATCATGAATAATCATGAGTAAGGGGTTTGGAGTTCGCTGATTGGTCCTTGATTAGGTAAATAGTTAATTTTCTCCTTTCGTCAGCTTCCCTCCTGGTGTAAACTTGTCTGGTTTCAGTGAGCTTGTAGTGGAGTGGTCATTTGCTTTGTAGGCTGAAAAACATCTTAACAATGCGTGTCAATAGATTATCTTGGTGTGTAGGGGTGGAAGCTATACATCTTGTGACACCTATTGTATGTTATTATTTCTGCTGTCTTGGTCATTTATGCCCCCACTCACCCCCAAAGTCTAACAGGCCCTAGGCTAAGCAATTTCTCTGATGGTTAACAGGGTGCTAGGCGACTTCCTTCTTGTGACTGTCAGTCCAAACTAGCTTACAAACCTATTTTGTATTAATGATATTTTCTGAGGGTGTTCATCCTCCAGCTTCACTGTATAATTCAGAAAGGATCCTTCCCTTCTCAGAGTTTACAGTGGAGCTCTCCTTCCAGAATAAAATGAAGTCTACAAAACATTTTCCAGGGAAACTATTATCAAAGCGGAGTCTGTTTCCTTTGCTTAAAATGCCCTGCACTTCTTTACATCCTAGTGGATACCTATTCATTCATTCACTCTTTCAGAATTTGCTTAAATGGTAACTTCTCTGAAGAGACTTGCTCATGATACCCCCTTCTAAATATTACCATTTCATAATATACATCAGCTGTGTTACAGCGTAAAATGTCATGATTATTCAATTACTTCCCTGAAGGCAAGAGTCATTGTTGTTTCTTAACAATGTGACTTAGATTTAGTAGGTGCTTTTTTTTAGGTTTAGAAACCAACTGGAAGAGGAGGAAATCTGTGCAAGTGATTTATTAAGGTAGTGCTTCCAACCCAGAGGAAACACCTAAGGGAGTGGGGAAGCAGGACAGGCAAAGGGAGGAAGTCAAGCAAGAATGTGATATAGGGAAAATTCCTGTAGAAGGTAAGACATCAACCTGATCCCATAGGGTTAACACTGGAGTGACAGTTAGACCTCAGGATTATCTTGACCCAAGATAAGAAAACAGGGTTTTCATGCCCTGTCAGTCAGAGACTATAAATCCTCATGTGCTTCCAGCTCTGTGTGTGAAGCAAAGCAAAGAGACACCAGTAGCCCAAGGCCAATTCTGGCAAAAGACCCAAAGTTGCTGGGTACTGGAAGCAACAGCATACCAAAGGGTAGAAAGGTAAATACGTACTTGGTAAAAAGGAACCTGATGGATCTGGGCACAGCAATGATATTATCAACTACAGTGCATGATATTTGTTTTCTGAATTAAAGAATGAATGATCCGTTCTTAACTCAGGCCAAGGCTGTACACCTGGAATAGGTTGCATGAAGAATCAATGGGCTAGGAGTCAAGGTTTAGGTATGGATGAAAAACCAGGCAATGCCAATTAGACTATTGCTATCAATCTCTCTCAACCTGCTGCTTCCTTATTCAATTTCATTGCTTAATCACCACCTCTAATTCCACTGCAGGTAGAATAGGTGCTGCAAAGGGGCAGTTATAGAAGTAGGAATAGTATCTGACACAAGCAGTTCCTGATGTAGTCTGGAGGGCTGAGGGTCACAATCTGGGTCCATAGCCAAGCACTCTCAGATTCTTTTTCTCCAAAATACATTAAACTTACTCAGAAGGTAAGTTGAATTTAGAACCATTTATTTTTTCTATTTTCTTGTACAGTTCTCTGATTTGTTAGCCATAGAACTGCTTGTCCAAGGAGATGTATGCCCAAATTGTGACTATCCATTTTAACCCAACGGGTTTTACTCTCCAGGGGCTTTGCATAACAATGGAATCAGTATGCATCAAATGTTTTTTGTTTTTTTTCTTTTTCTCCCCTACCTCCAAGTCAAGCCTTTGTTCTCAGTCTAGTTGTAGAGGACACTGCTCACTGGCTCATGTTGGTATTATGATCTTTGCTATCTACCTGGATGAGGCAGTCACTCACTGGCTGTTGGCCAGCCACTCACAGCGGCTCACGCAGCTTTTGCCTGCTGCTGGCAGCTCACACCAGCCGCCAGCAACTTATGGCAGCCCAGCTCCAGGTTGAGCCATTGTTCACAATCTTAGCTGTAGAGGGCACAGCTTACTGGCCCATGTGGGAATCAAACCGGTGGCCCTGTTGCTCAGAGCTCACGCTCTAACCAGTTGAGCTATCCAGCCGCCCCTGCATCAAATATTATACCCACAATGTAAGTCTCGAAACCTCATAGCTCTCAATTCCTTCCTACCATAAAGCAGACTCCAAATATTACACCTTTTTCCTCATACTCAGTAAACCTGCGTAACAGTAAGTAACGTATCAGCTAAGATTTTGACTATGAGTAAATAGTGATCGCGTTACCGAATAGAAAGAGTTTGACCACTGGGCACCAGCAGAGCCCAGCAATGAACACCGAGTTTTGCAGTGGAAAAATTAGAATCATCTTATTAGCAAAGTGCTAAGCAAGAAGAATGGAAAGCTGTATCACTTAAAGCCCAAATTCCCCAATGGCTTACAATCAGAGGGTTTTAAGGAGTTAGGGGGAACAAGTATGCAGAAGCACGGGCAAGGAGAATTTGATTGGAGTTTTGGACGTTGGCCATTTATGGTAAGAGGGTTGAGTCCCAGATCTTCCTGGACAACAAATCCTTTGCTTCTGAAAGGGCCAACATTCAAGTTCCGGTCAAGTCGTTATCCTTTGGTTCCAGGGAGGGTGGGATGATAGGGCAAAACTTAGGTTCCAGGTGCAACTGGAGGGCAGAGGTGGCACATACACAGTTCTGTCTCTGTAAAATAACTCAGGTATTGTATTAATCCTTGATCTGCTTTAAGGGAACAGAATCAGTTTAAGCTGGTCCATGTGATTTGTGTGCTGTTTCAATTGTTTATAACAGGGGTTGGCAAACTTTTGAGACGGAAGAGCCGCCAGAGGTCAGCAAACTGCGGCTCACGAGCCGCAGGCTCTGACGTAAAATCGAAAATAAAAATAAAACTATCATAGTTTCATTTATAAAATTTTTAAAGGATATTATTCACATAATGGTGATTTCATTTGTTTTATGGCTCTCAAATAATTTTTAAATTGTTGTGAGGGACAGGATTGGGTCTTCCAGGGATCGCCAAACTTTTGAGATGGAACGTATCCAAAGAGCCGCATGTGGCTCGTGAGCCACAGTTTGCCGACCCCTGGTTTCAAATGTTACAGATTTGGGCCTGACTCATGCCTCTGCCATGTATTAGAAGGATCATCTTACACAAATCCTTTCACCTAAGGTTAGGTTTCTTCATGTATAAAATAAAAGTGATCATAATAATCCAACTAGCAACATTATATACAGTAAATGAGACAATCCTCGTAAACTCCTACCTGCAGAACTTAACAAACAGGAAACACCCATATATGGCAGCACATTACCAGCACTCAAGCCTCTAACTTTTTCTTAAACAGGAGGAACTTTATCCTTCAAAGCATAGTAATCTAGACATAAAGGTCTACACATTTTGCCACAAAACAGGGTACTAATCATATTTCCCAGTTCACTTAGTGAATTCATTCAGGGCCTCCAGAAAGTAGGTGCCAAGATGGAATAAGTATAAGAGATTTATTTGGATGCGACAAAGACTTCCCTGGGCCTCCTTCTTGGGCATTGTCTTTGGCCTGCCAGCCCAGTTTTCGTAAAAATTCTGCTAAGGCAATTTAGTGAGATTTCCACCCACCCTGGATATCTGATCACCCTGGCCTGCCTTTAGCAAGAATCCTGTTAAGTCAGTTTAGCAAGAAACCTACCCTTCATGTTCTCCTCTTAGTAATTTTCCATCCACTGGCTCCCCTCATTCTTCTGATTGCTCCTTTAAATCCCCAGCTGTCTTTGCTCTGTTCAAAGTTGAGTTCGATCTCCATCCCCTATTGTGATATAGGGGTCTTCAATAAAGCCTTCCATCACAGAGGTTCTCAATAAAGCCTTCCTTACCATTTTAACAGTTGTCACAATTTTTTTGTTTTAGAAGTGAAACCTATGTAAGATAAGGGATGAGGGAGCAGGAGTAGGCAGGGAAAGACTTCAGACCATGATGCAGGTCTAACACCTGTGAACGGAGAGGGGGAATGTAGCAGGAGGTGGTTTGAAGAGCCTCAGACCACAGTGCAGTTCTGCAAAAGTCTTAGCATTCCAACAGAGAGCCCCAGAATAAAGAATATCTACTGTATTGGGCAGAAATGGCCAGACCCAAAGACCCCTACCAGGGTGGGAGGTGGGAGGCTTCCTGGGGAGAGTATCCTTGGCTCAAATGTCTACAGCAAATCCTGAATCCTGAAGGCCCTACAGCTCGAGGCTCTAAGCTAATTGCACTCCCTGCAGACTTCTCTCTTCAAGGGAGATATGAGCAGCTGCCATGACTACCCAGATGGTCATGTTTTGTGTTCAGGTGACAGTGTCATGTAATTGAAAACAATGCATTTGAAACTGTCCCTTACTAGCTGTGTGACCATGAGAAAGCAACTGAAACTCTCTGAGCTCAGAGAAAAATATATGACAGTGGCTGTTTCACGATAATCATAAGAGCTGTGGTTATTCACTATAATCTGAGGCCATGGATTTTAACAATGGAGTTATCACCAAGGTTTTCTTTCCTCCTTTCTCCACTTCCAAGACCTGACTCTTTTCACATGCTTATAAAACCTTGATATACCAATTCTGAAAGTAATTGCTTTTTTCTTCTTCTTCCTCTATTTCCCCACATTTAGTTTATGCTATTACTAATGGTTAATAACTTGCATCAGTCAATATATGTTAGATTATGATGCAGTGACAAGCATTCCAAATATCTCAGTGGCTCAGTCATTCCACATGTCAATCAAGGATTGGATGGAGCTCTGCTCTACACTGAGGAAAGAGCCCCAGTCTGGTGTGTGGTCATTGTGGCAGAGAGAAAAAGAACATATGATGAACCACACATTTGGTCTTAAAATTTGTGCTAAAAAGTGATACATACCATTTGGCCAAAGCAAATCATATTACTAAGCCTTATGTCAGCAGAACAGAATAGACCATCCTTTTTTAAAATTATTCAGTAATGAAACCTACTGCATAGCCCCAATTTTCACACCTTCAGCCTACAATCTGAATGTCATTTTTTCCTTACAATGTGTATTCTGGTATTAGTACTTCAGTTTGTACAGTCAACAGAAGCTAAGAAATTAACTGCACGTGTCTCTCTTAAGAACTCCTGAAACTCCTTACTTGAGCTCTATCATTTGTTTGCTTTCTTATCACTGCAGCACCTTAGCAAATATATTCTAAGGATATCATGGACTTTGTATGAAATGCATTAATCATTCATGACATTTTGATTGGCTTCTCTTTGTAGTATGTAGCAGCTAAACAAGGTCATTACTATAAGATTTATTATAAAATATCTTACTGACAGTTGATTTTTCTCTTTCTAAAATCTTACTGTGGATATATTAACCTATGGGCTTTTACTGCTCTTCCACCTCCTCCCTCCCACTTCTGAGCCATTGTTCTCAGTCTAGTTGTAGAGGATGCTTCTCAGTGGCCCATGTTGGTATTATGATCATTGCACACTATCCTGCAGAGGCAGTCAGTCACCTGCCAAAGGCAAGCCACTGACGGTGACTCACGGCAGCCCATGGCAGCACACAGCAACTCACTGCAGCCCATGGCAGCCCAGCTCCAGGTCGAGCCATTGTTCATAATCTTAGCTATAGAGGGCACAGCTTAGTGGTGCAGCTCACTGGCCAATGTGGGAATTGAATCAGCAGCCCTGTTCTTCAGAGCTCGTGCTCTTACCAACTGAGCAATATGGTCACCCCTTTACTGCTCTTTTTTAAGAGAAAAAAAATAGCCCTGTATCTGTCCTAATTCTGTAACCACCAGGCATTTATAGAGGAAATCCAGAGGGGATGAACTTTTTATGTTCTAATATCTCCCTAGTCATAAATGTGAGATAAGTCAATGAAGCCATTGGGTTAGTTCAGAACATTGACTATTTGCAGCAATTAGAGTCATTGGTACTGTTTTAATTAGCAGTGTACTAAAATTTCGAATCTGCAGTAATGTATGTTTGCACTTCTTCCTGGACTGGCCTCTCCTTATTTTTCATTAGAATGAGTTTGTATTTCCATGGTTATCTTGAGTGTAGAATGCTAATTTACTGAAATAGTAGAGGGTTTTAAAACTTCCAAGGATTGGGCCGGCCGAGTGGCGCATTGGTTAAGAGCTGGTTTTGGGATGCCAGCAGCCCCAGTTCGGATCCCACATATGAGGGCCAGTGACTGCCCTCTACAGCTAACAACACCTCCACCTGGAGCTGGGTTGTGCGAGCCCCGGCGACGGTGTAGGCTGCAGCCCCTGCTGCAGTGGGCTGCCATAGGCTATAGTGAGTGGCCGGCAGCCAGCGTGAGTGGCTGGCAGCCAGCATGAGCTGCCAATAGCCACAGTGAGCGACATCCAGATGCTGGCAACCAATCTGCTTCACCCAGGAAGAGCGCAATATGATACCAACATGGGCCAGTGAAGCAATGTCCTACACAACTAGACTGAAGAACAAAAAGACAGCAACTTGTCTGTTCCCCTTCCCCAATTCCCCAACGCTGTTCCCCTCCCCCAATTCCCCCAATAAAATCTTTAAAAAAAAAATTCCAAGGATTAATTTTATATCATATAATATACTTTTTTCTGTTAATGTGTTTTGGAGGGGAAAGTATAGAAATAAAAATTTGTTATACAAATCAAATATTTAATTTATTAAGAAGATATTGTAAGGTTTATGTGCGGGTTACCTTTTTTTAATACTAGCTATTATCTCCTGGTATTTTTTATTTGGAACCTAGCTTTCCAATTCTGACTTTTACTTTATCTTCTGTTACAACTCTAACTGCAGTTCCCAAACTGTGCATCAAGACACCCTAAGACACTAAGAGGTGTTTTGAATTTACAAAAGAAGTCCAGCAACATCTGTCAGACACAGTACAAACTACTAAGACAAAGTAGTTCACAGCTTTATCATTAGATCATGTGAGATAACCTTTGATTATACTGTGGGGGCAAAATAAATAATACTTTTCCTCCCAACTTCTAAATTCTTCTAGCTGAGCTAATAATCAAATTAACAGGAGAAAATAAAAGTTTAATCACATAAGCATTTAAATATCACATAAGCATTAAATTCACATAAGCATTAAAATTCCAAAGACAGTGGGGCAACATTGGGTACTTATGTCATTTTGGATAAAAGAAAAGTGGCGGGTAGGAGGTCTGAGATTTCAAAGAAGTAAGCAATTTACAGATAGTTGAGGTAGAATGGAGCATACATGGCAGGTAAATATTTGCTAGGCAACCCAGAAACAGTGAGACACAGCGGGTCATCTAGATAAGAGGCCCCTGCTTGGCACCTTCCTATCCATCATACTTAATTCAAATTAGTCTAAGGTGAATAAGCTAAGATTTCCTTCCTGGGGTAGATCTTTCCATGTGAATCACTTGGGCAGGAAAGGTGGGGGGAGGCTCAAACATTCTTTCTGAGTCTTTTGTTTCCTAATAATCAGCTTAAAATCAATATCCCAAAAAGGCAAAACGTTGGTCCCCTTCAATATCGTATCTTTGCGAAGCTGCATTTTGGTAGTCTCTGTGATATAAAGCAATTATTCTACAAAAATCAATGTGGGACAAGAAATGAGGGTAATAATATCCAAACGGATTCCAAGGTTTGAAGTGTGCAGTGTCCAACAGGCAGATACATCTGGTGATTATTTATGAATGAAATCAAAGTTCTATTTTTTTCTCTCAGTTTATATGTATTAATTTTTTTGCCAAATGGCTACTAAATTTTTTTTTTTCAAAGAATGTTTGGTTTGGTTTTTTTTTTTTTTTTCTTCGTCCAAGCCATCTTGCCACCTGTTGGCAGCTCAGCAGCAGCTCAGCTAGGGTGTGGCTCACTGGCCCATGTGGGAGTTGAACCAGTGACCCTGCTGCTCAGAGCCTGTACTCTTGAGCAAGCTCTTACCCAAACTGAGCCACTCGGCCGGCCCTGGCTACTGAATCTTTAGCACAAAAAAATACCTATTGTTTGGACCTAACAACTCAATAAACAGAACTCTTACATATTTATTTTGGCCTGGGATCTCACTCGAAAATATTATTGAAACACCATGAGCATTTTGGTGTGAAAAGTTTAGAAATTTCTATACTACATGTATTATCTCTAGTGTAATACTCAATAACACAAAGGATGTAACGGTGGCAAAATTATTTTTAATTTACTTAAAATTATAGTTCGTGTTGATTTATAAATTTATATAAAATAGTGTTGTGCTGAATGCCTCACATCCTCTATGAATCTAAAAAGGAAAACTATTGTTGTATCTTAACTTCATCTAATGATATAGCCATATATGTTAGACAGCGAAACTATTCATACATGTTCATGAATTCTGGTTTATTAATGCTTGCTTGATGAGTTGTTTAAAATATGTTATTTTGATCAATGGAATAGACACTGATGATTGCTTTCCCTGAAATCTACCTGGTTACCATCATCACCAGTATCACTACCACCCCTAAGACACACATACACAAAGGAGGCAATGATGCCATCCCCAGTCAGTCTACCCTACCCATCCCTCTAGTTCCAGTTCTGGGCCTACCCAAACCAATTAACATAGCCCCATCCCCTTTGAACCAAATATTTCTTAAGGATGATCATATGATATGACCTACTTTGTCTAAGCAAAGTGTTGCCAAGAACTTTGTTTTGTGGTTGGAAGAAGAGAAGCACTCACTTGCTGACTGAATAAGAACTAGGAAGTCTGTGGCTCAGGTTATGTTGGCAGCCATCTGGAAAGAACTAAGGAAGCTAGTCCTAGGAACAAGACAACCCCATGAAAGACAGAGTGGCGATACAAAAAGAAATTTGGTTTTGGTGGCATTTTTTTTTGAGGGCAGTGTCACTGGCCCTCATATGTGGGACCCGAATCGGGGCCGCTGGCTTCCCAAGCCAGCGCTTAACCACCATGCCACTCGGCTGGCCCTGGTGGCATTCTTATACTGCTGAATCAATTCTAACTTGAAGCCATCCCACAATGTACAGCATAAACACCTTGGAAATTTTCAGAATATTGAGCCAATAAATGTCATCTTTTAAAAAGATTTTTGTTACTTGCAACCAAAAATATTCTGATACAGATGTCTTACTCTTCTTATAACTGCAAAAAGGAAAGTCTTTAAAAGACTGCTAAAACTCAAATCAGGAATTTTTCTTTGTTTAAAAACAATTGGTTGTCATTCAAATAATAATAGAAAGTGAGAATGATTCCATATTTACATAAAAAATAGTCACATTTATTTAGTGTCATGTAACTACTGTGTGTGTGCGTGCGCACATGTATGTGTGTGTCTATAAATACAAAGACTTAATGGAGAAACAAAAGAAACTAACATTTATTGAGTTTATATCATGTGTCAGACAATATAAAATTTTCAATGTTTTAGAATAACATTGCTCTATTAAATGAATACCCTCAAACTGCAAATCCTCTTTGGGTAGATAAAATATTTTTAAACAATTAAGTGTTCTCAATTTAAAATTTCCCAATCACAAGTATATCCTAGAAAAAAAGTTACGATCATTTAAATCAGTGATTCTCAACTGTGACTACACATGCCTATGACCATCCCTGGATATGAGGATTTATTTATCTATACCAAGGTCCAGGCATCATTAACAACTCTCCAGGTTATTGTAAATGTGGAGTTAGGAGTTAATAATATCCATTTTATGTGATGTTACTCAGAGAGTCTAACTTTGTTGCCACTACCTACTTTTTCTTTAACCTTCTCTGTCAGCTTTCTGACCTAGGAATAAGCAGCTAGCTGCTGTTCTCCTGTTTTGATTCATTGTATAGAAAGTCAAACTGCAGCTACATGTTGTACTCTGTCAACAACTGATGCTAAAATATCAACCATATTATTTTGCTGTCTACCTCTTCTTTCAATAATTCACCAACCATCAAGCATCTCCTATGGATTTTCCGGCTTTTAAGAGTCAATGCTTAGCAAAACACCAAGTTACTTTCTGAGCTGGATTGAAGGGCCTCAGTAAGAAGTCTTTTGGGAGATGCGAGAACGGACTTGGGCATAGGCCTAATTCAAGCAATTTTCCTTCTATGTCCATGATGTAACATTGATTGGATGATTGCTTCCTCCCATGTTTCCTCCTAGGCTCTTGAAATGCTAAGTATTACTAATCAAAAGCAGATAAATTCGTTTCAGTGAAAATGCTGGTGTTTATTCTTAAACAGATTACCACAGAATATCTGTTGCAAAATGTGACATCTGTGTTTCACTAAAAGAGAAGGTAGGAGAACCATGACTGTTTATACCTCAGATTATTGCCATGTTATTTTATTTTTGTGTTAATAATGCTTTCTCAAATTGCAGAACTCTCCAGAAGTGAAATAAACTTCAGAGTCATAAGTATTATATCTCATTACAGTCAGGAGAAGCTAAACACCTTCAAAATAACTTGACTCCTAATTTTTGAGATTCAATAGACATTTTCTGTATACAGTAGAGACAGGATATACTCTCATTTTCTTGTGATCTGAAGCATATACAATAGTACCAGCTGCTTCCGTTTTCTTACACTGAACAATGTCAAGCACAGCACACTCGGGCATACTAAAGTCATTTGTAAATTGTTGAAGGCAAAGATCACAGTTGAGTGTACGTTTCCCAGAATGTATTGTCATTAGGAATTAGACTTATTAAGTCACTTCCTTTCACATCAATGAGATTCCTGGGTTTTTACATATGAGTATTGTGAAAACCAAAGATAAAATACTGAACCATATTATTCCTGGTTCCTTCAATAATTGGCACAATGAGCCCTGTAGCCAGAATTGGAAAATGTAAATAAAATGTATACTTTTATAGAATCAACATCTAGAATATTGACTAAATTTATTTAGTTCTCAATGAGATTATAAAGGATCCAGCTAAAAGTCTACCTTATGTGACATAACGTGTTGCTAGATCCAGTTTAGAACTTTTCCCTATTATTTTGTGGCATCAGTGCACCACTGATATAAGTGATGATGGGAAAAGAAAAAAAAAAGCACCTCTACTCATCATTTTCTACCTTCTGAAAGGCGTTATCTGATTCGAAGGGAAAAACATGTCTTAGAGAAAAAATACAGACAGAGAAAATCTGTACTTGAAAGACTCAGAGTGAAAATGGCATCTGTAGCCAGCAAGCTTGCTCTTCCAGTCTGACAGTCAGAATTCAGCTCTTCAAATCAGCATCCAGTTTTAATTCGTTTGCAGCAACGCAAACAACAATAAACAAATGGAAAAGCAAGAAAACATATCGCTTAGAACCAGAGTCTGATTCAATTATCATGTAATCAGAGGAGTCAAAAGCCAATTTTGCTCAATAAAGAAAAAGTGGATAGCAACTTTTATAGCCCATGATTCTTTCACTGGAGAAGAAAAGAGGCTGTTAATGTAATTATACGTGTGAAGGTTATTATTGTCTCTAACAGGAGCTTGCAATATTTTCAGTGTTCTGAGAAAATACCAAAGGAATTGTACTCACTTTAATAAAGTGAGTAGCACCATTAAAAAAAAAAAACTTTATTGGGGAACAGCCATGGTCATTGGTTACACACTGCTTTCATGCTACAATGGCATAGTTGACTCTTTCTAGGGAGGGCACAGCTCACAGTGGCCCATGCGGAGGTCGAACTGGCAACCTTGGTGTTATCAGCACAGTGTGCCAACCAACTGAGCTAACTGGTCACCCCAATAGCACCTTTTATATAGCAATAAACTGAAGATGATTATAAGTCACATTTTTTGTCAAGGATTTACAAGGTTCCCTAAATTGGCCTTTAGGTATTTATGTTGGTATGGCTTATAAGAAAAACATGTAATGCACGAAAGTATAAAGGATATTGAATATGCAAATATATTACTGATATTTTTAAATTATCTGATAAAGAAGGTTCACATATTATGTTCTTAAATTGGTACCAAAAGGTATCATGAAACTTTTGAACTAAGGTAGATCAACATTTCTGTGGGTAAAGAAACTCAGGTTAGAGAGGTCAAAAACTTTCACAAAAATGCACAGCAGTCAGAAGAATAATCAGAATGGCACCCAGTTCTCTCAGTTGAGTGATATTTGCCACTACAGACCACTTCACAGAAAAGAACCTTAAATGTCACACATTATCACCATCTACAAAATAAAATACAGTCCCTTCAAACACAAACATAAACTTATCTTAAATAGAGATTTTTCTCATTAGACAAAGTATATTAAATACAGGAAAGTATGAAAGTCAGGAAATATATAAGTGAAAATAAGAACCACCGAGTCATCAGCATGATTATTTTGCTGTATTTCTTTCCAAAATTTTTTCCTTGACTATACCTTCCCTTTAACTTTTAAAATAAACGTTATTAAGGTATAATTTAAATATAATAGAATACTCACATTTTATGTAAAAGATGCTATATATTTGTCCAATATATTTATGCATATAGCCGCCAGCCATTCAAGATACAGAGTATTTCCATCACACCAGAACAGTTCCTTTGTGCACCTTTGCACGCAATTCCCACCACTATTCCTGCCCAGGCAACACTCATCTACTTCTTATCTCCATAAACTCATTTTGCTGATTTTCAAAATTCGTATAAATGAAATCGTACAGTGTGTGCTCTTTTAGCCTATCTTCTTTCACTCAGGAAAATGCTTTTGAGGTTCATTCATGTTGTTGAATATATCAGAAATGTATTCTTTTTATTGCTGAATATTATTTTATTGTATGGATATGCTACACTTTATGCATTCAATATTGATGAGCATTTCATTTGTATCCAGTTAAAGGCTATTATGAATAAGATGTTCTGAACATTCATGTGTGCATCTTTTTGTATGACCTGTTCCTCATCTGGTGTTTGTCTGGTATTTCTTGCATGATTTTTTTAAAAATTGGGGAACAGTGTGTTTTTCCTGGACCCATCAGCTCCAATTCAAGCAGTTATTTCAATTTAGTTGTGTAAGGCACATATCAGTGGCCCCTGTGGAAATCGAACTGGCAACCTTGGTGTTATGAGCCTTGCGCTCTAACCACCTGAGCTAACCGGCCGCCCCAACTCCAGGTCAAGTGGTTGTCATCAATCTAGTTGTGGAGGGCGTGGGGATCAAACCTGCAACCTTGGTGTTATGAGCACTGATCTCTAACCAACTGAGCTAACCGGACCCCTCCTTATGATTAGATTCCAATTTTCAGTCTTCATAGGATATCACATCTTATCCATCTATCCTACATCAGTAATGTGAATTTTCATCATTTTATCAAATGTTTCCCAATTTCTCTAATGTATAGTTACTATTTTTTCTTCCCTTGTAACTCATAAGCAATCTGTGAGTAAACACCTCAAGGCCGTTATATTCCGTTCCTCATTAAAACTCCCCCCTAGGTTTCGCAACTGTTAATGATTCTTGAGGCAGGACATGTAGCCTAGGAAACTGGCAAGCTCCTCCGGGGTATAACATGAGGTCCTTCACTGATTACACCAGTAACAAAGTGAATGTATCCAGCACCTGCAGCTGGAGAAAAACAAGGACAAGTTTCTTCCAGCTAGACTCATCCCTATGACCAGGACTTGAATTTTAGCTAATTATAATATCATTATAATCTCTTTTACATTGTAGTTACTACAATGGGACATTACCAAAAACTGCCTCCAGGAGGTATAAATACCCATGGTCAGGACTTCCTCGGTGTGACTCTTTTCTGAGTTCACACACACTTTCCTCTCAAGAGTGTACTTTAATTTTCAATGAATCATTTTCACTTTCCTACATCTGTCTTGTTCTTGAATTCTTTCTTGCACAGAGGCAAGAACCCAGTCACTGCTGCTCTGGGTTTAGGGTTCTCTTGGATATCCTGATAAGTCTCTGGTGACCCTGTCAAGTCAGTTCCTATGCCTTTATGAACTAACCCATCAGTTTTTTGTCTTTATTCTTTCTTATTTTCAAACATAACAAGATGCTCCAGGCTCATTTTGTATTGATCCTGTCTCATTCCTATAATCTACCATTTTTCCAAGGAGTTGTGAGGTTTTCATGAGAAATGGCGTAGGAGACCTAGATCTTGGTGGTGTGTGCTCATTGTTCCTGGGATGACTTTGCTTTTTTGGCCCTCTTACTGGGTAGTACTAGAAAAATATGCCTACATATACACATATTTCTAAATATACATCCAAACATACATGAACACATAAACAAGTACACACACGTGCATATTTTAGAAATCATAGATTCACAGTAATACCTTCAGTTCTAATTCATTTCCAAAGGGTTCTCTGTTGCCTTCTCCATATTCCATATTTTCATGTCTTTTTTTTTTTTAAGATTGTATTGGGGAATTGGGGGGGAACAGTGTTAGGTAATTGGGGAAGGGGGACACACGAGTTGCAGTCCTTTTGTTCTTCAGTCTAGTTGTGGAGGATGTTGCTTCACTGGCTCATGTTGGTATTATTGCACTCTTCCCGTGTGAGGCAGATCCGTTGCTGGCCACCGGGCGGCCACTCACGGCAGCTCACAGCAGCTCACGCTGGCTGCCTGCCACTCACTGTAGCCTATGGCAGCCCACTGCAGCAGGGGCTGCAGCCTACGCCTTTGCTGGCCTACACCTGGAGCTGGAGATGTTGTTCACCATCTTAGCTGTAGAGGGTGCAGTGTCACTGGCCCTCATATGTGGGATCTGAGCTGGGGCCCCGCTGCTCAGACCTGGTGTCCCAAGCCAACTCCTAACCAATGCAACACTTGGCCGGCCCTTCATGTCCTTTCTTGCCCGGTGAGATCACTGACTCCCAACAACGTCATCAGTTTTACTTATATGCTTAATTTTACAATACATGTGAAATAGTTTCAGTTGTTTCCTCCATATCACTACAATAAACACATTTTTAAAAAAGAAATTAAAATTTATTTGCAAATTTCCTCCCTTCCCCACAACTCCACCCAAGACTGAGAATATGTATACCGGGAGTGCCAAGAAAATGTATACACATTTTAAGAGATGTTAACACTTTGCTCAACATTGCTCAAGCAGTAGTTCACCATAATCAGAAGTGTCTGGGTGCTGATAGTATCCACTTTGAGCACCTCTTGTAATTGCAGTAGTCAAACGTGACTTGTATTCATCTTTTGTTATCAGTATATATTAATACAGTTTTTTCCTTTGTTAAAAGATGTATCCATTTTTTTGGTATATAGTCGAATTCCTCATTCTTAGATTAGTTCCTTCCTTCCTTCCTTCCTTCCTTCCTTCCTTCCTTCCTTCCTTCCTTCTTTCCTTCTTTCCTTCTTTCCTTTTCAGAGTGGATATGCTATTCATTTGAAATAGAATTTAGTTCATTTACTTCCTTTTGCTTTTACTTTTAGATTTTTTTCCCTTCTCATTTTTATTGATTTTATTTTTTTAATATATAAAACATTTACATTCAAAAGTCAAAAATATTCAGAAAGATATACTCAAGGAAGTGTCATTCCCGCCTGTATCTTTTTCACCCTATTTCTCCATTATGTGTAAACTATTCATTGTATCTTGCGTTTCTTTTTGTAAAGATAAGGAGACATTTGTGTGTTTTCTTATTTCTCTATCTTTCATACACACAAATGATAGCACATGTTTATGCTCTTGCACTTCGCATTTTTTATTTAATATCATTTCCCTGGATATCACTGTATCAGTTCAAAGAGACCTTCCTCATTCTGTCTTACAGTTGCATTATACTCACGTGTGCCTATTTAACAGTTTACTCAACTTCTCTCTAAGCTTGGGCACCTAGATAGTTTCCAGTATTTTGCAACTATACATAATACTCCAATAAATAATCTTGATCATATGAATTTTCACACTGTTGCAGTCATCTATTTACGATAAATTCTGAGACACGGGACTGCTAAGTTGAAGGGTAAATGTCTACGTGGTATTGTTAGACATTACCAAATTCTCTTCCATTTGATGTTCTATCATTTTGTATTGCCACCAGCAATGCATGGGAGTACCTTTTTCCTGCAGCCTCTGCATGAAATTTATACAAAAGTTAAAATGACGCTAACATAATATTATTTTCCAATTTTTAAAAATCCCACTTTCACATGTTATTAAAGCCGTTGGTGAATGTAATTGTATATGGTTGCATTATACTCCATGGAACAACCATAGCATAATTCATTTAGCATTTTTGGACATTTAGATTGTTTCTAAAAAATTAGTATTTTACATTGACAGTGAACACTTTTGTTGTTCATTGTATACATTGTATGTTCATTGTATTACATTGTATAATCATAGGCCCATGTGTAAGACTATGTCACTAAAATAGATTTCTAGTTTTTCATTCAGTGTCTGCATTTTACATATGAAGGATGTTGAAACTTGGAGAAATAGCAAAAATCTTTGCTCACATGTAAGAGAAGTTCATGCATTTTATGAAAACAACTTTAGCAGAAGTATTTTGCTAAAACCAAAACCTATGGGCAATAGAGTTTTTGTCAAGCATAGTCATGAATGCAGTGGAGAAGGGAGGACAACTTTAAAAGTATCAACCGAAGCAATCCCTGTACCCTCCCTGAGTAATTCCAAATGTCTTTTTTTTTCCCATCAGAGAATGCTGGGTTTATTGAGCTTTAGTGTTTTAATAAAGAGCTTCAGAATGATTGCCAAGTACTTCAAGTGCTCTCTGAGTGCACTTGGTGTTTGCAAGAATTTTTATTTCGGTCTACTTTGTGCAGTAATTTGAGAAATTAAGTGCTTTCCTTTAAGCCCCCGAAGTTACCATACAATCTGCATTGAAAATGTGTGGCCTTGTATTGCCTTCCTATCTTTAGCATGGGTCACTCTTCTGAGAAGCATGTTGAAGTTTTGAATTTGCCTTTTCTCTAGAAACCGCAGGAGCAGAATGACTGCTTCCATTAAAACTGCAACATAGCTGTGGGGATTGGAGGCTTTTTCCCTGTGGACACAATCATTTCGTAAGCTACAAAATACTGGCATTTAAGCTGACAATATTGTATCATTCCTGTTCAATGACATGACTTCCCTTCTCTTTACTGCTGACACATCAGGCCTCCCATCTCCCTTAGTGTCATGCTCAATAAGGCACCCCTCATTTAAAACCTGCTGGTGTTCTGCCTCAAACCTTGTCTTGCTGCCTTGGCTGCTTACCCTTGCCTTGGATTTTTCTGGTCTTAAGCCCAGGTTGGTTTGACAAAGCACCTGCCAACTTCAGCTCAGACTGCTTCACCAGTCTCACTCCAAATTGCACACTCCTTGGTATATGGCACCATACACCATGTTGCTGGCCTGTGATTTGGCCACATCTGGGCCTAGGTCAGGCAATTTCCATCAATTGCCCACTGCTGTGAGATGGAAGAGCTCACATGTCAAACTGCAAGACTGCATCCAGCTGGCAAAGAGATTCAGAACCTCTGGCTTTAGAACTGCAAAGCAACTGTCCTCATCAATATTACAGGCTCAAATTTTGACCTGAAGAGGTTTTTGTCAAGCTTTTGTGTCCAGACCACAGTTTTTCCTAAATTAACTGAGTTGGGTTGGGCTAGCCTATATATTTTTTAAACCAAAGGGCCAGTTAGTGTACCTTACCACCAAAGCCCCGACTCCCACCCCCATCCCTGTCTGTCTCTGCCTCTCTCACACACACAAATGCAAAATCACTCAAATCAACAATAAAAAATGAAAAATACAAGAAATGTTACGTAAATATGTGGGTAAATATGAAGGCTGTCATTTTCTTCTTTTAGGTTCTATATTTCTTTACGAGAAAACTAATTTTTAAAGCATAAAGAATAACATTTTATTGTGGGATATTTCACATATGTAGAAGTTAAATGTATGACAAAATAGCACAAAATATAGGAGGGAAGATAGAATTATGCTCTTTTTTTAATTCTTTTATTGTGAAATGAACATTTTTGAAAATTAGTTTCAGGTGTACAACACAGTGCACTAGTTATACTTTTTACCACTCGAAGTGACAACCCCCTTCCCCAAGTTCGCCACCCCACTCCCCCCCATATCATACATATCTATTACAATTTCTTTGACTCCCTTCCACAGTATACTCCACATTCCGTGACTATCTATATATTCAATTACAGTTGGTATACAATATTATACAACATCAGCTTCAGGTGTACAGTGCAGTGACCAAGCCTCTACTCCATCCATGAAATTGTCTCCCTAACAAGGCATGTGATCATCTGACACGCCACAAAATATTTACATTATTATTTTCCCCGAAATGTATGCCCACTCTCATCTCTGTCCATCCTACCAGACCCGACATGGCCTCCTCTTTAAGTTCTTCGTTTAGAGGTTCTGTTCATCTAGTGTTCTGGGGACTTCCGGGGTTGAATGTTGTATAAATTACTTGTAACTTTGGTGTGATTCTGGGAGGCAGTTAGCACAGCATCTGTCTATTCCGCCATTTTACCGGAAGTCTCCATACTCTTTCAAATAGTTTGAATTTTACGTGAAGTGGTATAATGTTAATTCTAAGTAGATAAATTTGGGATACATATTACAATCCTAACAAAAACTAATGAAAGGAAAAATAGGTATCAATTAAAATCCAACAAATGATATAAAATAAAGGACGAAAAATATTCAAATAGCACACACAAAATGCAATAAATGAGGATTTTCCTAAAAAGCAGTGTATGAGACAAATTGAAAACAAATAGCTTGCAAGGTAAACTTACATTAAACTATACCAAAAAACTATCAATTCATTAGGACGACATCACAATCCCAAAAATGAATGACAGAACTACAAAATAAATGAAGTAAAAACTGATATAACTAAAATAAGAAACACAAAAGCCACAGTCATAGTTGGTGATTTTATTACCCCTTTCAGTAACTGATAGGTAGACAAAAGATCATAAGGCTGTAGAATATTGAACAATATTATCAACCAACTCAGGCTTGTTTACATTCATAGACCACCTCAACAATTACTGAACGCACTTTTCATGTGCACATGGAATTTCCATCAACACAGATGATATTCTGGTCAATAAATATGTACCAATAAGTACTAACCACTAATGGTACATTCTTTGAACATAACAGAATTAAATTAGAAATCAATAATAGTTAAGATATTTAGAAGATGCCTCAAACTCTGGAAATTAATTAACACTCTTTGAAATAACCCATGGGTCAACAAATAGATCATAAAAGAAATTAGAAAAATATTCAACTGAATTCTAATGAAAACATAGCATGCCAAAATTCGTGGGACGCTGCTAAAGTAATACTTAGAGGGAAATTGATACCTTGACATGCTTATTTTAGAAATAAGTAAGATTTAAAATCAATGAATAACTTTCCATTTTAAAAGTCTTAGACTACCTAATTTCAAGCCTGTCTATAATGCTACAGTAATTGAGATATTGTGGTATTATAAATAGAAAAGACAGATACCTCAAATGAACAGAACATGTCATCCAGAAAAAGACTCACACTTATACAATCAATTGATTTTCAAGAAAGAGCTCAATGTAACACAAAAGAGAAAGGAAAATATCTTTAACAAATTGGACTGGAGGAGCTTAATAAGCGTATGGAAAAAGATTAACCTTGATTCTGTCCATACACGGTATACAAAAATTAATTTGAGATAGTTTAAGATCTAAATGTAAAAGTTAAAACTATAAAAGTTTTTAAAAGAAAACATTTCAGAATATCTTTGTCAACATGGTTCAGCAAAGATATCTTAGAGCAGCCAAAAAAGAAAAAAAAAACACTGAACTTAAAGAAAAATGATAAATTGGACTCTGAAATAAAAAATTCTGTTTTTCAATAATCAACCTTATGAATATAGAAATGCAGGCCACACAAAGGTTGAAAATATTAGCAACACACATATCTAACAAAGGACTTGTGTCCAAAATATATAAAGATTTCTCAAAAAAGACTAATAAAAAATAGACAACATACTTGAACAAATACTACATGAAAGAAGATATGTGACTAGTTGATAATTACATGTAAATCTTCTCAATGTCATTAGGCATCACTCTTAGATCCAGTTATTCCACTCCTTGGTATTTACTTTAACAAAATTAAAAATTTTGTCCACACGGAGACTTGTATGAGTATGTTTATAGTAATTTTATTCATGATAACCAAAAAGCTGGAAATAACACAAAAGTCTATCAACAAGATAATAAACTGTGGTATATTTGTGTATGAAATACTATTGAGCAATAAAAAATAATGAACTGTTGATCTACATGCCAACATGTGTGAATCTCATAGACATAATGTTGACTGAAAGGTAACATACACAAAGCTTAACATATTTTATGATTCCATTTAGCTGAAGTGCTGGAATATACAAATCTAACCCATTGCTATAGAAATCAGAACAGTGATTGTATATCTGGGGATATGATCTGATTGGATAAGGAAGCACCAATGTCCTTTGATTTTATCTTGAATGGCTGCAGATTACATGTGTGTATATTACATGTGACTGTATGTGTGTATACAATCAAATATTGAATTATACATAGAAAATATTGTTTATTTCACTATACGTAAATTTGACTTCAGTAATTTAAAAAGTTTACGGGTTAATTCTTTGAGGAAAGATATTTAGGCTGAATAATACAAGGAGAAATTTTCTCAGCATGCAAGTAATTGTTTTCTTTTCCTGATCTAGTTTATTTGACCTACAAATATTTTATGATATGTATTTGTGAAACATTAGTGAAAACAGCTTCTTGTTCTGTGGCTGTATTCTTAAACATTATTCAGAGTCACCAAAGAACTTTTATTGATTCCACAGTCAACATTAGCTTTTAACTAAAATGTACATACACCATATAACTACTGTTATTCCTGTGAATCAAAGTTATTGCTTCGGGGGGTGTGAGGGGGTATTCTTTATTTTATTTTATCAAAGATATTGGAGAATATACCAGGCAGATTATTCAATAAATGCTCCCTAAAATACTTTGTAATCTGCAGTGTTGGATAAATGTCAGAGAAGAATCCTCGAACTACATTAGTGGTTTGGGTAAAATGAATTCAAACTTACTTTTAAATTACTTGGAGTAGAATTATCCCACTCCCCTGCCTTTGACATCTAAAGGAGATGTGATAATTTGCAAATGTGAATGTTTCTGGAGGAAATATCAATTCTTCACTATTTGCATCACTTAGATGCAGCAGACCAGAGGATTCTTGGTACAAATAATATAACTAGGCATGACATCGGTAATTCAGCATGGCAGGTTGCTGGAAATTTAAAAGGGGATACCCTTTCTTGTCCTGATTAGAATGCTATCATTCATCTGTTCTAGCTAATCTCAACAAGGAAAGGTATGGGGAAACTTAGATGTATGCAGCTTTTAGAAATTGGTTCATCTGTTTCCAGGCTAAATGAATTATTTATCAGTGACTCAGCACATCTCTGGTGTTTGAAAGCATATTGCACAAATTGAAAAAGAAGTTTTTATTTCTTTCTACAGCTAGGAAACAAATCCAATTAAAAGAAACAATTTGGAAAGATTTTTATTCCTGAAAGTTATGGATAATTTCTTCACTATAAAAATTCCATGTCTGCATTTTATGAACCACTTTGTACTTAGACTCCAATGCATTTTCAGTACTCGCTTTTTCACATGCTAAATGGCATGAACTGCTAGTAAATGCTCACGTGTTGTAAATAAAATCTCCGAAGATATTAGAGTAGAAGAAGAAACAGAAAGGGAAATGGCTGAAGCCTCACTTTCTCTTTCCTAACGGTACCTCAATTTTGTTCAAGTATCTACTCCATTTCCAGTTCCAGAGAGAATTCCCATTTGCCAATGGAATAAGAGCACCGAATTTCTCTTGGTTATTCTTCTTGCTAAACATAGGTTTTGTGACCTAAGTTGGACTAATCAGAATAAATTTTATTCCATGTTTTCAGGAAAAGATATTTTGTTTTAGTGAATAAGAAAATAAGCACCCGGATTACCGTTGGCATTTTCTTGTGAAGAAGTCATTGTTGGGGGTGGCCGGATGGCTCAGTTGGTTAGAGCATATGCTCTTAACAAGTTTTCAGGTTCAACTCCTGCATGGGATGGTGGGTTGCTCCCGTCCCCCACCAACTAAGTTGAAAATGGCAACTGGACTTGGAGCTGAGCTGCGCCCTCCACAACTAAGATTGAAGGACAACAACTTGACTTGGAGCTGATGGGTCCTGGAAAAACCACATTGTTCCCAGAAAAAAACACATTGCTCCCCAATAAAGTAAAAAAAAAAAAGCTGTAGTTAAGGAGAACGAAGTGGAGAGATGGGTATTTTATTGAATCATTGAATCACTGACGTCTCTGTACTTTCACCCTGCCCTACCTCTAGTCTTCGTGGTATGCAAGGAAATGCATTTCCATATTGTTTAGCAAAGTTTAACTTCGTTTTTCTGATCAGAAAAATATTCTATGCAACATGGAAGCACATCGATACTCAGGCCTTAATTCATAGTAAAATATTTTGTTGTTGGACTAAGTTTTAGGCTAAAGCAGAGTACTCATCATAGTTCAGGGTTCTTGTCTACATTGCAAGCAACAGAAAATAAGTGAATATATTTTGGTTCATATAGTGTAATCCAATTCTGAAGGTATTTACCAAACCATCTCGAGGAATATCAGAAGATAGCATTGTTTGTAGCTGAGAGACTCCCAGATCCTCTGAATTATGGAAGACCTCACGACTGAAAAAAACCTCAAGTATTAAAATCTCTTAGAAGAAACAGAGGCAAACAATAATGAATGAAGCTCAAGAAGATTGGACTGAAGTATAGCAATTTTAGAGTGTTGAGATTCAAAAAGAAGTAATTTCTATTATATCTGCTCTCTGACTATTGAATGCTCATAGATGACAATGGTCTTGTTGAAGTGAGGGAATTGCAATTCCATTTCACTGCAGAGCATAAGATACCAATGAAAACTAGAACAAAGTTTATTTCTCTGAAGTGTGAGAAGCAGGACATCTATGTCCTGTGCTGAAAGTACCATCAGTACAGAGCTAATTTTCCAATGCAAACTTAACCTTCATGAGTTAGGAAAATGAAAATCTATCATTGTTAAATAGTGAAGGACTTGGACTACTGTGAAAGGATGAGAAGAAAAGATGGGAAAGAAACAAAATCCTGAAAAAAAAAAGCAGAATCTTCGTGACCCATGTAGCTAGAATATCAAGATTATTATTAAAGCCATAAGAAAGGTACCAGGATAACATGATGAACAGAGGAACTACTGAACTCAGCTCCTCACAAGGACATACTGAATCTATGGCTACACACGAAACAGTTCCCTCTGGAAGAAATCCAGAAGCTGACTGAGCAAAATATACACGTTAGCTGAAGCAGAAAATACCTACATCACCTACACTGAAATGAGTAGAAAAGGCTGGGACACTCTCACAGTACACCCCACCCCTGGCACAGAGCCATACATCTGGAGGGAACTCCGAACTCCCAGCTCCTCTCAAAACCAAGGGTTCAGATCCCACATCTAGCACCCCAACTTTTCTATGACTCCCATTTGTGGAACGAACCCCCAAAACACCTAACTCTGAAAGCCGATGGAGCTTGCTTGCATCCACAAGCCTATGGCAAAAAAAAAAAAAAAAAAAACGGTTCTTGACACGTTTCTGAGGACTCATCATTGCTCTGCTGCAGAACTGCGCAGAGAGAGCAGGCAGAAAACTTCCCAGCGTTTCCTTGAAAGAGGCCTATTTGCAGACTTTAAAAATCTGCCCCCCTGAGAGCCAAGCTTGTAATTTAGCATGAGTTTAGGGGCTGACTGTGATCCTTCTCTCAAGCCCACTACAAATTGCCAATATCTCCCTGGGAGAAGCTTGAACTCATACCAGGCACCCAGTTTTTGTGGCTGCTGCCCAGGGGACGGGCGCCTAGAACCCTTGGCCCTGATACCCAGTGGGGCTTGCATTCACCAGTTTCAGAGAACTGTAGCAAACAAAGAAACATTTATTAATGGGCTCAGGGGCACCTCTCTTCCACAGCTATACACCTAGGCCTAGCACAGCAGGAACAGGCAAATAAAAGCCTGTCCATGGACTTCACGATGGAAAAAACTTGACAAACACTAGCTCAGTCGGATAATCAAAGTCAATGTCAACAGTGATCAGTCATGTTGACAGTATGTACCCTGAACATGATGTGATGAGAATGGCACTTTATCTCTGTGGTCCTTCTCCCCAAAAACACATAACCCTAGCGTAATCATAAGAAAAATCTGTAAGATAACAAGAAGGGTGTTGTGTTATCCTTTTATTTTAAAAACATTCAGAACATTTGCATTTCAATTAGTTTAAGTATCAAAAACCAAGTTACTTTTTAAAATTCACCTAAATTGTATTTTTGTTTTGTTTTGTTTTGTTTTGTTATTTTTTGAGGGCAGTGTCACTGGTCCGCATATGTGGGACCCGAACCGAGGCAGCTGGCTTCCCAAGCCAGGGCTTACCCACTGCACCACTTGGCCGGCCCAAAGTTCACCTAAATTGTGCATTTGTTCCTCAGCTTTTTTTTCACTTAAGTCCTATCAACATCCCTCTCACACTCAAATTCTTCAAAACCTTGACAGGTTTACCTAAGGATGCCTTTGCTCTCTTCTGCCTTCCCGTTCTTCTGTTTCCACAGTTTTACACTGTTTTATTTTATTTTATTTTTAAATTTATATATATTTTAAAGATTTTATTGGGGAATTGGGGAAGGGGAACAGCCAAGTTGTTGTCCTTCAATCTTAGCTGTGGAGGGCGCAGCAAGCTCAGCTCCAAGTCCAGTCACCATCTGGCCGCCCATTGGCAGCTTGCAGCCGCTCAGCTCAAGGTGCCGTGTTCAATCTTAGTTGCGCATTGGCATAGCCCACCATCCCATGCGGGAGTTGAACCAGCAACCTTGTCATTAGGAGCACGTGCTCTCACCAGCTGAGCCATCCTGCCACCTATTAGCAGCTCAGCGGCAGCTCATCTCACTGGCCCATGTGGGAATTGAACAGATGGCCCTGTTGCTCAGGGCTTGCGCTCTTAACCAACTCAGCCACTCGGCCGCCCTGGACTGTTTTATTTTAACACTCTCCTAGCACTACGACCATTCTCGCATCCATTCTGTATTTAAGATTCTTTGCCTTCACCCATTATCTTCTTGCTGATCCAGAAATAACCCTTTTCCTGCAGGCCAAGTCTTATCTTAAGACTTGGGCCACATCATGCTTTAAAATGAACTGAATATAATACTACTAAGCAATGCAGAGTAACAAACTACAGTAAGTCCCTGACTTATGAATATTCGAGTTGCGAACTTTCACGGACCTTGCATTACGAACATTCGAACATTCGTAGATCTGAACAAATAGCGGACGTAGCTCACGTGTCTACCGGACATTGTCACAGTTGTGCTGCTGTGTGCTTACTGCACATGTGATAGTGTACAGCAGGGCAGTGCTCAATCAGGGCCCAGGATGTCCAGAAGCAAGAGGAAAAGCAGTGGTGATGTTGGGGGGATTGCTAGGAAGCGCAAAGCAATAATCATGGAAACAAAAGTGAAAATAATTCAGAGACTGGACCGAGGCGAAAAGATGGTAGATGTCGCTCATTCTTATAACATGAATTGTTCAACCATTGGCTTTACATTGCATATTTGTGTCAAAGGTGTATAAGACTCACTTTGTTGGATTTACAGACGAGTCAGACTTATGAACAAATCCAACTTACGAACGTTCTCCTGGAACAAAACTTGTTCATAAGTCAGGGACTTACTGTACTGATAAATGTAACAATACGTATGAATCTTAGAAATGTTATATTGAGCAAAAAGAGTGAAACCGAAATTGGCTGTGTCATTCCATTTATATTAAGTTCTTGAAAAGGCCAATCTAAGTTATGGTGATAGAAACCAAAATCATTGCTACTTCTGGGGATGGGGAATTGACTGGAAGTGAGAATAAGGGAATTCGCAGGGGGGGGAGGGGATGTGTGTTAATTGAAACATTCTATAACTTATTTGCAGTAAAGGTTACATGAGCATATATACATTTATCAACATTTACTAAATTATATATTTAAAATCTGTGTAATTTATTTTACGTACATTATACCTAAAAGTTTGAAAGAATGAGAACTCTAAGGTAAAAACCTAACAAAAGTTCTTATAAATTAAGGTTTGGGTAATTTCTTAAATGGCTGCCAACATTTTCAATTTAGAAATCTGTGTTTCTGACTTTTTATAGAAAGTGAAAAGACCTGGAAACACTGAATCCACATTTTCACAGAAGCCTAGCATTTGGGCTTAGGGACAAATAAATCCTTGCCATCCCAGTTGGACATAGACCCACTACTCTTCTAATGTGCATTGCATCCAACCAGTTTCATTTATGTTACCCAGGCAGGCACATAGGTATTTCAGTTCATGACTCTGGTCATATCCCTTTCATCCGTTTAGGGCTTTTTCTTTTGTTTGGTCCTTTGGTCCAAATTCTAGTCCTTATTCCTGATGTGACTGTTGTCCTTGTACTGGGCCAACTGGGAGTATCCAAGATGACACCTGCATATAAACAGCATATTCACATTCTCATTGCAATGACAAGCCCAGCTGACTTGATAGACTAGGCAGTGGAACTACACAGAAGCAGGTCACTGCCATTGACCCAGATACCCTGGAGCTAGACACCTTTTATAAAGGTACAAAGATGTAATAAAATAATAAAAAATACAGAATGCCTATGCATAATGAAGACACTACTTTATGAATGATTAACTTTTCCTGTTTTTTTTTCTGAGTTTAAATTTATAAAGACATCAAATTCTAAAGTCTATATATCATTAAAATCTCTGAGTATATCTCAGTGCACAGGGACACTTTTTCCCAAAGGGCTTGCAATGAAACACAGAGCATGGAAGTGATTGTATTAATGAAATTTCCTGCTAGTTTAAAGTTATTCCATTTTTAAGGCTGCTTGAACACTTTTATAGGTCACAAAAATGTTTTTAAAAATGTCTTAATGGAAAAGCAACTGAAATAGTTCAGATTAAAATAAACTTCATCTTCCATCAGATACTAGGCGTGAACCATTTCCATTCAGAAGGAGGATCGTTTTGGCTTAGATTCACCTGATGAGTGAGACATGAAAATCAGATTTCTGGCTTAGCTAGGGAGTTTTATTTAGGAGACCATATTTCTCTCATTTCTATTCAGTAGCACAACCAGTGAAAACAGAAACACTACAACTAAGTAATCATCCGGTTCTCTTGTAAAAACACATTATGTTTCAGATGGTATCAAGAGGACATGATAAGCAATCCACAGGACATTGAAACATAACATACCAGCAGAATGTTTTGAAACCCGTTATCAACAGTATTTACTGATCATGGCAAAAGAGGGTAGAGAAGAAGGAAAGCAGTAACAACTGACAGGGTCTGTTGGCAAACACCTGTAGATTGCAATTTGAGAAGACATATTTTTACCGTTAAAAGGAAATGAATTTTAAGTAAACATGTCATTTACTTCCCTGTAAACATTGCCACTGATTCACTTATCTGGGTTGCTAGTCAACAGGGTCCCAGTTGCACTGTAGCATCTACAGGGTAAAATAATAATTTGCATTACTAACTTAGGGAGAAAATACAAATTAAACTAAATTGAATTTCTGCTTCTCACACTACTAGTAAACAGAGAAAGGTCTGGTTTGAAATACGAGATTTGATTTTGGCCAAGAATTCTAAGCCCAAAGGGAAGTAAGTGACTAACAAGGATACAGTTTTTTTCAGACACACTTGGAAGGTTCAGATAAATTTAAACTTTGAGTCATGTTTGGGAAATGAAGCAGGGTGAGGAGGGAAAAGAGAGAACAAGGTGACATTGAAATCAATTGTGCGTTGGTGTTTACAAATGTTGGCCTGGATTTAGAGCTTTTGGGAACAGAGTTAAATTATACCAGTGCCCTGAATGGCTTTGTGCAGTGAGGCACTTGTCAAGTTCTAGAATGATGCTTCCAAAGCATTCATGGCCTTTCCCACCAAACTAGGTCAGTGGTGTTTGGATAGTAAGTTTGTTTTTCAATGGTTCTTGAACATCCTAAAGTAATCTTTGATTTCTCTCAACATGAAATAGTCAAGAGAGAAATACATTTAGGAATCTGAGTTATCCAGATTATTGTCTAACTTTTCTATATCTGATAGAATACAAATATATTTTAAACTTTATCTCTAATGCAATTAAAGGTAGTGATTTGAAACTCCCAAGTAATGAACATCTACTATACTTTGTGCTTTATATTAATTGTCTGATATAATCTTCGTGATGTCTCTGTGAAATAAGGTTTATTTCTATTTTTCTATTTTACAAATGAGGAAACAGATTTTAATTTGTTCACAGTCACTATGCTAATACGTGGATGATGTGAGATTTAAATTGTGATCTGGCTTTCTTCAAAGTATTTTAAAACATATGTTGTGACACATTGCTGCTGGGATACTGACCAACCTTTTTTAAAAAATAAAATAAATTACAGTAGAATAAGGCAGAGTAGAAAATACTAGATGGCAACACAGGTAGTAAGCGTTCACAAAACTCTTCTCAGGTGTTTATGTCTGTATGCAGCATGTGTATAATGATCTAACATAAAAATACACTTCTTACTGTATCACAGTAAAAAAGAGGTTTGAGGGCCCACCGAGTGGCGCGGTGGTTAAGCGCCGGTTTGGGAAGCCAGCGGCCCCAGTTCGGGTCCCACATATGAGGGTCAGTGACACTGCCCTCAAAAAAAAAAAGAGGTTTGGGAAATACTGCAGTCTACCCTCTCGAATCAAAAGAATTTGTGGCAATTATATAAATGTGCAAAAAAAAAAAAAGAAACCCCCTAAAATAAAGTACTATAACTAAAGGATTTGATTGGTAACTTCTTCAGCTTTAGAGGCTGTGTGGGCTATTTTTCATTTTCTCCTTTACTGGATCTATAAGCAGAGATCTCTCTGGATTCTGCAATTCAGAACTTGACCAACAACTGTGTGGTGCTTAAGTGTACACAAGATCTCATTTGATGCCAAGTAACACTGTGAAGTAGGGCTTATGCAAATATTAGAGACAGAATACTGAACTTAAATATCTTTCCCAAGGTCATCCAACTAGTTCATGACAGAAATAGGAATTAACTATGAAACCTGTGATGTCATGTTACCTTCTCACACTGCGTTTAGATGGCATATGACAGGTGTTCCATGTACATACAGCTTTCAGGTTCAGAGCAGAAAACAAGACAGTCAAGTGTGAGTCCTTAGTGTGTCACTAGTGCTGATAAGATGCTATTACTTTTTATACTATATAAAATAGATATGTATTTATAGATAAATATATAGATATTTATATCTACCTATATATGTATTAAATCAGTGCAATTATTCAATTTAAGAAGCATTAAGAAACATCTCTGCAGTTTCAAAATTACCAGTTTGTCAGAAAAATCATTAATCCTTCAATGCTCCTGACCGTGGTGGGAGTAAGAAGGGGGAATAAATTTGAGCCTACTGTCAGTAAGACACTAACTGACAGATAAGGAAACTTAATTCCATAATATGTGATAATGAGGAGCATCAATAGTTTATTGACCTTCATAAATAATCTCTCTGAGCTATATGAAACCTTATTTGTAATTGACAGAATAATTTGAATGGATGTTCATTTAATTGACTCATCTAAATGCACACATAGGGAAATCAATTGTATTGTAACTCTTAATATATGGCTGTTCACTAATCTAGTGAATTTGCTAAGTAGAGGCCATCTGAAAGACGATACAATATTATACATAGAACATTTCTAGAAACATTGTGGTGCATACCTTAGTGCTAACTATGTAATAGGCACACATGTAAAAGTAATCCAAATGTATATTTATACATACTGTATCTGTTTAACTGGCTAAAAAACAATTAAATACACAAGCAAGAAGTAAATGTGAAAAAAAATACTGTAGCCACTCTGTTTAGGCAAATACAAATGAGAGAAGCATGAAATGATGTATTTAGCTGTAACTCCAAATTCTCAAATGCTTTTGAGATGGCTTTTCTGGGAATACTAATATTGCATTTAGCTACTACTAGCTTCGTTTCTATTTCTAGGAGCTAGTAACCAAGAGATGGAATGCTACAGAGTTATTTTTGGCAAAAGACCAGGTGTTTCGATGTCAATACTCATTGGCAGTACGTGAGTTTTATGAGGATAGAGAGCTGGGAAATTATGTCTCTGTGTTTTCTATATAAAGTCATGTCACAGTTAGAATTATCTATCACCAAACAAGCTCAAAATGCAGCTGTAATATAAGAGAAGACAACTGGATTTAGAGTCAGAAGACTACATTGAAATAAAAAGCTAAAATTTACTAGCTGAGTAACCTTGAAAATTAATTAGGCTTCAGTTTCTTCCACTGAAAATTGTAGATAATAATTCCTTTATACAGGATGTCATAATAGTAATTTGAGGTTGAATCATAAAATTGCTGATAGTTGATCATTTTTATATACAAAAATGATCATTTCATTCAGATCAACCTAATAGTAATAGTGATAACATTTATTGACTCCTCTGTCTTATAGGCACTTTGAATTGTTTTACATATTATAGTAGACTACAAGGATGGCTTCAGATTTTTACCTGTCCCTGTATCCATGTCCTTTGCAATATGCATTTCTAGTGTCCTCCTGTCACGACTGGGCTGACCTACCCTGTCCCTTGTGTCTGGGCTCACCAACTTGACTTATTTTTTGTCAATGGGATGTTAGCATGGGTAAGCAAGCACAGAGGCTTGAAATGAACTCTAGCAATGGGGCTTGCTCTCTGATGACCTGAAAATACGTCCAGGATAAACTGCTAGAGAACGAGACACACCTAGAACAGGGTCAAGGACACTTAATCATCCTAGGCTAGGCCATCTTAGATCAAATGACATCCAGCCAATTTTCAGACTTATTCAGACTAGGTATGATTAGTATAGTCAACCTGTAGCCAACGTCCAGCTGTAAACTTTTGGTTGTAAACCACTGAGGATTTATATCGCTACATATATTATTGTGGAAATAACTAACAGATACAAATGATTATCTCATCTCATTCATATACCAAATCTATAGACACTATTATCATTCTCACTGAAACCGAGGGTCCTTATAATTTTGATTAAATTTATTTTTAAACCCTAGCTCTAGAAATCATATCTTGCTCTCTCCCTACACCTCTGAAAGACCGAGCCTTCCCCTCGTCCTCCCAATAATCAGCAACAACCCCCCATCCCTCACTCCTCACCCCCCATACCCCACCCCATGGCAGAGAAGACAGTAGCCCAGGCCTGACTAATGGTCACATGGTCCAGACCTCTGCCAGGCTGAAGACAACATCTTGCCCTAAGTTGTTTCAACTCCTGAGCCCTAAGGTGGAACAACCTCCTGGCTACTTTCCCATGAGACCAAACACAAAGACTCCAGAACTGTCCTCAAGATATAAAAAATGATTCATTACCCACCTACGACCAATCAGCTCCCAGCATGACCCGGAACCCCCTGACCCACAGGGTCTTATGATTTTGCCCATATGATCTGAAACCTACACACCATTGGGGAGTTGGGCTTTTGATCATTCACTTTCCGTTCTCCTGGATGGTGCCATTCATCAGTAAAATAGTCAATATTTCTCCACTGCGATTCTGGGTGTTTAGGGTTTGGCTCTGCCAGCACTGGGTGGATGAACTCTTTCTGTTCTAAAGCATGCCTGGACAAAGCAGACTGCAACCCAGAGAAAAGTTCAGTAAATCACCCTGGGTCATATTAACGGACAGTAAATGGCAGAGGATGGGTTTGAAATTAGGAAGCCTGGCTCCAGAGGCCATATTCTAATCAGTACACTAAAAGAGCTTTGTTCTTATGAAGATGAAATGAGATTATTTTTTTCGAAAGTGCTTTGTCAATGTTAAAGCAAGCTAGAAATATAAGTCATTATTATGAAGCTGCAGCTCCTTTTCAAAGATGCTGTAAAATTCCAGATAAGTTTTTTCTTTGTCTCATAAAAACAAGAAACCCCAGGCAAGCACTAGATGATTTAAAGTGCACTGTTCTTTGATATGCCAGTTACATAGGGAAAACTGATAAATGGTGAAATTTCACATGCCATTTTCCTTCCTAATCAGTGATAGACCGCCGCTATTTGCTAGGCAATTACCAAGTAAACAGAAAAATAAAGCCACGGTTTTCTTGGCAAGTGTCATTAAAAATAGATTAAGTTTACAGTAAATGTAATCTGTAACATAGATCATACAGCCAAAAAAAAACCTGAAGGGGAAACGAAGGCATTAATAAGATATTTCTTAATTTTATGAAGCGTTGCACACATCAGACCATCAAACTAAAACAACCTGGGGGAATAGCAATGAAACAGGGCATTTATTCCTCGGCTTTGAGGAGGCATGCAAATACAAATGGTGCAAAACAGGAAGCTGATTATGCCTGGGAATTGGAATAAAAATAGAAAAGAAAAGTCTGGAGATGCTAATAGGTATTAAGTTTATGAGGTGTGACTTTATTTACATAGAATATTCTCTATGGGCATGAATTTTTAAAATTCCATTTTGAATTTTCATTTTTACATATATTGACCTCCCCCCACCCAAATTATTATTTTCTTCAAAAAATAAAACTAGAACGCTGCACTGGGTAAAATGAAAAATGGGGAGAACTGAAGGGAGACAGGACTCTCTGTGGAAGTGCTCAGCTCGTAAGATGAGCAAGGCACGACAGGAGAAGTACTTCTTGATTTGGGAGGCTTTTGTCCGCAGGATTCCTTTTTTTTATAAAACATAGAAATGATACTTTTTAAAAAAAGAGAAAAAAAGCAACTTAAAAGAAAAAACAAAAAGGAGCCCAGAAGAAATGGACTAAACAGAATAGGAAAATTCTGTTTTGGAAAGCATAACTAAGACTTAAGTGATTTATGCAAAACCTATTGTTTCATAAACGTCTTCCCAAAATGCTAGGTTTGATTTAACTGGCTCTTGTTTTAGCCATTTGTGTCTCCTTTGATAATTGTCACCCAATTTTCTTTGTCTTTCTTTGAATTAAAAGGAAATTTAGAGGGAAAGACAGAACACACAGAAGAGTTTTGCCTTTGAGAGTCTTTATTTTCTCAATATTCAGCTTTGAACATAAACTATTCAACCATTCATTCATTCATTCATTCACTTATTCATTCATTGCCAAATACCTACTAAGTGAAATGATAACTCTTCATTAGGGCGTTGGCAAACAGAAGTTCTGCTTAGGGAAACGTGACGTAGATTTAGATTGTACTTATTTTTCCCCTGACAACTGTACCTGAGTAACATCCTAGCATCTTTTTCATGTGAAATTCTATGAAATTTAGCCTCCTTATATTGTAGTTGGTCAGATGATGTAGCTTTGGGTAGTTCCTGCTGAATTTCACCTTATTGTCATTGTTTCATCGTCCTAGCCTGTCAATAGTTTTGAATCCTGACAGTATAATCCTACAATGCTATTTGCATATTATTTGGTATTCTTAAAAGTCATTGAAAAACATTTTCAGAGGCCAGATGACTAAAATACAAACAAACAACAACAACAAAATTGGCACTCTATCACATGGCTGTTGGGCATGCAAATTAACATAATTGCTTTGGAAATACTTATTAAGTTGAACATGTGAATTCCCCATAACCCATCAATTATATTTTAAATTATAAATACACAACAGAATTGTGTGCTTAGTTTTCATTGAGGAACCTATACAAGAACAATCATGCCATCAATATTTTTAATAATCCACATTGGATTATTAAATACATGTCCAAGCAAAACACATGTCCAGCCACTGTAGAATGAATAAATAAATTGTGGCATCTTCATGTAATGAAATACTATACAACAATGAGAATGAACATACTACAGTTTATATGTATGTATGCAGAATGTATACACCTCAAGAACATTATGTTGAGCGAAATAAGACAAAAACACAGCAAATACTATATAGATTCATTTTCTTGAGTTCAAAAAAACACTAAATAAAACTATAATGCATAGGGATAAATAGTTACATGGTCAAGCTATTTTTAAAAAATGAAAACAAGGCAATTATTAATCTCTAGGGTGGGGGAAGTGGGAGGACAGTGATGAGAATAGCATGAAAGATTTATGAAGTGCTGGCAATTTTCTGTTTCTTGATCTTTCTTATGGTTCTGTGGGTGTTCACTTCGTGATAGATTGCCAAGTTCTATGTATGTATTTGCACACTTTTGTGTGTGTTTTATTTCATAATAAAAAAGATTAAAAACAAACAAACAATATTAATTGGAGTGTCATGTATGGAAGCATCGCTACAAGGTTATCTGTTTCATCTCCATTCCTTTAACCGAAGCTGTCGTTAAGCATCAAACTTTTTTTTTTAAAGATTTTATTAGGGAATTGGGCGGGGGGGGGGGGGGAGCAGCGTTAGGGAATCGGGGAAGGGGTACAGACAAGTTGCTGTCCTTTTATACCTCAATCTAGCTGTGGAGGACGTCACTTCACTGGCCCATGTTGGTATCATCATTGCGCTCTTCCGGGGTGAGGCAGTCACTCACCGGCCATTGGAAGGCCACTCAGCGCCTCACGCAGCTCATGCTGGCTGCTGGCCGCTCACAGTAGCTCATGGCAGCCCAGTTCCAGATGGAGCTGTTGTTCACCATTTTAGCTGTAGAGGGCGCACCATCACTGGCCCTCATATGTGGGGTCTAAACTGGGGCCCTGCTGCTCAGAGCCGGTGTCCCAAGCCAACTCCTAACCAACGTGCCACTCGGCCAGCCCAACATCATACTCTTTTTAAACGGTTGCTTTTATATAGATCAAATCTTCCAAATAAACTAGTTAAAGTCTCACCTAATATCTGTCACCATTCTTATTCTGTGAACAAGTGACACATTAGCCTGGAATTGCTAGGCTAGAAACGTATTTCAGAAATCTCCAAAAGTTAAAGACACTGAAAAATAATGACTAAGATATGTAAGACATGAACTCTTCTTAAATATAAAATATTTTAATCATAACTAACAGCTAATTCTGAGGTGAAAGCCCTTTAATCACTAACAAATAAGTTGTAATCATATTTCATTAATCCTAAAACATATTTTCTCACACTTATGAAATCAGGGTGCATCTTATAATCAACTGCATCCTCAATCTTAGTCAGCGGGGTTTGAAGTTAAGGACTTCCAGAGAGAATTTTTATTTGCTTTTGCCAGCCAACGTCAGACACTACCCATCTGAGACCATTTTAAATTAAATTCTCTGCTTGAGGTTTTTTTTGGACCACACTGGAAGTGTAAATTCATATCTCAAACTGGCACGAGTACTAACTAGTTGTTCAAATTCTCCACCCAGTGCCAAGGTCTAGACATGAAGTTTCCCTCACTGTGTTTTTCTCTGTGGCCACTATATTGAGTCAGTTTTATACTGAAGTTTTTGCCTTTGGTGAACAGTTTTATTCAGAGGACACCTAGACCACCCCTCCACCCCGTCTTGGTTGTGTTTTTCCTTTCTTATTGGTACATCAAATCTTGCAGTCAGCGGTGTCTTAGTTATACAAAGTACAGGTCACAATGAGACATTTGCCCTTTTTCCAAAAGAAAATGTTTAGCCTAGAATTGATTGCGTGGGAAAACCTAGACTGATTCTTGCATGTATCGTTTTGTTTAATGGTCTATTCATCCTGGTCAAAGTCTTGCTATAGAGTCTGTATTATAAGTAAAAGTAGTCTGTATTATAAGTAAAAGTATCAGGCAGCAAAAAATTAGTGCCTTTACTTTGAGACCTGTAAATCATTTCACAACATAAAGCAGAATTACCGTTTCTATGTACATGCTTTGTGTTCCCTAGTTGAATTATAAGATCCATGAAGTCTCAGATTATACCTTTCGTAATGTCCCATAGCCTTGTACAGTATTGGGTCCATATGAAAGATGCAATAAGACTTAGGGAATGTTTGTAGTGCTGAAAAACTTACATATGAGGTTTGCAAGAAACAAACAAAACTTCCATAAATGGAATGTGTGTGCGTGTGTACACATCCGTGCCCAAATGTAAAGGAAAGAAAGGTCAATCAATATCTGGGCACAGGAGCAAAGAGAGCTTCTTGGTTGACCTTCATTATGAACATATTTTGGCCTTGCTAGGATTCGATATTATGGAAGAGCACATGGGAGGGGATTGAGAACCCTATCTACAATGCTTGCTCCAATAGATTCAATTCACAGCCTTAGTTGGTAATAAAAGAAGCCTCTGGACCATGTAAGGGATTGTCCAGGCATAGCTAGGTGCATTGGCCATTTTATGTATTAATGCCAATTGGAAATAAGTCACTTTTCTGGTCTGCCATGGAAGGAAAGAAGATATTTCTGTCAGGAAGTGAATGGAGGATTACTGACTTGCTAACCTTTCCTTGCTGTGATGAAAGATGACTTCTTTCCTTTCAGCAATACTTCAAAAATGGAAATTGCTCTTTTAAACGTATGATGTGAAAATGAAGTAGGGAGCCTGTTATTATTCCTTAAATAGATGGTGGCAGAGGGCACCCCTGGGGAAAGGGAGAAATTCTCATTAGGGCTATTTTTCTGAGAGCTGTCAGTATGCATGTGTTTGCATTTAAAGACTGGAGAAAGGAGGAAGCAAGTCCTGACCGGATTTTTTTTTGAAGACTCTATTCTTATTCCTGCAGCATTTAAATATAGTGCATAAAATACAGCATTCTTAACGGCCTCATGCTATGTTTGTTATGCGGATTCTTATGTCATTTTCCTGATGAAGGAGTAAGGAAGGTAAAATTATTTTGCCTTGCATTGTTAGGTCCAAAGAAGAATGGAAAATAACAAGGCGTGCATTTTCCCTTGACTCAGGAAGTGTGATAGTTGCCTGTTTGTTTGTTTTTTTTAAAGAAACCAAATGACTTTTGGTAACCACTATATGGTTGTCTGTGTCTATGAATTTTTTGTTCGTTTCTTGCTTTCAGTTTTATATCTCACATATGAGTGAAATCAAATAGGGGTATGGGGAGGTAGAAAATGGTAAAGGGACCAAGTATATGGTACAGAAGGTGATTTGAATTTGGGTGGTGAACACACAATGCAATATAAAGATGATGTACTATAGAATTATACAATTGAAACCTATGTAATTTTAGTAACCAATGTCACCCTGATAAATTTAATTAAAAAATAAATACATAAATAAAAGGTAAAAATGAATGGTTTTGCTGCTCAGGCCACAGGAAAAGAGAATGTGCTAAGGATTGGACTTTTTGTTAAATATATGAGGTCTGACAATAAAAGGATGAATTCAACCTAGAAGAACTACTACATACCTCATTGCTGAATATCACTACAGTCACCTTCCAAGGACTCCCCTTGGGAAGCTATGCACCGACACCAGCACCTAGTCCACCCTTCAAAGCAATTTTGGAACTCTTTTTCTGCACTGGCCATCAGAACTGTCATTGTCGTATTACTCTTGATGTCCTGAATGTCATCAAAATATTTTCCTTTCAATATTTCCTTTATCTTCGGGTAAAGAAAGAAGTCATTGGGGGCCAGATCAGGTGAGTAGGGAGGGTGTTCCAATACAGTGATTTGTTTACTGGCTACAAACTCCCTCACAGACAGTGCCATGTGAGCTGGTGCAGTGTTATGATACAAGAGGCATGAATTGTTGGTGAAAAGTTCAGGTCGTCTAACTTTTTCACAGTCTTTACAGCACTTCCCAATACTAAACTTTGTTAACTGTTTGTCCAATTGGTACAAATTCATAAAGAATAATCCCTCTGATATCAAAAAAGGTTAGCAACATCATTGCAACAAGTTTGTGAACTTAATTGTTAGACATCCTACTCAAGGATCATTTGAAGGCCTGAGAAACTTAAACAACTGAGAAAATGATGATGTAGAGTATTAGTGACATTAAATACTGAAACAACTAAAATGGCCCAGGGGAAGTCCCATCATATCCCTGAAGTCTTCTATCAATTAAATCTTGAGGGGCCCTTCTTTAAGTAGTACCAGTTGTCATAACCACTCTTTTGTCTCCTGTTCTGTATGCATGTGGCTTCTCTGTACCATTTGAAGATACTGTTCACAAAAAGCAGGGATCATGTACTGTAACAGTAGATGCTTCTAGTGATTAGTCAGTTTGTCTTAAGGGTTCAAGGCCATCTGCTGTCATGCAGAATCACAAAAAAAAATGTCAGTCAAAGCTGAAATTCACATCAATCAATAGAACTTTATTTTGAAATTAAATGGGAGAAAAGAAACAAAAAAACCTTTCAAAGTGAATGACTTAGCCCCTGGATGAAAGCTGCACAGATGACAGATAATTTGACTGCATGTAATACTTTGCATTAAGAACTTAAAAAATCATCCTGTCATTTAAACACAAATATTTTTGATCTCATTGCGAGAACAATCCTTTTTCGAAGATGTTTATGTTATAGTGCATGTGATACTGAAATACACACATCAGTGAATATCATGAGTAAGCACTGATCTTTACTTAAAATACACACACACACACACACACACACACTCACACACACACACACAGATTTGCCTTTAGGACACAATAACAAGAAGGGGAAGGGATGACTTCCTATCTATCGTTTAATCCTAGGTTAAGAACACAAATGTGGGGGAGATTACATCCTTGATCTTGGGCTCAGTTGTCCGTGCTGTGCATAACTACTTTTTCATGTGAGGAGCCCCTCTGTTAGCAAAGGAAGATCCAAGAATAACTGCAATTGGCAGGTTGACTTGCTTAAGCAGGCATGCAGATTGGGTATCCAGAGTTGGATGAATACACTTTTTTTTTACTAAATACAATTAAAGGGTTCACTCCAACATACTTGATTTTACTTGGGCTTGATTCACCTGAGCCCAAAGCAGCACTAGAGTGTAGTGTGGATGAAAAACCATCCAGCCTAAGAGAAAACTTGTAAGAGTTTCTTTGAGGGTCAGCTGAGTGGAGCATTGGTTAAGAGCTGGTTTGGGATGCCAGCAGCCCCGGTTCGGATCCTACATATGAGGGCCAGTGACACTGCCCTCTACAGCTAACAACAGCTCCACCTGAAGCTGGGCTGTGCGAGCCCCGGCGACGGTGTAGGCTGTAGCCCCTGCTGCAGTGGGCTGCCATAGGCTACAGTGAGTGGCCAGCAGCCAGTGTGAGCGGCTGGCAGCCAGCGTGAGCTGCCAATAGCCACGGTGAGCAACTATCCAGAGGCCGGTGACTGATCTGCCTCATCCGACCGATCTGCCTCATCTGGGAAGAGCGCAATGATGATACCAACATGAGCCAGTGAAGCAAGGTCCTCCGAAACTAGACTGAAGATCAAAAGGACAGCAACTTGTCTGTTCCCCTTCCCCGATTCCCCAATGCTGTTCCCCTCCCCCAATTCTCCAATAAAATCTTTTAAAAAAATTTAAAAAAAAAGAGTTTATTTGAGCCAAACTGATGACAATACCTGGGAAGCAAAATCTCAACAGATTGAGAAAAAGCTCCAGAAAATAGCAGTTTGCAGCTTATTTTATAGGTAGAATCAAAGCAGGAGGGTTACATGAAATCCACTGATAGTAAATTAAGGGGATGGGAGAAAGCAAAGTGGGGAAATCTCTGGGATTGGATAAAAGTGAATTGGAGAGACAGGTACTTCTTTTACATAGGTGGGTGCAGGATAGTTAATAGTTTGCTTTTTACAGCACATTGAGATGGCAATCAGGGGACAAGAATGATAATGAGGGATTCTGTAGTTTCCCCGCTCTGGTCCAAAAAAGGGATTACTGAGATTCCAAGGATGTCATCTTAGGTGCAAAAAGACAATAGACAGGCTCACTTAAAGGAACAGATTAAATTTATGAAGGAAGCTTCAGGCTAAAGATGTGACTTCCTGCCATGGCCCGCCTTAGTTATGAATCGTATGTCGTTATTTTCAGTCACCTGAGCGTGTTGGGTTTAACCTGTGACCCCTTCTGTCCACAGAAGGCAATGGAAACCTTGGTTGATAGTACTGTATATGTGAGGTATTGCCCTGATCTCAAGAGAAGCCATAAGTGCAAAGAAATAGGCAACATCAGCAGGACAGGCATCCTTGGAGAACACATGCAAGAACGTTGCTCTCCGTAGCTGTACAGTGCAACAGCTCTCACAGGCTAATGTACATTGCCAATGCATTCTAGATGTCAGATGGGGGAGAAATTACCATGAGTGGCTTCAGATTCCAAAGCAGCTTTCATGCCATCTGATGATTATTGATCTTTCTCCCTCAGTATATGACTTCGATCTTGGAAAATATATACACAGAAAAGGGAGAGTTTACACTAAAATATTTTCACTTAGTTACATTTTACTGTGAATGAGACAACTGGGAGCAATACATGACAAGGAAATAGAGTATTGGGCACCCTGGGGTGAGCTGGGAAGTGTGTTAAGAAATCTTCACGTATTTCCAAATCCTTTTTTTGCGATTTAGCACAACCTGAATATTGAACCGTCTAACAAAGGGTGCTTTGTCTAACAAAAGGTTCTAAAACTGAATAGTCAAAACAGGATATTATTGGAAGCACACATAAGTATTTCAGGGAACACAGGCAGCTTGATCTGACTAGGAACACGGACCACCCAGTCTTTCATTCTTTCTGGGTCTTACATGGTCCCTCTTGACTGCTTTTCTCTGAATATCTATTTCATTCCTTTATTCTCTGCAGTGTCTCTTTGTATCCCTGCACACATCCCCCAAACCCCATAGTTTATGCATTTTATTACTGACTACATGCAGAGAACAATTCCAAATTAATGGGCAAGAGAAACAGAGGAAGGGAGCCTCAGGCAGGAACCATCTCTGCTGTAATCATCTCTGACAAGGGGTGCAGGGTCATGTGGTGCAAATATGGCTGCCTGCCAAGTCCTCTGTTGCTCACAGAAAAATCACTATGGGTGGAGTATAGAGTCCAAAGCTAATCAATTACATCAACCCATCAGGTTTCTACTCTCCTATCTGCACAGTCTATACCACACACTTACGACTAAAAGTAAAACTTGGAAGATCCAACCATTTCATCTTTTTCCTGTATTTATTCCCAATCCTTGCTCTAACTTTAACTTTGTATTTCCATAAATTGTAAATAATTCTAAAAATGCTCCAGTTCCAATGTAGATAATATGCAAATTATTCCAAGTATATAAATGTAGGAAATTTGTACATATCTATATTAATAATTCAAAACCAGCCTAATTGAAGGAAAACAGCACATTCCATGGGTTTTCCCCATCCAAGCAGAATAATAGTCAAATAAGCCTAAATGAAGTCAAACAGTGCTGGCATAAATGAGTGTAAGTCTTAATAGTTGCCTGAAGTTTAGATCATTTCTGATTCAAAGATATCACTCATGCAGTCATCAGTAGCAGGAGGAGGTTAGTGTGTTTAGGATCATACTTGAACTTCCTGAAGCTCAAATTCCTGGCTAAATTGTATTAATGTTTATTGACTTTCTGATATAGCTAGTGAAAAAAGTTTTTTTATCTGCGCCTGAAAAAAAATATGGGAAAGTAAGTCAAAGTATTCCATGTCTTGAAAGTTGGCTGGAAAGATATATGCTAAATATTGAGGTTTGCAAAGCAATATTCTGGGAATGGAATTTTCCAAAATTCTGCTTCATTAAGAAGCACTTAAAAATATGAAGGTCTTCAGAAAATATAACTGGAAATTTTATATGAAACATTATGCATCCATAAAGATTTCTACATTATGTCAAATTCATGCCAAATTTCTTCCAACAGTGAACGGTATTCATAGCCTGGAGTTGAATGAGAAACATACTGTTCATGATCATAAGTGTTAAGTGTTTTATTAAAATTTCTTATTTTGCTTCTTTTCTTTTCTTTTACTTTATTTTTTGAGGGCAGTGTCACTGGCCCTCATATGTGGGACCGAACCAGGGCCGCTGGCTTGATTAACCACCACGCCACTCACTCGGCCGGCCCCATTTTGCTTCTTTTAGATACACTAGTCAAATCATTAACACAACCCTAATAGCTAGATAATACTTAAGAAGAACCACCTAAAAGTTAAAAATTGGAAAACTTGTTTTGATGTCAGCAGTTGCCACATTACTACTGAGCAATGACACGGCCACAAAGGGGGAATTACTCTCCAGATGCTTTGGTAGAGGAGTTTGCCTGGGAGAGAATGCCAAGTGTGATGGCCCTATCTGTCTTTCCAGTTAACACATAGTATCAAAGACCAGCAGTGTTTCTCCTCCATTTTTTAACCCATAACACTTTAACTCCCCATTTGTAATCTTAAAGACAAACGTCTTCTGTTCAGTTTGAAATCTTCGTTGAACTTTCTCTTCCTTATAAACTATATTTTTATTAAAAAATTCAGTAGGCTGTACATTCCTTTATTTTACCTTTATAAGTTCAAAGCAACCAAGATGGTCGTCTTCAGGACCATCATCACAAATATGTCATGTTGTAACTCCATCCCTGACTGCTTCTCTTCTGCTGTGTAAGAAATGCCTTCCAATCATCTGAACCAGGGGTCGGCAAACTTTTGAGATGGATGAGCCACTAGGGGTCAGCAAACTGGGGCTCGGGAGCCACATGCATCTCTTCGGGTATATGTGGCTCTGAAGTAAAATTGAAAATGAAAATAAAACTATCATAGTTTCATTTATAAAAATTTTAAAGGATATTATCCACATAATGGTGATTAGGTAAAACTATATTTATGGCTCTCAAATATTTTTTAAATTGCTGTGAGGGACAGGGTTGGCTCTTCCACGGGTCGGCAAACTTTTGAGACAGAAGGTACCTAGAGCCGCACGTTGTTCGTGAGCTGCAGTTTGCCGACCCCTGATCCAGACACATCCTCACCCATGCCAAAATTAGTATATGTATGTATAAAACGCTTACATATTATTTTTTTTTAGTCCTTGTCATATGCAGAAATTGAAGTAGTCAAGGTTTTTGCTGTTTTGATGACATGATTTTCCAGTAGTTGTTCCAAGCTTCTTTTATAATCATTATTCCTATGAAGTCATTCAACTTGGAAATAATTTCTTGCCAAAACTGAGTTTCTCTGGTGAACCACTCAACACAGCTTTAGTTTTTACAAAGAACACCATTCTTTGTGTGCTGTTAATCTTGGCTTAAAAACACCATATTATCCTTCCCACTTGAACAGTTCAGCTCCTGTTCTCTTGGTTATACTTTGGAACCATTAGACTTACTGCTGGAATATAAATGTGAGTCAACTACCTGGTGACTCTTTCAAACCCGCTTTTCCAAGTATAGATACATGAACCCTCTGCTCATGGCAACATTTAGTTGTTAAAAATGTGAGGACTTTTCCCAGTCTGAAAACCTGCCTATACAAGAAAAATCATTACCATTTTATTACAGTTTTGTTACTTAGTCTGATTTTAACTTTGACATTAGCTTTGACATTAAGTAGCTATGATAGCTATGATACTATGTTGGAATACTTGACAGAGAAGTTAAATTATTCAAATTAGTGCTTTCTGTGAAAATACTAAGCACTTTAATTCTAATTTTTATTTGCTTTTTTTTTAAGATTTTATTGGGGAATTGGGGGAGGGAAACAGTGTTGGGGAATTGGGGGAGGAGAACAGACAAGTTGCTGTCTTTTTGTTCTTCAGTCTAGTTGTAGAGAACATTGCTTCACTGGCCCATGTTGGTATCATCATTGCGCTCTTCCCGGATGAGGCAGATGGGTCGCCGGCCTCTAGATGGTCACTCACTGTGGCTATTGGCAGCTCACGCTGGCTGCAGGACACTCACTGTAGCCTATGGCAGCCCACTGCAGCAGGGGCTGCAGCCCACACCATCGCTGGGGCTTGCACAGCCCAGCTCCAGGTGGAGCTATTGTTAGCTGTAGAGGGCAGTGTCACTGGCCCTCATATGTGGGATCCGAACCGGGGCTGGTGGCGTCCCAAGCTAGCTCTTAACCAATGCGCCACTTGGCCGGCCCTTATTTGCCCTTTTAATATTATTTAAGGTTGCACTTAAAAAACAGATTAACGTGTCATAATATGAAAATTTGATAAACTAGAAATCCAGGTATTCAGTGGATTATTCTACAGAGTACAAAATAATTTCACTACCAATTTACTTTCTAACCAAAGTTGACCTAAAAACCATCAAAATGGAACATTGTGTTGACATGGTATGGGCCTGACTTAATAAAACAAACTAACAGGTTATGAGACCATTATGGCAAAGCAAATTGAAATTGCCTTCTTGTTTCATGTTCACAATGAAATCTCGGAGGGCAAAGGATTTTGCCTGTCAAATCCTAGTGAAGTTATGTCTCCATGTTTTCCAAATTCAGAGAAAATGGGTAACGGACAATTACCAGGCAGAACATGTTTGTAAAGGTGTACTGCTCGTGATAATTCTGTGTAAAACTGAAAGTACTTTATCCTGAAAATATGATACATCAAAGAAATGATGGTATTCCATCAAATTAGAATAAAGTATTGAAAAGGAAATTTTCCAAAATGACATAAATTTTGCGAAAATCTTAGCATTTACAACTTTCAATATGCATAACTCTGAAAGTTTGATATTAAATATATCATAGGCTTGCAGATGATTTATATTTTTAGCAGAAAAATAAGACTGTGAACTTCTCAAAATTTGAGGGTTTATGAGACATGAAAGGGTATCTTCATGACAAAAATATATTTTCTATTCAAACTGATTTCATCAATAAGAAAGTTTGCTCAGTTATCTATGGTTTTATTTATAACTTCAAGAAAATTTTCTGACAATCACACAAGTGAATTTTATTGTCTAATTTAAATTTCTTTGCAAGTATGCTCACCATTTTATATTCACAAAAGGCGATGGGAAATTCTGATGTTAATTTTATGAATTAGAGTGCCTCTCTAATTAAAAAACAGAAATGCAGGAAAGACTGTTTTAACATATCTGGGAAACACTAAAAACTAACCCAAAACCAAAACAGAGTATCAAACGCTTTCGCTACTTCTGTTTCTAGTGTGATTAGAGTAGGAAAAATGTTAGCCTACACTGTGTATCTCCTTTGTGTGCATTTTAAAACAGAAAGTTTTAAAAAGTCATTTAATATTATTTCTTTCACTGTTCATATAATTCAGCTGCAGAGGGTAAAAAGGATCTTGGGGGAGAATTTGAAATAAAAGTTTAAAAAAATTTTTTACATAAAATGACCATGTCATATTAAGCTGTGTTTTCTGAATAATATAGATTATAAAGGAGAAAATGAACTGAGGACATGTAATTTAGAAACCTGTTAAAGGGTCTACACAGTAGAGAAGACACAAAATCAAGTCACATCAGTGAAACCACTTTTATTTTTATTGTTTCCACATAGATAACTTCATGTCAGCTACAAAAATCATGAAATGAAGAACTGATCGTGAAACTGCAAACTCAAAAACCACTGGAGTGATAAACAGGTTCCCCCCAGAGGGCTGTTAGAAAAAATAACCAGGATACCATGAATTCGTATTTAAGTAGTATTAAACATGTCATTTCAAAACAATAAATATAGAACAGCAGTAGAGAAACTAATAGCATAAACAGCATGAAGTATATTTTATTTTTTAAGACAGATGAAATTTCTAGGCACAGTTTTAGGCATTGAAGAGGACACAGAGGCATAGGTTAGTGTGTGCTGCTCTGTACAAAAATACAGTCTGAATAAATTACATTGCTAGCCATACAATTAGACGTCACTTACCAGTCAGTTCATTGCATGTTTAATAATATACAAGTACATGCTAATCCATATATATCATTTATATTTCAAACACATAGGTCTCTCTATTTGTCTTTAAAATTTATGTGGAACTTACAAAAAGCTAAAGAGTTGTGCAAGAAATCCGGATACCTAGCCCTGCTGTGTACTTTCTGCTATACATGTGTATATGTATCTCTCTCTCTAAGATAAACAATGGGTTTATAGTTAACAGTTTTGCTTGTAAGAAAACATCCAACAAAGCTTTAACTGCAAAGACAAAATGTTAACATAGGTGAAAAATTCACTTGTTTATTCTGATAGACAAAACAGTATTTCAGTTGAGCAACAACTCATGTTGTACTGAGCTTGTTAGTGACGAAACACTTTCAAACATTGGTGATGGTAGAAATATAGCATAGGGCTCTTCACTGGGAAGCGGGGAAAAAGCAAGATAAGAAATCTACTTTCCATAAAACTCCAAATGTGTGTGCCTTAGCCGATACCATATTCTGGCACTTTCCAGCTTGTCCTATTGACAGAGAATGAAAACTTGGTAAGTCTTGAGATGGGATGTTGGTCTAACAGCACACTGCATCCTCTACTAGGACTAAGAAAAGTGCCCCATTGATGTCAGCACCAAAGTCCTTTTCTTCCATTATTCAGGAATAAAGAGATTCTCTCACAATTGAGAGTGTTTAGTAGCCGAAATCCCTTTCCAACAAACATCGTATTTCTCATGCTGCTCTGACAATATGTAATTAACTTTAAGACAGTCTGGCCCAGCTTTTACTATGTATTTCTCAAGGAAATTCTTCAAAAGGTTCTACAATACTAACTAACATCTTTCTGGAAAATGTCCACTCATAGTTTCTTATGATTCTATATAGAATCACAGACTTTTATAAAGGTTTCTCTCTAAAATGCATTTAATCACTTTTGTCTGTCACTGATAAAATAATAAGCCTGGTTTATCCATATTTAATTTGAGATTCTATAGAAAAGTCACAAGAGTTTTTGTTTTTTAAGCATTTGAATAAAAAATAGTTTTTTTTTCTGTTGTTTTGGCAACAGTTCTTAAGACAAGCTGAAAGCAGAACTCTGCTTTAGGAGGTAAAGCAAATTATTAAATACTCTTGATGTGGTCCTGCTCTTAACAGACTGCAATACAATACAACATAAGTATGTTTTAAACGATTTTTGCAATGCTTCTTTCAGCAAGAGGGCCCAAACCAGGACATACTGTTGTAGTGTCTTTGTTAACAAAAATAATTATTTATAACTTTTATATTAGAACTGTATATTTGATATAAAAATATGTTTATAATTAAACTATCCAAATTTGTATATTAAACAGGATTAACAAGTTTGCAGTGTGGCATTAGTTGCAAGCTTATTCCCTATTATTGATAGTTCCTTCCATTTGAACATTCAACAAATGATTCCTGATTCCCTTAACACAAAGCCATCATAATTGTGTGCACAAATCAGTTAGCCCATTAATGTCAGAGGACCAGGTGATAACCAGATGAATTCTACTCCTCTACTGAGACATTTAGACATTTATATAAATCTATCGCTATTCATTTATTTTTTAAAAGACATTTAAAATACTTGGGAAAAAAAAGCAGCCTTCTATTTTAATGCATTTTAACCAAAAGGATCATCCTAATTGCTACTCTCTTTTGAACTACAGTGCTTACAGGAGAATCATGAATTTTCAGATCAACACCATTTCAATTTTTCTTCTTATACAATTCTATTAAATCTTTCCAGTGAAACAGCAGAGAACATAGAGCAAAAGCCTTAAGGTATATGTACTTTTGTATGGTAAATAAGTGTGAATACCGATCTAAGCCTCTTAACAACATGTACAAGGTTGTTCAAATCACTTCACTAGAGCAAGTATTAACTTCATGTGTAACAGGCAAATGTAAGCGTGGGGCTAGGGAACAACTTATTGCCATTTATAATGGTCCATCTTCTATAAAAATATTTAAGCTTGTTATATATGCACAGTTATTTGCTGTAATGTTAGGTAAATGATTTAAGGGTACTTAGGACAAAAGCAACTCATGCATACTTCTTTCTGGTCGCCCCAGGGAAAGTCGAGACTCCCAATTTTCCTCATTCTAACTATGGCTGAGGCACAATTTCTAACCACGAAATGAAAAGCACATGTCTCTAAGTCTTGACTCCCTTCCCAGGGATACGCTGACTGCCAAGGCATAAGCTCCCATTAAAAAGAGTACTCTTGAAGGTGGACTATGTACCATTAACTCGTTCCGTTCAGAACTCCCATTAGATACTGATGGGCAGTTCACTTTTCAAGAGCTCACTCAAGCAAATAACCAATAGCCAATATAGTCGCTGGGTGGGAAAAGCAGGTGAGAAGAACCCTACCAGTGGAATCCTTGTCAGCGTAAAGGAACTTCTAAATGTTGCTTATGCCAGCTGCTCCCCTGCAGGCAATAGGAGATTCAGGCATTTCTCATTCCAACTAGTCTCACAATGGCTGCTGTCATATAGACCCTTCACTTGTCAAGAAAAATGACATGAACATATTGGAAGTGTGCAGCATTTGCCTATGTCTAATCAGCTCTCTTTATTTGTGCAGGTCCCTAAAATGGATGTAAAAGCTGGTTATGATGTTGACAGCCAAAAGGCAAAAGATATTAAATCAACTGAGCAAACTGCTTGATGCTCCACAAATGTTTTAGAAAACAGTGAGTTAGAAAAGATGCAGACGCAATCCTTGCTGGATGGGGTTTGTTTTTTCTTTCCCAATTCTAGACTACTGGTTCTCTAGTAGTAGTCTTCGTAGTTCTTAGGGTTTAGGCAATAAAGGATGGCACCCCCAAATGAGAATATAGTTGCACCCCATGCCAGGCCATAACCCCAATTGAACTCATGGTAAATTTTCAAGCTCACAGTTTCAATGAACTTGATTGGGTAAAGGACCAGGCTGCAAACCTGTAAAACAACTGAAAGAAAAGAAAAGCAAAATTAGAAAAATGTATTTACAGGGAATAACATGCAAATACATGGACGTATGAGAATTACTTTTTAACTAACTGAACATAAAAGCCAAAACATTTAAAGTGTTGCTTATTCTAGATGGTATATACTTTAAAATATTAAGAATTTTTCTTTAACCCTATTTCACAATATAGCAAGAATTACTCAATTAGTAAATCACTATAGTAGTATTTGACAAACTAGTGTAATATAGTAATGTATATGAGCACACAAAACAGTGATTCTCACTCTACAAACATATATAGAATTATCACTATTATGGCAAGTAGTACTAGTTAAGCCAAACTGTTCCACTATACAAAAATCTGTAAATAGCTCCCCAAGAACAGTGACCCCAAATACCAGCTAGAACCCTTATTATTTATTTATGCTCTTAAGGAATTGAGGAATTCAAATTCATTTGTACTGATAAAACTGGTCAACCGGTTCTCAAGACGTGCTTTTGTTGTTGCTGCTTCTTAATATCTAACTGAGCGCAACATTCCTGCAGGGCCTACTTTGATGTCTTTGCTCATATTATTGATCAGAAACTATTTTCATTCTTTTCCTCTCTTCCAGTCCATACCTCTCATCTTCAAAAACGGGCTCAAAAGTTATCTTTGTGAAGAAGTCACACCCAATTATACTCTATTAGAAAAAACAGATGACATTTATATATTTATTCCTCACTCACTTTCAAAAAAGAATGAAGTCAATGAAGGCAAGGGAGATAGATGATGGTACTGGAAAACCTAAGCCAATAATGGCTACTACAATAGAGCCCAACATTTAGCTCTTAGTTCTTAGTTAAATCTTAGTTGTTAGGGCTAAAGGAGAAATGTGATGAGCCACACATAATAAAATAGAACAAGCCAATTAGTCAGGGAGGCAGTTTTAAAAAATATCTAACGTGGTTTTTATCCTGTGGGTATTTTTATACGGGAGACACTGGATTATACATGAGATGATGTCTTCCAATCAAAATCACGACCTCCTATTGAATCAACTATTGTATCATTTCTATTTTATTTAGATCAATTTAACTAGCATTTATGGGACGTATCTGCCACATTCTCTACCATATGAAAGAGACAATCTTCTCCCTGAAAAACTTGGGGTACAATACTATATGACAGGGGTTGGCCAACTACCAAATCTGGTCTGCTGTTTGTTTTTTGGGAAAAGAAAAGTTTTACTGGAACACAGCTAGGTTCATTAATTTATTTACTGTCCATATTACAATGGCAATTGAGTAGCTCTAACAGAAACCATGTGGCTCACAAAGCCTTAAATATTTACTGTCTGGTCCTTCATAGAACAAGTTTGCCAAGCCCTGATATATAAAGTACATTTTTGCTTAAAATAACTATTTAACTCATCTTAAATATACTGTAAATTCCAAAAGTACAACAAAAATGTGAACAATTCAGGAGTTGGAGACCAGAATAAACTTTGATAAAATAAATAAAAAAGATAGTTTGTTACATTTTTAAAAAGAGCAATAGGGTGGATAGTGTGCTTAATGAATCTGGAATTTTATGCTTTAAAACCTATTCTCATCTTTGTCAGTATCTGTGAAAGATCACTATTACCAACATGATTAATGTTCCTAGAAAGTCTATATAGCAGTCATCTATCTCTGGCATAAAACAGACCAACTACAGAAAATGCACAAGGGCATGATTCCTCAAAATAATTACTTCCTATGAGGCTCTGACTAGGGGGGTCGAGTAGCCTTTCTGGAACCTGATATGATACCAAAATTCCAAACATTTTTGCCACGCAGTTCAACAGTCTCTAGACCAGCACTGGCCTGCCAGATTTCTACACCAAGAATGGAATCCTTGTTTATAGTTTTAAAATCTCAGAAAAAGTTTTAAGTCGTTGTTAGGACAACTGACAGCATATTATATAACCCACACTTCGGCTATTTCCAGCCCGCAAGTGCTAAATGTGTATTAATTTAAAAAAATTTCAGCTGGCTCTGTGCCTTTGCGAAAGGGTGCTTTCATGTTTTAAATGTCTTAACACTAATAAAAAGTCAACTACTATCAACCATGAGCTACAAGAGGAAAAAAATCCAAAGTTACTAAGTGAAAAAAAAAAAAAAAAGACATTTCTCTTTAAGGTTTCACTATAGTCAAATCATGACTGATTCTGGCAGGAGAGGACTGAAATAAGAATGTGAATTAGGAATACCAATCCATTAACTCACTCATTTACCAAATTCATTCATTCAATACATATTTGAAGGTTTCTAAAGTGATACAGTTTAAGGTACTGATAGGCAGTCCATTGTAAACAAATACAGAATGTAGCAGGTATTGCTAAGGGATATGAACATATAAGAAAGCAAGAAAATAGGACACAGAGGCATGCAGGACGCTCTTTTATTTTTTTATTAATATGCAAACAGGGTTAATTAGTGATACATTCTCAGGGAAGAGAACAGGCCTAGCGAGTTGGGATAGAGAGGCATAGGCTCCTGGCATTAGGAGATAAGGGAGAGGGGGAAGAGGGGAGGGAGAGAGCAAGCCCAGGGTGCTCTTTTAGATGGAGCTGGAGGAGGACTCTCTGGGGAGAAGTCATGAGCACACAGGCCTGAATGAAGTCAGGGGTACAGGTCAATATAGTGGGGAGTGAGCAATCTGAGTGGGGGGCACAATGGGTGCTGTGGAGCATCAGTGAGGACGCTGTGGTTGCAGTACGGACAGCAAGGAAGGGAGGGGCATGAGATGGGAAAGACAGCGGGGGCGCCATTCAGGGAGCCATGGCCAGGGGTCTGGATTTTATTCCAAGTGTGATGGGCAGCTGCTAGAGGAGGTAGAGCAGAGAAGTAATAACTGATCTGAATTATATTCTAAAAGGATTATACTGCTCTTTTGTGACTCAGCCAGTCCCTGGAGTGAGGTGTTCAGCTCGATGGCTTTTAATATTCATTGCAATGTATTCTATTGGGTTGTCGGAAAAGTCATGACGTATTTTTCTATGTTTTTCATTGCAAAAGTGCGTCATGACTTTTCCAACAACCCAATAGTTAGTAACTACTTGGCCTCTATGGTCTAATATAATCACTTCATTTCCCTGTTGTGGTAATTCAACTCTGCCTGGCTCCACTGGCACACTCTCCTGCGCAGCCTTCGTTTCTTAGAGATAAAAGTGTACTGTGTTGTAGGCAGATGAAAATTACCCTACAATGCTTTATGCCTCGGAACTATTTTACTCTCTTTGGAACCACTGAGAAAAATGCATGTAATAGCAAAGTTGAGAAAAAAAATATAATCCTGCATTTGCAAATAATTTTCTCCATTCAATAAAATCCATAGATGCAAGTAAAAATGCTGCCTTGCCTTTCACAGATGCTGCAAAAGAAACAAACAAAAAACAGCAAGTAAAAATGCTGCCTTGCCTTTCACAGATGCTGCAAAAGAAACAAACAAAAAACAAACAAACCTAAAGGATTCAGAACTCAAAAAAAAGCCCCAATACTTTACCACCAATCAACTGAAACATAATAGGCACCAACTGTGTCTATGCTCTATCTCAGAGAAAACAAATATAAAATTGGGTGGTAATAGCATTTGAGAATTTGAAGGATGTGTGAGGTTCATTTTAATCTCCCTCCCCACTTGAAAAAAAAAATGCAACGAAACTACCAACCATGAAATTGTGTGGATAGAAGCATGAGAAGAACTTAGAGGTACGAGTTCCTGTATTATTGCTAGTTTTCTCTAAGGGAGTATTTTTCAATGTTTTCAATACTGAAAAATTCATAGTATTCAATATTGAAATATTCAGTCTGTTCTCCTAAGGGGTATTTCAATGAACATTTATTGGATGCCCACTGTGTTTTGGAGGAAAGGGATAAGACAGATAGGATGTGGCTCTTGCCCTTTGGTATTTCATACTGATACACACAGATAATTACAAATGAATACGTTCAACAGTAGCAGTAGAGGTCTGTTCACTTGTAATTCATTCATCACATGTTTACTGAGCTCTAACGATATTCCAAGCACTGCATCTGCCTGGAGAAAGGAGGGAGGGCTTCAGAAAGGAAGCAATATTTGAACTGGTTCTGGAAGATAGACAGGACTTGGTCAGGATAGATGAACAGATCTCTAGGAAGAAACGGTATGTATACAGTTGAGAGGTGTGCCTTTAGAGAATGGCCTGTCAACAGAACTCTCACGAAGATCTTTGGAGAGACTATAGATTAGATCCTCAGAAGCTCAGACTTTAATTGAGTTTGGAGCTCATTATTATTATTATTATTATTTTTTGAAGGCGGTGTCACTGGCCCTCATATGTGGGACTGAACCAGGGCCGCTGGCTTCCCAAGCCAGTGCTTAACCACCACGCCACTCGGCCAGCCCTATGGATGTGCCTTTAGAAAATAAAATTCACATGGGTGGAACAAAGGGGAGGTTCACATGGAGATGACTGGTTCAGACTATAAAAGGTTTAGTATATCAGAAAAATAATAGACTGGGTTCTATAGGAAGACATCTCAGAGGTTATTTTAATTGTAGATGGCCTTGGTGCTCTGTCCAAATATCCTCTCATCCTGATCACTCCAGGATAGGACAGCCTGACTTCTTCTGGCTACTTAAGCTACTTTGCCTGGCTGTAGGGCAGGCCTGGGGTTTTGGGAAATTAACTCTATCTCCCCATCATCACCAACAGCCCTTACCCATGATCTTCAGACTTTGGTTTATGAATACCCCGTTCCCCAGTCCCTCCACTGAGATACCCCTGAGGTATGTGTTCTATACTGGTTTCTAGATTTTTTTCCCAGTAAGATTAAGGTCCAGCTGCTTACAGCAACAATTAGTTTGATAATGTACTCCCTTCCTGTCTCACTTTCCATATCCTTTCTTATACCTCCCAGATGAAGTACTTGCACTTGATTCTTTGTCTTAGACTCTGCCTCTGGGGAAACCAAAAGGACAAGTGACAAGAATAGATTTGTATTTCAGAACTACACTTCATGTGTTTATGTACAAGACAGACTAACCAGGGATGAGATCGGAGAAAGGCCCGTAGGAGGTTAGTTCGAGCAAGGATACCTGTCTGCACAGTTGACTAAGGTGATGTAGACAGGAAAGAAAGATCAGGGAATGAAAAAAGACGACAAAAGAAAAACTGAATAACTGCATTCGAGAAAAGAGAAAGGAAGGAGTCACATAGTCATTTTAAGTCAGATGCTATCACACACACACAAAAATAAAACAAAGTAAGGGAGGTCCAAATTTAGGGGCTGAGAGGATCCAGCTGATGAGAGTTATGTCCTCAGCTAGGGCAGTAATGGTAGAGAGTGAAAAAAAGCTACAGACTCAGCAGACAATTTAAAGAGAAAACTGATAGGACTTAGCATGTACATAAAGGAAATGATCATTTGGAGAATAAAAACATCTGCCCATGAAGGGTTAATATGAAGTTATCAATTGCTTTTCTTTTTAAAATTTAATCTATACCTACTAAATGTAGTAGTGCATAGGAAATCAATTATTGGCAGTGAGACTAGAAATTGTTCTTAAATTGTTCTATCCAAAGGATAGTGTGATATTGACAGAGACCTGTGAATAGAACTCTTGGTTTGAAATTTGAGCTGGACTCTGATGTTTTTGTCAAAATCTAGACTCACAATAATACCTCCAGCCATGTCACTGTATGACAGGATGGTGAGGAGGTCTTTGAAACACAAGCCTCTAATCAGAGATAGCTCAGAGATGGAAAGCAGTTCCAGGAACCTGAAAAAAAACAAAAACCATCGTGCCACATAAACACGCATTTACAGGAGACTTTCTGCAGATATAACAGAAAGGAAACATCATGAATCTTAGTTAGTGGCGATTCTGTTATTTAACATATACATGATAAAAGACTGGGAATTTTCCACCATTTGTACTAAAGGCCTTGGGACAAAAAGAAAGCAATCCACTGAAGTCCCAGTGGGGCATACAAAGATCTGCAAAGCCAGATAATAAAACAAGAGGGCCCAGAAAGAGCCAACGCCTCTAACTTCGAGTCTCAAGTGAGAACTAAATGCCGGTTATCAGAAATCTCATCATGCATTAGCTATTGTTGTCAGTCAACTCTACTCAACACGTGCACAGCTTTCGAGATGTGCTATGGTTCTGCGATGCTGCACTGATCAGCCTGTGGTCTTTGTGACATCTCAAGCTGCAGACTTCTTTCTGCTGTTGCTCCCAAAAGATGGAGTAACTGGAGTTACAGGATGGATATCAACTGCAGCACACAGCTGGCAGCTGAATTCAAGTCAACGCTGTTTCTGTTCCAGTTTTTCTACATTATACGTACCCAAGTAAAGATGGCTCGTGAATCCTCACTTGGGTTTTCAAGTTAGACAGATGCCCAGAAGTGAAACCCTGGCTCTGTATCTTACTACCGTGTTTCCCCCAAAATAAGACCTAACTGGAAAATAAGCCCTAGCATGATTTTTTCAGGATGCTTGTATTATAAGCCTTACCCCAAACATAAGCCCCAATTTAAGATTGTCAGCCAGACATGACTGCTTTGAATAAATGTAGATTTTTTGGTTTATGAATAAATGAATAAATGTAGATTGTTGGAGCAAAAAGTAATATAAGACCTGGTCTTATTTTTTGGGAAACACAGTCGTTACATAATCCTGGGGAATTACTCAATCTTTCTGAACCTATTTCTTCACTGATAATATGGGGAACAGAAATACCAAATCTTAAGATTGTTATATCAGGGGTAGAGTAATGCTAAGTGCCTAGCAGTGTGAAACATTGTAGGTGCTCCGTTAATGATTATTATCAACATTATTATCATAGATAATGTCTTATTCTGAAGTCTAGACTTCTAGGACCAGTGAGTAAGAATTCGGGAACATGGGACAATGTTTCAGAAGGGTTGTAGTGGTGGCTAGTGCTTAGCTCTTCTAGCAACTATTCGAGCAGGTAACAAGCCCACCCTAAATTAAGGATCTCAGAGAAAATCTGAGAAGATAAAAAACCTTTAAAATCAGTTTGGCTGTCTTTCTGAAACTTAATCATTAGCTTTTAGTACAAATCCTTAGAGTACATTATCTAACCAAGGATGGTTACATACTATAGGTGCCCAACATGTATTTGGTGAAATGAATGAAAGCATGAATAAATGAAAAAAAATCACTTTGATAATTATTACTTTTTTGAGCTGTTTTGGTCTTAGCTTTGTGGTTACATGAAACTTGCTGCTTCATAACTTGCAAAAAGAGAAATGGTTTAAGAAAAACTGAATTACAGCTCGCCAGTTGTTTACATGCCTATTTTTCCCTATCAAATAATAAGCCACATTAGTCATCTTTCCATCATTCATGCGTTTCTTGAGTGCCTCCAAGTACCAGGCACAGCACATGGTACTGAATTAATATGTACTCCTGTGCAGAGATGTTTCCAAGTGGTGGTGCTATGTTTGCTTTTATTTTTATGTGCTGCATGTTTCCAAAGAAAGAATATTTCTTTGTTGAGGTGGACGTCATTCTCTGTGTGTGTGAACACCAAGTTAAGGCTGATGTTATTTGGAGAAGAAAACGTTTTGAGAAAAGAAGAGAAATGCAGACCACCATGAATAAACAGGGGAAATGGCCCTCAATATACATTTACAAACAATCGCTAAACTGAATTACAAGGGAGACAAGCCAACCATTAGAATGTTTGTTTACTAAGAAGCAACCAAAATAAACAACCATGGGATGGTTTCAAGTAGGCAGCTTTTCCAACTTTGTTAATCTTAGGCCCAAATCAATAATGGATTATTGTATGTAATGAATATCTTCATTACACATAATAATCGGCTGCAGGCAACTCATTAATGGCTGTTACAGATGGGAGACAGAAACCTTCTCGTAACATTGTTTCAAATAGCCAGAAAGTTTCACCTTGCTTATGAACACTAAACTAGTGGTTGTTTCAAAAAAGCTTCCATAAACACAGTGTTAAAAGAGAATGAGTCAAATTAAATCTCAGCACACCTACATTTTTAAAATGTAGCAGAAATAACACTCATTTTAGGTCTGAGGGGATAGATTAATGCTACATGAATATTGCTGTAGGGATTCCTTTCATTATCTTATAACTGACTGATATTTGTGGTAGCTAGAGCTCAATCAAAATCTTCATTTTGACCAAATGCATTACCTTTCACTTATGCTCATTTACAATTATGATTTTTGTTACAACCGGTACTTATTCTCACAAACTTGACTATACTTGGGGAAAATGTACAGGACTTTTTAAGAAAAACAAAACAAAACAAAACTGGAAACTTCCATAGTTATTACACATGAGATCAACAAAATATGGCTACTGCCTAAGGTGTTGAAATATTTTCTGTAACGGTGTCTTCTACTCTATTAGAAGCTGGTAATAGGCACCCAATAGACAGTTGAATGAATAAGTCAGTCATGAGTGAACTACTAAGTGATCTTGAGCAGGTCACTTAAGACATCTGAATTAGATGTACTTTGAGATTCCTTCAGGACTTTGGACCTTCATTTTGTTTGTTTGTTTGTTTTTTATTTTCAGGTGTACAAAACAATGTAATAGTAAGACATTTACACCCCTCACAAAGTGATAATTCCCCTCCCCTGAACTACTACCCCTCTGACATGGTATATAGTTGTTATAATTCCATTGACTCTATTCCCTATACTATATGCCACATCCCGTGACTAAATATATATATATTTAATTATAGTTGACATTCAATATTATTCAGCGTCAGGTGTACAGCACAGTGGTTAGGCATCTACACAGTCCACAAAGAGGTCTCCCTAATAAGACAAGTACCCATCTGACACCCTACAAAATCTTTACAACATTATTGATTATATTCCTCAAACTGTATCTCATATCCCTGTGACAGTATTGTGGCTACCAATTTGTACTTTCTAAGCCCCTCACCTTTTCCCTCATCCCCACTCCCCTCCCACCTAGGAACCATCAGTTTTTCCTCTGTATCTCTGAGACTATTTCTGTTTACTTTGCTCATTTATTCTGTTCTTCAGCTCACACACACACACACACACACAAACATATATATATATATATATATGTATATGTATATATGTATATATATGGACCTTCATTTTTATGACACCTACATTGTGACCAGTCTTCATCGGGAGAAGATGAACATAAACAGCAGGGGGCAGTAGAACACTTTCAGATATTATATTTTTAGCTCAAAATACCCTTCAAATCCTGAGAAATTTCACCAAGTCCCATCTCTAAACAGCTTTAAAAAAATCCATCTAACAGCCTAGATGGCTCTGTCAGTGTCTTCATTATTGACAGTCACAGGGGCTTATTTTGCAGTCTTCAAATCAGAAATGACTGACAGGGTAAATTGAAGGCACCACAAGGATATTACAGTTGGAGTCAAAAGGAACAATACATTCAAGGCTATTCTTATAAATGAAAATTAAAACACTCAAAATAATGTACTGGGCTTTTAGTCTTTAAGCCCCTTTTCTAAATAGCTCCCTTTTAATAAAGCCTCCATTTTACCTTGGTTGCTATTTTAATCCAAGCTGTGCTTCATAGAATGTTTGTTAAATTAATTAGTATGCCACTGGCCTCAAACCATTCATTATCTGATGGTTGAAGTTATACATTATGATTTTTCAGTATAACCATGTTTATGTCCAAAACAGATTCATACCTTTAAGGTGCATATATTGGAATATAATATTTTTTTCAGTTTCACGTCAGAAAAAATAACGTCGCCTTAAGATCACCAGTGGGGCAGTAAGGGGGGGGGGGAATGGATGTCAGGAAGACTGTTGGTAAATACATCTGCTGTTATTCCTAAGGCAACAGCTCTGTCAAGAACTATTACTTATTCATGATTTGGAAGTTTAGAAATTGCCACTGTGCTCTGTGAAATGCTTAACACACTAAAAACTGATGATACGATAAACCTTTAGCCAATTTACCTTAAAATACAACAAATGCTTCTCAATTGGTATGTAATGTAGCAACCACATACTGCCTCCTGTGAGAAGGGAGGATGGCAGAAAGGTTCATGCAACTTTAATACCGGTGTGTGAAAAGTAATGAATATATTATTCACCTGCTGCAAAAAGCATGACAGCAACAGGTCTGTAGAAGCGCCTTCGAGATCCCACGCAGATAGAAATCAAACCCACCAGGAATGCAATGAGAATGATGGCTGCGCCGCCCAAGAGTAAAGACAAAGTAGCAATCTGCCAATCTGGAAAGAAAAAAGAAAGACATTGCTTTTAAGCAGTAAGTCCTCAAGGAATCAACAGAACTCTGCTCAGCAGCCTTCATCTTGCTGCAGCTAAGTAGACGTGAACTTACTGCATGCTAAGCATCCTTTGGGATTTGCAATGTTTTGCAACAAAAATTACAATAAATGTCCTTATTTAGAAAAGTTTTCTAAATTAAGCTCAGCAGTTTTTAGACCATGGGTTTTCCATGCTTTTCTTCCAAAGACTCGATTATAAACATTTGTGCTAAATTTTGTGCCCCCTGTATGACTTATTGTGTTATTTCATTTTCTAGTGAGCCATAAGGTCCACCAATCTTAACTACAGAAAGTAGAGTACTTGATGGGTTTGAATACAGTTAGACACTCATGTAATTACAGTCCAGATGAAGATATACATTTCCATCACCCAGATGGCTCCCTTGTGCCCCTACCCAGTCAATAATTACCCTCCCATGAAGGCTACTGATGGACACCTATCACCACGGATTGATTTTCCTGTTCTTAAACTGTCTATCAATGGTATGAACTCTTTTGTGTCTGGTTTTTAAGTGTGATATTTATTTTGTGCTGGCTTTTATGTCTCTGATATTCGTCCATGTTGTTGCGTGTGTCAGTAGTACCTTCTTCTATTGTTTTAAAATGCTGCCCTTTCTTGGAAAGCCTTCCTTCTCTGCACAAAAAAACAACAAAACATGTTTTTATTTGCCTTTCTCTTCTCCTCCCCATCACTAAAACAACTCTCCCAGCAAATGACTATCAGAAGGATTTTGTTGTTTTTTTTCCTCCTCTTTCAGTTCATTCTAATCTTACTGTTGTATTGAGTACCATAGGGATGGTTTCTGAAATTAAGTATTCCCAGGGAGCCAGAACAGACTCTCAATGGCTGCTCGGCCCCTTTCTTCATTTATACAGGGAAACAGTAAGCATATGTTGACTACTTACTATGGGCAGGCCTCTGTACATGCCCTGAGTGAAACATAAACCTCATTGAAATGTGTTTGTCATTTGGTATAAAGATGTAGCAATAGTCTGACAGAAAACTGGCCCATTTTCCATTCCATAAGAAGAGAAGAATGTTCTCTAAGAAGCAGCAGAGTGGATATATGAAAGCACTATCCTGCTTAGGAAGCATCACAGAAACATTCTGAAATCCCAGGCTATCTCTTCTGGCCCTCACTTTAATGTATGTGCAGGAAATGAAAATAGACTTTAATCCATGGTTAAATTGCAATGTAGTCTATCCACAGTCAAGAACTCATGATATTTTGATGCTGCGTGCTGGAATTATCTCTCCAGAAACCTTCTAAAGTGCAGTTTGCTGCTGTAGGATAAGGTATGAGTGGAGAAACCTACAATGCCTTCTCTTTTCTTCTTTTATTTATACGTGTCTACCCCTGCCTCAAAGGTCCTCTTCTATATCCTGTCCTTCTAATAAATTCTGCATATAACTGGTGCTGAACTAGAACTCGCACTGCATTCAGGAAACAAACAAACAAAGGGGAAAACAACAAATCCAGGTTTCTTAAAATATAAAGATGAATCACAAGAAAGTCGAGAGCATTTTTATGCCATCTATTTGTAACAGCTATATAACTTCAAACAAAAGTCTATCTGGCTTTCAACTAGAATTTAAAAGGATAGCCATACTATGTCTTTTTATTCCATAACTGCATGTAGCTTTGAATTTAAAAAACCAAAAGAATAATCCTTACACTTGGAAGTCTCTAAATTTCTTTGAAAAAGTTTACATATAGCACAACTACACTGCACTTTAACATAATGGAAACACTTCTGAAAAGTTTTAAGTTGGAATTTCTGAATAATAAATTGAATTTTCATTTTATCAGTGTGTGGGATACAAAGAAAAATAAAATCAATCCATCCATCCATCCACACACCCATCCTTCCTTCCATCCAGTTCCTGGAGACTTTAAGAGAGTCTATGCTGAATACTTTCTAGTTGTACTATTAGTTTTATAAAATGATTAGTACTTTTAGCATCTTCCTACAAATTATTTTAAATAAGAATTTTTAAAGTATCTATTTTGTCTAAATCAAGATACAACTAAATACCTACTCATTTAAAAAAATACCTTAAAAGTACCATAGATTGCTTTTATCTGGTAAGCTCTTCCATATAGCCCAATATACATCAAATGCCACACCTGTGACTATTTCCACTTTCAACTCCAAATAAAGCAGGAATTAATTTTGATCACTTTCTCTACTTTACATATCCTTGAAGAATAGCTAAACTACATGTATTTATTTGCATTGTGTAAAGATAGACTGAGATAGAAAAAAAAAAACAAAACTGGCAAACTGTCTCTATAAAGGTCCAGATAGAAAATATTTTCGGCGTTGTGGGTCATGGTCTCCATTACAACTATTCAGTAGTGTGAAAATAGCCATAGACAATATATAAATGAATGAACATGGCTATGTCCCAATAAAACTTTATCTACAAAAACAGGTGGGCTGGTTTTGACCCTCTGGGTATAGTATGCTGACCCCTTGTCTAGACTTTAATGCATCATTTTAAATGTTCAACATTTTTTCTAGGTAAAAGCCTCTCAAGACCATGATAAATTCATAATGAAGTCAGTTGATTTGATAAACAAGTAATAAAGGAGTACAAAGGGATGCTAATGCAATTTAGCAATAGAAATATGCAAAAAAAATCCTAATCTCACATAATGTTGAACTTCCTTACAATAATATTTTATTTCATATGAAAAACCAAAACAAAACAAAACAAAAAAAAACCACATGTCTTTGGGCCGGCCGAGTGGCGCGGTGGTTAAGCGCTGGTTTGGGAAGCCAGCGGCCCCAGTTCGGTCCCACATGTGAGGGCCAGTGACACTGCCCTCAAAAAAAAAAACAAACAAAAAAAAAGAAAAACCAATAAAATGCACTAGAAACCACCAGGAGGATGACAGTTATTAACAGGGACTAGAACCTATTTAGGAAATGAACTTCTTATAGCACAGGAAAGAGTTCTAAAATGTAAACGACGGGCCGGTGAAGTGGCACAGTGGTTAAGTGCTGGCTTGGGAAGCCAGCGGCCCTGGTTTGGGAAGCCAGCGGCCCTGGTTTGGGTCCCACATATGAGGGCCAGTGACACTACCCTCAAAAAATAAATAAATAAATAAATAAATAGATAGATAGATAGATAGATAGATAAATAAAATGTAAACAAATATAACCAGTTCTGATTTTCTTTGAAATGTGCTGTATTTATTTTTAGTCCTGAGGGTTGTGGCTAAGAAAAGAGTCACTCTAGACAGCAAGTCAAAAAGGCACGTCGCTAGCATGACTGCTGTTGTGATTGCTACCCTTCCCTTTGGCCCACAACCATAGACATGCCTGCTCAAACAGAAAAGCCATTTTATTTTCCAAGAGGGACTAGAATTGGGCTATGTCTGCCACTGTCCTGGCCAGAGGCAGGGGCTCAAACTGAAGTACTGAGGCTTTATCTCTGTGGCAGACGGTGCCAAGTTTGGAGATTGTTGTCATTATATCTATTTGGAATCGTTCACTCAGGCAGGCTGCCCAGGGCCAAAGCTTTAACTTGCTGACTGGTTGAACATCAATCAGGAAGCTGAAAAAGTGATTTGTTAGGATGGCTACCATAGTAAGGGAAGCCCCGGGCACTTTTCATAGTTCAGCACTATGCATTTTGGAGCTGAGAACATGCGTGTGGTATTCTATCTCTTTCAGTAGACAGCTAGAATCCATCGTCCAAATATTAGGCTAGGATCTGCCTTACAGGTGGGCTCGAGTCAGCGACTAGTAGATCAGCCTGATACTGTTTCCCTCTTACTGAACAAGACTAGAATATGGAGAATTTTAAAAAATGAAAACTACTTTTATAATCTACTGAATGCAGCTTTGACAAGAATATATACATATAAAATATTTTGTTATATACTATTGGACTAGGACAATTGTACAGAAATATAATGAATGACCAGAAAACTTGTCTCCACAGCAACAGTTTGTCCATTAGAAGGCTTGCGTGCCACAAATACTTGCTATCCCATATTCAGTGTTGGCAAAACAAATGAAAACGTCATAAAATTCTCAAGTTTCATCCCCATTTCTTAGAAAAAAAATCATCTAAGTTCTCAAAATTGGTCAATTTCTATATCAATCTTAGTTCCCTGATGTTATAGCCCTCACAGTATTTAGTCAGATGAAGTGTTCGAAATCTTTACAAATTTATTACTCTGCATTAGTTCTACACATTTCTATAAATGATATACTGATACTGTAGTGGAGCAGTGAACGGGAACCAGCTCTGCAGAACACCAATGGCCATGCTGCTGTTTTACAAATTGCATTGCTCTGCACAATTAAAGCTGTTCATTGTTCAATGTCAGGCCAGCTGATATGAAATCTGAGTTGGGTTTCTAAACCTGAGAGAACAAGGGGATAATCAGTTTTGAGGAAGTAATGTACATCCTTGGTCCATAAACTGGTGAGAGCTCAAATGGGCTGACAGGAATGTTTTCGATCTGGAAATCAAACCAGAAATGAGGCTGTCACAGTATGTCAGGTTACACTTAAAAGAGTATTCTGGCAAAAATGACACAGTGACACACTGGAGGCATTGGAACTACACCTATGGAAACCAAGGTTCAAGATAAGTGTCCATTTTTCCACTTTCTCTAACAGGAACAAAAGAGAGGAAAAGATAATGAGGGAGAACGGAGCTTGCCATCCCAAAATATTCCTTTTTGGTGATACTATTTTAAACTGGCTATTTTTAAGAAACAAAAGACTCAGGAAACTTTGACCTGTCCCCTAATTGCCTAAAAGAATTTAGATGGAAGACCTGCTCCAGGAAGGGAGCTATCATCTTAGGTAATGATAGATTTTTAATATGACTAGGTGTGACAGACGGGGAGGAACCTAACAAGACCCCTTTGATCAGAGTCCACTCATTGTTAAAGATGGCCTAGCAAACACCTATTTACCAAACATTTGCTTTTCCATCTCCATATGAATTGCCTTCTCCCCTTTGAAGTCCAACCACTAGTCCCCTTTCTCCATGGCATAGGAGAAATTGCCCTATTTGTCCTCCAGCCCCATATTCTTATGGAACCCCCGTAAGTACATATGTAATAAATTTGGTTATTTTCTCCTGTTACTCTGTCTCATGTCAATTTAATTCCTAGGCTAGCCAGAAGAACTGAAAGGGGAAAAGGGAAAAATTTAGATTAGCACACACGCCCGCCCCACAATAACATCAAGTCCAACATTATTAATATGCAACTCAGGAACTAAAGTCAAACCTTCTTTCAAGGTATTTTTATTAGCTGGCACCAATTTCCAATGTCTATAAATGCTTTAGTTTTCTGCAGAATTGTACCGACATACCTCACTGTCTAACACAAGACTGTTCTGAAATTGCCACTGCATTATGAAAATTCTATGGGCCACATTATACCTGCCAAATTGGAGAATTCACATTCCCTTAGGGAATTCATGGTCAAAACTGACTTCCAATTTTCATGAAAGGCAAAATCTTGATGATGATCCATTTTCTACACTGTTGAGCCAAGCTCAATGTACCACACCAGTACCTAACGATTTCCTCCATCCATCTCATTTCAACACCTTTAACTTGTCAAACACTGATTTATTTCTATAGGTATTGTTTATACACTGAGATTAGTTCTACTGTATGTAAACCCCTAAGCACACAATTGCCACTTCTTCTAGGAAATGTAATATAATTAGAAGGCAATGAAGAAACAGATTTTTTACCTTACAAATTCAACTCCCACTGTTTGGGTGGGTTAGTATTTCCCTAAATGTATTGTTTTAAGGCATGATTCTCACTTTTCTGTAATTCTCATCACAGATTAAAATACTGATTTTTAATAACTTTTATAATCACACTCAAATTTTCCAGACAGGCACTACTTATATTTTCACCTCTGAATTCTCCAAAAGGAAATTATATGAACCAAAATTATATCTGTGACAATCAAAATCATTCACTATTCAACCTATCATCTGGACACCACCTCACAAATCATCCACAAATTCTCCCTAATTCACCCATATGAATTTGATCATTAAACTCACCTCCAGGAAACATTCAGTTCTTCTAAATTCCTTTATCCACTTATATGACATAGTTTTAGCAAAATATTTAAATGTATTTTAGTTATACTGGTGAGAACTCAGAAAGCATACTGAGTATTGCTAATTTCATTTTATCATCAGGAATTGGAAATACTGGGATGGTTTATATTTGTTTAAGGAAAAAAAAAAGCTCAGCTACAAGGTAACATTTCAAACCCACATTCCCCAAGATATCCATCTCTTCACTGAAGACCATGTCTTTCTTTCCTACCAGCTCATTGTCAGAAATTATGGCATTTAATGATATCCAAAAAATGTAATTTTAAAATTTGAGATCAATGGTTCATACGTCTCAGCTTGCAGAGTAAGGCCACATCCTCATATATGAAGAATGAACCAAAACGGTGCTGTTATTTTGTGTAAAAGGAAGGTAACTATAGACTTAACAGCCGAAATATGTCCAGAGGTATCGAATGATACACTTAACTTTTTAAAGTTAGTCTACGCATGGCAAAAGTGGGAAACCGAGACCATTATTGCTGGAGGTTAAACCTTGTTTTCTTGGCTAAGTTGCATACTGACCTAAATCCCTCAGTAGTGCATTAATTTTCCACTATTCTATGAGATGTAAACACAAACAAAGGCAGTGAAAAAAAATTCGGATTCTAATTTCAATAATCAAAATGACCACCTTTTTTCAAATTCATATCAAAACTAACATGCTTCATGTGCAAACAAATATTTATGGCAAACTATGTTCCTTTATAAAACGACCAACAACAGAGACACTGTGCGCTGTGCTGCACAAAGTTAAGTGGAACATCAGGGAAGCACAACTTTAATGACCACAGTGCAGATCAATTTTGAAAAAAATGCTCGAAAATTCTAGTTGTCCAAAAGTGCCAGACAGGTTACTAATTTTCAATCCATGCTACTAATTTTCAATCCATGCTAATCTCGTTCAAGTCTTTTGAGTTTTTCTGTGTTATGTTCAAAGAGTATTCATCCTTTCTTCTTTAACAGATAAAGGGGCATTTTAGCTGCTTCACAGATTTCTATCTTAGAAAATCTGGTGGAAATGCAATTTACCATCTAAACACCATAACATATGGTGCTTTTTTTCCTCCCAAATAAAACTAGTGTATACAGTGCTTAGCAAAGAGCCTTATCATTAAAGCATGTTTCAGTATTTAGACAAAAAGAAAGAAAAAAAAAGATACTGTCATCGGAAATGACTGTTGGTTCTTACTATGTACTATACAAGAAAGCTTTCATTAGCACTTGGTGGTAACTAGTATTATCTCATGGGTACTGGTATTTATCAATAGTAATTTCTAATAGTATTTCTATAAAGTTGTGATGAGTTTGTTACATGGAACATTGTTCCTTCTTCACTCTTTGGCAAAAAACCTACAGGTTACAATTTGGAAAACATGTCTACTTGGAAAAGCAGGAAGAAAACACATGCCAGGAGTAGGAGTAGGTGACCTTCCTCTAAGCAACTATAAAGCTTTTGTGATGGGTTAATGGCAGCTAATAATCAAAGAGAAGACAGAAGACAGCCACTCACCCACGATCAGTATTAAGACAATCCCTCAGTAAATGTGGAGGGATACAATTGGCAAGCTAGGGCCCCCGCCAATTCCGTTAGCAAGGTTCTTTAGATGAGACCAATTCTTCTATGCCCCTGCAGAAGTCAAAATTGTATTGGGTTGTCGGAAAAGTCATGACATATTTTTTCTATCTTTTTCGTTGCAAAAATGCATCATGACTTTCCCGACAACCCAGTATTTCCTCCTTTACAACACTTGTACATTTACATTATTTCATTAATTTGTTTTACAAGAAGTTGTTTCACTCATCACCTTATTCTCACCATCTAGCAGCACGGTGCTTGGCACACTGACTGACTGGCTGATTTTGCACCAGGCAAATGCCTACTCCCTGCTAGGAAATCAATGAATGTTTCAATGAAGTTAACTCCTTGGGTACATGTGAGAAGATAGGAAAGAGGGGAAAGGTCATTTCTCTAAGTCACCTAGTGGTACTAGGAAGACTCCTGGTTGCATTCACAAAGCACTATGGTAGCGTTTTGATGAACATTTGGTTTAGGGACTTTAAAAGCATGACAGCAATAAAACCCCCTTTCATGGAACTTTAAGTTCTTTTGTGGGCGTGCCTTTTTATGCATAGAGAATATGTGACTCAGGGGTCCCAACTTCCATTTTTTTAACATTTGTTTTTTGCCTAATAAACAGGTATTTTGAAAAGACAGATTTGATATTTTTGTGATATATCTTGAAATATGGCTCACTAAACTATCATTTGAAATCTCACAAGTTAATAAGCAGGTAGAGACAAAAATGATCTAGATACTTCTCCCTGGTTCTTTGCCTCATTTCTGTAGGATGTTTTGTGTTTTTAATGGGGGTCTTTGGTGCCAAAGGCAAGACTACAAAAGAATAGAAAATTGATGGTCTGCTAATGTTTCAAAATCCCACACAAATACAGGAGCAAAAAAGAGCATAAGGAAAGGTGTCCTCATCTAATTTTCAAGGGAGATGATCCAATACCTTGAAAAGGCTGGTAAGATTTAAATATCAGTGCCTTTGACATGTGAGGATGAAATTCTGCTTAAGAAAAAAATCACTGTCTTTTGATAAATAAATATGGCTTTTTAAAAATAAAGCCAGAATGCAGTAATAAGTTGATCTAGTGAAATTTATATTCACTTAATCCATTTAAGAAACTTACATGGTTGGATTCCACATACTTTTGGAATTATTTTTCAATTTAAGATTAAGCAGTTGTTTTCAAGTACCCTATTATGGAGAAACTTAAAGAAAAAAGTCTTTTTGATTAAGGACTAGCCATGGTAACAATGTAATTTTGATGACAATAAACATCTAAAACTCAGTTATCAACATACATGAATCTATTTGAAGACTCTTTAAATTCTACGTGAAATCAAATCTTGGATGATAATCTTACAAAAAGTAGACTCTATTTCACATACAGTCCTAAACCTTAGTCCAAAATTCCATACATGACAATATTCAACAATCCTTCAAACACCAATAGATAGTTAACTGCAATATTTTGAAAACCCATCCTGTAAAAATACTATGGCTATGTACAATCTCTCTTTTGAGTCTTTAACATCGTGCCTTGCCTCATTTTTCTTAATCTATACAATCAATCTGATTGGGAAGGATTAATTAAAAACTCTTTTCTACTCCAAATATGCTCGGTTCGGATCCCACATATGAGGGCCACTGACACTGCCCTCTAAAAAAACAACAAAAAAAAATGTGCTATGATTCTGCAATCCCATATATGGGCAGTTATCAAAAGAATTATGTTACTTTAAAAAAATAAACAGAAAATAACTCTGCAACTCTAATCCTTTCTAGCAGTATAAAAATTGGCTCCTATCTGTAATTTTAATGTTTAGTATTCATGTACTAAGCATCTCATCAGACTCATACAAAACTTAAAAAAAAAAGACTAAAATTTTATCATGCAACATGCAGTACTAGACTACAGTCCAGATTCTTAACCAGTTTGAGCCTTGGTCATTTGAGAATGTAAGGCAAAGATGACCTAAGGTTATAGAGAGAGAGGAATAAGTTCTCTATTTATGGACAGCTTAAGGTTCTTGAGTTCATTTGATTCCAAATCCAAAGTAACTCCTTACAAGTGAATAATCACTGAATCCATGTGCTGGTGGAGGGCAGTTTTTGCCCTAGCCAGACATTATTTATATAATTGAGTCAAAGTTCTTAAGGAAAGAAGCTATGTGGTTCTTTGTTCTCCAGAGGCAATAAAGAATGCAGATTTGCGGGTAGATGCCAGGGTCAAATTATACACTGTAAATGTGACCCAACAGCATCTCCTACCCTCCATGTTTTTCTACAATGTGACCTTGCCACTGATCCATCAAGATTCTTCTCTCCTGGAATCTGAGCTGGTCATAGGGCTCCTCTATGTTCAGACAGAGCCTGGTTTCTTAGTATCCTTGCAGTGAAGAAAAACCACTCATCCTGTAAGAAGTCCAACTATCCTGAGACCACCATGCTAGAAAGGCTGCCAGTCCCAGCTGAGTCCAGCCTCCCAGCCATTCCCACCAAGGTGCCAACCCCAGTGAAACCATTTGGAAGAGGATCCTGTGGTTCGTCATGTTCCAGTCTCCAGCCATTCAAGTAATCCTCACTATATGGCCCCTGATATCCTGGAGCAAAGACAAGCCACCTTCATTATACCCTATCAGAATTCCTGACCCATAGAAGTCATGAGCACAATAAAATGATTGTTATTTTATACCACTAGCTTCAGGGATGGTTTGTTTCCCAGCATTAGTAACTGGAACACTCTTGGATGAAACCTGTCTCTACCACTGACTGAGAACTTGGTAAGCTTACAAAAATCCTTGGTCTCTTCAAAAATATATAAGGGTAATATTAGCTATCTTGCAAACTTATTGTAACATTGGGAATAATTGAGATGTCTGTCCTATTAATAGTATGGAATAAAAGGTAGCTATTAGATAATAGTTTTGTGATCATGACCTACCAAGAGCGTTGTTAAAAGCTAGGTATTGCACATCCAAATTTAAATTCGAAAACAACAATGTACTTCATTGTTCAAGGCAAAGAAAGTTTACCACTTAAGGGGGGAAAAGTCCTCAATTATTGAAAAAAAATAACTTTGGGATTTTCTGAATATACAATAAGGGAGAAACACAACCCAAATGAGCAGGTACTTCTGTATATTTAATCTTTATAACAAACCATTTGAAGACGTTAAGTTGTACGAGGTCACATGATCGATAGGTGGCCAAGTTCAGGGCAGTTTGAATCCAAAGCCTTCTGTATTCTCCAAACTACTCTGCCCTGCTACAGGATTATGTTATAATTTAGTGCATATAATAGTTTACTGTGGTATTTAGGTCAAGTATTGCAGGGACTTGAGAACATCTATAATCCTTTTCACTAATATATTTAGTGGCACTGGGTGTGTGTGTATATATATATATATATATATATATATAGTCTCACAGAGTGATCTTAACTATTAAACAGAAACTTGAAAGAAATTCCTAAAATGTACTCCTGACAGCAGGCAAAGTCTGTTGCTTAAGTTATGTTTTTGTTTGTTGTGAAATGTTTTAGGAAAGGCCAGGCTTCTCACACCCCTCTTAAATCTTTAGCTGGCCAAGATTGATCTAAATGGCTCCCTGGAGATTACAATCATTCTATAAACCTGAGCTAAAGAGGAATTATATCTGCCCACAAATTAAAATGTCCTTTGTAAAAGTGAACCTGGGGAACTTGAACATATCTTAGATGTTAAAAGAAAATCATCATGAAGATCTTGAAATAAGTCACTCTACTTGGTTTTCTCCGGTTTATGACTTGAGAAAGTTTTGGTGCTAAGTGCTACTCTCGGTATAATTCGCCACCTGTCTAAGCTGTGTAGGTTCAATGAAACAGCGTTTGTTCAACTTCTGTTCTTTCTCAGGAAGCCAGAAGAGGGTGTAACTGTTGTGACCTCCAGACTTGCAGAGCTATTTGTAAACATGCATCAAGAGCAACTCATTTCAAGCAACAAGCTGAACCTTCCCTGGAGTAAGCCACATTGTGAGGTTTTTCCAAGGAAATTGCTGTTGCCCAATTAAGGTATGGGTTTAAAATATGCACCGATGATACAAGTCTGAATTCAGAATCACTGGATCTCAGCCTTTCTAAGATTTGCAGGTGTTTAGGCACTTCGGTTTATCTTAAACTACCACTTATGACGTGTTTTCTTATAATGCCCTTTAAAGTGGATTTTTATACTACCATTTTAAAAAATGAGCTACATATAAAGTGCTTTTTTAAGAACCTCTTGTCGACTGAAAATAATAATACTCACCTGTTATTAGCATACGGTGCACTGCCATTTCAAAACTGCCTGTGACTCATGTTACAAATGCAGCTATTTTTAGGATGGTGCATGAATGATGTTAACAATATTCCTTGAAAAAGGCACTATTTGGTCAAGTATTTTGTGGATGGAAAGATGGATAAATGCACTTGTTATATTCCCAAATTACTCTCAGTAAAATGTATTCATTTGGCCATCTGCATGTCCTTGCTTTTTGTTTAGTCAATAAATCACACAGACATCAAAAAATCCAATCTGCTTTACATGAAATAGCTACATATGTATAAATCTTAAAGAAGAAACGTAAAATCACCCTAGAGGTTATACAGTACGTTTGATGTCAAGTTCAGGGTGGCAGCACTCTGAACACACTTGAGAAATCCTATTTGCATTAAAGATTCTCTTGCAATTGCTATGGCTGTGAAACCTTAACAATTATCTTTTAAAAAAAGTTATCACAACTAAATGTGACTAAGCAAAAGTCTAAAACATTACTATCACTTTTTAAAAATAAGACTAAACATGTATTAGAAAAGGATCTATTAACAGCCAGAACCAGTAGTGAGAAAAAATATCCTTAGGAAGAAATTCCATGGCCAGCAGCCATGTGAGTACTACGGATTCTAAACTTCCTAACAAGCACATTCTGTATTATTTTTGTTTGTTTCCACCGCAAACAACAATTAGCCGTTTTCTCATTTATCTTTTTGGAGAACTTAAAGCTTACGATACATGCCTGGACTGTCCCCCATACACTGAATTGGGCCATTGGAGAAAAGCATTTCGGCTGAGTGACACCCAGATGACTGGTTTGTACTATAAGTGCTGACGCAACCTTCAACACACCAGGACACAAAAGACATGGTTCTGCTTTCGCTTAAAACCATCAAACAAGTTATAAGCAGCAAACGACGTATGTCAGGTCCCCAAAATTAAAATGCAGCTTTAAAAAAACGGCTGAGGGCAAGTTTCTGTAGGAGCTGGGCCTAAGTAGGGCATATTGTTGTCAGTAGAAACATTCCTGCAATTTCCCTTCTGTAAATACAAGCTGGCCTCTTCCCGGCAGTTTTAATTCTAATTAAGACAAACGTTTTTAATTAAGCCCTGAAGATCCTAGTGAAGGGCCTTCCCTAAAGCTGTCCTTGCTGGTTCCTCCAGAGGTAATTCATTTCTAGAGACAATGAAGTGGATCTCTTAAAATCTTCAAAGACATTTCCCTCCCTGCTTTCTGCTACTCCACACAGCAAACAGACTGAGAAAAGCGGCCGGTCCTTTGAAACAGGCAAGGAAAGCACTGTTCCTTTCAATTCAAGTTCCCCCCCCACTCCTACCCCGTTTCACAACACTGGTGGATAGAAGCTTCGAGTCCACAGAACACTGGAAGAAAACTGATTGTGTAAAGAAAGCCAAGAACTTGTTCCAGATAGCCTCCAATACGCCATCTCTACTCCCCACCCCACCCCCTTTTGCTTACGAAGTGTACTTTCTCTAGGATGAAAGCTGATTTTGAAGCAAATGAAAACCAAAGCTTAGTTTCAGGAACCCAAATAGAAGTCAAGGCTGGGGTATGAGTTTCAGCAAGAGGGCAGAATAACAGGTTTAGGGAAAAATATCAGAAACTGTACCTGCCTGATTTATTTTTACCTTGCCCAGTCCTATTATCACTATACTTGCATTAAGCTCCTGTCTCCCAATTTCCTGGCCTACAGAGAGAGAGAGAGTGAGAAAAAAAAAAGCCGAGATAAATGGGTATGGAGGCAATTAAGGAAAGATTAGCAGGCACTGCATATGGCTCAACAAACTGGAGCTGGCTTCTCCCCATACCCCACATTCCTGGCCAGGAGAAAAGGATCCCGACCTGAAAAGAAAATGGGAGTTGAAGCTGGTTTCTCTAACCTAGCTGGAAAGTCTTTATGCAATCAGGGGGCTATTATTTCAGGAGACAGAAAGGGGCAAAAGATTCACGTTGCTAAGGAGACACTTGGAAGCCGGCATTCCTACATAAATTTCCATTTCTATTGGAGAGGGGAAAGAAAAGATATTTTCTCCAAAGTTTATTTGGATCCCCTGGTTACTGAAGAAAGGCATTTTACCGATTTATTCTATCTTTAGTTGTAAACAACCAACCCTGAAAGAATTAAAAGACCTAAATGTTGACCTCCTGCTGCCAACCAGTCCCTTCCACAGTGAATTAAGCAACAAAGCCGAAGCCCTTCAATGGGAATTTTGAGGAAATATCAAAGAAAAAGCCTTTTGTAGACAGAAAATCAAATTTATGAAAGAAACTTAACCAAGTGAACTAATGTCTCTTCTAACAAGAAACCAAAGACAAAAGTCAATCAGATTCTTGTGAATTTTTGTGCTATTTCAACTTTCTTGGAACTTGAAATGTTTCCAGTAAAGCTTTATAAATAGTCCCAAAGACATGAAACTGTCACGACGGAATTTAATGAGTTTCTCGGGGGTGCGTGTAAGTGTCTAAAATCTCGGGCAGGTCCTCTCCCTATATTCCCCTTTCTCTGCACTGACACCAGCAACTGAAGAATCAAAATTATCAAGGAAAAGGGGTTGCAGCAAAAAAAAATAAAAAATAAAAAAAAAATAAAATCGGAAATTGGCAGGTTTGTTGCTAAGAGAGTAATGGGCTCAGGGGAAGGCAACTGGGGGTCAGGGAGGGAGTACAGCTGTAAAGCCCCCCTGGGGCTGGTAGCCCCAATAACTACCTTATTTTCCTCCCTCCATCCCATCTATTTGCAGCTTCCAGTGCTGGCTGAATATGCTATGAAGTCCCAGGTTCCTGAGAGTAGTTCATGAAGAGAAAGAGAGGTCTGGAGGCGAGAGGAGGTACTCGAAGTGGGAGAGAAGGAAGGGCAGCTCACAGCCAACGACGGCGTCACCAAAAAAGGAAAGGAAATTAAGCCTGTCCCTCTCCCAACTCCCGATATCCCTCGAAAACGTAAGGAAAAGCAGTCCAAACCGAAACTCCCTGGGAAAAACCCAGGTAACGTGGAGAAGAGGCAGGAACGTGGGCACGAAGAGGTAAACTCCTCAGGCAGATGTCTCCCAGAGCGGAGGGAGAAGGGAGCGCAGAAGCCCGAGAGGGAACCCGGGGCATCCTGGTGGAGTTGGGGCGGCTTTTGCTCTCGTTTTTAACGGGGGTGACGATGGCGTTGCATTTTTAACACAGCCACACGGTTCTCGCCTTAAGTGATAACCATGACCCCGGGTAGCATCCGTGTTACTCCCAAGCCCAAGGAATGGCCACGGGAGGAGGGAGAGGGCGCGGGACGTCGCATTGGGTTTGGCGCCTAGGACTAGGGAGAGGGAAGGGGCGGACCTCGGGGAGGCGCTGGAGCCCGAGGATCCGCGCGCGAAGGGCCAGGGTGGCGCGGACAAGGGCAGGGGCCACAGAGGCGAGGGGCGAGGCGGTGGCGGTCCTGGCAGTGGGGCGGGAGGCAGGGGTCGCGGCGCGCCGGGCCCTCACCGCTGCTGAGCGTGGACTCGCAGTGCCAGGTGTCCAAGCTGGCGGGCTTCCGGCAGGACTCCCACAGGGACAGGTAGTACTGGTGGTCGGCCGTCACCCAGGCCGGGCTCAGCACGGCCCCCAGGTCCAGGCACAGCGCCAGGAAGATGCACACCAGCCCGACCAGCTTCAGCGGGGTCAGCACCGACACGCGCACCTCCTCCATGCCGCTGCCCGCCGAAGCCATGGCCCGGGCGCCGCAGCCGGACGGCCAGTCGGAGGCGAGGAGCCAGGCGGGTCCGGGGAGACGGGAGGCCGACTTCCCTCGGAGGGGGACCCTGCAGGTCCCCGCCGCGCGCGTGGACTGGTTCCCTCGGGGCTCCGAGCTTCCCGCCGCACCGAAGGTGGACCTGCAGGGGCGGCCGGCCGGGGCGGGGGTCGTTGGCAGCCGCAGCGACGCCGATCCCGCTGTGGACCTTCGCCACCGTCCCTCGTCGCGTTCTGCCCGAGCCCGCGCCCGCTCCGCCCCGGCGCAGTCCGGCTCGCTCCGCCCCGGCCCCTCCCCGGGCTGCGGGAGGCGGTGCCGAGCGGGGCGGGCGGCGGTCCGCACCCGGGCGGGGTCAGGCTCCAACTCCCGGCTCCCGGCGTAAAAGGCTCCCGCCAGCCCCGCCCCTGTCCGGTGCACGCGGAGCAGGTCTCCACTCTCTGCCTCTTGTGCGCGGCGCGCGCAGAGCGAGTGCACTTTCCCCGCACCCAGCGCTCGCGGAGCCCAGTGCATGCCCTCCGCCTCCGACGGGCTGCGCGGGGCAATTCCTCGAAGCTGCCCGGCCCGGCGCCCCGCCCCTGGCTGCGCTTGCTCCGGGGTCGCCACGCTTCCCGCTCCCACCCCCCGCCATCACGTGGGTTTTCTTTTCTTAGTAAGATGGGGTGGGTCCTTTTCTAGAAGGCGTCAGCTGTGGATTCCTAGGTTTCCTGGGCAGTGGCCGTTGGCGCAAGGAGATGTTCTTCTCTTTTTCAGTGATGTAACACAACCATCACCACCGCCCCGTCAATTTCTTATCCTGAGGGATTTGGAGGAAGGAGAAAAGTGACAAAAGGTATTTTCGCCCTCTCTTTTCAAACCCTGGAGGGACCCAGGAATCACCCAGTTTTCCCTGTTTTCCTAACTTTCCCTCCAAACACGCTGCCGCTTTTATTCTCTGGACTCGCCTCCTTTTGCGCCCCCTATGAAGGGCGATTGTTCAGGGAAAGCAGACGCTAACATGAGAATGAAAGCTCCTGCAAAATGTGAAGTAAACCTTACTTGCTTCCCCGCTGCTGTGTTCTTTCGTTGTGTGTTGACTAAAACCATTATTCATTCAGCTATGCATTATGCTAAACTGGATATGAGTCCCTCCCTGGACATTAACCTATTTTTGTGCATCGCAAGATCTAGCCCACAACCTGGCTTAGGAAAAGTGGAATATCTTTAAGTAATCAATCTACAGATATTTACTGAGCACCTACTGTGCACTCCGAGCTAAGGATTCAGCCAAATACAACCTTGCCCCTGTTCTTAAGTAAGGATAAACTCTATTTTTCCCTGTACATAAGGAATAAAAACCCCTCGAAATTGAATTTGCAATTTTGTAATTGACTAGTTCAGCTGGTTATTTGGTGGGTCATCTGTCTCCCGTTATCTCTTTGACTACTTTCCATTTTTTTTCCTATAAAAGAAACAATTTATTGATCATTGCGGGGTGGGAGTGTTACCAGAACTTTTACCATTCTGAAAATTTGGTGAGAAACCCCAAATAGTGGTTAAGACCTGAAGGATGGAAGAAATGCCTTCTCCCTTTTAATGAAACACTGCCCTTGACGCAGCAGGATTTTATACTTTTGTTAGTAACCATTTCTTTTCTTCTAACCTCATCTTTCTATGAGGCTGACTACATTTTGATCCAGGCAACATTCTGAATGCAAGAAACAATCGAGTTAGTGTCAAATGACTTAAGACTAAGAATTAACCCAATGTGAAATAAAACCCCATGCTTTCCTTATATTTGGAAATTAGAGAACGGTAACACTCCCCTACCCCTCAATCATGATACTGCCATTAATAAAGAATCCTCCCTAGAGCACTCTGAGCTCCATAACCTCTAACTTCTAACAGGCTCCTTGGCCTCCCAACTGCCCAAGGAGGAAGAAGCCTAAGTGCTTCTCCTTGAAAACAGTTCCTAATGGAACACTGAAAAATTAAAAATGAAGATGATTAATAGGGATGACCAGGATTGTGATATATATTTTTTTTAAGATTTTATTGGGAAATTGGGGGCGGGGAACAGCGTTGGGGAACCGGGGAAGGGGAACAGACAAGTTGCTGTACTTTTGTTCTTCAGTCTAGTTGTGGAGAACATTGCTTCACTGGCCCATGTTGGTATCATCATTGCGCTCTTCTCGGGTGAGGCAGATCAGTCGCCGGCCTCTGAATGGCCTTTCATGGCGGCTCTTGCTCACAATGGCTGCCAGCCGCTCACGCTGGCTGCTGGCCACTGGTCACTCACTGTAGCCTATGGCAGCCCACTGCAGCAGGGGCTGCAGTTATGCCGTCCTGGGGACTCACAGCAGCCCAGCTCCAGGTGGAGCTGTTGTTCACCATCTTAGCTGTAGAGGGCAGTGTCACTGGCCCTCATATGTGGGATCCAAACCAGGTCCGCTGGCATCCCAAGCCAGCTCTTAACCAACACGCCACTCGGCCAGCCCTGTGATATTTTTCTTTTACCTGGATTTATGTTCATTGGCTTATAATGTATTTTTGAAACTAATATTTAAGAAAATTTGTTGACTATGCACTTAAAGTTACAAAGAAATCTTTATTCTTCTAGATGTATATCACCTGCCCTTCAATAAGTTCCATTTCTAGTGAGCCAGTGTTTTTTCTTTATCTTTATTCCCTTTAATTTGGGTTTTCTTCCTCCTCCACCCCCACTCTAGTCCCCTCCACTGCCCCCACCCCATTTTGATTCATTTGTCTGACTTGTTTTCAACTGCTTCCTTGAGTTACTCCATCCTTCTTTGTACTACCTACAAACTTGTCTCTGCACTGTCTCCAAAATAAGAAAAATAAGCCATCTTAACAACAAAAAGCTAAATTCTCCTAAAATACTCCACATCCAAAAAACTAGATTCCATCATTTTCTAATGTGTTTTCTAATTTAAATATGTATGATATTGTTGAATCTGTTAGAGTTAAGTCAGTAATAGCACACTCACTAGTCACATTATGTGTTGATGTTTTAATTTCAAGTTCAGGGTTTTGCAGTAGTACCTATCTATGACCATAATAATTTACTCTCCCACAAAGAAAGGAAATAGATCATGGAAGTGAAAACACAAGATACCACTTGAGTTGAAAGACTAGTTTTAAATAAATGTGTTTATTGTAACGAAAGAATGTGAATTAGATGCCCGGGAGGTAGTAATACAGGGAAAATGAGAATATTCCCAGTGGGACTAAATCTGAATGCTTTTTCCATCTTTTCCAAGCATCTATTTCCTTAACAACAATCACTCATAGGCACAAATCTTCCTCCATGTTTATATTTTATTTGCATTCATGTATAGCTTTGTGGAGAAATGACCAGGTATAAGTATTTCAAGTACCTTGTGACTGCATTTTAAAACGTTTTGTCTCTTTTTTCCTACAACCATAAATTGAAGCTTTTGGTTACTCTCAAGCAAGTGCACGCCTACCAGCATAGTCTCATCCTGGTGGCAGTTCATTTATTCTTGGCCACCATCGGCATGATGCATCATTTCTACCTCTCTCCTGGTGTGCGCCATGGTGAGGACTGAATTGAAGTGGAGCACTGGAAGCCTCTGAAATGGTTACTCTGAATAGTGGAATACTTGGGTTGGACAAGCAAGTTTAGCCTCTGCTTGGTGGACCTTGAAGGGATTTAGTGTTGAATCATGACTTAGCCGTTGACTTAAACACCAGCCAGGGGAAGGTAGAGTAGAGATGGAATCGTTATCATCAGGAATCACCCCAGGAAATGGTTCACCCTCTCTATTACTCTTTTGGGAACTCAGTAGCTAAGCACCTTCTGTGATTTTAGATTTTACCCTAAAGCCATCTTTGTGCACTTTTGGTGAGTTTTCAGAGCCTTTTACCCTTAGACATTTGAATGAAGGCACTTGTTTGTGACTAGATAGAAAAATTTTAAGAAATGACTGCTTAGAACACGCCCCCTTCCCAAGTTAGACTGCAACAATGTCAGCTTCTCATCTCAAAAATACTTTCATCCATAATGATTGGCACTGTCGTATTCTCTCCCATGTATTCATTTCTTGTAATAGAGACTCAAAATTGCTGTGGCTGGGAGCCCTTCCCCAATGTTCTGGCAGGGACTATGTCTGTAGTGCAAGAAAGTTCTCTTTCATTAGAAAGTGTAGGGGCAGCCGGTTAGCTCAGGTGGTTAGAGCCCAGACTCACAACACCAAGGTTGCCGGTTCGATCCCCACATGGGCCACTGAGTTGCGCCCTCCACAACTAGATTGAAACAACTGCTTGACTTGGAGCTGATGGGTCCTGGAAAAAGATACTGTTCCCCAATAAAATTTCTTTAAAAAAAAAGAAAGTGTGGGTTCCTCCTCTCCATTGTGGCCTGAAAGACTCACAGTCTCAATGGGAAAAAATGAACCCCAAATTGATACATCTCAAGTATGCTGATGGCTCAAAGTTAATGGAAGGAAAGGCTGAAATTAAAAAGGATTAAGTAGAAAGCCTACCTGGAGCAATTTATACTCACACTTCCAAGTCAAAGAATGCAGTTAAGCGATTTCTCTCTGGAATTTCCAAAAGGTGGTCTTAAATGTCAGCAATGCTAGGGGACTGAGGCTAGTGGAAAAATGATCTCTTAGGAATTGTATTTCGGTGTAGCTCTCACCTCTAAATTTCACCTTTTAAAATATGTCTGTAAAGTGAGTCAGTAGTACCGCATGATTTGTCAGCAGTCTGTCAAAATTAAAATGTCAGCTCATTCAGGTCCAAACAAATCTAATTGGAAATATCAGAATATGAAGATCAGTGCTTTTAGTCATTCCTTGAATCATTTTTTTCAACTTTTCATTAGTCTACCTGTTTCACAATCCCTCCTCCCCCACTCTCTGCTTTCAAGCTTTCTGGTCTTGGGTAAACAAGAATGGGAATTTGTTTTGAATCAGCCAGACCCAGGTTAACATACTGACACGGTAACCTACTGACTGTATTGATCTGGGGCCAGCCCTTAACCTCAGTTCCATCCTTTATAAAACGGGGTGGTACCTATCTATCTAGTCTTCTAATTGTTGTGAGGATTAATGAGGTAATTTATATAATGTGTAATGGCTGGCATATGGTAAGCACTAATCATAATTATTATATTATTATAATCCAGATGTCAGATAGGGCCTTGTAGTCCCTGGGACATTTAGATAAACTTTGTTTGAATCTCTAATTTCATGATCCTTCAGAGTCCAAAATCCTTTCCCCAATCCTTGCTTCTTCCGTTCTTCTCTGTAAATGGTTCTGCATCTAGTACAATGCTCAATTCTACCCCTAACCAACCTAGGTGCAAATGTCAGCCCCTTCACCAATTTCTGGGAAAAACACATCACATATAGCACTATATAGTTTTGTTTTGTTTGTTTGTTTGTTTGTTTAATTGGGGAACAGTGTGTTTTTCCAGGACCCATTAGCTCCAAATTAAGTCGTTGTTTCATTCTATAATAGTTGTGGAGGGCGCATCTCAGTGGCCCATGTGGGAATCGAACCGGCAACCTTGGTGTTACGAGCACTGTGCTTTAACCAACTGAGCTAACTGGTCACCCCAGCACTATATAGTTTTTTTTTTGAGGGCGGTGTCACTGGCCCTCATATATGGGACCCGAACCGGGGCTGCTGGCTTCCCAAGCCAGCACTTAACCACCACGCCACTTGGCCGGCCCACACTATATAGTTTTGAATTTATGAAACTTTTCTGACTACTGGAGAAGTCATGGTTAAGGGGTGCTATGCTTTGGAGAGTAAAGCCTTCTACGTCTTGCTTGCCTTATCAAAACCCACATTTATCCCTTATTCCTCTCCGCACTTGCTCATTCAATAGATTCCGTCCCTGTTTTTCTCAATCCTTGCTGCTTGAAGTGTGGTCCAATGATGCCCAGCAGTGCTGGATTCACCTGGGAGTTTGCTAGAAATACAGATCCCTGGCCCCTCCCCAGACCTACTGAATCAGAATCTATAGTTTAACATGATTCGTAGTGATTCACGTACAAGTTAAAAGTTTGAGAAACACCTGATCTACAGCATCTTCGCAGGTTTCTCAGAGTTCAACCTCTGTTGCAAGTAGCTCTATCAGAGCAGCTGAAAAGAGAATAAAAAAGTTCTTCATTTTCTTCCTTGCTCTTCAACACATTACTGGTGACTAAGAAAATGGTGTTTCTTTCATGTCCACTTATTGGCAGGCTGTAATTGCCACTGATTTGGGTCCCATTGGCGATGAATAGCCAGTGTTATCTACCTTCACTGGCATCAGTGTATTCTTGACACACTAGTTCTGAACCACCTTGTTTTGTTTTGCTTCCACTCCTGAGAGCTGTGATTCTCTGTGCAGTACCAAGATTCTGATCATGTGTTAATTGACTGATGAAGACAAATTATGATGCCTCTCCAAAGTCACATTAAAAAACAGATTTTAAGACCAAGGAACACTAAGAGTGACTCCTGGCTTCTTGTGAATTCACTTTGAGACATTTATGCAGCTTCACAGTATATAAATAAACTACCAGGGATCTAGAAGTAAGAGGCAAAAGTTCAATTATCCAAGTCATCTGAAAGAGCATCATGGAACAAAGTACAAAAGGGCAGCTAATCCCCTGTGATAAAGACCATCAAATACACAGTTACAGGCCTGGAAATGATATCTCTAGGTAAAAGAAGAGGATGAAGCTGCATTGTTGTGATTTCAAACTCTGGGCACTTTGACATTTACTCTCAGGACTCCTTTTAAACTCCTTATCTTTAGCCACCCAGTTCTTAGAGTTGGGAAACATATATATAATCTTCTTCGACCACTTGACAAACAAAAACTGGTGTGCCAATGAACAGTGCTGAGAACAGGAACTGCCTGTGGAAGCAAAAAGTTAAGCTAAAGATGGCATTTGAGAAAGTTGATCCAGGGGACATCATGTCTATAGAGTGGAAACAGGATTTTCAGTATGATGGAGAGAAAACTAAAGTGGAGGACAAGTAAAATTTAGTTTAAAAATGATAAAAGCTCAATTATATATTAATAGTTGGTAGGTCAGGAGAAAAAAATAGAAGATAAATAAAAGTTATTGATTACTTCGATTGACAATTAAGACTGAAGGACAGGCTAGTAACCCTTAGTGACCAATTTTTCATAGCTGGCATGGAATCAGGCTTATTGACACCCCCATCTTGTTTTGACACCATTGCCCTACAGTGAACTAAGAAAGCTGTGATTTCTGATGACCCTTTATTATTTCTTGACAAGATAGAACCAATTTTGAAAAAGCAAGACAGAGAAAGTGGATTTCGAGAAGTCCGTTTCCCCTCCCCAATATATTCTTCTATTCAATATCTATTGCCATTTTTCTCAAATTGTTTTGAATCATTTTACCAATTCACTGTCACTTTCATGTTTTCTCTGGACACATCTTTGGTCATATGTTTTAATACTTTGTGTGTGCCCAGGAGGGAGAGCCCATAATTTGTCTGTTATGTGTGCTTTAGGTCTTTTTATGTTTCTAATATATTTTGGTATTGACTTCATTGATGTGCGCTACTGTTCCCCTTGCCTTTCCTCGAGTACATTTCTCTGTTTGAAACAAGCTTCCCTTTAGGAAAAGAACTAAATCTGGTTTTCAATCTTTGCTCAAGTTTCTAAGTGCAGGATCAAATAATAGAAGAAAAATAAATACATTAAAGTTATGCTTTGGAGTCAGCAAAACTAAAATAGAAATTATTTTAAAGGGTGTGGTTTTAATTATTGATAGACCTGCTGCAAAATATTTTCAGTTATTCCATGCTTCTTAATTCAACTTTCATTTATTATATCCCTTTCAATTTATGGTGTTTTCCTGATTATTTTCAGTGTTTACTCCAGAGAGAGGTAAAAACAATTAAAAGGCATTTCTAAAGTATGTATATGTATTTTTTCCCATTTTAAAAATCTTACTACTTTTTGTTCTCTGCTCTTATCATATTCAATCTTTCACATGATCCATATTCTGACATTTTTTTTTGTAATAAGCAAGCAGTGTATCAAATGGTCCAAAAACACATACACACACATGCACCCACACACACAACCCATACTGTATTATTTGTCTGACATACAATTCTCATGAATATTCTTGTCTTTCCCCAGGAAGTATGTAGAACCGTCTTTCCCTGAAGTATAGTCGAATTTCATTTGGATGTGAGCAATTTCACTGAACTGAAAACTCTCTGCATATTTTGAGATAATGTTTCCACTGCCATTTTACTGACTATGCAGCTGGTTTTGCCATTACCAAGCTAGATCTTTGCCAACCAGCATGTCATCAAACCAAAATTTGAGACACAAAGCCTGACCATCTATGTGTTCTAAGGGAACAGCCAGGAAAAATATTCAAAACTTGGAGTATCCTGCAAAACCCAGACATGGTGTTGCTGAATCTGTAGTGAAAAATGTTCACTCTATCCTTGATCTCTGTTCTCAGACTTCTTTCCTATTGAAGCTAAGCATTTAAGTGGCTTTGTCACCACTCCGTTTTTCTTTCACTCTTCCAAATGGTTTTCCAAACATGCCTGAGTGTCTCAGCATATCTACTAATGCTGCAATGTTTAGTCTTGTATTTTTTTTTTTTGCCTTTTCATCATACCTTCTGAGAAGTATCAGAACAAATGTAAAGACAGTAGAGTATATACATATATGAGGATAGTTTGGTGGTAATCAATAGCCTTTATATTTTTTTTTTTTTTGAGGGCAGTGTCACTGGCCCTCACATGTGGGACCCGAACCGGGGCCGCTGGCTTCCCAGGCCAGTGCCCAACCAGCACACCACTTGGCCGGCCCTCAATAGTCTTTAAATGGAAAGAGATCAGAAGTAATTAGATTAAGTTAGAATTGACTGTATTCTGAATAATTTTTTGACGATGACTCCAAGGAAAACTTTTGAAAATCATTATATAGAAAAAATAATAATAAAGCCTGTTCAGAAACAACCAAGATATGTCGATATTAAGTGAAGAGTTGGGGGCCGGATGAGTGGCTTGTTGGTTAAGAGTTGGCTTGGGAGTATGAGCTCTGAGAGGGCCCCGGTTCGGATCTCACATGAACCAGTGACACTGCACCCTTTACAGCTAAGATGGTGAACAACAGCTCAACCTGGAGCTGGGCTGCCGTGAGTCGCCAGCAATGGTGTAGGCTGCAGTGGGCTGCCGTGAGCTGCTGTGAATAGCCATCCAATGGCCGGCAATCCATCTACCTCAGCCTGGAAGACTGCAATAATCATAATACCAACATGGGCCAGTGAAGCTACATCCTCCACAACTAGACTGAAGAACAAAAGGACAGCAACTTGTCTGTTTCCCTTCCCTGGTTTCCCAATGCTGTTCCCTTCCCCAATTCCCTAATAAAAATCTTTAAAAAAACAAAAAGTAAAAAGTTGGAAGTGATTCCACCATTTATGGATAACTCGTCTGTTTGAAAAAGACATATTCGAAAGACAACTTACAGAAAATAGAATGGTAGTTGCCAGGGGCTGGGGGGGGGGGGCAGCGGGGAGAGGAATGGCAAGTTAGTGTTTAATGGGTTTAGAGTTTTAGTTTTCCAAGATGAAGAGTTCTGGTGATTGATAGTGATGAAGGTGGCACATTATGAATGCATTTAATTCCACTGAACCCTACACTTAGAAATGGTTAAAATGGTAAATTTTATGTGTAGCTTACCACAGTAAAAAAATTGGAAGAGGGCCGGCCGAGTGGCGCAGTGGTTAAGCGCTGGCTTGGGAAGCCAGCGGCCCCGGTTCAGTCCCACATCTGAGGGCCAATGACACTGCTCTCCAGAAACAAAACAAAATAAAACAAAACAAAACAATTGGAAGAAAGAAAGGAAAATTAATTGTTTTTCTTTCCCCCAATGTTTCTTTAAACATTTCTAGTATGGGGTAATCTTCCTCCACTCTTCGTTGAAATCTCTTACAGAGCTCATGGGTATCTGATCATTCACTTTCAGGTAATAGAGAGTCCCATTGTCACTTTAGGTGGTGAATACAATCTCTATTCACAGATTAGAATGTCCAGATGCAACATATTAATCAAAACTCCAAACTTCATGTAGCACTAAAACTTCTTCGTAGCTCAGGCTTGATTCGGGTTGAATGTATATACCTATTCTTTTTTTAAGGGGTGCTGCTTCTATTCTAGATAGATTTTTATGTCATTGATCAGGCTGAGGGGATCAAGAGATATGAAACTGGTCCTACTTTGTATCCTTTGTAAATTCAGTAATTGGAAGAGGGACTCTCTGTCACCCTCACTCTGGCATCCCAAATCTGTTCTATTTGGTATCTTCTTTAAATTTGAGGCAAGGACACTTCCATTATAAGACCTTGTTACAGTGTGCTGTCAAGTATGTCCAGAAGGTCGGGAAAGAGAGAGAATACTGTGGACATCACTCGATGGCTGGTCAAGGTCTGTCAGAGACTTAACTGTTGGGACACATGTATATCAATGACTGAATGTATGAGAGATGCACACTATCATTCCATATTATCCTATTGTTACGTACAATTTATTGAGTGCCTATCAACTGCTAGCTTTTTCTAGGTGTTTAACGCTTGTTTTTTAAATTTATTAAACAATCAAAAAAAAATATTTGCCTAATTTGGGCCAGCTGAGTGGCGCAGTGGTTAAGAGCTGGCTTGGGACACCAGAGGCCCCGGTTCGGGTCCCACATATGAGGGCCAGTGACACTGCCCTCAAAAAAAACCCCAAAAAAACATTTGCCTAAATTTATTAAATGAGCACAACCTCACAAAGAGGTAGGTGCCAGCACTGCTTTTCAGGTGAGGTAACCGAGTTGCATAAAGTTTGAGTCACTTACCTAAGGCCATGCAATAAAGTTAAAAAGCTGTGATTCTCATGTCATCTAAATTTGAAAGCACATCAAGGTGGCTTCATTATTGCCAACTAATCTTTTACAAGGAGGCCTAAAGCTGTGTTATACCCAGGGAATAGCAGATGACAAAGCACTGCTAATTGCCTTTTGTTTTATTCCTGCTAGTAGACTTCGGCTCAGAATTGAACCCCTATTCACCCTTTTCTCTCCTTCGCTCTTCCCCCTACCCCCAGGCATTGCTAATCGCCTTTCTCTCTACCTTGAGACTTAGTCTTTCAGACTAAGTAGTATTTATAAAAAACACACACCAAGCTCACTTTGGGTAAAGCATGAACTGCATGCTAATACAAACCAAACATTTGTAAGACTATTATATCAACCAGGGATGAGTGAAGGCATCTTAAGTGAAACATTGTAAATGTAGGGACACCTGTGTCTCCCAGTTCAGATTTCTTTTGTACTGTCATACTTCATACGAGGTGTTACAATTAAATTCGCAAACTTGTTGCAAAGATGTTGCTAACCTTTTTTGATATCAGAGGGATTATTCGTTATGAATTTGTACCAACTGGACAGTTAACCAACTTTACTATTTGTAAATGCTGAAAAGGCTGCGTGAAAAAGTTAGATGACCTGAACTTTTTGCCAACAATTCTGGCTCTTGCATCATGACATGCACCAGCTTACACGGCACTATCTGTGAGGGAGTTTTTAGCCAGTAAACAAGTATCTGTATTGGAACACCCTCCCTACTCACCTGATCTGGCCCCTAATGACTTCTTTCTTTACCAGAAGATAAGGAAAATCTTGAAAGGAAGACATTTTCATGACATTCAGGACACCAAGGATAATACAACAACGACAGCTCTGACAGCCATTCCACAAAAAGAGTTCCAAAATTGTTTTGAAGGGTGGACTAGGTGCTGGCATCAGTGCATAGCTTCCTAAGGAAAGTACTTTGAAGATGGCCATAATGATATTTAGCAATGAGGTATGTAGCATTTTTTCTAGGATGAGTTCGCAAAACTTAATTGTCTGACCTCGTATGTCATTTTAATGTATCATGATCTCATGTAAGAAACCTATTCCTATTCAACCAAAGTAACTAACACTTTCCACGTCTCTGTAAAGCAAGCTAACTGATGCCCATGGCATACTCAAAACTCAGGCTGTTCTACTGTAAGCCCCCTCCCACGGGAGATGAATGTGTACCAAGAACTATTTGTGTTTATTACCGTATCTGTTTACGGTGTTTGTACATGTTCTGATACTTATGAAAATCAATGTTAAAAAATTGGAAATAATCAGACAAGAATCTGAATACAGCCCAAATCCAGAATGACTTCTAAGTGTCTACGCTCTATTTGTACTTAAAATAAAATTTAAAAAAACGAAGAAGAAAAATCTGATGATCATTCACTCATGAAAGCTATTAGGAGACTTCCATCAGTGGACTATTTTTTTTTTAAGGATTTTATTGGGGAACAGTGTGTCTTTCCAGGACCCATCAGCTCCAAGTACTCAATCTAGTTGTGGAGGGCACAGCTCCGTGGCCCATGCAGGGATTGAACCAGCAACCAGTGTCAAGAGCACTGTGCTCTAACCACCTGAGCAAACCAGCCACCCAATCAGTGGACTCTTATTCAAAGGAAGTATCTTGGGCTTACATCACACGATTGGGAAATACGTGCTCCATCTCTGAGGAGGGCCCATTTTATTTTGAACATCAAGCACTGAGAATGAGAGTGTGATATTAAGAACACACACGCATGAACACACACACACAACAGTAAAGTTGTACCCCTGTGTGCCTTAAAGGATCCAAACCACCTAAGGCTTCACCTCAGCAGTGGACAAGCAACCATCAGATCTCAGAGAACCAGAGTCCAACGGTGACTCCATATGACAACACAAGAGAGTTAGAACTAGAATGTTGAGCTCTCTGTGTGAGTAGATTTTGGAAGAATTGATTTATTTGCACCACGTAAGCTCTTTTTCTAGGTGAATGCAAGCTAAAGCCCTCAAAAAAGGAGAAATTGTACATACTGCTAATAAGGACATGTGAGATTTTAAGCAATCAATTTGAAAAATAAATATATGACCTTGTTTACATCCCAACCTATTGAAAAAGGTCATAAACATTAAACCCCATTTTAGGAAATATTGTTAGATTGAATATAAAATGACCTAGTTATCTATCTTTCAAAGACCAGAAATACATTTATTTAATATCCATTTCTTTGCAAATGTGAAAAGCTATGGATTTAGAGAAACTATGATTTGTATAAAAAGGCATTATACTATCTGCATTTAACTTAAGGTTATTTTCTGGCATTTGGTTCATTGGTTCATCCAATAATTTCACTTGTAAGTTAATAGCCTAGAAAAATTCTTTATAGTTTTAATATTAACTTTATTGTTTTGATATTGCAGTTGGACCAATGTTTGCACTCAGCTCCATACACGTTAGTTTTTTGTTGTTGTTGTTTTGTATCACAAAAATTATGTGAATGTGCAGTGAAAAGAGCTAAGCTAAAACAGGTGCCTATGCCTCTTCCTCCCTCATGAAAGTGCAGGGCAGGTTCTGACATTGGGCCAGGTCATTAACTTGTCCATGGGCAGTACAATGAATGTAGACAAAGGAAGAATATAAGAAGCTGCATCCTGGGGAGAAGCCAGGTAGACCACGTAAACAGATTTTCAACCCTAAGGTGCCAGACCAAGAAGTAAAATCCAGGTAAATGACAGCCAGATGAAACTGAGGGAATAAGATTATATCTAGGAAGTTCGCCATGGATAAGGCAGAGGTAGAATGGAGAAAAATTCTCTTAGAAGAAGCAGTAGCTGCCATGGATCTTTATAAGGCGTCCAAGGCCTTACACTGTTTAGAAGGGAGCTTTTACAGGCTCTCCCATGGCCTGAAAGGCACTGGATAATTTCTCAGCTAAAGACATATTTTTCAGTTTCTGTTGGGTTTGTGTACACTAATTTAACTTTGTGAAAACACCTCTGGGCATGGGTGAGGTGGAAGTGGGTATTATAGCATGATGCAGTTAGGTCCTTAGAGGGTTATGTCCAATTCACCACAACTATTGTAAATAAGTTCCTCTACTCTAGAGAAGGAAGTCTACATCTGACACAGTCCATCATGGAGCAATCTGCCAAACCCGAAAACCATTTTTCTTCATATCACATTCTTTTTCTTTTTTTTTATTAGTTTTAGGTGTACAATACAATGCAATAGTTATACTCTTTACCCCCCAAAGTGACAACTCCCCCAGTTCGCCACCCCACTCCCCCCCCATATCATACATATCTATCAGAACTCCTTGACTCCCCTCCACAGTATACTCCACATCCCGTGACCATCCACATATTCAGTTACAGTTGGCATACAATAATATACAACATCAGCTTCAGGTGTACAGTGCAGTGATCAAGCCTCTACTCCATCCAAAATTTTTACAACATTATTATATTCCCCGAACTGTGTTTCATATCCCTGTGGCAATATTGTAGTTGTCTATTTATGCTGTCTAATCCCTTCTCCTTCCCCCACATCCCCATCTCCCTCCCAACTAATAACCCTCAGTTTTTCCTCTACATCTACGAGTTTGTTTACTTTGATCGTTCACTCAGCGCTTCAGACTCCACACACAAGTGAGATCACATGGTACCTGTCCTTCTCCAACTGACTTATTTCTTGCAACATAATAGTCTCTTCACAACATTATCAATAACATTCCCAGAACTGCCCCCATATCCCTGTGGCAACATTGTAGTCCCACCTACACTGTCCAAAACCTTCCCCCTCTGCCTCTTCCCCACTCCCTCCCAGCCAGCAACCATCAGTTTTTCCTTTATAACTTCTTGATATGACTTCAATCTTCTTAAATTTACTGAGACTTGTTTTGTGGCCTAACATGGTCTATCTTGGAAAATGTCCCATGTGTACTTGAGAAGAATGTATATTCTGTTTTTTTCAGGGTGAAATGCTCTAAAAATATCAACGAACTCCAGCTGGTCTAAAGTATCATTTAAGGCCCCTCTTTCTGTGTTGATTTTCTGTCTAAAAGGTCTGTCCATTGGTGACAATGGTGTTGAAGTCCCCTACTATGATAGTGTTAATGTTGATCTCTATCTTTATGTCTGTCAAAATCTGTTAAATGTAATTAGGAGTTCCTATGTTGGGTGCATAGATATTTATTAGGGTTCTAGTGCCCTTCTTTGTCTTTTATTGTAGTCATTTTAAAGTCTATTTTGTCCAAAATAAGTATTGGTACTCCAGCTTTTTTTTCCCTCTCATTTCCATTTGCATGAAATATCTTATTCCATCTGTAAACAGCATACACATGTGTCCTATTTTCTTATCCACTCAGCCACTTTCTGTCTTTTGATTGGAGCATTTAGCCCATTCACATTTAAAATGATTATTGATAAATGCATATGTATTGCCATTTTGTTTTTCGTATTCCTGGTCTTCCTAGGTTAGCTTGTTTACTCCTTTCTTTTGTTTAAAAAAGCCCTTTTAACATTTCTTGCAATGCTGGCTTCCTTAAGCTTATTATTTTCTGAGAAGCTCTTTATTTCTCCTTCAATTTTAAGTGATAGCCGCACTGGGTAGAGCAATCTTGGTTGTAGGCCTTTATTTTGTGTCACTTTGAGTATCTCCTGCCACTCCCTTCTGACCTGCAGAGTTTCTGTAGACAAGTCAGCTGTTAGTCTAACAGGAGTTCTTTTGTATGTAACCTGCTGTCTTTCTCTTGCTGCCTCTAGGATTCTGTCTCTGTCTTTAACCTTTGCCATATTAACTATGGTGTGTCTTGGTGTGGACCTGTTTGGGTTCAGTTTGTTTGGAACCCTCTGCACTTCCGTGGCATGTATGTTGATTTCCTTCACCAGGGTAGGGAAGTTTTCAGTCATTATTTTTTCAAATACATTTTCGACCCCTTGCTTCTTCTCTTCTCCTTCTGGTATTCCTATGAGTCGAAGGTGGTTGCGTTTCACCTTGTCCCATAGGGCTCTTAAGCTATTCTCATTGTTTTTTATTCTTTGGTCTTTTTGTTGTGCCAACTGGGTGATTTCTGCTATTTTATCTTCCAAATCGCTGATCCGCTCCCCTGCTTCATCTACTCCACTGGTGATTCCTTCGAGTGTGTTCTTCATTTCAGTTATTGCATTCTTTAGTTCTAACTGGTTGTTTTTTATGATTTCTCTATCCTTCCTTATGCCCTCACTAAGTTCCTTAAACATTCTTATCATCAGTGTTCTAAACTCTGTCTCTGAAAGGTTGGATCCCTCTGTTTCATTTAGTTCCATTTCTAGAGGTTTCTTCTGATCTTTTACTTGTGACATGTTTCTTTGTTTCCCCATTCTGGCTGTCGCTCTGGGATTGCTTTGGTGTATTAGATAGATCACCAGGAGAGCCCTGGCTGGATCACGCAGGCACACAGCTCACGGCCCAACACTCCCAGGAAAACTCACAGTCTCAGGCAGTCCCAATCAGCCGCTCTCAGATCAAGCCGAGCAGCCCGACAACCAGTCACCAGCCTGGCAACACTGCAAGTGCAGTGCGGAAAGCGGAGACCCGAGTCGGCTTGCGCACTCCCGCATCTCAGTGAGCAGCCTGTTGGAGCCGGAGGGCACCCGCCCAGCGTTTCCCTGGCAACGCAGCACAAGCCATGCGGAGGGTGGGGATCCAAGGCCGCAGGCGCGTGCACGCACTCACGTACTTCTGCGCCAATTCCACCAGACCAATGAGGTCTTGGACCTGATCCTCCATGGAAGAGCCCAAGCCCGACAAAATGGTGCCCTACTTACACCACTCGCATGCAGGCTCCGCACCACGGGAACAACAGTTCAAAAACCTCCAGCTTTTGCACCAAAGGTGCTCAGTTCAGTCCGTCCCCGCAGGCTCCCGGCTCACACAGCCACTCCTTCCACCAGGAACCAGGTAAGTGCTCACCGGCTAGCAAGCCCGGGCGCCGGCCCCACTGATTCTCCAGCCGCTCTCAGCCTCACCGAGCTGAGCAAAGAGTGCTCACTAATTTATTGCCAGCTATCTTGTAACTTCTCTTCCTGGCAGAGGAACTCTGGGCTGGTGAGCTTGGTGTGTGGCCGGAGGGTCTCTCCCCCAACTGGGGAAGCCTCTCCACAGCTGGTGCTTCCCTCACGGAGCTCGCCCTCTCTCATCTCCACCCGTCCTACCAGACCCGATGTGGCCTCCTCTTTAAGTTCTTTGTTTAGTGGTTCTGTTCATCTAGTGTTCTGGGGACCTCCAGGGTTGAATGCTGTATAATTTGCTTGTAATTTTGGTGTGATCCTGGGAGGCAGTTAGCACTGAGTCTATCTATTGCCTTGATATCACATTTTTATTGTAAAATATAGCATATTTACAAAAGGAATTTATACCAATTTAACCAATAACAAATGAGCGCTTGTGTATCCAACACCAAATTTAGAGTAGAATATTAGCATCTCAGAGCCCTCTGTATCAAATATATTTTATTGATCTGTTTATATGATTATGTGTTTTTCCCTCCTATAGTCTCTTAATGTCTTGAATTTTACTAATACTGTTATTAATATTGAAATAATACCTGGGGGGTGACTGATTAGCTCAGGTGGGCAGAGCGTAGTGCTCACAACACCAAGGTTGCCGGTTCAATCCCCACATGGGCCCCTGAGCTGTGCACTCCATAACTAGATCGAAACAACTGCTTGACTTGGAGCTGATGAATCCTGGAAAAACACATTGTTCCCCAATTTCAAAAAATAAATAAATTCCTGGAATAGTACTAATTTGGTAATGATTTATTTATTTATTTTTCAACAAGACTATAAACTCAAGTTTGTGGTAGTTTGTTTATGAGTAGTGCATCTATTCATGAAATGTTACTAGAAATTTCTATACTACAGTGTTTGGAAGGAAGTCAGTATACACAGTCTGCAGTTAAGGAGTTGAGACTTATGCTCCCCCTCCTTGAGGTAGAAATACTTACAAAATTTATTTGGAATTCTTCTTCACAGGAGACTTTTTTGTTCTCCTTTCATTATTTGTTTATTTAATCATTTATTTATATCACTGTAGACTTCTGGATATTTATTTTATATTTTGACTTAGAATTCCATGCTATGCTATTTCTTTTGTTACTCAAGTGTTGTCTTCTCTGTTCCTTTGACGTACCCAAATCATTGTGCTATTCTGCTTTGTTTTGTTTTGTTTTGTTGAACACTTCCTTTCTTTCTGGCTCTACAGGATAGATGCTCCAGGCTCACTGTGTATATTTTCAGCCCCAATCCTATAATCAGCCATTTGCCCAAGGAGACCAATCCTATAACTTCTTAATACACTATCCAATTTTTTCCACTATTAAATTTATTATGTTATCACCAAATGAATTGGAGAAAGTATACATTTTATGTTCTCTACTGGAAAATTTAGCTTATTATTGAAATTCTTTGTTATTTCATGTTTTTTGGAATTTCCATGCAAAGCCGTTTGATTCTAGTGTGTTTTTTTTCTGTTTGTTTGTTTTGTTTTTGTAGGATAATTTAAACTATTGATTTTGAATTTTTATGATTTTCTATTTTTTCTAATTAAATCAATTTAATTAGGCAGGTTGCATTTTTCTAGACTCTTTTCCCTATTTCATCTAATATTTTAAATTTATTTACAAAATTATTCATAACATTTTTTATCTTTTTAATCACTGTAGTATCTGTAGTTCTGTCATCTCTTTCATGCCTAATATTGTCTATTTTTGCTTCTCTGTTTCATTTGTTAATATTACCAGAGATTTGTGCAAGTTTTTGGGTTTTTTTTGTTTTTTTTTATTTGTGCAAATAATTGTTTTAAGAGGCTTAGTCTGTCTCTTTTCTTTTGCTTCTATTTTATTTATGATCTTTATTATTTACTCCATACTATTTGGGGGAGGTTTATTATACTGTTTTATATATATATATATATATATATACATATATATATATATATATATATAAAACAAAAGATGAATACAAGTCACATTTTTTTTAAAGATTTTATTGGGGAATTGGGGGAGGGGAACAGCATTGGGGAATCGGGGAAGGGGAGACAAGTTGCTGTCCTTTTGTTCTTCAGTCTAGTTGCGAAGGACGTTGCTTCATTGGCCCATGTTGGTATCATCATTGCGCTGTTCCCGGATGAGGCAGATGGGTCGCCGGCCTCTGAATGGTTGCTCACTGCGGCTATTGGCAGCTCATGCAGGCTGCCAGCTGCTCACACTGGCTGCCGGCCACTCACTGTAGCCTATGGCAGCCCCTTGCAGTACGGTCTGCAGCCCACAGCGTCGCCGGGGCTCGCACAGCCCAGCTCCAGGTGGAGCTGTTGTTAGCTGTAGAGGGCAGTGTCACTGGCCCTCATATATGGGATCCAAACTGGGGCTGTAGACATCCCCAAACCAGCTCTTACTTAACCTATGCGCCACTCGGCCGGCCCACAAGTCACATTTGACTTCTGCAATTACAAGAGGCGCTCAAAATGCTTACCATCAGTGAAATTTTAATAGTTTTTTCCTTTCTTGAAATGTGTATACATTGGGCAGGCCGTGTGGCTCAGTTGGTTAAGAGCACGAGCTCTGAACAACAGGGTCACTGGTTTGATTCCCACATGGGCCAGTGAGCTGTGCCCAAGCTGAGCTACCCTGAGCTGCCAATGTGTGACCAGATTGCTCAGTGATTAGAGCGTGCGCTCTTAACAACAAGGTTTCCGGTTTGACTCATGCATGGGATGGGGGACTGCGCCCACCGGCAACTAAGATTGAACACAGCACCTTGAGCTGAGTGGCAGTGAGCTGCCAATCGGTGGCTGGATGGTGAGTGGACTTGGAGCTGAGCTGGCTACGCCCTCCACAGCTAAGATTGAAGGACAACAACTTGGCTGTTTCCCTTCCCCAATTCCCCAACACTGTTCCCCTTCCCCAATTCCTCAATAAAATCTTTAAAAAAAAAGGTGTATATATATATTTTTGGCACCCTCTGTATGAATATATATATATATATATATATATATATATATATATATATATGTATATATTCATTCATTCTTAGGTTAGATGCCTGGTTAATTATTTTTAAGTGATTTATCTTTTTGAATATGCATACATACTGAAGGCTATAAAAGTTCCTCTAAGTACCTCTTTAGTTATAGCCTACGGTTTTGATATGTATTATTTTTGGTCAATTAGTTCGAAAAATTTAAAATTTCATTATGATTTTTTTCTCTGTCTCAAGGGTTATATAAAAAAGTGATTTTCTTCTTCTTTTTTGAAATATTTTCATTAAAAATATAGTTTGGGGGTTGACTGAGTGGCTCAGTTGGTTAAGAGCATGAGCTCTGAGCAACAGGGTCACCGGTTTGATTCCCACATGGGCCAATAAGCCGAGCCTGAGCTGAGCTGCCACTGAGCTGGTGAAAGCTCCTGTTCTTAGCAACAGGGTTGCCAGTTTGATATCCATATGGGATGCTAGGCTGCATGCCCTTGCCCCACCCCCCTGCCCTGCAACTAAGATTGAACACAACACCTTGAGCTGCCAGTGGGCAGCTAGATGGCTCAGTGTGCAACAAGGTTGCCAGCTCAATTCCTGCATGGGATGGTGGACTAGGTTCCCCCACAATTAGACTGAAAGCAGTGACTGGACTTGGAGCTGAGCTTGCGCCCTCCACAACTAAGATTGAAGGACGGCAACTTGACTTGGAGCGGATGGGTCCTGGAAAAACACAGTGTTCCCCTTCCCCAATTCCCCAACACTGTTCCCCTCCCCAATTACCCAATAAAAATCTTTAAAAAAAATAAAATAATAAAATAATAAAAAAATTTAAATAGATTTAGCATTCAGTATTATATTAGTTTCAGGTGTACACGATAGTTATCCAACATTTATAGACCTAAAGAAGTGATCACTATGATAAGTCCAACAACCATCTGACACCATACTATGCTATCACAATATTATTGACTATATTCCTCATGCTGTACATTACATGCCCATGACTTATTTGTTTTATACCTGGAAATTTTGATCATTTGTTGCCCTTTGCCTTCCCCCTTTTTAAATTTTTAGTTACATTTGACATTTAATATTATTTTATATTAATTTCAGGTGTACAGCATATGGTTAGACATTGTATAATTTAAGAAGTGACCCCCTGACTAGCCTAGTACCCACCTAACACTATATATAGTTATTACCATATTATTGACTATATACCTTATGCTTTACATCCCCATGACTACTTTGTAACAACCAATTTGTACTTCTTAATCCCTTCCTCCTTTTTACCCACCCCCAAACCCCTTCCCATCTGGTAACCATCAAAATGTTCTCTGTATCTATTAGTTTGCTTCTGTTTTGTTTGTTTATTTTGTTCTTTAGATTCCACATATAAGTGAAATCACATTGCATGTGTCTTTTTCTGTCTGACGTACTCTACTCAGCACAATACCCTCCAGGTCCATCCATGCTACCATAGATAGCAAGAACCCATTTCCTTCCCTGGCCTAACAATATTGCATTGTATATATGTAACACCTCCTCTTTATCAATTCTTCTATTGATGGACACCAAGGTTGTCTCCACATTTTGGCCATTGTAAACAATGCTGCAATGAACATATGGATGCACATGTCCCCTCCAAGTAGCATTTTTGGTTTCTTTGGATAAATACCAGGAAAAGTAGGATTACTGGGTCCTTCTTTGTCTCTTATTATAGTCTTTGTTTTAAAGTATATTTTGCCTGGTATAAGGATTGTTACCTCAGCTTTTTGTGTGTTTGTTTCCATTTTCAGGAAATAACTTTTTCCATCCTTTTACTTTCAGCCTATGTCTTTCAATCTGAAGTGAGTTTTGTGTAAGCAGCATATGTAAGGCTTTTGTTTTTTCATCCATCAGCCACCCTATTTCCTTTTTTTTAAAGATTTTTATTGGGGAATTGGAGAAGGGGAACAGTGTTGGGGAATTGGAGAAGGGGACCAGCCAAGTTGTTGTTCTTCATCTTTGTTGTGGAGGGCACCAGTCACCATCTGGCTTCCTGTCGGCAGCTTGGTGGCCTCTAAGCTCAAGGTGCTGTGTTCAATCTTAGTTGCGGGTGGGCATAACCACCATCCCATGCAGGAGTCGAACCAGTAGCCTTGTTGTTAAGTGTGCATGCTGTATCCCCTGAGCCATACAGGTGGCAGCTCAGCTCAAGATTTTGAGTTCAGTTTTAGTTGCAGGTGGGCATAGCCTGCCATCGAACAGGCAATCTTGTTGTTACACCAGCTGAGCCATCTTGCCACCTGTTGGCAGCTCAGTGACAGCTCAGCTCAGGTGCAGCATCACTGGCCCATGTGGGAATTGAACCGGTGGGCTTATTGCTCAGAGCTTGCATTCTAAGCCAGCTCTTAACCAACTGAACCACTCAGCCGGCCACCACCCTATGTTTTTGATTGGAACATTTGATCCACTTAAATTGAAAGCAGTTGCAGTTAGATATGTAATTATTGCAATTTTATTATTCATATTTTTAATTAATTTATTATTTTTTCATCTTAACCAAGTCTCTCTAACATTTCTTGTAATACTGGTTTGGTGGTAATGAACTCCTTTGGCTTTTCCTGTCTGGAAAGCTCTTTATCTGTCTTTTGATTTTAAACAATAGCCTTCCTGGGTAGAGTACCATTGTTTGTAGGTCCTTGCATTTCATCACTTTGAGTATTTCCTGACAATCCTTTCTGGCCTGCAAAGTTTCTGTTGAGAAGTCACCTGACAGTCTTATGGGAGCTTCTTTGTAGGTAACTAACTGTTTTTCTCTTGCTGCTTTCAGGATTCTCTTTTTATCTTTAATCTTTGCCGTTTTAATTATAGTGTGTCTTGATGTGGGCCTATTTGGGTTCATCTTGTTTGGGACTCTCTGCGCTTCTTGGGCCTTTGTCAGGTTAAGAAAGTTTGCAGTCATTATTTCTTCAAATAGATTCTCAATCCCTTGTTTCTCTCTTCTCCTTCTGGTACCCTTATGACGCATATGTTGTTATGCTTGATATTGCCCCAGAGGTCTTTTAAACTATCCTCATTTTTTTTCCTTTTTTTCTTTTGCTGTTCCAATTGGGTGTTTTCTACTACCTTCTCTTCCTCATCACTGATTTGATCCTCTACTTCATCTAGTCCATTGGTGATTCCTATTAGTGCATTCTTCATTTCAGTTTTTGGCTTTGCTTCTGACTGATTCTTTTTCACTGTTTCTATGTCTTTTTTGTTTCCTATCTCTTTGTTGAAGTTCTCACTAAGTTCCTTGAGCATCCTTATAACCATTGTTCTGAAATCAGTCTCTGATAGGTTGCCTGCCTCCATTTTGTTTAGTTCCTTTGCTGGTGTTTTTTTCTGTTGTTTTATTTGGGACACACTTTGTTTCCTCATTTTGGCTGCCACTCCGTTTGTTTCTATGTATTAGGTAGATCAGCAATGTCTCTCAGTCTTGGCTGGGTGGTGTTATGTAGTAGGTACCCTGTGGGCACTGGCACCTGCTCCAGGTGATCCAGGAGTGTCCCTTGCATGGGCTGTGGGTGCCCTTTTGTTATAGTTGAGCCCTTGATTGCTGCTGGCATGTCAGTGGGTGGTATTGACTCTCAGGCTGACTGGATGTGAGGTTTGGCCATGTCCACAGCTTTTGGACTGCTGTGTGGGGATTTACCCTATGGAACCAGATTTGCCCCAGTGGGTTCTGGTGCCTGTTGAGACCACCTTTTGTGTGTGCCACTTATGGCGCTAATTGGGTTGTGCTCTCCTGTGGTCTGAAGCCAACCTCCAAGTATGTTGTTTGTGGGGCCTCTTGGGAGGGGCTCAGGTGCAGGCCCATGTCAGTCACTGCCTGTGACCAGCAGGGGAGTACCAGGTAGGAGCTACAAAGCGATCTGCAGTTGTTTGCTGTCTGTGCTAAACCTGGAGTCGCATGGGAGAGGCCCAGTTGGGAACTGAGGACTGCTGCCATCAGTACTGGGTCTGGGGTAGCTCTGCAAAAACCAGGACACTCCTAGGCCTACTGCCACCTGCCTGCTCCTGTAAAATTCGGCTGCTGATAAAGCCTCCTTCAGTATAGAGTTCAGCTGGGAGAGGTCTTAAGTAGGGTGGAGCAAGGGTAGCTCAGCAGACCAATCAGATTCAGATTTGGCCTGTTGGGGCTGGCTCAATACAGGAAAGATGGTGCCTGCCTGCCAGCTGCATGGGAGGAAAGCCCCACACAGGGAAAATGTGGACTGTCCCTCCAGTCCTAGCCCTGAAGTTATACAACTGAGTCTCTCCCCATATGTCTCCAACAACCCCAGAGTCACCATCCCTCCTCCGGAGTCCAGGGTGAGTGCCTTCACAGGCCCTTTAAGAGGATGTCTGGGTTTCCCACAGCCTTCCTCCCATGCAGATAGTCAGAATCCCTACTGTTTTTCCACAGCCGGAAGTTATGGGGTCTCCTCTTCCCAGCACCGGTGTAGGGGGCTGGGGTCCTTCGCTCCTTCATGGGGAACCTCTGTGGCTGAAATAGCTCTCCTAATTTTCTTTTTCTTTTAAATTAAAGTTTATTGGGGCAACAATGGTTAGTAAAATTACATAGGTTTCAAGTGTACAATTCTGTAATACATCATCTGTATATCACATTGTGTGTTCACCACCCAGAGTCAGTTCTCCTTTCATCGCCATATATTTGATCCCGTTTACCCTCATCTACCACCCCCCTCCCCTCTTATCCTCTGGTAACCACTAAACTATTGTCTGTGTCTATGAATTCTTGTTTCTTTATTTGTTTGTCTTGTCCCTTTGTTGTTTTCAGTTTTATATCCCACATATCAGTGAAATCATATTGTTCTTGACTTTTTCTGCCTGACTTATTTCACTTAGCATAATAATCTCAATATCCATGCCTGTTATCACAAATGGCGCTACAGTAAAACCTTGGATTGTGAGTAACTTGGTTTGCGAGTGTTCCACAACATGAGCAAGCATTTCTAATACATTTTAACTTGGTAAATGAGTAAAGTCTTGCAATATGAGTAGTTTGTTTCTGGAACAAATTATGCTCACAAACCAACGTATTACAGTATTTCATCTTTTATTATGGATCTCTCCTGATTTTAAACCCCCACACATGTGTGTGAGACCAGCTCCTTCCACATCTCTGCCCCTTCTACCAGTCTCGATGTGCCTTCTTTATATTTTTAGTTATAAAACTTCTGTTCAGCTAGACTTCAGGTGGTTCTCCCAGTTGATTGTTCAATAATTTAGTTGTAATTTTGATGTATTCATAGGATGAGGCAGGCACAGTATTTACTGTGCCATCTTGGATCTCAGGTTCTAAAAAAAGTGATGTTAAATTTCCAAAATCATTCATTCTTTATTTTATTCAACCAGTATTTATTATATATAGACAAAATACCATGAACTACTCTAGTCACTAGTGATATAACAATAAAGCAGAATAAAAACTGTAGGTTGTAGGAGTTTACATTCTAGTGAAGTGAGACAGATGATAAAATATATAATATTTTAGGAGGTGTGAAATCATTTAAAGAAAAATGAAGTTGTAAAGAAGAGTAGAGAATGAGTTATGGATAGGGTGTTGAAGACCTCAGTAAAAAGTGATATTTGTAAAATGACCTAAAGGAGATGAAGGAGTGAGTGAGTGTTGAGATATCTGCGGGAAGAATTCTTACAGAAGAAACAGGAAGTGAAAAGTTCAGAGGTTGAATCAGGCTTAATGTGTTAATGGGACAGCAGAGGCCAGCGTGCCTGGAGCACACTAAGTGAGGGAGGCAGAAGATGAGATTAGAGAGACAAACCTGTCTGGAGGGGTAGGTGAGTAGGTCTTGTGGGCTACTGTAATGAGATGGATTTGAGCTTTCATTTATAGTGTGATGCGAAGCCACTGGAGAAATCTGCAGAGAGAGGTATGACTTAGGTTTCCCCAGGATAATTCTGATTGTGAAGTTGAGAATAGATGAAATAGGGACAAAAAGTAAGCAAGAAGACAAAAAAATTGCATTGCCATTTACTTTGTAGATTAGAATATGGTCAGTTTTCATAATGTTCCTCCAGAAAACATGTATTCTTCAGTCATTATATGCAATGTTACCTATACATTGATTAGATCAAATATATTCATTGTGTTGTTCAAATCTTCTCTATTCTTGCTAAGTTTTTATCTGTTTGATTCATTGGTCAGTACAGTTACATGTTAAAGTCTCCCAATATGATAGAGATTTTGTAATTTCCCATTAATTCTGTTAATTTGTGCTTTATATAGTTTGAGGTTACATTAGTAAGCCCATATGAGTTAAGAATCATTATTATCTTTTGGAAAACTTAAACATTTGATCACTATGTAGGACTCTCTTTATCCTCAATAATGCAATACTAGGAAATTGCACAGGTGCTATGACCAAGAAGTGGATAAACCACAATCCCTGAACTTTTTTCTGGGTTCTTCCTAGTCATTAATTTCCATTGTGACAATTGTGGAATATGTACTTAAAAGCTTATAGAATACGATCTTCAAAAAATCAGAATCTTTTATAAAATACTGACAATATAAGCTTTTTGACAAAAGAAGCCTATTTTCTATTAAGACTTTAGATTAAATGAAAAGCGAGATATTATCTCTATGTTCAAGGGGCTCACTAGATGATAGTTTGGCCTGAGCAACAAAAACATAAATTATATTGGTACGATGAATAGTGATTTATAAAAAGCATTATGAGATCATATAGGCAAGACCTCTGATCCAGTATCGTGGAACTGAGGTGTTGAGCCATAAATGATGTTGTAGAAAAATGGAAGATTAGGTAGGGGAGAAAAAATTGATGCTCATTAATTATCCTCTTTATATTTTACAACCTGCTTTGCAGTTAGGTTAGTCTGTGTGGTGAATTCTAGCCAATGGAAAATGAGTCAAAATAGCATAAGTCACTTCTTAGTTAAGGCAGTAAGAGTGGGAGTGCCTCGACCATCCTACACTGCCTGTTGACGCGACCTAAAAAACTGTGTTTGAGGGACGGCCGAGTGGCTCAGTTGGTTAAGAGCTTGCTCAAGAGTGCGAGCTGAGCTCTGAGCAAGAGCAGTTCGATGCCCAGCCCGAGCTGAGCTGCCACTGAGCGGCCAACAGGTGGCAGGATGACTCAGCTAAAAAAACAAACAAACAAACAAACAAACAAAAAAACTGTTTAAGAGAGCATGGCAACAATATGCAGAAAGACTGACCGTTCTTCATTAGACTTCACAAAAGTGAAGAGAAACATTGATTGTGTTTAGTTACCAGTTGAGCTATACTTGTAGGTAATGTTAATTACCTAGATTAATACAGTAAGCTCTCAATCACAGAAATGCAGGTGGGCTCAATCATGTTTTCACTTATATGAAGGGACAATACAACATAACATAGCCTAGGAACCATAAATAGTTAGTCGCTGTTGAAGTGTCATGTGGAAGGCTGGATGGTGTAAGATAGGGCTGAAGAGATAATTTGGTGTCTTGTCATGAAGGTGCTTGTTTGCCATATTAGGACCTTTTGTCTTTTGTCAGTTTCAGGAAGCTGTGCATGGATTATAAGTGTAGGAGTGATGTGGTCAGATTGGTACTCTAGATTGGTCACTCCAGAGCAGGGGTCGGCAAACTTTTGAGACAGAAGAGCCACTAGGGGTCGGCAAACTGCGGCTCATGAGCCACATGTGGCTCTTTGGGCACATACATGTGGCTCTGAAGTAAAATTTAAAATGAAAATAAAACTATCACAGTTTCATTTATAAAAATTTTAAAGGATATTATTCACATAATGGTGATTATGTAAAAATATATTTATGGCTCTCGAATAATTTTTAAATTGTTGTGAGGGACAGGATTGGCTCTTCCAGGGGTCGGCAAACTTTTGAGATGGAATGTACCCAAAGAGCCGCATGTGGCTTGCGAGCTGCAGTTTGCCAACCCCTGCTCTAGAGGGTATTTGGAGGGTGGACCAATTCAGTGATTGTTACAGCTCTCCAGTGATGAGACCACAGGACTTGAAACCGTGACAATGATAATGGAGACAACCCTGATAAAAGCTAATATTATTTATCAGTCAGTATGTGCCAAATATATTATTATTTTTCACAGAAGAAATCCATTCATACATCAACCGTATCAATAGGGATTATTATTAAATCTATTTTTGAGGAAACTGTGGCTGAGATAGTTTAAGTACCTTGCTGAAGATTAGAGTTAAGAGGTGGATGACCCTGAACACAACCCCAAGATATGTTGTTTCAGAGTCTATACTTCTAACATGCTCAATACCAGCTGTTGGTCAAAAAGAATGGATGTGTTAACATTATTTGGTAAAATGAGCAGATCATAGTGATTTCTTCTAAGGGACAGGGTAATGTGAAGGATGACTTCCAGCATTTCTACCATGGGTAAAAGGTAAGATGCACATTTATAAGCAATATTTTTAAAGAAGAATAAATTCTTTATTGCATGAAATGCTGCTAAGAGGCATTTATTTTAACAACAGCAAAAAAGCTTCTGAAGTCTATTTTATCCCTACAGTGATAATAAAAGAAATGAACCCCGAATTGCACTAATTTCTTCCCAAAATACGATACACCAATTTGTGGCTGAACAGCTAAAATATGAACCAGCTCAGTGGCAGTGAGTACAGTATTTTGTTTACTGGCAATTTGGCAAATGGAGTCTCCTGACCTAGGAATAAATGTCCCTTTAGGCAGGAGTGGCTTATTTTTGTTATGATGTGAAAAGCAAACCTAAACTTGGATAAGACTAGTAGTCTTATTTATAGGCGTCATTTCACACAGATTTAAACTTTGAAATATTTTTCTTAGAGACAAAAATGAGCCACACTTTAAGTGTTCTCTAAAGATGGCTGAAGTTCCATGGAAAATGAGCTTGAATGTTACTTTTGGTAGAACTGATAGCCAAATAATCACCATGAATGGTAGTGTGGTTCTACTGAAAAGACTGAGGGTGATATTCATTATTCATTTATCAGTACATTTCCTGAGATCAGTGCTCTAAAATATATATTTTACAGGCTAAGTCAGTGCTATAGGTGAAACTTATTAAATGTTGTTAGGAGCTATATTCGCTTCCAAGGAGATGGTTAGAATTGACAATATTCTTGTTGGGATATTCTAGGTATAATGTTTTTTAAATTATGGTAAAAAAAAAACCCACATAACGTGCAATTTACAATCTTAAACATTTTTTTTTTAGATTTTATTGGGGAATTGGGAGAGGGGAAAAGTGTTGGGGAATTGGGGTAGGGGAACAGACAAATTGCTGTCCTTTTGTTCTTAAGTCTAGTTGTGGAGGATGTCGCTTCACTGGCCCATGTTGGTATTATCATTGCCCTCTTCTTGGGTGAGGCAGTCGCTCGCCGGCCATTGAACTGCTGCTCACAGTGGCTCAGGGCAGCTCACAAAAGCACATGCCAGCTGCGGACCAGCCCCACTGCAGCCTTTGCAGTCGCTGGCGACTCACAGCAGCCCAGCTCCAGGTCACAGCGTCACTGGCCCTCATGTGGGATCCGAACCAGGGCCTTGCTGCTCAGAGCTGGGGTCCCAAGCCAACTCTTAACCAACGCGCCACTCGGCCGGCCCCATCTTAACCATTTTTAAGAATATAGTTCATTAATGCTAAGTATATTCACATATTTGTGAAACAGATCTCTAACACTTTTTCATCTTGCAATTCTGAAACTCTATGCCCATTAAACAATAGAGCCCCTTTTCCCAGCTTCACCAGCCTCTATCATGCTACTTTCAGATTCTATGAATTTGACGCTTTAGATGCATCATATAAGTGAAATCATACAACGCTTATGTGTTTTTGGATAGATTAATTAACCTAGCATTATGTCGTCAAAGTTCATCCATGTTGTAGCAAGTGACAGGATTTCCTTCCTTTTTGAGACTGAATAATATTCCATTGTATGTATACACCACATTTTGTTTATCCATTTGTCAATTAACATTTAGTTTGTTTCCACATCTCAGGTATTGTGAATAATGCTACAACGAACATGCTGGTGCAAATACCATTTTTATACCCTGCTATCAATTCTTTTGGATAGATACCCAGAAATGGGATTGCTGAATTATATAGTAGTTTTATTTTTAATTTTTCAAGGACCATCCCACTGTTTTCCATAGTGGTTGCACCATTTTACAATTCCACAGCAGTGCACAAGGGTTCTAATTTCTCCAGATCCTTGCTAACATGTTATTTGTTATTTTTTGATAGGAGCCATCCTAATGGGTGTGAGATGATATCTCATTGTGGTTTTAATTTGCATTTGTTTGATGATTAGTAATGTTCAACATCTTTTCATATGCTTGTTGGTCATTTATATATCATCTTTTGAAAAATGTCTGTTAATGTGCTTTGTCTGTTTTTTAATTGGGTTATTTTTGTTGTCAAGTTGTAGGAGTTCTCTATTCTGGATATCAATTTCTTTCTTTTTTTAATTAAAATTTATTGGGGTGATAATGTTAGCAAAGTTACATAGATTTCAGATGTACAATTCTGTAATACATCATCCATATATCACATTGTGTGTTCACCACCCAGAGTCAATTCTCTTTCCATCACCATATATTTGATCCCCTTTACCCTCTTCTACCAATGGATATCAATTTCTTATCAGACATATAGTTTGTAAATATTTTCTCTCATTTGGTAAGTTGCCTATTTACTCTGTTGATTGTTTCCTTTGAGGCACAAACGTTTTTAAGTTTGATGTAGTCCCATTTGTCTATTTTTGCAATTGTTTTTTGTGCTATTGATGGCATATCCAAGAAATCATTGCCAAGTCTAATATTACAAAGCTTTCCCGTACATTTTCTTTTAGAAGTTTTATAGTTTTAAGCCTTACATTTAGGTCTTTAATCCATCTTGATTCAATTTTTGTATACGGTGTAAGAGAAGGATCCCATTTCATTTTTTTACATGTGACTATCCAGTTTTCCCAAGACCATTTGTTGAAGACACTGTTTTTACCCCATTGAGGAGTCTTGGTCTTCTTCCAAAGACCATTTAACCATATAAGTGAGGGTTTATTTCTGGGATCTCTATTCTATTCCATTTGTCTATTTGTCCATCTTTATGCCAGTATCATACTATTTTTATTACTATAGCTTTGTAATACATTTTGAAATCAGAAAGTGTGATGCTTTCAACTTTGTTTTTCTTTCTTAAGATTGTTTTGGCTATTTAGGGTCCTTTGAGATTCCATATGAATTTTGGGATTTTTTTTTTTATTTCTGCAAAAAATGCTGTTGAGGTTTTGATAGAGATCACATTGAATCTGTAAATCACTTTGGATAGTATGGGCATATTAACAATATTAATATTCGAAACAACAAACACAAGACGTCTTTCCATTTATTTGTGTCTTTGTGAATTCCTTTTAGCAAGGTTTTATAGTTTTCAATGTACAAATCTTTCACCTACTTGGTCAGGTTTATTTTTATGTATTTTATTATTTTTAATGCTATTGTAAATGGAATTGTTTTGTTAATTTCCCATTTGAATTGTTTTTTGTTATTGTATAAAAATGCAGCTCATTTGTGTGTTGATTTTGTGTCCTGCAACTTTGTTGAATTCATTTATTATTTTTATTATTTTTTTATTTTTTTGAAAGATTTTATTGGGAAATTGGGGGAGGGAACAGCGTTGAGGAATCGGGGAAGGGGAACAGACAAGTTGCTATCCTTTTGTTCTTCAGTCTAGTTGTGAAGGACGTCGCTTCACTGGGCCATGTTGGTATCATCATTGTGCTCTTCCCAGATGAGGCAGTCGCTTGCCAGCCATTGGACGGGAGCTCATGGCGGCTCATGGCAGCTTGCAAAAGTGCATGCCAGCTGCCGGCCAGCCCCACTGCAGCCTATGCAGTCACTGGCGACTGCCAGTAGCCCCGCTCCAAGTCAAGCTGTTATTCACCATCTTAGCTGTAGAGGGCACAGCGTCACCGGCCCTCATGTGGAATCCGAACTGGGGCCCTGCTACTCAGAGCTGGCCTCCCAATCCAACTCCTAACCTACACATCACTCGGCCAGCCCCATTTATTAGTTTTAATAGTTTTCTCTATGTGTGTGGAATTTTTAGGGCTTCCTACATATAAGATCACGTCATCTGAGAACAGTAGATATAATGGTTTTGAAATATGTAATTGTTGGTACCTGACACCACAGCATTGGTTCTAAAAGTTTATCTTGATCAATTGGTAGTGAATTTTTCTCGATTGCTCTATCCAGGGAAATAAGTACATTGAGCTTTAAATTCAATAAGTCAGAAGAATTGACATCAGGTGCTATCTAAATAGAGATGATGATGTGTCATTTCTATATGCTGATTCTAATTACTGTGATTTCTATTTACTGATGCTTTTGCATCAATAAATGGAAGTGAAGTTCAAAGGATTATTTTTTACAGCACCCTACATAGACGAGCATTGTATAGTATGAATGGAAATGTTATCACTTACTCAAGAAGATATTTCTTCTAAACTTTATAAATGAGATTAACAATCACTCAAGAGCAATATCATCTCATATTAAAAAAATGTTTTGTCAATACCATCCCTTTCATCCTTATAGTACTGCCACAAAGATGGTTATTGTCATTTCTATTTACTAATATATATAATTTTTAAGTATTCATGTTTCCTAGTTTTTTCTACTTATAAAACAATTAAAAACACTCCTAGCTTGTGAATCTTTTAGAAACTTCCACTAGTAGGAATTTCAAAGTCACTGGTTTCATGTAGATCTTAAGAAACTGTTATAATTCATCCAGAAAACAATTTACTAACTATAAAATAAATATATAAGTAACGATTTACAGATTATGAGCCAACCATCCATTGAATTCCACAAGCATCCAACAAAGAAACACCTGCCTGAGAAGCACAGCAGGAAAATAGGCAGCTGGTGCCATGCTCTTGGGATTTGCTTGGAGTAAAACAATGCCTGGTTCCATTGAGGCAGAAAGAGGGTGTTCTTTCTTGAAGCTGTTATTGCTCTGTTCCCTAGAAATGCAGTTACATTTACGGTTCTTTTTAAAAAAATAAATGGATTAAAAATTTCTCCACGTTTCTTAACTGACACATTTTGAATACCTATCAGTCTTTCAAATTTGCTAAAATTGTTGCTTATTTATTTACTGGCTGACTGATTGCTTGTAAAACTTTACTCTTTTATTCAGTCATTTAAGCTTCTAGTTTATTTTGGAAAATCATCATTAAAAAGATAATATTTAGTGAATAATAGGATTTGGATTCAAAACGACTTTTTCAAGCTATATGACTCTTCCACTACCTGTAAGATCTTTAGTTAGAGACATAACTTCATAATTTTGTTTCATATCTGCAAAGTAGGGTTGCTGTGAATATGAAATGAACATGCCACAAGATATAATTGCTGACTATTTTAGGTGCTATTTTATGCTATAAATACCTTAGAAATAACAAGAGATAATAATTAAATCTGAAAGGTTTGTTAGGGTCACCTATCTCAACCGTATAGTTAACTGGTAAGGAAATTAAGTGAATTGTTGGTGATTACAAAATTAAATAGCGGCAGAATTAAGGTTTGGATAAAGAGTTCTTGATTGATACTCTAATTTTCGTGAACATTTCTTAATTCTAGTTCTTAAAGATAATTTTTCTTGATTAAAACAAGGAAAAGATGGGCCAGCTGAGTAGTGCTTTGGTTGAGTTGGGTTGGGATGCCAGCTCTGAGCAGCAGGGCCCCAGTTCAGATCCCTCAAGAGGGCCAGTGACGCTGCACTCTCTTCAGCTAAGATGGTGAAAAACCGTTCGACCTGGAGCTGAGATGCCGTGAGTCACCGGTAATGGCGTAGGCTGTAGTGGGGCTGGCTGGCAGCTGGTGTGAGCTTTTGTGAGCTGCTGTGAGCTGATATGAGCAGCCATCCAATGGCCAGTGAGCGATCTCCCTCACCTGTGAAGAGTGCAATGATGATACCAACATGGGCCAGTGAAGTGACGTCCTCCACAACTAGACTGAAGAACAAAAGGACAGCAACTTGTCTGTTCCCCTTCCCCAATTCCCTAACACTGTTCCCCTCACCCATTTCCCCAATAAAATCTTTTTTTTAAAAAAAAAAAGGGAAAGAAACAGTTAAAAGCAGTTGCTGACTACTCATGGCAATTTATAGTCATAATACCACTTTGCAAATAAAGAATTCAATAAATAAATATTATAGTAACTCTGGATGTTAGATGTACAACAGGATAAAGTGGCCAGATGGTTCATTTCAGTGTAAAAATATTTTTCTTGCTTATTTCAGGACTTCTCAAAATCTAAAAGAAAGCATTTTCTTCTCTGATTTAGGAAGAGAAAAACCAGCACAGCAAAAATGTGTTGAGTGGGAAGGGTTGGGTTGGGTTGGGAGAAGGTTGAAATTACAACCTCACAAAATTTTATTTTGTAACAGAGGGGGATGGATCCATCCTAATTTTTTCTATGGAGAAAGTAAATTTAAACAGAATAAAATGAGAAAAAGTATTCCAAATTATTTTGAAAATTAATGATTTCTGCACTGCTATAGCAAGATATGCCGTACTTGCTATATTGATTACAAATTCGAAGTACCGATTCAAATACATATGTATGCATGTCCGTTTGCCTGATTTAGATCATAGATTGGTTGCTCCAGTGCCATCCTTAAACTAGGTCTCATTCACAATATTAAGCATATTATACATGCTGAATTCATTTATCTTTAGAGTTTTACTGTGAGGTATCTACCATCTCTACTTTCGGTTGAAGAAATTGAGGCTCAAAGTAGTTAAGTTGTTTACTGAAATTACAGATTCAAAGTTGTATCCTAGTTTTCTTTTAAAAAGTATTGGATTATAGTTCTGTGAGGTCAGTGTGCCTCATTTAGGCAACAGGATCGTCCAGCAGCAACCTCACACTCACTCCCACAGGCAGGCCATGGAATAGATCAGAACTAGGGCTAATGTTCAGCCAGTCAGAACCAATTCAGCTAAAATGGTTATCATTTGGGAATACGACTGTCCCACTTGGTAATTTGCTGCTACCACATACTTCCATGTGGATCCCCTGCCTGCCTTGCATCAGCCTTCCTGATACCTCCTCACCTGGGAATTCCTAGATTTCTTCACAGTCCAGTGGGGCAGAAAGCATAGCTGGAATAGTGGAAGGTTCCTATACTCTGCTCAGGGCTTTGCCTAGCAGCAAAGAAGTGAGGAACTGACTACTTACTGCTGCTTTCTCACTCCATTCGCCAAACCCATCTGGAAGCCAGAGATCAAGGGAGTCTAGGATATGCAGCCTGTAGAGGTCAGCCTCTTGAGGCACAGAACCCATGCAGAGGAGAGGTGAGAATGAATCTGTTGAGGGCAAATGGAGCATACCCAGCAGGGCAGTGGAATGAAAGGTCATTACAGAAATGCAAACAAGCTCTAAAGCACGAATTCTGCAATTCTGTCACAGCTGAGTCCATGGCCCTATGTTCATGTTGGATATAGGAACCTAAAATTAAGAAAGGCAGAGGGTTTGGGTTTCAAGTCTTTCGAGGGCTAGTAGGTTTATGCTGCAGTTGTTTCCCATTATGATCTGGAGGTTTCTGTAGTAACCCCTTGGAGTCTGTGCAGATGCAGGTCTCTGAATTTATCTGTCATTCTCCAACTTTTGGAAAATGTCGACTCTCACATTTACTAATAGCCACATTGCTGAAGTAGGAACATCTGCTGAAGAGATGGATTTAGTTATGGTAATATCCTTGGGATTAGACTGTGGGGCTAATGGCTTCCAGAACCTTGGGATGCCAAGGTATGCCAAGGGTACTTTTTAGGGAGACCCATTTAGGAAGACCTTACGTTGTCTTACTGAATAAGTAATATGAACACGCACTTGTTCAGTTTTGTCCAAGAGACAAAAATATCTAGTATTTATAAACATCTTTTAAATAGAAACATATAGATTCTTAGGGTAAGTCTTCTCGGAGGATGATGTAAGCCTGATATAAAAGAGCAGTGATATAAAAGCCTGAATAAAAATGAGCAGTAATTTGAATATTTTTCAACTCTAACAGGAATTCAGTTGCATGAGAGTATCATAGGAAGCTTTGTATGATGGAGGAATCCAGGGTCCAGTGAAAAGCCACGTAAATATGTGATACCCCTAAATGAACCCTGTTCTCACTATACCTCTACTTAGTTCTATATAGTTGGCTAATTGATTTGGAAATTACATTATCTCCACCTATTAGTTTTCTAGGGCTGCTGTAACAGAATTCCAGACTGGGTGGCTGAAATGACAGAAATGTATTTTCTCACAGTTCTGGATGAAAGAGCTATTCAAGATGTAGGTGGGTTTGGTTTCTTCTGAGGTCTGTCTCCTTGGCTTGCAGATGGCTGACTTCTTGCTATGAACTCATATGGTCATCCTGTCTGTATTATTAGCATCCTAATCTCCTCTTCTTATAAAGGACACCAGTCATATTGGATTAGGGCCCGCCCTAACAGCCCCACTTTCGCTTCATTACCTTTTTAAAAACTATCTCAAAATACAGTCATATTCTGAGTTAGTGGAGGTTAGGGCTTCAACATTTGAATCTGGGGGTGGGGGTGAGGCACACAATTCATCCTTAACATGCTATGAGGTCTCTTATCACTGATCTGTAACCCTCTCGCTGTGCCGTACTTCGATATGTACTGCATTGTTACATAACATAAGTATGGTACATTTTAGTACCATATCTGCTTATCTCTTCCTTTTCTTCAGATTACCAAGATAGTCAGTCCCCCAGGTATCCCCCTATTTATGGGATCATTAGCATGAAGAGGTAAACCTGGATTTCTTAAATCAGTCATTATATTTCACTTTTTTTGGCCACAGTCACTGGTACAATGCTAGGCATATGATCTATGTCAGCTCAGTTACTGTGAACCTATAGGCTTCTTTCTTTTACTGTGCAAATATTTTTCCCTTGAATATGGACATGAAAGCAGGTAACCTTTGGAGTTTTGGCAGTCATCTTGTGACCATGATGAGGAGCCAGGAGCAGAAGGAGAGAGATGAACATGATCATGATTCTTGTAGACCTCACTGATCTATGGAATCAAACCATCCTAGATATTCACCCACTCCTGGACATGCTAGTTTTGTAAACCAATAAGTTTCCTTTATTGTTTGAGTGGTATTCAGCTTATATTTTTGCATCTGAATGCATTCTGATACAAGGCAGTGATGCTTTGTGCTTTCTGATCTTTCAGGGATAATCTTCCATCAAATCAACAAATACTTATTTTTTTATCTACTATGTAGGTGCCAGTCACTCTAAAAGGTGGAGGGGAGATGATATTATACAAACTAGATAACTCTTGCTTTCTTAGCTTACAGTCTAGTGCAGGAGACACCTTTCATTAAATAATCACACAAATAAATGTACAACCACAACCTTTGATGAGCACAATAAACAAAATATACTCAAGGTTCTAAAAGACTATTAAAGGAGGAGCTCACTTAGTACTTGTTCCAGTTAAGGTTTCCCTAAGGAGGAGACATTTATCCTGAAATTTGGAAGAAAAGTACCGGCTAACCAGGTGACAGAATAGAACAGCATGGGCAAAGTGTCTGCATCAGGAAGGAAAATGGTGCAGCATTTAAGGAACTAAATGAATGCCAAGTGTCAGGGGCTCACTTGTATGAAGTAGGAGAGGGTATGGCATGGTGCTCTTTTAAAACAGTACTTGTTACAGGATCTGAGGTTTGGGGCTTCTCTAATCCTATTTAAAAACAAATTAGATGCCATTTGGTTCATGTGCTCCTTATCTCCATGGTGAGACAACAGAAACTTCTCTTTATAAATTTTATGCTGAAAACACCGTGGACATTTCTTTCCCCATTTTACTGGATGATCTGGCATATTTAGAATATGTAAAGATTAGTGCAGGCTTTCTGAGTGTGAATGAATGTCTGTGTGTGTATGTATAGATATGTGTGTCTTTATGAGTGTGTGTCTTTATGAATGTGTGTGCATGTGTGTATTTATAAATATCTTGGTGTGCATATTTATGAACGAAAGTGTGTGTGTTGGGTATGTCTCTATATGTATATGTATGAATGTGTGCATGTATAGCAAGGGCTCTAAGTAAACGCTTGGCTCTGCCCATACTATGGGGCCAGGCCTAAGCAAGCATATATAGTTACCTTCAGAGTCTATTATTATAAAGGGATTTTCCTCTACGATTGTCAAAAGGTTATCTTAGGATAAATGGAACATTTACCAAATTCTTTAAAGTTTATTGCCAACATCAGCATCAGTCCTTTCTGACTCCTTCCCTCTGGATGCCCAGAAGAACATTTCACGCCTGTCTATCCTCCCCCAAGAGCGAAGTTCCAAGAGCAGAGAGAAGTTATGGCTTGAACAGAAAACAAACTCTGAACTGACCCTTTGAATACCAGACACTTAATTTCTTCTCTCAAGGAAATCAGTTTATAGACTAAGTCTTCCATATAGAAAATACCTGTGATATTTGCTTCTAGGTTCATTATATAGTAGGATATCAGCAACACAGTCTGATGGTTGTAGGAGAAGATTCATCAAAAAAAACTATTTGAGAAGACAGTATTATACAACATCTTTACAGATAGTTACAAACCCCAAATTTAATAACATAGTGAACATATTTTGATAAAATATTTTAGCCATTATATGCTATAAAGTAGAAGGAAGTATAAGAAGCGATACTTTCTCTTAATTGTGTTATAATATATTTGTGAGTCATATAATACAACTCTGTTATGTTTGGTTATATAGGTAAATATGAAAATAGTTAAGTTACACAAAACATTGAAATAATAGTTCAAGGGTGGAATAGAAGAAATTGTGCTTGGCAGGGCAAGTTTAATTGATAAATGAATCCCAGCAATCAGTTACTATGTCAATTCAGGGAAGAAAATTCTTTTTCAGCTGTAGAAAGCAGTGTCTGATTATTGAGAACTGACAGAACTTGAATTTGACACATGTAAGCTGTTTATTCATCAGGATGACATTGGGTGCTAGCTGAAGAACAGTGACTCATGGAAACAGTGACTCATGTACCCAAAAAGTCTAGGAATGGGCAATCCAAAATATTATCAAGCATCCAAACTCTTGTGATCTCCCCGCCTTACCAAGTGTGGTTTGTATGGCTTTTACCTTTATGGTCACAAGATGGCCATTGCACTTCCAGCCATCATGTCTCCTCATTTTCTAGGTAGGAAGACAGGAAAAGTGTAAAATAAAAGATTCTTCTCTGTATGATGATTTGCATTTTTATTTTTTGAGGACAACCTTCCCTGAGGACTTTGTGTGGAACTTGTCACGTGGCCACCCCTAGGTGCAAGGGTGTCTGGAAGGACAGCCATTTACCTTTCTAGCTTCTATGGTAGAGGAAAGAGAGGGGGAGGGAGTTGGTATAGTTGTTGAGTGAGTATAGGATCTACCTCAAGAGTAACTCATCCCAGCACATAATCTGTAAGTCTGAACTGCAGAGGAAAGAAAGCATGGTAGCTAAACCTTATGGGTTGAAATATAGGAAACAATAAGAGTGAGGGAAAATACTACAAAGATAGTTGGGGTCTAGGATGGATGCTAGCATGAATAGTGTCTCCCACAAATCCATAAACACCTGGAACCTCTGAATGTGACCTTATTTGGAAATAGGGTCTTTTATTTATTTTTTTTCAAAGATTTTATTGGGGAATTGGGGGAGGGAAATAGCGTTGGGGAATCAGAGAAGGGGAACAGACAAATTGCTGTCCTTTTGTTCTTCAATTTAGTTGCGAAGGGTATGTTTCTTCACTGGCCCATGTTGGTATCGTCATTGCGCTCTTCCCAGATGAGGCAGATCAGTCGCCGGCCTCTGGATGGTCACTCACTGTGGCTATTGGCAGCTCACGCTGGCTGCCGGCCACTCACTGTAGCCTATGGCAGCCCACTGCAGCAGGGGCTGCAGCCTACACCATTGCCAGGGCTGGCACAGCCCAGCTCCAGGTGGAGTTGTTGTTAGCTGTAGAGGGCAGTGTCACTGGCCCTCATATGTGGGATCTGAACTGAGGCCGCTGGCATCCCAAGCCAGCTCTTAACCAATGCGCCACTCGGCTGGCCTGAAAATAGGGTCTTTTAGATATAATCAAGTTATGAAGGGATTATACTGGATTAGAGTGTATCCTAATCCAGTGACTGGTTCTCTCATAAGAAAAGGGAAATTTGGACACAGCAATACACATGGAGGGAAGTTGATGTGAAGACAGACACAGGGAAGATAGCCATGTGATGATGGAGGCAGCAGTTGGAATTATGCAGCTGCAAGGCAAGGAATGCCAAGGATTGCTGGCAACCACCAGAAACCAAGAAGAGTTATGGAAGAAATCCTTCCCTAGAGACTTCAGAAAGAGAACAGCCCTGCTGATACCTTGATTTTGGTCTTCAAACATTCAGAGCTGTGAGACAATACATTTCTGTTGTTTTTAAGTATGTAGATTAGCTCCCTAGCACAACACAGAGGACCACTTCTTATCCTTATCCCATCCCATTCTTGTTCTATGACTATACAAAGTACATCCTTTTTATCTTTTTTTATTTTTATTTATTTATATATTTTTTATTGGATAACAGTGTATTCTTTCCAGGACCCATCAGCTCCAAGTCAAGTTGTTGTCCTTCAATCTTAGTTGTGGAGGGCGCAGCTCAGCTCCAAGTCCAGTGGCCATTTTCAATCTAGTTGCAGGGGGCACAGCCCACCATCCCAAGCGGGAATTGAACCTGCAGCCTTGTCGTTCAGAGCACCCACTCTAACCAACTGAGCCATCTAGCCGCCCCTCTATTGTTTTAAGATACCCAGTTTACAGTACTTTATTATGGCAGCCTTAGGAATCTAATACAGGGCCCTATTGTGAAGTTCATGGACTATTATGAGATTTAGAATTGAGTCATTATACTGTGGACTACTATCCCAAAAGTGTTCTTAGGCATCCTGCAAGATGTTGGAAGATGTTCTGTAAGAAAATAATTCTGATGAACCAATAAATTTGGGAGGTATTTTTAATTTTATCTCTAACTTAGAAATTCACATTCAGTTTTTGGGGTACCAAAAACTGTGTAGAGAAACTGACTTTGCTTACCCTGTATTTTCCCCATGTATTTGATCACAGATTACTTTTTGTTTTTTCATCAAACACCATGTAACATCTCCAGAAACACATGTGTTCTGAGGATCTATCTTGGGTGAGAGATGTTAATGCAAGGAATGACAGGTCCCTGAAGGAGTGTTATGAGCAGTGTTATGTTTAGGAAAAGGAATCCTGCAGAGGTGTGTAAGATAAAGTGGAGACCAGAGGAACTGGAGGAAGGGCGAGAAGGCAAATCTGAGCAGCGAGTGTGGCAGTGACAAGAAGATTAATGGTAAAGAGATAACCAAATGAGAACTCACAAGGTGTGGAGACATTGGCTAGACAGCTCTCTCCTAGTTACAAAACAACAACTATAGTATTAAATAGATCTTTGTACACGTGAAATTGCTTTTGTCAAATTTGGATTAGTGTTCACTATAGCACTGTAGGAGTTTATTTATTTATTTTCTTCAGTTTGTTTATTTTAGCCAAATGTATATAAAATGTATTTTTCTATTTTACCTAAATGTGGTATTTCTGATTGTACATGCTCAAGAATTTAGCCAATGGTTTGTTCCCTACAAAAAGCAGATGAAGGTCATGAAGGAGGAGAGGATCTACAATGAAAATGTATTCTTAAATTCCTCAAACTGACTTTCTGACCAGTGGCTAAGGATTTATGGGATTCCCTACCCCACCTCACTCCTCCATTCCACCCCATCCACCCAAAGTGAGCTAGGTGTGCTTGGCTCCTTACCTCCAGGAGAGGCCAGTGAGAATTTTTCTCCTCATCACAGTTTCTAGAAGTGGCTATTATATTCTATGGACCTGCCATGGCAGAATTAAGATGAAATTTCCATGAAGACACCAGAAAGGAGAAAAATGCCACATCCGGTTGGAAATTTCCCATTTTCCAATGGTAGGTGGCACTCCTTTCTAAGTTAGGTTTAGCATCAGTAAATTTGTTTGAAAGGTTTATCTAAAAAATCTGTCATAAACTCCTTCCTCTACATCCCCTACTTAGAATCTGTCTAAAATTAACAACAGAATATTCTAGACTTTGATGACAGGTAATGCTCTGGAACTTGCCACCACTGCACTGAACAGTTCTGTGCTGTGCTGCGCACTCTGGGTTGAGTGCCGTAAGTTTACTCTATTCCTACTTGAGGGCAAAACTGAGTAAGAAATGGCAGTTGTATTTCAAATTGAGGTAACATTTAGAAATGATTTAAGAAATTTGAATAATGAGAACATAGACTTTTAAGATGCAGTCATTAGGAGGCTTGGTTTTACCTTTTTCATGCTTGAAGCAGGTCCTAAATAATGTTCTACCAACCTGTTATACAGCATTATAAATGGCATTGCATAGAATTCTTTACGTGTCTCTTGAACATGATAAAACACTTCTTATAATAAATTATTATGTGCTATTAATCATTCATTAAATGTTAATAACATTTATCAATGTTTATTTCCTTTAAAGTGGCAAGAAAAATAGGTATTTCATGTTGAAAAATATCAACTGAAATAAGGATTTAATTTTTTTTTCCAGATTTAACTCTAGACTGAAACAGATTTTTACCTTTTAAAATTTCTGGTTCTTGATATTAATATAGATAAAGAGAACATGTTTGCATTTCATAAGATACCCAGTCTCTATCGTGAAGAAAAGCTCTGTGAGAATATAAATAAGAAAAGAAAATTGGATCATGCGTTATGATTTGAAAACATTCTTTGTATATCTTAATAAGGAAAATGTCTCTAAATATTTAATCACATTCTTATTTAGTATATTCATGCCATCTTCTGGTGATGATCAGTTCAATTGGGAATATTCAAATTAATAGGTCTTGATAGCATCAAAGTAATTTGGTATTTCTACACAGAATCACTAGCTAACATTCTTCAGGTTGTCTGGAGTGCTGCAAATTGAAATGGAGCCACAATTGTGACTCCCCTTAGTAAAAGGAGATAGGGTGATTTTACATAATGACCATTCTGTTAGTGTTCTACTCCCAATATACCAGAATGAGTGGTAAATAAAATCAGGACTTAGACTTTTGAGGAGATGGGGGATATTGTGTTATAAAACCACATCTGATATGGTAGGTGCAGATCGATTTTATGTTATGTTTGTTATGATAACGTGTTCTGATAAGGTTTTCCTCTAGAGCCTTCCTTCAGAGAATGGGCCTTACTTGTGTCAATGCTTGGGAAGAGTTAAATTCCTAGACTAAGAAGCAGAACCTAGAAGGAAAGTCAAATTGGGGCCAGCATGAGAAAAAGAACCTCATTAGAGACTTTGCTTGAGTTTAGACCTTCAGGAATCTAGAATTATGTATGGGCTCTTTTTCATGATGGATGTTGTCGTTTTTGCATCTTGGAGATATGCTATGAGTTTCATAGAGAAACTTCTTTGTGGAAGACCTCAAATTTAAAACAAGCAAGCTACACCTTACAAATCAGGTTATCTATCAGATTATTCATTTCCCCCTGTGTTTATTTCCCCTTGGTTATTCTCTAACTCAGATATTTTCCAAGCGCTGTCCAGTGGAAAGATCTAAGGGTTCCAAAGACCCTCCTTACAAGGTAGGCCTTAGGATCCCTGATTCTGCTTCATCATGTTGATTGAAAGGTTTATCTAAAAATATCTGCCATAAACTCAAATTTAAAAAAAATGACAAATGGAATCCACCACCTTAAGCTTCAGTGAAGTTAACAGTGCCATAAGACATTCAGAGATGAGTTTTGTGGCTGTTAGGGAGTTTCTCTTCTCATCTCTCTTCCAACCTTCATTATGTGGTGACCAATATGGTGGTCTCTATAGTAACTAGCAAAACACACAAAGAGAAAATAAATTTCAGGAAATATTTTGGAGCTTTGAAGTATAATTGTGATTGCCCTCTGGGAAATTCTTACCCCACTATTATTGGATATTTTATTTTAATAAGAACGTCATGGTTTTCTTTCCTAGCTTAATTGTTTTTCTAAGAATTGCAGACATGGCTGGCAAAATATGTTGGAAGTATGGAGAGGTGAAGTGAAGTTTATAATACATTAAATTAATTGGATTAATATAACTGTAAATTTAGTTTCTTAAAGTAGAAATCTACAAGTTGGAAAGCCGTCATTTGAAATACCTTCAGATAGGCTCAGAACCAATTGACTGGTGAAATATGCATCAGATTCCAAAATGCCTGTCAACACAAGTTCTGCATGTTTACTATATGGTATAATAAATTCCTCAATGCTTGGTTTGACATTATTTAACTAATTTTGTTGTAATTTTTACAAAAGATACATGTAGGACCGGCCGAGTGGCGTGGTGGTTAAGCGCTGGCTTGGGAAGCTAGTGGCCCTAGTTCGGGTCCCACATATGAGGGCCAGTGACACTGCCCTCAAAAAAAAAAAGATACATGTATTTGCTGATATGACTTTAAATAAAACCACCTAAAATAACATATTTTATTATGAAAAAATTAACCATTATCATTGAATACTTACTAATTTCTGGGCAATACACTAGGTACTTTACATACATTATTGCAATTCATTTTTAAACAATCCTCTTACCTATTATTATACCTAATGCAGCCATTGGTTACATAAGTTTGCCAAATTAAGAATCTATCAATTCTATAGATATGACCATTGATATCTGTCGGCAACCAAAGTACTCTAACAACACGTATTTGACCACCATCATGTAACTTGCACATGTCCTAATCTATTAGTAGATTTTTTTTTTAAATCAAGAGGCATAATAGAACATTTTCATAGTATATTATAAATACATCCTCCAGAAAATATGAATGTTCTGTATTAGAAAAAAAATAACACAAAATGAACATACTAAAACACCAAAATAAACCCATTTTATCAGAATAGTTCCATTTCATAATGCCATGGCTCATACCAATCATTGTTCTCATTTTACATTGACTGCATAACCTTCTAAATATTGATGCATAGATAAATAAGTATATATTGGTAACTACATATAATATGTGTAGGTTTTAAATAGGATCACATTAGTTGGATCCTTTTAAAAACTTAATATACGTTTAATTTTTTATATATGCTGAGAAATTGCTTGAGGCCATAATTTCTAACAGTTGTTAGTATTCATCATGTTAATTAAATTCTCTGTTTTTGATCATTAAATGTATTTTCTGGTATATTATTTGATTTATGAAACCTTAACTTGTAAAACCTATGCTCATATTAAATTTAAAATTTCATATCTATATGGTGCTATATATAATACTATATGTATGTTTTACTATGTAAAAGGTGGTGATTGAATCATAATATCTATAATTAACATAGGCTAGTATAATTTTATTTGAAAAGGAAACATCTTATATCATATGTCTGGTTGATTAATTTTTATGGCAAAGTGATCATGGCTTTCAGGTTAAAAATTGTCCTTAGGACTTCAGTCTATTAAGTTAGAGAAGAAGAGAAAAGGTGAAAGGAAATTACTGCCTATCACAAACTGACTCAAACAACATGTAATTCCTCCTTAGTCCTTTGATCCGTAGCTAAACATTTAATATTTCTACTGATGCAGAATACTGTCTGAATGATAACAAATGCATTCAGGTGCTCGTAAGTGTATTTTTACTATGAAGTTTCTTATTTGTCTATTGCATTAGTCCTTCAGTATTTCGAGCACTATTTTTGGCAAAGTAGATGTGTGAGGTACATACGAGGTCTGACAATGAAGTTTACAAACTTGCCACCGTGCACTCACATTGGCAGCACTGTACAAACAGCTGGGTAAGGTGTCATAACCTTGGGATATCTGTGTCTCACACCTCTGTTCCTGTCAACGTGTGGCGGTGTCTTGCTGAGTGGTGTTCATTATTGTTGTTTTTGTGTGCCGTCGCTAGAATGTCTGAGCTTGAATTAGTGCAATGAACAAACATTTCTTGTTAAACTTAGCAAGAGTGGAATTGAAATCAGGGACATGGTAGTCCAAGTTTATGGGAATAATGCCATGAAGAAAATGGCAGTGTACAAATGGATTAAATGTTTTTCTGAGAGGAGAGAATGCGTCATTGATCAAGAGAGGTCAGGGCAGCCTGTAACAAACAGACCTGACGAAAACATTGCAAAAATTCGTCACATTGTGCATCAAAATCGTTGGCTGACTGTGAGAAGCATAGCAGACCAAGTAAACATCGATAGAGAAACAAGAGAATCTTAACTGAAAATCTTGGCATGAGAAAGGTGTGTGCAAAAATGGTCCTGAAGGAGCTCATTGATGAAAAAAAGCAAAGGAGAGTCAAAGTTTGCCAAGACCTTTTGGAGAGGCAAGACAATGTTTTGGGACATGTTATCACTGGTGAAGAAACATGGGTGTACCGATCCGACCCTGAAACAAAGGGTCAAAGTGTACCGTGGAAGTCAACCAGTTGTCCACAACCAAAAAAGTTCCATCAGTCCAAATCAAGAGTCAAAACGATGTTGCTAACCTTTTTTGATATCAGAGGGATTATTCATTATGAATTTATATCAACTGGACAAACAGTTAACCAAGTATACTTTTTGGAAGTGCTGAAAGGCTGCGTGAAAAAGTTAGACGACCTGAACTTTTCGCCAACAATTCATGGCTCTTGCATCACGACAATGCACCAGCTCACACGGCACTGTCTGTGAGGGAGTTTTTAGCCAGTAAACAAAGAACTATATTGGAACACCCTCCCAACTCACCTGATCTGGCCCCCAATGACTTCTTTCTTTACCCAAAGGTAAAGAAAATATTGAAAGGAAGACATTTTGATCACATTCAGGACATCAAGGGTAATACAATGACAGCTCTGATGGCCATTCCAGAAAAAAAGTTTTAAAATTGCTTTGAAGGGTGGACTAGGCGCTGGTGTTGGTGCCTAGCTTCCCAAGGAGAATACTTTGAACGTGACAGTAGTAATATTCAGCAATGAGATATGTAGCATTTTTTCTAGGATGAGTTCACAAACATAATTGTCAGACCTCATAGTAACCAAAAGTCACTGTTAACCATTTGTTATATAGTACTAATGTTGACATATTCAGTGATGCTTGATTGAATGGTTTTTGAATTTGGTTTCTTGTTTCAGGAAGAAATTTCATTACTGACAGAGATATATTGTCACAAGAAAAGAATGGAAAAGGTGATCTTGTGCTTGAGAATGCTTTCACGTGGACCTGATGTGTGACAATGTGTATCACACACCACTAAAGCCAACTTTAAACAGAACCATTAAAGCCAGATGAAGAAGTCAAAACTGATACAAGAGCTTATAGCCAATGGTGTGTTTACTCCAGATTCTCCTTTTCTGGTCCTGTCAAATGCATTGAAGAGTAACACTCAAAGCCCTGATGTGGTATATATTGTGGGCTATTAGCCAATGCCAATTAATACAACAAGTTATTTAACCTTCAGAAGATTCCTTGAACAGTAATTAAAATTTTGAAATTGAACAATAATTTTATAAGCATTTTATGAGTAATCATTCTAATAACCAAATTAAAAAAATCAGGATTATACAGTTTCAAGTAGAGATAAATAAAATTGAGTAATTTAGATGAGACCAAATTATGAAATGCCTTAAAAATTGGATGGAGAAACTTAGATATGCAGAACACAAAAGGAAGACATTTAATTTTGCAGAATGAAAATGTTATTCTAAGAAGATTAATCAAAAATGATATTTTGATCCATTAGTTATTAAAAGTAAATAAGATATTGATATAACACAATGGATTAAGAACATCTTATATTGTCAAGTAGGTTCACTTTATAAAGAATAAAAGTACCCTATGTAGCATGTTTAATGATCAGTGGTTGCTGAAATGATGAGTTAAATCCATCTTCAATCAAATAATAGCTTTGAGCACAAGAAGATGAGAAAATCATAAAGTAATAAATCATTCAAAAGGAGCAGATCACCAAAATAGGATTTGTGTGTACGTTGTCTTAAAAATTAGGATTCTTGGGCCGACCGAGTGGCGAGGTGGTTAAGCGCTGGCTTCGGAAGCCAGCATCCCTGGTTTGGGTCCCACATATGAGGGCCAGTGACACTGCCCTCAAAAAAAAAAAAAAAAAAAAAGAAAAATTTGGATTCTTTTCTAGTTTTTACCACCATCCGTAACAGCTTTTCTTAATTCACTGGGCCTTGTGAAACTACGGTGAAAAATGAAATAATTGGACATCATTATCTCTAAAGTTTCACCTTGCAATGTATCATTGTATTTCAGCAATCCTTGATGCACACTTTTCACATTTTAACTTCTCTGAAATTGGGATGTGTTTGTATCTTACAACCACCATTGTCTTGCTAGCAGTTATGTCATTCTTGTCATTGCCTGCCCACGTGCACTTTTGGTAATCGCTTTTAATATCATTTCAGTTGAGTTATGTTACTAAACATGTTGGGTTTCATTGCTTTTCAATTTTATTAGTAATCACTGCATAATTTAGTTTGAAATATAGAATCACTTGGGCATGAAAATACAGCGGTAGGGCATAAATTTGATGTTATTAAAGCAAATACTTATCATTGGGGGGGATGAACACGATTTCATGATTTTGTACAAAGAAGTACAAAAATGTCTTTATGAGACCCCAGAGAGAATCCCATTATAAAGAGTCGTTGCCGTTTTAGGTTTTCTTATATTCTTTTGAATTTGCCTAATATACTCCGGGCAATGTCATCACTCTGGGCAGCAGAAATCTCCAAAACACTTGGAAATAGAAGAGCAAACTTAAAAGCAAAAGGAGTCAGATCATATGTCTGTCATGCATGACTTTCTTTAAAGAAATTGTCATAATTTAATTTGTGACATATTTCTTCTTCCTTGTTTTAGTGAGTCTTACAATTAATGCTCGCTTAGATATGAAGAAACCTGGTGTGTGCTTCTAAGCAGCCAAAATTGATTTCCCAAATTTCAGGCATTATCTAACATATTTTACTCACATATAATTCCAGATCTCTTATGTAGCTGACTCTCAAATTGTACAGAGACCTAAAGAATGGTGATAAGCATCAGTTTAAGGGATTAAGAAGTATAAATTGATAGCTACAAAATAGCCACAGGATGTGAGGTACAGCATAGGGAATATAGTCAATAATGTAGTGACTGTGTGTGGTGCCCAGTAGGTGCTGGACTTGTTGGGGGGATCACTTCATAGATTATATGGATGACTGGCCACTGTGTTGTATAACCTGAAGCTAATATAAAATAATATTGAATACCAACTGTAATTGAAATATTAAAAAAATTGTGTTAAGTGCACAACAGATTGAAAAAAAAATTCACAAGTGTTTATGTGGAGGAGTATAAGTTTTAGATTTCACTATACAATATCTGCATAGAACTAGCTATAGAGTCAACATTACATTGGACTTGGGCCAGCTGAGTGGCGCAGTGGTTAAGCGCTGGTCTTGGGAAGCCAGTGGCCCTGGTTCGGGTTCCACATATGAGGGCCAGTGACACTGCCCTCAAAACAAACAAACAAACAAACAAAAACCCGTTACATTGGACTTCGTATTTGTAATATTGCAATGAATTTACAAGCAAGCTAAACAAAGAGACTGAAACAGTAGGGATTATCTCATGAGATGCACTGGCAGTTGGGAATCATTAAAAATAAAGATTTTCAGCCATGAATTCAGTTGTGATGATCACACGCAGAAAGTTAGGATCAGAGCCTAAATGTCATCCCTGCGCCCAGCAATCTTGATCATTTTTATAACTTTCAATGACTTCTCAGATTCCTAATGAGAAATCCCAGGTTAGTCTCAAATTATGAAGCATTGTGAAATACCGTAATGCCCAAATAAAGTAGGCATAGTCCTTACCCACCTATTCAAAATAAGGCTGAGGTGTTAGACTGTAAAAAACTGCTTTGGAACATACATACTTTTTAAAAAGCCAATTCCGCAACATTTTCTCAAGAGTTGCTTTTCTGTACTTTCTGCATCCGCTATTTTCCTTCATGTGTGCAGCAGTGTTTTGCAATTATTGGCCATCTTTCACTCCTGATTTCCCTTGTAGAAGATTGATTAGCACAATCAGTCACTGGAAAGCAATTTTCATCACCAAAGGCAGCTTCTTTTCTCTCTTGATTAGCAGCCCTGCTGCAAGTTATTCAGCAGAAATAGATAATCTGTAAGGACACTGCCAGACACACATCCTGATAAGAAAAAGATGGTGGAACCTGAATATTTCTGACAATATCCCGGGTAGACAAATGATCAGTGCAGCCTTGCAGCCTCGTGTTTCTGTGATATTCCTTTTTTATTTGGAGAACTGGGCCTTCAGTTTTTGTTTTTGTTTTTCTCATTTCTGTAGGACTCTTTGGGTCTTTGGGAGCACACATTTGTGATCTGTGAGAAGAGGGGGAATGCCTACTATGTATCATGATCAAAAGCCAATGACTCCTTATTTCTATATGTATGTTCTGCCACCCACACTAAAAGCAGTGTCTATCTGAATAAGACAAATGAAATTCAATTGAACCAGATAATTGTCTGCTTGTTCCTTTAAATTGTGCATTATTATTTAGTAAATATTACTTCTGCTTCAATTTGAAATAAGTTTAGGGAGGAAATATTTATGCTGGCAACAGACTAGACTAATAAAAGGGAAAGTTCAATAATTCTTTCCTCCTAATGTTGTCGGAGAGTGGGCCTTTCTCGGCGCAAAGTCCAGGTCCTTGGCAACTCGAGCAAAGAATTGAACGAGATACCAGAGTAAAGCAGTAGAATAAGTAGTTTATTAGAAAAGATAGTACATTTAGAAATAAAAGTAGACCTGAGTACTAGAGGATGGCTCAAGGGCCCATTACTAGAAGTTACATACCAAAGAGTGTGGAGTGGGCCACGCGCAAAGGCGAGGCTCAAAGGGAAGAAGCAGCAGCAGCCCCGGGCTTCCCAGGACTTGGGGTTTTTATCCTTTTTCTCTAGAATGGGCTGTTCTTTCTGGGCGTAGGACCACTTGATTGGCACCTGTGATTAACAAGAGGTACTGCGTAGGTGTGAGTGACGGGTCTGATCTAGTTGGATATTTTGTGTCCATTTGCTCTTCCCGCAGGGGTAGGTAATTACAATACAAAGGGGAGTTTTGGGTGGAGAGGGGAAGTGCCTCAGGAGGCTGCACTCTGGGATGTGTAGGAATGCAGAGACCCAATGCCTTCCTCTAACTGCCTGCCTAGTTTCTCCTTGAGAGACATGATCCCCATAAAATCTCTATGGGAAGCTGAGGGACAGGAGGTCTCTTCTTCTGTATCTGCTTCCTGCTGGGCAGGGGCATAGAGCTGTCCCTGCCTATTGGGGTTCACAGAACTCTCACCCTAGCTGGTCTCAGATGAGAGGAAGGGGTCTCAAGCTCCACCTGGAAGACCGTGTTGGCTTCTTTGCTTGTTGGGGTATCCCCTGCATCCTCAAGGCTCCTGAATGAGGACAAAAATATAAATCTGTTAATTCTTATGAAATTTGTGGCTATTCAGTCCATCACTCAGGGGCCATGTCAGTTGTCTGGACACAGAATGGGTTTGACATTTAGCTTCCTGGTCTGGGGGAATATTAGGAAGTCTCAGGCTTTCAACTAGTTATCTGAAGCAGGGGTAGGAGACTTACATTGTTTCAGATTCAGGAACTGTTTTACAAAGCAATTAAGAAGTAAGGGGGATCTTCAGTCCAGGATTCACAAACTGGTTAGAAGAGCAATCAAAGCCCAAGAGCTAAAAAAACTAAAGAACTAGGGAGGAGACTTAACATTTTTATAGAAAAGGAAACATTAAAGTTTTTCAGTGGTGGGGGTTGGTGCTGCTCAGTTGGCCGGTAACACTAATGCTTGCTTTGCTTTCTCTGCTCAGAAGGAAGAAGGCATGAGGAAGCAGCAGGATAGAATGGAAAAGTTAATAGATTTTAGATTCATATCAGGTTACAATCTCCAGCAGGCCCACTTAATAGCTGTGTGGCTTTGAACAAGCCAATTAACATTTCTGAACTTCAGTTCTCTCATCTGTAAAATGAGCACAATAGTAATCACTTTGTCAGGATTAGAGATAGTATATACAACAAGCCCAACTCATACTAGGTTCCCAGTAAATGATAGCTATTTTATTACCTACAACTACATCTATCTACCTTCGTAGATAGATAGATAGATAGATAGATAGATAGATAGATAGATAGATAGATAGATAGATAGATAGATAGATAGAATAACATAGAAGGCTAAATTGAAGCTATAATTTCAGGCTCTTACCTGGAGGTGAAAAGAGGTAAAGAAACTTCATTTAAATGTTTAACTCCAAAATGGTGGGCCGGCCAAGTAGCGCGGTGGTTAAGCGCTGGCTTGGGAAGCCAGCGGCTCCGGTTCGGTCCCACATATGACGACCAGTGACACTGCCCTCAAAAACAAACAAACAAACAAAATGGTTTTAGCCTGTGTAAAGCTGAATCACCAAGTGGCACAAACAGTGGTGCCTTAGATGAAAAAAACAAATGACCATACAAAACGGATTAGAGAGTAATTTTATTTTTGAAACTTTAGTCTCTAAAGAAATAGCTGTGGATGTTTATACTTTTTAACAATCAACACAACTTAATACTCTCTGTATCCTTTTCTCCCTGTCACAATATCACATCCATGGCAGCAGAAACCAAGTCTTTCCTTCCCCTTCCTCTACAAAATGCTCCCAAAGTCCCCAACCGCCAAACCTTGATATAGTCAAATCTATTCTCTGTCTTCATCATTACTCTCTGCTGTTTCCAATATCCTAGTTCGATTCCATTGTATCCATCTTCTGTTATCCTTTATCTTGACCGTTTTTCCAATTCTACCCAACCAAAGGCCCCTCCGAACCAGAATGCAACGAGTTGGGCTGGGGAGCACCTGTGAATACTCTCAAGTTAACTACACCTCCCCTCACCCCAGTCCATCTTTCTCCTTTCCAACTGCATGTTGAATATGCATCAAATTTAGAGTGGCCAATTCCTTTGTTTTCTGTTATTCAGGATATTAGGGAAGAAGATTCCTTGGGCTGTTTTAACCCCTGTTATTTATAATTTCTATCACTGTGACAGCAGAGAGCAAAACCAAAAATGTATATATTGCAAGAAAACTAAGAACTAGTGTAGGACTGTAGGAATCTCTTGGTGGCACCCTCTGAAAACAAATTCTGGAAATGGCATGAAGCATCTTTGAAATTGGGAAACTGTTTTATTGATTTACAGGGCAATTTTCACAAAATGAATGTCTGAATGGACTATGCGTGTGATTAAGAATGAGTAATCATCAAGGCCAGAATTTTTTATTTCATAGAAAGCAAAGTTGAAATTTTTTCCTCTGAAGGATTAGGAGTGGACATTATACAAAAACTCTAGGGGGTATGACCAATTGTGCTTTATATTCATTTCTTTTATGCTGTGGGCCTTTTCTGGCTAACATGTTCCACTTCCAGAAGAGAAAGGCACAATGTACCAGTCAATTTCCTAAAATACAAAATAAAGCCAATTTCATGTATCATCACATGTGAATAAGCTATTTAAGAGCTGAGACTGGTTGCAGCATCACTTCCTCTGAATTACAGTGATAATTCAAATTTAAAAGGCTCCACAACAGTGTTGCAAAGAAGGAAATATACTGGGCGAATAGACCAACCTACACCAAATTTAAATTTATATACGCCCAGCTGCTAGAAAAATGCAAAACTACCAAAAGGGAAGCAAGGGCTACAGAAAATTTTCTGAATATTAGCATGAGGTTACTATGGTGTATTTTTGCTATGATGTGTAAAACTAATTTTAGCAAATAGTGGCCCTCTATCATTGCCTCTTTATTATAATATTTGTGCAGCCAATTTCTCAAAGTGTGTAAATTTGATGAAAAAAAACACTTATTGAAGAATTGATATGGTTGTAGTCATCAAGTAGTTGCCACCAACAGTATTTACATGCTGATTGTGCTGCATATATTGTTTCTCATCCATCACAGCAACGCTTGTACAAATGATTTATAAAATTAATACAGTGACTAGGACACATCTTCATAATAAGTGTTCTAGATGACACAGCTTCAGATTTAGGGAGCCCTATTCTTCACTGTGGCAGTCACACAATCAGCAATATGGAGGTGTGTGAATGCAAAGGCAATATAAATTAGACCTGTGATTTTGGGCTTTTCCCTGTGAAATTGCACCTGAATGACCTTATATGGCTTTGATACATGGGAAAAGGACATTTCAAGTAATTTAGACTTGTACCTACATGAGGAAGATCTTTTATGTAGTGTCCACTAGGAATTTTGTTCTGGGATTCTAATGCTCCTAATAGGCACTTCTCTCATTAGATGAAGTGGATCTATTTCCTGTCACCTAACTGTGTACAAAAAAAGGTCTGTTATCTTATATATAATTTGTGTAATATATCCTAATTTCATAACCTTGTCTTGATTTATGAAAATAAGTGCCATCCATTGTTGTCCTCGGATCTAATCTTCTCTGAAGGTCTAGGTGGTGGTTTTCCCAGACATGTGGAAGAACGGACTCTAGAGACTGTAGACTTTCGGTGGTGGAGAAATGGTTGGATCCGTGGCAGTATGAGGAATGCTTGCACTTGATGTACCCCTGAAGTTTCACTGGAATTGTGACACAGAAACTTCAGGAGTCTGTAATGCTGCTATTACAACTGGAGCAAGACTGTTTCTGTCCTGAAGTCTGTCAGAACAGTTCGACAGACCAGTCTTTAGAGCACTAGTAGGTTAAGGCACCGGCATGCGTTTATTAGTGTTCATTGATAAGTAGAGGCTGCTGACACTCAGAGATGTCAATCTGACACCTTCTATTGAATGATTTTGCCGTTTCTGCAGCACATGATTAGGTAGTAGTTGAAGTTGATTTGTTTTTATATGTACTGCAGCAATTTTCACCTTCATTTAAAATATCTTGCTGCTTACTGCTTGCCTATAAACTCTGAAACACTGAATATCATAGGGGAGATCAATATGTTTATCAGGGCTTTTTGTTGTTGTTGTTTTTTTAAACACTAAGTCAATCACCTATATTGTGTGACATGCTTCCTGATTCTTTTTCATCCTTCTTTAAATTCTTACTGGGGATCAGTTCTCTCCGTGTCCATGGATGAAATCTTTGACATGTCCCCTAGCTTTTCCAGTCATTCTTAAATAATAAAAAAAAATTTAATCTCTTTAAAGTATTGACAAGTTCAATTTCATCTCATAATGACTTAACTCCAGTCTAGTCTAGTGCTATTTCAAATGCTAGGCTTATTCGGAGTTAACCTGTTCTCCCTAAGCACAGACCTTCTTGACTACTGGAAGTTAACAGCAGGAAAAGGACTTGAACAAGCTTCTTAGTTGTTTGCTAATTACCGCACGGTTGACCCCAGGGCAATTGCGAAAGGGCAAGAGCTTAGTTGCCAACAAGTGGCTGGGTCACTTGGAACCTGGTGTTGGGCACTTTGGTGATATTTTTCTAATGATGCCTCTTTCCTTCCCATAACGTATTAATGGGGTCCTTAGCAATTTTCCTGTTGGAGACCTCCCACTTCAAATCCTTGGTGAGATGAATGGCTTTTGTCTAGCTGGTTGTACATAACTTCACCCTTGGCCTCTGGGCTTTTAGCGGTTGCCAATTGGGGTCCCTATGTATCTCCCCAATGAATCCTCTGGGTTGGAGTAAATTTTGAGAAAACCCAGATTAGATCCCTTCTTCAAAGTCATATGTGGTCCCCTGGAAACCTGCACCTCTGTTCCACCTTTGTTGGAAAAAAAGCTGGCTCCCAGAGCAGCCCTTTCTACTCTGCCAGCCTCAAGGGGCAGTGCCGGCTGTCAGGGCCCAGGGCAGGCCGTCCCATGATTACCCACAATGTCACATTGATTATTTCGAAGTAAAATCACCTGAGAAGCAGCAGGAACAGGAAAAGCCCTCTGACTCTACTCTGTACCCCTAAAAGGAGGAGATAAATCATGCGATCGGTGCTCTCCCTGCTCCTGAGAGCTGAGAGACACGCTTATCACAAAAGTTATATTATAAAATCCAGAGTTGCAAAAGCCTGTATAAACAAACCTTGTACTGCCTTTACTAATTTACTGCCTGCCGGGAGCCGACAGCATCCTGGTGTCTGACTAGGCCACATTGAAATAAAGATTCATGCTCAGCACTGGATGTCTGGGATGCTGCCTTATGGTTGATCATGTAATATCTCCTGTCTCTATGAACCCATGTGCCTTTCCTTCTATAGGAGACAGTATACTCACTGCATTTGTGACAAGTTCCTGTGGTACCCTGATGATAGCTGGTTGTGTAAGCCAACGACGGGGCAAGATTTCCTTAAGAAAAGGAAACTCCCTAAAACAGGCTACAGCCTGAGGGGACCCCTGAACTGAGATATTGGGGACTCAAGCCCCTTGGCCTATGCAGCTGTGAAAGGTTTCCTTGGAGATCAGGAGACCAAGGTCTCTCGGCCATGAGAGTTCTGATAAGAGACAACTTACTGACCATGAGGTATTTTAATTAACCTTGTTTTAACTCTTTGCTTTGTACATTGCTGTAGCAACAAAAACAGAAGCTCTGACTGAGAAACAGATGTTCCCCTCTATTGCAAAAATGTGCAGCTCTTCGTAGGATAGGAAAAGTTTGAGACTCCTTTTGCTACTAAGTTCAAGTATACGCCCTGTAAGGTAGTCATGGTAACCGGTGTACCCTGGAAATATACAATTACAAAAAGGTAAAAACTCTGAGAAAGAGAAAAACATCCTGGTCATGTGAAACATAACTTGCAGTAGAGGTAATGGTCAGAAGCCCCTATAAAAGGGGCCAGGCTTTAATAATAATGTGTGTGTGTGACACTCCTGTGAACCTCTTTCCGGTGTCTCCCTCCTTCTTTCTCCTCGCTGACGCCATCCCACCCAAGGGAACCCCTGGTCCTGCGGGGGCTGGATCCCTGCAACTGCCTAAGCCCAAACCTGGCTTAGATTCCTTTCTAATAAGCACTGACTTTCTTTGTCCTGTCAATTTCTCACAAATGTATTGTTTCTTTGTCTAAAAATGTATAAAAGGTGCCTAGTTTGATCATTTCTTTGAGCCTCATTTTATGATCTGAGCATCATATTGTGATTCTCCCATGCACATGTATTAAATTGTTTTTTTTTTCTCCTGTTAATCTAGTCTCGGGTCAACTTTATCATTTTATTATTGATCCAGCCACAAAAACTAAAGGATAGAGGATAGAGGGGGGACATTCTCCCCCTCCCTGACACAGCCTTAGGATTCGTAAGCAGAAATCAAATGCTTGTCTTCTTGGTCCTCAAGCTCTTGGAAACACATCTGAAGGTTTTCTTATAGATCTCAAAGCTCCTCTCACTTGAGTTGAGGGGAGGTGAAATATGGCACAATTAAATCATCCCTGAAATAAATCCTCTTACTACTGCATACACCTACACACTTACCAGAGTGGCTAAAATGAAAAAAGAAAATACTGAGTGTTAGGGAGAATGAGGAGCAACTGGAACTCTCATTTACTACGGGTGCAAGTATAAATTGGTACAGTTACTGGAACATGTCGTGGCATTATATACTACAGCTGAATATATCTATTCTCTATGACCTAGCAATTCCACTCTTTAGAAATATATCTAACAGACACGTGTGCATATGTTCAACATAAGTATGTTTGTAAAAGGCCTATTTGTAATAATAGCCCCAAATTGAAAAATCGCTCAATTACCCATCAATAATAGAATGGAAAAATAAAGGGTAGTATATTCACACAATGGAATGCTGTACAGCTTTGAGGATGATCACTCTATAGCTGCACACACCAATATATAAAACACATGATATTGAGCAGATGAAGCAAGGCACAAGAGTACGTACTCCATGACACCATTTATATAAAATCCTTCACGTAGGCCAAGTTACTCTGTTATGCGAGAGGTCAAGAATGGGTTGATTGGCTGGAAGAAGCTGGGGGGAGGAATCCATGGTGCTGGTATTGTTGTTGCTAGTGTTATGGGTAAATTTAATTCATAAGATTTTATTGAGCTGCACACTTACGATACATGCCCTTCTCTTTTGGATATAATACTTCAATAAGAATTATAAAACAAAAACAAACCAACAAAAATGAAATTAACTATCTTGACTTTTAAATCCCACCTTCTTATCTGAGCTGGAGGTGGGTGATGTGTTAGTGCTGGAAGACCCAGCATTGGACCATCCCCTTTGCAAATCCTGTATGGATAAGCCAGCCCCTTGGCTTAAATTGTGTGGTTGCCAGACAACTATTGTTCTCTCTTCTCAGGCTTAGTGGTCTCTCTCTGATCTTACAGGAAGAATTACATTTATCATCCTGTTACATAAATGATAAGTTTGGTACAAAACTATCAGAAGCTTGGGAACCCAAATGAAGGACTTTGCACAAGCTTACTGGCAGGTACTATAGGTGACAAGGTGCCAAAAACCTTAAAAATACTAAAACCTTACCAAACGGGACCTGAGGTGACAATTGTTTCTACATTAGCCTTGAGGGTCGCAATTCCAGATTCATTCTGCCCAGATCTTTTGGTAATAGCTATATTAATTCACATTGGATATAGATGGATGCAGTGAAGAAGCTGAATTGGGAGGGCTTTGTAGAAAATATATAGCAGAGAAAAGGGATTTAATTTACACTAGTCTTTGTTAATTATTTTCTCATGATGCTGGCACGCACTCTGAAATTAGCAAATATGTAAGATTCTTTGTGTCACATTCTTTTTTTCTCACATTCACACATACCCTGGACCCCAAAGAGGTTGCACCTATGGAAACAGTGCCCAAGTAGCATGATATTTGGACAGGCTCTCTGAAAGAGAATTCATTGCTAGTCACAGGCATGAAGAATTTCATGTTTGAAGATAAACATGGACAAATTGTTTTCCAATTGGCAATGTCATCAGCAACATACGGTATTATCAAATTCCCATATCCTCATCAATGGTGATATAATTTACTTAAATATACACATACCCATAGATGTTATATATGTATCTATATGCATATAGGTGTATGCACATATGTATTACATAACTTGCATAGGTGGAAATCGCCCTTCCAACATTTTTAATGTAAAGAGAGAGAAAGCATTTTGACCATAATTTTATCTTCAATTTTTAGGAAAAATCTTTTCAGCACAAAATGACGGTTTTATTGAGTTGCTCTTTTTCTGACAAAATATAAAACTGAACTTCTGATCAATCTCTAGCAAAGAAATTCTATAAGGGAGCATAAGGACAATAGTCTCAGGTTCCTCAATTAGTTTAAAAATTGACAATGCCATCAATCTCAGAAGACCTTGGTAGATATTATCTGAAATAGTGTTCACTCTTTTGTTCAGGGCATTGCATTATCCAATGCCAAGATAATGCCAGAGTAAATTATTAGCAATTATTTTTCTCTCTTTCAATAGCTGGAACATAGAGCAATTCCTGTGTTTTCCTTGTATGTAGTTTATTAGAACATATGTTGTAATTTCAGAACAGATTCTCCTATAACTATCTGAAATTATTATTATCATGATTTATGAAACCATTTCTGAGTGGGAAAATTTCTCAAAATATACCAAAGAAACTAATGGAGCTCTTAGAATTTTCAATTTTAGTATATTATGAAGCAATAAGAGACTTGCTTTATAGAACTTATTTAGAATCTTACAATGCTACTTCAAGATGCTTCCTACTTTAGGATAAGTTAGATTATTATCATAGAACTAATCTTTATTCTGTGTTAATATTAGTATTCTTACTCAAATATTCATATTGTATCATATACCAATTTTTAACAGCTTTATTCATGGACACATATATACCATACAATTCACACATTTAAATGTACAGTTGAAGGTCTTTTAGTAAATTATAGAGTTGTGCAACCATAAACACAATCTAAAATGATACCACTTGCCCATTTAAATTCACTCCACATCTTATCCCCTGTCCTTGACAATTATTAATCTATTTTCTGTCCCTGTAGGTTTCCCTTTCCTGGATATTCTATGTAAGTAAAACCATACAATATGTCCTCTTTGATATTGGCTTCTTTCACTTAGCTCTTTTTTTTTCTAAGATTCATCTATGTTGCTGCTTGTAGCAGTAGCTCCTTTTCTATTGCTGAGTAATACTCCCTTTTATGTATATACCGCATTTTATTTATCCGTTCGTCAATTGATGAGCATGTGGGTTATTTTTAGTTTTTAATTATTAGATATAAAGCTGCTATGAACATTTGTGTACAAGTCTGTGTGTGGACATTTGTGTTCGTCTCTTTTGGGTAGATACTTAGGAGTGAAATTGCTAGGTTGTTCGGTAAATTGTTCTGTGAGTATCTAGTATCACAACTCAGACAGTTGTGATGTTGGCCTGCCCTGATGGTTTACCACCAAGATACCTATTGTTTCAGACAAAGTCCCTGCATGTAGGTCACCAAATCAGGGCAGCCTACACTGGCAGTGAGGCTCCTGACTTTTATGGCTTGCCCACCTTGGCAAAACTACCATCCAGAAGGAGTTTATTGAGAGGAAGGGGAAGAAAGGGAGCAGGTACAAGTGAAAATGCTGTAGATTGACGCTACTTGTATCTGAAGCCTGAATTTCAACAGTTTTCTGAGTATACACAAAGGCTTCTCAGAGTGTTGTATTCCTTTGGTTGATTTCCTAACAGTATTGAAATGACAGTTTTGACAATTTTGTCCAGTTGTATCATTGTGTGTTAGGTAGAGGATTTGCCAATCTCTTCACTCCACCATCCTGGAAGTCATGTCTCCTCCAAATACCAGTTTTCAAACTTTTTAAAAAAACAGAGCTATCAAGGCATCTTCTTTAGAGTTATCAGGCATCAATTGTTATATGAGTATAGATAGGCTAGAGAGTATTATTTCATAGAAATATACTAAGTTGAGAATACAATAAAAGATATAAAGAACTTTCCACATGTCATGCTACCTCCATGTAAAGGAATAAACATAAATCTGACCTTGAACCAATGATGTAGCAACACTTAATGTTTTTACATAGTTTTGAACTCTTCTTATCCGATTCCCAAGTTCTCCACCTGCACACACACACACACACACACACACACACACACACACACATCTTTCCATTAATAGTGACATTTAATTAATTATGAACATGATTCCCAATGGCTAATTGTGGATTAGGTCATGAATGTCAGCGGGGGCCTCATACTTGCATACTGGCCTGTTTCTTCTAGTAAGAAAAGGTAAGAACAAGAAGAGTTTGGGCTGCACTGCTGAGCTCCCACAAGCCATTTAAAAATACTTAACTAATGTTCATTTGGAAACCCCTCATTGTAAGTCTCTCTCTCTCTCTCTCTCTCTCTCTCTCTCTCTCTCTCTCTCTCTCTCACACACACACACACACACACACACACACACACACACCCCAATCAGTTTGTCAGTTAATTGCCTGTGACGAAAGTTAATGTTCTAATAAACTAGGTATTAACTGATGTAATGAATGGTATCATGTAGGTTATTGCCATTATAAACCATACTTAACAGTTTAGAAAATCAATAACATATTAAACAAAGGTTAGTGCTTCTGGAAGAGTTTCTTGGCACACAGTTGTTTTCTGACAGATCGTGACTGATTCTTCTGCTTCTTGGAAGACAGGACATGTTATGGTGACTTAGTAACTATTTAAAGTTTGTGTATATGAAAAAACAGGGCCGGCCGAGTGGCGCAGTGGTTAAGCGCTGGCTTGGGAAGCCAGTGGCCCTGGTTCAGTCCCACATATGAGGGCCAGTGACACTGCCCTCAAAAAAAAAAACAAAGGAAAACAAAACATATACACACAGACATCAATAAGCCACAGAACCATATCTCAACTTCCGTCAATGGCGCAGCTCCTTTATAGATCTATACATGGGGGAAGAGGCAGGGAAAGGGAGGGAGGCTAAGATCCAGGCCCGATGTTTGTTTCCATTGCTTTCTCCACACACAAATGCAGTTATTGATTTATGGTGAATAAATGACAAGCAGAGAATAGGTTAACATATAAGGTCAGACGATTAAGTTTGCAATTGCATCCTAGAAAAAGTGCTACATACCTCATTGCTGAATATCACTATGGTCACCTTCGAAGTACTCCCCTTGGGAAGCTATACACCAATTACAGCACCTAATCCACCCTTCAAAGCAATTTTGGAATTCGTTTTCTGGAATGGCCATCAGAGGTTTTGTCGCATTACCATTGAGGTCCTGAATATCATCAAAATGTCTTCCTTTCAATAGTTCCTTTATCTTCAGGTAATGAAAGAAGTCATTGGGGGCCAGATCAGGTGAGTAGGGAGGGTGCTCTAACAAAGTTATTTGTTTATTGGCTAAAAACTCCCTCACAGACAGTGCCGTGTGAGCTGGTGCATTGTCGTGATGCAAGAGCCATGAATTGTTGGCGAAAAGTTCAGGTCATCTAACTTTTTCATGCAGCCTTTTCAGCACTTCCCAATAGTAAACTGTTTGTCCAGTTGGTACAAATTATAATGAATAATCTTTCTGATATCAAAAAAAGGTTAGCAACATCGAACTTAATTGTAAGACCTTCGTATTTCAGAGTTTTCTTTAAATGTGAGTTTGCTGTCCCCAGCAGTCAGGAGTAGTGCTAGTCCGGTGAACATACTCTTCATGCTATGGCTATTTACTTAACATCTCTGCTTATAAACACTGTCTTGAAACTGCCAGTTAGAGAAATGCAGATTCACAGAAGACTTAGTGGCAACAGTTCCCAGTGCAAGATTTTCGGTATTCTGTCAGAATATGTCCCCCTGCTTGAGCTTCTGTAAAGTCAAATCAGTGAGAGAATAACTGGAAAATATTTGTGAGGACAATAAAAAGAAAACAGCATCAGGCTGCCTGATCATTCTTGAAAGAATGTGTTCGTAGCCTATATAGAAATGTGTGCTATTTTCATTGGAATCCCCCACCCCACACTCCAAGTCCCTTCATTAAGCAAATTTCTGGAGATTTTATCCCATATGCATAAAACCTCATTTTATGCTACTTTTCCTTCTTCCCTACTATGTGTTCTACAGCAAAAAGTTAGAAACATGAACACATATCTTATTACTGCACCACAGGGGCAAAGTTGCAGAAATGACATGTGAAAGGATCATGTACTGTAGAATGGAGAATGTTCACCTGAGAGACAGGAAAACTGTGTTGCTCTTCTGAGCTTGTGATTAAACTATTGGGTAACCCTGAGCAAATGACAACGTCCCTGGACCTACCATTTCTGTATGTACGACAAGGAATTGGCCGAGATCTTATCTAGGTCCCTTCTAGTGTAACATTATATTCCCGTGATTGCTGTGCAATTTCTATGTGCTAGACACTATGCTGAGCATTTTCCTGTTTCCTTTGATCTTCACAACACCCTTATGAGATAGATGTCCTCAGCCCCATTTCACTGCTGGATAGCCACCACTTGAAGAGAATAAGGAAAGTGCTGTAGAAACAGCCTGCGAGTGGCCTGGTTGGTACTCTGTATTCTAATGACTATACTGTGCTCCTCACCTGGACCAAAATGTTACTCACAGGCAAAGCTTTTGTCATCAAAGCTGCCCTCCTAGGACTTTGGATTTTAGATCCAGTGCATGAGAGATATGCAGACTATATCAATATATTGAGGTGTTGGAGGACCAGTTGATTATCGGCCACTTTCCAGACCTCCTCATCATTGCCCTAGACATTTCCCTTCACTACCATATGATCCATTCAGCAACTAATGGGGAAGGCCTGGAATTGCCTTCCAGGACCCTCTTCAGCATTAGGACCTGTCTCCATTCTGTCTGGACACTACACTGTAACACTGGCTGTGAAGTATTTTAAATAATATCTTGAAATTACTATCCTAACGACCCTTCCTTCCTTTTACCTGCAGTCTCAGACAGGATGATCTGACTTCTGCCCTAAGAAAATGTTTTTTAAAGCTCCTGGTTGGGGTAGCCGTGTGGCTCAGTCGTTTAGAGCATGGGCTCTGAGCAGGCTGCCAGTTCGATTCCCACATGGGCCAGTGAGCTGCGCCCTCTGCAACTAGATTGAAGACAACAACTTGAGTTGAACTGCCGCAGAGCTGCTGGTGGGCAGCCAGATGGCTCAGCTGGTTAGAGTGTATGCTCTTAACAACAAGGTTGCTGGTTTTATTCCCCTGTGGGATGGTCGGCTGCGCCCCCACAACTAGATTGAAAGCAGCAACTGGACTTAGAGCTGAGCTGTGGCCTCCATAACTAGATTGAAGGACAATGACTTGGAGCTGGTGGGTCCTGGAAAAAACACACTGTTACCCAATAAAAAAATTTTTTTTTTAAAAGCTCCTAGTGGAGGGTTAATTTGGCTGAGCTGTTCCAAATCTGCTTCTCCCGCTCTTTGCCTGGGTTCTGTCCCCTATTACTCTGATCCTATCTGAGGCCCTGGTTCCTGATTCCCCCTGCCTATTTCTGAGCTCCTAATAGGAGACTACTCACCATTGCCTCCTCTTACTGTGTGGCCTTATCTTGTGTACATGCCTGGGGTTTCCTCCTTTTCTCATCACCAGGTTTCTAGATCTATTCCTTACTTTTATTTGTTTTGTGGCCTTACCCAGTACCTCCTGTGATCTTTAGTAGAATTCACTCCCTCTCTGGTAGATCTGGCTGGTTTGAGGCCCCTAACTTCTGTTCTCCCTGAGGCTGGAGGCCAACGGTATTACCTGCAGATGGGTTTGTCCATGGGAGAGATTTTCTTAACCTCCTTTAGGGACTTGACGATGTAGAAGTGAGACATCCATGAAATATTTTCCAGTCTCACTAATGTTTCATCTACCCCTCTACCACAAAAGTAACAAAGGTATTTTCTTCTTCGCTGCTTTTATGTTTTTGTCCAGTTGTTATCATTCTCTACCTTATCATACGTTTTACTTATTTAATTTATTTTCTATATTCATAGAAGGTAAGCTTTATTAGGGTAGGATGTTTTTTGTTTGTTTGTTTGTTTGTTTTGTCTTGTTCATTGATGTATCTCAAGTACTTGAAACAAGGTCTAGTGTCAGTAGGTCCTTGGAAAATATTTGTTAAACGAATGGGTGAATGAATGAATGGAGCCAGACCCTAGTGTCTTGTTGTCTTTAACAACTGAGTTACAAAAGTCACCTCCTATAGTTTTTAAATGAAATGAACTAGAACTAAAAAGAAATAAATTACTGTACCATCGTAGAAAATAAATTGGCAATAAAGCTATGCCCTAAAATAGACAGTGTTGTGCTTGATCAGAAGAGTGGTGGAGAACTGGTATGTTTGACCGAGTGGATAAATTGTGTGAGCTGAGTCAGAGGGGGGCCAGAGGCCAGAGCAGCTATTGTCCTAATTACTCAGCCGGCAAACCTCATGGAATTGGCCTGTAAATAACACACTCATCAGCTTCACAGTCTTCTCTGCACAGATGGTTTCATTTGAATTTGAGCTTCCATGCCCAGTTCTAGGAGGTTTATGTGGATATGTTTTGGCGTGCCTGCCTGCTACGTGAAGCTACTTTACCTTCAGGGAGACATGCACCACAGACATGGCAGATAGAGTTCAGGGTCTCTCTGCCCACTGCCATGTCAGAGGCGGATTGTTATGAAGACAAGTTCATGGAAACAATTTTATTTTGTAATTCTAGAATTGCCTCTGAATTATTCTATTATCATTATATTGATTATCTTCAAATATGATAGAAATTTTCAAAGTTAATAGGCTTAAGAAAAACAGATATACATTACCAGCCAAACTCATGAAAACAAATAACAAGCATTTACCATGATCATTTCTGATATAAAGGGACATTGGTTCACTATTGTAAAAACCTGTATTTATAAACACTTTCTAGGATGCTGATCTGTGCCAACCAGCCCTGTCTCTCCTTCAGGCAGCTACTTCCCCTATAGCCTCTGCTGTCTTGATAGGCAGGTTTTGTAACCTACACTCATGTCTAGGTCATGTTCATGGTCAGATAGTCAGGAGAGGGCAACTGACTGAAGACTCATTAATGCATGGACAGCCCTGTAGCTGGATGGTTTGATAGGAGAGTTATGCCAACCTGATTTCCTTTCTTGAGAATTTGAACACAGAGTCAGAAAGAATGTATCCATCAGAATTGGAGGGAGAAGCTGAAGGAATGTGGTGAGAATATAACGGACATTTACTGAATCCCTACCATGTACCTGGCCCCAGCTAGCACATTATATGGGCTGTCTTTTAAATCCCCATAATAGCTCTATGACCCAGGCACTGTTCTGAACTTGCAGGCCAGGGGGAGGTCAGTTACTTTACTATGTAAAAACCGGTGGGGCTGTTGTCGGAGAGTGGGCCTTTCTCGGCGCAGAGTCCAGGTCCTTGGCAACTCGAGCAAAGAACTGAACGAGATACCAGAGTAAAGCAGTAAAATAATTAGTTTATTAGAAAAGACAGTACACCCAGAAGCAAAAGTAGACCTGATTATTAGAGGATGGCCCAAGGGCCCACTACCAAAGAGTGTGGAGGGGGCACATGCAAAGGTGAGGCTTAAAGGGAAGAAGCAGCAGCAGAAGTAGCAGTAGCAGCCGTGCTTCCCTCCCAGGACTTGGGGGTTTTATCCTTTTTCTCCAGGATGGGCTGTTCTTCCTGGGCATAGGTGTGAGTGACTGGTCTGATCCAGTTGGATATTTTGTGTCCACTTGCTCTTCCCACAGGGGTAGGTAATTACAATACAACAGGGGAGTTTTGGGTGGAGAGGGGAAGTGCCTCAGGAGGTTGCACTCTGTGGGATGTGCAGGAATGCAGAGACCCAATGCCTTCCTCTAACTGCCTGCCTAGTTTCTCCTTGAGAGACGTGATCCCCATAAAATCTCTATGGGAAGCTGAGGGACAGGAGGTCTCTTCTTCTGTATCTGCTTCCTGCTGGGCAGGGGCATAGAGCTGTCCCTGCCTATTGGGGTTCACAGAACTCTCACCCTAGCTGGTCTCAGATGAGAGGAAGGGGTCTCAAGCTCCACCTGGAAGACCGTGTTGGCTTCTTTGCTTGTTGGGGTATCCCCTGCATCCTCAAGGCTCCTGAATGAGGACAAAAATATAAATCTGTTAGTTCTTATGAAACTTGTGGCTATTTAGTCCATCACTCAGGTGGTGTCAGTTGTCTGGACACAGAATGGGTTTGACATTTAGCATCCTGGCCTGGGGATATTAGGAAGTCTCAGGCTTTCAACTAGTTATCTGAAGCAGGGGTAGGAGACTTTTATTTTTGGGATTCAGAAACTGATTTACAAAGCAATTAAGAAGCAAGGGGGATCTTCAGTCCAAGATTCACAAACTGGTTAGAAGAGCAATCAAAGCCCAAGAGCTAAGAAACTAAAGAACTAGGGAGGAGACTTAACATTCTATAGAAAAGAAAACATTTCAGTGGTGGGGGTTGGTGCTGCTCAGTTGGCCAGTAACAGGGCCGTGATTGAAACCAAGGTCTATGTGATTCCAGAGCCTCTTCTCTTAGTCACTGAATGACACTGACTACAGATGAGAGTGAAGTGGTAAAGGTCACATTGAAGTTAAGAAGGAAGAAGACCCATGAGCAAATAAAAAATACCAGTTCTTTGAGAACAGAAAAAGGAACGGAATGGCCCAAAGAGAAGCAAGGATATTTTGTGAACAAACACACTTCCCAGGACAAAGGAAACAAGCTGGTATCAAGAACTGCCTTGGGAGGGTGATTGGTTAGCTCAATTAGAGCGTGGTGCTGATAACACCAAGGTTGCCGGTTCAATCCCCACATGGGCCACTGTGAGCTGTGCCCTCCCTGAAAGAGTCAACTATGCCATTGTAGCATGAAAAGCAATGTGTAACCAATGACCATGGCTGTTCCTCAATTTAAAAAAAGCTAATTTAAAAGAAAAAAGAACTGCCTTAGGTTAGTTAGTATGGTGTTCCACTGTCAAGTGCAATTTCAATCCACCTGTACCTCCTTCATATTACTTGAGAAATTCTCTATCTTTTGCCAATAAAAGAATCTTCTAAAAATATTTGTGTACTGGGCCGGCCGAGTGGCGCGGTGGTTAAGCACTGGCTTGGGAAGCCAGCGGCCCCGGTTCAGGTCCCACATATGAGGGCCAGTGACACTGCCCTCAAAAAAAAATTATGTACTAATTAACACCATAAAAGCCTATTTTGGAGGGAGAACAAACACAATCAGGACAGGTTGCTGCAAGTATCCAGTTCTTTCCTCCTGTTTCTATGCTCAATTGCCAGCCTGTTTCTCTTGGGAAGACTGACATGGAGTTGGGCACCAGGGAACCAGAGCCAGGGGACCCAATGCTCACTTCTTGTTTGGGTGTCCACTCACTGGATTGGCCCTTGACAATGAGGAATACTGTAGCCCCAACAAAGCATCCAGAACCCAATGCCAGCTTCTCTTTCCTCTGATGCCAGAGAACTTCCTCCAGTGCCTCATTCTGATGACTCAAGCCCTTCCTGGAAAAATCAGCCTTTGAGGTGATCCCGCGGCTACAGCTACAGAAAAGCATAGTTCTGCTTACAAGGAGGCCTACACTCTGTGACCTAGCAAAGGAAATCAATCACATAGGCATATATGCCATGCACTTCGTCTGGGAAGCATTTGCCCTGAGGGTTCATGCAATGGAGGATGTGTGCTTCCTCACAGTATATCACCCAGGCAGCTCTCCTTTGTAATTGACCCCTGCTGAGGATGTGAGGAACCCAAGAAGGGTCTTGGTTGAACTCCTAGCACCCATGCATGTGAGAGCCTTCTGTACTCGTGGAATAAGGTTCTCATCTTTTCCATTGGAGTCCTTAGGAATTCCTTTTTTTCATCTTTGGATCCCTTCACTTTGTTTGTTGCCTTCACTTTGTTCTTTTGACAAGCCTGGGTCAAGTTTTAGACTCATCATCTGGAGTACCTTAGAATCCTGTTCCTTTGTAAAGTGTAAATGGAGAAATGTTCTGAAAAGAAAAGACCAGAATGACCTAGTTAATGGTTGAATTGATTCTTTTCATTTTACAAGGTCCCAGTAACCTCACATCAATTAAATGGCAATGCACTTAGTTTTCATAATGTGCTATGATAAATTAGATCTCTAAATGTCATAGGAAACCAGGGCTTTCTAGAATTTCTGCAGATGTTCCCTGGGCTAATGTGTGTGTATCTGAGGAGTATATGCATGTTGGCTTTTCATAAAAAAGGACAAAACTATAATGTTTCTCTCTATTACTTAGATTATGAATGTTTGATCAGCATAACTTCATTGTCCAATGCATCAGAAGGCATTCTTTTTAATCAAAATAATGAATAATTAGGAGACTACAGGACATGGTTCAATTTTTAAATATATGTTATATAAATAAAACCTATTTTTGTGAGTTTAAAGGGTAACACATTTGTGTGCTGTATTCATTCTATGCCATGAGTGTATATATCCCTTTCAAATTTTTTTAAAATTAAAGTTAATTGGGGTGACAATGGTTAGCAAAGTTACGTAGGTTTCAGGTGTACAATTCTGTGGATTTTTTTTTTTTGAGGGCAGTGTCATTGGCCCTCATATGTGGCACCAAACCAGGGCCGCTGGCTTCCCAAGCCTGCACTTAACCACCGCGCCACTCGGCTGGCCCTTAGTTGTACAATTCTGTAATACATCATCGATATATTACATTGTGTGTTCACCACCCAGAACCAGTTCTCTTTCCACCACCATATATTTGATAAAACTGAAAACAACAAAAGAATAAGAAAAACAAATGAAGAAACAAAACTCAGATACAGACAATAGTTTAGTGCGGGTAAAGGGGATCCATTTTAAATTTAAAGTCAGATTTATTGAGGTATAGTTTAGACACAGAAGAATTTATCATTTTTCAGTGTATACTTGATGAATTTTAATGAGCATAAACTGTCATGTGCCCACCATGGTAATCATAATATAAAGCATTTCCCCAAAAGTTCCTTGATGCTTCCTTGTAGTCAATTCCCTTCCCCAATACCCAGCACCCATCTGATTTTTGTTCCTATAGTTTTGCCTTTCCCGAGTTGATGTCCTGTAATAAAATCATATAGTATTTAGCCCTTTGAGCCAGGCTTTCTTCACTTAGCATAAGGCATTCAAGATTCTCTCATATTGCTGCCTGTACCAGTAGCTTGCGCCTTTTTATTTTTTTTTTTATTTTCTTTTTATTTTTTGAGGGAAGTATCACTGGCCCTTATATGTGGGACTTGCATCGGGGCCACTGGCTTCCCAAGCCAGCGCTTAACCACCGCACCACTCGGCCGGCCTGTTTGTGCCTTTTTAATGCTGAGTAATATTCCATTGTCCAATGTATCATAATTAGCTTATTCATTCATCAGTGGAAAGACATTTAGGTTATTTCCATTTGGGGCTGTTATGATTTAAACTGCTGTGAACATTTGTGCATGTCTTTGTGTGACATGTTTTCATTTCTCTTGGGAAAATACCTAAGAGTGGGTATTCATTTTATTTTCAAATGAATATACACATATATGAAAACTGTAATTATATGTATGAAAGAACCCATAATATTGACTATATAAATTTAATTCTTGCAGATGAGACAAATCTATTCATCAGTTGGAAAAGCCTAATTGTTACATGAACTAAGTTTTTCATTTTGGCAACATTAATATATATTTAGTGTCTGATATTCTGGTCTTGCTGAAACTTCTAGAGAAATTCATTCAGAAATTTCAATGGCTCCAAGCTTTTCAAAGTTAACGTTTTACTCTTGTTTGTATGTTTTAGACAAGGTATATGTGCTGCCTGGACTAGTAGCTTGCTCTTTTTTAAGGACTTTGAATTTGAATGTTGAATTTAAAGCTTTTGGAAACTTTTGTAAAACAATCCATTTTCAATCCTTTTTTCTAAGGAATAGTAAAAATTAAGCAATTTTTCTTCATTATAAGCAAAACTCCTTAAGATGAAATTTGTCAATGAAGTAAAAAGTGTACATTGAATTTAATTATCCTTTAATACAGGGTTGAAAAGCAATGTGGAGTGGTAAGAAGTTTGAACAAGTAGAGTAGATAATTTTAGAGTGTCTCCATACCTCGTAGTTATTCTCCCTCATCTGAGAACCAACCCGTCCTTGATTCCACAGGATCACAGACCAGGCTGAGTCCCTGCCAGCTCTCTTAGTTCATGACTGCACCGTTCTGCCTGTAGTGTTAGGACCAGAGACACTATCTAGACCTGTCTGGGCCAATAAAATACTCTTCCACAGAAATCTGGAGTGGGACAGAGCTAAGGCTCCTTGTGTGCGTGTGTCTGTGTCATTATGGTCAGGGACTGCAAGACAGCTGTTTTCCCACCATTTAACTGAGAAGCAGACAATGCTCATCTGCAAGGAGGAATGGAGATGTGCAGAGGAACAAGGAAGCCAGGTGAAAGCACCCAATGACTTTCTTAGCCTTGCTTCCAGTCGGCACTTTCCAATAGTTGTTCCAGAGCAATCTTTTCTTGTGCTCTGTACAACACTTCAGGAGCAAAACGTTGGTTTAACTGACCTTGATATGGTTTCTGTCCGTGTCCAGTATTTTCGCTGTAGCATCCTTGCTGCAAGCATTTTTGCAGCAAATATTTTCACAGCATAACTTATTGGCTGTAAGGCAACTTTGCTTTTAAAATGATCAAAATAACTGATTGACAGGTTTTTCTTTTGTTTGGTTGGTTTCATCTCTCCATTGACAAATCAATCAAGCATCATTAAAAAAGACAAAATAACAGGCTGAGAGTTTGAGGTTTTTGTTTGTTTTTTTGTTTGTTTTCATCTCTCCATTGACACATCAACTGCCTTCAGCAGACTTAATGTAATTCAGCTAGTCGTCAATTTGGTTTCATTTCTTCATTGATGAAGTTCCCACAGTTACTCACATTCTGATGTATAAATCTTAGCTAGCCCTCATAATAGTCTATACAGTGACTAATGAACATAGTGGCGGTGATCCTAAAATAGTCAGCATTTCTTCCTGACAGTGATGATTTGCCCCAAGAGTTGGTTTCTTATTTTTAAACACACTACATTGGGAGGATAAGGAGAGGCTGAGGGCCTCTTAGAGGGCACACAGTTGAACCCACATTTATCATAGAATGAAGCCAAGTGCTTAGAGACTTGCCACAAAATAAAATCAGTTATTTGCGCAGTATTGTCATGAATCTACACACGTTTTAAGTCTATTCAAATATTTTGTATTTCACAATAAAGTCTTCTTAATATTGTTATTCATGTTTTCATGTTTCATTATGTCCTTTTTAACATCCCTCTCTTATTTGATGTGATTTTATCTTTTTTCTGGCAAAATTGCCTTATGGCCAATTAGTTATGCAGTGAAAATGCTTTTGGCAAAGATGAGGATAGCAAAAGCACCTAGAAGTGGTTTCTGTCACTTGCATTCAAAGATCTTCTAAATGCTGCAACCAGGAGTCTTCCACTACTCTCCTACTCACTAGTTACGGGATTAGGTAAAATTCTCAAATTCTCTGGGCTCTGGTTTTTTCTGGGCTTGGTAGATAAGAACACAGGATTTGGACTGAGTCAAAACTGACTTCAGTTGTGGATTTTACCACTTTTCATTTCTGTGAGTTGAGAAAAGTTTAACTCTTTTGAGCTCAGTTTTCACTACTGCAAAAGAGAGATAGTAAAATCTTAGAGTTTCTCTGAGACATGCATGAGAAAATATTTATAAAACAGCTAAGATTATTTCTATTGTATATCAAAGATTCAATAAATGGTGACAATTGTTGTTACTTATTCTATTTTTTCCTTCCTTCTTTCCTTTCCTTCCTCTTCTTCTTCCTTCCATAAATTATCTTTTTAATGTGCTAAGTCTCGTGTTGAAAATACTTCATCTCAATAAAGGTTAAACATGCATCCCTCTAAAGAACTGGAAATCTCACTGGGAAGACAGATTTATAAACAGAGTCATGGTGTCACACACTTAAAGCCATGTATACAGGAGGATACTTATCCACAAGGCAAACTAAGGAGAGATGCAGCCTGAGTTCAAATCGCCCTTTCAGAGTTTCATTGGCAATGATGAAAACCTAGAGGTGGCACACAAGGGGTACAGTAGACAACAGCATTTCCTGACTTGAAAGCCTACAGGGTAAGCTCTTTATGAAGTGCTTCCTGGGATCTGGTGATGTCAGTTTAGGCCCTGAGATCAGATATACTCTGATGGTGTCAAGCTCCTGGGAAGAATTACTCTGGGGGTTGGGCTGCTAAGGTCCCTGAACCAGCCCTTCTAAAAATGACAAAAGGTTACCATATGTTCAGCAAGCAAATAGCCAAATGGTCTCTGATAGGCTTTCTTTAACAGCCTGTAAAATTCACTTGATCTTTGTTGCTCCAAAGGCAAATGTTTTCTTAACTTATAACCTAAGGACTGTATTCCAGTAACTGCTGCTTATGGCCCAACTTCAGAGAACACTTAGGCAGTTTTCGAACGCATCAGCAACACCGGCTAAAACAAGATTGTCTCCCCTAAAAGTCCACCTCTGTACTAAACTGTTCCACTCCCTCCCTATTCAAGTCAGAATCGGTGTTACATTTTGATGGTCTTTTAAATAAAAGTAGATTACTTTTTTTGTCTCTTTGAAGTCAGAAGTATCTTGCTGTTAATTATCAGCTTTCTTCCAAACATACTGACATTCGTGCAGCCTTCTGTATCTGAAAACAAACAGGTTTGCCCACAGGGGTGGTGGTGAGTGTGTCTGTTTGTCCAGCTGAGCTTGTAGCAGCTGAGCATACGTGGTGCCCAACTTACCATAGTAACTACAACTCCTGCATTCTCTCTATTAATTCTTTTTTTTTTAAAGATTTTTATTGGGGAACCGGGGAAGGAAAACATTGTGTTTTTCCATCAGCTCCATGTCAAGTTGTCCTTAACTCTTAGTTGTAGAGGGCGCAAGCTCAGCTCCAAGTCCAGTGGCCACTTTCAATCTAGTGGGTAGAGGCGGGGCAAAGCCCACCATCTCATGTGGAAGTTGAACTGACAACCTTGTTAAGAGCACATGCTCTCACCAGCTGAGCCATCAAGCCACCTGTTGGCAGCTCAGCGGCAGCTCAGCTCAAACACAGCTCACTGGCCCATGTGGGACTCAAACCCACGACCCTGTTGCTCAGAGCTCATGCTCTAACCTTCTGAGCCACCTGGCCGGCCCTCTATGAATTCTTCAATAGTGCTCTCTCTGCAGAATGGTATTTCTGTGGATAGGGGCAGTTCTTGAGGAAAAGAACTTTGTCTTCCATGCCTACGTTTTTCTGAGATCACATAGTAGATGGATTTGCTTCCACTCACCGCTAAGTGAATAGCGCCTGGCAGGATTTCCTCATGGGCAAATTGGCATTAACAAGTTGGCTGTCTCTACAACCTGTATTTCTTCTTGAGGCTCTAAAGGGGAAATTGAACTTAATTGAATCTGGAGCTTCATTCCTCACTCTCACATGGAAATGTGGATGCCGGGCTGATAGCGACTGCTAGCGTTTTATTGGTTTGAGAGATCCTAGCATCTCTGTCAAGCTTTGGAATCCACATGCTCTTGGGGAAGTCAAGTTTCAAAGTATTCTCCGGCTGCTTTATGTTAAGTGTAGCTCAGGGAAAGATCTCCTGTTTTCCTTCTGTCTTAGAGCTGACTACCAGTTCTGAGTCAAGTGATTCTTCTGAAAAACATGACTTAGTAAATCCTTTTTTTTTTTTTTTTGTGGGAGCTGTTTAATTGGAGGGTTTAATTGGAAAATCTGGAAAAGTTTCTAGTTATGTTCTGGGAATTCAACAGTCAGGAAGACTGTGCCCCTGCCCATGGTACAGACCCTCTCAGAGTCTATGGAGACCGCCTCACCCTTAGTTTGTTACATAAAGAAAAACTGGCTACTGCAGACTGGGGTCCAGATGTATAATCCCAGACGAATACAGATACAGAAGCCACAATTCTGATGACAATCTAAGCCAGTTTAAGTTTATTTATTCATTCTTCATTGAGCCCTTTTATTTGAGCCCTACGAAGAAAGTTGAGAAATATTAATTACAGGTTAAGATAGCAGCATCCTTTTCACATTTCTGTTCATGTCTAAACAGATACCATATGTAGGAGGCAAGAATTCTCATCTTTAATTGATGGTTCTCATTAATCCTGTAGATGTATCACTTTTCTACAAAGCATTCCGATATGCATTATCTCACTTGATCTTCACAACAACATTACAAGCAATAAATTCTATGGGAATTTAATTTTGTTTGGTGGTTTCAGTTCCAGGAAGGCTTCAAAAAGAAGGTGGAATTTGAGCTGACCCTTGTGGAGGAGGCATGAAATCTGCATGAGTGCTTTTCTGTGAGAAGATTGCATCTCTCTCCATCTAAGGTGTGTAGCCCCCAACACAGTACTGTTGATCCAACACAGGTGTCCGGACCGTGCCTCCCTCTTCATGCCCTTTCACCCTTTCTGTTATGGACACACCATGGCCATTCCTCTTACTATTATAACCCCTGCCCGCTGGGTCTCCTTTGATATGGGAATATGGCAGAGGGATGTGTGGGCACTGCCTAGACTGGGAGTCCAGAGACTTAAACTCTATCCCTAATTTACAATAGCTGTACAATATTTGACTAATTTCATCTATTAAAAACCAAGGAGGGTGGTTGATAACATGATCGCTTAGGGGACTTCTTTTAGTGTAGGGCTATTTACAGACATGCGGACAAGGTCAGGGGAGGACGTTGAGGCACCCAGGGGCCTGCACCAACGGAAGACTGTACCACACCTGAAGGGGAAAGGTCTTCTGGCAGCTGGCAGGAGGGGTCGTTGGCAGGAGCTGTAGCTGTGGAGGGGCAGAGCCACTGCCATAACTGCCCTAGTTGGGAGGAGGTAGAGAAATAGATTCCATGGCCTTGCTCCCTTCCTGCCCTCTCAGATCCGGCTGAGGCCTCCTATTCACCAAACCCAACAGAAGCCCGAGTTCAGAGGGGCCCAGGTGATGTACACGGCAGGGCTCAGCCTCCCAGGACATAGAGAAGAGCACAGAATGGCTTTCAGTGGGCCCAGGGGCAGATGGAACATATCAGCAACCCCAAATCATGATCTGGTTGATCTTTTTGCAAAGTGACAGGTTCTAGCTGCTGTTTATTTGTTTGATTGCTTATTCATGTAAATGGCCTTTATGTCTATCTCTTCACAAATGGTCTCTAGTAATCTGCTGATAGAGTATCCATTTCACAAATCAGCCATTTTCTCTACAGTAGCTGGAAAACATTGCTTTTTATTTGGTGACTGGTTGAACTTTATAAACTCTGGTTTAGAGACTAGCACTATATATTCTTACACAGAATAAATGTTTATCAGTAATATAGCTTTGGTAGTCCTCTTAAAGTAGGCAATATTAGAATAATTACAACTTGGGTAACACTGATTTAGTATTGATGAAATTTTAATGAGGAAACATTGAAGTGTTTGGAACCTTATAACTAGCATTCTTCTATTTAACATTGCAAATGAAACCATGAAGAGTAGACATCCCTGATTTTAATCTTTATAAGAATCATTCAGTTTTTATATACTGGTGTGTGTGTGTGTATCCTGACTAATGGCTCTTTTTTCTAATTCTAAAAATAGAGAAAACATAATCAAATGCTTATAAGGCAAATGCCATGTTATACAGTCTCATAGGCTTTACTTTGATTGTATTGAAACCTGTGAAGCTGCTTCATCAAGGCAATGGAAGATTTTTGTATCTAACTTGTGAAACCATTCCCTCTGATTTTCTACTTTGTTACCAGTTCAATAATCTATCACATGCCCAACGCTCTAAAGCTCTGAGTAAAATGCAGAAAGGTACAATTAATTGTCACAGAACTCAGGTTCAGTGCCGCTTGCCGCCCGAAGAGTCCAAAACACTGGTAAGGAGAAAAGCATCCTTTACTCTAGATGCCAGTCACCTAGGTAAGATTGCAGAATCATGTCTATAAAACCACCTTCCCCAAGCCAAAAAGATTAAGAAGTTTATAGGCAGGTAAATGGGAAAAACAAAGGAAAGCAGGCCTCAGGGCTAATAGTTGAGAAGTCTTCTCCTGGTGTTTTCTGAGGCCTCAGGTCTGCCTCAATGTTAACTTAAATCTCATTGTCTATAGCAAAAAACTGCTGGGGAATTGTGATCTTGGGTCTCGAAGTCCAAAGTCCGGGGGCCTGAGGATTAGAGAAGCTGCTCTTTTCAGGTTAGGATGTTTGTTAATTAACAAGGTATGGGTAGCCTTGAAAAAGGGAACAGAGTTCTTCAGTTAAGCAATGGGAGGAGAAACAAAGAGAAAACAGATGAATAACAGGCTGGATCCAACTGCAAACAAACTAAGTCTAATTACAGGTAGCTAGATAGCGAACTATGTGGTGAGTCAAACTGCAAAGCAGCTAACTCTAACTGCATTATTTATTCCCTGAATTTCACCCTTACACAATGAGTCTGCAATGCCACATCAGATTTAACTTTAGGACTGATGTTAAACCTGAGAGTAAATATTAAGTGAAGAATCTTACCTTCAAACTCCAGGTTTTAGGATCTCTGCTTTTATTTTATTCAATTAATTTCTGAAATACAAATTTGCTTTATAACACTATAACACAATACATTTCAACAAGCATCGAAATGCATTGTGTCTTTACCTTGTGTTTTTAATATTTAACAAATAAAATTAGGTGGCTTTTCTGCAAGCCCTCCCAAGAGACCTGCACGATATAACAGGACAAGTGGTTCTATCTGTAGTTGGAGATGAGGACACAATTGACATTTAGATTTTCACGTGGTTTCCCCAGACAATGTCATGCTGTGAAGAGCAGCACAGTTGTCAAACTGAAAAGCAGGGAATCAGCGGAAGTACACACTCTGTAAACGTGAACTTGGGGAGGCTGTATATATAGCAAGGACCGTGTGAAGTGAGAAAAAACAAGGGACATGCCATGAAGTCCGGGCAGAGAATGGGAAAGGAAGGATAAGTCTCAGATCCCCTGTTCTAGTCCTTGCTCCTCCCAGAAGACCGTGTCTGACTGGAGATGGTATGATTTCAGACCTTGCACAAGAGGTATGTGGGGCAGGCCATGGTGTCCACATCCGTGAGTGACTAGTCAATGAAAACAGGAGGGAAAAGTGGATACTTTCTACCCAAGTCCTTAGCGCTCACCATACAATGGCTGCTGAGGTCTGATTTAGTCCCTCTAGTCCGGGGAGTAAGCAGTGGCTTATGAGGTATCACCTGCGTGATTCTAAGACAGATGTCCCTGTTCCCAAACCCTTTCAACATAAACTTCCCCCTTCTACTCCCACCTCTTATTACCCCTCCCCCCGTCTCCCTCTATAAAGCCCCATATTATTACCTCCCTCAAGGAAGAGCACCTGAAGGTCCCTGTTACCATGTAAAGATGCTAGCCTAGAAGGGGTCACAGATCAGCAACTGTTTAAATCTGGAGCGTAAGTGGTTTTGAGTAGTGAGACACTAACGTGGTCTGGAGAGAAGAGGGTGCTGCAGACACTAACTAACGTGCTCTGGAGAGAAGAGGACACAGGCAGGGACACTGACATCAGAATGGGAACACAGATGTTTTACCTCAGCCTCAGACAATCCAGCAGAATAAGACACTCGACTCTCAAGAGAAGGCGGGATGTGGTGACCAGGGACAGAGGGGAGCTGTGACAGGATGAGCCTCCAGAAACCCCACTGGGTCTGGCTCTTCCACAGTGATGTCACTCACAGGAACACAGCCCAGGGGTGGGGTCTCTGAAACTGAGCCTGGAAAGGCAAACGCGTCCTGTTCAACATCTCTGAGTCAGTCACCTGTCAGCGATTCTTAGCCCTGTGCTCACTCATGTCTCTGATTCTGTTTCACTGGAGTTCTTTTGTGATGAGTCTTCCGGCTCATTTCAGGAGGCATTTGGGGATCAATAAACAGGAGGCCTCTGACGGTCCCTCAGGCTCATGTGCTCCAGTGTCACAGACTGTGGCTTGTGTAGTGACCACGTGGGGCTTGAGCAACCTGCCCCTCAAATGACACAAGCTTGTCTAGGATTCCACTGTGAGGTGAAATTAGGAAGCCACGCAAAGTATGAGATCATTGGGGCTGGCCAGGTGGTTCAGTTGGTTAGAGTGCGATCTTGAACAACAGGGTTGCTGGTTCGACTCCCGCGTAGGATGGTGGGCTGCGCCACCCCCCAAAACTAGATTGAAAGCAGTGACTGGACTTGGAGCTGAGCTTGCTCCCTCCACAATTAAAATTGAAGGACAACAACTAGACTTGGAGCTGATGGGTCCTGGAAAAACACAATGTTTCCCTCCCCCAATTCCCCAACACTGTTCCCTTCCCCAATTCCCTAATAAAATCTTTAAAACAACAACAACAATAACAAAACAAAAACACATGAAAACGTTGTTCTTACCTGGGATTTTGTGTGTGTGTGTGTGTGTGTGTGTGTGTGTGTGTGTGTGTGAAGGGAAAAGAAAGATCATTGAACCTCATGTATATAACAAGACAGCATCGTTTCAGATTACTATTTGATACATAACCATGTTTTGGGTCCTTTTTTGGTAGAGCAAAAAAGTGTTGTAATGTCAATACCATGGTTTAAAAAAAATGTAACCTATTAAAATTAACTGAATTAAAACAAGCTAATGATTTCCCTGAAGCTGCTAAGTGTTGGTCCCTGTTGCGGTCTTATGAAATGCAGAATTGTACAACTGTTACCGGCCAACTGAGCAGCACCAACCCCCACCACTGAAAAACTTTAATGTTTTCCTTTCTATAGAAATGTTAAGTATAAAAATGTTAAGTCTCCTCCCTAGTTCTTTAGTTTCTTAGCTCTTGGGCTTTGATTGCTCTTCTAACCAGTTTGTGAATCTTGGACTGAAGATCCCCCTTGCTTCTTAATTGCTTTGTAAATCAGTTTCTGAATCCTAAACAATAGAAGTCTCCTACCCCTGCTTCAGATAACTAGTTGAAAGCCCACTTCCTAATATCCCCAGGCCAGGAAGCTAAATGTGAAACCCATTCTGTGTCCAGACAACTGACGCCACCTGAGTGATGGACTGAATAGCCACAAGTTTCATAAGAAATAACAGATTTATATTTTTGTCCTCATTCAGGAGCCTTGAGGATACCGGGGATACCCCAACAAGCAAAGAAGCCAACACGGTCTTCCAGGTGGAGCTTGAGACCCCTTCCTCTCATCTGAGACCAGCTAGGGTGAGAGTTCTGTGAACGCCAATAGGCAGGGACAGCTCTATGCCCCTGCCCAGCAGGAAGCAGATACAGAAAAAGAGACCTCCTGTCCCTCAGCTTCCCATAGAGATTTTATGGGGATCACGTCTCTCAAGGAGAAACTAGGCAGGCAGTTAGAGGCAGGCCTTGGGTCTCTGCATTCCTACACATCCCACAGGGTGTGACCGCCTGGGGGACATCCCCTCTTCACCCAAAACTCCCCTTTGTATTGTAATTACCTACACCTGCGGGAAGAGCAAATGGTCACAAAATATCCAACTAGATCAGACCAGTCACTCACACCTACACAGTACCTTTTGTTAATCACAGGGACCAATCAAGTGGTCCTATGCCCAGGAAGAACAGCCCATCCTGGAGAAAAAGCATAAAAACCCTAAGTCCTGGGAGGGAAGCATGGCTGCTACTGCTACTTCTGCTGCTCCTTCTTCCCTTTAAGCCTCACCTTTGCATGTGCCCCCTCCACACTCTTTGGTAATGGGCCCTTGGGCCATCCTCTAGTACTCAGGTCTACTTTTATTTCTAAATGTACTATCTTTTCTAATAAACTACTTATTGTACTGCTTTATTCCGGTATCTCGTTCAATTCTTTGCTCAAGTTGCCAAGGACCTGGACTTTGCGCCGAGAAAGGCCCACTCTCCGACAACACAACTGCTTGAGATGGCATTGGTAATCTTTTTATTTACAACTGATTTATAAATGCTAACCTTCACCTGATTTTAAATTCAATTTTCTTTTTCTGCTTATTTATATATGTAATTCTTGAGGTAACTTATTTATAAATCCAAAGCCACAAATTCCTAATTTAGTGCCTGGATTTACAGACCCCTGACTCTTCATTAACTTCTTGATTTATAAACAGTGAACCAAATGTCCCAGTTGATAGATGCAAAATCTTCTGCTAGATTTATGCATGTAACCAAGAGCCCTGCTGTAAATCACTGTCACATTTGCAAATGTCCCCATTAGTTAGTGCTTTGGCTGTCTGATTTGAAAACACCTTCTCTCTTTACTATTTAATTCTGATTTATCTTTTTAATATATGGCACGTTGTGATAATTTGTTACTACAAGTGCTGATTTATAAGGGCACTGAAATAAATTTTATAACATAAATTTTAAAGGCTTTGAGTTAGGTACACTGTATTTTTGAAAGCTTTATAGCTGAGAAACAATTCTCAGAAGCAAGAAGTAAATTTTACATCCTACAAAACATGTAGTGCTGGCCACAAGGATGTTTGTCTTTTCTCTCCATAGCATCTCCCCACCTCCTGCATTAAGACTTCCCTTTTTAAACAAGTGCCTGCAGTTGTTGGCGGACTTCCAAGGGCAGAAATATTAGTGTTTGACCTGAACAGATTGATATGCGGTACTGTGTGCTTCTAAGCCTCTTGTTGAATTTGGGGGAGGCTGCAGGTTTTATCTTGATTCTCTCTTCCGTTTGGGGTATTCATCTGCTGGGGTATCAGCCTGGTGTGTATTTGGACTTAAATCCCCATTAGGGGAGCTCAGAACACTAGCTGGGCAGCCTGTTAACTGGGTATCTGTTCAAGTTAGTTATTGTTTCCCTGGCTAAGGGCTGAGGGGCTGATGTTTGTCAGTTCTATGCCCCTGTCTACTCGGGACTGAACTACTGCCCCCAGTCAGAGAGAATTGCGCCCATAGGAGATGGGGCACAGGCTGAAGGTACTGAGGAGGATTAGCATGTTAGAATGATAACATTTTCAGAGGGGTTATGCGCAATAAAGGAAACGGATGCTTTGCCTCTTGATTACATCAAATCTAGCAGCTCTATGTGGTTCACTTTGTTCCTTAGGTTCATGTGGTTTACCTTTGTACTTTGGGGGTGGGGGCAGTGATATATATTGTATACTACATTTACTATAAAGGTTTTATCTTCCTGAATTTCCAAGAGCTGAAAAGCATCTAAAGTGGGCAATTAAAGGCATAGATATTCTTTTGGATGAACTGACAAACAGAAGACAGAAATTGTCACTCTGTAGTCTCTACATTGCCCTGAGATTTATAGGAATCTGGGAGATGTTTGGCAAGAAAAAAATGGCGGGCAGACAATTTACAATATAGCAGTTAAGTTTGGCCATAAAGCATTTTTTTCATAAAGCATTTTTTAACAACACAATTTTTAGAATAAAGTAGTCTACATGTTTTCATTAAAGACCTCCTTTGGAGCTACCTGAGCCAGGCATTTGGAAGTTCATCACATGCTTTGTGTCCTCAAAGGCAAGTCAAGGATGCAAGGCAAGATTCAAAACGAAAATTTGAATCTTAATAAATCTTAATAAACGGCGCAAAATTTTTATTGAGAGATCCAGGGCTTCTGCTAGGTTTCCCAGCTCAATAGCTGTGTGAGCATTGCAAATCATATCAGTCTTTGAGGGTCTTTTTTAAAAATTGTTTTCCTAGATTACATATTTTATGTTTTTAATTAAATTTATTGGGGTGACAATAGTTAGTAAAATTACATAGGTTTCAAGTGCGCATTTCTATAATGCATCATCTATATATCACATTGTGTGCTCACCACCCAGAGTCAGTTCTCCTTCCATCACCATATATTTGACCCCCTTTACCCTCTTCTACCACTCCCTCCCATTTACCCTCTGGTAACCACTAAACTGTTATCTGTGTTGATAAGTTTTTGTTTCTTTGTCTTGTTCCTTTGTAGCTTTCAGTTTTATATCCCACATTTTGACTTTTTCTGTCTGATTTATTTCGCTTAGCATAATAATCTCAAAATCCATCCATGTTATCACAAATGGCAGTATTTCATCTTTTCTTAAGGTCGAGTAGTATTTCATTGTGTACAGATACCACATCTTCTTTATCCAATCATCTAGCAAAGGACACTTTGGTTGTTACCATGTCTTGGCCACCATGAATAACCCTGCAATGAACATCTTTCAGGGTCTTAGTTTCTCTACCTTACATAGAGAAGACTTGATTAATAAATATTCTTTGAGACCTATTATTTGCCAGGCACTGTTGAAACTATTGAGAAATGTGCGATCAATTAAACCACAGTTAACTTCATAGAATTAAAGTCTAGAAGAAAAGGAATTTCTATAACTAATGTTAAAAAAATAAAACTCAACTGAGTAAATTTGAAGATCTAATTGGCTTTATTAAGCAATTTGTGAATCGGGCAGCATCCCATCTAGCAACTCCAAGGGTGCTCCAAAGGTTTATACAAAATGGAAGGTTTTTATAGAAAGAAGGGTGGGGCAAGAGAACTAGTAAGAAAAGAAATGAAAGGATTATTTTTAGACCAGGACCTCGTATGGGAGTAGGGGGAGAGGAATGGCAAGGGTGTTTATCATGCAGATTGTTTCTCCCCTTCTTTAAGTGAGGGGTGGAGAGGGAGAGAGCACATGTGACAAATCATCACATTGGTTTTCCAGACTGGTTGATTAAGACTATGTTTCTGGGAGAGGTTGAAACAGCAATTAGGTCAGGCATTAAATCTAGGTTTGCTATCATGGGCTTTAGTAGAAGTGATGCCATTTTGGGCCTGTGGTGTTTCTCTTTAACACTAATAAGGTCACATATGTTAGAAAACTGTAAAAGAAGAAAAAAATACCTAAAGTCCCTTCAGCCCAGTAGTAGTATTAGTGATTATGTGATAGATGTTTATAAATCCATAAATAATGAATATTATGCGTGTTACTGTTACTTGTTCCACTTTACATACAAATAATACCTTTAGGGTATAGTTATCTCCCTCCAACTGTCACAATATTTTTGCAGAGTCATGTTATTAAACTAGGTAATTACTATATTGATTTATTGATTTCAACCAGGAAAGAGAGGGAGAAATAAAACTGACTCAAAGATGAAAATGAAATACAAAGAAAAAATTATGTAGGAGGGATTACACTTGGTATTTCTTTTTTGCCTGGAAGGTAAATGGCAGTGGTGTGTCCCATTGCTATTTCAGTACTAGACTTGATCGTGATGGACAGGAAGCCTCGGCACAATGATGTTACTTCTTGAAATATAAATGAATTTGGTAGAATAACCAGGAACTGTGTTTCCTATTTTGAACAAGATTTTAGGTGAACAATAGGACCATGCAGTGAAGTCCCCTAGCATTGAAGATTAGCCATGAGAATAATATCTGTGAGCTTTACAGACCTCTCTTACAGTGTTGCTTCCTCCTCCACCACTAAAAGATTTGGGATTGCTTTGTTTTCCTCATGTTGCCTAGAGCAATATTCCTCCGTGCCTTGGGGATGCAGTTGTCATGGATTTATCCCCTCAAACATGATGTGTTCCATATTTGATCACTGCTTGGCTATGACCACAAGGAGATTAATCAAATTATAATATTTTAAAACATAACTTGGGTCCTCTCACTATCATTATAGCAAATTTCCCAATGATAGCTTAATTGAGAAAAAAAAGTCAGTCCTTTCTTCATCTTGAAAATACAAAACTTCTAAGTAAAAATGAAAGAAAATGGTTTTATACCTGAAGTTCTTCTGGGCTGGTCTTTATTTAAGACCACAATTACATATGGGCATTACAGTACTCCTTTCCTTCACATCCAATATTATCATTCTGCCTTTTTTTCTGCATTCAATGTACTTATTAGACATGAAAGTTTTGAACATAATCATGCAAATATACACATGAAAATATAATTACCAAAATGATTTAAAAAAAATTCAGCAGGTGGATGACCTCTTTGATAAAAAGGAACAAATAGCGGCTAATAAAACTGCCAAGTGAATATGAGAAATTCACTGCTTTCTGCAAACCCGAGAAAGGGCATTTTTAATTATTCATTACATTGATGCTCAGGAAAAAATAAATTAAGGGCATCTTATTTTATGAGAAGTTAATTCAATTTATATGCTGTCCTTCTCTACTACTATTCCCATGAGACCTGTTTAACTACAGATCTGTGTGAAAAATATCATCTTTCTCCCTTCCATTAGAGTTTCTACCTGCCACAGTCATCTCATACACCCCATGCTTCGGCTAGTGACATCAGACTCAATTCAATTCAGGGCCATGGCTCTCATGATGAAAGGCAAGACAGGGTTATAAAGTGAAGGATGTCTACTTTCTGACAGATGCTGGTGGCACAGACTTGTGCTTGGGTTCAGATGAGTCCTGTTCAATATTTTAGTAAGTAAGTTGAATGAATTCATGGAAAGGATATAGATTTGTTCAATGCATGGATGATGCAGGAATGGAAGAGTCAGCTAATATAATAGATGACAGAATCACATGTCCAAAAGATCATGACAAGTTGGAAATTTGAGCTAAAATTTGCAAGATGATGCATTTATATATTGCAAGGATACATATGAAGTTCTTCACTTGGGATTAAAAAAATCAATTGCATATATAAACAGGTTGGTGAAACCTTGATAAGTGGTGCATTATGTTAAAGCAACAACAACAACAATAACAAAGCAGCAGCACCAAAGGAAACTAAAGTTTTAGTTGACTTCAAGTTCAATATGAGTTCAAAGTTGCAAGTCTACTGCCAGGAGACCCAATTTTGGAAAATGTGATGAAGCTATGTAGTAAAGGTACCTTTGGGGGACGAAACACTCTAAATAGGAAGTTCTTGCATTCCTTCTGATGTATGACCTCATGGACTGCACATGCCTTATTTGTGTTAGGGATATCAGCAGCATTGAATAAAAAAATATAAGAAATTAGCACCAGAAATTCTGATATCTCTTTTCCATAGCTTCCTCATTTATTGAAATGCCTCACTTTGCTCATCTAAAATTAGAACTAATAATAGCCAGCTTCCAGGGTTTGTATAGGGATCAGTTTGACAAAGAGGACAAAATTGCATTACAATCCAACGTCCTAACTGATGAGCATTTTAAATCATGTCTTTCCATAGGTTTATCCTTAGTAGGGACATATAAGTATTTTAGCACACATAGGAAAACAGGATTTGTACACTCTCATATACTGTTGAAGGAATATAAGTTGACACAGGCAACGTACATATCCTTCAGATTTTTCAATGCACATATTTTTGATCAAGTAATTCTATTTTGATTGACTTTTTCCTACAGAAATACTCAGATATGTGGTGCATGCACAAAGATACATGTATAAAGACTGTTTTCCCCAGCATTATTTGTAATAGTAAGACATTGGGAAATATATGAAAGTTCATTCACTGGGAAATGGCTCAGAACTTTTAATAAATCATGGTATAGGGGCGACCAGGTGGCTCAGTTGGTTAGAGCACGTGCTCTGAGCAACAGGGTTGCTGGTTCAATTCTCACATGGGCCAGTAAGCCGAGTCCTCCTAGATTGAAGATAATGACTTGAGCTGAGCTGCCGGTGGGTGGCCAGATGTCTCAGTTGGTTAGAGCGTGTGCTTTTAACAAAAAGGGTGCTGGTTCGACTCCCTCATGGGATGGTGGACTGTGCACCCTGCAACTAGATTGAAAATGGAGACTGAACTTGGAGCTGAGAGCTGTGCCCTCCACAACTAAGATTGAAAGACAACAATTTAACTTGGAGCTGATGGGTCCTGGAGAAAACACATTGTTCCTTGAACAAACACATTGTTTCCTAATAAAGTTTAAAAAAATAAAAATATATAATGTTAAAAACATACTATGGAATACTATATAGTTGCTAAAAAGAATGAGATATACTAACAAAAAAAGATGCCCAATAAAAAAGTGTATTATAAAATATATTAAAATTGATTCAATTTTTGCAAAAATTAACTTTTATGACTGAAAAGTGTACATACGAGGTCTGACAACTAAGTTCGCAAACTTGTTGCAACAAACGATGTTGCTAACCTTTTTTGGTATCAGAGGGATTATTCATTATGAATTTATATCAACTGGACAAACAGTTAACTAAGTTTACTATTGGGAAATGCTGAAAAGGGCTGCGTGAAAAAGTTAGACAAAAATGACCTGAACTTTTCACCAATAATTCATGGCTTTTGCATCAAGACAATGCACCAGCTCACACAGCACTGTCTCTGAGGGAGTTTTTAGCCAGTGAACAAATAACTGTATTGGAACACCCTCTCTACTCACGTGATCTGGCCCCCAATGACTTCTTTCTTTACCCAAAGATAAAATATTGAAAGGAAGACATTTTGATGACATTCAGGACATCAAAGGTAATATGACGATAGCTCTATTGGCCATTCCAGAAAAAGATTTCCAAAATTGCTTTGAAGGGTGGACTAGGCGCTGGTGTTGGTGCATAGCTTCCCAAGTGGAGTACTTCGAAGGAGATTGTAGTAATAGTTAGCAATGAGGTATGTAGCACTTTTTCTAGGATGAGTTCATGAACTTATTTGTCAGACTTTGTATTTTATATATACATGTATATACGTATATACTATGCATGTGTGTATATGTACATACATATACACACACATATATATGGCAGACAAGAATCCATGATCTCTCACATTTTGCAATCTTGTATCAGCTTGTATTTTGGCCTATCTTTGAAGGATGTGGGTGCGGCAAACAGTCTTGGGAGATACAAATAGTTTCTTCCTCTGGGACAAGAGGCAGAGGGTAGATGTTTTTTGCTATCCAGAATATAAAGGATAATGTCTCCCTCAGAATAAAGGCTGAACCAATTCACTAGGAACCCACTTTAAAAGACTGCGGTTTCCTAAAGTCAGGGTTCCTCATGCATTCAAATGTTACCTTTTACTATCTCTTTGTGTGTGGGAGGGAGTAGTAACCAAATTTCCCACCTGAGGTGATGAAGGGAGGAAATCTGGCAATTCCAGCCACTTCATGAATAACTATTGCATTGGCTTTCCTTGTTTACACCCAGAGGGCAGAGCTAAAAGAAATCATTGAGAGGCAGTTACAAAAAAAAAGAAAGAAAGATACAATTTGGATTATTAAAAGGAGAAATTTTCAAATGTTAAACAAAATAAATACCTAAGTTTCCCATTGGTACATCACTGTTGCTCACCTTAACTCAGGGTTTGTTTTCCTCATTGTTCTTTCCTCAATAAAGTGTTATGATCTGCATCTGGTGGGTCACCCCTTGATTAGATTTAGTGTTCTAAGTGTGTAAAGGGCCTGCTCAAATGTACTTGATCTTGCTTTCCCTTCCCCATGTTCTCTCTTCTCATCCATAAGACTGGCCTCATTTGAGAAGCTCTATCTTTTTTCTCCATTCACGTGTCTTTTCTTGTTCACAGAAGTGGGGTCAAAGGGCCAGGATTCAACATGAAAATTGGGTGCAGCCTTTTGCCTAATTGAAATAGTAAACAAAAACTTTTGATTGTGGGGCTGTGGAAGCCAGGAGGCCGCTCAGCCTGCTTGAGTCTGGGCTCTAAGTATCTCTCCTCTGGACCAAAGGATCATGGCGCCTGCCAGGTGGCCTAGATCGTCTGGTGGTAGTGCTCCACTTGGAGGTTCAGGGCCAAAGCCCCATTGAATAATACAGGATCTCTTTATTTTCTATGCTTCATACACCTTCCTTGGAAAGGTGATAGGGAAAATCTTGCTGGGCTAGGAAGGACTGAAGTAATTCTGGGTCCCTGGGCTGGTACCACTGTAATGCCATTCTTTTTCTTTTTTAAAGATTTTATTGGGGAATTGGGGGAGGGGAACAGCGTTGGGGAATCGGGGAAGGGGAGCAGACAAGTTGCTGTCCTTTTGTTCTTCATTCTAGGTGCGGAGGACGTTGCTTCACTGGCCCATGTTGGTATCGTCATTGCGCTCGGATGCTGGCAACTGGATGGACGCTCACTGCGGCTATTGGCAGCTCACACTGGCTGCTAGCCGCTCACGCTGGCTGCCAGCCACTCACTGTAGCCTATGGCAGCCCACTGCAGCAGGGGCTGTAGCCTACACCGTCACCGGGGCTCCTGCAGCCCAGCTCCAGTTGGAGCTGTTGTTAGCTGTAGAGGGCAGTGTTACTGGCCCTCATATGTGGGATCCAAACTGGGGCCACTGGCATCCCAAGCCAGCTCTTAACCAATGCGCCACTCAGCTGGCCCTGTAATGCCATTCTAATGGGACCCCAAGCATTACTTCTTCCCAGCAAGTACTGACAGGAATAGTGATGATGAATATTTTCCATTTGGCCAGAGAGGTTAGAGAAGCCTTGTATAAAGTTTCTACAAAATATTCCATTTATAGAAGAATTTTTTTTTGCAGTGTCCTTACATATCACAGATATTAGTCAAATTAAGTTTGTAAAATGAAGGAAGGAATAAAAATTTAAATGCTTATATGCAAAAACATGCATCTTAAAATATATTTTATGTCTCAATGTTTTACAAACCAAATTACATGTGAATTCTATGAGTCAGGGAAATCTGAGAAGATAAGTATCAGACAAATTTCAGGTGTGTTTCAAAATCATTTTGTCACAAGCATAACAGCCTAATGTCCACAGTGGTTAACAATACATTGTTTCCCTCCTATGATTTACTATGCTTCCCTTTCCACAATCAAAAAGTAGCCATCAAGCTTGCATGTTTCTTAAAGTAATTATTGGAGTTTTCTAATCTTTACCATTGGCATCTTTATCTTCCCTTATGGGCCTGTTTCCATTTTATGGAGACATCATGCTATCAAAATCTCCAGATAGGGAAGATGGGGGCTGCCCTGTTCTCCTCCAGCAATGCTAATAGAATCTCAGTACCTTTTGTTAACTCTTTGGAAATGTCGAGCAAATGATTTACAACTCCTCACCCCTCTAGGGCCTTTGTAAAAAGGCACCCAGATGGTTTGAAACACTGTTGAAACAGTGCAATGCAGGGCTATGGATCACAGGAAACGTCTTGGAGGCTTTGTGCACTCAGGATGAGGCGTAAAATGTCCATAAAAATAGGGATAAAGGGAAAAATAATAGAACCCAAACTTGAAGCAAGTACCTTGGAATTCTTGAGAGTGAAGCTGTGCAAAAAAAAAAAAAATCCTATAGTTTGGAATGTGATGTTTAATTGGAGCTGAATAAATAATATATCAAATAGATATATTAAAGAAAAAATAGGATCAAAGATATACATACACACATATAAGCACATATATTACATATACTAAATACATGCAAACATTCTTTGTCGGGGTGATTTTCAAACAGCATATTTTAGAGAAAGGATCAGCAAAGTTTTTCTAAAAAGGAACATAGTATTTATTTGAAGTATTGCAGGCTATAGCGAGTCTCTGTCTCAACTCCTTATCACTACTGGTGTAGCTGGAAAGCAGCCACAAATGATATGTAAATGAATGTGTGTGGCTGGCTTCCAATCTTCCAATAACTATTTATTGGCACTGACATTTGAATATCATAATTTTCATGTCATTAGATATTATTCTTCTTTTCATTTTGTTCAACTATTTAAAAATGTAAAAGCCATTCTTAGCTTGATAACTGTACAAAAACAAGAGGTGAGCTGGATTGTCCCACAGATCAGAGTTCGCTGATCCCTGCTTTAGAGGGTCAAGATCCATGAGATAAAGTAAAATTTTATGACATCTAAAATTGGAAAGTATTTTAGATGAGAAAATCTTCTGATACTCAATTAACATAATTCACTCATCTTAATGGATGTGGCTATTTTAAAGTGCTAAAATAATCACAAGTTAGCACTGTATGTTTTACCTCTCTTCTGTTGTGTTACACAGCATATTTCTCATCCTCTGCCAAGTTACCAGCAGTTCTGACTGTGTTTATTTAACTATTTGGCACCAGAGAGACATCATCTCCATTTGAAATGTTAATATGTATGCAAAATAACTACCATAAATGGCTATCATATGTAAGTGACTAAATAAAGCTAAGAATAAAGAAATCTATATCATGTCCTTATCATATACATGTCATCACACTCGACTTTCCATTTGCTGAAGTATTTTATTTAATTACAGACCTTCAGTCAAAATTCTCTTCAACATAACTAACTCATTGCTCGAGTTTTAAAGTGAAAACAAACATTGGGAGAATCTTAAGGTATGTATACTAAATTAATGGGTATATTAATTTAGTCCCTCAAATGCAAAAAGAAAAACAAATGGTTTACAAGAAATCAATGCTAGAAGAGGAAACAAGAAAATGTAAACTAAAACATAAATTGTCATACTGTATTAACTCAAGGCTTTTGTGTTCACTCTTCCTGTGTTCATTTTCTTTTTTTCTGTAATGGCACTTGTAATAGTTATCTGTTGCTGCATAATAAATTATCATAAATACAATGGCTTAAAGCAACATACATTTATTATCATGGTTTTTGTGGGTCAGGAGTCTGGGCACCGCTTATCTGGATTCTCGGCTCAGAGTCTCAGAAGGCTGTAATCAGGGAGTCGGCTGGCCTGTGTTCTCATCTGGAGCTCAGCATTCTCTTCCAAACTCATGTGGTTGTTGGCAGAACTCTGTTCCTTGTGGTGCCTTGAGATTGTAGGACTGAAATTTCTGCTCTCTTGCAGACTTTTTTTGCAGTCCCAAGAGACAACCCCCCAGTGTTTTGCTAAATGGCCCTCTCAAGACATAGCAGCTTACTTCTTTGAAGCTAGCAAGAGACTCTCTTGCTCCAGTGTGCTAAGAGGGAGTCTTGAGTGTAACATACTCAAGGGAGTAATGATTCCATCACCTTTACTATATTCTATTGGCTAGGAGCAAATCACAGGTCCCAGCTGACCTTAAGGGAAGGGGTTTATATAAAGGCATAGCCCACTGAAGGTCACCTTAGGGTGTGTCCACTACAATACTACTAATACCGATCCAAAATAAATTATCTCTGAGACTCAAATATTGCTTATATAAGAATAATATAAAAAAAGAATAATATCACGGTATGCTCTTAGAGAGTAGCTATACTCTGGTTCTATAATCCAATCTGTAAATATTTCTTCTAGGCCCTCCAATTAGAATGCAAAATTATAGCACAGTGTATCTCAGTCCGGGCACTCCTGACATTTTGGTTGGAGAGTTCTTTGTTGTGGGGGACTGTCCTATGCATTGCAGGATGAATTGCAGTATGCCTGGCCTCTACCCACTACATGATGGTAGTAATCCCTCCTTTTCTTGTGACAACCAAAGATGTCTCCAGACATTGTCAAATGTACCCCAGGGAGCAAAATCATCCCTAATTAAAAAGCACTGCTATAGATAATTCCAGTCTTTACTTTTGTAAGAGTAATCTGAGCCAGTCTTAGCATCTTTGAATCACAGCATATGAATGCTCCACCAATCCTTAGGGTATTTTCAGAGAAGAGAAAGAGAAATAAATGAATTGGGGATGGATGTATTTTGAATATTTTTGAAGGTGTGGAGGAAAAAATAAATCTAGGAAAGAATGTATTTCTGGCTTGGCTAACCTTACAAATGGTAGCACTGGCAACTGAAAGATGGGATTCCGGTAGAGGTGCAGGTCTTAAGGCCATACAGAAGAAGGAAAGGAAAAAGGAAAATGGCATGCTGAGTTTCACTTTTTTACGGAATATCCAAGTGGCTACATGCAACAAACAGTTGTATATATAAATTGAAGATCTGGGGTGAAATTAGAACCAATGGCCATTGGTATTTAAATGGTAGTTAAAAGGAAGAAAGGGATGGATCAAATCACTCAGGCACAGCATGTAGAATAAAAGAGCAATGGTTTGGATAGAGCCCTTGGGATATAACAGGTAACACAGGAGATAGGGAAAGAGAAGTCAATTATAGACTTCAGATAGGAACAGACTTAGGATGAGGAATGGGAGAAAAGGAGAATGGTGTGGTGAAATTAAAGGTAGTTGATAGTTTAACCAAAGAAATGTGATAACTGGTGCCAAATAGAGCATCAAAATCCAACAAGATATCTATTGAATTTGACAGTATGAAATCACGTTCTCGAATTTTTCTTTTTTTTTTTTGAGGGCAGTGTCACTGGCCCTCATATGTGGGACCGAACCAGGGCCGCTGGCTTCCCAAGCCAGCGCTTAACCACTGTGCCACTCGGCCAGCCCTTGGATTTTTCTTTTTCTTTTTTTTTTTAAATTAATTAATTAATTAATATTTTTATTAGTTTCAGGTGTACAACACAATGCAATAGTTATACTGTTTACCCCCAAAAGTGAAAACCCCCCTCCCCCAGTTCGCCACCCCACTCCCCCCCATATCATACATATCCATCACAACTCCCCATATCATACATATCCACCACAACTCCTCTGACTTCCCTCCACAGTATACTCCACATCCCGTGACCATCCACTTATTCCGTTGCAGTTGGCATACAATACTATACAACATCAGCTTCAGGTGTACAGTGCAGTGATCAAGCCTATACTCCATCCATGAAGTGGTCTCCCTAAGAAGACATGTGACTATCTGACACGCCACAAAATTTTTACAACATTATTATATTCCCCGAACTGTGTTTCATATCCCTGTGTCAATATTGTAGTTGTCTATTTATGCTGTCTAATCCCTTCACCGTCCCCCCATCCTCACCCCCCTCCCAACTAGCCACCCTCAGTTTTTCCTCTACATCTACAAGTCTGTTTACTTTCATCGTTCACTCAGCTCTTCAGACTCCACACACAAGTGAGATCACATGGTACCTGTCCTTCTCCCACTGACTTTTTTCTCGCAACATAATAGTCTCTTCACAACATTATCGATTACATTCCCAGAGCTGATCCCATATCCCTGCGGCAACATTGTAGTCCCACATACACTGTCCGAAACCTTCCCCCTCTCCCTCTTCCCCACTTCCTCCCAGCCAGCAACCATCAGTTTTTCCTTTATATATGCTTGATATGAATTCAATCTTCTTAAATTTTCTCTCTGGGTTAGCTTGTTTACCCCTTTCTTTTGTTTAAAAAAGCCCTTTTAACATTTCTTGCAATGCTGGCTTGGTGGTAATGAATTCCTTAAGCTTATTCTTTTCTGAGAAGCTCTTTATTTCTCCTTCAATTTTAAGTGATAGCCGTGCTGGGTAGAGCAATCTTGGTTGTAGGCCTTTATTTTGTGTCACTTTGAATATCTCCTGCCACTCCCTTCTGGCTTGCAGAGTTTCTGTAGACAAGTCAGCTGTTAGTCTAACAGGAGTTCCTTTGTATGTAACCTGCTGTCTTTCTCTTGCAGCCTCTAGGATTCTGTCTCTGTCTTTAACCTTTGCCATTTTAACTATGATGTGTCTTGGTGTGGACCTGTTTGGGTTCAGCTTGTTTGGAACCCTCTGCACTTCCTGGGCATGTATGTTGATTTCCTTCCCCAGGGTAGGGAAGTTTTCAGTCATTATTTTTTCAAATACATTTTCGACCCCTTGCTTCTTCTCTTCTCCTTCTGGTATCCCTATGATTCGAAGGTGGTTGCGCTTCACCTTGTCCCATAGGGCTCTTAAACTATTTTCATTGTTTTTTATTCTTTGGTCTTTTTGCTGTGCCAACTGGGTGAGTTCTGCTATTTTATCTTCCAAATCGCTGATCTGCTCCTCTACTTCATCTACTCTACTGGTGATTCCTTCGAGTGTGTTCTTCATTTCAGTTATTGTATTCTTTAGTTCTAACAGGTTGTTTTTTATGGTTTCCCTATTCTTCTTTATGTCCTCACTAAGTTCCTTAAACATTCTTATCATCAGTGTTCTAAACTCTGTCTCTGAAAGGTTGGATCCCTCTGTTTCATTTAGTTCCATTTCTGGAGGTTTCTTCTGATCTTTTACTTGTGACATGTTTCTTTGTTTCCCCATTCTGGCTGTTGCTCTGGGATTGCTTTGATATATTAGATAGATCACCAGGAGAGCCCTGGCTGGATCACGCAGGCACACAGCTCACGGCCCAACACTCCCAGGAAAACTCCCAGTCTCAGCCTGTCCCAATCGGGCACTCGCAGATCAGGCCGAGCAGCCCAACAACCAATCACCAGCCTGGCAACTCTGCAAGCAGAGTGCGGAGAGCTGGGACCTGAGGCAGCTTGCGCACTCCCACATCTCAGTGAGCAGCCTGTTTGAGCCGGAGGGTACCCACCTTGCGTTTCCCTGGCAACGCAGTATAAGCCAGGCGGAGGGTGGTGATCCAAGGCCGCAGGCGCGCGTGCACGCACACACGTACTTCTGCGCCAATTCCACCAGACCAATGAGGTCTCAGACCTGATCCTTCGTGGGAGGGCCCAAGCCCGACAAAATGGCGTCCTCCCTACACCACTCGCACGCAGGCTCCACACCACGGGAACAACAGTTCAAAAACCTCCAGCCTTTGCACCAAAGGTGCTCAGTTCAGTCCGTCCCCGCAGGCTCCCGGCTCCCACAGCCACTCCCTCCACCAGGAACCAGGTAAATGCTCACCGGCGAGCAAGCCCCGGCGCCGGCCCCACTGATTCTCCAGCCACTCTTAGCCTCACTGAGCTGAGCAAAGAGAGTCCTCACTAATTTACTGCCGGCTATCTTAGAACTTCTCTTCCCGGAAAAGGAGCTCTGGGCTGGTGAGCTTGGTGTGCGGCAGGAGGGTCTCTCCCCCAACCAGACAAGCTTCCCACGGCTGGGGCTTCCCTCACGGGGCTCGCCCTCTCTCGTCTCCGCCCGTCCTACCAGACCAGACGTGGCCTCCTCTTTAAGTTCTTCGTTTAGTGGTTCTGTTCCTCCAGTGTTCTGGGGACCTCTAGGGTTGAATGCTGTATAATTTGCTTGTAATTTTGGTGTGATCCTGGGAGGCAGTTAGCACAGCGTCTGTCTATTGTGCCATTTTTCTGGATTTTTCAATATGAAGTCTGGAGGTGCATCGTTCAAAGCTCAGTTAAGTCTCATTACTCGATAATAGATGATCACTTGCTTCATTCAGGCCAGTTCATACTGATCTTCCCTTACAGAGACTTACTAAGGCTCTTGTCGTGCAATAATATTACACAATTTTGCATTCCATCACAGTTTTATCAAATATCTTGGTTTTCAGTTCAAAGGGATCTAAAGAGATGTGTTGATTTCTTTTGCTCAACTTTTGTCCTGCATTTTACAGAGACCCCCATGAAGAAAGTCTTGTTTAAAGTTTGCTTAAGACCACAGTTATAAAGACAGAACCAAAATTTGAGACTATTAACTTCTAAAGAACCCCTTTGATTTTCAATTCATTTTTCCTTATTCTTGGCTATGTCAACATATATAACTTTGTTAAGTATTTGCATTCTAGTAGTTTATATTACGACTGGCAAGTATTTTATTTGGGTCTTTTTTAGAAATAGTATGTTTCTAGAAATGTATTTTTTGAATCTGTTTTTTTAAATCCAGTCATTTAATTTAATAAATTATATATGCTCATTATATTGAAACTATCAGAGGGTCTAAAATGAAATTGGCGGTCTCTCCACTGTTTGGAATCTAACGTGTTTTCTTTCATTCCCTTTCCTTTTTTATGCACATGTATAAAAACAAATATATGCTTATATATTTGGGGTTTATAAAAACAAATTTTATGCAATTAGTATGATAAAATACATATTACTGTGTGTCTTTTTAAAAAAATTAACTCTATATCAGGAACATCCTTTCAAGTCAATGCATTTAGATCTACCAGATTCAATATAAGTGTGGCATTTCAGAGCACTGATGTGAAATTAATTTAGTCACTTATCCATTGATACATATTCATGTAGTTTTCAATTTGTTACAAACACTGCTTTAATATCAACTTTTATGGCTTAGATGGGCACATTCAAGTAACAGTGTATGTTTGTTTATTTATTTAAAATGTTGTTAAGGGCCAGCCGAATGGCTCAGTTGGTTAAGAGTTCACTCAAGAGTGTGAGCTGAGCTCTGAACAATGGCGGTTCGATGCCAGCCCAAGCTCAGTTGCAGTTGAGCTGCCAACAGGTAGCAGGATGGCTCAGCTAAAAAAACAAAAAAAAATGTTGTTACATTAGGAGGGCCTCTCCCACTTGCCCTGATCTAGCTTTCCTTTTCTTTCTCCTTTCACTTTCTGGGACCACCACTACTTTTTAATTGGCTTCTGCGTACATTTTACAATCCCGTAGATCAGTCATCTATCAATCATAGCAGGCTTTAAAGGTTGATGTTTAGGATTCTACATGTTTTGGAATTATTTGTTGCTAAGTATTCTCAGTCATTTAACCTTTCCTCTGTGTTGTGGTATTTCTGGACTTGCCAGGAGCTTACTGTGTCCAGGTAATCAAGATTTTTCAATCTATAGCAGCTAAAAATGGTATGTGCTTGGTGCCGCTAGTGTTAATGTCAAACTGGGCATGGATAGTCTTTAACTGAAACAACTAATTAAGCTAAAATAAAATCCACTCTTTCACTTGATCTTAGTTCCTATCAGTTATGTCACTCATTACGGAATGCTTTGGAAAATTTGAATACTTGGCTAATGGTTTTATTCTGCCCCAATTTTCTTTACGCACTTTTTACCTTTGCAAAAATGTTTCTTTCTTATTTTCCACCAGATTTTAGGAAGTTGATGAGCCTAAGATTCTATGAGATTAGAATACAAGAAAAATAAGGACCCAGGAAATTTAGAAAATTACTTACAGAACTTGTACTCAGAGCAAATGGTCCATGTCCCTCCATGAATCTATTTTCACTAAATTGAATTTCTTGATGAAGTATTCCAACCTAGAAAAATTTATAGGAATTTTCAGTGAGACAAATCCCCATGATTCCCATTCATTCTATTTCATGCTACATAATTGCTAAGAATAACTGGTTCCTAATACATATATTTTTTTTAAATTGGGGAATTGGGGGAGGAGAACAGCGTTGGGGGACCGGGGAACAGGAACAGACAAGTTGTTGTCCTTTTGTTTTTCAGTCTAGTTGTGGAGGATGTTGCTTCACTGGCCCATGTTGATATCATCATTGCACTCTTCCAAGGTGAGGCAGATCATTCACCGGCCTCTGGATGGCTGCTCACAGCGGCTCTTGGCAGCTCACACCGGCTGCCGGCTGCTCACTGTAGCCTATGGCAGCCCACTGCAGCAGGGGCTGCAGCTATGCTGTCCCTGGGACTCACAGCAGCCCAGCTCCAGGTGGAGCTGTTGTTCACCATCTTAGCTGTAGAGGGCAGTGTCACTGGCCCTCATATGTGAGATCCAAACCAGGGCCACTGGCGTCCCAAGCCAGTTCTTAACCAACGGGGCACTTGGCTAGTCCCCTAATACATATTTTAAACATCAGATTGTGTGGAACATAGGAAGAACTAATTGAATTACATAATTTCTTTTTTTCTGTTTAATAATTGTGCTGTGTAAAAAGATCAAAGGGCTCAGAATTGGGCTCTAGTCAGAGCTATTTACTGGCCATGTGATCTTAGATCATTTAACCTTTCAGGCCTTGGTTTCTAATATATAAGTTGAGGGGGAAGCGAATAGATTCTCTAGAGAATTTTCTAATTCCAAAATTGTCTGACCCTTTAATTCTACTGAGGACAGAATCTCATTAAACTTGGACCAGTGGCATTCCCTTAAAATGAAAATGTCTTAGTATGATTGCCATTGTAATGTGCAAATGTTCCGAAATTAAATCAATAAAGTGAAATCCTCACTGCTCTTTCATATGCATGGCTATATTGTGCGATGTTAAACAGCTGCTGTATTCTATCATGGCTGTAGCCCTTCAGTTCTGGTTGAAATGATTCCTGTGTGTATACTGAGAAATAAGGCTAATGCATGATTCAGCGCCTTTATAAATCAAAGATTCTATTACAGGCAGAAAATAGCCCAACAATAGCTATTCCATTATACTTCAATGGCATTAGCAAGAAGAAAGTATATCAAGTGGAAAACATATGTCCTCCCTTTTAATTCTGCAATACAATAAAAAGGCTATTTTGGTTTTAGTAGTTTCTTCTGTCCAGTGGTTAAGTGCATTGACACCTATGTCCAATGACATTGTCCAAGATGTACCTCTACTTTTTCAGAATATCAATTCTCTTCTATGCTTTGGTAAAGAAACTGACTCTACTATGCAGAATATAAAGGATCATGTTTTTCATTCTAGCTCAATTGGAATTTTACTTCCTGATGCCTAACAGAGCGCAACTGCACAAAATATGAATTAGGGGAACAATATATCTGTCTTTTTATATTTGTATATAAAATGAGTTGATTTGATAATTATATTAAATATAATATTTTAGGTGCAAAATGATCCCAAAGGCATTATTGCTGTGTAGTCTAGTCCTACTCTTACAGTAATACCCTGCGGCCCCAGGGCTATGTTTTATCATATGGAGATGAGTTAGACATTTATCCTTAATGTTTCCTCCACCATTTTAAGACAATGAGCTTGAAACTGTCATTCATGTTGCTATTTAAAAACCAATAATTGAACCATATATAGTAGGTTGAGTAATTCACTTCATCCCAATAACTGTTAGCTCAGAATTTCAAACTTAAAAAATTTATTTGGGGGCCGGCCGAGTGGCATGGTAGTTAAGAGCTGGCTTGGGATGCCAGCGGCCCTGGTTCAGGTCCCACATGAGGGTCAGTGACACTGTCCTCAAAAAAAAATCATTTGGTATAGGCAATCAATTAATTTTACAAGAGGCATGATATTAACATTTTCATTGTGACGTTCATCTATAGTTGAATGATATTTCCATGCCGCTGACTGCAGGGTTCGACTTTACCCCATGAGTTCAGTGATCGAGAAAGGAAGTTTAGGAAAGCAGACATACATTTTTCTATATTTTTGTTTTTCAAGAATGAATAACAATAGGAAATTTTTATACTTTAACATAATCATTTATTTTGTTGACTGGTAAAAAATAACTCCAAGTAATCCACAAAAGAAACGGTTTATTCAGGGAAAGCAAAAAAATGAAAACCACCACTGCAGTGTGAGAGTGCACACCTCCTACACTGGGCTCCAACCAGCAGCCCACAGGCAGCAAGACCCTGGTTCCAAGATTGCTAATCTCTTTATTCTGATTCCTCCCCCAGAAATTACCATAAGGATAAATGGGATGTCAGGATTATAGAGTTAACAAAGAGTCCAGCTCCACTGCATAGTCCTCCCAACTGTATGGTTAAGTATCTTAAGATGCCAGTTCACTTTATCATTCCCTCCTCTTAATCAAGATCTTTCTTCTAAAAGATCATTGATCAACAGTCAGGTCTTTTAGTCCCAGGTTTTTTCCAGTGTCCATTCTTTTGTCCTCTGATGTCTGTTCAGCCTTGGTGTCTGAAGGGCCTCTTGTAGGTGTCATTTCTCATGCCATGGGGAAGAGTCCACTGATCAGGAAACAGCTGTAATCCAGTGTTGACCGGCATCCGAAACAAAGCTTAAACAGATCAAAGCTAAAAGACAGAATTAGAACATAGTAACCTAACTTATGTGGCAGGTGATAAACCAGGTACTGAAACTCCATTGGGTCACCTGCTTTAAAATTTTGACAGCTTTAGTTTCAGGTCACCAGACTGTGTGCTTTTCCAGTCAGGGCTTGGTGCCTTCCTCAGGTGTGACATGTGTATCCAAGAGTCTACTCCCTGTAGTTTAGCAACACTGGGGTTTGTCAACAGCACCTGGTAAGGGCCCTTCCAGCATGGCTGAAGGGAATCCCTTTTTAAGGTGTTTTTTCCAATAAACAAAAACTCTAGGTTTTAATGTATGGATTTTTAGTTTTTCATTTCCCTGGAGTGTATGGTGAAATTATTGCTTGCCTAAAGCATGATTATTGTCGATAGAATTAATTAAGCCTTTACAATACTTTAGTATGTCTCCTTTCACCAACTGTAGATCGAGAGAGGCAGGGGCCAAATGCATAGGGCATCCTGCAATTGTCTCAAAAGGTGAGAGCTTATGAGTTCCAAAAGGAGTAGATGTGAGATTTAAAAGAACTGATGGCAATGCATTTGGCCAAGGTATTTGAAGAGTCACAACAGCATAACCAGCACGGTACTCATCATTTTTGTCTTTTAAGTATGAATCATCAGTAAATCATGAGAAATCAGCTTTACCCAGAGGAGTCTTCTGTAACTTATCAGGAGGAGTTAGAAGGTGATCTATTAATGTCAGGCAGTCATGAGGGGCTTCCTGAGGAGGAAGAAAATCCAGCATGCTACTTTGCTTAGAAGTCTCTGTCTAATAAACCGGTAGGAGCAGAAGAACTAAGGAGAAAAACAACCTTAATATTCATCTCTTAAGGGACCTAGACAAAAGGGAATAGGTTCAGATACGTAAACCTGTTTCTTCCAAAATGATTAAGGGGAAAGACTGGGAAAAAAAAACTTGTAATTCCTCAGAGACCCATTGCTGGGAATTTGGAAAGTCTAAAAGAGACTGGTTAGTAGTTGAGAGTGTCTTGTGCACTTCAACTTATGGCAATCTTTTTTCCAATGTCCTTGCTCCTGGCAGTAGTGGCAAAAAGTTGGAGTTCTTTGGTTTCGCAAAAGGCCTCTCATTTGCAATGGCTGAAAAACAGATGTCTTGGTGACCTTGCTTTTAGGTGGCTCGTCTAGAGCACTGGCAAGTTCATTAGCTAAATTTACCAATTCTAGGGTAGGCATAATTCCCCATTCCATCCTGGATCTCCTAACCAGAATGGAAAGGTTCTTATTTAACCCATTGACAAACAAGGAATTAAAAACTGTCCATGTATGGCCAGCATCCAAAGGAAGACCAGAATATTTCTTAAAAACAACCTGGAATCTTTCTTAATAGTCACGAACAGATTCCCCAGGCCTTTGTGAGCAAGTGTGAATTTTGTTCCAATCAACAACCTATGGAAAAACCTTGGGAATTGCTCAATGAAGCTTTCGAGCAAGTTCCCTGGCTTCCTCCTGATAACTGGAGGTTTGCTTTTCTAAATTCCTTTCAGGGTGTTCCTATCCAGCAATCCTCATCCAATGTCTACCTTGTCCTTTACCAACCACCATATGGGTCAGCTGGTATTAAGTCAGAAAACCCAGGCTCATAAGCTTGAATAGTAATATCAAATTCCTTAGCAAATTTATTGGGTTGTCCGAAAAGTCACGACGTATTTTGTCTATGTTTTTCAAAGATCATTTATTTATATAAAGAACAAAGATCAATCAATGATATATTGCCTGTTTTGTTCAATAACTTTTTGTCATCTTTCAGTGAGCTTGATAATTCCTCATTCTTAGAAGGACCTGTCTTTATTTGCAAAAAACTGAACAAGGTGCTGATTTACAACCTCATCTGAATTGAACGTTATGCCATGCAAGGAGTTTTGAAGACAGCGAAACAAGTGGAAGTCTGACGGCACAAGGTCAGGCGAGTATGGTGGGTGTGGCAACACATCCCATCCAAGCTCCAATAATTTTTGATGGGTGATCAAACTTGTGTGTGGTCTCGTGTTGTCGAGATGAAAGACAACTCCTTTACGATTAACAAGCTCTGGATGTTTCTGGATGATGGATTCATTCAAACTGTCCAATTGCTGACAGTACACATTCGAATTGATTGTTTAGTTCCTTGGTAGGAGCTCGGAAAACATGACACCTTCAAAATCCCACCACACTGAGAACATAAACTTCCTGGTGAATGTCTGCTTTCAATGTTGTTTGAGGCGAATCATCACATTGGGATCAACACCATTTGCACACCACACTGTTGTAAACAATCCATTTCTCATCTCCAATTACCAATCACTTCAAAAAAGGATCGTTTTCTTCACGTTTAATGAGCATATTGCAAATGTTTATACACTGCGTCAAATGAACTTCTTTGAATTCATGTGGAACCCAAATATCGAGCTTGCTTACATATCCCAGCTTCTTCAGGTGGTCGTGAACACTTGAATGATGGATGTTCAGTGTTTCTGCAATCTCTCATGTCATGTAATGTGTGTTTGACTCGATTAATGCCTTTATTTTGTCATCATCAACCTCGGTGGGCCTTCCTGACTGAGGAGTGTCGTTGAGATCAAAATCCCCAGCACGGAATTCCGTGAACCATCATTGGCACGGACGTTCTTGTAGAGCATTGTCACCGTAAACTTTCTGCAACTTTTCACAAGCTTGACATGCGTTCTTCCCTTTATGGAAGTAAAACAGTAAAATATGGCAAAAATGCACAGTTTGGCCTTCCATCTTCAACTTGTAAAATCTCCACAACTCAACTAAATCACTCAATTTTTTTTTAGAATGAAGCTAGAACTGTCAGCTGTCAAATGACAGCAATAACATAGATGTGAATGACTCTAATACTTCCAAAAATGAACTAGCGCCATCTGTTGCATACATGCATCATGACTTTTCCGACAATCCAATATTAGAATCCTCAATTACTACAGGAAACTCCTTTACAATGGCTATAACTCAGCTTTTGTCCAGGGGATGTAAGAAACATGGGGTTTATGAGGATCTCCACCATGTTTAATCTTAAATGGAAAAGTACTAATAAGTTCTGAGGAAGAAGAGGATTCAAAAGGAGGCGTTGCTGGGGTTTGAGTTGAAGATGGAGAAGGTGGCAAAAAAGGGTAAGATGGTATCGAAGGTGGAAGAGGTGAAGAAGTGCAAGATGGCGTCCAAGGTGAGAGAGGCATCAAAGAAGCAGTGGCGGAAGGGCAAAGCAGTGTTGTAGACAAAGAGCAGGAAGTTTCAGACGCCATTCTGCCTCTTTTAGAATTTTTAACTTTTTTCATTAACTTTGAAACTCTACTTTGTAAAACGACAACTTTATATTTGCAGATCTGTTTGGCATCCTCCCTATACCACTCTATGCATTCCATTCCTCTTTGTTTCAGCACTGTTACTATACAATCTAGTTTTCAGAAATTCAAGTTTGGGAATCTCAAAAGTTCCCCAAAGTGGCCACTGATTTCTAGGATTACTCTTATTCAGATTTGCCCATTTAGTTAAATACATGCACGAAAATCCTCCATGATTTGTGAGTATGTGCTCAGCCATTGTCCCTGGAGGAGGGACAGTTTTAGAAGGCTTGGACATTCAAGATCCCATTTTAAAAGCTGGGCCCAAAACAATTTATTGCTCTTATAACCTGCAGGTCATCAGTTCACCTCACTCTGGAATAGTCTGATCACTGAGAACCAGGCTGAAGGCTAAATGCCAGTTCCAGGCAAATAACCAACTCTTAGAGAGTTTAAGTTACATTGAGCTGATGCTGGGCCAAAATCAGTTCACAACTCAAGCAAACCGGGAATCTTTGGTTTGCTCCACTTTCACTCTGGAATAGTCTGATCACTGGGAATCAGACCGAAGACTAGAGCCAGTTGCAGGCAAATAACCAACTGTCAGGGAGTTCGGTTATCGACTGAGCTGTGTGGCACTCCATTAACTTTTCACTGAGAGCACGATCTGATATCAGGTAAACTGACCAATTTCAGTAGAAATAACCTCTTGTCCCAAAGGGACGTTAGGGGAAGGCCAGTTTTTTGTCTCAAAAAAAAAGAACAGATCCATCTTTCCAAAGAAAGCAAGCCAACATGCCACAAGTACAAACAAATAAGCCTTAAAGCATTCAAACACACATACAACAACAGACAAAACAACCAAACGAATGAAACAAAAACAAAACAAACAAAAAAGATAAAATAAAAATTCCCAAGTTAATCCTGGAGAGCGCCAGACGCAAAAAGCTTGTTGATTCAGATCCAGGAGAAAAACTTACCCCGTAGCTCCTAAGCCAAGTAGCAAAGCATTGGACTGACAAAATGGCTCAGTATAGGCGCCTTGATTTGCTCACCAGTTAGAAGGCTGCCAAAGTTCCCTTCCTCTCTGGATCCTGGACAAGGCCCCAAAATGTTGACTGGTGAAAAATAACTCTCCAAGTAATCCACAAAATAAATGGTTTATTCAGGAAAAGGAAAAAGAAACCAAAACTGCAGCGGCTGTGTGAGAGCGCACAACTCCTACACTGGGCTCCAACCAGCAGCCCACACGTAGCAAAAGACCCTGGTTCCAAGATGCCTAATCCCTTTATTAAGATCCCTACCCCAGAAATTACCTTAAGGATAAATGGGAAGTCAGGATTACAGTTAACAAGGAGCCCAGCTCCACCCATAGTTCTCCCAACTCTATGGTTAAGCATCTTAAGATGCCAATGCACTTTATCAATTTTAATAAAATGTAGCACCTTAAGTGTAGTTACTTAAAAGTATCAATACTGTAATTATTTCCTGTGGAGTTTTGACACATTTTGGAGAACAAACTTGAAATCAATTAACACAGTGAGAAGGTTAATAAATTAATAAATGAAGTCTGTTGGTCAAAGATTAGAACATCACATATGTGAACGACAAAGAGGCCACATACTGAACCATACAAGCTCAGGGGAGGCCCGCATGGCAGGCCCTGCAAACTCACAGACCAAAAATAATCACATAAGATGGTCTGAACAGAAAAATTCCTAACTAAAAGCAGGTCATGGGTAGTCACATCCTTGTCCTGTAGCTTCCTAGACAAAGGTCAGTCTTCACCTTAAGTGAGCCAGTTTGCGGTCTTTTTGTATCATCTAAGATAATACACCCTTGGAAAGTCAATGTAATCCCTTTTTCTGGACCCCCAAGGCATAACACCCTCACACCCGGAGCAAGAAACTACAGAATCCCTCATTGTTATTCTTGTCCCCTGATTACCATCTCTATGTGCTGTAAAATGCTGACTATTAACTATCCAGTACCCACCAATGTAAAAGAAGTGTCTCTCAGTTTTACTTTTTATCAATCCCAGAGATTTCCCTGCTTTGCTTTCTCCCACCCCCTCAATCTACCACCAATGGATTTCAAATAACCCTCCTCCTTTGATTTTAACGTATAAGATAAGTTGCAAAATGGCCATTTTCCGGAGCATTTTCTCAATCTGTTGAGATTTTGCTTCCCGGCAATTGTCGTCAGTTTGGCTCAAATACTTTTATCAGCTTTCTTAGGCTGGAAGTTTTTTTTGTTGACACATACTAGATGGCAGCAACTATGAAAAATATATGATGAGTCCTATGTCATAGAATTTCAAAATTAATAATATAAAAACAGAAAAGACAGGGCTAAGCCCAATTTGTAGGAATCGTTGGAAGACAGGAGGGTTTCAGAATGAGGCAGTGAGTGATACAGGAGAGACGGGGGTAAAAAAAAGTATTCTCAAAAGTATAACCCCCAGCAGGCCCTAAATCTGGCCATTATCTCGATTGCCTTATTAAAATCATTGTTTTGAGTACAGACATTGAAAACACTTAATGAGAAAATAGTGTTTCCTTGAGAACTTGGTAGAATATAGTTCTAAAGATGTAAATTTGTGTGCGACCATGTTTTGTTTTCTCTCCTTTGCAGTTAGTATTCATGAATATAGAGACTATTTCTTATTTTCCCTGAACAGCAACATATTCAACTTCTGTTCTTATTATGAGGTTAAATAATGTTTTAATATCAACTTAGAAAGTGGAATTTACACACGTACCCTATTATCACAGGAACATTCTTGTATAATAATAGATTACATTACTGCATTTGGCTAAAGAAACTGTACACTTAGGAGCGACATAAAATTAACCTGACAGATTAAAGTAGTCCACAAGTATTTAATTCTAAACAATATTTCACAAAACAGGTATGAAATAATTTAGTAATTTAAAAACTAGAGTTGACTTCACTGTTTTATTTTTATAGTGGAATAAATCTGCTATTTCTGAAACCCAAAGAAATGTCACATTAATATACCCTCAGTGAAGTAAAATCAATCACTTCAGGTCACTGCTTGACTTTGTGGGTTAAAATTGCTTTCAAAATCGTATTATTAGCACTTTGCATTGGAGGCTTCTAACTCTATTACCAGAGAGGTGAAATTTCCCTTTTTATGATGGCTTGCTAACTTTCAAGACTCAAAGTACAGGCCACTTTGAGTAGACTTGATTTTACAAAATTGAAAGAGATTGAGCTCACTGTCAGTAACTTGTCTCAAGGCAGACTTTCAAAAGGCACAAGTCAAGGAGAAATGCTGGAAGAGTAGATAACTAAATGAATCATTGGCACGTTTAAGGATGAAATGCTTTTGAAATAGGTTGCTGTGTTTATGGTTGGCTCTTTTTACCTTTTTACCACCTTCTTAATTTAGATCTCCTGCAAGCAGCAGAAGAATAAATGAGGGAATCCACTTCTGTCCTTTTATTTTACTGCCAAATCCATACTCTAATTTCTTTTCCACATGCTGTTTTCCAAATGTCATGAAATGAGGAGGCTGTTTGCTTTTACTTAATATCAAGTGTTTCTTCACATGAGAAATGAACTGGATTATGTGTGTGCATATCTGGTGTATCTTCAAGGGAAACAACAGCAAAAACAGTTCGCCAATCAGGTTTAAAATCGAATAGAAATGTTTTTGATGTAATGCAATCCTTTACTGTGGGGTTGAGCAAAGCATGTTTACTTACCTTATTTCTTCATTCCTTTTCATTTCCACATGAAAAATGAGTTTTGCTTTGATCTATTTTTTATTTATGTGTGCATTCCATCAAGAAACTACATAATAAAATTTATACATTGGAACTGAGAGAATAATGTTATCAACTTGAAACTATCTATCTATCTAAAACTATCTATCAACAGAGTAATAAAGATTATACATTATTCTTGAAGTAGCATCTGTATCAGGGCTGGATTTGTTTTTCATCCAAAATAATTTCATCACTCCCTATCATTCTTTAACTAAATATGTTCCTTTGAATAGAACTGAAGAAATTATTTTGCTTAAATAGGACATCTTGTTTCATTAAGGAAACTAATTTCTGCTCCTCAGAAAATTTCAACTGAACCTTGGGGAGTAGTATATACAAAATTTAAAAAGAAAAAAAATCGAGGGATGCGTCTGCCTTATATTTAATTTCATTTTAATTGTATTTTTCCAATTTAGGAAATTTACATTTAAATGACATCTGCACGGCATAAAGTTGAAAAATTAGTTGAGATTATTGTTTAAATAGACATTCTTAGAAAAAGTCAGACCACAGTGTCCCTATTGGGAAGAGATAATAGCCTGTACCAATTTGTAATCCCCACACAGAAACCTAGGCAGTTGAGGAACTGAAATAAAGTGAGGGAGAGCAGAGTTTGCCACCCCAAAATATGCCTTTTTGGGATATTATTTTCCATTGGTTATTTTTTAAGAAATAAAACATTCATGAAGAGCCCTATCACCTCCCCCTTATCTGCCTGAAAGAATTCAGATAGAAAACCTGCTCCAGGAAGGGAGGTCACCTTAGCATAATATGAACTAAGTTTGACAGACTGGGAGGAATCTAGCAAAATCTGTTTGCTAGACTCCCCTCTGCATCCCATTGTGTCTGGGTGGCTCTACAAAAATTTGTTCACCACATGTTTGATCCTTCCCATCTACCTGTGAATTGCCTCCATTCCATTTGAAGTCCCAGTCAGACAGGTTAGTTAGTGTAACAATTAGGCAGTTAAGAATTCCCAGGTAGGATGAGCAAAAGATAAACATATCTCCAAGTCCTCTGCCCTCAGCCCTGACCCCAAAAGCCACAGCCTTGAGACAATTTACTCCTACCAGACCAGGGACATCAATTACACCCTGAGGCAACTTATCCTAAAAAGCCTCTTTCAGGTGGAACGGCCAAGGAAGTAAATCTAACCTGTTCAAGCAGGCGCCAGTTTTCTCCCCAAATAGGCTAGAAAAAGCATATATATATAAACAGAAGCCTCCCTCCTAGTCAGCAGGCATTCCAACTTTCCTGATGCCCTCTCTTAGAGAGCTGTATCTCTTTGCTCTAATAAACTTATTTTCTGCAAACTTTACCTCTCTGGGCCGTGTCTCCATTCTTCAGTGCTGAGAGACCACGAGTCCCGGTCCACCCACAAAAAAAAATCCTGCATCACCAGGCCCCTGCTCCCCTTATCCTTAGTTCAGAATGGCATGTAAGCCTCAACTGCCCAATGTGTACTTGGGTCCCCTATTCGTATGGAACCTCCATATGTACATATGTAATAAATTTGGTTATTTTCTTCTGTTAATCTGTGTCATGTCAATTTGACTATTAGACCAGCAAGAAGAGAGTAGAAGGAAAATTATTTTTCCTCCTCTGCAAAGGCAAGAGGAAGAAGCTAGCAGAAACATTGGGAAAATATTGCATTAAAAGTTTTGGTGCCCACCCATCATGAAAAAAATTCTGTGGGGCCTGAAATTCATAACAAATGCCCGTTAGGAATTTTGAAATCAGCTATTTCCACTACATTTCCCATATCTGTATTTATTAGTGATTCAAATTCAACGTCTCGGAATTCCAAACTTCTTCACAAACATTTTTTTGCCTTATCTTCCATAAAACTGGTTTCTCTCTAGAGTTACTGCATATAGTTGTGAAGACTGCTTAGTGCAGAGTAAGGAAATCTACACACACTGGCTGCATCCCAGGATGCACACACAGGTGCTGTGTGGGCCAGCAGCTTCCTGCCTCTGTCACAAGGATAACTGCTTCCTCTGTAACATGCCTTCTTGAATGGATAGGGACCATTGTCCAGGCTTCTAGCCTCGTGGTTACTTATGAAAGAGCATGTCAGAAATCAAAAGCTCCCAAATTTGCCTCCAAATACGTGACCATGTATTCCAGTTTGCCTGGGAAGTCTGCATGTGTCCCTGTTGCTAAACACAGTACTCTCTATATGTGGTAGGCTGAATAATGCTCCCTGCCTCTGGTGTGTGGTAACCAGAAAGACCAAGCCATGATTAGAAGCTTGGAACTTTTAGCCCTACCCGCCATCCTCTGGGAAGGGGAGAGAGGCTGGAGATTGAGTTAATGATCAATTGTGCTTACGTGATGACCCCTCCATAAAAATCCCAAAAGTGTGGAGTTTGGGGAGCTTCCAGATTGATGAACACATCTACATGCTGGGAGGTGGTGTACCACAACTCCAGAGGGACAGAAGCCCCTATGCTCAGAGCCTTCCAGACTTTGCCCTATGTATCTCTTCATCTGGCTGTTCATTTGTATCCTTTAAAATAGCCTTTGTACTAAACTGGACAAAGTAAATTATTTTCTTGGGTTCTGTAAGCCATTCTAGCAAATTATCAAGGCCAAAGAGGGGGTCATGGGAACCCCTGATTTATAGTCAAGTCAGACAAAAGTTGCAAGTAACCTGGAGACCTACTACTTGCAACTGGCATTTGAAGTGGGGGACAGTCTTGTGGCACTGAGCCCTCAATCTGTGGTGGGGGGTCTATGCTAACTCCAGTTAGTATCAGAATTGAATTGCAGGACACTCAGCTGGTGTTGGAGAGTTCATCAGTGTGGAAAAACTCCACATATCTGGTGTCAGAATTGTTGTGTGTGAGTAAAGGGAAACAGTGTATTTTTCCCTAGACACAAGCTTTTACAGCTTTTTCTTGTTTAATCAGTTTTAGCAAGTACTCACCTTTCAGTTCAGAAGTTGGATATTCTGATCCATCTCTATTTGATTCTCTCTGATCCAATCTCTGTCTCTCTCTGCGCCACTCTGTGCCCTGGGAGGATGACCTCTACGGACTGGATCACTAGAGCCCCCTTGAGCTTTGGCTTATGATTGCATTATGCCAATGACAGGTATTGGCAGAACTAACATCAGGGGCAGAGGTCAGGTGTCTATTCCCCCTCCCTGGTGATCCTTCCCTGCAAGATTACAGTTTAATAGTGGCTGTGATTCCCTACCTATGGCCTCCTATCCTGTTGGGGGGCACTTTCCAAACAGTTATAGCTTTGCCAGTCGCAGTAACACTGCTCTCTCCCAAGCCTTCTTTTGTAAAGCTGGGAATAGCTTCCTGCTATTGTTAGTCTCTGGGTGCATCACCAGTTCTGTTGGATTCCTTAATCCTTCTCTCAACTCTATAAATAGTCTTTTTGTTAACTTCTCTTCAACTACCTTTTGAATAAACTGTTTTCTGCAGAATCCGCGACTAAAGAATATTTAGCTCCCACATTTCTTACACACTTATTTATCCTTCTCCCATTCTTTCAGCATAGTTATTGACTAGTTAGGACATAACCAGAAAAAAATAGGACTTAAGAAAAAAATATTTTAAATAAGTATTTAAACAGAGGGAGTTTAATTCAGGGGATGGACTATTCAGTTGATGGATTTGTTGGGAACCCAAAACTGGGAGGAGTTGGGGCAACACAAGAGAATAATATCAGCGGGAAGCAATTACCCCTGGGCTAGGGGACAATGCTAGTGTGGTGTTACTGGTGTCCAGGGACCAAGCTCACTTGGTAAATGTTGGAACCATGGCAGGACTATCTGGAAGGGCTACTGGAGGAAAGGAGGAGATGCAGACATTGCCAAGGAAGCCAGCTGAAACATACAGAGAGCAGAAGAAATCTGGATTCTCCCTACTTCCTGCCCTGCAGTCTTGCTTAAGTGCCTCACAATGGCTGAACCTACATGGAAGTCAAGAGGACAAGAAAACTTGGAGATATGATTTGCAGGAATCATACCTCTGAGATTTACAAAAATTATCCCAGGGGAATTCTGGGGTACTTGAACTCTTCTGTGTAGGCCACCATTCAATACATGCTTTAGCAAACTGTTAGATTCACTTCCAGATGCTTTACCTTGTCCATTCAATGCAAATATCAGGTACATTTACTCATCTTGATAAATTTTACCTGATTTAACGTCATGTTTTATTCTCCTCAGTCTAGCAAACTTAAAATCCATTCTCACAATAGTTCCTGATTTCTTGTTTATACAGATTGCAAGAACTTATAATTACATTGCATATAAGTGTTGTGTCCTTCCCAGATCTTGAAATTCTCCCCTGGGCCATGCTAGAACCTGATTCTTCAAGGGCAATTGAGTGGTGGCATTTGTTCTTAGTTGCTTTTCTTTTGCAAGGTGACAGCCTCTGTAAAGTTACGTGTTGTTTTTTTTAAAAAACAAGCTTGTTTTTTAATAGACAGAACCTGGAAACAATCTAAATGAGCATCAACTGATGGATAAACAATTGTATTACATCCATACGCAGTGAAATATTAGTAACAAAAAGGAATAATCTATTGATATGCTCAACAGTAATTAATTTCAAAACAATTATGCTCAATAAAGAACATAGAATAAAAGCCCATCCTATATTACATTTATATAAAATTCTAGAAAATGCAAACCAATGTACAGTATGTCCTCACTTAATGCCATTGATAGATAATTGGAAGCTGTGGCTTTAAGCAAAATGATGTATATAAGAAAACAAATTTTACCATAGAGAAGTTGACATAAACAAGAGTTAAGTTCCCATGGCCTATTTCTGGTCACAAAATCATCACCAAACTTCTAAATACTCAAAAACACTTCTAATATTAAACACTGAAAGAAATCTGAGCTATACATACATTTAAGAAAGATTAATAAAGGGCCGGCTGAGTGGCTCAGTCGGTTAAGAGCTCGCTCAAGAGTGTGAGCTGAGCTCTGAGCAACGGCAGTTCCATGCCCAGCCTGAGCTGAGTTGCTGTTGAGCTGCCAACAGGTGGCAGGACGGCTCAGCTAAAAAAATAAAGGGCCTGCCGAATGGCGTGGTGGTTAAGCACTGCCTTGGGAAGCCAGAAGCCCCGGTTCAGATCCCACATATGAGGGCCAGTGACACTGCCCTCAAAAAAAAAAGGAAAAATCTGAAAAACAAAATTTAATAAAAACAAGTAAGACCATTATTTTCCAATTCACTTATTCCATTTCAGGGCTGCAGGTGGCCGGAGCTTCTCCCTACAGCTCAGGGTGCCAGGTGGGAATCCACCCTAGACAGGACGCCCTTCAATAGTGGGGAGCATCACAAACTGATCACCACCAGAAGTCTAGTTACCATCTTTTGCTATACAGTTGACCCCCTTCATCTACTTCAGCTCCCCTACACATCCCACTTTCCCTCTGGTCCCCACCAGTCTGTTCTCTGTTTCTATGGATTTGTTTTTGTTTTATTTGTTTCTAGGTGTTTTTTTTAATTCCATATATGAGTGAAATCATACAGTATTTGTCTTTTTTTGTCTGAATTATTTTACCTTCAAGGTCCATCCATGTTGTCAAAGTGGTAAGATTTCATTCTTTTTTATAGTAGAACATATATAAAACATTTTCTTTTTTAATACTTTTCTATTTTTCAATTACAGCTGATATGCAATATTATATTAGTTTGAGGTGTATAGCATAGTGTTAGACATTTATAGAATTTACGAAGTGATCACTCTGATAAATCTAGTACCCATCTGACACCATACATAATTATTACAATATTATTGACTATATTCCTTATGCTATACTTTACATCTTCATGTCTATTTTGTAGCGACCAATTTGTACATCTTAATCCCTTCCCCTTTTTCACCCATCTCTCCACCCCCTCCCATATGGTGACCATCTTGGGCTGGCCTAGTGGCGTGGTGATTAAGCGCTGGCTTGGGAAGCCAGCGGCCCCGGTTCGGGTCCCACATATGAGGACCAGTGACACTGCCCTCAAAACAAAACAAAAGAACCCCCCAAAAAAAACCCATTACATCAAAATGACATTGAACAAAACAACTTTATTCAAGGACCTGATGTATTGTGAAATAAAACAAACCAACTGTTGTTGCATGGGGATGAGGGATGAGGGAAGGACAAAAAGAGATTATTAAGGGGCAGGAAAGTAACTTTTAGGGGTAATGATAGGTTCATTACCTTAATTGTGGTGCTGGTATTACAGGTATGTACATATGTCAAAATTTATCAAATTGTACAATTTAAATAGTATGTGTAAGTTTTACTGTATTCCAATTATATACCAATAAAACTGTTAAGAGATAAAATGGTTACACATACAAATCTGGGTTTCCCATTTCTTTTGGAAAATCAACCAACCCTGTATTGACTCAACCATCTCCTACTTCCCCTACCTTAGTAGTGTCAGCTCTGCCTCAGTGGCAGCAAAAACTGGAGAACAATTAAAACCACGTCTACTCAAACACTGGCTGGGTCACAAGACCCACCCGAGACTGCAGGATCTCTTTTCTCTTCCCTGGGGTTGCTGCTTGTACAGTGATGGCTAAAACGTCAACAGCCCAGGGAGGTACAGGAATCTAGAAAACCTTTAGATTATTTGCTCTGACACTGACCTCAGCCACAAGAGGTCTGTATACCCTTAAAATTTCTGTGTAACTTTAATCCACAGAGCCATAGTCACATGAAATTAGTATATGCCCTTCAGCTTAGACATACAACCTTTACTTTGCCACAATCTTTACCACTCCCTATTATTAATGTTTCTGTACTATATACACACACACACACACACACACACACACACACACACACACAGAGGGTGCCAAAAAAGATATACATATTTTAAGGAAAAAAACTGTATTAAAACTATAATAATATGTACCAATAACAAAAGATGACTACAAGTCATATGTGTACATTTTGTTTGGGATCCCCGATACATACATATATTACATACACATACACACCCCTGAAAGGTATATTTAAGTTTTGAAAGACTTTTTTCTCTAAATAAGATATACTCATATATAAGCTATCATCAAAACTATTTCAGAATTTCTACGTAAAACCGTATTTATCAGAGTTAGTCTTACTAAGTGCTAAGGTTTAAATTTTTAGGAAGTAGAGAAATAGAATTTGTATCTTTCCCCTTAACAAATCTGAACATTAGGAAAGATAACTACGTTTTATGCATTAGAACAAGAAATATATCAATTATGTTTTCCACTTAGCCCCTGTAGGTCTTATCTGCCTACCAGATTGAGACTTCAGAGGGGTCATGACTTGTGGGTAGGTCTTGGGAGACAGCTACACTTCAACAGTGTTGGGGAATGTGAGACACTCCCTGGGAAAAAGAGATTTAACTCATGCTGTTCCCCTAAGTGCTGGAGATTGTCATACCAATTACCCCTTCATCAGGGTGAGCTAAGACCTCATAGGAGATCCTGGCATCTAGGTTATAAGATCAGTCCCCTTAAGATCAGGCTGGACAGTTTTTCCTAACAGCGCTTAGCCAGTATTGCCAATTAGGCCAAATTAGATGGAGAGCTGTTCTCAGCCATCCCGCTATTTTCTCCGAGGCACATAAAGTTTGGGGTCCCCACAAAAGGTGTTCCTACCTTTATGCCTGCAAAGACCATTTACTTTCTTTCTACTTTTAATAACATTTATTTAACCTAATATACCCAAAATGTTATCATTTTAACATATATAGTCAACATGAAGATTATAAGGAGATGCTTTACACTCTCCTTTTTTTTAGTCCTACGTCTTGGAAATTAAATGTGCAATTTGTACTTATAGCATATTTCAGCTCAGTCAAGCCACATTTCAAGTGCTCAATAGTCATATGTGGCTGGTGCCTACACCGTATTGGACAGCACAACTCAAGCTATTTAGTTCAACCCACAGTCCTAGTTTTCTTCCTAACTATGGAAAGCAATCAACACCCTTGTAGGGGTGGAGGGAAGAAATGAGCTCAGTGAGTGATGACCTGTTTCCTGAAAGCCCATTTCTTCTCTTTCCATCAACCACACACAGTGAACAGAACACAGTAAAAGCTTGAACAGTAAGTCTTTTTCATTACACAAATCAGATCAGTGTGGGGTAGGCAGTTCCAAGGTTGGGTGATTTGGAGTCTGGAGAAATCCATCTCCGTTATCTCATGTAGAGTCCATACTGTCTATGGAAAACAAGAAACCTCTGGAAAATTGCCGGAGCTTCCAGCTCAGATCTTTTTGGCTGGAGCTGGGTTATGTTCACACTGAAACATCAGGGGGAGGGAATGAGCATCCCCCGTGGGTTCAGATCACTCATGATTCCCTCTGGGAAACCGGAGAGAAAGCGGAGTCTGTATTACCTGAGTACAGCAAGGTGACTGACACAGTGTACGGCTCCAACTTGGAATGGTTTCTGCAACAAACTCTGGCAATAACATAACTCAGGCCAACAAAAGGTCCTGGGAGGGTTAGAAAATGTAAAGTAGCTCCTGAAAGCCTCCCACATACGTGGCACTTGCAGCTGTCTCCCCAGTGTGGATACCCAGATGTACAAAGTTCAACTTCTGATTGTTGGCTTCATCTCAAAGGCTACTTTCAGAGCTTTTCCCTTGTGAGTCATGCTATGTTGAGCAAGGAGAAAGTATGTTCCCTCTCTCCTAGGGCCTCTCTTGAGTGTGAAGGTTCCAGTGCTAAACGTACTTAAAAGATGCAGTTGAAGGATCACCAAAACGGCCACACCCACGGGACCTTTCTTTGGTGTGAACTTTTCATATGTCAAGCAAAGTGGGAGCGTCTTCTGTAGGCTCCCCAACATTCGCTTCACCCATAGGCCTTGCTGTGGTGTGAACTTTCATGTGTTGATTCAAGCAGGAATTAGTGATGCAGACGTTACCACACACACTGCACGTAGGATGCCTGGCTGTATTGTGAATTCTCTTATGTTTGTTAAGGTAGGCACTGAGGACAAGGCATTTACCACATTCATGACATGTGTGAGACTCTTCTTTAAGGTGGACTTTTTCATGCTTAGCAAGTGCATCTTTACAGGGAAAGGTTTTTCCCACATACGCTGTGCAGAGAAGGCTTTTCCATGCCGTGAATTTTCGTTTTCACATAGTATGTCTCTGTGGTCGAAGGCTTGCCCACATACATTTCACTCGTAAGCTTTTGCTTTAGTGTGAACTTTCTGGTGCTGAACAAGGCTGCATTTTCTTACGAAGGATTTTTCACACTCAGTACACTTATAAGGCCTTAATCTTCTGTGAACATTCTGGTGTATGTTGAGGCAGGAGATGCTGCAAGATGACTCTGCACACTTGATGCACCTATGAGGCATTTCTCCCATCACCATATTCTGGTGCTGACTATTTGTGTCTTTGTGGCTGAAAGCTTCCTTATATCCACTGTCATCATCATGATTTTGTTCAGTGTGAAAGGCCTCCGTACACTCAGTGCTCCTGGATGGCTTCCCACTGAGAGTAGCACGGTGCTGGACAAGTCCAGGGCTGGCCAAGAAGTAATTCTCATTCTCTTTGCAAGAAGAGGCCTCTGAACTATCGAACATGTACCTCCTACAAGAAGGGGCCCGGTTCTGTTCCATGTTAGGCAATGTCTCCTCACTCTGCTGCCTTGGGATTTGGTAAAGGTTTTCACTGACCCAGAAGGCTCGACCACATGATCCACATGGGTATGGTGGCTGCCCAGGGGATATTCCCTGCTTCCCAGCCAAATGCAAATGTTTTTCAAGATCGGGTCACACATGTCACATTGGTGGCTCTTTGGGATAGAAGGATCCACGTTAAGAGCTGTCTCCTGTGACACTGTTCTGGAAACACCGTGCTCAGAAGATGCATTTTCACCCGCCACTATATGCTATTCCCGGGGCCGGACCTCCCCTGGAGCGTATCTATCATGGCTGGGGCTCTGTTGAGCCTGGGCTCTATCACCGGCTTAGGCTGGATAATTCCATTATGTCCGCAAATCCTAAGTCCCACTGTCGAAGCCATCAGAAGGTTACTCATGGTTACTTGATAGTAGAGGCATTTCTGAGCCTCATCAAGTAGGTCCCACTCCTCTCGGGTGAAGTGCACATATACATCCTCAAAAGTCACGTCTGGGGCAGGGACCAGACTCTGTGAGGCTGCCTCTGCCATTGCTGCGGTACGGAGGCCTAAGATATGGCGCCTCAGTGGCGCCGGAAAACTGCAGGCGCGAGATCGACAGTCTCACCTACAAGTCTCACTTACTTGAAGTCTGGCATGGTGTCTCCTACAAAGCACGGAGATAGGTCCCAATCTGGAAACTGTGCTCCGCTTGGTGGAGGAAAGCCGACAACGGGGAGCCGCTGCCAGAGCCGCTGCCGGAGCCGCCGCGAGCGCCGCCCGTTGCTCCGGAGCCGCCGCCAGCGCCGCCCATTGCTCTGGAGCCGCAGCCAGCACCGCCCACCGCTCCGGTCAAAGGTCGACAGCTCTGGAATGCCGGGAAAAATCGTAATGCACAAGACCAGAAGCTGACCCCATGCTGCCTTAAAGCAGTTTCACCTCTGGAACAACAGCCTACCTTAGGTTGGAGAGAGGAAAGGAGGCCTGCGGTTGGCAACTATCAATTGAAGTAATTTTGAAGTTCATAATTTTCAGCTTTATTCAAGTCCATCCAACTGTCTCCCATACAAATTTCATAGTCCTGTTTTCAATTGCACCTGCACTTGATAAGTCTTGATATTTTTAATTAGTTTTGGTTTTTTGTACGTTGTTGCTGTACGGGGCAGCTATTAATTTTTTTCCTGTGTTCTTGTATTTAGGCACTGTTAAATTTTCTTCTTAGTTTTAATTGTTGGTTGATTATCTTGGATTGGTTATATAGATGGTCATATCCTCTGCAAATAACATTTCATTTTTCTTTACAACTTTTACATCCATTCTCCACTTACATTTTTTTTCTCTCTTACTACAGTTGCTAGAACCTTTAGGACTATGTTGATTCGTAGTGGTGATAAAAGATGAGTGTTTTAATTTCTGAATTAAATATAAATTATTCTAGACTTTGCATCTTATACTGTGCATATATATATATATTGCACCTTATACTGTACATAAAGTTGCTTCCAAGATTTTTTTTGAATCATGAATAATTTAATAATATATTGCCACATATTGGGTATCATTTAATACTATATTGCCATATATTTAGTTGATTATACATATATTTTTTCATTTAGATAGATTATTGTAGTGAATTAACTTTGTTGGTAAATTTTCTTAAATTGTACTATCCTTGGAATCTTGAGATTAAACCCTTGGTCATGATGTTATTCTTATAATGAAGTGTTGATTGTGATTTGCTAGTATTCTATTTAGAATTTTTCCTTCTGCATTTATAAGTATGATTAATATACTTGATTTACTTTCTTGTGCTTTTCTGTCTTGGGGGCCCACACTCATTGCTAAATTCAAAAAATGAGGAATTATTTCTTTTCCGTTCTATTTATTGGAATAATTTTGAGATAGTTGAAATTAGCTTTAAAAAAAAAAAAAACTTTGGGCCGGCCAAGTGGCACAGTGGTTAAGCGCTGGCTTGGGAAGCCAGCAGCCCCGGTTCGGGTCCCACATATAAGGGCCAGTGAGACACTGCCATCAAAAAAAAAAAAAAAAGCTTAGTAGGTCTGATATCTGTGGTTTGAGAAATTTAACTACTCTTTCTTTGATTTTATGATTTTCTTCTCAGTGGGCCGCTTTGCAGGTTTCTATTTCCCTAGAATTTTTTCATGTTATCTAGATTTTCATGTTTATTCCTAGAATATTTATCATTGTATTATATTACTTGTACCTTTATTTAGTATTTTTTCTAGCTTTATTGAGGTACAATTGACAAATATTTTTGTTTTATATATATATATATATATATATATATATATATATATATATATATATATATATATGATTACCACAATCAAATTAATTGACACATCCGGCACCTTATATATTGGGTTCTCGGAAAAGTCATGACGCATTTTTGCAACGAAAACCATAGAAAACTTACATCATGACTATTCCGACAACCCAATAGTTACCTTTTTTGTGTGTGCATGGTGAGAATCCTTAAGATCTATCTTAGCAAATTTCAAGTATACAATACAGTATTATAAGTATGGTTACTATGCTGTACATTTGATATAAAGACCTTGTTTTTGTTTTTTTACAATTTTTGGGGAATTGGGGAACGGGAACAGTGTTGGGGAATTGGGGAAGGGGAACAGCCAAGTTGTTGTCCTTCAGTCTTAGTTGTGAAACAGTCTTAGTTGTGAAGGGCTCAGCTAGCTCAGCCCCAAATCAAGTCACTATTCGGCCGCCCATCAGCAGCTCAGCTCAAGGTGCTGTGTTCGATCTTAGTTGCGGGGGCCGTAGCCCACTATCCAATGCAGGAGTCTCACTGGCAACCTTGTTAGGAGCACATGCTCTCACCAGCTGAGCCATCCTGCCACCTGTTGGAAGCTCAATGGCAGCTCAGCCCTGGCGCAGCTCACTGGCTCATGTGGGAATCGAACCGTCGACCCTGTTGCAGAGAGCTTGAGCTCTTAACCAACTGAGCCACTAGGGAGGCCCCTAAATATCTTATTCTTATACAAGAAAGTTTGATCCTTTGACCAACATCTCATTTCCCCCACCGTCTAGCCCCTGGCAGTCACCTTTCTACTGTTTCTATGAGTTTGATTTTCTTTTCCCCTGGATTCCACATATGAGTGAGTATGTACAGTATTTGTCTTTCTGTGCCTGGCTTATTTCATTTAACATAATGTCCTCCAGGTTTATCCATATTGTTACAAATGGCAGGATTTCCTTTTTTATGGCTGAATAATATTCTGTGTGTGTGTGTGTGTGTGTGTGTGTGTGTGTGTGTGTGTGTAAACATTTTCTTTACCCATTCATCCGTTGATGGACATCTAGGTCTTTTCAATATCTTGGCAATTGTGAATTGTGTTGCAGTGGGCATGAGAGTGCAAAAATCTGTTTGGGATACTGATTTCATTTCTTGCAGATATATACCCAGATGTGGGATTGCTGAATCATATGGTGTTACATTTTAAGAAATAGGTTCTTTAATAATCAGTTACCCATTTCTGATTACTGATGATGTTTATTCACACATTCCTTCTCTTTAGAAATAAAATCACACTAGACAAAGTTTTTTTTAATTCTTTTTTATACTTTTTTTTTTTTTTGAGGGCAGTGTCACTGTCCCTCATATGTGGGACCCGAACCGGGGCCATTGGCTTCCCAAGCCAGCGCTTAACCACCGCGCCACTGGGCGTGCCCGTTTTTTATTATTCTTATAAAATATTATGTATCTGTTGATTGAATCTATGGTGTGTTTTTTTGTTTCATCACTTTGTTTAATAACTATTTTCTTCTGTTTAGAGTATTTTATTTTCTTGTTCTTTTTCTTTTCTTTTTAAAGATTTTTATTGGGGAGTTGGGGGCAGGAAACAGACAAGTTGCTGTCCTTTTGTTCGTCAGTCTAGTTGTGAGGACGTTTCTTCACTGGCCCATGTTGGTATTATCATTGTGCTCCTTCCAGGTGAGGCAGATCTGTCACCGGCCTCTGGACAGCCACTCATAGCGGCAATTGGCAGCTCACTCTGGCTGCTGGCCGCTCACGCTGGCTGCCGGCCACTCACAATAGCTTATGGCAGTCCACTGCAGCAGGGGCTGCAGCTACGCTGTCGCTGGGACTCACACAGCCCAACTCCAGGTGGAGCTGTTGTTCACCATCTTAGCTGTAGAGGGCAGTGTCACTGGCCCTCATATGTAGGATCTGAACCGGGCCACTGGCGTCCCAAGCCAGCTCTTAACCAACGTTCCACTCAGCCAGCCCTTTCTTGTTCTTTCTCTATCTTCTTGCAATGAAATACTAGTTCATTTATTTTCAGGCCTTCTAATGTTTTGATAAATGTAGTTGAAGCTATACATCTCCCTTTTACCGTGCTTTTGCTGAAACACTCAGGTCTGAAATGTAGTGTGATTCATTATGGGTTGTTGTTTTTTTGTTTTGTTTTTTACAAAAATTTTGTAATTTCCATTTTGAGTTCCACTTTTACCTATAAATTATTGAAAATTGTGCATTTATTTTTCGAGATATTTGGGTTAGTGTGCATTACATTTTTGTCACTGAATTTTCTAATATTTTATTGTATTTTGTGACTGGTATGGTAGTTTCAGGAAACTTGAACTTTATTTTTGCTTCTACTCATGCTTGTGTAAGTTTCTGCAGGTGGTTAAAAATAAACTGTATTTCCCTTATCTGGGTGCATGTATAATAGATGTATCAGCTTAATGCTGGAATTGGGTTATTTGCATCCTTTACCCAGTTCTTTGAATTGATTGTTTCTGAGATACATGGGTTACCTTTTTTAACTTTTAATTACTGCTAATAGTTCTACTAAATTTTGCCTGATTAAACTTAGAATGGGAGGTTTTACTTAGGGCTGAGTCATCCAACACAGAGTTTGTTTTAAATCTTCACCATTTACCAACAGTAAGATAACTACATTCGTCCCTTAGGGTGGTGGTCTCTGTTAGTCTCAGTTCCTGTCTATTGTTCGTTCCATGTTGGGTTTTTCCTGATTTCCAATCCCTCACAAACCTTTCCCACTGTTCACACTTCCTCTATCACTAGTCTGCCTCAAAGGAGATTTTTTTTTTCCGCTTTGGGGAGGTGGAAATGTAGGAGGGAAGCTATTAAATTTTTTCTACTGATAACTTCTTCTAAATATATTGACTCTGAATAAAAACTATTCCTCTTTTTCTGAACCTAGATGTTTGAAATTATAGACAAAGCTTGATTATTTTTATGTCCCTCTCTTTTCATTTCTGCTGAGTCATGCACAATGGCCATCTGACTGGATAAGTATAGCACAAAGGTAGAAAGAAATCTAGAATGAGGGGAAATTTGTTTAGTTCTTCTTAAACATCATTCTGTCACTTTCCTGGTGCTGATTGCACTGTTTCTTTTTCATGACCTGCTCTCCCCATCATTTCTCCCTCCTGCCACAATCCATAAAATCAGTCACTTTGAAGAATAAAAAACCTTTATGACCTTTATCAAGATGAAGGAGACTCACCACACTGATCACTGAGCAGAAGAAATTGTAAAATGGAACTTTTAATATTTTAAAGCTATTTGGAATAAGTTCACATGAATGATTCTGTACAGTGTACAAATCGGTGTAGAGATGACGACTCTGGAGAACTTGCACTAAACAGCCATGGGAGGAAGACATGCCGGAGTAACTTTTCATTGCATATTTAATTGACCTTGCAGGAAAATGTATCGCATATTTTGTACTGATACAGTGATGTAAAGGTTTGAAAACATTATCCAAAAAAAGTTAATCAGACTATATTATGGTATTGTTAGAATCATATGATGTCTATACTCTGCATTCTTCTGACAGTGGTAAGACAACCATCATCCTGTTTTATAGCAGAGGCGTGAAAAGTAGTTAGGAGATAAAAGAAAGCATACCTTCTACTAGTATTTTTAGTAATTTATGATTAATAACTTTATCAAGGACTCTGAAAAGTTTTTAGACATCATTTGGAAATTATGAGATTTATAATCAATACTGCTAAGATGTGTAACTTTAAGGGGGCTTATTGCTTTTCCAGCCAATTGGATATTAATGTAATCTATGGCATATAAAATCAGCATAAAATCAGCAGTTTTTTCACGTGTTTACACTTTGGATCGAGGTAAAGAAATTGTTGTCTTAAAGTTGAATATGTCTATTTTTTTTCAAGGGCTTTTGTCCTAACAGCCTTTTCAAGACATCTTTTAGGGACTAAAGAGATAGCATATTCAGAAAAAGGAACTGGCTCACCAAATGTAAATCTGTGCAAGTGTGAATTGCAGGACTGGACCAACTAGTGGGGGAGGAGACACTGAGGCCAGGGTCCTTGAAGTCTCCCCCACCACACCCACACACACAAATACCCTGCGGCAGTGGGTGATGGGTGCTTTTGTTTTTGCATTTAGCTGATGTGGAGTAGAGTGCACGGGCCCTGTGCACCTGTGCCCCCAACCCCCACCTGATGTTTATACGTGTGAGTGGCAGTGGGGTCCCTGCATGTCCCCCACCCAGCAAGCCTGCTGTGTCCATACGGAGCAGGTGCTGGTCCTAGTCCGGCTGCACCCCCTGCATGCCCCACGCAGTTGTCCACAATCTGTCCCTTAGAAACAAGCAGTGGCTGTTCTCCTTTGTCCACGACGCTCTTCTCTATGGACACCAGCCTTAATGATCGCTGTACAATTTTTTTTTTTAATTCACGAATTCGTGTTCCTCCCCGCTCTAGCCTTCGGCTTGGGATCAGGAACATTTGTCTGGCTTCTCGGAGGTGCCTGGTGCCTCTGTACGTTTGTCCTCAGGTAGTCTTATGGATGTCTTTCAGAAAATGACTATCTTATATGATTTGTCATGGAATTTGTCCTATTAAGTCATTCTTCTACCACGTGGCAACATTAAATACAATAAAAAGCACCCCCCACACACACCCTCTGCTCCCTGGCCAAACGAAAACACCAGGCAGCAGTTTTGGCTTCAGGACTTAAGAGGAAAATCTTCTTGCATTTCTTAACAGCAAGGGACTTCAGGGTATTTCCGTAGTGTGAGGAGCATATAAGGGGCGAAGGCCAGGACCATCCGGGCTGGCTTCCTTAATTGCAGCTCAGGCTGATGATTTTGATATTTGTGGTAGAACATTCTAACTAATTACAGGTTTGTTTTTTGTTGTTTTTTTTTTAATTTTGTTTTTTTGGCTGTGGGTAATATTTATGAGCTCTCTTCAAACTTTAGAAACAATGGATGGTACAATTTTTACATTTTAACCCACAAACCTCAGGGGTTCCAATTCAATTCATAATCAGTCTTAGGAAAGGGGAAAATTTTTAATTTAATTTTTGTATTTTTTAACGTGAAATGTTAATTTATATTAGTTTCAGGTGTACAGTATAGTGGTTGGACATTTATATAATTTAGGAAGTGATCCCCTGGCACTATATATAGTTATTACGATATTGTTGATTATATTCCTTATACTTTACATCCCCATGGCTATTTTGTAATTCAAGTAATTAGAGTTTTTAACAACGGATCAGACTACTTAATAAAGTAATGAACTTCATGTTGCTGGGGAGGTTTGAAGTGCTATATGAATACCACCTTTCAAGGTTGCTTTAAGGGGATTTCTTATTTATTTTGAGGCTGGACTAGATAAAAAGTAAGAGCTTTCCAACATATACTAGTGATTCTTTGATATTATGAAAAGAAAAAGTCACAGATTTACTAAAAGCCGAAAAATTTTAAGATCTTTGTGATTTAGTGATTTATATTGTAGTTTTTCACCGCAGCCTAAGATTTTCTTTTCATGTGAAGGTTTACCAGAGGAAAAAATTCTTAAAAATAATACCTGTATTTCCTTTGTGGGTGTTTTCTGTTGTTAGGAATAGCTGTATTCTGTATAATAGATATATGTCTAAACATTGAAAATTATTTGTAATTAGCAGTAATTTCCCCCTTTTTCCTCATTAGGCATAGTAAACACTGTGTTGTGCAATGTATAATTTTATCTACATTCTGAGAAATACTAGAAAGCAAATCAATGGCTCTGATTCAGAAAAAAGTAGTCCTTAATCATTAACCAGATTCACCGTATTTTTCCAGATGAATCTATGTTGAAATAAGGAGCATATATTTATCTTGCTTTAGAAAAAGGAAGTTCAAATTTCATTTCTTGTTTTAGTTAGAAGTTTGCTTGTTTTTTCCTCCCATGGAGCTCTTTCATAAGAGATACATTTTAATTTTTTTTCACAAAGGGGAGGAAAAGATTTTTTTTTCTGGTTCAGTTTTCATGTATCTCATTTTTAAAAGGAAGATAGAGAGAAGAAATCATTTTTGCTCTATACATTGGGGGTAATTCATCAATTGGGGAGAGAAAGTTCACAGATGACAGCTGAGGCAATTGTACTCAGGTCTGCAGGGGTTTTTAGTGCCTCAGGGGTTCAAGAGAGGCAATCAAGTCTTGTAAGACTTTTGAAAATCATAATCTACCCAAGGCCTATGTATAGCTCATATATTTGAAACATATTAGATTCACAAAGCATTTAAACAGAAAATTGTTACTGGGTAGAGGGAATGGGTATAGACTAAAGACAACTAAAAGAGAAAATTATGTAAGTACTAAGCACTACTGGGACTTTCAAAGCCACTGAAAAATCTAATACCCATCATGTTTTTGTGACTATATGTACCTCTTAGCAATCTCCTTGTCTCCTGTGTTGTTATTTTGCACTAACTTACTTAGGCAGATTTTATAAAAATTGTCTGTGTTGTAAAATGTATATTATTAAAAAATAAAAACAAAAAATATGACCATGCAGCTCTACTACAACTCAAACATTTTCTGGGCAGCGGCTACCTTGTCATAGGAGGAGCTGATGGTTCAGGTGAGGCCCAGTGGCTATTACGAGTAAGAGACGGATACGTAGTTTGTTGTCATGTATGCATGGGTCAGTGGCTTGTTACAGAACTGTCATTTAGTGCCTCACCGTGCACAATAACAAAGATAGCATTAGAAATAATTACGAAAAGTTTTTCCAGCTCTTTGATGACTTTTGCCTTCTTTCTCTCCCAATACTTCACATTTACTTGAAACAGACAAGTGAATTTCATTCAGTGTCTTCTCTTTCTGGTATGTAACATTAGAACTCTGCTCACTTACTTCTTCAGTAACGTTCATTGCTTGTTCAGCATATTTCAAAGCTTTTTCTTTCCTAAATTTTGAGCCAACAATTACTGAGAACCTATTACTCCTTCACTGTGGGGCAGAGAAAGATTAACTAAATGTGATCCTTCTCCAGAAAGAGCATAAATAATGAGAGTTCAAGTTCATATCTCAAAGAAAAGGGCAAGTGGAAATTGAACAATAAAGAGATTGCCTCCAGCTAGGAAGATTAGAAGAGGCTTCTGGGCCTTGAAAATGGGCAAAACCCTGACAGATGGATATGGCAGAGAGTTGCTGTTACTTGCTGTCTTTACTTCCCTACCTTCCATTCTCTCGAATGCATGACATCAGTCTTCAGTCCCTATATATTGTGTGAACCCACTTGTTATAGGCACCTTCACATTGTCAAATCCAGTGGTCAACTCAGTCCTCACCTTAAATGAACTCTCAGTGGCATTTGAGTTCATCTGTCCTTCTTGAAACACTTTCTTTTCTTGGTTTATGGGACACTGCACTGTTCTGATTTTCCCTGTGTCATGGTGGCCACTTGTTTCTAGCTTCCTGCTTTTACAGATGTCTAAATATATATATTTAAAGATTTTATTGGGGAACTGAGGAGGGGAACAGTGTTTGGGAATTGCGGAAGGGAAACATTGTGTTTTTCCAGGAACCATCAGCTCCAAGTCAAGTTGTCCTTCAATTTAGTTGTGGTGGGCACAAGCTCAGCTCCAAGTCCAGTGGCTGCTTTCAATCTAGTTGCGGGGCGGGGCGCAGCCCACCTTCCCAGGAGGGAGTCAAACCAGCAACCTTGTTAAGAGCATGTACTCTCACCAGCTCAGCCACACAGTTGCCCATTGGCAGTTCAGCGGCAGCTCAGCTCTGGTACAACTCACTGGCCCATGTGGGAATCGAACCGGCGATCTTGTTGCTCAGAGTTTGCTCTCTTAACCAACTGAACCACCTGGCTGGCCCCCAGATGTCTAAATTTTAGTGTGCTGAGTGCTCAGACCTCTATGCACAACATTTCAATAGGTTAGGAGTTCTTAGAACTGGTTGCACATTAGAGCATCAGCCTTAGAAATTAAATAGAAGTTATTGAGCAGCAAATGATTTTATTTGGGAATAGCAGAGGAATTTTAAATTGGAACGTGCAAACTATGCCAAACCATAGGCAATTCCGAAGAGACAAAATGAAGGTCAGCTTTTGTTGGGTTCCAGAGGAAACTGGAGAGGGTTCTTTGAACAGGAGTCCATTGGTGGGGAATGAGAGAGAGTTCGAGGTTGTTATGGTTTCTTATTGGCAGTGAGCAGAGGGCAGTTGCTGAGGCAAGCAGGGAAGAAATCTTTTTTTTGTTTTGGGTTTATGTAAGCATGCAGGAGTGGCAATGCGTGAGAGGTCTACCTTCATGGCTTCCGCACAGAAGGAGATTTTAAAAATCCACCAATACCGTGCCCCTCTACAGAGATTCAGATTCAGTTGGTGTAGGGATGGGAGAGGGAGCATCAGTATTTTATTTGAAACCTCCCCCAGTGAAATTAATGTGCGGCAGATTTGAGAATCACTGAATGGAGTGATATCATCCCGTTCAACAACCCCAAATGACACACACAAAAATCTGTTGATTCAAATGGAAGTCTCCAGCCTTCAGCATACCCTTGAACTTCAGATTCATAACTAAAGGATTACTAGATATTTCCATTTGGCTGTCTGATGCCCCTTTCTAAGCTAGCATGTCTAAAATTGACCTTTGGCTTCCCCCATCCAAATGCACCCCCTTTCCAGTGTTTCTTTTCTCAGAAGATGGCACATGCCTTAATTCACCCTTGGCTCAGGACCCAAACCTAGGAGTCATCCAGGATTTCTCTTGTTCTTTTATTTTCCATATCCGATTATCAGCAACATTTGTTGTTTCTATCTTTCCAATTGATCTTTAATTTTCTCCTTTCTTGGGACCTTTTCCCAATTTCCCCAGTCTAAGCCACAATCATTTCTTACATAGGCCAGTAAGGAGGCTTACCAGTCTCTATGTTCACTCTTTCCGGCCCCCACCCCAAAGTCTCTCTACACCTGCAAAGCGATCCTTCTGAAAAATAAATAAAATTGTATCTCTCCTGTGCTCTAAATACTCCAATTACTTTTCCAACACACTGAGAATAAAAACCATATTTTTGCCATAGTCCATAGCCTTGGGGATTGACTTCTGGTTACTCTGATGTCATTTTCTACCTTCTTTCTTGAAACCCCTCACTCAAGATGCAGCAATCGCGCTGGTTTCCTTGCTATTCCTCCAATACCCCAAAGGCTTTTGCACTTAGTATTGGCATTCTTTCCAAACTGCCCTCTCCTCCTTCCACCCCATACATTCACACTGCGGTGGAGGCTTCTGATGGGGATTTGTGTGGGGGTATGTAGGTACACATCTGGAAGGGCTAGCTACAGGTGAGCATGGTGGTACAGGCCAGTAGACAGGCCTGACCTGGGCCCACAAGTAGCTGCGAGGGCCCTGGCTGTTGGCATGCTCTCTAGTGGTTACTCAGGGGTGTTCCCCTGAGTGTGCACACTGCAGAGGTGGCTGGTGATGGGAGTTGAGCCGGGGGTGTGCAAATACACAGCTGGAGGGACAAGCCCTGAATACTCTCAGGGCAGTGGGCGTCAGCTGCTGGGGTGTAAGCTGGTGTTTTGTACTCTCGCGGCTACAGAGGCCTGAGTTGGCTGCGAATGTTGTTCCTGGGTTCTCATTGGGCCTGGGGTCGAGGGAGCAGGGAGGGACTCAGGTGGTTAGCATCAGTGAATATGAATACCTGTGGGGTGAAAGTTGATGACATCTGCAGGTAGTCTGTTGTGGCTGTGCTGGCTGTAGGTTTCATCAGTGAGGAAATCTGCTCGGTTTGTCGGCAGAGGAGATCGCTGTGAACTATAATGGTTCCTGCTGTGGTTGCTGTTAACAGCACTTGGTTTTCTTCCTTGTTCCTAACCATCTCTAGGCATCTCAGCTTTCTAGTCCAGGTGGGATTAATCCAAAGCAGAAACACTGTGTAGTGCCCCCAAAGGCTGGAGAAGCTGGTTGCTCACCCCACTCTTCCCTTCCTGGTGAGGGGAACTCTTTCTAGGTGGGAGCTTCCCTCTTGACACTGAACAATTCTGGCTTGGGGGATGGGATGATGGAGGCAAAATGAAGCTGTCTTCCTTCTCTAAAGCGATTATGCTCAGGATTTTTGTTCTACTCAGTGTTGCTAAAATTTCTTAATAGGACTCTAGAGCTCTCCCAGAGCTGGGTTTTTTTTATTTATTTATTTTTTTGTATGTGTGAATAGATGTCTACTTGTTCATTTTTGAGGGGAAACATGGAGGCTGGGGTCTCCTATGTCGCCGTTTTGGTGATGGCACTCCTACAGTGCTACCCAAATGTGAAGGGAATAAAACTAACAGAGCTTATTTCTGAAAAGAATTGAAAATGTATCCTAGAAAGTTCACTTATATGAATCTGACCTGTGACTGTGTGGTGATTTGCTTTAGGCATGAAGTGGGAATGACTGTCCTCTATTATATTACTAGTAAATGATGTTGCCATTTCAATATGTAAATGCTAACTCAGTAAAATGTGAATCTGTTCAGTAGGCTTCAACATTGCTTACTATAAAATTAAAAACATAATAAGGCAGAAATATTTATCCCACCTGCCCAAATGTCTTACCACACTAAATTGTAATAAATGGACATCTTTTTAATGCAATTTTGTTGTTTTTACTCACAATAATTCCTAAAGCCCACATAGTTCTCCTGCTGGGTCCGTTACTGAAAATTATTCTAAACACAATGCCGGGCTAAATATGAATATGAGATGTGAAAAGGAAGTGTGTCGTTGTGGAAATAAGGATGGAGAGGTGCGATCTTACCCAAATTTCTGGTAGTTTCTCTTAGAGAGAAGTATAAAATACTTGTTGATATACTTAAATTGTTTTGTTCTTTAGTGTTTGTTTTTTAGCAGAATCAAAGCCCATATCCAGGCTTAACAATAGAACTCACATACTTAAAATAAAGAAATAGATATCCAAATACAAGTAAACTTTTTGAATATTAAATGAACAGTTTCTTTATCTTCACAATCTGATTTATATTTGGGTATCCCAGAATAAGGACTTATGCCTTGGAAAAATCTTAAGCTCTAATTTTTTTGAATTAGTTTCAGGTATACAAAACAGTGCAATAATTATACTTTTTACCCCTCACAAAGTGACAACCCCCACCCCCAATCTACCGACCCATTACCCCCCTCCGACATCATACATTAATATTGTTTTATTGAGGTAAAATCACTGTATAATATTATGTTTAAGTTTCAGATGTACAACATTGTAATTTAATATCTGTAAGCACCACAAACTGATCACCACCAAAAGTCTAGTTACCATCTTTCACCATACAGTTGACCCCCTTCATCTACTTCAGCTCCCCTACACATCCCACTTTCCCTCTGGTCCCCACCAGTCTGTTCTCTGTTTCTATGGATTTGTTTTTGTTTTGTATGTTTCTAGGTTTTGTTGTTGTTGTTGTTGTTGTTGTTGTTTTAATTCCATATATGAGTGAAATCATACAGTATTTGTCTTTCTTTGTGTGAATTATTTTACCTTCAAGGTCCATCAATGTTGTCACAAGTGGTAAGATTTCATTCTTTTTATAGTAGAACATATATAAAACATTTTCTTTTTTAATACTTTTATATTTTTCAATTACAGCTGATATGCAATATTATATTAGTTTGAGGTATATAGCATGGTGTTAGACATTTATAGAACTTATGAAGTGATCACTCTGATAAATCTAGTACCCATCTGACACCATACATAATTATTACAATATTATTGACTATATTCCTTATGCTATACTTTACATCTTCATGTCTATTTTGTAGCGACCAATTTGTACATCTTAATCCCTTCCCCTTTTTCACCCATCCCTCCACCCCCTCCCATATGGTGACCATCTTGGGCCGGCCTAGTGGCGTGGTGATTAAGCGCTGGCTTGGGAAGCCAGCGGCCCCGGTTCGGGTCCCACATATGAGGACCAGTGACACTGCCCTCAAAACAAAACAAAAGAACCCCCCCAAAAAAACCCATTACATCAAAATGACATTGAACAAAACAACTTTATTCAAGGACCTGATGTATTGTGAAATAAAACAAACCAACTGTTGTTGCATGGGGATGAGGGATGAGGGAAGGACAAAAAGAGATTATTAAGGGGCAGGAAAGTAACTTTTAGGGGTAATGATAGGTTCATTACCTTAATTGTGGTGCTGGTATTACAGGTATGTACATATGTCAAAATTTATCAAATTGTACAATTTAAATAGTATGTGTAAGTTTTACTGTATTCCAATTATATACCAATAAAACTGTTAAGAGATAAAATGGTTACACATACAAATCTGGGTTTCCCATTTCTTTTGGAAAATCAACCAACCCTGTATTGACTCAACCATCTCCTACTTCCCCTACCTTAGTAGTGTCAGCTCTGCCTCAGTGGCAGCAAAAACTGGAGAACAATTAAAACCACGTCTACTCAAACACTGGCTGGGTCACAAGACCCACCCGAGACTGCAGGATCTCTTTTCTCTTCCCTGGGGTTGCTGCTTGTACAGTGATGGCTAAAACGTCAACAGCCCAGGGAGGTACAGGAATCTAGAAAACCTTTAGATTATTTGCTCTGACACTGACCTCAGCCACAAGAGGTCTGTATACCCTTAAAATTTCTGTGTAACTTTAATCCACAGAGCCATAGTCACATGAAATTAGTATATGCCCTTCAGCTTAGACATACAACCTTTACTTTGCCACAATCTTTACCACTCCCTAATATTAATGTTTCTGTACTATATATATATATATATATATATACACACACACACACACACACACACACACACACACACACACACACACAGAGGGTGCCAAAAAAGATATACATATTTTAAGGAAAAAAACTGTATTAAAACTATAATAATATGTACCAATAACAAAAGATGACTTCAAGTCATGTGTGTACATTTTGTTTGGGACCCCTGATACATACATATATTACATACACATACACACCCCTGAAAGGTATATTTAAGTTTTGAAAGACTTTTTTCTCTAAATAAGATATACTCATATATAAGCTATCATCAAAACTATTTCAGAATTTCTACGTAAAACCGTATTTATCAGAGTTAGTCTTACTAAGTGCTAAGGTTTAAATTTTTAGGAAGTAGAGAAATAGAATTTGTATCTTTCCCCTTAACAAATCTGAACATTAGGAAAGATAACTACGTTTTATGCATTAGAACAAGAAATATATCAATTATGTTTTCCACTTAGCCCCTGTAGGTCTTATCTGCCTACCAGATTGAGACTTCAGAGGGGTCATGACTTTTGGGTAGGTCTTGGGAGACAGCTACACTTCAACAGTGTTGGGGAATGTGAGACACTCCCTGGGAAAAAGAGATTTAACTCATGCTGTTCCCCTAAGTGCTGGAGATTGTCATACCAATTACCCCTTCATCAGGGTGAGCTAAGACCTCATAGGAGATCCTGGCATCTAGGTTATAAGATCAGTCCCCGTAAGATCAGGCTGGACAGTTTTTCCTAACAGCGCTTAGCCAGTATTGCCAATTAGGCCAAATTAGATGGAGAGCTGTTCTCAGCCATCCCGCTATTTTCTCCGAGGCACATAAAGTTTGGGGTCCCCACAAAAGGTGTTCCTACCTTTATGCCTGCAAAGACCATTTACTTTCTTTCTACTTTTAATAACATTTATTTAACCTAATATACCCAAAATGTTATCATTTTAACATATATAGTCAACATGAAGATTATAAGGAGATGCTTTACACTCTCCTTTTTTTAGTCCTACGTCTTGGAAATTAAATGTGCAATTTGTACTTATAGCATATTTCAGCTCAGTCAAGCCACATTTCAAGTGCTCAATAGTCATATGTGGCTGGTGCCTACACCGTATTGGACAGCACAACTCAAGCTATTTAGTTCAACCCACAGTCCTAGTTTTCTTCCTAACTATGGAAAGCAATCAACACCCTTGTAGGGGTGGAGGGAAGAAATGAGCTCAGTGAGTGATGACCTGTTTCCTGAAAGCCCATTTCTTCTCTTTCCATCAACCACACACAGTGAACAGAACACAGTAAAAGCTTGAACAGTAAGTCTTTTTCATTACACAAATCAGATCAGTGTGGGGTAGGCAGTTCCAAGGTTGGGTGATTTGGAGTCTGGAGAAATCCATCTCCGTTATCTCATGTAGAGTCCATACTGTCTATGGAAAACAAGAAACCTCTGGAAAATTGCCGGAGCTTCCAGCTCAGATCTTTTTGGCTGGAGCTGGGTTATGTTCACACTGAAACATCAGGGGGAGGGAATGAGCATCCCCCGTGGGTTCAGATCACTCATGATTCCCTCTGGGAAACCGGAGAGAAAGCGGAGTCTGTATTACCTGAGTACAGCAAGGTGACTGACACAGTGTACGGCTCCAACTTGGAATGGTTTCTGCAACAAACTCTGGCAATAACATAACTCAGGCCAACAAAAGGTCCTGGGAGGGTTAGAAAATGTAAAGTAGCTCCTGAAAGCCTCCCACATACGTGGCACTTGCAGCTGTCTCCCCAGTGTGGATACCCAGATGTACAAAGTTCAACTTCTGATTGTTGGCTTCATCTCAAAGGCTACTTTCAGAGCTTTTCCCTTGTGAGTCATGCTATGTTGAGCAAGGAGAAAGTATGTTCCCTCTCTCCTAGGGCCTCTCTTGAGTGTGAAGGTTCCAGTGCTAAACGTACTTAAAAGATGCAGTTGAAGGATCACCAAAACGGCCACACCCACGGGACCTTTCTTTGGTGTGAACTTTTCATATGTCAAGCAAAGTGGGAGCGTCTTCTGTAGGCTCCCCAACATTCGCTTCACCCATAGGCCTTGCTGTGGTGTGAACTTTCATGTGTTGATTCAAGCAGGAATTAGTGATGCAGACGTTACCACACACACTGCACGTAGGATGCCTGGCTGTATTGTGAATTCTCTTATGTTTGTTAAGGTAGGCACTGAGGACAAGGCATTTACCACATTCATGACATGTGTGAGACTCTTCTTTAAGGTGGACTTTTTCATGCTTAGCAAGTGCATCTTTACAGGGAAAGGTTTTTCCCACATACGCTGTGCAGAGAAGGCTTTTCCATGCCGTGAATTTTCGTTTTCACATAGTATGTCTCTGTGGTCGAAGGCTTGCCCACATACATTTCACTCGTAAGCTTTTGCTTTAGTGTGAACTTTCTGGTGCTGAACAAGGCTGCATTTTCTTACGAAGGATTTTTCACACTCAGTACACTTATAAGGCCTTAATCTTCTGTGAACATTCTGGTGTATGTTGAGGCAGGAGATGCTGCAAGATGACTCTGCACACTTGATGCACCTATGAGGCATTTCTCCCATCACCATATTCTGGTGCTGACTATTTGTGTCTTTGTGGCTGAAAGCTTCCTTATATCCACTGTCATCGTCATGATTTTGTTCAGTGTGAAAGGCCTCCGTACACTCAGTGCTCCTGGATGGCTTCCCACTGTGAGTGTCACGGTGCTGGACAAGTCCAGGGCTGGCCAAGAAGTAATTCTCATTCTCTTTGCAAGAGGAGGCCTCAGAACTATCGAACATGTACCTCCTACAAGAAGGGGCCCGGTTCTGTTCCATGTTAGGCAATGTCTCTTCACTCTGCTGCCTTGGGATTTGGTAAAGGTTTTCATTGACCCAGAAGGCTCGACCACATGATCCACATGGGTATGGTGGCTGCCCAGGGGATATTCCCTGCTTCCCAGCCAAATGCAAAATGTTTTTCAAGATCGGGTCACACATGTCACATTGGTGGCTCTTTGGGATAGAAGGATCCACGTTAAGAGCTGTCTCCTGTGACACTGTTCTGGAAACACCGTGCTCAGAAGATGCATTTTCACCCGCCACTATATGCCATTCCCGGGGCCGGACCTCCCCTGGAGCGTATCTATCATGGCTGGGGCTCTGTTGAGCCTGGGCTCTATCACCGGCTTAGGCTGGATAATTCCATTATGTCCGCAAATCCTAAGTCCCACTGTCGAAGCCATCAGAAGGTTACTCATGGTTACTTGATAGTAGAGGCATTTCTGAGCCTCATCAAGTAGGTCCCACTCCTCTCGGGTGAAGTGCACATATACATCCTCAAAAGTCACGTCTGGGGCAGGGACCAGACTCTGTGAGGCTGCCTCTGCCATTGCTGCGGTACGGAGGCCTAAGATATGGCGCCTCAGTGGCGCCGGAAAACTGCAGGCGCGAGATCGACAGTCTCACCTACAAGTCTCACTTACTTGAAGTCTGGCATGGTGTCTCCTACAAAGCACGGAGATAGGTCCCAATCTGGAAACTGTGCTCCGCTTGGTGGAGGAAAGCCGACAACGGGGAGCCGCTGCCAGAGCCGCTGCCGGAGCCGCCGCGAGCGCCGCCCGTTGCTCCGGAGCCGCCGCCAGCGCCGCCCATTGCTCTGGAGCCGCAGCCAGCACCGCCCACCGCTCCGGTCAAAGGTCGACAGCTCTGGAATGCCGGGAAAAATCGTAATGCACAAGACCAGAAGCTGACCCCATGCTGCCTTAAAGCAGTTTCACCTCTGGAACAACAGCCTACCTTAGGTTGGAGAGAGGAAAGGAGGCCTGCGGTTGGCAACTATCAATTGAAGTAATTTTGAAGTTCATAATTTTCAGCTTTATTCAAGTCCATCCAACTGTCTCCCATACAAATTTCATAGTCCTGTTTTCAATTGCACCTGCACTTGATAAGTCTTGATATTTTTAATTAGTTTTGGTTTTTTGTACGTTGTTGCTGTACGGGGCAGCTATTAATTTTTTTCCTGTGTTCTTGTATTTAGGCACTGTTAAATTTTCTTCTTAGTTTTAATTGTTGGTTGATTATCTTGGATTGGTTATATAGATGGTCATATTCTCTGCAAATAACATTTCATTTTTCTTTACAACTTTTACATCCATTCTCCACTTACATTTTTTTTCTCTCTTACTACAGTTGCTAGAACCTTTAGGACTATGTTGATTCGTAGTGGTGATAAAAGATGAGTGTTTTAATTTCTGAATTAAATATAAATTATTCTAGACTTTGCATCTTATACTGTGCATATATATATATATATATATTGCACCTTATACTGTACATAAAGTTGCTTCCAAGATATTTTTTGAATCATGAATAATTTAATAATATATTGCCACATATTGGGTATCATTTAATACTATATTGCCATATATTTAGTTGATTATACATATATTTTTTCATTTAGATAGATTATTGTAGTGAATTAACTTTGTTGGTAAATTTTCTTAAATTGTACTATCCTTGGAATCTTGAGATTAAACCCTTGGTCATGATGTTATTCTTATAATGAAGTGTTGATTGTGATTTGCTAGTATTCTATTTAGAATTTTTCCTTCTGCATTTATAAGTATGATTAATATACTTGATTTACTTTCTTGTGCTTTTCTGTCTTGGGGGCCCACACTCATTGCTAAATTCAAAAAATGAGGAATTATTTCTTTTCCGTTCTATTTATTGGAATAATTTTGAGATAGTTGAAATTAGCTTTAAAAAAAAAAAAAACTTTGGGCCGGCCAAGTGGCACAGTGGTTAAGCGCTGGCTTGGGAAGCCAGCAGCCCCGGTTCGGGTCCCACATATAAGGGCCAGTGAGACACTGCCATCAAAAAAAAAAAAAAAAAGCTTAGTAGGTCTGATATCTGTGGTTTGAGAAATTTAACTACTCTTTCTTTGATTTTATGATTTTCTTCTCAGTGGGCCGCTTTGCAGGTTTCTATTTCCCTAGAATTTTTTCATGTTATCTAGATTTTCATGTTTATTCCTAGAATATTTATCATTGTATTATATTACTTGTACCTTTATTTAGTATTTTTTCTAGCTTTATTGAGGTACAATTGACAAATAAATTTGTTATATATATATATATATATATATATATATATATATATATATATGATTACCACAATCAAATTAATTGACACATCCGGCACCTTATATATTGGGTTCTCGGAAAAGTCATGACGCATTTTTGCAACGAAAACCATAGAAAACTTACATCATGACTATTCCGACAACCCAATAGTTACCTTTTTTGTGTGTGCATGGTGAGAATCCTTAAGATCTATCTTAGCAAATTTCAAGTATACAATACAGTATTATAAGTATGGTTACTATGCTGTACATTTGATATAAAGACCTTGTTTTTGTTTTTTTACAATTTTTGGGGAATTGGGGAACGGGAACAGTGTTGGGGAATTGGGGAAGGGGAACAGCCAAGTTGTTGTCCTTCAGTCTTAGTTGTGAAACAGTCTTAGTTGTGAAGGGCTCAGCTAGCTCAGCCCCAAATCAAGTCACTATTCGGCCGCCCATCAGCAGCTCAGCTCAAGGTGCTGTGTTCGATCTTAGTTGCGGGGGCCGTAGCCCACTATCCAATGCAGGAGTCTCACTGGCAACCTTGTTAGGAGCACATGCTCTCACCAGCTGAGCCATCCTGCCACCTGTTGGAAGCTCAATGGCAGCTCAGCCCTGGCGCAGCTCACTGGCTCATGTGGGAATCGAACCGTCGACCCTGTTGCAGAGAGCTTGAGCTCTTAACCAACTGAGCCACTAGGGAGGCCCCTAAATATCTTATTCTTATACAAGAAAGTTTGATCCTTTGACCAACATCTCATTTCCCCCACCGTCTAGCCCCTGGCAGTCACCTTTCTACTGTTTCTATGAGTTTGATTTTCTTTTCCCCTGGATTCCACATATGAGTGAGTATGTACAGTATTTGTCTTTCTGTGCCTGGCTTATTTCATTTAACATAATGTCCTCCAGGTTTATCCATATTGTTACAAATGGCAGGATTTCCTTTTTTATGGCTGAATAATATTCTGTGTGTGTGTGTGTGTGTGTGTGTGTGTGTGTGTGTCTGTGTAAACATTTTCTTTACCCATTCATCCGTTGATGGACATCTAGGTCTTTTCAATATCTTGGCAATTGTGAATTGTGTTGCAGTGGGCATGAGAGTGCAAAAATCTGTTTGGGATACTGATTTCATTTCTTGCAGATATATACCCAGATGTGGGATTGCTGAATCATATGGTGTTACATTTTAAGAAATAGGTTCTTTAATAATCAGTTACCCATTTCTGATTACTGATGATGTTTATTCACACATTCCTTCTCTTTAGAAATAAAATCACACTAGACAAAGTTTTTTTTAATTCTTTTTTATACTTTTTTTTTTTTTTGAGGGCAGTGTCACTGTCCCTCATATGTGGGACCCGAACCGGGGCCATTGGCTTCCCAAGCCAGCGCCACTGGGCGTGCCCGTTTTTTATTATTCTTATAAAATATTATGTATCTGTTGATTGAATCTATGGTGTGTTTTTTTGTTTCATCACTTTGTTTAATAACTATTTTCTTCTGTTTAGAGTATTTTATTTTCTTGTTCTTTTTCTTTTCTTTTTAAAGATTTTTATTGGGGAGTTGGGGGCAGGAAACAGACAAGTTGCTGTCCTTTTGTTCGTCAGTCTAGTTGTGAGGACGTTTCTTCACTGGCCCATGTTGGTATTATCATTGTGCTCCTTCCAGGTGAGGCAGATCTGTCACCGGCCTCTGGACAGCCACTCATAGCGGCAATTGGCAGCTCACTCTGGCTGCTGGCCGCTCACGCTGGCTGCCGGCCACTCACAATAGCTTATGGCAGTCCACTGCAGCAGGGGCTGCAGCTACGCTGTCGCTGGGACTCACACAGCCCAACTCCAGGTGGAGCTGTTGTTCACCATCTTAGCTGTAGAGGGCAGTGTCACTGGCCCTCATATGTAGGATCTGAACCGGGCCACTGGCGTCCCAAGCCAGCTCTTAACCAACGTTCCACTCAGCCAGCCCTTTCTTGTTCTTTCTCTATCTTCTTGCAATGAAATACTAGTTCATTTATTTTCAGGCCTTCTAATGTTTTGATAAATGTAGTTGAAGCTATACATCTCCCTTTTACCGTGCTTTTGCTGAAACACTCAGGTCTGAAATGTAGTGTGATTCATTATGGGTTGTTGTTTTTTGTTTTGTATTTTACAAAAATTTTTGAATTTCCATTTTGAGTTCCACTTTTACCTATAAATTATTGAAAATTGTGCATTTATTTTTCGAGATATTTGGGTTAGTGTGCATTACATTTTTGTCACTGAATTTTCTAATATTTTATTGTATTTTGTGACTGGTATGGTAGTTTCAGGAAACTTGAACTTTATTTTTGCTTCTACTCATGCTTGTGTAAGTTTCTGCAGGTGGTTAAAAATAAACTGTATTTCCCTTATCTGGGTGCATGTATAATAGATGTATCAGCTTAATGCTGGAATTGGGTTATTTGCATCCTTTACCCAGTTCTTTGAATTGATTGTTTCTGAGATACATGGGTTACCTTTTTTAACTTTTAATTACTGCTAATAGTTCTACTAAATTTTGCCTGATTAAACTTAGAATGGGAGGTTTTACTTAGGGCTGAGTCATCCAACACAGAGTTTGTTTTAAATCTTCACCATTTACCAACAGTAAGATAACTACATTCGTCCCTTAGGGTGGTGGTCTCTGTTAGTCTCAGTTCCTGTCTATTGTTCGTTCCATGTTGGGTTTTTCCTGATTTCCAATCCCTCACAAACCTTTCCCACTGTTCACACTTCCTCTATCACTAGTCTGCCTCAAAGGAGATTTTTTTTTTCCGCTTTGGGGAGGTGGAAATGTAGGAGGGAAGCTATTAAATTTTTTCTACTGATAACTTCTTCTAAATATATTGACTCTGAATAAAAACTATTCCTCTTTTTCTGAACCTAGATGTTTGAAATTATAGACAAAGCTTGATTATTTTTATGTCCCTCTCTTTTCATTTCTGCTGAGTCATGCACAATGGCCATCTGACTGGATAAGTATAGCACAAAGGTAGAAAGAAATCTAGAATGAGGGGAAATTTGTTTAGTTCTTCTTAAACATCATTCTGTCACTTTCCTGGTGCTGATTGCACTGTTTCTTTTTCATGACCTGCTCTCCCCATCATTTCTCCCTCCTGCCACAATCCATAAAATCAGTCACTTTGAAGAATAAAAAACCTTTATGACCTTTATCAAGATGAAGGAGACTCACCACACTGATCACTGAGCAGAAGAAATTGTAAAATGGAACTTTTAATATTTTAAAGCTATTTGGAATAAGTTCACATGAATGATTCTGTACAGTGTACAAATCGGTGTAGAGATGACGACTCTGGAGAACTTGCACTAAACAGCCATGGGAGGAAGACATGCCGGAGTAACTTTTCATTGCATATTTAATTGACCTTGCAGGAAAATGTATCGCATATTTTGTACTGATACAGTGATGTAAAGGTTTGAAAACATTATCCAAAAAAGTTAATCAGACTATATTATGGTATTGTTAGAATCATATGATGTCTATACTCTGCATTCTTCTGACAGTGGTAAGACAACCATCATCCTGTTTTATAGCAGAGGCGTGAAAAGTAGTTAGGAGATAAAAGAAAGCATACCTTCTACTAGTATTTTTAGTAATTTATGATTAATAACTTTATCAAGGACTCTGAAAAGTTTTTAGACATCATTTGGAAATTATGAGATTTATAATCAATACTGCTAAGATGTGTAACTTTAAGGGGGCTTATTGCTTTTCCAGCCAATTGGATATTAATGTAATCTATGGCATATAAAATCAGCATAAAATCAGCAGTTTTTTCACGTGTTTACACTTTGGATCGAGGTAAAGAAATTGTTGTCTTAAAGTTGAATATGTCTATTTTTTTTCAAGGGCTTTTGTCCTAACAGCCTTTTCAAGACATCTTTTAGGGACTAAAGAGATAGCATATTCAGAAAAAGGAACTGGCTCACCAAATGTAAATCTGTGCAAGTGTGAATTGCAGGACTGGACCAACTAGTGGGGGAGGAGACACTGAGGCCAGGGTCCTTGAAGTCTCCCCCACCACACCCACACACACAAATACCCTGCGGCAGTGGGTGATGGGTGCTTTTGTTTTTGCATTTAGCTGATGTGGAGTAGAGTGCACGGGCCCTGTGCACCTGTGCCCCCAACCCCCACCTGATGTTTATACGTGTGAGTGGCAGTGGGGTCCCTGCATGTCCCCCACCCAGCAAGCCTGCTGTGTCCATACGGAGCAGGTGCTGGTCCTAGTCCGGCTGCACCCCCTGCATGCCCCACGCAGTTGTCCACAATCTGTCCCTTAGAAACAAGCAGTGGCTGTTCTCCTTTGTCCACGACGCTCTTCTCTATGGACACCAGCCTTAATGATCGCTGTACAATTTTTTTTTTTAATTCACGAATTCGTGTTCCTCCCCGCTCTAGCCTTCGGCTTGGGATCAGGAACATTTGTCTGGCTTCTCGGAGGTGCCTGGTGCCTCTGTACGTTTGTCCTCAGGTAGTCTTATGGATGTCTTTCAGAAAATGACTATCTTATATGATTTGTCATGGAATTTGTCCTATTAAGTCATTCTTCTACCACGTGGCAACATTAAATACAATAAAAAGCACCCCCCACACACACCCTCTGCTCCCTGGCCAAACGAAAACACCAGGCAGCAGTTTTGGCTTCAGGACTTAAGAGGAAAATCTTCTTGCATTTCTTAACAGCAAGGGACTTCAGGGTATTTCCGTAGTGTGAGGAGCATATAAGGGGCGAAGGCCAGGACCATCCGGGCTGGCTTCCTTAATTGCAGCTCAGGCTGATGATTTTGATATTTGTGGTAGAACATTCTAACTAATTACAGGTTTGTTTTTTGTTGTTTTTTTTTTTAATTTTGTTTTTTTGGCTGTGGGTAATATTTATGAGCTCTCTTCAAACTTTAGAAACAATGGATGGTACAATTTTTACATTTTAACCCACAAACCTCAGGGGTTCCAATTCAATTCATAATCAGTCTTAGGAAAGGGGAAAATTTTTAATTTAATTTTTGTATTTTTTAACGTGAAATGTTAATTTATATTAGTTTCAGGTGTACAGTATAGTGGTTGGACATTTATATAATTTAGGAAGTGATCCCCTGGCACTATATATAGTTATTACGATATTGTTGATTATATTCCTTATACTTTACATCCCCATGGCTATTTTGTAATTCAAGTAATTAGAGTTTTTAACAACGGATCAGACTACTTAATAAAGTAATGAACTTCATGTTGCTGGGGAGGTTTGAAGTGCTATATGAATACCACCTTTCAAGGTTGCTTTAAGGGGATTTCTTATTTATTTTGAGGCTGGACTAGATAAAAAGTAAGAGCTTTCCAACATATACTAGTGATTCTTTGATATTATGAAAAGAAAAAGTCACAGATTTACTAAAAGCCGAAAAATTTTAAGATCTTTGTGATTTAGTGATTTATATTGTAGTTTTTCACCGCAGCCTAAGATTTTCTTTTCATGTGAAGGTTTACCAGAGGAAAAAATTCTTAAAAATAATACCTGTATTTCCTTTGTGGGTGTTTTCTGTTGTTAGGAATAGCTGTATTCTGTATAATAGATATATGTCTAAACATTGAAAATTATTTGTAATTAGCAGTAATTTCCCCCTTTTTCCTCATTAGGCATAGTAAACACTGTGTTGTGCAATGTATAATTTTATCTACATTCTGAGAAATACTAGAAAGCAAATCAATGGCTCTGATTCAGAAAAAAGTAGTCCTTAATCATTAACCAGATTCACCGTATTTTTCCAGATGAATCTATGTTGAAATAAGGAGCATATATTTATCTTGCTTTAGAAAAAGGAAGTTCAAATTTCATTTCTTGTTTTAGTTAGAAGTTTGCTTGTTTTTTCCTCCCATGGAGCTCTTTCATAAGAGATACATTTTAATTTTTTTTCACAAAGGGGAGGAAAAGATTTTTTTTTCTGGTTCAGTTTTCATGTATCTCATTTTTAAAAGGAAGATAGAGAGAAGAAATCATTTTTGCTCTATACATTGGGGGTAATTCATCAATTGGGGAGAGAAAGTTCACAGATGACAGCTGAGGCAATTGTACTCAGGTCTGCAGGGGTTTTTAGTGCCTCAGGGGTTCAAGAGAGGCAATCAAGTCTTGTAAGACTTTTGAAAATCATAATCTACCCAAGGCCTATGTATAGCTCATATATTTGAAACATATTAGATTCACAAAGCATTTAAACAGAAAATTGTTACTGGGTAGAGGGAATGGGTATAGACTAAAGACAACTAAAAGAGAAAATTATGTAAGTACTAAGCACTACTGGGACTTTCAAAGCCACTGAAAAATCTAATACCCATCATGTTTTTGTGACTATATGTACCTCTTAGCAATCTCCTTGTCTCCTGTGTTGTTATTTTGCACTAACTTACTTAGGCAGATTTTATAAAAATTGTCTGTGTTGTAAAATGTATATTATTAAAAAATAAAAACAAAAAATATGACCATGCAGCTCTACTACAACTCAAACATTTTCTGGGCAGCGGCTACCTTGTCATAGGAGGAGCTGATGGTTCAGGTGAGGCCCAGTGGCTATTACGAGTAAGAGACGGATACGTAGTTTGTTGTCATGTATGCATGGGTCAGTGGCTTGTTACAGAACTGTCATTTAGTGCCTCACCGTGCACAATAACAAAGATAGCATTAGAAATAATTACGAAAAGTTTTTCCAGCTCTTTGATGACTTTTGCCTTCTTTCTCTCCCAATACTTCACATTTACTTGAAACAGACAAGTGAATTTCATTCAGTGTCTTCTCTTTCTGGTATGTAACATTAGAACTCTGCTCACTTACTTCTTCAGTAACGTTCATTGCTTGTTCAGCATATTTCAAAGCTTTTTCTTTCCTAAATTTTGAGCCAACAATTACTGAGAACCTATTACTCCTTCACTGTGGGGCAGAGAAAGATTAACTAAATGTGATCCTTCTCCAGAAAGAGCATAAATAATGAGAGTTCAAGTTCATATCTCAAAGAAAAGGGCAAGTGGAAATTGAACAATAAAGAGATTGCCTCCAGCTAGGAAGATTAGAAGAGGCTTCTGGGCCTTGAAAATGGGCAAAACCCTGACAGATGGATATGGCAGAGAGTTGCTGTTACTTGCTGTCTTTACTTCCCTACCTTCCATTCTCTCGAATGCATGACATCAGTCTTCAGTCCCTATATATTGTGTGAACCCACTTGTTATAGGCACCTTCACATTGTCAAATCCAGTGGTCAACTCAGTCCTCACCTTAAATGAACTCTCAGTGGCATTTGAGTTCATCTGTCCTTCTTGAAACACTTTCTTTTCTTGGTTTATGGGACACTGCACTGTTCTGATTTTCCCTGTGTCATGGTGGCCACTTGTTTCTAGCTTCCTGCTTTTACAGATGTCTAAATATATATATTTAAAGATTTTATTGGGGAACTGAGGAGGGGAACAGTGTTTGGGAATTGCGGAAGGGAAACATTGTGTTTTTCCAGGAACCATCAGCTCCAAGTCAAGTTGTCCTTCAATTTAGTTGTGGTGGGCACAAGCTCAGCTCCAAGTCCAGTGGCTGCTTTCAATCTAGTTGCGGGCGGGCGCAGCCCACCTTACCAGGAGGGAGTCAAACCAGCAACCTTGTTAAGAGCATGTACTCTCACCAGCTCAGCCACACAGTTGCCCATTGGCAGTTCAGCGGCAGCTCAGCTCTGGTACAACTCACTGGCCCATGTGGGAATCGAACCGGCGATCTTGTTGCTCAGAGTTTGCTCTCTTAACCAACTGAACCACCTGGCTGGCCCCCAGATGTCTAAATTTTAGTGTGCTGAGTGCTCAGACCTCTATGCACAACATTTCAATAGGTTAGGAGTTCTTAGAACTGGTTGCACATTAGAGCATCAGCCTTAGAAATTAAATAGAAGTTATTGAGCAGCAAATGATTTTATTTGGGAATAGCAGAGGAATTTTAAATTGGAACGTGCAAACTATGCCAAACCATAGGCAATTCCGAAGAGACAAAATGAAGGTCAGCTTTTGTTGGGTTCCAGAGGAAACTGGAGAGGGTTCTTTGAACAGGAGTCCATTGGTGGGGAATGAGAGAGAGTTCGAGGTTGTTATGGTTTCTTATTGGCAGTGAGCAGAGGGCAGGCAGTTGCTGAGGCAAGCAGGGAAGAAATCTTTTTTTTGTTTTGGGTTTATGTAAGCATGCAGGAGTGGCAATGCGTGAGAGGTCTACCTTCATGGCTTCCGCACAGAAGGAGATTTTAAAAATCCACCAATACCGTGCCCCTCTACAGAGATTCAGATTCAGTTGGTGTAGGGATGGGAGAGGGAGCATCAGTATTTTATTTGAAACCTCCCCCAGTGAAATTAATGTGCGGCAGATTTGAGAATCACTGAATGGAGTGATATCATCCCGTTCAACAACCCCAAATGACACACACAAAAATCTGTTGATTCAAATGGAAGTCTCCAGCCTTCAGCATACCCTTGAACTTCAGATTCATAACTAAAGGATTACTAGATATTTCCATTTGGCTGTCTGATGCCCCTTTCTAAGCTAGCATGTCTAAAATTGACCTTTGGCTTCCCCCATCCAAATGCACCCCCTTTCCAGTGTTTCTTTTCTCAGAAGATGGCACATGCCTTAATTCACCCTTGGCTCAGGACCCAAACCTAGGAGTCATCCAGGATTTCTCTTGTTCTTTTATTTTCCATATCCGATGATCAGCAACATTTGTTGTTTCTATCTTTCCAATTGATCTTTAATTTTCTCCTTTCTTGGGACCTTTTCCCAATTTCCCCAGTCTAAGCCACAATCATTTCTTACATAGGCCAGTAAGGAGGCTTACCAGTCTCTATGTTCACTCTTTCCGGCCCCCACCCCAAAGTCTCTCTACACCTGCAAAGCGATCCTTCTGAAAAATAAATAAAATTGTATCTCTCCTGTGCTCTAAATACTCCAATTACTTTTCCAACACACTGAGAATAAAAACCATATTTTTGCCATAGTCCATAGCCTTGGGGATTGACTTCTGGTTACTCTGATGTCATTTTCTACCTTCTTTCTTGAAACCCCTCACTCAAGATGCAGCAATCGCGCTGGTTTCCTTGCTATTCCTCCAATACCCCAAAGGCTTTTGCACTTAGTATTGGCATTCTTTCCAAACTGCCCTCTCCTCCTTCCACCCCATACATTCACACTGCGGTGGAGGCTTCTGATGGGGATTTGTGTGGGGGTATGTAGGTACACATCTGGAAGGGCTAGCTACAGGTGAGCATGGTGGTACAGGCCAGTAGACAGGCCTGACCTGGGCCCACAAGTAGCTGCGAGGGCCCTGGCTGTTGGCATGCTCTCTAGTGGTTACTCAGGGGTGTTCCCCTGAGTGTGCACACTGCAGAGGTGGCTGGTGATGGGAGTTGAGCCGGGGGTGTGCAAATACACAGCTGGAGGGACAAGCCCTGAATACTCTCAGGGCAGTGGGCGTCAGCTGCTGGGGTGTAAGCTGGTGTTTTGTACTCTCGCGGCTACAGAGGCCTGAGTTGGCTGCGAATGTTGTTCCTGGGTTCTCATTGGGCCTGGGGTCGAGGGAGCAGGGAGGGACTCAGGTGGTTAGCATCAGTGAATATGAATACCTGTGGGGTGAAAGTTGATGACATCTGCAGGTAGTCTGTTGTGGCTGTGCTGGCTGTAGGTTTCATCAGTGAGGAAATCTGCTCGGTTTGTCGGCAGAGGAGATCGCTGTGAACTATAATGGTTCCTGCTGTGGTTGCTGTTAACAGCACTTGGTTTTCTTCCTTGTTCCTAACCATCTCTAGGCATCTCAGCTTTCTAGTCCAGGTGGGATTAATCCAAAGCAGAAACACTGTGTAGTGCCCCCAAAGGCTGGAGAAGCTGGTTGCTCACCCCACTCTTCCCTTCCTGGTGAGGGGAACTCTTTCTAGGTGGGAGCTTCCCTCTTGACACTGAACAATTCTGGCTTGGGGGATGGGATGATGGAGGCAAAATGAAGCTGTCTTCCTTCTCTAAAGCGATTATGCTCAGGATTTTTGTTCTACTCAGTGTTGCTAAAATTTCTTAATAGGACTCTAGAGCTCTCCCAGAGCTGGGTTTTTTTTATTTATTTATTTTTTTGTATGTGTGAATAGATGTCTACTTGTTCATTTTTGAGGGGAAACATGGAGGCTGGGGTCTCCTATGTCGCCGTTTTGGTGATGGCACTCCTACAGTGCTACCCAAATGTGAAGGGAATAAAACTAACAGAGCTTATTTCTGAAAAGAATTGAAAATGTATCCTAGAAAGTTCACTTATATGAATCTGACCTGTGACTGTGTGGTGATTTGCTTTAGGCATGAAGTGGGAATGACTGTCCTCTATTATATTACTAGTAAATGATGTTGCCATTTCAATATGTAAATGCTAACTCAGTAAAATGTGAATCTGTTCAGTAGGCTTCAACATTGCTTACTATAAAATTAAAAACATAATAAGGCAGAAATATTTATCCCACCTGCCCAAATGTCTTACCACACTAAATTGTAATAAATGGACATCTTTTTAATGCAATTTTGTTGTTTTTACTCACAATAATTCCTAAAGCCCACATAGTTCTCCTGCTGGGTCCGTTACTGAAAATTATTCTAAACACAATGCCGGGCTAAATATGAATATGAGATGTGAAAAGGAAGTGTGTCGTTGTGGAAATAAGGATGGAGAGGTGCGATCTTACCCAAATTTCTGGTAGTTTCTCTTAGAGAGAAGTATAAAATACTTGTTGATATACTTAAATTGTTTTGTTCTTTAGTGTTTGTTTTTTAGCAGAATCAAAGCCCATATCCAGGCTTAACAATAGAACTCACATACTTAAAATAAAGAAATAGATATCCAAATACAAGTAAACTTTTTGAATATTAAATGAACAGTTTCTTTATCTTCACAATCTGATTTATATTTGGGTATCCCAGAATAAGGACTTATGCCTTGGAAAAATCTTAAGCTCTAATTTTTTTGAATTAGTTTCAGGTATACAAAACAGTGCAATAATTATACTTTTTACCCCTCACAAAGTGACAACCCCCACCCCCAATCTACCGACCCATTACCCCCCTCCGACATCATACATTAATATTGTTTTATTGAGGTAAAATCACTGTATAATATTATGTTTAAGTTTCAGATGTACAACATTGTAATTTAATATCTGTAAGCACCACAAACTGATCACCACCAAAAGTCTAGTTACCATCTTTCACCATACAGTTGACCCCCTTCATCTACTTCAGCTCCCCTACACATCCCACTTTCCCTCTGGTCCCCACCAGTCTGTTCTCTGTTTCTATGGATTTGTTTTTGTTTTGTATGTTTCTAGGTTTTGTTGTTGTTGTTGTTGTTGTTGTTGTTTTAATTCCATATATGAGTGAAATCATACAGTATTTGTCTTTCTTTGTGTGAATTATTTTACCTTCAAGGTCCATCCATGTTGTCACAAGTGGTAAGATTTCATTCTTTTTTATAGTAGAACATATATAAAACATTTTCTTTTTTAATACTTTTATATTTTTCAATTACAGCTGATATGCAATATTATATTAGTTTGAGGTATATAGCATGGTGTTAGACATTTATAGAACTTATGAAGTGATCACTCTGATAAATCTAGTACCCATCTGACACCATACATAATTATTACAATATTATTGACTATATTCCTTATGCTATACTTTACATCTTCATGTCTATTTTGTAGCGACCAATTTGTACATCTTAATCCCTTCCCCTTTTTCACCCATCCCTCCACCCCCTCCCATATGGTGACCATCTTGGGCCGGCCTAGTGGCGTGGTGATTAAGCGCTGGCTTGGGAAGCCAGCGGCCCCGGTTCGGGTCCCACATATGAGGACCAGTGACACTGCCCTCAAAACAAAACAAAAGAACCCCCCCAAAAAAACCCATTACATCAAAATGACATTGAACAAAACAACTTTATTCAAGGACCTGATGTATTGTGAAATAAAACAAACCAACTGTTGTTGCATGGGGATGAGGGATGAGGGAAGGACAAAAAGAGATTATTAAGGGGCAGGAAAGTAACTTTTAGGGGTAATGATAGGTTCATTACCTTAATTGTGGTGCTGGTATTACAGGTATGTACATATGTCAAAATTTATCAAATTGTACAATTTAAATAGTATGTGTAAGTTTTACTGTATTCCAATTATATACCAATAAAACTGTTAAGAGATAAAATGGTTACACATACAAATCTGGGTTTCCCATTTCTTTTGGAAAATCAACCAACCCTGTATTGACTCAACCATCTCCTACTTCCCCTACCTTAGTAGTGTCAGCTCTGCCTCAGTGGCAGCAAAAACTGGAGAACAATTAAAACCACGTCTACTCAAACACTGGCTGGGTCACAAGACCCACCCGAGACTGCAGGATCTCTTTTCTCTTCCCTGGGGTTGCTGCTTGTACAGTGATGGCTAAAACGTCAACAGCCCAGGGAGGTACAGGAATCTAGAAAACCTTTAGATTATTTGCTCTGACACTGACCTCAGCCACAAGAGGTCTGTATACCCTTAAAATTTCTGTGTAACTTTAATCCACAGAGCCATAGTCACATGAAATTAGTATATGCCCTTCAGCTTAGACATACAACCTTTACTTTGCCACAATCTTTACCACTCCCTAATATTAATGTTTCTGTACTATATATATATATATACACACACACACACACACACACACACACACAGAGGGTGCCAAAAAAGATATACATATTTTAAGGAAAAAAACTGTATTAAAACTATAATAATATGTACCAATAACAAAAGATGACTTCAAGTCATGTGTGTACATTTTGTTTGGGACCCCCGATACATACATATATTACATACACATACACACCCCTGAAAGGTATATTTAAGTTTTGAAAGACTTTTTTCTCTAAATAAGATATACTCATATATAAGCTATCATCAAAACTATTTCAGAATTTCTACGTAAAACCGTATTTATCAGAGTTAGTCTTACTAAGTGCTAAGGTTTAAATTTTTAGGAAGTAGAGAAATAGAATTTGTATCTTTCCCCTTAACAAATCTGAACATTAGGAAAGATAACTACGTTTTATGCATTAGAACAAGAAATATATCAATTATGTTTTCCACTTAGCCCCTGTAGGTCTTATCTGCCTACCAGATTGAGACTTCAGAGGGGTCATGACTTTTGGGTAGGTCTTGGGAGACAGCTACACTTCAACAGTGTTGGGGAATGTGAGACACTCCCTGGGAAAAAGAGATTTAACTCATGCTGTTCCCCTAAGTGCTGGAGATTGTCATACCAATTACCCCTTCATCAGGGTGAGCTAAGACCTCATAGGAGATCCTGGCATCTAGGTTATAAGATCAGTCCCCGTAAGATCAGGCTGGACAGTTTTTCCTAACAGCGCTTAGCCAGTATTGCCAATTAGGCCAAATTAGATGGAGAGCTGTTCTCAGCCATCCCGCTATTTTCTCCGAGGCACATAAAGTTTGGGGTCCCCACAAAAGGTGTTCCTACCTTTATGCCTGCAAAGACCATTTACTTTCTTTCTACTTTTAATAACATTTATTTAACCTAATATACCCAAAATGTTATCATTTTAACATATATAGTCAACATGAAGATTATAAGGAGATGCTTTACACTCTCCTTTTTTTTAGTCCTACGTCTTGGAAATTAAATGTGCAATTTGTACTTATAGCATATTTCAGCTCAGTCAAGCCACATTTCAAGTGCTCAATAGTCATATGTGGCTGGTGCCTACACCGTATTGGACAGCACAACTCAAGCTATTTAGTTCAACCCACAGTCCTAGTTTTCTTCCTAACTATGGAAAGCAATCAACACCCTTGTAGGGGTGGAGGGAAGAAATGAGCTCAGTGAGTGATGACCTGTTTCCTGAAAGCCCATTTCTTCTCTTTCCATCAACCACACACAGTGAACAGAACACAGTAAAAGCTTGAACAGTAAGTCTTGTCATTACACAAATCAGATCAGTGTGGGGTAGGCAGTTCCAAGGTTGGGTGATTTGGAGTCTGGAGAAATCCATCTCCGTTATCTCATGTAGAGTCCATACTGTCTATGGAAAACAAGAAACCTCTGGAAAATTGCCGGAGCTTCCAGCTCAGATCTTTTTGGCTGGAGCTGGGTTATGTTCACACTGAAACATCAGGGGGAGGGAATGAGCATCCCCCGTGGGTTCAGATCACTCATGATTCCCTCTGGGAAACCGGAGAGAAAGCGGAGTCTGTATTACCTGAGTACAGCAAGGTGACTGACACAGTGTACGGCTCCAACTTGGAATGGTTTCTGCAACAAACTCTGGCAATAACATAACTCAGGCCAACAAAAGGTCCTGGGAGGGTTAGAAAATGTAAAGTAGCTCCTGAAAGCCTCCCACATACGTGGCACTTGCAGCTGTCTCCCCAGTGTGGATACCCAGATGTACAAAGTTCAACTTCTGATTGTTGGCTTCATCTCAAAGGCTACTTTCAGAGCTTTTCCCTTGTGAGTCATGCTATGTTGAGCAAGGAGAAAGTATGTTCCCTCTCTCCTAGGGCCTCTCTTGAGTGTGAAGGTTCCAGTGCTAAACGTACTTAAAAGATGCAGTTGAAGGATCACCAAAACGGCCACACCCACGGGACCTTTCTTTGGTGTGAACTTTTCATATGTCAAGCAAAGTGGGAGCGTCTTCTGTAGGCTCCCCAACATTCGCTTCACCCATAGGCCTTGCTGTGGTGTGAACTTTCATGTGTTGATTCAAGCAGGAATTAGTGATGCAGACGTTACCACACACACTGCACGTAGGATGCCTGGCTGTATTGTGAATTCTCTTATGTTTGTTAAGGTAGGCACTGAGGACAAGGCATTTACCACATTCATGACATGTGTGAGACTCTTCTTTAAGGTGGACTTTTTCATGCTTAGCAAGTGCATCTTTACAGGGAAAGGTTTTTCCCACATACGCTGTGCAGAGAAGGCTTTTCCATGCCGTGAATTTTCGTTTTCACATAGTATGTCTCTGTGGTCGAAGGCTTGCCCACATACATTTCACTCGTAAGCTTTTGCTGTAGTGTGAACTTTCTGGTGCTGAACAAGGCTGCATTTTCTTACGAAGGATTTTTCACACTCAGTACACTTATAAGGCCTTAATCTTCTGTGAACATTCTGGTGTATGTTGAGGCAGGAGATGCTGCAAGATGACTCTGCACACTTGATGCACCTATGAGGCATTTCTCCCATCACCATATTCTGGTGCTGACTATTTGTGTCTTTGTGGCTGAAAGCTTCCTTATATCCACTGTCATCGTCATGATTTTGTTCAGTGTGAAAGGCCTCCGTACACTCAGTGCTCCTGGATGGCTTCCCACTGTGAGTGTCACGGTGCTGGACAAGTCCAGGGCTGGCCAAGAAGTAATTCTCATTCTCTTTGCAAGAGGAGGCCTCAGAACTATCGAACATGTACCTCCTACAAGAAGGGGCCCGGTTCTGTTCCATGTTAGGCAATGTCTCTTCACTCTGCTGCCTTGGGATTTGGTAAAGGTTTTCACTGACCCAGAAGGCTCGACCACATGATCCACATGGGTATGGTGGCTGCCCAGGGGATATTCCCTGCTTCCCAGCCAAATGCAAAATGTTTTTCAAGATCGGGTCACACATGTCACATTGGTGGCTCTTTGGGATAGAAGGATCCACGTTAAGAGCTGTCTCCTGTGACACTGTTCTGGAAACACCGTGCTCAGAAGATGCATTTTCACCCGCCACTATATGCCATTCCCGGGGCCGGACCTCCCCTGGAGCGTATCTATCATGGCTGGGGCTCTGTTGAGCCTGGGCTCTATCACCGGCTTAGGCTGGATAATTCCATTATGTCCGCAAATCCTAAGTCCCACTGTCGAAGCCATCAGAAGGTTACTCATGGTTACTTGATAGTAGAGGCATTTCTGAGCCTCATCAAGTAGGTCCCACTCCTCTCGGGTGAAGTGCACATATACATCCTCAAAAGTCACGTCTGGGGCAGGGACCAGACTCTGTGAGGCTGCCTCTGCCATTGCTGCGGTACGGAGGCCTAAGATATGGCGCCTCAGTGGCGCCGGAAAACTGCAGGCGCGAGATCGACAGTCTCACCTACAAGTCTCACTTACTTGAAGTCTGGCATGGTGTCTCCTACAAAGCACGGAGATAGGTCCCAATCTGGAAACTGTGCTCCGCTTGGTGGAGGAAAGCCGACAACGGGGAGCCGCTGCCAGAGCCGCTGCCGGAGCCGCCGCGAGCGCCGCCCGTTGCTCCGGAGCCGCCGCCAGCGCCGCCCATTGCTCTGGAGCCGCAGCCAGCACCGCCCACCGCTCCGGTCAAAGGTCGACAGCTCTGGAATGCCGGGAAAAATCGTAATGCACAAGACCAGAAGCTGACCCCATGCTGCCTTAAAGCAGTTTCACCTCTGGAACAACAGCCTACCTTAGGTTGGAGAGAGGAAAGGAGGCCTGCGGTTGGCAACTATCAATTGAAGTAATTTTGAAGTTCATAATTTTCAGCTTTATTCAAGTCCATCCAACTGTCTCCCATACAAATTTCATAGTCCTGTTTTCAATTGCACCTGCACTTGATAAGTCTTGATATTTTTAATTAGTTTTGGTTTTTTGTACGTTGTTGCTGTACGGGGCAGCTATTAATTTTTTTCCTGTGTTCTTGTATTTAGGCACTGTTAAATTTTCTTCTTAGTTTTAATTGTTGGTTGATTATCTTGGATTGGTTATATAGATGGTCATATCCTCTGCAAATAACATTTCATTTTTCTTTACAACTTTTACATCCATTCTCCACTTACATTTTTTTTCTCTCTTACTACAGTTGCTAGAACCTTTAGGACTATGTTGATTCGTAGTGGTGATAAAAGATGAGTGTTTTAATTTCTGAATTAAATATAAATTATTCTAGACTTTGCATCTTATACTGTGCATATATATATATATATATATATATTGCACCTTATACTGTACATAAAGTTGCTTCCAAGATTTTTTTTGATTCATGAATAATTTAATAATATATTGCCACATATTGGGTATCGTTTAATACTATATTGCCATATATTTAGTTGATTATACATATATTTTTTCATTTAGATTATTGTAGTGAATTAACTTTGTTGGTAAATTTTCTTAAATTGTACTATCCTTGGAATCTTGAGATTAAACCCTTGGTCATGATGTTATTCTTATAATGAAGTGTTGATTGTGATTTGCTAGTATTCTATTTAGAATTTTTCCTTCTGCATTTATAAGTATGATTAATATACTTGATTTACTTTCTTGTGCTTTTCTGTCTTGGGGGCCCACACTCATTGCTAAATTCAAAAAATGAGGAATTATTTCTTTTCCGTTCTATTTATTGGAATAATTTTGAGATAGTTGAAATTAGCTTTAAAAAATAAAAAACTTTGGGCCGGCCAAGTGGCACAGTGGTTAAGCGCTGGCTTGGGAAGCCAGCAGCCCCGGTTCGGGTCCCACATATAAGGGCCAGTGAGACACTGCCATCAAAAAAAAAAAAAAAAAGCTTAGTAGGTCTGATATCTGTGGTTTGAGAAATTTAACTACTCTTTCTTTGATTTTATGATTTTCTTCTCAGTGGGCCGCTTTGTAGGTTTCTATTTCCCTAGAATTTTTTCATGTTATCTAGATTTTCATGTTTATTCCTAGAATATTTATCATTGTATTATATTACTTGTACCTTTATTTAGTATTTTTTCTAGCTTTATTGAGGTACAATTGAAAATAAATTTGTTATATATATATATATATATATATATATATATATATATATATATATATATGATTATCACAATCAAATTAATTGACACATCCGGCACCTTATATATTGGGTTCTCGGAAAAGTCATGACGCATTTTTGCAACGAAAACCATAGAAAACTTACGTCATGACTATTCCGACAACCCAATAGTTACCTTTTTTGTGTGTGCGTGGTGAGAATCCTTAAGATCTATCTTAGCAAATTTCAAGTATATAATACAGTATTATAAGTATGGTTACTTTGCTGTACATTTGATATAAAGACCTTATTTTTTTTTAAGATTTTTGGGGAATTGGGGTACGGGAACAGTGTTGGGGAATTGGGGAAGGCGAACAGCCAAGTTGTTGTCCTTCAGTCTTAGTTGTGAAACAGTCTTAGTTGTGAAGGGCTCAGCTAGCTCAGCTCCAAATCCAGTCACTATATGGCCGCCCATCAGCAGCTCAGCTCAAGGTGCTGTGTTGGATCTTAGTTGCGGGGGCCATAGCCCACTATCCAATGCAGGAGTCTCACTGGCAACCTTGTTGTTAGGAGCACGTGCTCTCACCAGCTGAGCCATCCTGCCACCTGATGACAGCTCAGCAGCAGCTCAGCTCAGGCGCAGCTTCCCTGGCCCATGTGGGAATGGAACCGGCGGCCCTGTTGCTCCGAGCTCGAGCTCTTAAGCGAATTCTTAACCAACTGAGCCACTCGACCGGCCCTGTAGCTTTTTATTTTTGTTTCCATTTTCATGAAATATCATTTTTCCATCCATTTGCTTTCAGTCTGTGTGTGTCTTTCGATCTGAAGTGAATCTCTTGTAGACAGCATATGTAAGGGTCTTGTTTTCTCATTTATTCAGCCACCCTATGTGGTTTTTCTTTTTTAAGATTTTATTGGGGAATTGGGGAAGGGGAACATTGTGTGTTCTTTCAGGACCCATCAGATCCAAGTCAAGTTGTTCTTCATTCTTAGTTGTGGAGGGTGCGAGCTCAGCTCTAATTCCAGTCATGAACCGGCAGTGTTGTTAAGAGCATGCGCTCTCACCAGCTCAGCGGCAGCTCAGCTTGGGCGCAACTCATTGGCCCATGTGGGATTCGAACTGGCAACCCTGTTGCTCAGAGCTCACTCTCTAACCAACTGAACCACTCAGCCGGCCCCCACTGTATGTGTTTTGATTGGCACATTTAACCCTTTTACATTGAAAGTCATTTTTTTTCCAGGTTTTTAAAATAACATTTATTTTTTAAAGTTAACATGTACATATAATAGGAAACTGAAAACACAAGAACAAAGTCATAGTCACAAGCAGTTTAGTTTGGTGTGTCTTTCTAGGTCCTGTGTCCTACACAAATAAGCTTCCATTTTTATGTAATTAAGATTATATAGTTGTGTATCATTTTCACACATCATGCATATTTACCATTTCAAAATCCCAAAGCTTTATGAAAGTTTTGATAACCAATAACACACTCTACCAACTCAATCTGGAAGAAAAAATGTAATCCTGCCTTTCTTGGTGACAAAAATATCATAAAGGACACAATGGCAACAAGGCCTCTTATGATAAAGATATTGGCAGAGTTACAATTAAAATACTGCATTCCCTTAATGTTCAATTAAAAATGAGACATAAAGCAACAGAGTACACAAACTATTCTGAGAGAATCCATTATGATCTATACTTTTAAAATATTAATGAGGCCTATTTCCACAGAAATACTTAACAATGTACAGTTAAGTTCCCGACTTAACATGCGTAAGTCGGATTCATTTGTAAGTCTGACAAAGTGAGTCTTATATAACTTTGATGCTTCCTAGCAATCCTCCCCACATCACCACTGCTTTTCCTCTTGCTTCCGGACATCCTGGGCTCTGACTGAGCACTGCCCTGCTGTCCACTATCACACTGTACAGTAAGCACACAGCAGCAACTGTGACAATGTACGGCAGACACATGAGCTACTTCAGGGATTTGTTCGTATCTATGAATGTTTGTTAGTCGGGGACTTTCTGTATTCCTATCCTATAGTAAAGCCAACAGATGCATGCACGTCAGTGGTTATCATCACAAAGTACATATGAACCCATCTACATACATCCCTCCCTCTATCCTTCCTCCTGCCCCTGTGCTGCCAACCTCATGAACAAGTCTCATGAACAAGTCGTGACATCCATTTTTCAGAAATGGTTTAACAATTCCATGTCCAAGCTGCCTCTTTTCTATCAATTATAACAAAAAGTTATTTACAAGCTGGTTAATTCCCTAGCTCTGCATTTTATCATAGTCACCTCAGGACATCTAAAAAGCTCAGATGTTGCAAAAGGAAGAATGAACCTTGTCCACAACACACACAGGTGCTTTACAAAAACGCACATATAGTCCTATGATTCTAACCTAAAGCTGTCTTCTATATGTGGAGATACTAGCCAAGAGCCCTTCCCTTCACGCTCTCTCATCTCCATCTTCCCCCACTTCAATGACTAAGCACTGGCCTACATCTAGCTCCAAGAGGTGAATTAACAAAGACACTCCCAGAAGACAGTCCTTCCTAAAAACTAACAAAAGGGCATTTGTAAAGGGATTACTTTACTACCTCTACTTTTGATATACTTTGGGCATTAGGACTTGTTTATCCTTGAATACATAGCAATATGAACTAAAATGCACATTTGTAACAATGGTTAGACAATCTGAACTTGTCTAAAGACTCAAGGGCACAGAATCTCTCTGTACTTCCTTCCCTCCCCCCTACCCTGTGAACAGTCAGCATAGGCTCCAAGGCATCAAGTTTAACGACTGCATTCCTAAAATACAACCACTCCTAGGAATTCACAAAAAATGAACAAAACAAACAAACAAACAAAACAAACAAAAAGCTTAAAGGGCATTACTTTAACTCTCTTTAACATCTACACTTTTAAACATCTAGAAAAGACTAGATGTTTCAAATAAGGATTCAAGTTTGGCCACTATACACAGAGTAGCATTGAATCAACCGCACACAAAGGCTATATATAATCTGAAAGTGTCTTCTAAATAGAAAGGGACATTCTGGCCTAGAGCACTTCCCCTTTTCATCTGTCAACCCAGCAGACAGGTGTAATAAGCCTCTGTAATGCTTAGAGGGGATTTTAACAATTTCACTTCCTCACGTTTTCAGAATAGCCTTTCCTAGGAATTTTAATTCAAATTGTACACAATGTATTTGCTTATTGACTCTACTTCTGTCATACACTGGCAACCTCTTTTAACATCTAGAAAGACTAGATGTTTAAATTAGGACATTTGTCCTTTATATACACTATATACACAACTAACTAAAACAAAATGCACAGACTACAGGATGGGGGTTAATCTTGCCTAACTATAAACTTACTGGAACAAAGCCCTTTGCACTTTCTTCTCTTTCCCCACCGAACCCACACAAATATAGTAACATGTACTGCTCAGAGAGGTGGTTTGATCATTTTGATCATCCTATTTCTAAAACACAGTATTTCATATATGAATTTTAACGAAAGGATATCTACAAAATGTGTTATTTTACTAAGTCTAATTTCAACATACTTTGTGCACTTCTAAACATCTAGAAAGACTAGATGTTTCAAAAAAGGACTTAAGTTTGTCCACTCTATGCAGAGTAGCATTGAATAAACTACACACATGCAACAATGGTTATATCTGAAAGTGTCTTCTACATAGGAACGTTCCAGTCTAGTGCTCTCCATTTCTCCCATTTCCTCCTGTCTACCATCAACTAAGTGGGTTGAGTATAGGCACATGTGTCACTGAGATGTGATTTTGCAATTTCATTTCCAAAAGTCCTTTTTGGAAGATGGCCTTTCAATTACTTTTAACACAAAGTATACAAAATGTGTAAATTTCCTAAGTCTACTTTTGTCATACGTTGGCAACCTCTTAATATCTAGAGATTAGATATTATAAAATTAGGGCCCATTTGTTCAGTATATATACAATATAGAAAGTTAAATGAAATGCATATGACAGGGCAATAGATAAGCTAAAAATTTCTAGTACACGCTAGCAAAACGTCTTTTGAAATTTCTTCCTTCCCACCTCCCTCAACCCAATGAACAAGTACTTAAGAATACACACTGTTTAGAGAGGTGGGTTAACAATTCCATTTCCAGAGACAGTATTTCCCACCAGTTTTTAAAAGCCATATACAAGAAGCGTTATTCTACTACTTTTACTTTTAAATACATCAAGCACTTCTAAATATCTAGAAAGACTAAATATTTAATATAGGAACTTACTTGGCCACTGTGTACACAGCACTGATAAAATTGCATGCATGTATCAATGGTTATAGTCTGAGGATGGGGTGACTGGTTAGCTCAGTTGGTTAGAGCATGGTGCTGATAACACCAAGGTTGCTGGTTCGATGCCTGCAATAAAAATTTAAAAAAAAAGTTATAGTCTGAGGTATCTTCTAAATATGACCATGTTGGCCTGAACCATTCCATCTCTCACCCCCTTCTTTCCACCACCAATCCAGTGGACAAGTACAGGTATATGTAATGCTTAGAGGTGGTTGAACAAATTCATATCCAAAAGTCATTTACACAAGACAAGGTTTTTGTGAATTTCAACACAAAGTGTACAAAATGTACTAGTTTTAATAACTACTTTGTCATACACTGGCAACCTCTTTTAACATCTAGAGACTAGATGTTGCAAAATTAGGACTTACTTGTCCATTATATATAGTATATACACAGCAAAAATGAAATACACATAATATACGAAAATGTTTTTGTCTGAAAATGTCCAAGTATGAACACACTGGCATATTACCTTTTGCAATTTCCCTCCCACCTCCTCCAAACCACTTCACAAGTATATAGTATATTGCTTAGAGGTGGTTTTAACAATTCCATTCCCAAGACAGTATTTCCTATGAATTTTACCAAAAAGATATTTACAAAGTGTTATTTTACCACCTCTACATTTAATATACGTTGGGCACTTCTAAACATCTAGATGGACTAGATGTTTCAAATCAGGACTTAATTTGTCCACTATATACACAGCAGTTTTTAATCGACTGCACACGTGTAACAGTTATAACTTGAAAGTGTCTTCAAAATAGGAACGTTCTAGCCCAAGATCGACCCTTCCCATCTCCCCCTCCTCTATCAACCGAGTGGGCTACAATACTCAAATTTCCAAAGACAAACTTTAGGAATTTTAACACAAAATGCACAAAATGTATTAGTTACTGACTCTCTTTTTGTCATACACTGGCAAGCTCTTTAACATCTGGAAAGACTAGATGTTGTAAATTAGGATTTATTTGCCTATTATATATACTATATACACAGCAAACAAGATGCATGAACACAAAGGACAATAGTTAATCTTACCTCACTAGAAACACACTAGCATAGAGCTCTTTGCACATCTTTCTCCCTCCTCCCTTGAACCAGTGCACAAATAAATACAACATGTACTGTTCAAAAGAGGTGGTTTGGCCATTCTGCAAAATAATAGTATTTCATATGAATTTTAATTTTACTACCTCTACTTTTATCAGGCACTTCAGAACATTTAGAAAGAGATATTTCAAAAAAGTACTTAGCATTTTCACTATTATATAGTAACAAGGAATGAAATACACATACAAAACAATGGTTATACTATGAAAATGTCTAAATAAGACCAGTTGGCATAGAACCTTCTTGTCTTCCTCGTTAAGGTCTTCTCAATGTCCTTTAAACCCACTGAACAATCGTGAGCATGTGTCGCTCCTTATGTCGCTTCTAGAGGTAATCTAACAATTCCATTTCAAAGTCATTTCTAGAAAATGTTTCTTTGATTAAACAAAAACAAAAACAAATGTGCATTTGCAAGATGTGTGATTTTCCAACTCTTGTTTATCATACATTGGCAGCCTCTTTACATCTAAAGGCCTAGATGTAGCAGTTTTCTTTTGAAAAGTTGGGGGATAAAGTTGAAAGCAGCTTTTTCATATTATATACACAGGCCTTCTATATACAGCCAGTAATTTTTACCAAAGGGTGGTGGGGGCTTCCTGTTGACCAACTGTGGTATATTACTCTGCCTTTTGTCTCCTCCGAAATCAAGGTCTAGTAGAACGAAGACCAATTGCCTGATGGCCCACGAACCCTTCCACCCATTGTGGGCTGGATCCTTTCAGCTCAACTTCCGGGCCCATTATGGCCTTTGTTCATCATTGTCTGTAAAAGGTGAGATCTCGTCCAACTGGGACAGAGGAGTCACCCCAGGTCCCGCATCTTCACAGCTCCAAGGCCTAAGGGTGGGCCAACTTGTGACAACGTAGACCCACCATCTCAGACCCTCCAGTGCTGTAACAGCCACTCCGCGGCGTTCGAGTGGCCACCATCCTTTTCGCCCCTCCATGCCCTGGGCTCAAACGTTGGGTGTCCTCCACAACTTGGCGAGGCTTCACCTACGCCTTACAGGGCTGCTCCAGGAGACCGGGCGTCAGTAGGAAGCGCCATCCGAGAGGCAGCAGCCATCAGATTGTGGAGATGGAGGCAGGGGTAGGGCGAGAGGTTTGCTGCTGCCTTAAAGCCTGGGCCCAGCCAGTGGGTACCCCCTGAGAGGGGTCTGGGTCTCTGCAGAACAATGCTTGCGTCCTGTCCCTGGGCACCCCCAGCTCATCCACCAGCTCAAGGCTGGAGGGCCTGGAGGGGCCCAGGATAGAAGGCTGGACTCCGCTTCTCACCACGTTCTCTGCTGGGCGAAAGTAATTCTTGGTAGGTATGTAGCTATTGACATTTTATTATTTATATTATGTATTTATTTATTTTTCGTCTTAAAGAAGTCCCTCTAAGATTCCTCACAATACTATTTTGGTGGTGATGAGCTCCTTTAGCTATTTCTTGTCTGGGAAGCTCCTTATCTGTCCTTTGATTCTAAATGACAGCTTTGCTGGGTAATCTTGGTTGTAGGTCCTTGCGTTTCATCCCTTTGAGTATTTCCTGCCAGTCCCTTTTGGCCTCCAAAGTTTCTGTTGAGAAATCAGCTGCTATTCTTATGGGAGCTCCCTCCTGGGTAACTAACTGTTTTTTTCTTGCTGCTTTTAAGATTCTCTCTGTGTCTTTAACCTTTGGCATTTTAATTATGATGTGTCTTGGTGTTGGCCTGTTTGGGTTCATCTTGTTTGGGACTCTCTGCACTTCCTGGGCTTGGAAGTCTATTTCCTTTGACAGGTTAGGAAAATTTTCCATCATTATTTCTTCAAATCGGTTTTTAATTCCTTGCTAGCTCTCTTTTTCTGGTACCCATATAATGTGAATGTTGGTATTCTTGATGTTATCCCAGAAGGCCCTTAAACTCTCCTCATTTTCTCGGATTCTTTTTCTTTTTGCTGTTCTGTTTGGGTGTTTTCTGATACCTTATCTTCTAAATCACCGATTTGAACCTCTGCTTCATTACATTTTCTTTATCCATTCATCCGTCTCTGTGCACTTAAGTTGCTTCCATATCTTGGCTATTGTAAGTAATGCTGCAATGAACATACGGGTGCATATACCTCTTCTAATTAGTATTTTTATATTCTTCAGATAAGTACCTAGAAGTGGAATTGCTGAAACATGGTAGCACTATTTTTAGTTTTTTGAGAAGCCTCCATACTGTTTTCCATAGTGGCTGCAACAATTTACATTTCCACCAGCAGTGCACAAGGGTTCCCCTTTCTCTATATCCTCAACACTTGTTATTTCTTGTCTTTTTCAAAAAAAAGATTTTATTGGGGAATTGGGGGAGGGGAACAGAGTTGGGGAATCGGGGAAGGAGAACAGGAACAGACAAGTTGCTGTCTTTTTTTGTTCTTCAGTCTAGTTGCACAGGACGTTGCTTCACTGGCCCATGTTGGTATCATCATTGCGCTCTTCCCGGATGAGGCAGATCAGTCGCTGGCCTCTGGATGTCGCTCACCACGGCTATTGGCAGCTCATGCTGGCTGCCAGCCGCTCACGCTGGCTGCTGGCCACTCACTGTAGCCTATGGCAGCCCACTACAGCAGGGGCTGCAGCCTACACCGTCGCCGTGGCTCGCACAGCCCAGCTCCACGTTGAGCTGTTGTTAGCTGTAGAGGGCAATGTCACTGGCCCTCATAAATGGGATCCAAAGCGGGGCCGCTGGCATCCCAAAACCAGCTCTTAACCAATGCACCACTCGGCCGGCCTGCTTTTTGATAATAGCCATTTGAACAGGTGTGAGGTGATATCTCATTGTGGTTTTGATTTGCATTTTCCTAATAATTAGTGATGTGGAACATCTTTTCGTGTGTCTGTTGACCATTTTTATATCATGTTTGGAAATCAGCCTATTCAGATACTCTACCCATTTTTGAATCAGGTTTTTTTTTTTTGAGCTGTATCAGTTCTTTATATATTTTTGATATTAACCCTTTTTCGGCTGTATTATTTGCAAATATCTTAACCCATTCAGTAGGTTGCCTTTTCATTTTGTTGATGGTTGCGCCTTTGTTGTGCAAAAGCTATTTAGTGTGATATAGTCCCATTTATTTCTTTTTTACTTTTGTTCCTTTTGCTTTTGGAGACAGGTCCACAAAAACATCTCTAAGACCGATATCAAGGAACTTGCTGTCTATGTTTTGTTCTGGAAATTTTATGGTTTTAGGTCTTACATTCAAGTCTTTAATCCATTTTGAGTTAATTTTTGTATGTGGTGTAAGAAAGTGGTCCAGTTTTATTCTTTTGCATGTAGCTCTTTAGTTTTCTTAATACCATTTATTAAAGAGACTGTCCCTTCTCCATTGTATGTTCTTGGCTCTTTTATCACACATTAATTGTCCATATATGTGTAGGTGTATTTCTGGGCTCTCAATTCTCTTCTATTAATCTGTGTGTCTGTTTTATGCAAATACCATGCTGTTTTGATTACTATAGCTTTGCTATATACAGTCATATGCTGCTTAATGATGGAATACTTTCTGAGGTTTGCATTGCTAGGCAATTTCATGGTGTGTGAACATCATAGAGTGCACTTACACAAACTTAGATGGCATAGCCAACTCACACCTAGGCTATATTGTATAGCTTATTGCTCCTAGGCTGCAAACCTGTACAGCATGTTACTATACAAAATAAAAGGAGAGTAAATCAAGCACAAGAGAAAATAATGTAATCAAGAGAGTGGGTGAGCACAAGACATATGGGGCTGCTGCTGGCATAACAGAGCATACTGTTGTACAGCAAACCTTTTTTTCTTTATAAGTAGAAAGAGTGCACTCTAAAATAACAATTAAAAGTATAGTATACTAAATACATAAACTAGTAACAGTTGTTTATTATCGTTATCAAGTATTATGCATTGTAGATAATTGTATTTGCTATACTTTTATACAACTTGCAACATGGTTTGTTTACACCAGCATCACCCAAAACATGTGACTAATGCACTGTTTTATGACATATGATGGCTATGACGTCACTAGCTGATAGGAATTTTTCTGCTCCAATATCATCTTGGGACCACGTTGTATATGCAGTTCATTGTTGACTGAAATATCATTATGCAGCATGCATAACTAGTTTGGAATCATGGAGTGTGATACCTCCAGCTTTGTTCTTTTTAAAGATTGGCAATTCAGAAAAAAAAAAGAAAATTAAACTACCATAGTTTAATTTATAAAATTTTGGGCCGGCCGATTGGCGTGGTGGTTAAGCGCTGGCTTGGGAAGCCAATGGCTCCGGTTCAGGTCCCACATATGAGGGCCAGTGACACTACCCTCAAAAAAAAAAAAAAGAAAAGAAAGATTGCTTTGGCAATTCAGGATCTTTTGTGGTTCAACTCAAATTTTAGTATTATTTGTTCTACTGTGAAAAATTGGAATTTTGATAGGAATTGTATTGAATCTGTAGATTGCTTTTCTGTAATTTGGACATTTTAAGAATATTAATTCTTCCAATCCATGAGCGTGGAATACCTTTCCATTTATTTGTGTCTTCTTCACTTTATTTTATCAGTATCCTATAGTTTTCAGTGTACAAGTCTTTCCCCCCTTGGTTAAATTTATTCCTAGGTTTTTTATTCTTTGTGGTGCAATAGTAAATGGGATTTTTTTTTGAAGGCAGTGTCACTGGCCCTCATATGTGGGACTGAACTGGGGCTGCTGGCTTCCCAAGCCAGCGCTTAACCACCACGCCACTCAGCCGGCCCAGTAAATGGGATTCTTTTCTTTTTTTTTTCTCCTCATGATAACTTTTAATGCTATTTTTTTCGGGTGTTTTTTTTATCAGGGTAAAATACACATGATATAAAATTTACCATTTTAACTATTTTTAAGTCTGCAGTTCTGTGACATCAAGTGCAGTCACATTGTTGTGCAACCATCACAACCATCCACCTTCAGAACCTTTTCATCTTCCCCAGCTGAAATTCTTTACTCATTGAACACTAACTGCCTGTTTTCCCTTCTACCCAGCCCTTGGTAACCACCATTTCTCTTTCTGTCTCTATGATTAATTTACTGCTCTAGGTATCTCATATGAGTAGAATCATACAATATTTATGTTTTTGTGACAGGCTTACTTCACTTAGCATAATGTCTTCAAGTTTTATCCATGTTGTAATATCTGTCAGAACTTTTAAGGCTGAATAATTTTATGTATAAACACACACATACAACCGTGGTGCCAAAAATGTATACACATTTTTTTTTATTTTTAATTTTTTTTAGCTGAGCCATCCTGCTACCTGTTGGCAGCTTAGCGGCTGCTCAGCTCGGGCTGTCCATTGAACTGCTGTTGCTCAGAGCTCAGCTCGCACTCTTGAGCGAGCTCTTAATCAACTGAGCCACTCGGCCATACCTAGAAATGTATACACGTTTTAAGAGATGTTAACACTTTGGTCAATGTTGCTCAAATAGTAGTTTGCAGTAATCTGAAGTGTCTGGACGCTGATGGTAACTACTTTAAGCACCTCTTGTAATTGCAGAAGTCAAATGTGACTTGTATTCATCTTTTGTTATCAGTATATATTAATATAGTTTTTCCTTTTGTAAAATGTGTATGTATATATATATATATATATATATATATATATATATACACTTTTTGGCTTTGTGTGTGTGTGTGTGTGTGTGTGTGTAAATATAAATTTTGTTTATCCATTCATCCCTTTTTGGACATTTGGATTGTTTCCAGTTTTAGGATATTATGGAATTATGAATAATGCTGCTATGAACATAGGTGTACAAATATCAGTTTCAGTCTCTGCTTCCAATACTTTTTTTTTTACTTTATGTGTTTTTAATCATTTTGATACACACTGGTTTTTTTTTTACAGCTGACATACAATTTTATATTAGTATCAGGTGTACAACACAGTGATCAGACATCCATATAACTTATGAAGTGATAGTCCTAATAAATCGAGTATGTATTTGACACCATACGTAGCCATCACCATATTATTGAGTAATTCCTGATGTTATATTTTATTACATCCCCATGCCTATTTTTTCTTATTAATTTCAGGTGTACAAAACAATGCAATAGTTACACTTTTCACCCTTCACAAAGTGACAACCTCCGTCCCCCAATCTTCTGCCCCCCGATATCATACATATCTATTACAATTCCATTGACTCCATTCCCACACTGTACTCCACATCCCGTGACTATATATATATATATATATATATATATATATATATATATGAATGAAATTATAGTTGACATACATATTATTCAGCTTCAGCTTCAGGTGTACAGTGCAGTAGTCAGGCTTCTACACCATCCATGAAGTGGTCTCCTTAACAAGACATGTGTCCATCTGACACCCCACAAAATATTCACAACATTATGGATTATATTCCCCAAACTGTCTTTCATATCCCTGTGGCAATATTGTAGTTACCAATTTATGCTGTCTAATCCCTTCCCCTTCACCCTCATCCCCACCTCCCTCCCAACTAGCAACCATTAGTTTTTCCTCTATATCTATGAGACTGTTTCTGTTTACTTTGTTCATTCATTCAGTTATTTAGATTCCACATATAAGTGAGATTATATGGTTCTTGTCTTTCTCGAACTGACTTATTTCGCTTAACATGATGTTCTCTAGGTCCATCTATATTGTTGCAAATGGTAAGATTTCATTCTTCTTTATAGCTGTGTAATACTCCATGTACCACAGTTTCTTAATCCAGTCATCTACCGATAGGCATTTCGGTTGTTACCAAGTCTTGACTATTGTAACTAGCACTGCAGTAAACATAGGGGTGCATATATTTTTTCTAATTAGCATCTTGGGTTTCTCTGGATAGATACCCAAGAGTGGAATTGCTGGGTCATAAGGTAGTTCCATTTTCAGTTTTTTGAGATACCTCCATACTGACTTCCATAGTGGCTGCACCAATCTGCCGTCCCACCAACGATGCACCAAGGTTCCCTTTTCCCCACAACCTTACCAGCACCTGTTTGTTGATTTATTGATGATGGCCATTCTGACAGGTGTGAGGTGGTAGCTCATTGTGGTTTTTATTTGCATTTCTCTATTGATTAGTGAGGTTGAGCATTTATTCATCTACCTGTTGGCCATCTGTATGTCCTCTTTAGAGAAATGTCTCTTCATATCCTGTGCCCATTGTTTAATTGGGCTGTTTGGTTTTTTGGTGTTGAGTTTCATGAGTGTTTTATAAATTTTGGATATTAACCCCATATCAGATCTATTCTTGACAAATATCAGTAGGCTGACTTTTGTTTTATTGACGGTTTCCTTTGCTGTGAAAAAACATTTAAGTTTGATGTAATCTCATATGTTTATTTTTTCTTTTACTTCCCTTGCCCACGGGGATATACATATATCAGTAAAAATATTATTCAGGCTAATGTCTGCAAATTTACTCCCTATATTTTTTTTCTGGAGTTTATGGTTTCAGGTCTTACGTTTAAGTCTTTAATCCATTTTGAATTTGCTCTCATATATGGCATTAGGAGGTGGCCCAGTTTCATTTTTTTTTACATGTGTCTGTCCAATTTTCCCAACACCATTTATTAAATAAACGATATTTTCCCCAAATGTAAATTCTTGCTTCCATTGTCCTAGATTAAATGACCGTATATGAATGGATTTGTTTCTCGGCTCTCTATTCTGTTCCATTGATCTATGTGTCTTTTTTTATGCCAATATCATACTGTTTTGATTACTATGGCCTTGTAGTATGATTTGATGTTGGGTAGCATGATGCCTCCCACTTTGTTTTATTCTTAAGTTTGCGGTGGTTATTTGGGGTCTTTTATCATTTCATATAAATTTTAGGATTATATGTTGTATTTCTAAGAAAAATGCCCTTGGTAGTTTGATTGGAATTGCATTGAATCTATATATTACCTTAAGTAGTATTGACATTTTAACTATATTAATTCTTCCTATCAATGAACATGGTATGTGTTTCCATTTATTTGGATCTTCTTTGATTTCTCTCTTCAGTGTCTTATAATTTCCTGAGTAGAGTTCTTTTACTTCTTTGGTTAAATTTATTCCTAGGCATTTTATTGTTTTTGAAGCAATTGTAAATGGGATTGATTTATTGATTTCTTCTTCTGATAGTTTATTATTGGTGTATACAATTACAAAGAAAGTGACAATACTTAAGCAACAGCCACTTGTGTAATAAGACCTCACAGGTATGAGCTGAACAAGTTTAAAATATCATCTTAGAGGATCTGGCTCAAATGCCCCCAGATAATTTAAGGGGCTTAACTGACACCCAGGTAGAAAAACTGATCCAGGAACTGGCCTTTGACAAACTCTTATAGGGGGATTTTATGGACTATACACCAACTGAGTTCAGGACGACTTGGAACTCCCTTTATAATACCCAATCCCTTTTATCCCTGCCTGTCATAATGCACCATCGCCCTCCCTTATCCTCCCTAGATTTACTCCTTTACCTCATCCTTCTCTGCTATCTCCCCTCCCCTGCACAAGGGGACTGGGAAGACAATTTTTAAATTAATGCCTCTTGCATTGTTGCCACGGATGAAAATTTGACTGGATGCTGGATCTGCCATACCAACCCCAAGACACCTTGTAGATACAATACCCATATTAAGGCTTATCCGATTACTAACCACTCTCTAATCCAACCGCTGAACTCTTCCCTCCAGGACAAGGGGCCCCCCTTTTCCTTGAGGGTTCGTTAGGAACATAACCCACCCCTCTGATTCTGACTAACTCCCTTACAACATAGGAGTTTCAACTTCTCCAAAACCTCTCTCACCTGTAACGCATCCCTGGGCTGCACCCCCTGCTTTTAATAACACTCATACATCCATACATCCAACATCCACCCCTTCCAAGCCCTTGGTGCCTTACCGCAGGGTGGCTCAGCTGACTTAACAACTGGCCACATCCTAAAGCCTCTCAATTGGTCTCACCTCCTCTGCCAACCTATCTTCAGTCAACCCTACACCCCTAATGAGACCCATTGTTGTCCCGAGTCTATTACAACCTTAGACCAAGCCAACTCCACCGGCTGCAGACCATGGAAACTGGATAAATCCCTTCAGGGGACCTTACCCAGCTTTAACCCACCTCCAGCTTCCCCCTACACATCCAAGCTTGCTCACCTAGGTCCTTTCAAATCTTGTATCTCCCGTCCTTCCTATATCCTCCTTAGTTGATATAACTCTACCAATAACACTCTTATCCTTGCCCCGCCTGACCTGATGTGGTGATGTGGGACCCCTAACAACTGGCTCACCACCCAGAAGGAGCCCCCTGAGGCCATAGCCCACTCCCACCTTGATAATTCCCTACACAGAGGAGATTGCACCCTAGACACTTGGCCCCACAGGGTCTTACCATCCTAAACCTCACCCAGGGCCCACCTACACATAGACAGAAGAGGGGTTAGGACTCGTGGTGGCGGGGGCGGCTGCAGCGATAGTGGCCGCCGCCCCTTGGGGAGGTCTTGCCTGTCATGAACACACTCTAAGGGAGGGGAGCTCACTAAGTCCATAGAAGACACTTCCCGAGAAACAGCAGATGCCCTGGCAGGACCCTCTACATTGTTAGATTCCCTAGCCAATGTTGTCTTCTACAACCGCCGTGCTTTAGACTACCTCCTAGCCAACCAACGGGGTGTTTGCGCAGTCATTAACAAGACCTGCTGTACCTATATTGATAATTCAGGACAAGTTGAAACCAATATCAAAAGGATTTATGAACAGACTGAATGGCTGCACAAATACAACAGTCAAGGGGCGCCTAGTTCCTTGACCTCCTGGCCCCCAAGCCTCTCTTGATTACTCCCACTCCTAGGCCCCTTAATCAATTAATTTCTCCTCTTACTTTTTGGCCTCTTCTTGTCCACATGTTAATTAACTTTACACAGAAAACGTTAGCCAAAGTTACCAGCAGGCAAATAGCTCTCACCATGCTCTTACAAGAGCACTGCTGCAGCCCCCTCACCCCAAACTCTAATTAGGGACCCTTATCAACATCCTCGCTCAGCAGGAAGCAGTTACAGAAGATGGGCCTCTGTCCCTTTTCCTAAGAATAGTTACCAAACTCAGAGAGGGAATTTATTAGGCCATATTTAGACCAGGAGCAGAAACTTTCTTATCCTAAAAGCCATCTTGTCTTGCTTTGTACCTTGAACCTGCTGGCTTGTGTATGTCTCCTAGGGGCTTATGATCAGCGGGCCTGGGTGGTCCAGACGCAGCCTGGGGGTCAGGATGTGGAACTGGAGGGCTTGGTCAGACCCTGAAACCCTTTGTTGCCAGAAACAATGCAAGGAAGAAGCCCCTGAAGCATTGAAGGGGGAACAACCCGTGTACCCCCGCCTATAAAACTCCATACCCCTTTTTGCTTGGAGAGGTTGTGGTATTTCTTTTTTGTTTTGAGGGCAGTGTCACTGGCCCTCACACGTGGGATCCAAACCGGAGCCTCTGGCTTCCCAAGCCAGCGCTTAACCACCACACCACTCAGCCGGCCTGAGGTTGTGGTATTTTCTAGCCTGACCTCCTGCAGCTCAAACACACCAAATAAATTCTAAAAGAGCAATTTTGGTCTCCCAAGATTCTTTTCTCTGGTGGTGCCTAACAACATTGATACCAAAAATTTGGAACAATCAGTAAGTCAAGCTAAGTCCTAAATATGAGCTTTCTAAATAGTTGTCCAGAGTGAAGTTATTTAAAAATGTATCATAGTAAAAAAGATGAATATCACCTTCTTGCCTCGTTCCTCCTTCCCTTCTGAATTGTTCTGAATATGCCATTATTCTGAGTTTCATGTAGTCTTCCAGCTAGTGTCACAAAGGATCAATGAAAAAATGCCTGGAGACAGAGCTAGAAAGAGGACGGGTGCATTTAAAGAACTAATTTTTCAATTTCCTGTTTGTAGACTTATCAAGTTCACCATCAGTTACTGTTCTTGATGCAATGTTGCAAAAAAGTGTCTACTCTAGTTTTTTTTCAAAATACATCATGGCAGCAAAGGTATAACTTTTGGAATTTGTCTTCTAGAGTTCTGTCTTAGATTGTTCCCAGAGCAATAAAATGCACTCTCTGGGAGGCTTATAATACGACACAGAGAACAAAGTTTAAACTCTGGAGGAGCTAAGTTACACCAGGTCACAGAGCAGTACTAAGGGAAGTACACCATCAAAATATATTTTCAAACTGAAATGAGAAAGGGCTATCATTATTGTTTGCAAACACTGAGTACCGATACTATGTAATGTACTGTAGTATGGTCAGTGAGGCATACAAAATTGAGAAAGATGTGGTTCCTGCACTCGAGGAGTTTATGATCTCTTGGAGAAGATGCGCATACTTATAAATAACTCTGATGCATGGGAGATAATGAGGTACAGAAAGTAAATGGCTGAATATGTGCTCTGAATAAAGAAGAAAAACACTTCAAGGTTCTAAATTGAAACATTGTTATAACATAAGATATTAAACAGAGTGGGTTTAATGCTAGATATTTCTATCAAAGGTTTTCTAGAAGCTGTGTGGTATAATATGGTAGTAACTAGCCACATGTGGCTATTTACATTTAACTTAATTAAAATAAAAAGTTCAGTTCCTCAGTCACACTAGTCACATTTTAAGTTCTCTTTATGGCTAGTGGCTACTATATTGGACAGAACAGATATAGAACATTTATATCATTACAGAAATTTCTGTTGCACAGCACTGTCCTAGAGCCTGCTTTTAAAAATATATATTAAAGATGAACTGAATTTATTACTGTCTAAAGTAGTGGACATGTGATTATTTGAAATACTAAGAGGTCTTGTCTTATAAATTGCAAGACACACATTCTTAAAAACATGTGGGAATATTTTTAGAATCTAAAAACAAATGATGTAAAAGGATAGGAAATATAAATCATCTAAAAATGTATCTATTTACTTTTTAATTCAAAAGTATGGCTCTAGTGTAGAAAAAATGCAAATATATATTTTAGTCAGACATTGCAAATATTAACATTATTAATAACAAGAGTCCTAATATAATGGCAGTTAAGGCAGATTATCCTCAGCCAAATATAATTGACTTCGAGACTAGGCATAGCACTAATATACTTGAGGTAATATTGAACATGATTGTTTCCATGGGAACATTCCTGGAGTGGCCGCTGCCTAAAAGGGATGTTCAGGGCAGTCACACAGAAGATTTGGTGGTATTTATGCAGCTGACTCAGATTCCAATCAAGAAGTTATTTTAGTTTTATTTATTTACGATTTTTTTTTAAACTATAAGAAAAACGAAATGTACCTATATGCATTGCAACAAGCTAGAAAATACGGGGTCAGAATGCAGAGGTAGCTCAAGGAGGGATTCAGACCAAGAGTTGCAGCAGCAGTCTGCCCTTGGCTGGCTGGATGACAGGAGGCAATCTGCATTTGATTTGCATAGCATCAGGATGGAGCATAATGGTATTAAACAAAGGATGGAGATAGTCCTTGTAGGCCATGTCATGGCCACTTTACATGATAAAAATGGCAAAGACTTTGTGTATACAGTGGAGCCCTCAGCCAGAAAAGTAACATTCCAGAAAAACTGTGATTCAAGAGTGACATAGGAGACATAAAAAAAGTCAGCAAGACCTGGAAAGAGGGAAATCTAGCCAGCAGCCCAGAGATTGTTCTCTGGCCATATGGCTTGAGGGTTATTACCAAGTCTTCACAGAGGGAAGAGTGGATGTTGATACTGGAACCCCACTTATGTGTCTTTTGTAGTTGTACATATTTTTATGAGGAGCTTGATATTTAAGTACCTCTCAAATCAAGTTATAGATTCAATCATTATCACAGATCCTTTTATCATCTTAAGGTCTTTATTGTAATCAGAGCCCCAGACCCTACTCTGGTTCTTCAGAAAAGTGCTTGGTGAAGCCTGGCAAGCAGCGGCACCACATATACGATGGTGCCTGAGTAAAACCTGATTAATTTAATCAGCTCAACACCTCTGTGATGAATATACTATTATTATTCAGACATTGCAGATGTGAAAACGGAGTCCCAGATATGTTAACATCTTGCCAGAAGTCACACAGTAAGTGACAGAGCCAGAAATGAAACCATGTTTTACCTGATTCTAAAGAAAGTATAGATGGTAATTACTGCAATCTACTCTCTTCCTTCTATATAGCAATATGAGAAAAAAAGCATATGATTAAAAAAAGAGTCTCTTTCCATCACCATATATTACAGAATTGTACACCTGAAGCCTAGGTAACTTTACTAACGGTTGTCACCCCAATAAATATTAATTTAAAAAAAACTCAGAAAAAAAACAGTAAGAATCTGAGGCCTATTGTTGATGTTCTGAACCTTCCCTAAAATTTGCTGATACCTGAAAACAGTTGCAGGCTTGAAAGATATTAAAATAATCATTTTTTTTCCATGGTCATTTGGAGAAGGATTTGATTGTTTATGAGCCTATGAAACCCTGTGTGAAAACTATAATATTATGGTTAAATGAATTATTTTATACACATCCATATATACACTACATGGGCATAAAATTATATTCTAAATATATACTTAATAAAAAATATTTATTACAAAATGTTATTTACACAGCATGACTCTATTTATATAAAGGAAATAATGTGTAAGGCAGAAAAAAAAAACATCTGAAAGGAAATCCTAATAGTGGTTATTTCTGAGTAGTAGGATTAAAAGTATTAATAGTTTATTGATTGTGATGATCTTTTGTTTTCCTAAAATCTTATGAAAAATTTCAAACCTACTGTAAAGTTGAAAGAGTTTTATAATTGTTTTGCATAACTTTTCATCAGTATTTTCTATGATGTATTTTAAAAATAATTACAAAAACATTATTTTTAAAAATGAGATGGGTCACCATCTTTTTCTTGTTTGTTCAATATTTCTCTTTTGTCAATTTTTTTTTTACTTCATTTCGTTTTTCCAAACAGAGGCATAGAGCCCTAGAAATCGACAATATTTATGTGTAAATCTCATTATTGCATAAATTTCATTTATGTGTAAAGCTCATTCTTACAGTCTATTGGGAACACCTTTGAGGGCTGACCTCCCAATGGATTTTCCCCCTTGCCCTTAGGTGGGAAGGTAAGGTGCTAATGTAATCCTCAGAAGGTGATATCTGAAGATCTTATCTGCCTACCTACACCCAGTTCACAGTAGGCAAGCTGACATAATTGTATACTTACTATTTTGGATACACACAGTTAGAAAAACCGTAACTGTCTTTTCCCTCCACTTTAGTTGAAGGAAGGACAGGGCCACACAGCCATACTTCTTGACTTGTAATCTTAAAGACAATACATACTGGTACCTTGGTTCAGGGAAGAAATACCTGGCAAAGAACATTTCTGAGTCAGCAGAAAGAGATGTTCTTTCTGTCAAGAAACTGAAAGACTTCGTTTCTTTTTTTTCCCTTCACTCATCTTCTGACACGCACACACCTGGCCACCCAGTCTGGGACCTTGTGTCTTCAGACTTGTGCAGCAAGCATACTGTCTGAGAGCCTGCAATCTCCTTTGTCCACTGCTTGTGCTCCTCCTGATGTGCAGTTAGTTGGGTTTCCTGTTATCTATGCTTAAACCTGCCACTTGCTGTGACAGAGAATCAGAAAAATGAAGCTGGGTAATTTAGACTTAAAATACTTTCAAAGGAATGAAATAGCCTTATGCTAAAATTGGGTGGTTTTTCTTTTCTTAACCTGTACAAATCAGCGTTCTGTGAAATGTGTACTGTGAAATAGTAGGATGATTAATAGCTTTATGGTCATATATGATTGCAGAATGTTGGAGACAGTTTGCTTTACCCCGAGCCTTTACTATCTCCTAGAAGGCGGCCATATATTGATCACTTTCCAAGCCAAATTCATTAGAGGAATGTTTCCTTTGCCAGCCACCGTTAAGCAGGAATACTCTTCGGAAACATCAGTTTGAGAAGCAAACTTTGCCACACAAAGTATGCTCTGAGGAACCAGGAGCATCAGCAGTTCCTGGAAGACTGTTCAAAATGCAGACTCTCGGACCCCACCCCAGACTCGCTGAATCTTTGTATTAACACACTTTTCAATTCATACAAATGCCTTAACAACTTTTCAGTACACATGTATTGAACACCTACTGTAGTCAGATATGACAAGGAATTTTCAAATGCATCTCTTATTCCTCATTGTCAGACACAGACTTAATTGTTCTTACATATGCTAGGGTGAATTTTACAGTGGGAAAGGAGAGATAAACTCCAAAGTTGTAGCCTATTAGTGAATAGACTTTTCCCACTGGTATCACTGCTAACATTGAATTTTTTAAGACTTTTTATTAAAAAGAGCAGTTTTGGATTCACTGCAAAATTGAGGTAAAAGTACAAAGTTCCCATACGCCCCCTGCTGCTTCCCCCCATATGCACAGCTTCCCCCACTACCAACATCCTGTGCCTACAATGGCGCGTCGTTATCGTCAGAAGTCCATAGTTTACATTAGGGTTCACTCTTGGTGCTGTATATTCTATGGGTTGAGACACATGTATAATGACACGAATTCACCATTATAATATAATACAGAATAGTTTCACTGCCCTAAAAGTCCTCTGTTTCACCTGTTTATTGCTCCCTTCCCCCAACCCCTGGCAACCACTGACCTTTGTACTCTCTCCATAGCCTTTTTCAGAATGTTGTACCTTTGGAATCATACAGTATGTATATAGCCTTTTCACATTTGCTTCTTTCACTTAGTAACATGCATTTAATATTTCAGCATATCTTTTCATGGCTTGGTGGCTCATTTCCTTTTAGACTCAATGTCATTCAATTGTCTGGATGCAGCAGTTTATTTATCCACTTACCTACTGAAGGACACCTTGGTTGCTTCCAAGTTTTGGCAATTATGAATGAAGTTGCTATGAATATCCACTTGCAGGGATTTATTTTATTATTTTTTTTTATTTTTTTTTTATTGGGGAATTGGGTGAGGGGAACAGCTTTTGGGGAACCGGGGAAGGGGAACAGACAAGTTGTTGTCCTTTTGTTCTTCAGTCTAGTTGTGGAGGACATTGCTGCACTGGCCATGTTGGTATTGTCATTGCGCTCTTCCCAGGTGAGGCAGATCGGTCGCCAGCCTCTGGAGGGCCACTCACAGCGGCTCTTGGCAGCTCACACCGGCGCCAGCCACTCACTGTAGCCTATGGCAGCCACTATGCCACTCCCGGGACTCACAGCAGCCCAGCTCCAGGTGGAGCTGTTGTTCACCATCTTAGCTGTAGAAGGCAGTGTCACTGGCCCTCATATGTGGGATCCGAACTGGGGCTGCTGGCCTCCCAAGCCAGCTCTTAACCAATGAACCACTGGGCCGGCCCTATTTTATTTTATTTTATTTTATTTTATTTTATTTTATTTTATTTTATTTTAGGGAGGGCTCAGCTCATAGTGGCCCATGCGGGAATTGAACTGGCAACCTTGGTGTTATTAGCACCATGCTCTAACCAACTGAGCTAACCGGTCACCCCACATGCAGGGATTTATGTAGATATAAGTCTTCAGTTCATTTGAGTAAATACCAAGGAGAGTGATTGCTGAATCGTTTGGTGAGAGAATGTTTAATTTTGCAAGAAACTGCCAAACTATCTTCTGAGGTGGCTTTCCCAGAGCTGCACTCCCACTAGTAATGAATGAGAGTTCTTGAAATTGAATTTTAATAGGGACATTAGTAATCATTGCTTAAGGAATCAAGATTAATGTTCTAATTATTGTTAAATGTAATTCAAGAAAGAATTCTTGTTTGATGAAAACTAAATATTTGAACGATACTTCATGTTTATGCTTACCTGTTATCATAAGGATGTACATAATGCAAGTTTATGCCAGAGGATAAAATATCAAAATATCAAAGCATATACCTACTTTTGATAAAAGACACACACAATGTGTAAATAGCTAACTTCCATTTGTGGTGTTGCATTCTTAAAATTGTACCAAAATTATTTATGAGTTATCAGTGGTTAGTTCTTACACTTCTCAAATTATCTCCAACATCTCAAATTAGGTGTGTAGTTAGAAGCAAGTGCAAGTAATTTTTTGTTTGACTAACAATGTAAAAGCCTTTAAATTTTAGAAATTGGCTTCAAGACTGTTATGAAAGTAAATAAGAAGATAGATAATGGTAAAGCTTAAGTTTGTAATTAAAAATACTAACTAGGATACCAATTCCTTATAGTGAACAATAGCACAAAGAAGAAAAGTAAACACTTATTCTTCTCTGCCTATTTGAACTTCATTTCATTTGATGAGGTAAAGATCTTCCTTATAGAAAAATTCTAGTTAATATTAATAATTGTGCAGGAAATTTTAATATTAGAAACTTACCACTTTGCAATCTCAACTACAATAATTGTTTCAGTAAACTATCTTTAATGAAAGAAACCATTGGATAATATATTAGGAATGAAATTTTACCACAAAAGGGTCAGGCTGTCCTCACCCTAACCATCACCACATTCATCCTAGCTTTGTAGTTGAGCAAGATGTTGCCACGCAAAGTATGTCTTTGATCTGAGGATTATTGTAGGTTAATTATGTTTAAGAAACAAGGTTCAGGAAGAGCTTTTTTTTTTTTTCTTTTTAAAGATTTTATTGGGGAATTGGGGGAAGGAAACAGCGTTGGGGAATCGGGGAAGGGGAACAGACAAATTGCTGTCCTTTTGTTCTTCAGTCCAGTTGTGGAGGACATCGCTTCACTGGCCCATGTTGGTATTGTCATTGTGCTCTTCCCAGGCGAGGCAGATTGGTCGCCAGCCACTGGACGGCTATTCACAGTGGCTCTTGGCAGCTCACTCCAGCTGCCGGCTGCTCACGCTGGCTGCTGGCCATTCACTGTAGCTTATGGCAGCCCACTGCAGCAGAGGCTGCAGCCCACACTGTCGCCAGCCATCTTAGCTATAGAGGCAACCAGGTGGAGCTGTTGTTCACCACCTTAGCTACAGAGGGAAGTGTCACTGGCCCTCATATGTGGGATTTGAACCGGGGCTCTGCTGCTCAGAGCTGGCGTCCCAAGCCAGCTCCTAACCAAGGCACCACTCGGTCGGCCCCAGGAAGAGCTTTTTACTTCCCTCTTAACTGCCTAAAAGAATTTAGATGAAGGGACTGGTCCAGGAAGAGAACTGTCACCAAAGCTATCTACAAATAATATGGGCTGGATGTGGTAGAGGAGCTCTGCAGGGCTTAGAGACCAAAGTCCTCTCTGTTTCCCATTGTCTCTGCATGGCATAGCAAACAGTTGTTTACCAGTCATTTATTTGTTCTATCTCAATGTGAATTGCCTTCCTTCCTTTGAAGTCTCAGGCCCCTACCTCCCTCTCTTTGTCTTTTTTTTTTTTAACTGGGGAACAGTGTGTTTTTCCAGGACCCATCAGCTCCAAATCAAGTGATTGTTCCAATCTAGTTGTGGAAGGCACAGCTCACAGTGATCCTTGTGGGGATTGAACCAGCAACCTTGGTGTTATGAGCACTGCGCTCTAACCACTTGAGCTAACCAGTCACGCCCCCTACCCCTTTCTCTTTAGCTCAGAATGGATGATGGCACAGAAGCTTCAGTTGCCTGACTGCCTGTGGGCTTCATATTCTTATGGAGCCTTTGTATGTACATAATTAAATTGTTGGGTATTTCTCCTGTTAATCTGTCTTATGTCTATTTAATTCTTACACCAGTCAGAAGGACCTAGAAGGGTAGAGGAGATATTTTTTTTCTCCCCAATAGACTTATCACTAGAAGTCATTCAAACAAAGTTGTATACACCTGGTATAAATATGACACTCGTCTACCACCTGTGAAGCATTCTTGCCAAAAAGTGTGAATTGTGAATCAAATCTAGCCTCTGAGGTCTTGCTTCCATTTCAGGGAAATATCATAGAGGAGCAAGACAAATAATGCCACAAGGAAATAATCAGAAAAAACCCAGATTCTTTAGCAGCATACAGGGCAGCTTTCCCAGATTCTGACTCATATCAGTCTCATGAAGGAAAAAGAGTTGAGAGGACACAGCTCTTGATTAAAAATGCTAAAGAAACTCATCAACAAAATGAGAAGTGTGTGTGTGTGTGTGTGTGTGTGTGTGTGTGTGTGTGTGTGTTGGGAGGGGGTGACCGGTTAGCTCAGTTGGTTAGAGTGTGGTGCTGCTAACACCAAGGTTGCAGGTTCGTTTCCCTCATGGGCCTCTGTGAGCTGTGCCCTCCTTAAACGAGTCAACTATGCCATTGTAGCATGAAAGCAATGTGTATGACTGTGGCTGTTCCCTAATACAATTAAAAAAAAAAGAGAATTGGAGATCTTATTTAGATTCTGATTCAACCAAAACAACTGTGGGGAGAAATATTGTGACATTTGGGAATTTGATAATGGGAAGGATGTTAGATGATAGAAAGGAATCATTGTTTCAGTTTTCATAGTTGTGATAGTTTCATTGTGTTCATGTAAAAATGCCCATAAATTTTTAGAAACCCATACTGAAATAAGTAGGGGCTAAATGATACTCAACTTTTTGAGTATGTCCTTCCAGCCCCTCGAAATACAGGCATGACTGACTTCTTACCTCTTTCTCCTGCTTTTTCTTACCTTGCTTCAGCCACATTCCTGTATTTACTATGACCACACCTCCTCAGTGTTTTGGGGATGCCACTCCTCATGTGAATTTCCCCACCATTTGTACTTTCACGACTCTCACACAGTCATCTGAGTCCGTCTCAAACCTACTTTCTCTGTACAACCATGTGTGACCATCCTTGCCCATGCTGTTATCTTCTTCTCAACACTTGACTATAAATTTTCTGTAGTATTAATTTGGTATTTATCAATTTCTGTTTTTACTGTTAGTTACTATTTATTCATCCACTTAAATATTTATGGAATGTTTATGAGGTGTCAGGTGCCATTCTAGAGATAGCTATATAATAGTGAATAAAACAGATCCCTGCCCTCTGGGGTCTAATATTCAGGTCATGGGAGAGATGAGAATAAATATATAAAATATGCAGTGGTAAATGACGGTAAGTGGTGTGGCAATAATAGAGGAGAGTAAATGAAATGTGATTTGGGGCATAAGAGTGTAATTTTGAATTTTAGACATTGGTCAGGATAGAGCTCCCTTAGAAGGCAGTCACTGAATATACGTCATGTCAGCCAATATGTGAAGGGTATGAAAGACAGCGCTGTGCTTATCTGAGGGCTGAGAGTTTCAGGCATTGGACTGCGCCAGTTTACAGACCCTGAGGTGGGAGCTGTCCTGCAAGTTTTCCAAGAATAGCAAGGAATCCATTGAGGCTGGAGTGAGGGGAAGAGTGGTAAGAGAAATGGTGAGGGAATTAATAGTAGGGATAGTAAGGGAGGCGGTGGGGATGCCCACCCTGTAGGGAGTTATAGGCTCTGCTAAGCACTTGGCATCTTATTCTGAGGGAAATTAGAAGCCAATTGAAGGATTTTGATGACATGGGAAAGATGATCTAATTTATATTTTAAGAGGTTTTATATTTTAAGAGGTTAAATACATGTGTGCATATATTTCTTTGTCATGTATCCCCAGCTCCCCAGCTAGTGAAATCTTTGAGAAGTGGATCTGTGTTTGGCTGATTGATTGATTGATTTTTCCATTGTCCTTGTGTAACCCTGTGCATTTCACAATACAGTGACTGAATAAAGACTCGTAGCTGTCAGTCGATTACTGACTGACTGATTTTAGAACTTAAAGAGAGGTTTTCTCTCTTACAAAGAATGTATAAACACCTAAAACTTGGCTGTGCTCAAAATGTAAGAATTTTAACAACCAAGGCCATCGATTCACTTTTATAGACTTACTGAATTTCAATATTGTAATAGACCTTAAAATTGTCATTTCCCCCCAGCAGGTGTCATTTAAATAATGTGTATTTTTTGGCCTTCAAAAACAGTGGTGTATATTCCCAACTGTGTAGTCGAAGTCAGTCAGGCTGCTGGCTGTCATAAATGTCCCAGTGGCAATGCCGTTCTCTCCCATGTGATAACAAATGGAGCTCAATATTTTCCAGCTAATGAAGAAAAAGAAAATGGTTCTTGCTCCTGTAGAGTGTATTTAGAGCCCTATAAAGCCTATCATCATGTGTCTGTAGAGGAGCTAGCTGGCATTTCCCTTCCTTATCTCATGTGTGCTTATCCACTGATGAATCATATGGAGAAAAGTACAAATTGAGGTGTATTGCCATTTTGATAAAGTTGATTGTGTTTAAATATATTAGCTGAACATACAAATTTATGCTATTACATGATATAGGTTACTTAATATTGTGACAGAACGTATTAATGTTCAACACACAGAGTTTAAAACTCTGTGAAATGCTCTGCATTCAGGCTTTGGCTCTAGTGTAAAAGATATGATGAGAAAGACCAGATGTTGTCCAGGGCATTTGAGCAGCATGGCTACTCCCTGAATACATCAAAATATTTTTTGTCTAGAAATGATAGTGCCCCCAAATTCAGAATTCACTGTAAAATTAAACTTCCCACTATAAATGAGCTCCAGATTAATTTTCTGTTATTTCTATTTTGCATCTTTGCAAGACTGTTCTCTTTCTTTTGAACTTTGGCCTTCAAGGAAGCCCAGTAAATCGGGAAGGGTTTTGGAAGACAGGGAGTCCTGTATTCTATCTCCAGCCTAAACACTGAGGAGCTGAAATACTTCTCAAAATTTCTTTGACTTCTTTGAGCCTCAGGTTGGTTGTCTGTAAACTGAAGATTAAGGGCCAGTTTTCACAAATGTAGTAATATAATTATATGTAATTTACATAAATTATATACTAGAAATAATATATACATATATGTTACATACACACACGTACATGTTATATAATATAAATTATATACGTGTTCCTAAGTGTCAGTTCAATACTTCACCTTCATATCTATATATTTCAAAAATCTCTGCTAGGGGCCGGCCAGGTGGCTCAGTTGCTTAGAGAATGAGCTCTGAGCAGCAGGGTTGCTGGTTCGAGTGCTCTTAACTACAAGGTTGCCTGTTCAACTTCCGCATGGGATGGTGCACTGCGCCCCTTCCCCCCCCACCCCCCACCCTGCAACTGGATTGAAAGTGGCGGCTAGACTTGGAGCTGAGACTGCGCTCTCCACAACTAAGATTGAAGGACAATGACTTGACTTGGAGCTGATGGGTGCTGGAAAAGGCGCATTGTTCCCCAATAAAGTTAAAAAAAAATCTTTACTGTATAATAGGTGTTTGCAAAATGTTATTTCCACAAATGTATAACCTTGAAACTATAGTTTTATATGGTTTATGTTTGTAATATAGTGTGCTGCTTACAAATTTATGAAGATTTTGACATAGGAGTAGGTAAAAATTATGGTGGACAATGTGTAAATTTATATCGTATCGTAGGACTTCAATGTGTTCAGTATTTACAAAATATTATCTTGTTTTTAAAAAACATTGCTTTACTTATTTTTTATTTTAAAGGATTTTATTGGGGAACAGTGTGTTTTCCCAGGACCCATCAGTTCCAAGTCAAGTAGTTGTCTTCAACCTAGTTGTGGAGGATGCAGCTCCATGGTCCATGCAGGGATCAAACCGGCAACCTTGGTGTTATGAGCACTGCGCTCTTAGCCACGTGAGCTAACTGACCATCCCCCAAAATATTATCTTCTTAGTCACTATGTTTAACGCAATATTTTTGTCAAGTTTTGAGAAAAAGATTAAAGAAGCTTACTTTTATTTCAATATATATTGCTGTAATGTAGGCCATATTTATTTTTTCATATTAAAAATAGAGGTCAGATTTTCACTTTCAAGTCTAAATGAAAAATATGCAAAGCTCTCAGGGATCCATACTCAATACGATTTATACACAAAGGTCTTTATGTTTGGTCTACACTAAATCATGACAGGATGCACTACTGTATGCACAATAAGCAATATACAGAAATAATTTTAATCTTGGAAGATAACAATTTGGAGGAAAAGTGGCAAGTTATTTCATGGGATCCAAGTTTGGGCTCTGGATTTAGAACAAATTGGTTTCGATTCCTAGTTCTACTTATCCTCTTTGTGGCAGGTTAAGCAAATTAGTTAACTTTCTTGGACCTCAGTTACTCCATCTGAAAATGGGATAATGGCAACAGTTAGCCATCGACTTTGCTCTATTGAGTCTGTAATTGTAGTGCATGGCACTGAGCCTGGCCCTAGCAATTCTTAGCAACTGATACCTACTCTTCTAACTATTTAGAAAAGTTTGGAAATCAAACTTTATAACCAAGTAGTTTATAAACAAGAGTTTATAACCAAACAACTAATTTTGGAATACCTTCTGAAAATCATGTGGGGGAAAAGGAGAAATCCAGGGCTGGCAGGAGAAGTTCACCTGAACCAGGCTGGGCTCTCAGAGTCAGAGCAGTGCTGGCTACAGAGATGACCATATTGGAAGCCAGTCAGTAGTGACAGAGGAGGGAGGTGCGAGCTGTGAAGCTTGGAATGATATCCTAGCACATCCCTGTATCCCCCACTTCCTACCGGAAGTCCAGGAAAGTCCATCCCCTTTAAATGTAGTAACAGGAGAGGAGGAAGCTCTGCCTGCAAACAAGGATGCCATAGAATAAAACCTGAATGAGAGCAACGTCTTTTCCTTCAGACAACAGAAATACTCATCTGCAAATGCTTTCCAAAAGCAGGGGAAAACTGTAACTTAAGATTACAACAAGAACTGAAAAAAAATCGGAAAACTAACAGACACAAATCCTTGAGAGAGCAATTATAGTTATGCAAGAACACTACAAAGCACAAATGGAAGAACTCAAAGAAAAGGTGGTCAGAAAGCAGGAAGCGATGGCCTGAAAACAGGAGGATATGAAGTGTGAAGCAACATAATTCACTAAATAGAAAAACAAAATTCTAATTGAAGATTAAATTACCAGTAACACATTGAAGAATAGCCACTGGAGAAAGCACAGCAAAGGATAGAGAGGAAATCAATGAAAAGCGAAGTCTGTGGAAACAGAAGCAAAATAGAGAAACGAAAAAAATTAAAACCAGGACTTCTTGTCAAAATGGCTGATTATGTAACAGGGGATGGGAAGGTAGAAAGTGAGCCTAAACCATTTGATCACACTAGAAAGAAAAGACATTATTAAATAATATTTAAACAATAGTAGCAGTGTGGCTACTAAAATACTTGCTTCCACAGGCTTCCTTGCAATAAGAGGTGACTGGTAGAAATAGTTCTGGTCAATGAGATATGAGTTGTAGCTTACTGGGAAAGCTTTATTTTTCCACCATAGCTGTCAACCTTTTCTGCTTCAATCTCCCTTCTTCCTGTCTATCAAATGAACATGAGGCTAGCATGAAATAACTATCTCATACTCTTGAGGAAAGATGTGTGGGTAAATAAACTGTCAGGGGGGGGGAAATTTTACAGTACCCCTCCTGGTTTTGTTGGTTGGTCTAATAATTAAATTGACACAAGACAGATTACTAGGAGAAAAAAAATCCCATTTAATTTCATACATACGGGAGCTTCACATAGACATGAGAGGGTCAAATAAGTGGCCCAATCACGTAGTTGGTTTTTTTTTTAAAGGTTTTATTGGGGAATTGGGAAAGGGAACACTGTTGGGGAATTGGGGAAGGGAACATTGTGGTTTTCCAGGGCCCGTCAGCTCCAAGTCAAGTTGTTGTTCTTCACTCTTAGTTGTGGAGGGCACAAGCTCAGCCCTAAATCCAGTCGCCGATTTTAATCTAGTTGTGGGGGGCGCAGCCCACCATCCCATGCGGGAGTTGAACTGGCAACCTTGTTGTTAAGAGCATGTGCTTTAACCAACTGAACCATCTGGCCGCCCCAGGCAGCTTTTATATCTTTTAGACAAAGAAAATAATAAATTCGTGAAGGACTGACAAAACAAAGAAACTTAGACTTGGGTACTAAACTAGTAAAGAAATAAAAAGGTTTGTTAATCCTGCCTCCCTGGTGCTGAATTCTGTCTCTTTACCTCCTGGGAGGGCACCTTTCACACGAGACATTTATTTCCTGCTTTGAAGGAGACAGAGGGCCAAAGTGGCCTTCCTTCTTGCATTGACTGTTTCTGAAGTAACTTTAACTCAAAGTAATCAGTATGCCAGTTTGGCAAATTTGGGCCAGCCTTCCCTGAGCTTTATCAAAGCCAACATGCTAAGGGAGAGGGCAATGAAGCAACAGAAAGGCTTGAGTTTTCTGTGATTTTAGTAAACTGACAGAGTGCTTTATTGACAGACAATGTAGAAGTATTGTTAGAATTAGAAAATACAACCCATGTTAAACACTTGAGGAGTCTCTGGCACTTTGTAACTTACACTATTGGTCTTAGTTCCTTTATAGCCCTTCTCATTCTTACATGTACAGCTAAGCATTAAGGCTTAATTCCCTTTTTGTGTTTCACTTTTTCAAAATGAGGATTTTTTTGAAACTAAAAATAGTCACATGTAGAACCCCCTAGAGGCAGTGTGACGTAGTAAAAGGAGTGCAGAATTCTGCATCAGAAAACCGGGACTTTGAATCCCAGTTCAAACTCTAAAGGCTGTGTGTTCTTTCTGAGTGTATTTAGTTTAATGCCCTTTAGCGTCAGTTTCTCCAGATGATTTGTGAAAAGTTCTTCACATTATGGTCTGGCAACAAGTGATGCTCAGTTAAGGACAGTGAAGATGGCCAATTTGAGGTACTCTAGTGATATTAAGATTTACTGCTTTAATAATGTAGGTACTTTGGGGGGAAAGTACTTGAACTCTCAGTACCTCAGGTTTCTTATTTGTAAAAGGGGAAGTTGATGCATTGAGGATTAACTTCATTGACTGCATTGAGGATTACACAATATAACATAGAGCAAATATCCAACAAACGCTTGTTCTTAAGATTATCATTATTATTTCTCCAAAGAACTGACCTGGCTTCTGTTTTTGTTGCTGTTGTTTGTTTGTTTTCTTTCCTTTTGGAGAATAGAATCTATTCTCCAAAGAAAGGAGACTATACACCATGAAAGCAGGCCCCAAATTTACTGACAGATGTGTACAAGGTTAGACAATTAAGTTCACGAACTTGTTGCAACGATGTTGCTATCCTCTTTTTGATATCAGAGTGATTCTTCGTTATGAATTTGTACCAACTGGACAAACAGTTAACCAAGTTTACTATTTGAAAGTGCTGAAAGGGCTGCGTGAAAAAGTTACACTAGCTGACTTTTCGCCAACAGTTCATGGGTCTTGCATCCCGACAATACACCAGCTCACACGGCACTGTCTGTGAGGGAATTTTTAACCAGTAAACAAATCACTGTATGGGAACACCCTCTGTACTCACCTGATCTGGCCCCCAATGACTTCTTTCTTTACTGAAAGATAAAGGGAATATTGGAAGGAAGACATTTTGATGGCAGTCAGGACATTAAGGGTAATATGATGACAGTTCTGATGGCAATTCCAGAAAAGAGTTCCAAAATTGCTTTGAAGAGTGGGCTAGGTGCTGGCATTGGTGCATAGCTTCCCAAGGGGAGTACTTGGAAGGAGACCGTAGTGATATTCAGCAATGAGGTATGTAGCACTTTTTCTGGGATGAGTTTGCGAACTTAATTGTCTAATCTCATATGTCAGAGTGGAGCCCCACAGCCCTGTTTCTGCATTAGCTTCACTACTCAGACTTTGGAGGCCTCCTAATGGGTTCCTGTGGTGTGGCTTGTACAAGGCACATGCTTCTCCATACAGAGAGATGCAGTGGGACTGCCATCTCCATTTCCACCTGGGGAAAACCATAAGTCATCAAATAAGAGTCATTTTTTTTGTCTCCTGGGGCATCCTAAATGTCCAGATGTTTACAACACAGCAATGTTAGGGCCATGGTTGGAACAGAAGCATATTAATATTAAAGACATATGCACGAGCCAAGATCACAAGACATTTAGAAGACCATAAGGGAAAGACCCAGCATCAGGGCTTCTAGGACCAGTGGAAGGATTTAGAATTCCAAGTTTGTGTGACAAACTTCAACATTGTCTTTTTTTCATTTGGGGGCACTTCTTTTGTATAGTTGTTGTCATGGTATTCTCCTCCTCTTCCTCCTCCTCCTCTTCAGCCTCCTTCCCCACAAATGAAATTGTAAAATGCATAGGAAGACTTAAACAGAAAAAGCTTTCCATGAGTTTAAGGTACTTGGATTTAAATCCATGCTTTTAAGCTGGATTTTTTGTTCATTAGCATTCTAGTGCCTGAGGACTTACTGGGCTGGAAATGGCAAGATCAAGGAGGAGGAAGCAGTAAAATAGCCATTTATCATAGGGACACCTTCTTCTACCTGGTTCCCTTTCAAATGTGTTAGAGATCGTCTCTGTGGACAGCACTTCATTCATCTATAGTCCCTGGAGCTTCATTCCCAATTTTGGCTAATTCCCAGAAATATAAGTGTGGAAGGTGTAGCCCCCAAATTTTTTCTACCTCGTCAGGAGGGAATGAGATTTTTAAACCCAAAGTTAATCTTAGTCCTAAAGTTCTCTTTCAAAAACCAGTAGTATCTCAAGCTACTCTAGAGCTGCTATGGGACCAAACTCAGTCGCAAGTCCCCCTTCTTCTCCCCTCTCTCCACAAACTAATCATCCTCTGCCAGGCTATACACATTTGTTTTTGTTGGAGGAGGCATGACAAGGACTTGCATGCATTTGGATCAACTCCAGACAAATAAAAACTCTACTCTTCATCCTACCTGGCAGTAACAGTGGATAAGAGATGGTTAATCATCCTGTGAGACCTGATTAATAGATGTTGTTCTAAAAGAGTTTGCAATCTCAGTGCCTATTAGGGAAGTTTAATGCTGGTGACAGGGGGAGATAAAGAATTCTTTGGAAAATGGACTAGAAAGCTGTATGATCTTTATTTTGAGATTTATTTGGATATGGCTGAGACTGAGGGAGTAGAAAGCCACCTTTCGATTTGAACAGCAATAACTTTGGAGATGCATACTGTTCAAGCATAGCCCATTCTGTCTCAGGTATTACAGCAGTTTTGGAAATCAATTTGGAAATCTTAGTAAGCACTGTCCCAAAACACAAAACTTCAGCCAAAGCCCAGAGGCAAGAAAGAAGACAATAAATGTTGCTTTAAAACGATTTTATCTTTTGGTATGAAAATAAGGTAATGAATGAGAATATTATCATATAATAGTGATGGACATTCTATTGTCCCTTATGCATCCTATGAGATTTCAAGAAGGAGGGAGTAGAGACTGCCTTATCCATCTATGCCACTTTGTGGAATATTCTCCATTTGTCCCTACAGATCCATTCTCCTCTTTCTCCATCACTCTCTGTATTCCCAGAGGCTGACTTCAATGGACTGCATCAATTGGGCCCCATTGCTCGCTAGCAGAGAGAGACACCAACAGGAGATCAGCGTATTTGTTCTCTCAGTCCCCTCTCTCCTGGGCCAAAAATTGGCAATAGTTGCTTTCTCTCCTAAGGACTTCAATTTCTATTGGGTGTTCCTCACCTTCATCTATATGCTGTCTTTGGGCTCCAGTGGCTTCCTCCCCTTGCCTCTTCAGGCCTAGCTGCTATTTGTGCTCATTTGTTACTAGCGTGGGTTCCTTCACCATCCTTATTGGTATCTCATAGTTCTCCTATATATTCCCTGCATTAATTAAATCTCTTCAGTTACCCTTGTCTACATGTGACATTTACTTCATGCTAGGAAACCAACTGATACAGTTCCCTATGTGGCACAGTACCTAGCCCATAATCAATACTTCTGTCTATTATTGGTTGTATATGCACAGCATAGCTACTACATTTAAATCCGATTTTGTCTAATTTCAAATCAGGAGCATTTTCATCTTATGCTATTTCCAGGACTAGAGAATTTCTAGTTTTGGTTTGTCTTTACGAAACCTCAGCTTAAAGAATACAATTATGAAGATTTGAGGGGCTGATACATGGTTTTATTTCTAAAAGTTCAAAGATTAGAACTGAAAAATCATAAAAATCTCATTCAAATCAACTCTAATTAAAGTGACATCATGTTTTCATTGTAGTAAAATTTATCAAAGTAACTTTTATTGAGAGTGTATGTCCAGTTGGCCACAGTCTGAAAGTCTTTGTGTTTTCATTTTATTAGTTTCCATGACATATTCACCGATATAAGATCTGGCTTTGAGCTTCTAAGGCCCATGTCTATATGAGCCAGAAGAAAGAGGCTTGGCTTAAACATAGACCAAGGTTGGCCTTTTATTCTATGATGTTATGAAGAGCAGTGATTGTTAGGGAGAAAAAAAAATCCTTCTACCCTTCTAAGTTCTTCTGTCTGGTCTAGGAATTATATTGACATGAGACAGATTAACAGAAGAAAATCAAATTTAATTACGTATGTTTGGGGAATCCAAATAGACATGAGAAATTCCAAAGACAGGCAAAATGAGACATATATGTTATTATGAGATAAGGAGAGGGGGCTAACAGTCTAGGATTTCAAAGGAAAGGAAAGCAATTCATCGGAAGAGGAAAGAGCAAATGTGTGATAAACAAATGCTTGCTGGGGCATACAGATACAGTGGGACGCAGGAATTTTGACAGACTTATTTGGTTCCTCCCTGTTTACCACACTTAGTTCATATTATACTATAACTATGCTGAAAGCTCCCTTCCTGGAGCAGGTCCTCTATCTAAATGCTTTTAGGCAGTTGCGGGGTTGGGGGAGGGCAGTTCAAAGGATCTTCCGGAGTCTTCTTTTTCTCCTAAAAATAACTAGCCTAAAATAATCCCCATGCTAGAGACCCATTTTGGAGTGGCAAATTTTGGTCTTCTAGATGGTAAAAGAAGTCTTCTCCTCAGATAGGAGTTTCACCAGCTAGGAAATAACTTGACTTAATTATATTTAGGAAGTAAAACTAGTATTTCAAGAATTGTTTCATATAATTAGATCCATATTTTTCAAAATGTTATCCAGAGACAGCTGACACCACATCATCTGAAGAGTATTTTTGTTTTGTTTTGTTTTGTTTTTTAATGCAGATTATCTGAGTCTTACCAGGACCTACTGAATCCAAATACTTGGAAGTATGGCCTCTGTAAATTGAATATTGATTTTAGTATCTGCCCCAGGTTATATTTCTATATATCAAATTTGAGAACCATTGCAATAATAAACCATATTAATAGACCCTTTCTATGGGGAGGTGTGTTAAAATGGACTTATCTAAATATAAGGGAAAGGCTAATATATAAAATGAAGTTAAAAAAACAATACAAAAGATTTTGGAATGGCAATTTTGGTATACCTTATTATACTTAGAATAAATTGTCAGATTTAAAATTTAAATTGGGGGTTCCCTATAATTCTGTAACAAATAAAATCACCATGGGGTGATTTTAAGAAATTTACTCATCATGACATAGTTCTTTCCCCCTCCTGTTAGTTATTTTTGCATGTGCCTAATCTTTACTGATAGTTTGTGATCTCCTTAAAAGCAGGGGTCATATATTTTACATTTTATTTTATTTTATTTTTTTTTATATTTTTTTATTTTTTATTTTTTTAGCTGAGCCATCCTGCCACCTGTTGGCAGCTCAGCGGCAACTCAGCTCAGGCTGGCCTCGAACAGCTGTTGCTCAGAGCTCAGCTCGCACTCTTGAGCGAGCTCTTAATCAACTGAGCCACTCGGCCGGCCCCCAATATTTTACATTTTAAATGGTCTCTTGTTCTTAACACTGTATCTGACCCACGGCAGGATGATAATAGATATTTACTGAAATAATGAATGAATTTTGGAGATAAGATTAAATGTGTAACTGCATGTGTGTATGTGTGTGTGTGTGTGTGTGTGTGTGTGTGTGTGAGAAATGTTTAGGTGCTAATAAAAGATTCAATAACAGGGTTAAACATTGTTGTGTTGAGTTCTCAGAGAAAATGCTTCATGGTAAATAGAAATAAAAAGTCAGCATTGGTAAACCTAAAATTCCTCTAAGATAAACAAAGTCTATTAAAAAAGTTTACTTTGAGTTTCACCTTGAAGTTTGTAGGAGGTTAAAAGAAGAGGTTCAGGCACGAAATGATATGCAATTGGCTGAAGATGATGGCTCCAGGTGAGTCATACGAAGTGTGATCAAACAATACAGTGAATGTTTAAATAAAAAGAATTATTACAGTAAAGGACACATTGCCATTAATTCCCCTCAGATTACCCCCCCTCACTTTGAACACACTTATCCCATCGTTCTTGCCACTTTCTGAAGCAGTTCTGGAAGTCCTCTTTCATGAGTGTCTTTAGTTGTGCTGTTGTGGCTGCCTCCATGTCCTGAATCATTTTGACTTTGGGGAAGAGCCGGAAGTTGTACAGTGCCCTATCTGGTGACTAAGGTCGATAAGGACACACCGTAATGTTTTTATGTGACAGAAATTGCTGTGCCAAAGTGATGTGTGACATGAAGTGTTGTCATGATGGCAGATGATTTACGGCACACTTTAAAATATACCTGTCAACCGTAGCTCACACCTGACTGACTGCACAGAACAAGTTGAAACTTGTCACACACTGTTACCAAGGTTCCACGCACTGCTTCCCATATTGAAGATCCCTGCCTTTCCATTGGATGACACTCGGCAGCAGCATTCACCATAATTTGTGATCACAACAGAAAGGCTCCGTGTCATACATCACTTCTGATATATGGCAATTTCTGTCAAATAGAAACATTACAGTGTGTCCTCATCCACCTTATTCACCAGATCTGGTACCATACAACTTCTGGCTCTTCCCCAAAGTCAAAATGACCATGAAAGGTAAACATTTTGAATTGATTGAGGACATCGACGAAGCCAGGATAGCGCAACTTAAAGACACTCATAAAGGAGGACTTCCAGAACTGCTTTAGAAAGTGGCAAGAACGATGGGATAAGTGTGTTTGAGGTGAGGGCGAGTATTTTGAGGGGGATTAATGACAATGTGTCTTTTAAAGTAATAAATTAAAAAAAAAATTTAACCATTCACCATATTTATTGATCATACCTCATACATCATGAAAAAAGTTTGGAGACAAATAATTATGACTAAAAAGTTGAATATTTAACAAGATGTCGGACTAAGGAGAGAGTTGAACAAGTGAAGGTTGTTAGGGTTTAGACAAAGAGCCTGAGGGGTCCAGGCTTATCCCATGAGTAATTGGCAACCACTGTAAGTGTGGAGAACAGGGCAGGGTTGTCCCTTGAAGGGAGGGTCGAAGGGCTGGGAGGCCAGAGAGGACATAATGCATTTTAAATAACATAGGCAGCATGGTCTCTTTCAAAGAGTCTGAATGAGTAGGAAGGAAGCAATGTTTCTTTGTGTTTTTCTCCTCTTTCTGGGCTCCAGGGCATAAGTGAGGTTGTGTACCAGGTTTGGGGGCTAGAAACTCTGTGGGTAACCTCAGGCAATGTGAACTAGCTCATGGGCGCTACTTCTTTGGAAACCTCTGTCTTCTTCTAAATGCCCATAATCACAAGGCTCTGTGGACAGAGACTTCTGCAGAAAATGATTTTAAAACAAAATCAGGAACTTTTATTATGTGGGGAGAGGCACAGAAATTCTTTTTTGTCCAAATAATAACTCCATTTTATTTTAATCTACTGAGTGAAATATGGCAAGATAGTAGCACAGGGTAAAGTTGGCAGTATTAAAGTCATGATATCTTTTTCCCTCCATAAAACTAGTCCTATGAGTCATGTGAGCCTGACTAAATGGCAAACACATTCTTTTGCTGGAGAAGACCAAGAATGTCACACATTTTCAATAGGAGCACAAGTTGTAGAGCGAGATAGACCATAGTGAGGGTGGGTGACATTATGGAAATAGAAAATAACAGTCATCCGAGTGGGCTTGCCACTCCAGCAAGATGTGACTGCCTTTCTTTCTGTCATGCCTCGTGTTTCACAGCTCTTGCCAAGCTAAACTCCTAAGTCAGGCTCAAGGCACTATAGTCTCAAACTTTTCAGAACAGGCAGCGGAACTCACCTGCGTGCTCCAACGCTGCGCATGTGCCTGACTGATGGCAGCCAATAAACGCACCACGCACCAGTGTTTTCACAGTAGAGAGGGAGGAGAGTGTCAGTATTTCCTAAGGGAGGAGAAAGAAAGTAAACATGTAACAAAGTCAGACTCTGAGCAAGGCTAAGTCCAGGAAAGGAGCCTTCTGGGGCCGTGCGGAGTACCCAGAGAGCACAGAAGTCCTCCCATTCCAATTCGCAGTGCTTTCTAAAGGTGACAGAAGTTTCTTGGCATTCAGGGAATTGTGGGAACAATCAGCCAGACAGTATGGGAGTGCTTACGATGAGAAGCCTGCTGCTGAGATAACACCCAGCTGTGATTTTATTTCTCTCGGTTTGGATAATACAAGTCGTTCTTACTGCATTAACTGAAATAGACTGCCAAAGAAATGGCCGGTTTGAAAGAACACACACTGAAAAATCAACATTCCTTACTTCTCTTGAGCTCACCGCAGCAACAGGAACATATTTCCAAAGAGCCAGAAATAAACAGCACTAAGTCGAGGAGAGAAGACTTGGTCCTGACAGATGTGAACACACAGAACTGCGAGAATGAGGCAGGGAATGAGACATCCACTGCAAAATTATGGATTTCGTGGAAACATCGAATGTCAAGTACAATACACTCCCCAGGGCAACCACCAATCTTTCAATAACCTCCAATTATTTCTGACCCTCCTCTGCCCCCCCACATTCATTTTTTCTGCAAGCACAAAATAAAAAGAAGCCAGATCGGTTTTATTTTTAAATCCTAATATTACTCAATATACATGCTCCTCAGGAAATGGGTTTGGCTCATAAATGAAGAGCTTTGTTAATTTTCCCCCCTAATATGGATGTGATTACTCAGAATGCAGGGTGTTGCTATTGTTATATATGTGGCAAAGCTGTTAGTGATTATTATACAGCTGATTCCTGCAAAGAGTTTGCTTCTTTTTTTAGCATGTCATTTCTGGCATGCCAGAGGTTTCAGTAGGATGAATGATGTGCAGGATTTCGGCAGAGATAGGGATACAGAAATTCAGGCTTTGCAATGATATTTCACCACATGGATTTCATCTACTTCTTAAGTATATCCAATAGCATTCATGTAAGAGACCCCCACACGAAAGCCTGGCTACTTATTTCTTATCTTTAGTATGAGCAAAATAATGAAGGAACTTTAGCTTAGGACACTCCTCATTCCTTGGTGGCATGAACCCCTGCAACCGCTCTCCCTCCTCATTACTTATGTTTCAGGCATGTTTTTGCAGATGAGACATAACTTTTAAGTGCTCCACATATGGCAACAATATCATGCTTTTTCTCCATGGAAGGCCTTCTTCCCTGAGTTTTCCTATGGAAACAATGTGGAAGAGAAAATATAAAATGTGAGTAATAAGCAGAAATATTTATGGTCTCTATGCTTCTACTCAAATATTTTTCACATATCCTCAGCTAACTGTATTTCATGTTTCCTGTTAGAAAGTTATAAATTTCCTGTGTATACAGATAGACAGGAAAGAAGCTTAGCATTTCACTGAATTGAAATTAAAAATCCAGAATTTACATTTATGAATTAATAGAATCGACCGACAAAAGAACTAGTTAACAGAATCATCAAAAGTAAAGAATAACATGAAAAGGGAACTGAAGTGTGATTTATTTCTTACTCTTTTGAAGTATGACTAAAATATGACTCACAGCCTCCTACCCTATGTTCCACAAAGTGGTTACTCTGTGAGTTAACATTGAATTACTCCTGGAGTTAACATTCAATAGGAATCTCAGAGAGAAGGGAAGAGGGTAAACATCTGACAGGGACAGGACCATTTCATGTCTTACAGCATCATTAAGTTCTTATTGGGCTGTTGCAGATCACAGCTGCCTCATTGCACCCTTGTCATTTAGGTGGTGGGGACAGACAGTGGGCCAGCAGAAGGAAGGCTTCTGTTGAAGGGATTTCGGACAAGCATTGGTTTGTTTGACTCTACCCTAGATTCTTTCTTCTCTATAACATCTAGAAAATTTAGCACAATGATATTTTAAAATCATTAAATCCATTTTTAAAGCAACACTGGTGTGCATTTGGTCATTGAAGATAATAATTTCTCCCATTAAAAAAAATCGTCCCTCTCTTGTTTAATTCCTTTGATGCTTGAGTTGGTGCTTTCAGTCTCTGTCCACTGTTCCAGTGAGGGGGCGCTGGGGCTGAAGACTGGTCTGTAATCCAAGACTTCATGCTCCAGCTGCTGAGGTTACCAAAGGAGGGTAGGGATCAAAGAAACCTACTCATGCCTATTAGATGGGAATGAACAGCTGAGTTCCAGAGGGATAGCTGGGCCACCTCAAGCTGGAGTAATTCATTGAAAGGAAGAGCTGGTGTGTCAGCCAGGATAATGGTAAATGTAAAAATACAAGGAATTCTCATGACCAAGCAGAACAACAGAGCCAGTACCTACTCAGAATTGAGGGGAACTCAAAAGACAGATCAGAAACAGAAGGGGCTATAGCCTCACAATAAACAGTGGGTCATTCTCTACTGGGTATTGCTGACATAATGCTGGGGTGGAAGAGTCCCCACAATGAGATAGGGCTGAAAGGGGGCAGTCATAAATTCTTCTCCCATATTCTATTTTTGTTTCTCTGAAACTAACATGAAGTTATGATAATTCTCTGTTTTTTTTGGGGGGTGGGTGGGGTGAGGGGTGGGTTACTGGCTCCAGTTTCCCCAATAAGAAAGAGCAAATGCTAGTAAAAGGAATTTGAAAGGCTTTTGGCCAGGTCACTTTGGAATATTTTTGCCACCCCTGTATATTTTCACATTTTACTCCCTTTCAAAATTTATAGACAGTAGAAATCACACATGTGCATTTCTAGGAATTTGACAAGGAATACAGTTGATGAACAGTCCTTAGATATAAAACAAGAGTTGCACGCACCTCACAGTTTCCTTTGTGCCACCCCTTTAAAATCAGTTCCCTCTCAGCCCCTGGAAAATTCTGAATTTTTAATGTTTCTACACATTTACCTCTTCCAGAATGTCATAGAAACGTATTTATACAGTATGTAGCTCATTTCAGTCTGGAATCTTTCACTTAGCACTTGAGATCCAGCATGTTATTGTGTATATCAAGTTGTGTATATCAGAAGTTTATTTATTCTTTTTATGGCTCAATAGTATTCCTTGTTATGGATGTATCACAGTTAGTTTATCCATCCATTAGTTGAAGGGTATTTGGGTTATTTCCAATTTCTGGTGATTATGAATAAAGCCATTTTTCATTCCATTAAAATATTTTCTAGTTTTCCTTGTGGCTTCCTCTCTGCATCATTCTTTTATGATTCTAAATATTTAGGGATTTTTCCATATATCTTTCTGTTTCTCACTTTTAGTTAATTTCATTATGTTCAGAGGACATATTTGGGATGATTTCAATCCTCATAAAATTGATAAAGTTTGACTTATGACTTAAGTCATGGCCTATCTTGGTGTTTATTCTATGTGAGCATGAAAAGAATGTATATTCTGCTGATGCTGGGTGGTTTATTCTATAAATGGCAGGTAAGTTGGGTGATAGTACTTTTCATGTTTTCTCTATCCTTATACTTTCTTGATCCTGTACGTGCTACTAAATATTCTGATGAATAGAGTGAGTGTTGAAGTCTCCAACTTGGGCCGGCCGATTGGCGCAGAGGTTAAGCACTGGCTTGGGAAGCCAGCGGCCCCGGTTCGGTCCCACATGAGGGCCAGTAACACTGCCCTAAAAAAAAAAAAAAAAAAGAAGTCTCCAACTTTATTTGAGATTCATTTATCTCTCCTTTCAGTTCTATCAATATTTTTTTAATGTATTTTGAAGTTCATGTTTTAGGGTCATGCACATTCAGGATTATTACATCTTTTTAGTGTATTGACACTCCTCATTCCTACTAATAAGAGATATCTTTTGTCTTTAAGTCAATCACATTTAACAGAAAAGACAGTTATATGGATAGCAGTACCAATGATGTCATAATATGTTTAAAAACAAGAAACCCTCACATGTAACATTATAGAAGTATAGAAGAGGAACATAAAAAGAGAAAGCTGAGGAAAAATACAGAGTTAACAGCATTTAGACTGGACCTTAAAAGAAGAATAGTATTATAACACCTTCAAACAGCTTAGAAAAGCACTCTAAGCTGAAAACAAAAATAAAAACAAAAAAACACAAACACAACATGATCAAAATTGGGAACTTTACAGCATGCAAATGAGTTTGTGTAAAACTATATACATCTATTGTCAATAATGTAGGTCCAAAAAACTAGTTTTACAATCTGAATAAACCTAAATACTGTAGAGTGATAGTCCTACATAAAATTTTATATTTTAGTGGATAAGCCTCACAACCTTTTAGAAACTTGGCTGAAATTGAAAATACATTTGGATATCTTGATTTAGGATTCATCAAGATAGGTGACATCCTCTGTCATTTATATCATTTGTGAATATGTAGATACCTTTTATTTGCCTTCTGTTTTCTTGATCTAAATGAAGATGATACAGACTATGGACCAGCATCATCCTTCTAGGTGGCTCCTTTGTAACTGTATGAAACATTATTTAATTAGAGCTGTGATAAGAGCTATAAAAGAAATGCACAAGGTTATAGCAATCTAAGCTGTTCTAAAAAAATGCTGAAGAAAGTTGTTTAGGCTATAGGGAAATTATACCAGAACGAAATATGGAACTTTAGTATTAAAGGAAGTGCAAAAGAAATGGTAGATATTGGGGTAAATATAAAAGACTATTTTTTTTCAATGTAATTCTTTCAAATATGTATGACAAAATAGAATTCAAGAAAAGAAACATTACCAGGGTTGTTGTAAGTATCAAATGAGTAAGGTCATGCAATGAACCCTTAATGATTACTTTTTAATTCCTATCATTTTTCTCTTCCATCTCTTGATTGTTTTTTATCTTTGCCTTTTGTAGCAACTTTTTAAAGGTTTAAAGATGTGATTACATTAGAAAATTTGAGAAAATATTACAAAGAAGTGAAAGCAAAAGTACAAGACAAGAAGTGAAAGCAAAAATACAAGACAAGGAAAAAAAAGGATATTTAAATAATTCTCCCAGGCAGAGAAAACATTATCAGTGCAGAAAAAGCCTTCTGATAGTATATAGGATATACATACACACAGTTGCCTATATAAATGCTTTTTCTTTAAATTGAGGTGATTATGGAAAATACCGTTTTATAATACACATAACATATTTTGAATATTTTGTATGTCATTTTAATTACTTTACAATGCTTTTAGTTATATTTAATCATGTGGACAACACGTCATTGTTGGCAAGAGGCAGGAGACTAATTGGATGACATTGAGGTGACCACAAGAAGGTAATCATAGTAGGGATGCAAAATTTGATTCAGGAGTCTTTAGGTAGTGCTATTGGATTGTACACTTAAAAATAGTTAAAATGACAAAGTGTATGTTATATACATTTTTTTTTAATTGGGGAATTGGGGGAGGGGAACAGACAAGTTGCTGTCTTTTTGTTCTTCAGTCTAGTTGCGGAGGACGTTGCTTCATGGGCCCATGTTGGTATCATCATTTTGCTCTTCCCTGATGAGGCAGACAGGTCACCATCCTCTGGATGTTCGCTCACTGCGGCTCTTGGCAGCTCACACAGGCTGCCAGCCGCTCACGCTGGCTGCTGGCCACTCACTGTAGCCTATGGCAGCCCACTACAGCAGGGGCTGCAGCCTAAACCATTGCCGGGGCTCGCACAGCCCAGCTCTAGGTGGAGCTGTTGTTAACTGTAGAGGGCAGTGTCACTGGCCCTCATATGTGGGATCCGAACCGGGGCTGCTGATGTCCCAAACCAGCTCTTAACCAATGCGCCACTCGGCTGGCCCGTTTATACATTTTAACACAATAAAAAAGAAGTATTTAGGAAGTCAGAGCTACAGAACTTGGTGATATTTTAGTTGTGGGAAGTATGGGACTACTGGGACTAATTGAGAAGGACACACGGGCTGGTGTAGTGGGTGGTTGGTGGGGCCATTCTTTGAAATAAGGGAAAGCTAGGAGAGGCAAAGTACAAGTTTTGAAAACAATTCAAGTCTGAGCTATAGTTTGCTGTATGAAACTTCTTACCTTAATTGTATTTATTTCACTTTAGTTCATAATTGAGGAGCTACTTGCATAATTCTCTAAACTTAAATATTTAAAACGTCAAAGTTGTATCCTTGACTTCAAGACTGCTTTCATCATGTTGATGAGAATCATGGTACCCAATTTTTTGCCATGACGAAAACTACCAGTAAGACCAAGTGTATTTATGATTAAATCAAATTAAATCAAATGTAAGGTTAGAAATGAAGTTGAGTGAGACTTTAAAAATAACTCAGTTTTCATGGTAGCATAGAGAATACAGACTCAAAGAATTATAAAATATACCAACGTTGGAGATTAGATTATTGTGGCAAGCTGATCATATCCATGCACTTTCCCACCCATGTATTATTTCTTAAAATTATAGAAAATAGCAGACACCATAGAATGCTGGTAAGAAAAGAACTGGTGGGAGAGATGGCTCATACATTTAGAGAATTTTCTAGAAGTTGGAAAAAAAGGAGCAAATTGATCATCAAAAGAGGAAGAGGACACTTTAATATGTACTAAAAAAATCATTGTGAAGTAAGAACAGATACTGAAAAATACCACAATCAAATTTAAAATAAAATAATGGTGAAGATTCTCCAGGGTAATTACCAGGGTAATTAATTAAGTAACTGCATCCTGAATAAAGAGCAAAATCTTCCTGTTCCATTTTATACTGCAGTTCAGTTGATATTCTGAAACTTGTTTCTCATTAGAAATAATCAGATAGTTTCAAAAAATGTTGATGCTTGGACTCCTCTCCTAGAAACTGAATTAGTTGTTTTGTATTGAAGTTGGAGCATTCGGATTTTCTTAAAGTTTCTTAGATGATTCCCATGTGCAGCCAAAGTTGAGATCCACTGCACTAATGGGAGTGAGTGAATTACTACTCTTATTCATGTAGAGTTTGAGAGAGAAGAGCAGAGCAAGAGGTAATTCAGAATCCCCAAAACACATGCAGAGGAGGAGTGAATGGAAATGCCATCTTCTCAGGAGAAGATGCACTAAAGGCAGAAAATGCACTACATACCTCATGAGGCAGAGTAAATGCTCCTTTTAGCAAATGAGGCTCTGCATGCTGTTTCCTACCTAGAACCTTTGCCTGACTGTTGACACTTTCTGCCTCTGCACACCAGGCTTGAAGTTTTCACAGCAGGTGGGGAAGCTGCAAAGAAAAACCTACACCCTGTTGTCTCCTATCACCAGCATAACATACAAAATTAATTGAAAGTCACAAATCACGGGATATGGAGTAAAACCAACAACATTAAAATGAAAGACCTTGAAAAACAAAAAAAGAAAAAAAGGCCTTGACACTTAAACAGAGAATTTAGAATTTGAATGGCAATTCCAAGCTGCCAATTATTACTTTCAGAGAGATTCTAAGGTATTAAATGGTTACAAAATAAGCTGCAATCAAAAATGAACAAAAATAAAAGGATTCTCATAAAATATATATGAGCATGTATATGATAAGTTTAAAAATATGATCAATAGAATTGATTCAGCTGAAAAGAAGAGTTAGGAATATGAAGGTAAAAGCAAATCACTGATAACATGAACAAAAAGGAAGCATAAAAATATATGTATATAGGGCCAGCTGAGTGAAGCGGTGGTTAAGCGCTGGCTTGGGAAGCCAGCAGCCCTGGTTCGGATCCCACATATGAGGGCAAGTGACATTGCCCTTAAAAAAAAAAAAAATATATATATATATATATATATCCCCAAAAAGTAAATAGACATGGAGTGTCAGCCTTGGACTTTAAGAATATATCGAAATAAACTCCAGAGTTTAGAGTCAATCAAATTAGGGTGAATATAAAAAGACCCAGTACTAGTGGCATAATCTAGCAAAATTTTAGAACTTCAAGAAACAAAGATAAATTCTAAAAGCATGGGAGGGGAATCAAGAAAAAGCTTTACTATAAAATTGTGGAAATTCATTTGGCATCAAATTTTATCATCATTAACAATAGATGCAAGAAAACAATTACCTGGCTTCAAATTTTGAGATAAAATGATTTGGCACCTCTTATTCTCTACCAAACTAATTAAGCAAAACAATGGCATTTTTCATCAGATAAATATTCAAAAATGTTAATACCTGTACACCTTATCTGTAAGAATTACCCAAATCATATAAACATTTGACAAAAGAACAAAAATATGTGAAACAAGACATAGTAGTGTGATCTACAGCAGTAATGAAATGTTAATTAAACAATTACTGGTGCATAAATGTTAAAAAATGGCAATCAGGAGAAAAAACTCTTTTATGAAAAATAATGAAACTTGCTGGGGAAATTAAAGGAGTGGTAGTATACCATGACCACTGTGATTTTCAGAAGGAAAAGATAGCTATTGATTTTATCTTGATGTTAGTAGTACAATGGAAGTTTAAATATTCATTCAAAGTAATGGCATAGAAAATGAAAAAAATGTTAATATCTATTAAATCTAATTAGTGGGTAAATGGTAATATGTTGTATAATTTCATGTTAATTTTTCACATAATTTAAAATCAAAATAAGTTAATTTAAGATAATGAAACAAACTGGAGTACAAAAGAATAATAAATAATTACTAGAAGAAAATAAGATACAATACTTTCAACATAAAGAGCTTAAAACAGAATAGATTAAAATTGATAAATATAAAAGAATCACAAGATATTTACTATTGCTTTCAAAAGAAAAATGGATAGTGCAATATTGATCTCAGATAATGTAGAACTCATGGTGAATGGATTAAATGGGCATAACTGTTTATTTCATATTGATAAAAATTTCAGGGCCGGCCGAGTGGCGCATTGGTTAGGCGCTGGTTTTGGGATGCCAGCGGCCCCGGTTCGGATCCCACATGAGGGCCAGTGACACTGCCCTCTACAGCTAACAACAGCTCCACCTGGAGCTGGGCTGTGCGAGCCCCGGTGATGGTGTGGGCTGCAGCCCCTGCTGCAGTGGGCTGCCATAGGCTACAGTGAGTGGCCCGCAGCCAGCGTGAGCAGCTGGCAGCCAAGCATGAGCTGCCAATAGCCGCGGTGAGCGACATCCAGAGGCCAGCGACCGATCTGCCTCATCCGGGAAGAGCGCAATGACGATACCAACAGTGAAGCAACATCCTCCGCAACTAAACTGAAGAACAAAAAGACAGCAACTTGTCTGTTCCCCTTCCCCGATTCCCCATCGCTGTTCCCCTCCGCCAATTCCCCAATAAAATCTTTAAAAAAAAAAAAATTTCAGTCCCAGAAAACACAGTAGTCTTGAATCTTTTAGTCCCTAATAATCTGTCTTTAAAATATGTAAGGCAAAATGATGAATAATAATTTTAAGGAGAAAATTACCAATCCACCATCTTAGTGGGATATCAATGTGTAAAAAAATGATAGGTTAAGTAGATCAAAAATAATCAGTGATATTGATGATTTAAATAATATGAGTAAGAAACATGAGTACTTAGAATAAAACTATCTCAACCATGTTTGGAAAAATCAACTCTGTGCAATAACTCAAAACAATCTCAAAAAAAGTAGAAAAAAGAAAAAAAGGAGAAACCTCTAAAAGTTACATTCAATATAATGCAATAAAAATGGAAAATACAACAGGATAGCTCTAAACTCCAAACTATCCTTTATAAAGGTTGATAATAATAATACTGATAATAAAAATAAGATTAAAATTATTTATAATGGAAATTATAAACAATATTAAAATGAGAATACTTCATTTGAAAACTTTAGAGTAAAGCTGAAGGGGAATTCAGGAAAAATAATGTATAACCTCAAACATATCTAAAAAAAAATGTATAGCTTAAGTGCATGTTAAAATAGACTTCAAGTATATAAAAATATATGAACAGAATGAAAATGAAGAAAACAAATTAGTGGGAAGATAAGTGAATTATTAGGGAAAAATTGATAGGGGAACCAAAAGTTGTTTCTTTGGAAAAATCCATAAGATGATTAAGTTTTATTAGGTTTATTTTGAGAGTGGGGATGAAAAAAGAAAGAGAATGAGGCAGAGAGAGAGAGAGAGAGCATGCACACAGAATGAGAAATGACTCCTAGCCAAATGATGAAAAATCCTATAAAATTTAAAAAATAGTCCCTTCTATTACATCATGAAGGTATGTGAAAATTTAGAGAAATTATTTTATTTTTTGAGAAAATATAAATAACTCAAATTAGACTAAAGTGATAGAAAACTTGTTTATATAAGCCACCAGGCAATAAATGGAAAAGTTGGTAACGTTTCTTCCCTAAATAGATACCAAAGCAAGACATTGGTTATGGTCAGTCCTACTAATCTTTTTTTTTTTTTTTTTTTTTGAGGGCAGTGTCACTGGCCCTCATATGTGGGACCCGAACCGGGGCCGCTGTCTTCCCAAGCCAGTGCTTAACCACCGCGCCACTTGGCCGGCCCAGTCCTACTAATCTTTTAATGAGGGTGATATATAAATATTTTTTCAGAGCATAGAAAACGAGACTGACATTTTTCACACTCATTCTGTGAGGCTTGCCCATAACTAAGGCAACAAATTGATAAGGACAGGTCAAACATACCACACACACATAAATACAAACATATAGATTCAGACCTATACACTACTCACACAATGATAATAAAGGCAAAAGTACTAAATAAAATACTAACACACTGAATCCTCTTCATATTAAGGTAAAATCATTTTATTCTTCGAATACAAGATTTACTCGATATTGAGAAATCCATTAATGTTCATTGCTACATTTTGAAACAAAAAGAGGGAGAAATAAATGTTGAGAAAGCATTTTAGAAAAATAGCTCTTATCTCTATTCTTTTTCAGTTTGGAAAACAATAGGAATAAAGGAAATTTCCTTAATTTGATCAATCAACTCTGCCAAATTTGATCAAATAACATTTTTTTCAACATTAAAGAATGCTTCCCCATAAAAATCAGGAACAAAATATGGTTAGCTCCTATTATTAAATATTACATAAGTAATCCATGGAAATAAAATAAAATTAGGAAAATAGAGAAGGAACATGCATATTAGAAAGGAGAGAAAACTGTCATCCTTTGCAGATTGTATGATTTTCTATGTAGGATCTCTAAAAGAGTTAAATGAAAAAAATGGTAACAACCCTTATTAAAAAATGTAGGTGCCTGTGTACCGGAAAAATATACAGAGCACCTTTCCCTATATACTGTCACCAATAATTATTTTAAAATGTAACTTGGGACTAAATAATAAATATGATGTTCATGAAAATAAATAGACCCAAAAGCTGTGAAAAACCTTTATGGAGATATGATTAAAGCCCTATTGACAGAAGAACTTAAAAACAAACAGGACTGGCCGAGTGACGCGGTGGTTAAGCGCTGGCTTGGGAAGCCAGCGGCCCCGGTTCGGTCCCACATATGAGGGCCAGTGACACTGCCCTAAAAACAAACAAACAAACAAACAAAAAACCAAAGAAAAGATAGCTTTATAACGGAGACCTTCTGAAAGTAAGCTTACCCCACTGTCAAAACGATGGCAAAATTCAAGTTCCTTGGCTTAAATGTGCTGCAAATATAATGATTCTTAAGGAGGAATGGAAATGAAACCATTGAGTCAGTGTAAAACATGCAATTTTAATAAAAGAATATTGTATAAACTTGATAGGATTCTCAAATTATCTTGAAGACTATATAAAGCTAATCCAATATACATTGTATATTTCTAATTGAAAAAGCAATGATTTCTCAACTATGTATAAAGATACTATAAAGAAACATTATTAAAACAATGTGATAGTACTAAATGTATAAACAATAGTGATGAAACAGTCGAAAATCCAGACACAAACTCATATATGTGTATATATATCTACATGTGTATATGTAGATAGATAACTTTTTTTTTTGAGGGCAGTATCACTGGCCCTCATATGTGGGATCTGAACCAGGGCCGCTGGCGTCCCAAGTCAGCGCTTAACCACTGCGCCTCTCGGCCGGCCCATAGATAGATAATTTTTAATAAATGGTTAATGATGAGGCAAAAAGGGGTTTATAAAAGTGACCCTAAAGAGGGACTTGCCCAGGTCTGCATCCCCTCCCCAGGAACTGCTCAGGCTCATCCCCTAGAAATCTTTCTAAGATGTCTAAACTCCTCTAGAAAGGGGAGATAAGACCCGACTGGTTTTAACTAGTTCTTTGCACGTAGATAAGACTGCCCAAAACTGTCCATTAGTTGAACTCTATAGCGTAATTATAATGCAATTAGAATGGAATGAATATAAAGGCTTGTGTCCCCCCACACACACACTGCGTGTTTTTCTGTATGCATTCTGGGTAAGAGCAAGCCCAGAAAAAAACTGGTTATATAACCAACATGTCAATCAAATGACTTCAGAGGGATGTCACATCTCCTGCTGTAAGAAAATTTACTTACCCATTTCTATATGAGAAAAACATAGCCTAGACTCTTGAGTATTGGGCAGCCATCTCCCTGAGACGCTGCCATTAGTTTTCTACCTCTTGACTTTAATAAAACTTCTCATCTTTTCACTTTTCTGTGCTTCATGAATTCCTTTACACTTTGTGAACAACCAGGTTTATTAAAAGACAATACAGTTAAGGTGCTAGTTTATGTCCAGTGAGCAAAAGTATGGGATATCTGATGATGTTGTAACAATTTGGCCATACTCTTGGAAAGAAAATGTTAATTATCTACCCCATCCCATATATGACAATACGTACATTTTAGGTGGATACAAGGCTTAAATAATTTTTATTATGATTAGATGAAATGTCAGAGAATATTTTTACTATCCTTGAATTCGATTTCTTAAGTGACCCTCCAAATCTCAAAGACATAAGGAAAAAAAGTTAAATTTCATTATATTCAACAAAAGATAAACATTCATAATATTGAGACATTTTTGAATTACACTATATATAGAAAATAGTACAATTCAATTCAATTCCATAAGGAAAAACAATAGACAATCAGTTGCAGAATATGATCAGGAAGCAATCAGTAGAAGTTTTCAAAGAGCTGGTACATCCCTGGAAAGATGTTCAACATCACAGGTTGCATATTCACGTTTGCCTGTCACACAGTAAAGAGTTTTTCAAGATTGACAGTGCAGGCAAAGGGGCTAGCATATGCAGATTCTCATACACTTGATTTGAGTATATCTTGGTATAAACCCTGCGGGGGATATTGGCAAAATGTCCTAAAGTTTTAAATGTGTGTGCATTGATCCATCAATTCCAGTTCACTAAAAATCACTAACAGTATGCTTGGTGATGCATAGGTTGTTTTGATGATGCTCATCCAAAGATGGTTACAGTAAACGTTTTGACTGAAATACTGAGTTGTTACAGCAAAGAAAGAAAGGGTGATTTTACATTTTTACTCCATCTTCATCTGTTCTGTTTGAACTTTTCAAAAGCCTTTCAAAACAATTTGACATCTCAGAATACATCTGAAAACCTCTTATTATCTTGAAAATTTGCTCAAGCTGGATAAGTGGAATACAGAGGGTTTCATTGATTTTATTGCCTTTCTGTAATTTGTTGCTGGGACTAGGGAAATAAAAGTAGTGAAAATATTACCTGGAGTACTAGATATTGACATTTATTAAAAGGATTATTTAAATAATGCTATTTATAGAGGAGTCTTGTAATTTTGGGAATGCCTTCTGTGCCAGAGAGAGCTTCCTCCTTTGTCAAGTTTGAGATCTTTTACTTCCATTAATGTCAGAGGCTGCGTGTCTAGAAGTCCTGCTAAGTATGGTATCACACACAAAGAATGATTTTTAGAATGGAATTAGAATAGAACTGAAAATGGGAAATGGTATCTTTGACAAGTGAATATTACCACTTTATGTACTACATTCTGGAGCTAAAAGTAAAGTAATGGAAATTTCTTTTAAATTCAGATTGGTTTTTTCAACCAGGCTTATAAAATTACTACACTCATATTAGTGTTGACAGGCAGAATAATTCTGTAGATAGAAAGCAGGTTTAAGTACTTATTTTGTTTTAGGACCTAATTATATTCCATTTTGACTTATGCGTTATTATTCTAAATTATGTGTCCACAATGATTAATGGGTTTTTTTTCCACATTATAAATATGAGGTGGTTATAAATAAATATCACCTGATTGTAAATATTAGGTGATTTGATTTTAAAAGTGAAGTATAAACAACTCTACTACTCATACTCACAAGTATAAAATTACTGAGGGAATGGAACCTCACTCATCAAGGGAAGTAAGACCAGAATACTACCTAATGTTATCTTGAGTAGCAAACAAATCAGGAAATACATTTATAAAGCTTTCTGATCTCTATATCTTGGAATTATAAAACTTGTGTTCACTGCCTAATAAGCTAATATTTAATTTATGATTCAGAAGGGGAAAGGAGATCTTCCCTGAATTTAGACTATAGATTTTATAAAACAACCATTTTACTTTCCCACCAACAGTGTACATTAAGTTTCTGTTAGTGAATTTTCCTGCCAACACTTGGTAATACCAGACATTTTAAGTAGCTGTGGATCAAATGGATACACAATGATATCAAAGTTTTCTTATTATTTTTTCTGGATGGTAGGGAAGTAGAATATCTTTTTTATGTCATTAGCCATTTAGGATGTTTCTTCTGTTACACACACACACACACACACACACACACACGCACGAGTGCATGCTGCATACACTATCTATATCTATATATCTCTATGCACATCTACATCTATATCTTTATTTTGTGTACTAATACTGAGTCCATTAGAATTAGAATCACTCCAAGCATTCTTTCCTCACACTACGGCTCATATTTTAACTTTAATTATGACATCTTTTGGAGGAAGATTTTAATTTTGCTAAAAAAACTTTATAATTTTTTTCCTTCTCAATTCCTTGTTTTTTTGTTTTGTTTTGTTTTGTTTTTAGGGCAGTGTCACTGGCCCTCGTATGTGGGACCTGAACCGAAGCCAGCGCTTTACCACTGCGCCACTCGGCCGGCCCCTCAATTTCTTTTTTTATTTTGGTCTTTTTTGTCGTCTCCTGTAGTACCCTAATGTCATTAACATATTTCCTATGTATTTAAAAAAAAATTTTTTTTTTGAGGGCAGTGTCATTGGCCCTCATACGAGGGACCCGAACTGGGGCTGCTGGCTTCCCAAGCCAGCGCTTAACCACCGCTCCACTCGGCCGGCCCTAAAAAATATTTTTATATTCTAGTTTTTCTCATCAGGTTTCAATTCATATGTGATTTGGTAGTGTATGCAGTGAAAAAAAAAAGTTTTTCCAGGGCCGGCTTAGTGGCGCGGTGGTTAAGTGCTGGTTTGGGAAACCAGCGGCCCCCGTTCGGTCCTACATAAGAGGGCCAGTGCCCTTTAAAAAAAAAAGTTTTTCCATATGAATAGCCAGATATAACAGTGTCCTTTGTAGAACTGAATAGCACATTCTCTCCCACATGAATTTGTAATGTAATCTGTCTTATACCAAGTTCTTGATGTGTATGCATATGTACATATGCATATTAACATACTTTATAAACTCAATTTTTTGCCATTGTTATATTGATTATCCCTAAATTACTGTCAATGTCGCATTTTAAAATGATTATATTCTTTTAATAAGCCTTAATGTGTTTTTTTTGTTTTTTGTTTTTTGTTTTAATTTCCTTATTCTAACAGACTTTTTTATTTTTATTTTTTATTTTTTATTTATTTATTTTTTTGAGGGCAGTGTCCCTGGCCCTCATATGTGGGACCCGAACTGGGGCCTCTGGCTTCCCAAACCAGCACTTAACCAACGCGCCACTTGGCCGGCCCAGCCTTAATGTTTTATACAGAGTATCCCTCCTAGAGTTCTTCAAAATAGCAAGAGTTCATCTTGCTATTATGGTCCTTTTAAATTTCCATATACATTTTTAATTAAATTTATTGGAGTAACATTGGTTAATAACATAAATTTCAGGTGTACAACTTGATAATATGACATCTCTATAGTTTATTGTGTGCTCACCACCTGAAGTTGTATCCGTTGACGAAAAACATCCAGCCTAAGACAAAATTTGTAAGAGTTTATTTGAGTCAAACTGATGACAATTGTCAGGAAGCAAAGTCTTAATGGATTGAGAAAATGCTCCGGAAAATGGCCATTTTGCAACTTATACATTAGAATCAAAGGAGGAGGGTTACATGAAATCCATTGGTTGTAGATTGATTAAGGGGGTAGGAGAAATCAAAGCAGAGAAATCTCTGTGATTGGATAAAAAGTAAAATGGAGAGGCACTTCTTTTACATTGGTGGGTACAGTATAGTTAATAACATTTTACAGCACATAGAGATAATATTTGGGGGGGAACAAGATAACAATGAGGGATTTTGTAGATTCCTGCTCTGGTGTGGTGGGTTGTGCCCCCTGGGGATCTGGAAAAAGCGATTACTTTGATATTGTAAGGGTGTTATTTTAGATGCAAACAGACCACAGACAGGCCCACTGAAGGTAAAGTTTGACCTTTGTCAAGGAAGCTACAGGCCAAGGATGTGACTTCCTGTTGTGGCTCACCTTAGTTAGGAACTTTTGTGTTCACGCCATCCTATGTGGTTATTTTCAGTCTCCTGAGCTTGTTAGATTTAATATGTGGCCCCTTTTCCATCCACTTCTCCTTCCATATGTGTTTTTATATCAGCTTCTCAATTCCTGCAAAATATTGTTTGTTTGAGATACATTGAATTCATAGATTAATTAGAAAGGTTGACATATTTAGAATATATGGGCTTTCCATCCACAGGCCGGAAGGATATCAATAGAGCTGCTTGAGGATCTGTGTATTCCCATAGAGGAAAGCAGGCAATCCCCAGGTGCCTGTGGAAGGGAGGTTCAGGGGTGAGCCCCGGGAAATCAGTGCTCTGCCCTCACACTTCTTTTGCCCTCCAGTTTCTTGCTAGTATCTCTCATTGGCTGAAGTCAACTCTAAACCTGAGGGCTTGGGGAGACTGTGATTTCCGTCCATAAAGAAAAGCCCCTTGGGACACAGAGCATGGTGGAGAAGGATCTAGAGTAGATCTTGGGGTCAAACAGAAGATATACAGCACTCTTCTACTTGTATTAAGCAGGGTCCTCCAGAGAAGCAGAACCAATGGGGCGTAGGTATTGGCTCATGCAGTTATGGAGGCTGAGAAGTCCAGTGATCTGCTGTCTGGAAGCTGGAAAAGTTAGTGGTGTAGTTTGAAGCCCTGAGAGCCAGAGATCTAATGGTGTAGATTCTAGCCTGGGTCAGAAGGCCTGAGAACCAGCTCAGTCAGGCAGAGAGCAAATTCAACCTGTTCAGGCTTTCAACAGAAAGGATGCTGCACTTACTGACTTTACCAATTCAAATGCTAATCTTTTCTGGAAGCACCCATAAATAACATTTAACCAGCTATCTCTTCATCCCTTGGCCAGTAAGGTTGACCTAAAACTACCCACCACAGTGGTTTACACATATTATTTCAGTCCTCACAACACACCTATGAGATAAATCAGTAATAAGATATGAGATAGAGACAGGCTAAGTAACTTGACCAAAATCTCACCATCAGTAAGTGAGGGAGTGGGCTTTTAACCCTGGCTGGCTGCCAAATCCATACTCCTAAACATATTCCCCTTGTGTTTTATCTGGCGATGGTGAAATAACATTAATAACGTGAATAAATATTGCAATATTCTTTCACACCGATAAAACTTTGATTGAAATTAAATTGAAACTATAAAATAATGCAGGATAATTTACATATTTGTTATTGTCTTCCAAATTACAGTCTATCCATTTGAAAGGTTTTCTTTGATAAGAAGCTTTGTAATTACCTCTAAAGAGAACTTGCACAACTTTGTTAGATTTATTTTTAGCTATATTTTTGTTGTTATTATAAAGTTGTCTTTTAAAAAACATACAGGATCCATGTGCATCTAAATTGTATTGTATTTGATTTTTGTGTATTATTTTCCAGCAAACTTGCTAAAATTTCATCTTCATTATGTAAATTTAGCTATAGTTTGGAGTTTCTATATAGATGATTATCTTAAGTGAATAAGGATAATTTTGTGTATTCCTTTCCAATCATTCTATTTTTAATTTGTTTTTACTTTATATGTGGTACTAGTTAAGTCCTCCATTACAGTGCTAAACATAAGTTGTAATAGCAAGCATTCCTGTCTTATTCATTGTCTTAGAGGGAATATTTCATTCATTTCACCATTGAGTTTGATGTTTGCTTTTTAAAAAGATCCTTTGCATACCAAATTTTTTAAAATTAAATGTATTTAAAAGTTATTGAAATTCATATAATTTTCTCTTTCATTCTGTCCCTGGGGTGAATTATATCCCTGAACAAAACTTAATGTAACATATTTCATGTTTTTTTCATATTGCTTGATTCAGTTTGTGTCTTAGTTTAGGCAACTATAAGCAGACAAATGTTTGGTTGCAAATGAAGACCTGAGAGAGTGCTCCATAGGAGGGAAGGGGACAGAACCAAGCAAGGATATGTAGTCTCAGGTAAAGTTCGGTGTGGAATACCAGTCCACAGATTTCCTGCCTTGAGATAAATGGATTGAGTTTTTGTAATTGATAAAAGTGAACTGGCATCTTAAGATGATTAACCATAGAGCTGGAAGGACTATGGGTGGAGCTGGGCCCCATGTTAACTCTCTAGTCCTGACTTCCTTTTAAACTTTGTGGTAATTTCCCGAGGAGGGATGTGAATAAATAGAGAAGCCATCTTGGAATTGGTGCTTTTCGTTCGTGGGCTGCCAGTTGGAGTGCCTGTTGGAAGTGTGCATTCACACACTACTGGGGTGACCTCATTTCTTTGTCTTTTCCTGAATAAACCGTTCTTTCGGTGGATTTTCTTGAGAGTTATTTTTGGCCAGTCGACATAATCAATATCAGTTCATTAGTGGCTGCTCCTAGTAGGGCAGCACACGTGCAGGACATGTAGATAGCATTTCCTCACATGGAACTTCATACAGGCATATGATCACATCTTCTGTGGGCATTACAACTCCAGCCTCATGCAACCAGAGCCTATTTCCCGGTTTGATAATATCCTGAAGCACCATGGTATCAACCTACAGAATTCCCACTGTGGTCTTGACTTGCCTTTCTGCTTCTGGAAACTAGGGATATCTATTTCTCTCTGTATATTAAGCTGTGAATGAACAGTTTTGTCCAGGACATTCATATTCCTGGAGTTGGAGGGGCATCAGTGCCATTCATTATGCTGTGCCACCAGAAGCAGCTGACTTAACATTTTCTGCTAGTTGAAGGAAAGCTGTTGAAATGCTGTCCAAATCTCTTCATCAGTGAAATGGGGGAAAATACTATCATTTTACCTAATGGTATCAGATGGAAGAATGATTTAAATCATTATAAAATCACACTATTCTATGAATAGTGTTCTAATGGATGCCAAAGGCATCAATACTTTAATTTTCTCTTTTGTGTGTGTGTTTTTCCCCCCCTATAATGTCTACTTTTTAAACCCTGGCTTAATTCCCATGAATATAATGTTTTTCATTTATTTCATTTTGTGATTATTGCATTTCATGTTTCTCAGCCTAGAGGAAATTTTAACACAAGATTTCACTTCAATAATATCCTCATACACCTGTTTGAAAAGTAATGTTATTTCTGTTCTAATTGTTTTGTCACTATAAATGACAGTCCCAAAGGAATTTTGAATTTTTTCTTCACTTAAAAAAGAAATTCGTTTATAGTATACACACATGCCACATATGAAAATATTTATCTACCTTCTAACTGATAAAATTGATATGTTTCAATAATGAAAACACTAAATAGAAAATTTTCTGAATTATGATGAGAGCATTATCTCAGCCTGTGCTTACTACTCCCTTAAGGACACTTGATCTCATTGTTGCTGGTTCAAGCTCTGACTTCTCACAAAATAACTTCGCATGGTAGGACTTCTATATTCACTGACTTTTAAAAGACCTTAATATTAGAAAAAAACAAACACTTCTTACCGAAAGGAAATTTATTGAGATGAAATTTTTCTACACAAACAAACATTGATATAAGAATTATATACTTGAAATATGCTGACAGTAAACCTTAAATGTTCTCAACACACATACAAAAGTGGTAACTATGTGAGGTAATGAATGTGTTAACTAACTGCATTGTGGTAATCATTTCACAATATATATGTAAACCAAATCATCATGTTGTACACCTTAAATATATACAATTTTATTTGTTATACCTCAGTAAAGCTGAAAAAAATAGACAAATAAAAAGACCGTGACTTGGTTGATTAGATCTTAGCCTATATAAACCATGAGCTAATATTGGGTATTGCCTGTTTTTTTTTAATAAATATTCCATACTCTATTGTATATGTATATTTAGTGGCAGAAAACATATCATTAAAAGAGGTACTGCTCATAGTTTTAGATACTTTGACAGTGATTCATGGCTGTATAAATCTTCAGGTGACTTCAGCAAGGTGAATTAGAAGTATATAGATATTTAGATATCAAGTCAGCCTCAGTCCTATATATAGTATATATTCGTAAACTAAGTGGTACATTTTGAGTGTCAATGAATGCTTTTCCATATGAACTGCATCTGTTAGAAAACACATTATTGGTGGAATACTAATAAATCGGCTATTCTTCAGAATGTATTTCATTCGTTGTTGCACTTATAGAAAAATAATATCCACATTAGGGAACTGATAAATCTAGATTACTCAGTACTTGTCAGGCTGCATGTAACATGTCTGGCTGCCACATTTTACAAGAATCTTTGAAAGGCTGGAATATGTTCAAAGGAAACTGAGTGGGAAGTTGAAATGATGACATATGAGGAATTAGTGAAAATTTGAAAATGTTTAGCTTGGAGATCAGAACACACAGAAAGCACATAAAGTGTTCTTTAAAAATTGGGTTGCCAGTCATTCAGTACATATTCCTTGAGCAAATATCTCACATCAAGTATTGAGTATGGGGTCCTGAAGGGAACACTTATGGATAAAAAGGGAATGCTCTTTTCAAGAAATACACAGAATAATTATAATTTATATTATAATTGATAAATTCAACAAAAATGCAGGCTTGAAAAGTGATAGGAGATCGTATGAGGAAGGAATTATTAAAATGTGTATTAGGTTGCTTCAGATTTCATAAGTAGTGACAATGGATTAAAGGAACAAGACATATTTTCAAAAACAATATAGTGAAGAGCTTTCTGATGATTGTATTAGTTTTACAGAAATTTTATACTGAGCTAAGCCTTGTATGAACTCAGAATTATCACAGCAATCTCCACAGTTGATACTGTTATTCTCACTATCACAGATGAGGAACCTGACGCATATAAAGTTTAAGCAACTTGCTCACAGGTCAAAAACTTAGCACATAAAAGAATTACAGTTTGAATCCAGACAGTCTAGCTCCAGGAAACATGCACTTAACCACCGAACAACACTACCTCTTCTGGGAGATTATTGGTCCCCATCACAGGACATTTTCTTGCACAATCATTATAGTAATCTGTTAAAAAAAACAATACTGCAGGGCTGGCTGAGTGGCTCAGTTGGTTAAGAGCATGAGCTCTGAGCAACAGGGTCGCCGGTTCGATTCCCACATGAGCCAGTGAGCTGCACCCAAGATAAGCTGCTGCTGAGCTGCCAACAGGTGGCAGGATGGCTCAGCTGGTGAGAGCCTGTGCTCCTAACAAGGTTGCTGGTTCGACTCCTGCACGGGATGGTGGGCTATGGCCCCCCGCAACTAAGATTGAACATGGCACCTTGAGCTGAGCTGCCTCGAGCTGCCAACAGGCGGCCGGATGGTGACTGGACTTGGAGCTGAGCCAGCTATGCCCTCCACAACTAAGACTGAAGGACAACAACTTGGCTGTTCCCCTTCCCCAATTAAAAAAAAATGATACTGCCCAGATTGAGAGGATGACCAGTGAGAACTTTCCATCTGATTATTATGAGTCTGTGATGCTCCTAAGATAAGCTCATAAGCAATGAGTAGTCCTTAGTTCATAAGCTAAGGGTAATACATGGCACCTTTATTTTAAGCCAGATCAAGAAATTCTATCTTTTGATTGTAGCTAAGATAGGTATTTGTATATCACGATTGCTTGCCAGCTAGTGTTTTTATCTTCCATAGATAGCATGGCCTTTTCTTTGCTCAATGAAAACACTACATCTTAGTAGTCTATTCCCTGAGAATATATTCCTCCTGCCACACAACAGTGTTGCAGTCCTTGTTGTTTGCCAGTGTGCTTTCCTACGGTTTGCCTTTTTCCTCCATGCCTTAACTGAGGTCTCCAAGAGCAGCCGTTCAGTTAGATTCCTGACATTGATCTCACAAAGAAATATGTTTGAAATTCATTGAGGCTGGTTGCAACAAACTTTCTTATATACTGATGGAGGACAAACCACTGAAAGTTTTTAATCTTAAAACAGTACTTTGTTTTAGCTGCTTAGTGAAGTTTATAAAAATTCTCCATGTGACAGGTGACAATAGTGGATCCATGTTTCATTTGCCAAAAGGATGCCCTACCACTACACAGGAAGTTCAGTAGTTTGTTCTGGAGCTTGATGTGATTTTGGTGCTATGCTCATCTCCTCGTCCACAATGGGCCTTGGTGAAAGACCTTGCTTCGCATTGCAGTGAATGTGAAAGAAGGCCATTTCCAAAACCCCCTCCCCTCCAACACCACCCCCACTTGCATCTGTGCCCACACGTCCTGCTTTCTTTTTGGTCTGTGAACTAACTGTTCTCCCAGCAAAAATGAACACTTACACTTGTGCACTGGATCTAATTTCTTTCTGCTTCTCCAGGGACCTTGGTACAGTAATCTCTCCTCTTTCCTGCAACGTAAATTTATTTTTTCAAGACTGGAAATGTTAGGTAGGATCAGGTATGGTAAAGGGGAAAATCAAGAGTTCTCTTTTGGAATATTTTGTGAAGTGCATGCCCAATCCACTATCCAAGTGGATGTATCAAATTGGTAGAAGCATAAATGAGTCTGCTATACCAGGCAGGCCTCAAGCACAGGCATGTGATTTTGGAAGTAGAAGTACCTAAGCAGGATTAAAAGCCACAAGATGTGACTGGGTAGGTACCAAAATCCAGAGCATCACTGACTGAATCTTAGAGGCTTCATAGAGAAGCCAGCAAAGTAGAATGAGTTGGAATGGCTCATAAGGCAGGATGAAGTGTAATGTAATGAAGGATGAGGAAGGGATATATTTCAAGGAAGAAGGAGCTGTCAACGATTCTACCAAGAAATATATAAAAAGTAATAGAAATGTGAATGTTGGATTTAACAAGGAAATCATCTTTGGCAATTGAGTTGTTGAGGACTGGTAGAGATGCAAAGTCCACAATTTTTCCAAAAAGATTTTGTGTGAAGAGGAAAAGAAAAATTGGATGATACATGGTGGGGACTCTGTTGTCATGGGAATGCTAAGTAATGAATATATTTGGAAAATACTTAAATTACCGACAAAGGAGTGAAAAAGTTATACAAGATATTCAAATGGCAAATATTGATGGCATTGTTAAAGGTAATACTGAAAGGGCTAAAAAATAGTGAAAGAAGATAAATATCACACCTACATTAATGTATTTTAATAAGTCAATCCCCTAAAATTAACAGAATTTTTCAGAACTATGGAGAGAGAAGATCTTTGGGTAACATACTCCCTGGAATAGGTAGAGACAGACTGGTTTTCTACACGAACAATCAATATAATTTTTCAAAAATATTTTTTATTTTTCAGTTACAGTTGGCATTTAATATTATTTTAAATTAGTTTCAGGTTTACAGCATAGTGGTTAGACATTTATATAATTTAAGAAGTGATTCCCCCCAATTAGTCGACTACCCACCTGGCATTATACACACTTATTACAATATTATTGATTATATTCCCTATGCTATACTTTACATCCCCATGACTCCTTTGTAACTACCAATTTATACTTTAAAAAAAAATTAATTAATTAATTAATTTATTTTTAGCTGAGCCATCCTGCCACCTGTTGGCAGCTCAGCGGCAGCTCAGCTCAGGCTGGGCGTTGAACTGCTGTTGCTCAGAGCTCAGCTCGTACTCTTGAGCGAGCTCTTAACCAACCAATTTATACTTCTTAATCCCTACACCTTTTGCTCTCTGTCCCCAACCCTCTTCCCATCTGGCAACTATCAAAATGTTCTCTGTATCTATGAGTTTGTGTCTGTTTCATTTATTTATTTTGTACTTTAGGTTTCACTTATAAGTGAAATCATATCACATTTGTCTTTGTCTGACTTATTTCAATTAGCATAATACCTCTAGGTCTATCCATGTTGTCACAAATGGTAAGATTTCATTCTTTTTTATGGCCAAATAATATTGCCAAATAATGTTACAGGACAATATTATTTATTTTTATTTTTTTAAAAGATTTTATTGGGGACTTGGGGAAGGGAACAGTGCTGGGGAATTGGGGAAGGGGAACATTGTGTTTTTCCAGGGCCCATCAGCTCCAAGTCAAGTTGTTGTCCTGCAATCTTAGTTGTGGAGGGCGCAAACTCAGCTCCAAGTCCAGTCGCCGCTTTCAATCTATTGATAGTTGCAGGGGGAGCGCAGTCCATCATCCCATGCGGGAGTTGAACCAGCAACCTGGTTGTTAAGAGCATGCACTCTCACCAGCTGAGCCATCCGGTCACTTCTGGCAGCTCAGTGGCAGTTCAGCTCTGGTACAGCTCACTGGCCCATGTGGGAATCGAACTGGCAACCCTGTTGCTCAGAGTTTGTGCTCCAACCAACTGAACCACACTGCTGGCCTGACAGTCAATATTATTAATGCCTCTAAAAAATATCTTTAGCACACCTGTTACTAAGAAATATTATATCTTTTAATTTAACTTCAGGAAAAATATATATACCTTTTTAGATGAGACATTTATTGCCAAAATTTAGAAAAATGCCCTATGAGTTTAACATGAAAAATTCATAAAATAGAGTCTTCTACCACTATTTTCTTTAATGGAATTCCAAATACTGATAATGAAATAAAACTCCCACTGGTTCATGTGTTGGACTACAAGATTTGCAATGATCACCCCAAACTACTTAGGTTACTGTTTTCTGTTTTACTTTTACCTGCAAGTATTTGCTGATAAAAATTTTCCCTACTTCATAGTTGAAAGTTAAAGCCATATCAAACATCATGGGAAAAATTAAGATTCAGCAGTTTCCAAGGTTAAATGAAAAACTTAATTTTATCCTAGTTTAGTTTATTATAAATTTTGATATAGTAATCAGGAATTTACACCGTTTCTAATGTTAATTAACATTATTGAAAACCAGTACTAATGATAATGATTATTATGTGTAGCACAGTTCTTTGTACATAATAGATAAGCAATAAAATCTGTAATTTTATTTCAAAGGAAGTACTTAGAGCTCATAGCAAAGCATTTTATGTTCTCTTATTGGGAAACACTATCATTTGTTGCAAGTTAGACCTCTGTAAATAGTGAGCTATTGGGACTAATCTAAATATTAGGAAACATTTGTCTTGAATGTACAAGAGTTAGGATGGAACCTATATTCTACTCTTACTTGGAGAGACTACTTGGAGAGATTACTGAGTGTAAATTGAACAGTGAAAGATGAAAGTTGATTATAGAAGAGAGATAGTTATAGATATGTAACTAAAATCACTGCATTATACTAATCCTGCTCTTCCTCTTAGTATCCTCTATTTCCATTATCCATATACAAGGTTGGACAATTAATTTTGTAAACTCATCCTAGAAAAAGTGCTACATACCTCATTGCTGAATATCACTACGGTCTCCTTCCAAGTACTCCCCTTGGGATGCTATACACCAATGCCCGCACCTAGTCCACCCTTCAAAGCAATTTTGGAACTCTTTTTCTGGAACAGCCATCAGAGCTGTCAACATATTACCCTTGATATACTGAATGTCATCAAAATGTCTTCCTTTCAATATTTCCTTTATTTTCAGGTAAAGAAAGAAGTCATTGGGGGCCAGATCAGGTGAGTAGGGAGGGTGTTCCAATACAGTTATTTGTTTACTGGCTAAAAACTCCCTCACAGACAGTGCCATGTGAGCTGGTGCATTGTTGTGATGCAAAGCCATGAATTGTTGGTGAAAAGTTCACGTCGTCTAACTTTTTCACGCAGCTTTTTCAGCACTTCCCAATAGTAAACTTAGTTAACTCTTCGTCCAATTGGTACAAATTCATAATGAATGATCCCTCTGATATCAAAAAAGGTTAGCAACAGCATTGCAACAAGTTTACAAACTTAATTGTCAGACGTCTTTATCACCCTACCTGGAAAATGGCCAATGAGAGAGGTTTGCCCTCCCCTCCAGTCTCCCATCCTCACCTTTAGGGTATTAAGGAGGGTAAGGCACCCCTTTAGCATACACAGATTACACTAGAATTTCCAGGAATATTAATTTAGAACATCTGCTGGGCATCTGTGGGATTCAAAGATGAATATCTGGGAGATGGATAGAATTTTTTCTAAACACATTAATTTTGGGAGGCAGTTGTCCGTCATTAAAGTAATAGCCATCACAGTGAGTTCTGTTTGTTTACACTTCTTTTTCAAAAGTGATGTGAAAGCATGTCTTGTCAGGAGACCACTTCATGGACGGTGTAGTGGCCTTACCACTGCACTGTACATGTCAAGCTGCCGCTGAATAATATTATATGTCAACTATAATTTAACATATATATAGTCATGGGATGTGGAATATAGTGTGGGGATGGAGTCAATGGAATTGTAATAGATATGTATGATATCGGGGGTAGGGGTAAAGGGGAGAGAGGAGGGGTAGTCACTTTGTAAGGGGTGAAAAAGATAACTATTGCATTGTTTTGTACATCTGTAACTAATAATAATAATAATAATAATAAAGTTAAAAAAAGGTGATATGAAAGCAAGTGAGTGTACTTGCAAGTAATTTCCAATATATATAGAAAGGGAGATAGATAATTACAAAATTACCTTAAGTTCTGTTCCAGTTTCCTCTGGGAAAGGAGAAAACAGTGATACAATTTTCATACTAGTACAGGTAATTCCACTCAAAGTTCATAGCCTGACATTGATCATTAAATTGTATATCAAAGACTAGTTTGTTTTTTTTTTGGTTATTCCCATTCTCCTTTTTAATGTGTGTCCTATGGTTAAGTGGTGACATTTCTCTTAGCTTCAGTTGCTCCATCTATGAAATGGAGAAAGCATACCTTTTTAAACTATGTCTCAGAGTTGTTGTAAGGCTCAAACAAGTTAATTTATAAAAAGGTGGTATCTAATTTATAAAGCATTAAAAACATAAGGTTCTATTTTTATTAGCACTACCTGGGTTTAGCTTTTTCTCTATTCTACAAATTGCTTTAAGATGTTAATCATATAAAAAATGAACTTAAGCTAGTTAGCCCTGCTTTTATATACATGTATTTATTGTAAGGCAAGTGGTGTTTCAGAAAGAAGATCTAGGGTCATTGCATCTTACAAAGGTGAGTGCACATTGTGGAAGCATCATAAATATTAACCACACAAGTAAGATATGCAGGAGTATCTATTGAGATACTGTTCTGTGTCTCTGAAACACCCCTTAGCATGCTTTGAATAATTAATGGATGGTTTTAAAAAATTACTGACAGTAGTGTGAAGCTCATTCATGTCTCTCAGAGCTTTTGGAGTTTCTGGGGATAAATGAATACAAATCTAAAGAAGTATCCTTTTTCATAAAAAAGAAAAGAAAGGGAAAGGGAAAAAAATGATGCAGTTTTCAATAAGTCATCACTTTGTAAGTTAGAATATTTCATTATTTTTGGTCCCAAGGTCAGGTTAATGGGGATCTGGTATGCAGAAAAAGAAAAAAACAACAATGACCCACTCATGCGTGACACCACACATGAGTGCAAGTTCACCGAGGTTAGTTATCTTCTCAAGAAAGGTTGGTCATGGATGGGAATGAGGATGACATTGAGGCTTCACAGAAAACATCTATTTGAATTTTTCAAATCAAAAAGTCTTCCTTCCCATGCTCCACAAATAGGAATCAATTATATATTAGTGCAAAAGGCCATTCGTTGGTTATTGCTAAATTGCAAGTAATAAGAAATTCGACCAATGTAGACAAGAAAGAAGGGATTCCAGAAGAAGAAGCAGCCCTTTCTAAAGGGAAAAAAATGACCAGAGTGAATGCAGAAAAGCTTAAAACCTCAAGCAAGTGACAATGTAATGAGCTTTAGACATGGAGACAGCGAAGCTCTGGAAGGACTGTCAATGGCCATACAGTTTAAACCTCTGCCTTTTGAGATGAAGTATCATCTTATTCCAGTATTATAGGTAAGGTAATTTATCTAAACTAAGATGGGGTTAGCGTCCCAAGGGCACACATTAAGTGGTGGAATATAAATTGATGAAAAAATCAGCCCATTGATACTCAGAGAGAATGTGAATTCAGTAGTTGGAGAAATGCCAGAGAGTTCACTAAGGGACATTTAAGGATTTCTGCCCTTGGTCAAACACCCTCCTCCCCATCCTAATGTTCTACTGGACACATACAAGGAGCTCTGTGCATGTGTGTTACTGGCTCCTTTTCAAATAATCTTTTGAAGTGTGCTTACTGATGACCTACACAGTTCCAATCTTCCTTCTGTTGAGTATTCAGAATCTCTCCTAGTCTGAGTCTCAGGAGAGATCCCCTCCACTGCTGACCACCAGTTAAGTAGTAGAATGAGTCTCTGGCCATCCCTCTGTGTGTAATGAAACCTGTGATTTTGGTGTGTTAAGGATTGGCATGTGGTGGGATCCAAGCTCCTGGCTGGAACAATCAATCTCTCCTTCCTTCCTACAATGCAGTTTCAGTTTTTTAAAAAATGACATCACAATTTATTATTTAAACAGCTTTATTGAGGTATAATTGATACACAAAAAGCTGCACATATTTAGTATATACAATTTGATGAGTTTGGACATGTGCATACACCCGTGAAACCATCACCACAATCAAGGTGATAAACATACTTATCACCTCCAAAAGTTTCCTTGTACCCCCCCTTTGTTGGTAGGAACACTTAACATGAGATCTGCCCTCTTCATATGCAACTTATTTTCTTAATAAACTTTTCAATTTACTTTCAGATTTACAGAAAAGTTACAAAGATAGTACAGATAGGGCCTGCATACCTTCTAGTCAGTTCCCCTAATGTTAACATCTTACATAACCATCCATGTTATATTTGTCAACACTAAGAAATTAACATTGATGCAATTCTATTAATGCCATTGATTGATTTTATCCAGATTTCACCAGTGTTTTCACTAATCTCTGCTCCAGGATCAAAGGGATGCTTTTGAAACTTAAGTTGCACGATGTGTTTCATCTGCTCAAAATTCAACAATGGCTCAGTATTCCACTCAAGGTAAAAGCCAACATCACACAGCAGAGTACAATGTACTACATATGAGGTGTGACAATTAAGTTCACGACCTTATTGCAATGATGTTGCTAACCTTTTTTGGTATCAGAGGGATTCTTCATTATGAATTTGTACCAACTGGACAAACAGTTACCCAAGTTTACCATTTGGAAGTGCTGAAAAGCCTGCGTGAAAAAGTTAGACGACCTGAACTTTTCGCCAACAATTCATGACTCTTCCATCACAACAATGCACCAGCTCACACGGCACTGTCTGTGAGGGAGTTTTTAGCCAGTAAACAAATGGCTGTAGCCAGTTCCAACTGTAATGGAACACCCTCCCTACTCACCTGATCTGGCCCCCAGTGACTTCTTTCTTTACCTGAAGATAAAGGAAATATTGAAAGGAAGACATTTGATGCCATCCAGGACATCAGGGGTATTGTGATGACAGCTCTGATGGCTGTTCCAGAAAAAGAGTTCCAAAATTGCTTTGAAGGGTGGACTAGGTGCGGGCATTGGTGTATAGCATCCCAAGGGGAGTACTTGGAAGGAGACCATAGTGGTATTCAGCAATGAGGTATGTAGCACTTTTTCTAGGATGAGTTCCAGAACTTAAATGCCTGATCTATTACATCATTTTTTCTACAACCAGTTATCTTTCTGGCCACTTCTCTTAACTCTTCTTCTTGCCCACCTTTGTCATTTACAATTGATCTTTTGACTGGTCTCTAAATAGGGCAGTTACACCCCTGCCTCAGGATTTACAGAAAAGTTGCAAAATTAGTATGGAGAGTTGCCATATACCCCACACCCAATTTCCCTTATCCTTAACATATTACTATGGCACACTAATTACAACTAAGAATCCAACATTTGTACATTAAGATAGGGCCGGCTGAATGGCGCGGTGGTTAAGCGCTGGCTTGAGAAGCCAGCGGCCCCGGTTGGATCCCACATATGACGGACAGTGACACTGCCCTCAAAAAAAAAATAAAAAAGATAAACTCCATACTTTGTATTTGGATTTGCATTTTTTCCAAGAGCACATGGAGTATACTGCATTACATTGAAGTCATGTCTCCTTAGCCTCCTTTGATGTGTGACAGTTCCTCAGACTTTTCTTTGTTTTTTATAGCTTTGACAGTTTTGAGAAATGCTCATTACATATTTTGTGGATTACCTCTCAGTTTGGGTTTGTCTGATATTTTTCTCATGGCTCAACAGGGATTATGGGGTTGGGGGAGAAAAACCACAGAGGTAAAGTTTCCTTTTCATTACATCATATCAAGGGAACATGTCGTTGAGATGAATTATCACTGTTTTTTGGGTTTTTTTTTTTTTGAGGGCAGTGTCACTGGCCCTCATATGTGGGACCAAACCGGGGCCGCTGGCTTCCAAAGCCAGCGCTTAACCACCGCGCCACTCAGCTGGCCCAATATCACTGTTGATGTTGACCTTGATCAACTGGCTGAGATTTTCCTTTTCTCCATACTACATTCTTTTTCTTTTTTTAAGATTTTATTGGGGAATAGGGGAAGGGAACAGTGTTGGGGAATTGGGGAAGGGGAACATTGTATTTTTCCAGGACCCATCAGCTCAAAGTCAAGTTATTGTTCTTCAATTTTAGTTGTGGAGGGCGCAAGCTCAGCTCTAAGTCCAGTCACTGCTTTCAATCTAGGTGGGGTGGGGTGCACAGCCCACTACCCCATGGGGGAGTTGAATTGGTAAAATTTTTGTTAAGAGCATGCGCTCTCACTGGCTGAGCCATCTGGCCCACCCTTTGGAAGCTCACCCGCAGCTCAGCTCGGGCACAACTCACTGGCTCATGTGGGAATCAAGCCGGCGACCCTGCTGCTCAGAGCTTGCGCTCTAACCAACTGTACCAGCCAGCCCACCCTTCCATACTACATTCTTTGGAAGGAATTCATTATGTGTAGCCCAAACTTAAGGAGTACAGAGTTATGTTCTACCTTCTTGAGGATGGAGTATCGATGTAAATTATTTGGAATTCTGCATGGGAGGTTTGTCTGTTCTCCCCCATTTATTTATCTATTCAATCATTTATTTATATCAGTATGGATGTATGGAAATTTATTTTATAGTTTGGGTTATAATCCAGTGCCACTTTATTTCTTTTGTTGCTCAAGTTTTCCCAGCTTTGGCCATTGGGAGCTGTTTCAGTGAGCTCCTTTGTCCCTTGCACATGCCCAGAACTTTTTTTTTTAACTACTTTCTTTCTTTTAAAAAAGAAACTTTATTGGGGAATGATATGTTTTTTCCAGGGCCCATCAGCTCCAAGTCCAGCTGTTGTCCTTCAGTCTTAGTTGTGGAGGATGCAGCTCAGCTCCAAATCTAGTTGCTGTTTTCAATCTAATTGGGGGTGGGTGCAGCCCACCATCCCATGTGGGAATTGAACCGGCAACCTTGTTATTAAGAGCATGCGCTGTAACCAACTGCACCATCTGGCTGCCCACTGGCAGCTCAGCAGCAGCTCAGCTGAAGTCTTTGCCTTCAATCTAGTTGTGGAGGGCGCAGCTCACTGGCCCACGTGGGATTTGAATTGGCAGCCTTGTTGCTCAGAGCTCACGCTGTGACCAACTGAGCCACCTGGCCATCCCTGGAACATTTGTTTTGTAAACACTCCCTTACTTTCTGGCACTACAAGATGCTCCAGGCTCGTCTTGTATATTCTCTGCCTCTGTCCTACAATCAGCCATTTCTTCAAGAAGCCCTTGTTGTTTTTACTGGGGAATGGTATTGGAAACCAAGATCTGGGTGCTGATTATGTTCATTGCTACTGTGATGTAATTGCATCTAGGCCATCTCAGTGAGCAGAACTAAGAATATATGTATATGTGTGTGTATGTATGTATACATATCTCAGGGGTGCCAAAAAAATGTATACAAGTAGACACTTTGGTCAACGTTGCTCAGGCAGTACTTCACTGTAATTACAAGTGTCTGGACACTGATGGTAACCACTTTGAGCACCTCTTGTAATTGCAGAAGTCAAACGTGACATGTATTCATCTTTTGTTATTGGTATATATTGAGTATTACAATTTTAATAGTTTTTTTTCCTTTCTTAAAATGTGTATACATTTTTTTGGCACCCTCTGTATATATTTTCATCATTTTTTTGTAGTTTTCCACATATATATCTTGTATATATTTTGTTAATTTTATACCTAAGTACTTTATTTTTTGTTGTTACTATAAATGGTATATGTGTATTTTTTTTTAATTTCAAATTCCATTTGTTCATTGCTGATATATGGGGAAGCTGTTGCTGTTGACTTTTGCTTATTTATCTTGTGTCCTGTGCCTTTCCTAAGCACATTAGGCATGTGAGTTCCAGGGTTTAATTTGTGTTTTGTTTTATTGCTTGTTTTTATGTAGGTGCTTTAGCGTTTTGTCAGTAAGCATTCACTATGTCTGCAAATAAAGACAGTTTTATTCCTTACTCTCCAATCTGGGTAACTTTTAGTTATTTTCCTTGCCTTTCTGCATGAGTAGTACGTCTAGTACAATGTTGAGTAAGAGTTGTAAGGGAAGATAAATATCCTTGCCTTGTGCCTGACCTAAGGGAAAAAGCATTTAGTCTCTCACCATTAAGTTTGATGTTAGCTGTATGTTTTTCTTTTTTTTAAATTAAAGTTTATTGGGGTGACAATAGTTAGTAAAATTATATAGGTTTCAAGTGTACAATTCTGTAATATATCATTTATATATCAGAATGTGTGCTCACCACCCAGTCAGTTCTCCATCCATCACCATCTATTTGACACTGTTTAGCTGTAAGTTTTTAATGCCTACCTTTATTAGGTTAAGAAAGTTTCCTTCTAATCCTAGGTTTTTAGAATTTTTATCACGAGTGGGTATTGTATGTTACTTGCTTCTCTTCTGCATCTATTGCAATGATCATGTGATTTTATTTTCCTTAGCCTGTTAATATTGTGAAATAAATTGATTGATTTAGGAAGGTTGAACCAGCGTTGCATCCTGGGATGAACCCCACTAGGCCATGGTGCATAATTCCTTTTATGCGTTGTTGAATTTAACTTGCTAATATTTTATTGAAGATTTTTACATCTATGTTCATGAGATATAATAGTCTGTCATTTCCTTTCCTTGCATGTCTTTCTCTGGTTTTGGTATGAAGTTATTGCTAGCCTCATAAAATCAGTTGGAAAGTGTTCTTCCTCTTCTATTTTCTGGAAAACATTGTGTAGTATTAGAATTATTTATTTTTTATAATGTTTGGTAGAGTTCACCAGTTAAATCATCTGGGCCAGGTATTTCTTTTTGGAAGAGTTTTTACTACTAATTTGATTTTGGTAGATACAGGTTTATTTAGGTTACCCATTTTTCTTAAGGGAATTTTGGTTGGTTGTGTCTTTAAAGTAATTGGTCTATTTAATCTAAGTTGTTGAATTTATGGGCATAGGGTTGTTCATAGTATTCTCTTACTATCCTTTTAATATTCTGGAATCAGTAGTGATAAGCCCTCTTTTATTATTGATATTGGTACCTTGTGTCTTTCCTCTTTTTAATTTTCTTTGGTTGGCCTTGATTGCTAGAGTTTTATAAACTTTATAAGTTTTTTCTCTGTCTGCTTTAAATATTTTTCTGTCTTTAGTGTTCTGTAGTTTGAATATGGTAATGCCAGGTGTGTGCGTGCGTGTGTGTATGTGTGTGTGTGTGTGTGTGTGTGTGTATTATACATGTATCCTGCTTGATGTTCTCTGAATCTCTTTGATGTTTAGTCTGGCGTTTGTCACTAATTTTAGAAAATTTTCAGCCCTTATTTCTTCAAATATTTATTTTGCTCCAGTCTTTCTTCTAATATTCCAATGTTGCATATGTTACACTGTTTCATACAGTTCCACAATTCTTGACCTCTGTTCTTTGGGGTTTTTTATTTTTTTCCATTTATTCTCTTTGTATTTTAGTTTGGGAAATTTATATTGACCTATCTTGAAGGTCACTGATTCTATTGTCAGCCTTATCAAGTCTACTCAAAGAAATGCCTGAAAGGAATTTTTCTTTTGTTACTGTGGTGTTTTGTTTGTTTCTAGAATTTCCTTTTGGTACTTTCTCATAGCTGCTATCTTTCTGCTGACCTCTGGTTTTGCATGATGCCCACCTTTCCCATTGGATCCTTAATACATTAATCATAGTTATTTTATATTATCTGTCTGATAATTCTAATATTAATTTCATATCTGAGTCTGCCAATTGCTATATGTCTTCAGACTTTTTTGTTTTGTTAGCCTTTGGCATGCTTTGTAAGACATGTTATACAGAGTGCTAAATATTGTGTGAAATAGACCCATAATGGGAGAGTTTATTTTCATCTGGCCAGGAGATTGGTTGTATTTGGTGTTTGTTGTAGTTATAGGTACCAGAGGTTTCAAATTCCTCCAGTGTTCTTGGTTTTGTCTCCCCTCTTGCCTTTTAGAGTTTCTCTTTGCACTGCTCCTTAGACAATCTGCCTCTTTCTGTTCTCCCATCTATAATCCAGGATTACTCTTCATGGAGGCTTATTATTATGGTAGTGGTAGGGTGTGTGGGAGGGGAAGTTTTCTCCAATCATCTGAATAAATCCTAGTCTTTGGAGTGTACTCTGGGCCTGAGCCTAGGGGATGTGACTTTCACAAATGTTTCTGTTCCTTCTTTAGCATGGAGCTTTTTCAGCCCATGTCTCTAATCTTTCCCTTGCTGCAGCAGTTGTCTTCCAGTGTCCCCAGTCTATGTAATTGACATCCTCTCCTCAGTACATTTAATCTTTTACATTTTTCTTTACATGGTTCAGGGAGGCTGAGGCAATGCAGAGTTCCCTTCATGGAGCTCGAATAGGACTTCGCTGATGCCAACTGTCAGTGTCAGATCTTCTGAAGATGAAACCTTGGTTCCCTAAGAGAGAAGGGCCTGGATGGATTTCACAGTGGCTACTCTTCCCCTCCACCAGCTAGGGCCATTTGGTGAGGATAACGGGGGAGGTTTCTCAGGATTCTTATTCTGTGAAAGCCTGGTAGGTTCCTGTAGCAAAAACATAAAAGTGTGGGCCCCTCCCCACAATTTCAGCTCCAAGGATCTTCTCACTCTCATGATATCCCATAGTCACCCTCCAGCAATTCATTGAATTTTCTAGTTCAATGTACCTTCCAGCTTACATGGCACCTGTCCAGTGGCTTCTGCTTCGGATAAAGACATGCCTGTTTGTCTTCCTGGAGGAGCCCATCTCTCTAGATTTTGGGATGGTAGTTTGCCCGACAATATCAGTTCTCTGATGTGTCCAAGAAAAGTTGTTGATAGTCAGCTTGTCCAGCTTTTTCTTGTTGCAAGGGCAGAAATGAAGGCTTCCAGATTCTTTATATGTCTGAGCTGAAACGAAAGTCCCTGCAATGAAATTTTAATAAATGATGGCATCTTATTTTTAAATGATCAGTCAGTGGTTGTCTTCTAATTCAGATTCTACTGTCCTCTGAGATTCAGACATTTATTATTCTAAACCACAGTATGTAACATCCACAAAATATTTACTCAAGTCATTGAATTAGTTGTTTATTATCGTTTAAGTTGAGAATTGAAATGAATTTAGGAGATTATTTCTCCCATCCCTTTTCATGTTAGAGATTTTAAAATTAATTTTGGGTATTTAACCCACTTAAAGGTCATTCAGAGTTCATGACATAGCTGAAAGTCTGGCTAACTTCCTGATCTACTAACTGTAGAATTGACTAAAAAACACATTACCTGCCATTCCCATTTACAGAAGCTGTAATTTTCAGCAAACTTACGTTTAACCCCTTTATCAGCCTTCTACTGTACATAGTACTAGTTCTTTTAATAATCATATCTTACATTCAGATGAAAAACACTTTTATGCTTGTTATATTTTTGATCTTTTTTGTAACCCAGTCATAAGGAATTATTGTTTTCAGTGAGTTTTAAATTCCTACTGTAAATTCAAAGAAGGTGAATGATTTGTTCGAGCACATGAAGGTGAACAGAGGAAACATCAGGACTGAAACTCAGTTCTCATAGTTTTAATCCTCGTACAGACTCCCCTCCACTTGGGACAACAGCTGCCTTTAGCATGATGCTGACAATTTGATGTAACTGCCTGCACTATTCTTAGTACAAAAGAACGCACACCTGCTCCTCAGCTCTGCACAGTGTGCTTCCCAGGGCAGCCTCCTGCACAAAGTGAGTGCTCAGAAATGCCACCCATCAATCAAACTGCACCCTTCATATGCAGTTCCTTGTAAAGACTACTCTGTTAAACACAATAGGAACAAGCAGGAACCTATTTTGTAGCACTGAATATTATTGGGCTTTCTTGGGGTAGTAGGTGAATATTTATTGGAGTTACCTATGTGTACCAAGTTTTTTGTTACCCAGTTTGGACATAATTCCACTTCCTTTTGTTCTCCTAACATAGCATTTGCTCTTCTGTAAGTTTGCTATTTCTATTTTCAATTGTGGTTAATTGTGGACATAGCTACTTTCCAGGGCTGGAAGCACTTTAAGGAAAGGTATCCTGTCCTATTCATCATTGTATCCACAGGGCTTAACAAAGTGGCTTACTCAGCATGGTATTCACTAACACTGTGCTGTTGAGCAAAAGGTCTTGGTTTGTATTATATTTAGTATATTATATTAGGTTTTAATTCTCAAAATGATGCTGCCGACAGTACTAGACTCTTTCAGCCTTAAATACTCCCTTTAATTTCTGCCCAGGTAAATTCTGGTGCAGTGGGGAAAAAAATATGGAACTCTTAAAAGTTCAGTGTCTTGCATACTCAGCCTGAAGACTTCCAGGGAGGGGTAAGGGTAAATTCACCAAAGCACATATTCAGAGAACTCGGATTGGGTTTTCTCTATTCTGCTTCAGATTTTTTTCTTTCTCCAGTTTACACTCTTTCCTTATCTGCTGTCATCTGATAGAACTCTGCAACTAAGTAGTCTTATTAATCTTATCCCCCGTTTTCCCCAGAAAATATGACTGTTTTAACTTCACGCTCTACCTGTAGGACTGACATGGAGTGAGATATTGTAGAACCGAGACTTTCATACTAATTCAGTGGGAAAGAGCTCCGGAAAGCACAATGCTATCTGCGGAACACCATGAAATATTCCTCTACTAAATTCATTATAAGAATTAAAATAATTCATTTTCTTCAAATATTACTTTGCATGAATAGCACATGTGAAAAGTATTATTGTATATGTATTTTTAAAAATTATATTTTCCAAAAGTTTTGTCATTAATATGCATTCATTACTTGTTTATTCAATTTTGTTTATTCAATTACTTATCCTTGTAATATGTTGCACATCTTGACCAAACTATGTAAGGGAATATAATATCCTGGGTGGCCCCCTCTAATAGTCATCCAAGCCTACTCATTCTAGGAATCTTTATGTAAGAATACCTGCAACAGTTCTTTAACTAAATGTTTGTTTATTTAGCCCTGGAGGATGAGCGTTTACACACACACACACACACACACACCCCTCCATACAACTTTATATAAACATGAATTATATATATATATATATATATATATATATATATATATATATATTTACAAGGATTTTTAATGTAGTCTTTTTCTTTTGATTTTTATTTGCTTCTTTTCTCCTCTTATCTTTCTTACCCCCATTATATTGTCCCAAGAAAGTAACCCACATTAACTACCTTGAATCCTTTACTTTTCTCCACACTAAACTTAGCATATATTAGGTTATATGTACTGCTATAGGGATTGTGTTCCATTGTTTTAAAAAAATTGAATCATACTGTGCAAAGCTTTCTGCATTTTGCATTTATCACTCATTATCATTTACCTTGTCGAGTACACTTGGTGCCAACAAGTCCAACTCTAATTCATTATTTTAAAATATTTTTAATCCCTGCATGTAGTACATGGTGTGGATATGCTACAATTCCACATTCCATGTAATGCAGTTTGTTTTCAAAATTAAAATAAATATTAAACATTATGTGTGTGTGTTTGTGTGTAACACCTCTTATATCCTAAAAATAGGGCTATGGTTCCTATTGGAAAGATTTCCAGAAATGGAATTACTGGGCCAAAGTTACCTGTGAATTTTAACTTTTAATGAATTGGTAGGGTTGAATTGTGTTCTCTAAAAAATATAGTTATATATTAAAGTTATAACCTGTCTTTGCAGATGTAATCAACATAAGATGAGGTCATACTGGATTAGGGTAGGCCCTATTCCAATGACTGCTATCCTTATAAAAAAGAAGAGGTACATTTGGATGCAGACACACAGAGGAGAATGCCATGTGAAGTGAGAGGTGGAAATTGGGGTGATTCATCTACAAGCCAAGGAACATCAGGATTGACATCATCCACCAGAAGCACGGAGGTCTTGTGAGAGAGCGCAGTCCTGCCAACGCCTTGATTTCTGACTTCTAGCCTCCAGCACAGTGAGACAATACATTTCTGTTGTTTGCAGCTACTTTATGTTGTCTCTGGGACTTTGTTAAAGCAGATGTAGAAAAGCAACACACAGATGTTGCAAGAGTAGTATTTCTAAAGACAGGTGTTCTTGTCTTATTTCCTAATATATAGCAGCAATTGTTTTTATAACTATCATTTAGTGTAATATATATTTGTTGTTAGTTTTTGGTAAGAAGTCTACCATAAGTGGTCTCCTTCTTTCCCCCCCGCCACAGCTTTAGAGTCTATGCTACCCAATGACTACAGAGCTTGGATGATTAATAATGATGACAGATCTATTAAATTTTTGGGCTGTGTGTGTCTATAAAAAATATATTTAGGGCCGGTCGAGTGGCATGGTGGTTAAAGCGCTGGCTTGGGAAGCCAGCAACCCCGGTTTGGTCCCACATATGAGGGCCAGTGACACTGCCCTCAAAAATAAATAAAAATAAAAATATATTTACAGCCAATGGTATTTAATTTTCATGTAAGGGCAATTTGTAATTGAAGTACAATTGTCCTGTGAAGAATGCAGAGATTAGGGGCACCGAGCCTGTGCATTTGAAAATGTTCTTTTAAATTTATTTATTTATTTATTTTCCCACCCCGCTCCACCACCACCCTTTGGCAATCATCAGCTTATTCTCTATATCTATGTGTATGTTTTTGTTTTGTTTATTCATTTGTTTTTTTTTGTGTTTTGTTTTTTTTTTAGATTCCACATACAAGTGAAATCACACGGTATTTGTCTGTCTCTGTCTTGACTTATTTAACTTAGCATAATGCCCTCTAGGTTCATCCATGTTGATCCAAATGGCAAGATTTCATTCTTTACTATGGCTGAATAATATTATAGTGTGTGTGTGTGTGTGTGTGTGTGTGTGTAATTTATATATTGCATCTTCTTTATCCATTCATCTATTGATGGACACTTAGGTAGCTTCCATATCTTGGCTATTACTAGTAATGTTGCAATGAACACAGGGGTGCATATATCTTTTTGAATTTGTGTTTTTGTTTTCTTCTGGTAAATACCCAGAAGGAGAATTGCTGGATCATGTGGCAGCTCTATTTTTAATTTTTTAAGTAGCGCCATACTGTTTTCCATACCAGCAGCACCAATTTGCACCCCCACCAGCAGTGCATGAGAGTTCTCTTTTCTCCCCATCCTTTCCAACACTTTTTGATTGTAGATTTATTGATGATAGCCATTCTGACAGGTCTAAGGTGGTATCTCATTGTGGTTTTTATTTGCATTTTCCTGATGATTAGTGACCTTGAGCATCTTTTCATATGTCTATTGGCCTCTATGTCCTGTATGTCCTCTTTAGAGAAATGTCTATTCAAGTCCTCTGCCCATTTGTTAATTGGGTTGTTTGTTTGTTTTTGTTGTAAAGTGTATGAATTCCTTATATATTTTGGATATTAACACCTTATTGGATGTGCCATTAGTCAATATCCTTCTCCCATTCACTAGGCTGTCTTATTGTTTTCCTGTGCAAAACCTTTTTAGTTTGATATAGTCCCACTTGTTTACTTTTCCTTTTGTTGCTCTTGCCAAGGAGACATATCCAAAAAGATATTGCTAAGAGAAATGTCTGAGAGGTTACTACCTATGTTTTCTTCCAGGAATTTTATGGTTTCAGGTCTTACATTTAAGCATTCAATCATTTTTCAGTTTATTTTAGTGTATGGTATAGGTCCAATTTCTTTTTTTTCTTTTGCATGTATCTGTCCAGTTTTTCCAACATCACTTATTAAAAAGACTATCTTTACCCCATTATATATCCTTGTCTCCTTTGTTATGGTCTCCTTTTATTCATGTTTTATGTAGTGCTTTTAGTAATAAGACTCTGAGGTTTATCAAATGATTATTTAGCATTTACTGATATTATCATGAGGCTTTTCTACTTTAGTTTTTGATATAACAGATTTTGTTGATCGCTTTTATGATAATTGATCCATCCTTGCATTTGTGGAATAAACCCCATCCAGACATATTGTGCTATTTTTCTGACTTTATCTATAAGTGATGTTGGGCTACTTTTAACTGCTGTTATCGGGTATAATATTAAAGTCTTGTTGGCCTCATAAAATACATTGGAGAGCCTTTCATTCTTTCTATTCATCTGAAATACTTTAGATTATATTGAAATTAACTTTTTCCTCTTAATATCATATAGACCTCACCAGTAAAGCACTCTGGGTTTTGTGACTTAAAAAAATAGTTCATTTGAAAATATTTAAACTTTTACTAGAGTGGAAGGAACAGCTTCATACCCCCTACTACCCAGCTTTAACTCAAGTTGGAGTTTAGCTAGCACAGAAAATGAAACACCAAGTGATGGTCTGTGATTTTTCAAGTAAATTTTATGATACCAATGGGTTTCAATTCTTTTGCCAAAGCTAGACATTTTGCCCAAGCTATGAAATTAAAATAAAATAATCTATTACTTCCCCTGTTGTCTTCTGAGGTAAATTCATCAAGCATTAATTGAGGGTTATAGAATGGCACACCCTGCCTTCAGAGGGTGGGGACTATAGGCTAGAATTGGGCTGAAGTCCTGACTCGTTAAGTTCCTAATAACTGAATTTCAAATTCCTCATCTGTACAGTGGGGAAAGAATAGTGTCTGCTTCATAGAATGGCTGTGAGGATTAGGTGAGATGGTACATGTATGCACAAGACACAGAAGGTGGGTACTGTGAGTCGCCACACAGACACTTGCTTCAGGACTGAGACACACATTCTTACAGCTGCTGAGAGTTGACTGATGATGGCTCAGAGATGAGTCCTTCCTTGGGACTTGCTCTCACTTGCAGGGAATTCATTGAACAAGGTTGTACCCATCTTGAGGGTCAGCACAAAGCCAAAAGTAGTTCCATTTTGTCTGGCCCTTTTGCTTCAATTCAGGACAACTCAGAAGGGCCACCCAGCTTCCAAGCTGCCCGTGACATTGGCAGAGCCCTCTGTTGCAGCTGCTGTGCTCACATTCTCTTGCTCCCCAGTCCTGTTTCCCTCATGCCCTCACAGGAGTCAGTAATAAAGAGAATTTCCAATAAAACTACTGCACACAACTTCTGCCTCAGAGTCCGTTTCTGCGGGGAGTGTAGCCGAAGACAGTGCTTAAAACAGGGCCTGGTAAACATTTAATAAATGCTAACTGTTACTCTGAACGACTGTTGTAATTATCATAGATTTCAGGTAGTGCTGAGCCTTTCCTGCTAACCTAAGAAAGTCTGTCCCAAAGTACAGTGGTGGGGTTCCCTCTCTACTGGAATCACATTTGCTTCACACTGGTGCTTTGTGGTCTGACTCGGAGCACAGTGATGATGTAAGAAATTTTATAGCTCCTCACACACAGAGCATTTCTCCACCTGAGCAGAGTAATGGCATTTATTATGAAACACCATTAAATACCCACCAAGAAGCCGTAGAATCGGGCATTTGTGTTTGGTAATCCAGCCCAGCAAGCTGGATGCCTATGTTGGTGCAAGAACTCATTTGATGCCAAAAGTTAAAGGGAAAAACAAAATTACCTGAAGTTAAAATATTGAGAAAATATTGACTAACATTTTCTATAATTCTGAATTTAGTCATGAACCTCCCTGGTCCAGCTTATAGGAGCCTACATGGAAATCTCAGTGTGTGGGTGTGTAATGTGGTCCTATGGGGGTAAGTGCAGACTGTTTGAAATATATACGCACATATGTTTCATTCAACATATGTACATCAAAGAAGTGAATCAGTCAATTATGTGGCTATTGTGGAAAATTGAAGATGAGTGATGGTGCCTAAATTTAGTTCGATGGGGGTGGAGTATTTTTAATAATTTGACTTTATTTTTTCCAAAACTGCCTACAGAGCATATTGAACACCCATCCCAGAATACTCTCAACAGCAATTTACAGAAATATCAGAAAAACCTGGTAGTTTCACAATTTGTCATCAACATGACTTTTTAAACTTTATTACCATTATCTTATTTAATTTTTTAGTTCAAACTTCTAACTTATCAACTTCAAGCTACATGGTTTCATTGTTCTATAGGCAGTGATAACAGGGTCTTTTGTCTGTACTGAAAGGAAAATTTATTGTAAACAGGAGAGCATTTTTCTTTTTTTTAATTAAAATTTGTTGGGGTGAAAATGATTAGTACAATTACATAGATTTCAAGTGCACAATTATATAATACATCATCTATATATCATGTTGTGTGCTCACCACCGAGTCAGTTCGCCTTTCATCACCATACATTTGACCACCTTTACCCTCATTTACTAGTTCCCTCCTCCCTTACCCTCTGGCAACCACTAAACTATTATCTGTGTCTATGAGTTTTTGTTTATTTGTTTGTCTTGTTCCTTTGTTGTTTTCAATTTTATACCCCACATATCAGTGAAGTTATATGACACCCTTTTGAAAGCTCATTATTAAAGTTTGGCTCTCTATGCCTCACACTTCTGCTAAAGTTTAATGGTTTAATTATGTCAACGATCAATTAAATCTGTGTTAATAGTCCTTTGAGAATCCCTAAAATCCTCAGCAATGCAGAAAGGATAAGCGAGACTGATAGGACAATGGGGTTATATACTGAACCAGGAAACAATATTTGCATTTTGTATTAAGCATTTCAAGGGGGAAAAATAAAGCCAATGCCTTTAATTATCTAAACTAGATATGTATAGATGATGAGCCAAATGAAGAGATCTGTAATTTCTACCTAAACATTGGATGATATAAAAAATGAGGTTCCCAAGTTAAGCATACTGCCCAAATAACAAATATTTGTTACCTTTTTGCAGCCAATTTAATAAAAAAATCTGATTTAAAAAATAACACAAAAACTTTTTAGTAATAATTCAATACAGATTGGTTGTTCCTAGCAGGCTACATTCACATTTATGCAAATTCTAACATAATACAAACTATTAGTAATAATAAACATGTGTAGCTTTAGAGGCACATTTAAAGTGTTTTTAATACTTTATTTCCTTATTTATTTTGCATTCAATATTATTTTATATTAATTTCTGGTGTACAGCATAGTGGTTAGACATTTATATAATTTATGAAGTGATTCCCCAGATTAGTGTAGTACCCACCTGGCACTATACATAGTTGTTAAAATATTATTGACTATATTCCCTATGCTTTATTTTACATCCCCATGACTATTTTGTAACAACCAGTTTTACTACTTAATCCCTTCCCCTTTTTCACTCACTCCCACCCCCCTACCATCAAAATGTTCTCTGTATCTATGAGTTTGTTTTTGTTTTCTTTGTTTGTTTTGTTCTTTAGACTCCACATATAAGTGAAATCACATTGCATCTGTCTTTCTCTGTCTAACATACTCCACTCAGCACAATACCCTTCAGGTCCATCCATGCTGTCGCAGATGGCAAGAACCCATTCCCTTCCATGGCCAAGCAATATTCCATTGTATGAATATATATGTACCACCTACTCCTTATCTATTCATCCACATTTAAATGTACAAGAGGGAAAAAGAATTGGATAAATTATTTTAAAACACTACTTGTCCCTAAAGCAGCAGTTTTATTTCATCAATAGTGTGGATGGGCCCTGGAGACACAACAGAGCTATCTCCATTGATAGATTTGCTTGCAATTTGATGTTTACAATCATATTCCAATTTGGACACTTTCAAATAAAGAGTAAGAAGTCAAGAGGAGGGAATTACAAAAACTTTTGGACGTGAAAAAACATGGTTTTAGAGACTATTTGACTGGTAAGTATAATTAATCTCATGGCCAGGAAGTTTTTTCAAAGTATACTATGGCATGTGCCAAACCAGAAACTGGAGAATCAAATGTGATGTCCTCTGTGTGCCCTGCCTGTTCTTTGAAACCAGAGCTATAAAACTATTGGAATTGCTACATCAGGAGAACAGAATCATCCAGAATCCTCCCACGGGCAGTTCAGAGTTGGCCTTCAGATTTTTCTCCAAGTATATATCCTTCTACAGGATTGCAGTCAAATCTTTAAAAAAAAAAGTCTTATTCAACAGGATCTGAAATGGCTTTAATAATAATTCAGGTACATGATCATCTAAAAAATCTGGATGGACCCTAGTAAGAGTGATGAAGGACATATTCTAACTGAAAATCAGCATATATGTGGTAATCACTTGCTATGAACAGGGAGGGAAGATGTAAAAATCTAGTATTTGTGGAGTGTCAAATTCGTGTTGAGCCGATCCTAAGAAATTCTACATACACCATGTTAATTACTCCTCACAGCAACCCAGGGAGACCTGTATATGTGTCTTCATTTTGACAGTTGAGAAAAACGGGGTTTACAGAGTCACAAGCTGAGAAGCAGGAATAACCTTTAGTGTGATATAATATAAGCACCCCCACCCTCCTCAAAGAATCTGCAGACTGATTGGAGAGAAGAGACACAAATACTCAAAATAAGAAGTTATCTATGTCAGAGTGGACATTGTACTGACAGGGAATACTTAGCATATCATCTGTTATATAGTATTTATACTGTATTTGGGAGAAACAGGAGTTCAGAAAGAACTGTCCTGATGTTCAGGAAAGATACAGTGGGTGAAGTGGGATTCAAATTCAATGAAGGGTCTTTGAAAAATTAGTGTAGTTTATCTAAACAGAGAGAATGTGAGAAGCATTGCCAGTCGTGGAACATGCATATCCAAAGGCCCATAGATGGCTAATCAAAGATGGGTTAGACAGAAAATGGTTGACCAATGTGATTATAAGAGTTTTGTGGGGGGCCGGCTGAGTGGCACATTGGTTAAGAGCTGGCTTGGGACTAAAGCTCTGAGCAGCAGGGCTCCGGTTTGGATCCCACATGAGGGCCAGTGACGTTGCACCCTCTACAGCTAAGATGGTGAGCAACAGCTCCACCTGGAGCTGGGCAGCTGTGAGTCCCCGGGACGGCATAGCTGCAGCCCCTGCTGCAGTGGGCTGCCATAGACTACAGTGAGCAGCCAGCAGCCGTTGTGAGCTGCCAAGAGCCACCGTGAGCTGCCTCACCCGTAAAGAGCGCAATGATGATACCAACATGGGCCAGTGAAGCAACGTCCTCCACAACTAGACTGAAGAACAAAAGGACAACTTGTCTGTTCCCCTTCCCCAGTTCCCCAACACTGTTCCCCTCCCCCAATTCCCCAATAAAATTTTTAAAAAAAGTTTAATAGGATGAAAAGCTAACAGTAAAGTTAAATTTAGTTTACAGATATTATATTTCAGCTCGTATTACACTTTGTATAGTATTTGTAGAAGAATCAACTGAGGTATCCTATTAGTCTGACATGGACACGAGAGAGGGGGCAGTGTGGGTGATACCAATAAAAATTTTATAAACCAGATATTTTTGCTATAGATTTAAGATTGGGAGATTTTTGAATATGGTTAAGTACATCTAATTAAACTTTCTCTATTTTTACAACCTATGTTAGTTTCATATCACCAATCTAGCAAATCACCATAAACTTGGTATCTTGAAACAACACAAATTTACAATCATACAACTATGAAGGTTACAAATTTGAAATGGCCCTCGCTAGGGTAAAGTGAAGATGCCAGCAGAGCTGCATCCCTCCTGGGAGCTCTATGGGACAATTCATTTCCTTGCCTTTTCCAGCTTCTAGAGACTGCATTCCTTGGCTCATGGCCTCCTTCCAGTCACATGCTGACCTCCGCTTCTCTTATCACAGTTTCTTTGCAAACTGACTGTACTGCCTCCCTCTTTCCCTTAGAGGGACTCTTGTGATTGGGCCCACCCAGATAATCCAGGTTGATCTCCCCATCTCAAGACACTTAATCACATCTGCAAATCCCTTTTGCCATGTAAGACAACATAGTCACAGGTTCCTGGGATTAGTACATGGGCATCTTTGGGTGGCCATTATTTTGCCTATCATATTAACACATGGCAAAAACACATACTTTCATTTTAGATCCATCCATCCATCCATCTATCCATCCATCCATCCATCCATCCATCCATTCTAAATGGGGAAATGCAGCATATGCGTAGATGTGAGTTGACTGTTATCTCTGTGTTGACTGTGTCACTTTGAGCATCCATTAAACCCTTTGAGTCTCAGCACTGTCATTTAAAAAACTGAGGAATTTTACCCATCTCTAAGTTCTGTTGTGGAGATTAATGAGATAATGTAGGTGAAAATATACAGAGCAGTGCCTATTATAACTATTAACAAAAATAGTAATAATAAGAATGGCATTCTGTGGTGAGTGCCAAAATTTTTAATAAATGTTATTTATACTGAAACACATAATATAGGCATAGACATAGATGGGACAACTGTTATTAAATCAAAGAGAATTCATTTGAAATGCAATAAAATCATTGTTGAGAATAATAGGGTTTCTTTATTCAGGTTTCTTATCGAGTTTTTCTCAACTTCGTAACTGATGAGGGTTCTCAACATTTTTGAAGGTATTTTCTTAACAGAAATAGAGTTAGGTGATTTCCAGGGTTACAATAAGTCATCAGAAATTCAGATTGATCCTGGCGTTGGTATGCTCAACGCCAATCTTCTAAGGATGCCTTTGGGTGAGTGGGGTTCACTTTCAGTTCAGGCAGATCCTCTTAAAATTATACCAAAATCAATGGAGAAGATGTTTGGTAGCATACTCATATCCTAATGTTCACACTTAATGATAGCCACAGACACTTACAACGTGATCCGTACTCATGAATCCTTGAATATCTTTAAATATTCTAACATAATTCCCACCAAATAGTTCTAAGATTCTTCAGGATAAGTGATTTCTTTGATTTCAAAGCAGCTTAGTAATGAGAAATAAATGCAATCTTCACATGTCATCTGGTCCATCCATATGTCCAGTTTGCATCTACATACTTGCGCTTCTGTGAATAAATAAGCACACAATCTTATTTTGAATATTCTTTAAACTTAAAGTTTTATGTTCATTGTGTTCCAAGCCTTTTATCACCAAGAAAGTAAAGTTTTGTAAGCCACTAGGGGAGAGAGTGGGGGGCTCAACAAATTGGATCTTTCAGAGTTCTTGAATTCCCCCCAAGAGTATGGTTTAAGAAAATATCTCAGTAAAGCTTTCAACCTTGACATTTGACTGCATTAAAATAAGCAAAATGTCCAGAATTTATCTCAACATATTAAAAATAACCAATAAATGATCAATGTAGGACACCTCCACCATCACACCTGCAATGATACAACCTGAAAATTTTGCCACAAAAAGTTCTGTGACAAATGCTTTGATGACAGCCAGGTACATAAATTTCCTTTCTTTCTTTCTTTTGTTTTTTAATTTATTTTTTACAACAGTGCAATAGTTATACTTTTTACCCCTCAAAGTGACAACCCTCCTCCCCCAATCCACTTCCCCACTCCCCCACCATATCATACATATCTATTACAACTCCCCTGACCCCACTCCCACACTGTACTCCTCATCCCATGACTCACTCTATCTATCTATCTATCTATCTATCTATCTATCTATCTATCTATCTATCTATCTACATTCAATCACAGTTAACATTCAATATTATACAACATCAGCTTCAGGTGTACAGCACAGTGACCAATCCTCTAACCCATCCCCAAAGCAGTCTCCCCAACAAGACACGCGACCACCTGACACCCCACAAAGCATTCACATTATCAATTATATTCCCAGAACTGCCCCCATATCCCTGCGGCAACATTGTAGTCACCCATATACGCTGTCCAAAACCTTCCCCCTTTCCCTCATCCCCATCCCCTCCCACCAGCAACCATCAGTTTTTCCTTTATATCTGCTTGATACAATTTCAGTCTTCTTAAATTTACTGAGACTTGTTTTGTGGCCTAACATGTGGTCTATCTTGGAAAACGTCCCACGTGCACTAGAGAAGAATGTATATTCTGTTGTTTCGGGGTGAAATACTTTAAAAATATGGATAAAACCCAGCTGGTCTAAAGTGCCATTTAAGGCCATTCTTTCCGTGATGATTTTCTGTCTGGAGGATCTGTCCATTGGTGACAATGGGGTGTTGAAGTCCCCTATTACGATAGTGTTACTGTTGATCTCTGTCTTTATGTCTGTCAAAATCCGTTTTATATAATTAGGAGCTCCTATGTTGGGTGCATAGGTGTTTATTAGGGTTATGTTCTCTTGTTCAATCGATCCCTTTATTATTATGTAGTGCCCTTCTTTGTCTTTTATTGTATTCATCATTTTAAAGTCTATTTTGTCCAAAACAAGTATTGCTACTCCAGCTTTTTTTCTCATTTCCATTTGCATGAAATATCTTATTCCATCCCTTTGCTTTCAGTCTGTGTGTGTCTTTTGCTTTGAGATGAGTCTCTTGTAAACAGCATATACATGGGTCCTATTTTTTTTATCCACTCAGTCACTCTCTGTCTTTTGATTGGAGCATTTAGGCCACTTACATTTAAAATGATTATTGATAAGTGCATGTGTATTGCCATTTTGTTATTTGTATTCCTGGTCTTCCTAGGTTAGCTTGTTTACCCCTTCCTTCTGTTTAAAAAACTTTTAACATTTCCTGCAATGCTGGCTTGGTGGTAATGAATTCCTTAAGCTTATTCTTTTCTGAGAAGCTCTGTATTTCTCCTTCAATTTTAAGAGATAGCCTGCTGGGTAGAGCAATCTTTGTTGTAGGCCTTTATTTTGTGTCACTTTGAATATCTCCTGCCACTCCCTTCTGGCCTGCAGAGTTTTTGTAGAAAAGTCAGCTGTTAGTCTTGTAGGAGTTCCTTTGTACATAACCTGCTGTCTTTCTCTTGCTGCTTTTAGGATTCTGTCTTTGTCTTTTTAACTATGCCATTTTAACTATGATGTGTCTTGGTGCGGACCAGTTTGGGTTCAGCTTTTTTGGAACTCTCTGCACTTCCTGGGCTTGTATGTTGGTTTCTTTCACCAGGGTAGGGAAGTTTTCAGTCATTATTTTTTCAAGTAAATTCTCGAACCCCTGCTTTTTCTTTTCTCCTTCTGGTACTCCTATGATGTAGTGTTGGTGCACATCACCTTGTCCCATAGGGCTCTTAAACTATTTTCATTGTTTTTTATTCTTTTTTCTTTTTGTTGTTCCAACTGAGTGATTTCTGCTATTTTGTCTTGCAAATCACTGATCCAATCCTCTGCTTCATCTAATCTACTGGTGATTCCTTTGAGTGTGTTCTTCATTTCAGTTATTGTATTCTTTAGTTCTAACTGGTTGTTTTTTATGATTTCTCTATCCTTCCTTATGTCCTCACTAAGTTTGTTAAACATTCAAAGTTTAGATACCTCTGTTTCATTTAGTTCCATTTCTAGACGTTTCTTCTGATCTTTTACTTGTGACGTGTTTCTTTGTTTCCTCATTCTGGCTGTTGCTCTGGGATTGCTTTGATGTATTAGAGCACCTGGAAAGCCCCAGTTGGATCACACAGGTGCATAGCTCACAGCCCAACACTCCCAGGAAAGCTCCCAGTCTCAACCTGTTCCAATCAGCTGTTTGCAGATCAGGCAGAGCAGCCTGACAACCAATCACCAGCCTGGCAATTCTGCATGCACAGTGCGGACAGTGGGGACCCGAGGTGGCTTGCACACTCCCGCATATCAATGAACAGCCTTATGGAGCTGGAGGGAACCTGCCAGGCATTTCCCTGGCTACACAGCACAAGCCGTGCAGAGGGTGGGGCTCCAAGGCAGCATGCACGCACACACTCACTCCTGCGCCAATTTCACCAGACCAATGTAGCACCCGGACCTGACCCTCTATGGGAGGGCCCAACATAGACAAAATGGCGCCCTCCTGTACACTACTCATGTGCAAGCTCCACACCAGGGGAACAATGGTCCCAAAACCTACAGCTCCCATGCCAAAGGCGCTCAGTTCAGTCCTTCCCCACAGGCTCCTGGGCCCCGTTCACACAGCTACTCCCTCCACCTGGAACCAGGTGAGTGCTCACTGGTGAGTGAATCCGTGTGCCCCACTGGTTCTCCAGCTGCCCTCAGCCTCACCCAACTGAGCAAAGAGAGTCCTCACTAATTTCTACTGCCTGCTATCTTGGAAGTCCTCTTCCCGGCAAAGGAACTCTGGGCTGGTGAGCTCGTTGTTTGGCCGGAAGGTCTCTCCCCCAACTGGAGAAGCCTCCCCACCGCTCAGGTGTCTCTCACGGGGCTTGCCCTCTCTCGTCTGCGCCCCTCCTTCCAGACTCAATGTGGCCTCCTCTTTAAGTTCTTCGTTTAGAGGTTCTGTTCATCTAGTGTTCTGGGGACTTCCAAGGTTGAATGTTGTATAATTTTTTTTTTTTGAGGGCAGTGTCACTGGCCCTCATATGTGGCACCGAACCGGGGCCGCTGGCTTCCCAGGCCAGCGCTTAACCGCCTCTCCACTCGGCCGGCCCTGTATAAATTATTTGTAATTTTGGTGTGATCCTGGGGAGGCAATTGGCACAGCATCTGTGTATTCTGCCGTCTTACTGGAAGTCTCCTCTTTTTTTTTTTCAATAATGTATATTGGGGTGACAATGGTTAGTAAAGTTACATAGGTTTCAGGTGTACAATTCTGTAATACATCATCTATATATCACATTGTGTGTTTACCACCCGGAGTCATTTTTCCTTCCATCACCATATATTTCACCCCGTTTATCCTTATCATAACTTTTTCTTTTGATGTATTTCTTTCTTTGCTTTACTTAAAATGTTTCCACTTTTCAATGTAAGCATGAAACCTGTGACCCATTGAATCTGTTTCTTTGTTTAAACAGCTAGAATTGCTTACCAGCTGTACCTTGTGTTCTACTAAACTGGTGTGATATAGCTAGTGAAGTAATGCTTTCCCTGATAATCCCAGATGGGCTGCATGTGGCCTCAGGCCATAGGCTGGAGGGACCAGACCCAAAAGACTCAGAGTTGTATCCAGTTAGGGTGTATTTGGGGGTAGGTGAATGTACCATTTGACTGTATGGAACCAATAAACAATTGAGCTGAAGATACAACATGGAAAAATTACCATTTATTAAATACCTTGTATGCTGAGTCCTTTTCTAAGAACTACACATGCACAATTATATTATCTCTTCCTAACAATAACTCTTAAACATATTTACTATTATTCTCACTTTATTCATTCATTTTCAAATCTGTGTTAAGTGCCTTCTGTGTGCCTGCACTGTATGAGTTTGTGGGGCCACAACGAGGTGCACATGCCCTCAGCCTCATGGAACTTCCAGATGATGAAACTGAATTTTAGAACTTTGAAGGAATTTGCCTATGGCTATACAATTATTAGTGGAGGAGCTGGGATTCAAACTCAGGGTGCCGGGGCTTTTCTACTCTAGTCTTACTTTTCTGTTACAGAGCTCAGGTGTCAATTTGAAGAATCAGCTAACTGGAAATTCAAGGCCAGCAAAAACAGTAATATTGTAGTCACTGAAAACAATGAAATAGCCAAGAGGTAGAGAAGAAAACATATTCCTAACATATCAACTGACAATTTATCCAATGACCAACTACAGAAGGAAATTGGAAATGATATGATTATTTATTGAATTAGCTTGTATCATCCAGCTTTTATGTCCTGGATTCTGGGATTACAAGGATGACTAGACACAAGGCTTGGCCTCAAAATTTCATAATTTAAAAAGGAGGACACAGAAATGTAAACAAGTGAATAAACTACTTTAGTTTCTGTAATAGAAATCTGTACAATTACAGTGGAGCATATCAGAGGGAGAAGTAATTTCTAGCTGGGAGCAATAGATGGGAGGGAATCAGAAAAACTTTTTAAGAGCTAATACTTTACTAAGGATTTCAAGTTGAGCATTCACTAGTTGAGGAGGGAGGAAATGGTGAAAGAAACAATGAAAGCACAGGGTTGGAAAATTGTACATAGTTTAACATGGCTGTTGGGTAAGTTTTCTGGGACTGATGGTAGCAAGACATTTGTTTGGAAACATTGTTGAGGTGAGAAGGGGACCTTTATTCTGTAAAAGACAGAGGAACATTGAATAGTTGACCAATGATTCTCACTCTTAGCTGTACAGTGAATATTCTAGAATCATACTGGGATCCCATTTAAGACCAATTCAGTCAGAATATGTGCATTCCTTAGGTGATTATAATGTGCAGTCAAGGACAAGAATGCCTGGATTACTAGGTGAGTACCATGACACTTTGTGTACACACACACACACTACACATGCTTAATCTACCTCCAAGTTTCAAGATAAGAAATTAAGTGAGTGGAGTTTTCCAGGGCACAGCATTAGAAGTGGACATTATGCTAAGTGAAATAAACCAGACACAGAAAGACAAATACTGCATGATCTCACGTATATATGCAATCTAAAAAAATCAAACTCATAAAGGCAGAGAGTAGTAGAGTGGTTGTCAGGAGCTGAGGGGTGAAGGAAATGGGGAGATGTTTCTTAAAGGCTGTCAAGTTTAAGTTATGAAGGATAAATAAGTTCTGGAGATTTAATGTACAACGTGGTGACTACGGCTAATAATACTATATTGTATACTTGAAATTTGCTAAAAGGGTAGATTTTCCCCAGCTTTATTGAGATGTAATTGACATAGAACGTTGTGTAAGTTCAACATGTACAACATGTATATTTGATACACTTATATATTACAAAATGATTACCATGATAGTGTTAGCTAACAACTCTATCAAGTCACATATTTACTCTTATGCATTTCCTTTTTGTGGTGAAAACATTTAAGATCTACTCACTTAGCAACTTTCAAGTATTTGATACAGTATTATTAGCTATAATCATCATGCTGTACATTAGATCTCCAGAGCTTATTCATCTTATAAGTTGAAGTTTGTTCCTTTTGACCAATATCCCTCCTTTTCCCCACCCACAAGCAACTGGTAACCACCACACTGCAAGTGAGTATATCTTAAGTGTTCTCAACACACACACATGCACCCACACACACACCCCTGCACACCTTTGTATAGTGATGGCTATGTTAATTAGTTTGATTGTGGTGATCATTTCACAATGTATATGTATATCAAAACATCATGTGATACACCTTAAATATACAATTTTGATTAATTTGTCAATTACTCCTCAATAAAGCTAGAAAACCTTTAAAACAAAATATTTTGTACACTGGAAAAAAGATGTTAGAAGTGGCAGGACACAGCCTTTAAAGTGAAGGGCTAGTTAAAGGAGTGCAAGAATAAATGATGACTTTCATTTTCATGACTATGGTGCCATTACCAGGTTAAGGAATACAAAAATAGGAAAAGGATTTGCTGAAAGACAGTAAGCAATCTTTGAGATATTATATTTAAGGCCCCTCTAGGTATGTAGGTAGGAATGTTCATTAGGCAGCTTATGTACTAAGATGGAGCTCAAGAGAGGTCTGAGCCAACAATAGATATTTGAGAGTCATCAACATATGTGGTGGTGAAGCAGTGAGCTTGGATGAGATTGGATAAGGAATCTGTGTATAGTGACAGAACGAAAGACAGAATAATTTGGCTTATGATCCTTTAGGTGTAGATTAAGTTAGTGAGGCCTGCAAAGGGAACTGGAAAGACATGATCAGAGAAGTAGAACAAAAATCAGGAGATACAGATTTTGAGGTTTCAAGTGATGTTTTAGATTTGAGGGTTATTACAGTTTTAGGTGTGGCAAGGTCTGATTTGGGGCCATAATAGTCTAGTGGCTGAATACCCAGGAAATGTAGAAGCTCTTTAAGTAGGAAATTGGAGTGAGATCCATATGGACATGGAAGCCCTCTAAAATGATGCTGGAGCTTGGCACAGAGAACAGAACTATTACTCAAGTTCTGAAGTCCATACCAGGTCAAAGAGAACAATAGAGGCTTATTTGGATGTATCAGAAGACTTTTTTTGTGCATTAAAGGGTTGCATTTTCCTCTTAGAGTTGTTACAAACCTACCAGTATTTATTTCACATTGGAGATAATGAAAACGAATTGTCTCTTGTAGAGAGCTATAAACATGAGAGAAGCAAGATTATTTGTCTAACCGTTGGACAACATCCTTTTAGTTCTCCAAACCTATCACACAGATTTACACCTTTGTACCTCTAGACCTACTGTTCCTTGCTCAGGCTTATTTATTAACTAATTATTTTGTTTACAGCTTTTTAAATTTTAAGATAAAATTTACACATATATTTGTTAGGCAAGGCAGGAAGAATGAGTCGTTGGGCACCAAAATTGGTCTATTGGAATTTATTTGGCGTGTTTGAACAGCGGGAGGGCAGGTCAGAAAAGACCATAACGTCCCTGAGTAAGATGGGTATGGAGTTTTGTAGGGGGAGGTGAACAAGGCTGTACCTCTGCAATGCATCACAAGCAAGCAGGGAGCAGGATACAATCGTTTCTGAGATAAGATGGTTTCTATTCAGCACATTCCTGGCGGTTTCTCCAGGCCTAAGGTGGTTTCTGCTTCTGGCCTCACAGTGTCAAGTTTTATGTTTTCACCAGGATGTAAATCTCTTCAGCTTGTGGTGGAATTTTCTATTGAGTTCAGCTGTGTCCATTGGGGTGGGGGGAAGATGCAGTTAAGCTGATTATTGCAACCTTTGCATATGTTATGTAGATTTAAGTTGGATCCCATATAGATGCAAAACCTCTCCCAAGTTCCAGGGCCAGCACTGGACCAAAGTATTATAAATGGAAACATTAAAACTGGTATGCATAGTAAATGTATAGGAAGCAGAACTGATTAAGAGGCAAAGAAAGAAAAGAAAGCTTTCAAAAAGCCCCAAACTAAGTTATACTTGTTAAATTAAATTATACCAGAGATCCAAATCTTAAAATAAAAGATTTAGTGCCACCATTACAATCCTGTTTTAACAATATTGATGTTCAAAAATATTAAATATACACTTATTGAGTCTGGAAAATGCATCCATCTATGTAATCCAAACCCCTATCAAGATAAAGAATATTCTCATCACCGCAGAAAGTACCCTCGTACTTCCCAGTCAAATCCTACACACACACCCCAGAGGAAACCATTGTGTTGATTTTTTACCACCACAAATTAGTTTTGCCTGTCTGGAAATTCATATCATGAATAAACCCATTATTTTATGAATAGACACTTGAGCAATTACAAAGAAAACTGCTATGAGTGTTCACGTAGAAGTGTTTTTGTGGATATTTGTTTTCATTTCACTCAGGTAAATATAGCTAGGCATGGAACTGCTGGGTCAGAGAGTAGGTGAGTGTTTAGTTTCCTAACTTTTCCTAAAGTTTCCTAAAGTTTTTCTAAAGTTTCCAGAACTTTTAGCAAAGTAGTTGTATCATTTTGCACTGTCATCAACAATATATGAGAGTTGTCCTTGCCAATACTTAGCGTTGTCAGTCTTATTTGGGGTTTTAATTTGCAGTTTTTGAAGATTAATGATGTTGAGCATCTTTTCATGTGTTTATTGGCCAGTCATATATCTCCTTTTGTGAAGTATCTAGTTAAATCTTTACCAATTCTTTTTTCATTAGGTTGTCTTTTCATTATTGAGCTGTAGGGTTTTGTTTTGTTTTAAGATTTTATTGGGGAATCGGGGAAGGGAGCAATGTTGGGGAATTGGGGAAGGGAACATTGTATTTTCCCAGGACCCATCAGTTCCAAGTCAAGTTGTTGTCCCGCAATCTTAGCTGTGGAGGGCACAGCTCAGCTCCAAGTCCAGTCGCCACTTTCAATCTATTGGGTTGTTGGAAAAGTCATGACGCATTTTTGCAATGTAAAACATAGAAAAAATACGACCTGACTTTTCTGACAACCCAATAGTTGTGGGTGGGCGCAGCCCACCATCACATGCGGGAGTCGAACCAGCAATTGTTGTTAAGAGCACGTGCTCTCACCAGCTGACCCATCCGGCCACCCGTTGGCAGCACAGTGGCAGCTCAGCTTGGGCTCAGCTCACTGGCCCATGTGGGAATCGAACCAGCAACCCTGTTGCTCAGAGCCCACACTCTTAACCAATTGAGCCACTCGGTCGGACCCTGTAGGAGGTCTTTATATACTCTGGTTACCAGTTCTTACCTGATACATGTTTGGGAATATTATCTCCAAGTTTGTAGCTTACCTATTTTTTAAAAAAATTTTATTTCATGAAAATTTCATTTTAAAATGTTTAAAATATATTATTTTTTTTATTTTAAGTACACTTAACATGAGATCTACTTAACAAATTTTTAAGTGTACAATACATTAGTGTTGACTGAAGGTACAGTGGTATACATCAGATCTCTAGAGTTTATTCATCATACTTAGCTGAAAATTTATACCTGTTGATTAGCTAATTCCTGTTTTTTGTTTTTTTTTTTTTTTTTAGAGGAGCCGTCCTGCCACCTGTTGGCAGCTCAGCGGCAGCTCAGCTCAGGCTGGGCATCGAACTGCTGTTGCTCAGAGCTCAGCTCACACCCTTGAGCGAGCTCTTAAAGAACCTAGCCACTCCGCAGGCCCAAGATTAGCTAATTCTTGAAAATCAAATTGATGTGTCAACTCCACAGGGAAGCCTTCCATGCCTTATCACTTATCCCTTTTTGTTCAAGATGCCTTTCTTTCTGCTGCCATTGTGCCTTTGTTGTAGTACTTATCAGTTGTTATTATTATGTTGATTCATTGAGTGTTTCCCCAGTTAGATGGAAAAAATAGTTGAAAGCTGGGGCAGGTCTTGTTCTAATCTGTATTTCCTATATCAGGCATGGTGTTGGACTCATAACAGATAATTAAAAATTGGGATAATCAAATTTGTGTCCTCTGATTTCTGGTTTTGCATTTATGATAGACCAGTGTATATCAGATGTAATCTAAAAATCATTACCAATATAAAAATTAAGATACTTTTACTTATATAGCCGAGTGTGTATCATCCTATTTAAAACTCATCCTCTTAAGGGAGTATTTCCTATTCCTCTGCTGAAAATAATCTTTAAGCTGCAATTTGGTTTTGCAGACTTGTCTTCAAATTTAAGCAGTAAACTGTTGTTTATTCTTTTTTATTGAAGTATAATTGATAAATAGTTGTGTATTCTAAGCAATATGTAATAGAATCTTTATTTTTCATCCAGTTGGAGACTCTTTACCTTTTATTTGGAAAATATAATGGTGCCAGAGCATCAGATAGGGACCAGGAGAGTTTGTTCTCAGAATAGAATTTCAATTTTCCAAAACCTACACCACTCCCATCTTTCCCCAACCCTTTCTTCAAGCAAAGCAGCTCAGCTTTGATCTGTGTTTTATACACCAAGCTTGTGATTAACTTTCATTTAAAGAAAAGCTACTCCAGCAAAAGAAACTGTGTAACAGGATACATGTGCTTCTGTCCTCCATTCTCTTCTTTGGCCTAGTTCTGTGTCTAGAAAGACACACTGAGGCTCTTACGCATTGAGGGAGCTGGGGTGGGGAAGATGGAGAGACTTGACTCTCTCCAGTAGAGAAGATTGGTTTGTGAATCTCTGTGTCCTGTGCCAGCATCAGATATGGCCATGATAGCAGAGGCTTTTCAGATTTTAATACTGTTGTTCTGGAAGCAGAAGCTTCAAGTCTCTCGGTGCTGTTTCCCAAAACAACCCAGATTTAGTGCACATTCACCTTCAGAGTGTCTTTTGCTCATTCTTAATTTCCTTTGCTATTTCAAAAGTTGCTTCACTTTAATAAAATGTTATATGTTTTGCTGCAAAAAGGTGCTTATTGCAGAAAAAGAGACAATAAAATAAAGGAGAAAATAATATAAATTACATACCATCCTACTACCACTCAGAGCAACATTTTGGGCTGTTTTCTAATTATTTTAAATTTTTATGTATGTACATAAATCAACTAAACATGATTATCCAATAGCTTTTTATATGTAACAAACTTCCAAATTTTGTGACTTAAAACAACCACCATGCATTTGGATTATGTACTAGTCAGCTTTGGTTGCTGTAACAAAATACCACAGACTCAGTGACTTAAACAACAGGAATTTATTTTCTCACAGTTCTGGAGGCTGGAAGTCTGAGAGATCAAGGTAACAAGCAGGGGTGGCTTCTGGTGAGAGCTCTCTTCTTGGTTTCTGGATGGCTGCCTTCTTTCTAATCAAGACCCTCCAATGGCTTTCTGTTCGATTCAGTACAGCTTTTGGCAGAGTAGAAGAGATTGCACAAAGTATTTACCTGAATTGAGTCTAATGAAGAGGCTGCTTTTAGAGCTTATGGAGTTAAAGAAAACAATAAAAAAATGTGACACAAACAGAGACTAGCAACAGCTGGAAGCCTTTCCTTGTCCAGGTCTGAATAGGTGAGAGGAAGTAGTAATTTCACCAGGACACCTGGAGAACCAGAGCTATGGAAGAAGGATGCCCCAAAGGAGCTACAACCACACATAACCAGGACAGAGGGGCTTATTTCCCTGCTCTCCTGCCAGTGATTTCCTTCCAATTAATCAAACCCAAATGAAAGCTGCAGGTGAAGGATTCAGGGTCGTGCAGTGTAGAGATTCCACTCCCCAGGGAAGAAAGGAGAAGGGTGGAAAGGGGGGAGCAGAGATAAACGGTGTGCCCTCTTCATGAGGGTAAAAGCCACAGATCTTTGTACAGCATGCAAAACCTTATACACATCCTTAACTGTCCGCTCTCCCTTCCATCTCTGCCTTATTTTCCTATTAGCCCGCCCAACCAACCAGTCTTCTTGCGTTTCCTGTAGCACACACCAGGCACCTCTTTCCTCATGGCCTTGACATACTCATAGGCTTTCCTCTGCAAACAGTGTTTTGCTTCAAGTATGGCCCTGTGGCTTACTCACTCACGTACTTAAGGGCTATATATTAATGTCACCTTTTGTCCCTGACTACCTTCTTTAAAACTGAATCACACCTCTTCCAGCACTCTTTACCTCCCCTCCCTACCTAATTCTTTTTTATGGCACTTACCTCCATCTAGTATAACATAGATGTGTTTTTTTTTCAGTGTTTTCTACCACAAAAATGTAAGCTCCATTTTGTGAACACTGCTTTGTTCACTCCTTTACTCAGCACCTGAAAGAATGATTGGCTCATGGTAAGTGCTCTATAAATATCTGTTGATTGGATGAATCCATGAATTGAGCCCAAACACACTCATTTTATTTTATTTTATTTTTTTGAGGGCAGTGTCACGACCTCATATGTGGGACCCGAACCGGGGCCGCTGGCTTCCCAAGCCAGCGCTTAACCACCGCGCCACTCGGCTGGCCCAAAACTGCCCTTTTTTTTTTTTTAAGCTGAGCTATCCTGCCACCTGTGGGCAGCTCAGCAGCTGTTCAGCTCGGCTGGGCATCGAACTGCTGTTGCTCAGAGCTCAGCTCACACTCTTGAGCGAGCTCTTAACCAACTGAGCCAATCGGCCAGGCCTCAAACACACTCATTTTATAATGAAGTAAATAGAGTTGTCAAGAGACAATCAAGAGGAAACCAGAGCATTCTCTTGTATATGTGCAAAAGAATCTCTAATAAGCAGCTCAGCTTAGATGCATAGTTATATCCTCATCATCCTTACAGCTTTGCCTAGTATCACTGCTTCTGTAATGCTGCTGACCTTCTATGTTGACCTACTTTCAGTGTCTCACTGCCTGCCTATAACCAAGCCATACATACAGTTCCAAGGACAATGTTACCAAATTGTACCCAACCTCACTGTGGCCCTTGAACAACAGAATCTTTTTTTAAATTAAATTTATTGGGGTGGCATTGATTAATAAGATTACATAGGTTTCAAGTATACAATTCTATAATACATCATCTATATAGAGCATTGTGCATTCACCACCCAAAGTCAAATCTCCTTCCATCGCTATATATTTGACCCCCTTTTCCCTCTTCTACCAAACCTCCTCCCTGGTCACCACTAAACTGTTGTCTGTGTCTATAAGTTTTTGTTTGTTTGTTTTGTTTGTTTGTTGCTGTCAGTTTTGTATCCCACATATGAGTGAAATCATATGGTTCTCCACTTTTTCTGTCTGACTTATTTCGCTTAGCATGACAATCTAAAGATCTGTCTATGTTGTTGCAAATGGCAGTATTTCATCTTTTCTTTTTTTTTAAAGATTTTATTGGGGAATTGGGGGAGGGGAACAGTGTTGTGGAACTGGGAAAGGGGAATAGACAAGTTGCTGTCCTCTTTGTTCTTCAGTCTAGTTGTGGAGGATATTGCTTCACTGCCCCATGTTGGTATCATCATTGCACTCTTTTTGGGGAGGTAGGTGTGTCACCAGTCTCTGGACGGCCACTCACAGCATCTCTTGGGAGCTCACACTGGCTGCCAACCACTCACACTGGCTGCCGGCCACTCACTGTAGCCTATGGCAGCCCACTGCAGCAGGGGCTGCAGCTATGCCATCCCGGGGACTCACAGCAGCCGAGCTCCAGGTGGAGCTGTTGTTCACCATCTTAGCTGTAGAAGGCAGTGTCACTGGCCCTCATATATGGGATCTGAACTGGAGCCTTTGGCATCCCAAGCCAGCTCTTAACCAACGCGCCACTCGGCCGGCCCTATTTCATCTTTTCTTATGGCTGAGTAATATTCCATTGTATATATACTACATCTTCTTTATCCAATCATCTATCGAAGGACACTTCAGACGTTTCCATGTCTTGGTCACTGTGAATAATGCAGCAGTGAATATAGGGGTACATATATCTTTACAGATAAATGTTTTCAGATATTTTTGGGTAGATACCCAGAAGAGGGATTGCTGGGTCATATGGTAATTTTGTATTTAATTTTTAATTATATTGTTTTTCATAGTGGCTGTACTAATTTACATTCCTACCAGGAAGGTTCCTTTTTTTCCACAACCTTTCTAATACTTGTACTATTTGTCTTGTTGATGATAGCCATTCTAAGAGGTATGAAGTGGTATCTCATTGTGGTTTTGATTTGCATTTCCCTAATAACTAGTGAAGTTGAGCATCTTTTCATATATCTCTCTGTTGGCTGTTTGTATGTATGTCTATTTGGGAGAAGTGTCTGTTCAGGTCCTCTGCCCAATTTTTAATTGGATTGTTTGTTTTTTGTTGTTGAGTTGTATGAGTTCCTTTTATATTTTGGATATTAGCCCCTTATCAGAGGTGTTATTTGCAAATATCTTCACCCACTTTGTTGGTTGCGTCTTTGTTTTGTTGATGGTGTCTTTTCCTGTGCAGAAACATTTTAGTTTTATACAGTCCCATTCATTTATTTTTACTTTTACTTCCCTTGCCTTTGAGGTCAAATTCATAAAATCCTCTCTAAGACCAAGGTCCATAAGTTTAGTACCTGTTTTCTTCTATGCAATTTATGTTTTTCAGGACTTATATTTAGGCCTTTTTTCCATTTTGAGTTAATTTTGGTATATGGTGACAGATAGTAGTCTAGTTTCATATCTTTGCTCATGGCTTTCCAATTTTCCCACACCATTTATTGAAGAGAATTTCTTTACTCCATTGAATGTTTTTGACTCCTTTGTCAAAAATATATTTATTTATTTATTTCTGGATTCCCAGTTCTGTTCCATTGGTCTGTGTGTCTGTTTTTCTGCCAATACCACACTGTTTTGATTATTTTCACTTTGTAGTATAATTTGAAGTCAGGGAGTATGATATCTATGGCCTTGTTCTTTTTTCTTGGGATTGCTTTGGCTATTTGAGGTCTTTTGTGATTCCATCCAAATATAATGATTTTTTTTGGTTCTATTTCTTGAAAAAATGCCTTTAGGATTTTGATGAGGATTGCATTCAATCTTTATATTGCTTTGGGTAATATGGACATTTTAACTATGTTGATTCTTCCAATCCATGAACATGGAATATCTTTCCATTTCTTTGTATCTTCTTCAATTTCTTTTGATAGTATCTTGTAGTTTTCAGTGTTTTGGTCCTTCACATCCTTTGTTAAATTGATTTCTAGGTATTTTATTGTTTTTGTTGCAATTACAAAAGGAATTGTTTTTTTCATTTCTTTTTATGAAATTTCATTGTTAGTATATAGGAATGCAGTGGATTTTGTACATTGATTTTGTATCCTGCAACTTTACTGTATTTGTTTATTGTTTTGAATAGTTTTTTGGTGGAGTCTTTAGGGTTTTCTCTATAAAGAATCATGACAATTTGACTTTTATTCCCAATTTGGATGTCTTTTATTTCTTTCTCTTGCCTGATTGCTCTGGCTATGATGTCTAATATTATGGTGAACAACAGTGGTGACAGGAGGCAACCCTCTTTTCTTCCCGAGCTTAGAGGAAAAGATTTCAGTTTTTCACCATTAATTATGATATTATTTAAGAGTTTGTCATATACAACCTTTATTATGTTGAGGTAATTTCCTTCTATGCCTATTTTTTAAAGTGTTTTAATCATAAATGAATGTTGTATCTTGTCAGATGCTTTTTCTGCATCTATTGATATGATCATATGATTCTTATCCTTTATTTTGTTTATGTGGTGTATCACATTGATCAATTTGTGTATGTTGAACCATCCTTGCACCCCTGAAATGAACCCACTTGATAGTGATGTATAATCTTTTTAATGTATTACTTTATTCGATTTGCTGGTATTTTGTTTAGGGTTTTTACATCTGTATTCATCAGAGATATTGGTCTGTAGTGTTCTTTTTTTGTGTTATCCTTACCAGGTATTGGTATCAGGGTAGTGTTGGCCTCATAAAATGAGTTAGAAATTATTGCTTCTTCTATTCTTTTGGAAGAATTTAAGAAGGACAGGTATTAAATCATCTTTGAATGTTTGGTAGAATTCACTAGTGAAGCCATCTGGTTCTGGACTTTTGCTTTTGGGGAAGTTTTGGATAATTGTTTCAATTTCCTTGACATTTATTAGTCTATTTAGATTTTCTAGTTCTTTGTGATTCAGTCTAGGAAGGTTATGTGTTTTTAAGAACTTGTTCATTTCCTCTAGGTTATTGAATTTGTTGTCGTATAGTCTTTCATAGTATTCTTGTATGATCCTTTGTATTTCTGCTGTATCCTTCATAACTTCTCCTCATTCACTGTCAGTCTCAGTAATCTAAGATTTAGCATGGAACTCTAAAGTTTGAAAACTGATTAAATGCAAAAAATGCATGCAATCTTATAAATATTGAGGCAACTACGAATGATCAAAGAATAAACAGTGCTGCTATTCTTTAGACCATAAAATAAACATTTTTCAAAAGATATGAATAAACATGAGAGAGACAGAGAGAGAGAGAGAGAGAGAGAGAGAGAGAGAGAGAGAGAGAGAATGGAATTATGGTGACATGTCAAAGTAAATACTGAAATTGCTCATGTTATGAAAAAGTAGGATTCTGCAGCCACAATCAGAACCATGTACCTGTGAGTCTCAACAGTGACCTCAGATCTTCATTATCTATCTCTGCTCTGTATCTGCTTGTACTGTCTAGAGGGAATTTATTACAGTATAAATAGAAAACAAACATTTCTAAGAAACAGGAAGTCAGACCTAATTGTGTCTTCTCATGGGACATGCAATTTCGCTGAGATGACAACTACATACCTAAAAATGAAAGCTAGTTGTGTTTTCTATTTCTTCTAACAGTACAGGAATGAACTACACTATCAACTCCAAAATAGCACTCCATTTATAAAGCAATTTTTAAACAAAGTCTTTTCTGTTTTTTAAAATTACTTAAACAACTTTTCATTTGCTATGAGAGGGATGTCAGTTGCCTGAAAGCATCCTTCTTGTCAAATGTGAAACCTAAACTTGGTAGTGACTCAAGGAAAATCTGGCTGCCCTTGTGACTCTTGCTCCCTTAGTTCAGTTTCAGGGATGAATTCACAAGTGGGGGCGGATTTGGTACAGTCAAAAGTGACTTGAACCAGATGGTTACAAGCAGGCCAAGTGCCCTGTGCCCGTTTTGCTCTTTTTGGGTCTGGAATAGAAGGCTTGCTGGCTCAGTGCAAATAAAACTTTTTTAATAAAAGGGAAGTAAAACACCCATGCCATGCCACCTGACACCATTAAAACAATCAGCTTGAGCTGACCATGTTCATAGGAATACTTTGAGTGTAAAATCAACAGAACTAAAGAGAAAGAAAAGTTAGAAAAAAAACAACCCATGTCATAAAAGAGACAATTAAAATAACCTCAGTAGAGCTTAACAGTGCTGTCCATCTGGGATTATAAATGCTAAAAGGGTGACTGCTTCTCTTTCCATTGTTTCCTTGCAGACCCAAATAGGGCAGACATAGATAATCCCTTAGTAAGTGAGTTAAAAAACCTAAGGGTGAATGAAGAAAACTGGTGTCTTGGGCATGTACAATCCTTCAAGTCCTGATGGCAGCCACTATTGTAGATCTAAGTTGGAGTTTTAGTTGGTAGGGAAAATGCAACTCCAAGTGATTTCAATTTTCTTTTTATAACTTTCAGGATATCAATACACCTTGGTTCCTTTTTTTTTTTTTTTTTTGAGGGCAGTGTCACTGGCCCTCATATGTGGGACCCGAACCGGGGCTGCTGGCTTCCCAAGCCAGCACTTAACCACCGCGCCACTCGGCCAGCCCCACCTTCATTCCTTTTCAAAGGCTATGTAGTTGCCCAAATGTCAAGTTGAAATAATCTGTAACTCCCCACTTGTCTTCTTAAGTAAGTTCATCAAAGATGAAGTAGACTGCTTTCTTCTAAGTCAGAAGGAAGTATGTATTGTGTCTAATTATACGTAAGCAGAACTGGCATTTGTATTATTTTAAACATTTTCTGTGATTCAAGTTTGAGAGTGGGGGAAAGAACCCAGGAAGGTAGATTCACTGGGATATTTAGGGATTGAATAAATGGAATCAACTCAGAGAATGTGGATTAATACAAAAGGATACCCTCACCTGATAACCAGATGGCCAGATTGGAAACAAAATTCGGATTAAGTGCAGGACAATTTCTAGTAAGAATTGGGGGAAACCTTTGTCTTTAGCTTGTCTACTGAGGTGTCATCTTCTTTTTCAGACTTCACGGACCCAGTGCATAATCTTCTTCCCCCAAGTGACAGGTATCTAAAATATGATTTTCTGTGTAATTTTAATTATATATGTTATATTTTCCATGTGATTATTTCTATTGAGGGCTTTTGGTTCATTTCTAGAAAATGACAGTCTTTCTCTTTGGTAAAATATAATTAGATTTTATTGTCCATTAAAGAAAGTTTATTTTAAAGCTCAAAGCAACCTTGCTGGATTGAAAGGGATTGAAAAGGAGAGTAAATGGCCTGGGAATTGGAGAGAGGAGACTGGATGGAATAACTGGGAACCCAACATATATGCAAATTCTACATTCTTGTTTCTCTAGTCCCCACTTTCTCATTCCATTTTCTCTAGCAATAGACCATTTTAGCATAGAAAGTAGGTGTCATATGCATCTAATCTTTTGTTCTTTATGAAACTCGGGAGGTGAGGGATTATGTTCCTAAAGACAAATAGTGCTTAGAGAAAGGAATATGAAGATATAGAAATTGAAGCAACTAAAATTTAAAGCAGGGATGAATTAAAGAAGGAATGTTTCCATAACCTTCCCAAATACTTGATTGCAAAGGTGAAATCATAGTTGTATAATAGTTGCAGTTACCTGTCAGTGTAGGGTATGAAATGTGTGGAAGAAAGTTTGTGTCTCTTTAAGAAGAATGAGTGCTATCATTTTCATGTTTATTATGACAGCTATTTCTGGTAATTCTAAAGCTATTATATGCTATGACACATAAGCTAGTTCTAATACACTCAAGGAACAGCCAATTTCCACAACAGCTGGGAAAGAATATCAAAGCCACTCGATTGGACCAGCTGAATCGTGAGAGAGGCATTTCATACTCCTCCAGCTGACACAGCATGTAGATCAAACTGGCAGCTGTATTTTAGAGAAAATATGTCATAACAGACAAATGTAAGAAAAGGACAAATCCACAAAAAGGATGTTCTGCATATGACTCACAACTAGGAGGAAAATTGCAGAATGAGTAAGTAAAAAGTTAAGCATGATCACCTCAATATTTAGAGAGCCGCTCATACCCACTGCAACCACTGATAAAGTACATTTTTAGAACGTTTTCTCACAGAAACAGAAATCACGAGCCAGAATCTCCTACATATGTTCACCATTGGTCTCTCTGTGCTGTTCTTTGATATAAAATTCTCCCAAAGCTGTCAATAATGAATTCCACATAAAAGCCAAAAAAGAGAGAAGATAAGAAAAAAACCATCAGGTTTATACTTTTTTGCATGTACCTACTCAGGGCACACTATACCTCCGCACTTTAGAAATGTTTTAACTATAAACCTGTTGTCAAAATAATTGCCAGGTGATGCATTGTATTGAGCTCATCATGTGGCAAACGTTATCTGTGAACCAGGTACCATTATTTGTTCCGTTTGTACCGATGAGAGAATGGTCGCAGAGTGCTTAAGTAGCTTTTCCTAGGCAAACCTGAGATGTGAACTCAGATCATTGAGATTCAAAAGGTTGGATTCTTTCCCTCATTTTACTCTGCCTGGTGGTTGCCTAATTTTATTTGACCCCTCCTGTGATGGAGAGATTTCTGCAGAGTTCCCAGTTCATTGAAGCAGTATTCAGTCTTGAACAATTCAGAAGGTGATCCTATCTCTTCCACTCATTGTTCACAGCAAGTTTTGGAGCCACAGAAATCCAATCTAATCCTTTGGATGACACCCATCCATACATGGAGGTGGCCATCAATCTGATTCCATTTTGAATCTTCCCTTATCCTTATTGAATCCTCCAGCTGTATCTTACATAACATGTATTGACTTTCTCGCTATTGGGAATGTTACACATTCTCTGTGTCTCAATCTCTTCAGCTCTAAAGTGGGGCCCATAATATGTCCTACTACTCAGCTTTGTTGAGAAAATTTAATACTGAGTTCATATATGTAAAACTCTTATGTTTATCCTGGCATATGGGCAGTGTCCCAAAATGTTTGTTATTAATATTATTGTTACTGTTATTATCATTATCCATAGGGCTAGTGTGGTGATTAAAATGTGATAACATAGGTAAAGTCTCTAGCACAGAGCATGGGACAAATTAATCACTCAATACATGTAAAATTTCTCATCCTTTCCCTGAGCATCTAATGTATGGGTAGGTTTCATGACTCCTTTCGTCCCTGTGAGAGTTTATTTTCTAATTTTTCACATTTGTTGGTTTGCTGCTACAAAGTTGGATTTCTGTTTCTGTATTAGCAATAGATTTTTGTTATGTATATTTATTTCTTAGACAACTATGACCTCGGACTTTGGAATGAATTTCATTCTATTCTATTGTACATCAATTACAGAAAACAAAAATCAGCAACCTGCTGCAAAGTCTTGATAAATGTGTTTTCCCATGGGGCCAGTCGTAATGATTCTGGAATGTCTGAAGATGTTCTTGAAGTTAGTGGTTAACATTCCTCATGCCTACCAGTGGGTTAGTACCATCAGGGCCTTGGCAATGAGTGTCTGTCACGGTACAGATGCTCTGGATTTCATTAGGCTTCACAGCTGCAGTATTTCAAGGGTGTTTTCTCGGGATAAACATAATGGTGTGAACCTCCATGCTGAAAAATAAATCCACATTTCATTGAGAATTTTCAAAATACTATTTTCTAGGCTACTTGTTCTTTTGCTTTCTTTATTGGTTTGATTAACTAAATAATGTCTGAACTCTCTCGCTCTCTCTCTCTCTCTCTCACACACACACACATGCACGCAAGCACGCAGGCACACACACTGGGGGGGGAGAGAGAGAGTGCGCTAATTAATGTGGGAAAAACAAAGTACAGGGCATCTGCCTTGTCTACTCAATAATTTCCATGAAACATGTGCCTGAGAGGAAAGTAGGAACAGCCAAGGGTTGAACAAGTGGTCTGGTAGTACCAGCTGTAAGAAGGCCTACATCATGGCTACTGTTAAGTATATAATTGCATTATAAATGGTCTTCATGCAAATGGGCCATGGAAATTATCGGCATTTTTCTATGCTGGGAGAAGGGAGAATTCTATCATTCATACTAATAAAGTCATCCTCTTTCTTTTACTACCGCTCTTTCTCTACAAAATAGGCTTATTTAATTCAGTCACCATTTCATAATCATAAATATGGGGAGGAGGTGCCAAAAATGTATACACACGACTTGTATTCATCTTTTGTTATTGGTACATATTGAATATTACAATTTTAATATAGTTTTTTCCTTTTTAAAATGTGTATACATTTTTGGCACCCTCTGTACATTTCTAAAAAGTAGGAAAAATGTATTTTAAAATATTGAGCACACTGAAAGCATTTTAACAGTGTTAATCACTATTGATTTTTGGTTCCCAGTGTATATATGACTGCAAAACTTTAAGTCCTTAACATGTCCATTATTTTCATGACTACCGAGGGTGCAAAAAAATGTATACACATGACTTAGATACATCTTTTGTTATCAGTATATATTGAGTATTACAATTTTTATACAGTGTTTTTCCTTTCTTAAAATGTGTATACACCAGAGGCCCCGGTTCGGGTTCCACATATGAGGGCCAGTGACACTGCTCTCAAAAAAAAAAAAAAAAGTGTTAACATTTTTTTGGCTCCCTCTGCATATAAAAATAATTCAATCCTAGGATTCAACCTAATGCTTCAAAATACAAGCACTTTGAACTGCCATCATTGGTATTTTCTGACCACAGATGTTTTCACCTATGCCCTGGAAAACCTTGCTATATGATTTCCAGAGTGGATTAATCAGAAATGATAAATACAATCTGAACCACATGGACAAATTGTCTCATTCCTTGAAATGTATTTGGAGGTTGGCACTGAGCTTGATCTTTAGTAAGTCCTTTAATGTTATTGCCTTTTATGCAGTGGACACACATGGGATCTTGTTCCTTTGAGTTTATTTCATGGCTTTTCCCCTCCTTTACCTATGAAGAATTCATAACTCATTTAGCTGTCTGTATATTGTAGATGCTTGCTGTTGCTGACAAAAAAATATCCAGCCGAAGAGAAAGCTTATGAATTTATTTGAGCCAAACTGACGACAACTGATGGCATGCAAAATCTCAACTGATTGGGAAAATGCTCCTCAAAATGGCGCTTTACAGCTTATAAGTAGAATCAAAAGAGGAGGGTTACATGAAATCCATTGGTGATAGATTAAGGGGCGGGAGAAAGCAAAGCAGGGAAATTTCTGTGATTGGATAAAAGTAAATTGGAGAGACAGGTACTTCCTTTACATAGGTGGGTGCAGGATAGTTAACAGTTTGCTTTTTACAGCACATAGAGATGGCAATCAGGAGACAAGCATAATAATGAGGAATTCTGTAGTTTCCTGCTCTGGTCTGGAAAAAGGGATTATTGACATTTCAACAGCATGCTATCCTAGATGCAAAAAGATAATAGACAGGCTCACTTAAGGTAGAGATTGACCGTTGTCAAGGAAGCTACAGGCCAAGGATGTGACTTCCCTCCATGGCCCACCTTAGTTAGGAATTTTTATGTTCACTCCATCCTATGTGGTTATTTCCAGTCTCCTGAGCTTGTCAGGTTTCACCTGTGGCTCCTTTTCCATCCACGCTGTATTGGCCATCCACACTCATGCTCCCCACTAACCTCAAATTACCTTGGAACCCTTAGTTGCAAGCAAAGAATGGTTTGGTGGAGTTGTGTATTAAAAGTAGCCCGGATTTGCTTTAATCGGGAATGGTAAAACAGACATGAACATGACTGTCAAGAAGAAAGAAGTTTGTTCTACTCACAGACCTTTAGAAACAGGAGGGACAGCAAGCCATGCCAGGCCACAAGCGGAAGCACCAGGATCAGTCAGGAGGCAGAGGGAGCAAGAGGAAAATTGGGTCAGGCTTAGGGTAGGTAGGTTTAGGTTTGAGTAGTCTGAACAATCTCAGCAGGCTATGGGACATAGGGGCTGTCCTTACTAGTCTGATACCTGGCCCAGAGTGTCACAGCCTGATAAAAGAGGTTGTTGGGAGTATGGGTTCCGATTGGTTATTTTGCATATGAAAGGCACATTTCCCAGTGAATTGAATTGCCTGCTACCTTTAGAAATTAGCAAAACCAGGGAGGGTCAGTCCCACCATAGTCTGCAAGGCCCCAAGATGTCCAAGTATGAGAACATACAATATAAAAGTCATGATTATTGCTGACTGGTGCACATGGTGAGAGAGACACCTCACCTGTATGACTGATTTGTGAGTTCATCCAGGAAGAAATTGTCTCATCTGTCATTACATGCACAGCAAGAGCAGAGAGCCTGGCCCATGGGAAGTGATTATAGATATTTGGTGTATTCTAGAGCCTAGACTGCACTACCAGTGAATTTTTCTCGCTTCTTGAAATTCAGAAAAAATATTTGGGACGAAAACAAAAGGCCAAGATAGAACCCTATTTTATCTAATAATAATCTCGCACAGTTTTTTGAGTGTACCTCAGATTCACTAATTCCCTACCTATGCTCCTAAATAATTGACAGACATGAATTTTACATAGCACATGTTAGGGAGGAGCCCTAACCCCTCCCCTGCCCTGCCTCTCTTCCTAAATCTATAAGCTATTCCCTGTCAGCATTGGCTTATCTTTTTTTGCTCACTACAACAGTGCTTATGAGATCAAACACATCTGTCAATCAGTCCAACAGCAACCATTTATTGAGCACCCAGGAGTATATAACCCACAGAGGGTATCAGAGTAAATAAGAAAAGCCAAGTTAAATTACTATTGTCAAAATGAGTGGAAGCAACAGGCTCCTCTTTAATGAGCAAATTCAAGTTGTTCTCATTTTTAAAGAGGATATTTTGAGAATAATAACATCAAAAGATTTTGTCAAGCATTATTCCTTAACTTTTGAGAAATTAGATTATCTTTAAAGGAAATTGTGTGCATTCAATTTAAGTTCATTGCATATTATACCGTCAAGTCATGGGTTTATAAAAGCTGTTTCACATTCTGTAAAGCCCTTTTGAAATTTTTTAGTAACAAGTTTTATTTATAAAGAAGGAAAGAATGTTTTAGTGGAAATTACTGCCAACATTTGAACCTTAGTAACTATTGAATATACCTCTTTTATGTGTTATGGTCCAAGCAACCATTGTCTTATTCAAGAAGGGAACTAAACTTTGGGGTTTGCTTTGGGAAGGGGTTGTTTTGATTTTGTTTTCTGATTAGTTTTTTTGGGGGGCAGTGTCACTGGCCCTCATATGTGGGACCCGAACCAGGGCCGCTGGCTTCTCAAGCCAGTGCTTAACCACCATGCCACTCGGCCAGCCCTCTGATTAGTTTTTAAACTCAGCTAGCTGGTGTAAAACTATATATTCGACATCAAATCTCTTCACACAGTACTATTGTAACCGGTCCTGGGTTCCGCATCTTTAATCTCCATTGTTTGAGGGTGGGCTGTGAACCCACATTTTAGGACTGGGAAAAGCTCCATGGATGGTAAAAACCTTGAAACTAAATCAGGACACCAGCGTGTACAGCTCTGTTCTGTCCTAACCCACAGTGTCGCCTGGGGTTGATCATTGAACCTCTTGGTTCTCTGAATGGAAATGTCCTGGAGTCAATTATCTCTAAATTCCCTTCCTGTTTTAAAATAATGGCTATAAGTAAGAATGTTAACATAGATATGAATGAGATATTGAGAATGTAAATAGACTGAAGAATTCTACTGAGGTTAAATATATCCTGAATTAGGTAAGACTGATTTCTGAACTATATGAAATCATCAATAAACTACAAAAAAAGATGCTTCTTACATGTAATGTATTTATCTTCTGGAATCAATGGATTCTAGGAACCCTCTCACCCATGAGTCAATATCAGTTTGGAGTAAAAGGATCCATCAGAGTATTCCTTATTTTTAATTGCTACGCAAACACCTTTGAATCATGGTTACTGTATAAACATACACTGAGGATAGACTGCAGTTAGTTTTACAAATCGTAGATTTAAACACTTAGCCAACTTTAGAGAGTTGTAAAAATGGTTATGAAAATTGACTGTTATATACATGGTAATACACTGGGAAGGAAATATTGCAATCATTTGAAGATGGTGGAATGAAAGCAGTTACTGTTACTTTTTTATATTAAACCTTTCAATAAGTCATCCAGCACTTTAAATGCTGCTTAGCTTTCCAATATCTGCCATCACCTAATTTTTTGCCACTCTCTTCCTTTGCTTCTTCTGCCCCCACCAATATTGTAAGTATGCCATCATGGAGGCCTTCTTTGCATCCCGCATTAAGTTGTCTCCTCATAACACTCTTCTGTGTTTCATAACAATCATCATGGTTTCAATGAAATGTTTAATGTCCATCTTCTCTCCTACAATATAAGCTCAGAAAGTCATGATTACTGCCTGGCTTCTTGAAGGGATATACCCCAGTGGTTTAGCACAGCATATGTGCTCAGTAAATGGACTGAAAGAAATAAATTAGTGGCAGTTTTTAAATCTTATCTAGGTATGTAGAACATGTAAATAGCACATTAATGACTTCTAAGTTAAGCCTGAAGAGGAAAATATTTGAAGTCCTTATTCCTATTCCCTAGTCCCCCAAAGTGGGGGGGATGTAGACATAGAGAAAACAGGATTGATGAGAGAGAGAGAAAAAGAAAGAGACAGAGAGAGAGAGAGAGAGAGAGAGAGAGAGAGAGAGAGAGAGAAATGGAGGATGGTGGGGATGGAGGAGATTTAGATAGAGAACACACAACATCCCTGTGACATTCATAAATGACTGATGGAAAATATAATCATGCACTATAGGAGCATATAAGCTAAACTCAGTGAGTTATCAAAACAAATAAATAAAAAGCCAATTTACTAATGGCTGAAGAAAATAGAATATAAATCTGAAGGAAGGAAAGATAATTACCTTATTTTTTTTAATGTTTTATTTGCTGTGTACTCTATGTATGTGGTCTCTTGGGATACTGATTTTCTTCAGCTAATAAGCAAGGTTTCTAATGTGATATCAAAATAAAGAGGTTTTTTTGGAACTTTGTGTGCAAAATGGTTTATATCTGGGATGTTTCTCCTACCAGAAGTCTGATTGGTCACACTTACTTAATGGCAGCTGTTGGCTTCAGAAAACGTCAAGGAGAGTAGAAAATGGGGGTTGGTGATGTTGGAGGAGTGGGAGCAGGAGAGCGTGAGAAGGAAGAAAGGAATCTACTTTTTCTAGTTTACTCCAGCCCCTAGCAGGTGCTCTCAGTAGAGGCTAAACTGAAGATGTCACAGCCAATTGTATATGGATGTACACCTCACATTAGCCCGATGCTGAATCATGGAGCCACTTATTTGTATCGTCCGAACTCAGTACTCCAACTCACAGTATACTTGCATGGTGCTGAAACACTGCACAAATATCAAAATTCAGTTCATCACAATTGTCTCTTTTTCTGTGTCAGTGATTCTCCGATACCTCTCCAGAATTTGGTATAACAGAAACATGTTAGATGGTTATTAAAATAGGGAATTTGAGCCTTGTTAGAAATCGCCTGAATCAGAATCACTAGGTATGTGGCCAAGAAACATGGATTTTATTAATCTCCCCAGGCAATGCTGATAAACAGTAGGGCTAACTCTTGTTAACATAATACTAAATAAACAATGTGATTGATTTTCTAATTATTTTTGGACCATTTATTGCTTTCAGGCCACATATAAAAATGTCAGAAACCTCATTTTCTTGAAGTTTGTAAACTAAAAGATTGCCATCCTAAAAAGGCAATGTAGAGAAATGGAAGAACAGGATCTGATTTGAGAAGACCTCAGTTCAGTTGGGGACTTTGTTGCTGACACCGTGACTTTTGGCCAGAATAGACTCAATATGAAACTACTGATATTTGCATTTTTTCCCCACAAAAATGGCAATTTTATATGGTTCAACCTAATGGTTTAACTCTCTGAGCATCATTTCCTGTGTTCTGAATGGAACCATATTATCAGAAGGGTATTTGTAAGGTTAAATGAGTTTTTATAAGCGATCCCACTCTAAAACTATAATGTTCTTTCATCTCCTTCAGAGACCCCACTACTAATAAATACTGCTCTCTCTGTTTGGCCACTGTACACCATTGAAATGTCATCTGCAGTGATTCCGTTGTATGTATGCATAAAACCTACTCCACACTTTGGAAAATTGGATGATGACTGTTAAGTCTGTGCCATCATATGAGAGTTCTCCCAAAGAACTCTGGCTTCTATATGCCTTGGGTAGCATGGCTTCTTGGAGTTGTTGCCTTTTTATGTCCTTATGCCATTCCTTGAGCCCTGGCTCCCTCCATTTTCTTGAGTTAGCCGGCCACAGAGCAGCTGCTTCATTTTGTTCCTGTTCATCGTTGTCCAAGGAAGAAATGTTCAATTCCAGGAAGAGCTCCCTAATATTAGCATGCTGGCCAAAGTTCAACACCTCAGGATGGTGATTCGAACCAGCTAAAAGGGTATTCATTGCCTTAAGTTACTGAATTACTGCCAGGAATCATTGAGCAATCATTGACACGAAAGTGGTATTGTTTGAGACAAAGTGGGAGATATTCTGATCTTCAGAACTGTGAAGATTATAATTTGTCCAAACAAAATTGGTGGACAGGTTATCAATACCAGAAAACCTTAGTAAATGATTCAGGCAGAGATGAATTGTGGGTACTGTGACAGGGAACTGGTGATCTGGGGGGAGCCAAAATTAGTCCACCAAGAATAAGTTGAAGGATTTATACTATCAGCTGAATTTTATTTTTTCTGGGTAACTGTGTTTGTCTTGCAATTTAAGACATTTAATAAGTCTCTCATAATATCCTTCTGAAAAAGTTTGGAAAATATGTACTTGTGATTGAATGGATAGGTTCAATCATAGCCAACTGAGTATTGTGCTAAATGATCTCGTACAGAGAGATCCTAAGTGGTTTCTGTGCAGTGATGTGCCTCATTCAGTGATATCACATTGGTAGGCTGACATTGGCCATGGTGGAACTATTCATACCAAGAAAATTGGTCAACAGTATAAATCTGGGCTTTATTTCCCTTTAGAGGATCAGTTGTTAAACATTTACTAGCACACCATTGGGACTATTTTTACCCCTCAGTTTTGAATTCACACACTCAAAAAAATACTGTATTTATGAGTCATTGTGTTAGAGTTAGGGGATAAAATGATGTCACATGCCCTATGATGAGGTAACCCCTCGTCTAGTATGAAAGACATATTGCCTACAAAGCCCTACATATCTGCTTCCTTGATTTCTTCTTTGCTTGTACCAGTTTCTCTACTCATATGCTGTGTTCTTAGCCACAGAGGTCTTTCTGCTATTCCTTAAACATCCAAAGCTCATTCTTGCCTCAAGCTTTTGCACCTGCTGTTCCCTCTACCAGCAAGGCCCTTCCTCCAGAACTTTGCATCCCTGGCTCTGTTTAGGTTCAAATATCACTTCTTCAGAAAAGCCTTCCCTGACTACCTCCAATTTAAAGTAACCAACCCACTCTGCCTATCAGTCATTCTGTTTTCACAAGCCCAGTGTTTTTTTTTAATTTAAACAAACTGTTAATTTTAAAATAGTTTTAGCTTTACAGAAAATTTGCAAAGATAATTCAGAGTTCCTCTTATATCCCACATCCAGTCTTCCCTATTGTTAAATCTTATGTTACTATGATATATTTCTTACAACAGAAAAACCAACATTATTATATTACTATTAAACTCAATTCCACATTGTATTTGGCTTTGACTAGTTTTTGCCTAATACTCCTTTCTGTTCCATAATCACAACCAGGCTACCGCATTATGTTTAGTCATGTTTCCTTAGCCTCCGATTGTCTTTGATAGTTTCTCAGGTGTTCTTTATTCTCGATGACATTGGCAGTTTTGAGAAGTACTGGTGAGGTATTTTGTAGAAGGTCCCATAATTGAGTTTTTTTCTGAAGTTTTTCTTATGGTTAGACTGAGGTTACGGGTTTGGGGAGGAAGAGCACAGAAGTGAAGTGCCAGTCTCATTAGATGAGATCAAGGGTACATGACTATCAACATGACTTATCACCAATTATACTAACTTTGATCAGCTAGCTATGACAGCGTTTATCAGATTTCTTCACTGTTAAGTTACTTGTCTCTCCCCCACCCAGTTCCATCACAGTCCTCTTTGGAAGAAGGTCATTAAGCACAGTCCACACTCAAAGGCTGGGGAGGTAAACTACACTTCTGTGAGCAGGGAATATCTACATAAGTTATTCTTCTCCACCAGAAATTTGTCCCTTTTATTTATTTATTCATTCATTTATTCAATCATTTATTTATATTAAACATTTATCTGCACACCACTGGGGTCTATATTTTTGTATGAACTCATGGAAATTTATTGAATATTTTGGGTTATAATCCATTACTATGTTGTTATGTTTTGTTGCTCACATTGTTCCAGCTTTGGCCAATGGGAAGTCTTTAAGATTGGCTCCTATGTCCTTTTGATATGCCTTTGTCTTTTTTGATGTTTGAACACTTCCTTACTTTCTGGTAGTACAAGATGCCCCAGGCTCATCATGTATATTCTGTGGTGCCCTAATATTTATCCAAGAAGTCTGGATTCCTTTAATTGGAGAATGGTATTAGAAATCATGACTTGGGCACCGACTGTGCTTGTTGAAATTGAGACATACTGGCTTATAAACCCTTTCAGTGAACAGAGCTAGAAAATATACATATGTATATTAAACAATGGACACACACTTATCTAAATTTTTTTCTGTATCTGTCCATCTGCATTATATTAAGGTAAAGATAAATTTATAGTGACATCTCCAACTCTAATCCAATACCAAAGGGTTTATTCTACCTCCTTGCTTATCTATAACCTCCTACTGCAATAGTGAGAAACCTGACTCCTACCATCTGCCATCCATTTACTTGTTGGTTCAGTCTCAGTATACATGTGTAGCAACTTCAGAACTGTTAACTTGCATTCCCATGAGAAGCAACTTTCCCCAAACTAGATTACAGTATTTACATTCAGTTCCTGTTGTCTTTAATTTTATATTTCCAGTCAAAAGACCGTTTCCCAAAGTCAAAACCCAGTTTTAAAGCATCATCATCTGGCATGCCATATTGATTTATATATTTTTGGTTTTCCCAAATAGAATATAAACTTCAGAAGAGCACCCAAACTTGATCTGGCCATCTTGCAAAACATCCTGACCTCAGTCAGCACATCTAGAATAATGCCAAGCACAGTTAATATTTATTACATGCAAGGATGAAGTCATTCACAGCACAACATATTTTTATCATTTGATTCTACGCACTTGGCCAAGTGTAATTAGGTGAACAGTACATTCCTTGAAAACATGGGAAAATTATAAAATGTCAAAGAATTAATTCGTACTGAGAAATAAGACTACCAACAGACATGAATACTCATACCAAATGGTCTGTTTCTCTTTTCTCTGTAGGAAAGTCATATATGAGCCATACTTATTGAGCAAAATCAAATGAAGGTAATACTATTCACCAAGTGACTGGAACCATGGAGCAGAACCTTGGGATGTTGGTCACTCGATCCTCTATAAATCTCAGTCAATTCAAATAAGTTATTGATGGAAACCTGATCCTTCAAGTAGGTGTGCCCTGACCTAATTCACCTTTCATCAGAGACAGTGAGTATTCCTTTTTTCCAGATGGATCCATATTACAGTTTCACAAAATATTCTTAAACCTATACCCTTACATTGTTATTGATAAGACCTGAGACCCTGAACTATTGTTGAATACTTAATAGCTACATTCTAGAAATTACTAGATAATATAATTTTATGCTCACCACTATTATTCATGATTTGTTACCAGTTCAATTGATAAAAAATATTTCATGAGTGTTGTTGTTTCAATGACATGTTGTACATATACTTTTCTAGATATTTCAAAATGAATTCTTAGATTGTCATAACAGAAGATTTTATGCTCCATCATATTATATTGCCTCCCTCCCTGATATTCACACATGCAGAAATGTTTTACCACTAGTCTTATTGAAGTACAGTCTAAGAAACAACCTTGTTAAAATGTGTGGTTCTGTTGCAGGAATAAACAAATATGTGAAATTAAACAGAGTCCAAAATTTCTTGTTTTATGAAATTGACATTTCGAATTGGGAGGCAGGGATAAGGGCAAAAATAAAGTGGTATTTTTCATCTTTTAACTGATCTGTCTTCCTATTCTTTCCTTATTTTCAATAAAATAGCTTTACTTATTTAATTTAAACTTTAAGATAGTAACAGAAAGACAGAAAAAGAAATATTCCAGAACTTGCCTGTGTAGTAATGGAAAAGATGTTGTTCATTTATAATACATAACGTCTTTTTATGATCCTGCCATGAAAGAAAATAATTCTATTTCACTTCTTTTATGCTAGGAATAAGTATACTCCTGAGCAATTGTTTTGTTTAATGTTAGAAACCGTATGAATTATGTAATTGTCTAAATTTCACATTTTATTTTGGATCTTGAAATAATTAGAGCCAAATTTGTGCCACATTTTAAATTTATGCTGCCTTTGCCAAAGGATATATCCTTTAAGCTTCCTCAAATCTGAAATAATATGGGGCATAAGTATATAATTTAAATAAAAATGATTGTGTGGCTAGTTTCATCAGATTACTTTACATGGATATCTCCTATCTCCAGCACAAAGTATATATACCTGCCAAGTTGTCTAGAATACTCATGACATGAAGTCACACATTCTCTTAGATATTGCTGGACACAAACAGAACAGTTCTTATTGTTTAGCTCAATATTTCCTAGATTATATACAAATCACTTCATATTAAGGTGATATGACTCAAAGCATGTCACCATTACTTGCAATCCCATGTTGTTTTATATGAAATGCTTTTCAGTGTCTCTGATAGAAACTTGACAATGACCTTATTCCCCAGAAAATGCCAGGGTAGCATGCTAAATTCAAGAGGAATTTCCTAACAAGCCACCTTTTAGGACCATTATCCTTGCACATATCCCGTTGTTTCAGTTGTCTATTATCATATAAAAACTCTTCCATACTTAATGAAGTAACACCACACCAGTCATTCCTTATTCTTATCTGTTCACAGCTTTAGGTGTTGACTTACTCATCTAGTTGAACATGCAGTTTCATGCAGTTGAACAGTGACAGAAATTGGAATCATTTCTGAGAATTCCACTCACAATTGGCTAGCGGGTGATTCTGGCTGCATGCTGGCACCTCAGCAAATGCTGTTGCCTGGGACATCTACATGGGGCCTCGTCACATCACCTGGATTCTAAAGAATAAACATCTTGAGAAAGAGAGAGCTAGGAGGAAGCTATATCGCCATTTTAAATCTAGCCTTAGAAGTCACGCAGCACCATTCTAGCCACATTCTATTAGTTAGATACTAGTCACTTAGTCCAGCCTGTATTCAAGAAGAGGAGAATTAGACTTCACCTTTTAATAGGAAAAGTGTTAAGAATTTGGGGGATGTTTTTTAATACATCCCACACATGTTGCTTTTTGATGTTGATGCTCATTTCTTTCAGATGGCTGCCTTCCCCTCTAGTTCCCCCATACTCTAGCGGGGTGCCTTCCACTGAGCCTTTGTCTACCTACAGATTGACATCACCATACAAATTGTAACATAATGGCCTGGAACTCCATGCCTTCTTGTCACTGTGTCCTAGCCCCAAAGTTATGCATCATTGTTAGATTCCATCTTTATTTCTTTTACTTTCCTTTTTTTTTTAGCTGAGCCATCCTGCCACCTGTTGGCAGCTCAACGGCAACTCAGCTCGGGCTGGCATCGAACCACCGTTGCTCAGAGCTCAGCTCACACTCTTGAGCGAGCTCTTAACCAACTGAGCCACTCAGCCGGCCCCCATCTTTATTTCTTTATGCTTAAGGCAACAATGCAATATGCTCAGATCAATTAATAAGAGTTTTCATTCCTTGCTGCTGATGACAGTCTAAAATTTTAAGGCTTCTCTGGGTCTAACAGGTACACTTACTAGGGCTTCTGGACATCTGTAATCATCCTAATACCCTTAGTTATCATCACAAAATGGCACATAGTCTCAGTGTGTCTTACTGCCTTTCCCTCTGCATCAGTCAATAGTAGCTCCTCATAAGCTATTTAACATTCTGTTCAGTTGGTTATCTGTCTGGTTGAGGAGGGTTAAATCAAAAGACCAATTCATTCATGACTTGATTCCAAATATCGAAAGGTTTGTTTTTGCTGTAGGCACACGGGATCACTGGAGAGAATCAAAGGATTGGTTTTTATGACTCCTGCCCCTAGATATCATGCTTCCTAGAAATTACTGCCTGGAACAGTATTCCCTGCTCTTTGAAATGTAAAACCTTGAAAACATTCCGTAGTACAATCTTGCCGTTAGTCAAGGCAAGACTCAAAATTTCTGCAGTTAGAGAAGAAATGAGAATTATGGAAATTATAATACTTACAATAATTTTGTTATGTGGATATCTGTGAAAGAATGTAGTGAATATTTTGCAGGCTCTTTGTGTGCATGTGCATGTAAAGAGGTTAATGAAAATCAAGTACATTTGCTAAATCAGTACTACTCTATGGCATGAATGTATAAATCAGTCATTTCCAAATGCATGTGACTTGATCCCTCAACTGACATTAAGCTGATTATCCTATTTGTTACCCTACAATTTAATGTTTTATTTCAAATGAGTGATTTTTAACCTTTGAACTACAAACTTTTTTTTTTTTTTTTAGAGGGCAGTGTCACTGGCCCTCATATGTGGGAACTAAACCAGGGCTGCTGGTGTCCCAAGCCAGCTTTTAAACCACCGCACCACTTGGCCGGCCCCTGAACTACAAACTTTTAAACCAGGTTGGTGTCCTCCAGTATGGGAGTTAATTTGCTTTAGTTAAATGGAGGGCCGGCTGAGTGGCATGGTGGTTGAGCGCTGGCTTGGGAAGCCAGCGGTCCCGGTGCGGTCCTACATACGAGGGCCAGTGACGCTGCCCTCAAATAAATAAATAAATAAATAAATAAATAAATAAATAAATGGATATGTCCAATTTGAAAGACAGCTCAACTTCTTTTGCTCAGCACAGCTGTATGAAATTTCCAACAGAGAAGAAACTTCCCACTGTGTTTAACTTTGAATGTATTTACAGAGGATTAAAAATACCAGCACTTTACTGTCACATGCTGGTGAAAATTCTTTGAAATAATGCATGAAGTAGGAAAATGGAATTTCAGTAACAGAATATAAACCGGTTTGGGTTAAGATTTAGAATTTGTACAACGTTAGTGGATATTTAGTGTGTGAGTATGTTTAATAGTATATTTCGTGTTATGTTAGCATTTTTAATATAGACCCTAGAGCACTTTAAATAGATTTATTAAAATCTTCACTTCTCGGGCCGGCCGAGTGGTGCAGCGGTTAAGCGCTGGCTTGGGAAGCCAGCGACTCTGGTTCGGGTCCCACATATGAGGGTCAGTGACACTGCCCTCAAAAAAAAAAAATCTTCACTTCTCTGCTTTGATAGGGAAATGCTCAGGTCTTATGTTGGCATTTTCCTCATAGTTCTAGAACAGTCACAATAGACAATTACAGAGCAAGTGAATCAGATTGTAGACCGGAAAGAGGATCATTCATTGAGATGAGTATAGGCAAAGTTTTTAAAAAGAAATCCAAAATATACATACTAAACCTACATTACCACCATTGGTGGTAATTGACATTAAAAAAGACAGTAAATCTCTTGGAATATGAAACTTTTGAAAGTACTGTTTCTCTGAATGAGTGAAATGTCCCTTCAGCAACAGAAAAAAATCAGAGGACCACACCTCCACCTCAGACCCTCAAAACCAATAGAACATGTCAAGATAAACAATGTCAGATACCTGAGCATTCTTCCTGGTTGCTGTTTTGCTATCACAAATTTACACCATTATCACAGTTTCTTTTTTTATATATACTTCTATTATTTTTCAATTACAGTTGATATACAATATTATGTTAGTTTCAGGTATACAACACAGTGATTACACATTTATATAACTTACGAAGTGATCACCCCGATAAATCTAGTACCCATCTGACATCATATTTAATTATTACAATATTATAAACTATATTACTTATGCTATACCCTACATCCATCCCCATGACTACTTTGTAACAACCTGTTTGAACTTCTTAATCTCTTCCCCTTTTTCACTCACTCAAAAGCCCCCTCCCGTCTGACAACCATCAAAATGTTCTCTGCATCTATGAGTTTGTTTCTGTTTTGTTTCTTTAGATTCCACATATAAGTGAAATCATATGGCATTTGTCTTTCTCTGTCTGACTTACTCTGCTCAGCACAATACACTCTAGATCCATCCATGCAGTTGCAGATGGCAAGATTTCATTCTTTTTTATGGCTGACTAATATTCCTTTGTATATATGTATCACCTTTTCCTTATTCATTCACCCATTGATGGACACCCAGGTTGCCTTCATATCTTGGCCATTGTAAACAATGCTGCAATGGACATATGGATACACATGTCCTTTTGAAGTAGTGTTTCGGATTTCTTGAGATAAATACCCTGAATTGGGATTACTGGGTTCTTCTTTGTCTCTTGTTATAGCCTTTGTTTTAAAGTCTATTTTGTCTAGTATAAGCTTTTTTTTAAATTTTCATTTTCATGAAATATCTTTTTCCCATCCTTTTACTTTCAGTCTGTGTGTGTCTTTCAATCTGAAGTGAATCTATTGTAGACAGCATATATAAGGGACTTGTTTTCTTATTCATTCACCCACTCTATGTCTCTTGATTAGAGCATTTAATCCATTTATTTTAAAGTAATTGTTGACAGATATGTAAGTTATTATCATTTTGTTATTCATATTTTTTGTCTTTTTTTTCTTCTTAATGAAGCCCCTCTAATATTTCTTGCAATACTGGTTTGATGGTGATGAATGCCTTTATTTTTTTCTTCTCTGGGAAGATCTTTATCTGTCCTTTGATTCTAAATGATAGCTTTGCTATGTAGAGTAATCTTTGTCGTAGGTCCCTGCTTTTCATCACTTTGAATATTTCCTGCCAATCCTTCTGGCCTGCAAAGTTTTTGTTGAGAAATCAGCTGACTGTCTTATGGGAGCTCCTTTGTAGGTAACTAACTGCTTTTCTTTTGCTGCTTTTGATATTCTCTCTGTGTCTTTAACCTTTGGCATTTTAATTACGTTGTGTCTTGGTGTGGGCCTGTTTGGGTTCATCTTGTTTGGGACTCTCTGAGCTTCCTAAACTTGTATATTTATTTTCCTTCACCAGATTAGGGAAGTTTTCTGCCATTATTTCTTCTAATAGGCTCTCTCTCCTTTCTTTCTGGTACCCCAATGATGTGAATGATGGTACGTTGATGTTGTCTCTTAAACTGTCCTCAATTTTTGAGTTTTTTTTCTTTTTTCTTTTCTAAAGATTTTATTGGGGAATTGGGGGAGGGGCAGAGTGTTGGGGAATTGGGAAGGGGAACAGTGTTGGGGAATTGGGGAAGGGGAACAGCTAAGTTGTTGTCCTTCAATCTTAGTTGTGGAGGATGCAGCTAGCTCAGCTCCAAGTCCAGTTGTCATCCATCCGCCCATCAGCAGCTCTTGGCTACTCAGCTCAAGCTGCTGTGTTCAATCTTAGTTGTAGGTGGGCATAACCCACCATCCCATGTGGGAATCGAATCGACAACCTCATTGTTAGGAGCACATGCTCTCATCAGCTGAGTAATCCTGCCACCTGTTGGCAGCTCAGCAGCAGCTCATCTTGAATACAGCTTACTGGCCCATGTGGGAATCAAACTGGTGACGTGTTCCTTAGAGCCCATGCTCTTATCCAACTGAGCCACTTGGCCAGCCCCTGAATTCTTTTTTCTTTTCACTGTTCTGATTGGCTGTTTTCTGCTACCTAGTCTTCTAAATCACTGATTCGATCCTCTGCTTCATCTAATCTACTGTTGATTCCCTCTACTGTATTCTTATTTCAGTTATTGTATTTTTTATTTCTGACTAGTTTTTTTTTTAATCTCCATTTTTATGTTTCCTATCTCTGTGTTGAAGTTCTCACTGAGTTCATCTACTCTTCCCCTAAGTTCATTGAGCATCTTTATAGCCAGTGTTTTGAACTCTGCATCTTGTAGATTGCTTGTCTCTGTTTTGTTTAGTTCTTTTTCTGGAGCTTTGTCCTGTTCTTTCATTTGGGACATGTTTATTTGTCTCCCTATTTTGGTTGCCTCCCTGTTTTGGTTTCTGTGTATTAGGTAGATCTGCCACATCTCCCAGTCTTAGTAGAATGGCCTTAAGTAGTAAGTATCCTGTGGGGCCCAGTGGCACAGTCTCCCTGGTCACTTGAGCCAGGTGCTCTAGGTATGTCCCTTGTGTGGGTCGTGTGTGCCCTCCTGCAATAGTTGAGCCTTGATTGTTGTTTGTACATCAATGGGAGGGATTGATCCTCAGGCTGATTGGTTGTGAGGACTGGCTGTGACTACAGTGATGGAGCTGTTATGCAGGGGCTGACCCTACAGAGCAGGATTTGCTTTAGCAGGGTTCTGGTCCCTGTCCATTCTGCCCTTTGGGTGTATTGTCCTTGGAGATGGCCAGGTGAAGCCCAGCTTTGTCCAAAGCTGGCCACCAGGTGTGCTGGCCGCAGGGCTTCCTGGAAGGTTCCGTGACACAGGCCAAGTTTAGCTGCAACTTGTGCCCTGTCCAGGGCCACCTGGCATGAGGCACAAAGCAACCTGAAGATGGCAGCCACCCACGCTGGGCTTGGAGGTACCTTGAGAAGCCAAGCTACAAACCAAGGCCAGCTGCCTCTAGTGCCAGGCTTGTGGCTGTTCAACACAAGGTAGAGGGCAGGCTGAAGGCCCGATGCTGCTTGTTTGAGTTTTGTGAAACTTTGAGAGATTTTAGGAAAGTCCGCAGCGTGAGCCAAGACGTTGGCTCAATATCAGTGATGCTCATTGATATTATTTTATCAAAATAAGTTTAAACCAGATTAAATATTTAGTGACATTTTTTTCTCCGTTGACAATTTAGTGGTTGAGGATGGTATCTGGAGGACAAAATAAATGAAATTTATTTAATTTGAGTTAGTTTACCCTACAAGAGAGGAAAGCGATCTCCTCAGCTTCCCTCACAGAGATCCCCTTTTTCTTCCCTACCATTTCAGGGGAGAAAGAGAGGAAAACACAGAAGCATCCTTGTGTTCCTTACATACTCTGTGAGTCTGAATTGATGTGAAAAGGCCTACTCATCTTGTGATTAAAGAACTTGCTCTAATCTCCATCTTTAAAATAAAAATTAGTTTAAACAGTACCATCACTGAGTACAACAAGCTGTGCTTGGAGCTATAAATAGTAGGTACTCAGTACAAATTGTCATTGTCATAGTGAAGTCTTTCCTCTCTTAATGTCCCCTGTGTACAGTCTCTCACACACTAAACTGATTCCTCACCTCTGCTGTGAGTTCTGTCCACATCGTTCAATCCTTTCTGCTTTCACTTGTGCCCTCCCAGTTTGTATTTATGATGAAAGTGCCAACTTTTGTGCCTTATGTGGATGCACCCCAGCGAGAGACCACTGGGAATATCTACAGTTAACAACCGTTAACTTTACCATTGCAACAAGGGAGACTAAACCATGAGGAACAGTGCCACACTCTAGTAAGAAGCTGGAGGATTATTCTAGGATTTGGGTTTATGCTAATTGATTTTAGGGAGGCTCCAAGAAAGTGAATGTCTGCTCTGGAGTGCATGCTACAGAAAGCAGGAATAGTTTTTTTCTAGGTGGCACAAAGAACTGAGCAGGGCTAGAGCTATCACTGGGGAGTAGGTTGCATTTAGTTAGAAATGTTTGGTCATTTCTGTGGTTGCACAGGGTTTTGTTTTTGTTGTTGCCATTTAAATTTGTTTTGCAGCATGATCATAGAGTGGTCTGATTTTGTCTTGTTTTATCACTGTTACAGAGAATCCTTATTCAATATTGATGTTCTATGAAATTATGTTCAGCAAGAATCTACTGTAGCCTATCTATTAGTGACAAAGCCAATTACCAGTTGTCAATGCACAGGCCTCTTATTTTCTTTCTCACATAGAAACTTTCTCACTCTGAACTACCAGATGTGCCCTGCCAATTGTAATACCAAGCTTTTGCTCTCAAGAGTTCAGCTGAAGAAAATTATGATCATTTACTTTGAACATCCACTACAAATTAATGTTTTCTAACACTAAGTGCTCCTTTGCTGCTCCTCAACAATAATATATATATATATATATATATATATATATTTCTTGTTGTATTTCTATTGTAATGACCACAGAAGCCATTTCAAATTCTATACACTCTTCCAGGGTATAAATTAATCACAGCATCTCTCACTCTTAATAAATGAATATATTTACAAAGTAGTTGAAAGACTGAGTCCATATAATCAGAAAATCCACTTTCTAATCACGTCCCCTCCTCATTGCCTCTAATGCTTCTGTGAATTTCAGCCCTCCTCCTCATTCGAGAGGATTCCCACTTTCCTGTCAATGCTTGTAATCTCCTGACTCCTTGAAATCTAACCACCTCTATGATATTGTCTAATCAGTTCTTTCCTCTCTACCATCTTCCATCATTTTATTTTCATGTACTAAATGACAATTTCCCTTTAGCTACATATATTGTCATCTTTTGCCAAACCAGGAATAAACTAACATATTCCTCCTTGGGCTCTCATTTCTTAACGTACTCATTTACTCTTACTGCCTTTGTTTGTTTTCTTTTTTATCTTGGAAATGAACAAGAATCATAAAATTACAGAGGAAAATATAACACCTCTTTTTACCACTAAGAATTAACAAGTATTCATGTTATTTATGTTAAAGATTTTTTTTTAGTAAAAATATTACTACTGCAACTGCCACTTTATTGTCTTATAGACACTGACAGAATTACTTTAGTCAAAGGTCAATATGTCATATAAAAGCAACCAAGTTCTTTCCTATAATTTCTGTTTCTCTTTTAAAATTAGTTTGATCTCCAAGTCACTATTGTCTGAAATTCTGGTGTTTTGACGATTGTTTTCTCCTCACCAAGACCTGTCATTAAATCCTAATGAATCTTTCCTTCTCATGATCTTTCACAGTGGTGCTGTATTCTTTGTCATAGTCAGCATCAAAGCTCAAACCTTATCATTTCATGCAGAAGCTATTTCAATATTTTTCTTATTGGCCTCCAGAGTCTCCTATTTCCAATTCAGTTTTTTAATGCTTCTAGATTTACCTCAATGAGAGTGTACATTTTTTAAAAAGTCAAATATACATAATATGTGCCCATATTCTTTCTCCTGGCCATTAAAATTCTCCACAAGAGAATTCTTCCTGCTCCTCTGGTGCCCTATGATTCAGCTAGACTTAAATATTCACCATTCTCCAATGATGCATTGTTCTTACTGCATTCATTTCTGTTCCAATGTTGTTTACCTTGTATAGAAGTCAGTCTTCATCATTCCTCTGTTAAAATCTACCCATCATTCAGGCTAGCTGGCCTCTTTAACTCTGTTGATTTCCCTGATCACTCCATATCTTGTTAATATATGATTAGTTTGTGCCATTTTTATGGGTCCTGTCATATACTATCATGCAGAGACAATATTGTTTATTTCTATCTGATCTAAATATTGTGGGAGTCCGATTTTAGCAATACAAATTACCTAAAAGTCTCCATTCTCCCAGGTTTCCTAGTTAGCAGTCATGATTCCTTGGCTTAAAATGTCTTCATTTTCTCATCTAAACTTGCCATTGATATCACACTTATACAAGTGACTCAATATTTTGTATGTTTGGTTATCTAATTATTTAAAAAATGAAGTGTACATTATTTTTTTCCTTGCAAGAGTAAAAGAAATGATTGTTTCAACCATTTAGAATTCTGTCTCAAAACATTTTTGATGTTGGGAGATAATACAAGAGAGTCAGGGTATCTTCAATTATAGAGTGGATCCCATTTCTCTCAATGTTTGGATGGTGCTAAAGACCAAGAAATTCAAAATGTCGTCTTGAAACCTAGAAAAACCAACCATTTCTATGACATAGCCTACAGCTTATGTAGATATCATAAAAATAAAAGCAGTGAGTATTTAAATAACTAAGGTATATATTCATCAATAAAGATTAGTAAATTCCTTTGAAGAAAGATGCTGCTCAATCACACATCTCTGCTAAGTGGTGATCTTTGAAACTGTTGAAATTTCATTTTGTTTCAGAGAACAGTCCCAAGAATATGAGTTTCCATGCAGCATTAGATCCTCAACACAAAGAATTGTTGCTATTTCTGCTGGCTGTATCCCAGCTCCTTTTGTAATTTTTCTCCACAGAACCATAATGAATAATAAAGTGTGTTCTCTGTGCTATTCAGCTCCTACATATCTCCACCCACCTCTCTTCTGTTCCAAAACCAAAAATGTAAACCTACATATACTTTAAAATATCTTAGGGTGGATTTTATTTAGAATTCTATACCAGGATGTTAACATTTCTATTATTTCTCATCAGTATGCTCCAATGACAAAATTGGCCTTTTTCCTAAAACTAGTCAGAAAATCATTTTCCCTTTGTAAATTAATTTGGTGTCACTATAAATATTGTTTATCACTTGAGATAAAATTACTCAAACATTGTGGGTTTATATGGTTGAAGTTATTCTTATTTTGAATACCTTAGTATTCAAAAAGAAAACAGTGTACTCTCTCAAGTTAAACTGTAAATGGGATGCTATTTACCATGAGTCAGGGAGTTTGAGTCACCTGTGTATGCAGAAAATTGATAATTCTCAGTAGTTCAAACATATGAGCCACCCATCACGGACAGCATGGGGAAGAAACATTTTCAGAAACACTTGGTCTTTAAAGAATAGAATGAAGTGTTAGGGAAAAAATTAACATCATTTCTGGATTGTAAATAGCATTTAGGACCAATAGAGAACCTACAAGGCCAGAAATTATTAAAAACATCCTGGGGTGACCCCTATAGAGACAGAAAGCTTCCAGTTCATAGGATAATAATATTAGAACAAATTTCAAGAGAAATAGATTCCTACATCAGCGTTGCTCATTTGTCATCTAAAGTATGCTGCCCTGCACAATTATTTGTCTTTTGTTGCCTTACCAACAATAATTTTAACCCTGTTGTATTAAGTTGAGTGATGACAGGATGAAACTGATGGCAAACATATATAATACATTGTCAAGATCAGGTTAAGCACATCTCTGACTCCCAAGGACAAATTAGGACCAAATCAGCCCAATTAGTCAGATTTTCCTTGACATTCATAGCTGTTTGTCAGAAAACAGATTGAGATCTATGTGTTTGCGGGAATGAACTCATTTTCACAGTGTGGAGGCTGGAGGCCTTGTCTCCTTAAAATCCATCACCACTGCATTTGTAGGCATGGGGGAGATGCACACCAGAGTAAACAGGGTTTCTTGTTGATGCCTTTATTTTCAAATATCACACCATGCCAATTCAATTCAGTTACTAGTCTTGGAGGATGGCAGAAAACTCCTTTGCATAGTTTCATTTATAATCGCTCTATCTATTTAAACATCAAAAGGCACTGTTACTGTAATACGTTTTTACAAACCCAAGATTATATTGGTAATTTTCCAATTTCACTTGACAGATGTTCTCAGTCCTTAAGCTAGCTACAGAATATTAACACGGTAGAACCAAACTTCAGATTTCTAAGGCAATTTTATCACCGCTGCACCAGAGACATTAATTAAAGAATTAACACTTCCATGGGCACTAGAGATCTGATATGTTCTCCTTCAGAATTATTAGTAGCCCAAGGCCTACATTCCCCTGGGTGAATAAATATCCAATTGAAACAGCACTAAGCAGCCACTGATATCACAACGTAGGATCATTATGTGGACATATACACAATGTTTGTTGTCTTGGTTTCAATGACTTGCCATACACATCCATATCAAAATGGTCCCTCCCAAGATTGTCCTAATCATGATTTAAATTTTTGAAAATGCTGAAAGATACAAATCTGTAACCACTTATTCAGTTAATCAATAAAGTGGGCATTTTGTGATAAGAATGCCATCACTGGGGAAGTGTGACTAGGCAGAGGGAGCAAAAAGCCTAATCAGTGAACAAAGCAAAAAAGGAAGTTCAAGGCTTTAGTTATTTTAATGGATATGATCATAATTTATTTTTTTTCCTTATTTTGTATTTCATTATATAAAAGGAAGTTAAAACAATCATATAAGAGAATGTCAATCATATCCTGACCACCTAGGGTCAGACACAGAGGTTTTCAATCCCTTTAGATGGAAATGCACTGAAGGTTTCTTCAGATTTAAAAACTTCAAAATTGGTAGAGAAAGTGAAAATGATGTAGACGAAATGAATTTTTTATTGCCCCATGTGGGAGGGAAACACAAATGACTCAACTATTTTGGTACGATTTAAGTTTCATTTAAAGACTTTTCATGATTCATATGCATTTATTTTTTCTATCACAAAACTACTTATAATACTGTTCCCACAAGAAGAGACAGAAATGATCATAAAGAGGATACCAGCATATAAATATAATGACTGGAAAAATTATTTTTAAAAGGCATAGATTTCAGACAGTATGTTAGTCTTGGGTTGTTCTATATATTTTTTGTAAAGATTTTCATTTTATGGCAACCACATATGTTGCTTAGCTGGAGTCAAATTCATTTCTCAACCTTCATGACAGTAAGTTACCTCTGAAATAACACACAGCCTCTTGTAACTAGAACCATGGTAAAATACTTTTAAAGTTGAAAAGTGGAAGTACTTTTTCTCTGGTTCAGTGAGTAGACTAAAAATATACTGTTTCCCCCCATTTGTTTTCTTTTTCTTTTTTTGGTTATGTCTTTGGAACAGGAACACCGATTCCTTATGTGCTGATGATTGTGGTACCTGCAAAGTGTCTCACTTAAAGTTTGTTTCAATCTATTTATTTGCAAATGGGGAATGTATGTAGGTGAGATGCTCTTATTATATGCCAAGCAAGTAGCTCCCCCACTGAAGAACTTTTAAGTTTTCATTCCTATAGAAATTTTAAGTCTCCACTTCCCTAGTTTCTTAGTTGCTTAGCCCCTGGCATTGATTACTCCTCTAATCAGTTTCTTTTCTTTCTTTTTTTTTAAAGATTTTATTGGAGAATTGGGGGAGGGAAAAATGTTGGGAAATCAGGGAAGGGGAACAGACAAGTTGCTGTCCTTTTGTTCTTTAGTCTAGTTGTGGATGGATGTCACTTCACTGGCCCATGTTGCTGTTGTGATCATTGTGCTCCCCAGGTGTGGCAGATTGGTCGCCAGCCCTTGGACAGCCGACAGCTCACAGTAGCTCATGCCGGTCTCTGGCTGCTCACGCTGGCTGCCGGCCACTCACAGTAGCTTATGGCAGCCCACTGCAGCCTACACCGTGGCCAGCGACTCACAGCAGCCCAGCTCCAGGTCGAGCTGTTATTCACCATCCTAGCTGTAGAGGACGCAGTGTCACTGGCCCATGTGGGACCCATATGTGTGGCCCTGCTGCTCAGAGCTCATGCTCCCAAGCCAACTCTTAACCAATGAGCCACTTGGCTGGTTCTCTAATCAGTTTCTGAATCCTAGACTGAGGATTGCTCCTAGCCTGAATCATAGAAGTCTCCTATCTTGATTCTTGATTGTTTTGTAAATCAGTTTCTTAATCATAAACAATAGATTGTTTATAATCTGAATCATAGAAATCTCCTTCCCCTGCTTCAGATAACTACATAAAAGTCTGTGACTTCCCAACATTCCCCAAGCCATTCTGGACCTAACTCTTGGGACAATTCCATCCTAGAGACTAAATAGGTTTTAACATTTCCCCAGGCCAGTAAGCCTAATGATTTCTTCCAAACCCATTCTAGGCCCAGCTCCTGGACAATTGACACCACCTTAGTGACCGGTTGAATGGCCACAGACTCCATAAGAGCTAACAGATTTATTAGTTAAAATCTATTTTTCCTCATTCAGGGCCCTTGGGTATACAGGGATACCCCAACAAGATTGCCAGTCACAACCAAAGAAGCCAGCAGAGTCTTCCAGGTGGAGCTTGAGACCCATTCCTCTCATCTGAGATCAGCTAAGGTGAGAGTTCCCTGAACCCCCAATTGGCAGGGACAGCTCTATGCCCCTGCCCAGCAGGAAGCAGATACAGAAGAAAAGACTTCCTGTCCCTCAACTTCCCATATTTTATGGGGATCATGTCTCTCAAGGGGGAAACAAGGCAGGCAGTTAGAGGCAGGCATTGAGTTTCTGCATTCCTGCATTTCCAACACAACCCACAGAATGCAACTGCCCAAAAGACCTCCCCTCTCCACCCAAAACTTCCTCTTTTCATTGTCATTATCTAATCCTGCAGGGAAACAAATGGGTACAAAATACCCAACTAGATTAGGCCAGTTACTCACACCTCAGCAGTCACCCCATTCACAGGTGTCAATCAAGTGGTCCCACGAACAGAAAGGAACAGCCCATTCTGGAGAAAAAGGGATAAAAACTCCAAGTCCTGGCCAGTCAGTGCCTTTTGAGCTTCTTCCTTTGCTCAGCCCTCTCCAAACATTTTGGAACGTACTTTTTCTTCTAATAATACCACCTTGAGCCTTGAGCCCCTTGAGCCCATGGCCACCTTTTTAGCTTCTTTTGCTCATTCCACTCCAAACTCTTTGGAGTGTAATTTCTCTTCTAATAATGGGCCCTTGAGTCATTCTCTACTGCTTAGGCCCGCTTCTATTTCTTGGACATGTACTATCTCTTGTAATAAACTGCTCTTTCACTACTTTGCCTCGGTATCTCATTCAATTCTTTGCTCGAGATGCCAAGAACCTGGACATCACACAGAGAAGGACCCACCCTCTGACAACACTCTGACTGCCACTGTTGCTTGCAAGAGATCTTGACAAAACATGGTCAGTTCCTTTTATACACAAAAGTCCAGAGGTAGAGACTCCTCCTCATGGAAACTTCTTTACCCAGTATCATCTTTGCTCTTTCAAAAGACACTGCTGAGAAGGACTGACCCCACACCCTCCTCAAAATTTCAGTATTAACTACACAAACAACAAAAAAAACATGGTGAGCAGTCTATGACAGGGAAAACACTGGAAATTATTCTAGCTCCAGTAAACTTACAAGACAAATATATTTTTATGGAGGCTGGACTTTTTCATAAATATATTTGTTTCAGCTTCTGCAGTACTTTAATTGTTAGTTTGCACACTCTCAAAAGGAGATTTCCCAAAAGCGGCAAAGCAGCAGTGGATGTGTAAATAAGCAGATAAGAACAGAATCAGTATGTTGTCAGGCTGAGCCTGTATCTTCCCAATTATCAGACCATCTTTTACCTCCTCAAATTCCTTTTATAGCCATCAAAAAAGTTTTTTGATGGCTTCACATAGCTCAGGAACACAGCTGGCAGTTGGCAGTGTGTTCACCCAATGAAACACAGACCAGAAATGCCAGATTATGTTGGTTCTTCCCATTATTCCCTTGCTCTTCAGACCCATTCCTCTCTCCTGCCCATCATCGCAGCCATAGTAATAGTTCACCTACTTTTCCTCCACGAGATATTTCCATTCAGGCTCCTTTGGCAATCTCCCTGTGCCTTCCCCACCACCACGTTTCAATTTAACCAGCACTCATGTTCTGTCCAACACTGGATCCAGACTTTTGCTCCTCGAGTCCTTGCCTGGACAACAAAGGGATGAGTGATTGCCCTCCGGATGTTGTTCAGTTTTCAATTTTCCAGCTCAGAGAATTCACAGTTCTGCTCTAATCCCTGGAACAGGGAGGCTGGCTGGAGTCTTGCCAGGACCAGTGGGGTCTGAGGACCCTCAGTATAGGTTTCTCCTAGGAGCTCGTTAGGAATGCGGGATCTCAGTCCTCACTCCACACCTGCTGAAACAGAACCTGCTTATCTGCATTTTAACAAGATTCCCAAGGTAGTTTTTTCTGTATACTAAGTACAGGAAGCACTGGGCTAAATCACTGGTTCCCAAACTTTTTTTTAACAGCATATCCTTTTCAGTAAAGTAAGTATTGGGTATATTTACTCCAAAATGTAATCAATGTCACAATAGGACTTTTGACTGAGGCACCAGGACACAGATATGATATCCCAAAGTGTGGCTACCATCCCAAATTCAAATTTTCAAAGAACATTAAAAGTTGCCTATTTTTCAAATCTTACAATCCTCTAAGGATACTAAAGAGGTGAGTGGATTTGTGAGGAGATTTCTTTGGAAGAAGCTGTTGCCATGCTGTGATCTCACCTATTGCCCCCCATCAATCCCAAGGTGGGTATAGCTGGATCCTACCTCAAGCTGAAAGAGAAGGGTTTTAAGGGAGCCAAGACCCTCATATATATTCCCTGAGGTTGTCAAGTGATGGTGGACTGGAATTTCACTACTGACTAGGAAATCATGAAAGCATGTAGAACAGGAAGGCAAGCTCTTTGGTGGCGAAGCAAAGGAAAAGTGACTGTAGTGAAATCAACCTGAGCTCCAAGAGTTTGACAAGAGGAAGACTGTATTGAGTATTTTCTATGGTCCACAAGCAAGAGAGCTGGACTTTTCTTGGCTCTTGCCCAAGAACCCCAACTGGGAGAGTAAGGGGACTGCTAAATGTGGATTCCAAGAGCCTACCAGAAACATCTATTGATTATTCAAAGCTAAGTCTATCAGACTCGTTGTGGTAAGGCAGAACTCCTGTGGATCAAGCAAAGCTAAGTTTATTAGACTCATTGCAGAACTTGACAAAGTCTTAGTGTAGTGTCTTAGAAAAGGAGAAGTCAGGAGAGAATATTTATAAGGGTTTACTGACTGGGTTTGGTGATTTGAAGGCTGTCCTTGCGAACTGGGGAACTGTTGAAGATTGGGCGTAGTTTATGATATAAAAGTTTTGGATTATCCTAGTTGATTCAGTCTTACATTCCAGGAGAAACCATTTCCTTGAGCAAACAGATTTTTGCTTATTCTCAGTATGTGGTCCTTTCTGACCACATTGCCTGGGGCTGCGGGTAGGTAGGAATAGGAAGTTAGTGATAACAGGTACGTATTTCATTTTGGGGTGATGTAAATCTTCTGAAATTAAATTTTGATGATGGTTGGATGACTGTGAATTTAGTGAAAAATCACTGAATTATACCGCTTAACAGGGTGAATTTTATGATATGTGATGGATCAGTTGTGAGAGTGCCTGTGTCTTTAAATATCTGTGAAGTAGGAACCACTGGTTACCTCTGAAAATTCCAGCACATTAACACCTATCTTTTGTTTAAGGAAAAAAAAACATAATAGCTTTAATTTCAACTATGCTTTTTTGTGCTTTGTCAGGAGTTGAGCAGTGAACCTCTGTGGGAAAACAAAAGATTTTTGTGAAAGGCATTGAAATTCCACTGAAACTCTTCCTTAGGGAGATTTTCAAATAATTTAGAACGTTGAAATCTAGTATTAAAGCAACCAGATCTCAGAGATTATATACATGACACATATCTTTTTCAGCAACAAAACTACTTAGAAATGGGAAAAATACTCCCCCCATTTTTTTTTGGTATAACATTCTCTGCATAGCATGAGTTATTTTGAACAACACTATTGCATTTTTCTTTATAAAACCCACTTAATATTAAGTGACAGGTGATATTTGAGTGTCTATGTGTGTCTTTAAATGCCTGCGAAGCAGAAACAACTGACAGCCATTGTTCATCTCTGAGAAGGTCAGCAAATTAACTAATCATTTTAAAAAAGAAAAAGTTGTTATCCAATTTCAACCTTTGTTTTTGTGTTTTGTCAGAAGATAACCAGTAAATCTAGATGGGAAACAGAGTTATTATACTCATACCCCATTTCAATAAACAGTATTGTGTAGATTCATTCTATCATTTAAGATGGACTCCAGGTTTTCCTCAGGGCATGGTGTGACACTTGAACATCTGGCAGACAAACCAAGTGTGAAAGTCAGATCTCAGTCATTAGCAAACCTCATTGCTTTCCATTTGTAGATAGACCATTATTATTGGAAGGTCTAATACTTTCCTCTAGCACACCACAGGGTCACCTGGAACACCCCTAAAAGATGTGTTCTGAAATTTGGAGACAAAAGGACTGAGGGCAAGCCTAGGTAGGAGGCAGAGACATTAAGAAGGCTGACACCATCAACCTGTCAGATCCCTGGTGCCAGGCCTCTACCTTTTCCCAGCTTTCATATTCCCAAGACCGTCAATGTCTATTGTGCAACTCGCAACAAAGTCCTGTCTCTGATGGTTAACAGACCCGGTTTCTATATAAGGAATCCTATCACTGTCCAAGGCTGGCTGATGCGTCCACACTGCAGCATGGGTTTTCCTCAGCAGAACTTCAGCAACTCCTAACAGACTAAACATGATCACATGAAATGACAGCAAAGAGTACAACCAGGAAAACATCTCAGAAGGTTTCACAATCGTGTGTTTTACAGACTGTGTTTTAATCCTGCAAGTGACTCAAGTCGGGAATTGACCTCTGTGGAATGCCTGATTCGATGCTACCAGCACGAGGGTGTTTACTAAATGGTTACTGGTTTTGACACTTTGAACACTAATGAGGACCAAAAAGTAGACAGTGAGCTGTTACTTGACTACTTTTACAGTGCCAATCAGCAGTGTTTAATGCATGCACAAAGAGAATAATCTTTACTTCCCAGGCCTACATAGGCATTCATACCAACTTACACATCTGGAGATCACACTGCTTTTCTATCAACCTCATCATCCAGCTTCTCATAATAAAGTGATTTTTCAGAGGAAATTTTTAACTGCCTTACTCCACTTTTACAAGTAAGATTTTGCCTCTTCAAGAAATCATACATGGGGCTGGCCGACTGGCTCAGTTGGTTAAGAGTTGACTTAGAGTGTGTGCTCTGAGCAACAGGGCTGCCAGTTCGATTCCCACATGGGCCAGTGAATGCTGCGCCCTAGCTGAGCTGTCGCTAAGCTGCCAACAGGTGGTAGGATGGCTCAGCTGGTGTAACACATTAATTGCCTGTTCAATGGTGAGCTACGCCCCCATGCAACTAAGACTGAACTCGGCACCCACCTTGAGCTGAGCTGCCGCCTAGATGGCTCAGCAACCTTAAGCTGAGCTGCCACCTAGATGGCTCAGAGGCTGCTGGTTCAACCACCCACAACTAAGATTGAACACAGCACCTTGAGCTTAGAAGCCACGAGCTGCCGAAGGGAAGCCAGATGGTGAGTGGCACCCTCCACAACAAAGGTTGAAGGACAACAACTTGGCTGGTTCCCTCCCCCAGTTCCCCAACACTGATCCCCTCCCCCAATTCCCCAATAAAATCTTTAAAAAAAAAAAAAAAAGAAATCATACATAGTCTGAAAATTAAGTTTGTGAACCTTTGCAAGCATGTTGCTAACCGTTTTTGATATCAGAGAAAATTATTCATTTGAATTGTACCAATTGGACAAACAGTTAACCCAGTTTACTATTTGGGAGTGCTGAAAAGGCTGCGTGAAAAAGTTAAATGACCTGAACTTTTCACCAACAATTCATGGCTCTTGCATCATAACAATGCACCAGCTCACACGGCACTGGCTGTGAGGGAGTTTTTAGCCAGTAAACAAATAACTGTACTGGAACACCCCCCTACTCACCTGATCTGCCCCCAGTGACTTCTTTCTTTACCTGAAGATAAAGGAAATGTTGAAAGGAAGACATTTTGATGACATTCAGGACATCAAGGGTAATATGACAAGAGTTCTGATGGCCATTCCAGAAAAAGAGTTCCAAACTTGATTTGAAGGGTGGACTAGGCACTGGAAAGCATAGCTTTCCAAGGGGAGTACTTCAAAGGTGACCATAGTGATATTCAATAATGAGGTGTGTATTATAGCACTTTTTCTAGGATGAGTTCACTAACTTAATTGTCTGACCTCATATAACCCCCCTAAATTGATATTTTATAGAGCAGGATTTCTCAACCTCAGTGTTACTGCAATCTGGGGCCAGATAATTCTTTGTTGGGAAGGTCTGTCTTGTGCATTATAGGATGTATCCTGGTAGCAGTATGTCTAATCTCTACCCTCTAGATGCCACTTTCCCACACCCTCCCCGGTTGTGACAACACAAATGCCAAATGTCCCCTAGGGAGCAAAATTTCCCCCACTTGAGAACCACTGCTGTAAAACTGTAGTGTTGTAGAGTCTACTTACACAGCTAATCACCAAAAGAGAGAACAAAATGAATTCTGCATATATTAGCAGTAATATTTATTTTGTTACATAAATGTTTTCTTGACAGATCTGAAACTTACCCTGGTTGTGGGTTTATTTTGGAATTTACTTGCAAGCCTCTGTTAATCATGTTTCAATCATTCATCTTTGAGTTTTTTTTTTTTTGAGGGCAGTGTCACTGGCCCTCATATGTGGGACCGAACCAGGGCCGCTGGCTTCCCAAGCCAGCGCTAAACCACCGCACCACTCAGCCGGCCCTTCAATCATTCATCTTGGATTGATAGCTTCTCTCCCCTCTTCACTTCCTAGGTCTTTATAATGGGGCTGATTGGTTGCCCCATGTATTTGGCACAGAGAAATTGCCAATGGGACAGAGCCTCCTAGAATAGTGAGTCTCAAACTTTAATGCACATAAACAACATCTGGAAAATCTTATTAAAGGGCAGTTTATATTCTGAATGTTTGGGGTAAGGTTGAAGATGCTGCATTTCTAACAATTCCCAAGTGATAGTCTTGGGACCACACTGATAGTTGCAGGGTACTAGCATACTAGCAGGACATGCATATAATCAGATATTGCTCCTGCCCTATTATAATTATCAACATGCCCCCATAAAAGCAATTGTCTTTGTTGCTTTTGGTTGTTATTGTTTCTTCTCCTTCTGCTTCTCCTTCTCTTTCCTCTCCTTCTCCTTCCCCTTCTCCTTCTACTTCTCCTCCTTTTTTTTTTCATCTTTTCCTCTCATCTCTGGAACAGATGCTCCATGAAGGAGAAATCTCCCCAATGCCCAGCACATAATAGGTCCTTAATTATGAACAAATAAATAAGTGAATGAGTAAGTGAATGAACCAGCAAATGGTGTTCCTGCACTGTTTTCTTTCTTTCTTTCTTTCTTTCTTTCTTTCTTTCTTTCTTTCTTTCTTTCTTTCTTTCTTTCTTTCTTTCTTTCTTTCTTTCTTTCTTTCCTTCCTTCCTTCCTTCCTTCCTTCCTTCCTTCCTTCCTTCCTTCCTTCCTTCCTTCCTTCCTTCTTTCTTTCTTTCTTTCTTTCTTTCTTTCTTTCTTTCTTTCTTTCTTTCTTTCTCTTATTTCTTTCTTTCTTTATTTTTGCCAGCTACTCTATGTATCATGCACACCTGGGGATAGCCTTGGAGCCAGATCATTTTTCCCTACCCATCCCCCCATTCTCCCTTTTGGCAACCATCAAATTGTTCTCTGTATCTATGGGTCTGCTTCTGTTTTTTAATTCATTTGTTTTGTTTTTTTAGATTCCACATATAAGTGAAGTCATACAGTATTTGTCTTTCTCTGTCTGACTTATTTCACTTAGCATAACACTCTCTAGGTCCATCCATGTCATCACAAATGGCAAGAGTTCCCTCTTTTTAATTGTGTAGTAATACTCTGTTGTATTTACCAGAAGAAAACCAAAAACACTAATTCGGAAAGATATACACCCCAATGTTCATGGCAACATTATGTATAATAGCCCAGTTATGGAAGCTATTGGTGATCATCATAGATGAATGGATAAAGAAGATGTGGTATTTCTGTTGCTTTTGAAAGAGCAATGCCTAACTTGCTTCCATTCTGTCCATCAAAGAAAATACACTGGTATAAACAGGGATGAAAGGGCCAGTGATTCCCACCACTGGCTGCACATTCGAATCACCTCAGGACTCTTCTAAAATTCCCAGTGTCCAGACCAGTTCCTAGACCAAATAAATCAGAATCTCAGAGGATGGGACCCTGATATCTGTTTATTTTCAAGCTCTGCAGAAATTCTAATGAGCAGTCAAGTTTGAGAATCATTACTTAGTTCCTTGCTACACAAATTGTGGCCCATGGACCAGCTGCAGAGGCATCAACTGTTTTATCAGAAGTAAAAAATGTCAAACCCCAGTCTAGATCCACTGAATGAAAATCTGCATTTTAGTAAGATCCCAGTGATTCCTGTATACCTTAAAGTATAAAAACAGCACTGTGTTAGACCCTTAAAATGAGTTTTTAAACCTCTAGCCCAGGTGACTTTTACTATATAACATTCTTGCAGAAGCAATGGTAGAACCATCTTAACCATGTTTAAGATGTTCTGGGAATGAGAGAGAACACCAGATCATAAAGGAAAATGGTAGAATTTGACCACTAAATATAAGTGACTTTGGTTTCTATGTATAAATCATCTTCAAAATGGATGTTCAGGCTCATGGTTTGTGAATACAAGAACGAGTAAAAGCATCAGTGCTCGCCCACCCAAACTGACCTCATTGCTTTTGTTTATGATAGTCCCAAAAAGTAGGTTAGGAAAATGCTGCCACCGATGTCTAGGATTTTAAGTGCAGCTATGTCCTTTCCAAAGCCAATCAAGAAAATGTAGTATGGTAGAATATACATTGTCTACTGAATAACTATTTCCAAGCAGTACTAGCAGGTAAATAGGAAACAATTGTGTGTGTGTGTGTGTGTGTGTGTGTGTGTGTGTGTGTGTGTGTGAGAGAGAGAGAGAGAGAGAGAGAGAGAGAGAGAGAGAGAGAGAGAGAATTGGTTGAAGACAAAGTACATGCATAAGTTTCTTATATGCCGACTACTGGAACTTAGGGCATAACTATTGGGTCTACAGAAAAGTCATGACGCATGTTTGCAACAGATGGCACTAGTTCATTTTTGGAAGTACTTGAGTCATTTACATCTATGTTATTGCTATGTCATTTGACAGCGGACAGTTCTAGCTTCATTCTTAAAAAAAAAAAAAAAAGAGTGATTTAGTTGAGTGTTGGAGATTTTACAACAAGTTGAAGATGGAAGACCAAACTGCATTTTTGCCATATTTTACTGTTTTACTTCCGTAAAGGGAAGAACGCCTGTCAAGCTTGTGAAAAGTTGCATAAAGTTTACGGTGACAATGCTCTACAAGAATGTCAGTGCCAAGGATGGTTCATGAAATTCTGTGCTGGTGATTTTGATCTCAATGACGCTCCTCGGTCAGGGAGGCCCACTGAGATTGATGACGACAAAATAAAGGCATTGATGGAGTCAAACCCAGGTTACATGACATGAGAGATTGCAGAAACATTGAACATCCATCATTCAAGCATTCACGACCACCTGAAGAAGCTGGGATACGTAAGTAAGCTCGATATTTGGGTTCCGCATGAACCCAAAGAAGTTCATTTGATGGTGCATATAAACATCTGCAATATGCTTATTAAACATGAGGAAAACGATCCTTTTTTTTTTTTGAGGGCAGTGTCACTGGCCCTCATATGTGGGACCCGAGCCGGGGCCGCTGGCTTCACAAGCCAGTGCTTAACCACCGCGCTACTCGGCCGGCCCTGAAAATGATCCTTTTTTGAGTGACTGATAACTGTTGATGAGAAGTGGACTGCTTACAACAATGAGGCGTGCAAACGGTTGTGGTCCCGAAGTGATGATTCACCTCAAATGACATCAAAAGCAGACATTTATCAGAGGAAGGTTATGCTCTCAGTGTGGTGGCATTTTAAAGGGGTCATGATTTTCGAGCTCCACGAAGGAACCAAACAATCAATTCAAATGTGTACTGTCAGCAATTGGACAGTTTGAACGAATCCATCATCCAGAAATGTCCAGAGTGCATTGATTGTAAAGGGGTTGTGTTCCATGGCGACAACGCATGACCACACACAAGTTTGATCACCCATCAAAAATTTTTGGAGCTTGGATGGGATGTGTTGCCACATCCACTATACTCACCTGACCTTGCACCATCAGACTTCTAGTTGTTTTGCTAACCCCTTGTGTGGTATAACGTTCAATTCAGATAAAGCTGTAAATCAGCACCTTGTTCAGTTTTTCGCAAATAAAGACAGGTCCTTCTATGAATGGGGAATTATGAAGCTCACTGGAAGATGGCAAAAGGTTATTGAACAAAATGGGCAATATATCATCGATTGATCTTTGTTCTTTATATAAGTAAATGACCTTTGAAAAACATAGACAAAATACGTCATGACTTTTCCAAAGACCCAATAATAGTTTGGATGATAACATTTAGCATTTATATTCAAAACATGTATTGTATGATAAGGAAGAATTAACCTAAAATTCATGTGCAAAACCCCAAGCTAAACCAAACAACAAAATAAAAAAATCCCCCTGAGTTTTCTTTGCCTAAGAGCTCAAAATAAATCAAGTATAACTTGGCAACTGAGAAACTCTTAGGCTGCTTTAATAGTAATATAGAATATAAGTTGGATAGAATTGGCACTAGAATTAGGATAGTGATTTGCTAGGAAACCACTGAGGGGAGTTTTATTTCTGTTACCAAAAGTGTGTTTCTCTTTTGTCTTCTCAATATATGGGAGTTCATAGTCATGTGTTTCTGCCATTGTTGAGTCAAAAAAACATCCTTATGTATAATTTGAGTTCCCCAAAAATATTGTTAAAATGTTGTGCAGATGTTTTTTGAAAATACACAATATAGACCCTAACATGTGACCCAAAGTATGTATTATCTTACCAATTTTGAACTCAATACCTTATTTATGCTAAAAATAGATATTTAAAACATTCATTTCCTTATTTTCTGATGATTCAAAGAAAACTCTCATTAGAAAAAAAAATTTATTTACAGAAGAAAATAAACCATTAAACTAAGGAAACTGATTGTATTTTAGAAGCAATATGAAGTTGGAGGAAATGTTTTGGCAAGTGATAACATCATGAAAACCTGAACATCCTATTATGGGAATGATCAAACAGCTCTAGCTGCCATTCTTCCCAATGTAAATTTATGAGTTGTTTCACATCTATTTTTGATGATAGATAAATCTTTTTATTATTTTGTTGAGCTGATTTCCTAATTTCCTAAGAACAGGGTGATGTTCACCAATGACTAGTGAATGATATATACAGAAATGGAAACAACAGAAATCAGATATAAAAAGGAAGCAGGGTAGGAAAATTTGATGGGGAGAATCCTAAACTAATGATAATATTATTATTAAAAACAATAGCTTTGTTTGTTTTGAGCAACTATTATTTCCAGACACAAAACCAAGTGTAGCTTTTCTTTAGTATTTTGAGAAACATGATCATAAATGTTGCCTATACGAGTGCCCAAAAGCAAATATTATGTGTCTACAAGAGTATAAATTATCCTGGATGTTTTTTCAGACAAAAAGAAGTCATAAGCCTTCTTTTATTTTTATTTTTTTTTGAGGGTAGTGTCACTGGCCCTCATATGTGGGACCCAAACCAGGGCCGCTGGCTTCCCAAGCCAGCGCTTAACCACAATGCCACTTGGCCGGCCCATAAGCTTTCTTTTGAAAGCTCTGTATTACAGGACCAGCCGATAGCATGCAAGACACCTCGTGAGATACAAGGCTCACGGAAGTCAAAGTCAAGATCCTTACTGGATGTTTGACTTTGGGGAAATTATTTTTCCTCTGTGAGTCTTAGTTTCCTTATTCATAAAATAAAGGAGTTTAATAAATGTTTGAGGTCTCTTTTGACTCCAAAATACTCTAATGACTAGATAATTAAGCATATTTTTATTCTATTCACCTCCCTCCCTTTCTAACACACACACACACACACACACACAGGCACACACTCACGCACATCCACACACATCCCCCTCTACTTTCATTCTCCATCTCATCCATGATTATTTCCAGCAACCAGAAGTCAGTCTCTGCATATATACCAGTCATGAACTCGTATACTTCCCATTTGTATATAATTATGCTGCCCAGGAGTCAAAACAATGAAAAAAGTCAGCAAGAACATACTGAATGCCTGCCGGGAGCCCAACTTGTGCCAGAAGTTTTGAAAGACAAATATGTCACTAGTATTTTCTCTTCAGGAGCTCATATATAACCTGGGAGTTACAAATCAGAGTACAAGACTCTTTTTTATCTGGGACCTCACTGCAACCCTCTCTAAGCATCTGATGAACACAAGGGTGTTAATGTCTCTGAAGACGACAGTAGACCCTGTGCCTAGGGAGAAACTGTTCTTATCTTCCCATGCCTTCTGCAGTGGCTTTCAGTCACTGTAAGCACCTCGCAGCCACATTGTGTTGGATTATTGGCTTGCAACACTGGTGCAGATCAATATCATCACCTGGAACTGACAACAGAGGAGCCCTAGCTTTCACTAGAAGAAACAGTAGTCAGTGATTCAGAGTTCTGAATTAAAGGTCTGTCACTCATTGGCACATGTTCATGCATAATAAAATTACTGTTAGAGCTGTGCCCTCACTGATAAACAGAATGACGCTCCTGCCTGCACTGGCAAGAATGTAGGTAGAAACGGGTATTGGAGGTATTGTAGATGGCAATTGTAGGTAGTACCATTTGTTGACTAGCTTATCGGAAGTGGAGAGTAACATATTTTTCTGTATATTGAGAGAAAATTGAAAGGCATGTTTTTTCCAATTTCTCTGAGAGATGATTTTTAAAGTAAGCCATTGAGAAAATTTGTGGAACACTTGCATAACACCTTATGTCCATCTAATCTTAAATGAAATAGATTTCTTCCATCAGCCTAGTAGAAAATCACAATTGTGATGAATGAACTGTGGGTCCAGTTTGGAAATATTATTGTAATTCCACTCAGCTTCCAGCCACCAATTTAAATGTTTATTAGTTATTATATGCCTTTGATTTCAGTCAGTGAGATTTATTCCACATGTTCAAATTAAAAAGAACCAGTGAAAAGTTATTTGAGAACTATTTTGGTAACCTTTTAGGAAAAGTAATGGTTATCTTAGACCTACTATATGGGTTATAATTTTGGCTTCTCAGTTTATAATTGCATCTGGACAAGCTCATAAAATATTTAACAGTAAAAATGAAACTTGTTAATACAGAGTCATCAGCAATTTTTTATTTTGTAGTGAAAGTAGCAAACAACAAAACTAGGCAGAGATATAAGGTATTTTGCATTGTCAATTAATCCACTGAAACTAGATTTTGTTTCTATAACTTGAAGAAATCTAAAAATTTAATCATTCATTAAACCATACCTTCACTGCAATCTCATTAAAGCTTGTATTACATCAACAATTGTTTTGTATTGTATTAACAAAGCTTGATTGTATGATTATGAATCATACAAGATTATGAATTCCATTTTTTGGTCATATTTTCAGGATTTTCTTAATTGTACTCACTACATGCAAATGTCCATGCACCATTGGAGAAAAACCACAAACTACAAGCTTGTATTGGGCATTGTCTATTATAACAAGGTCATTTTAAAGATATTATTCAATCCCAAATATTTAACAACCTAACTAGCCCTATTTCTGTTTCCTTAATAAGTCCCTTTTTCCAAAGAACTTTCTTTTCTGTCCCTTAAATTACAAGCCACATAGCTAGCAAACAATCCAAAATGCTAGAAACGATGATGTGGAAAAATGAATTTACAGCAAATCATCCAAAACCTGAAGCATGGGATCTGTGTACAGGGGGATGATCACACTTGACCTCTTTCCAATTTCCTTTTCATCATGACAAAGGATTGGTAATTCTCTGCTACAGTTTGCTGAGCCATGTTGGCAAATATTATCATTGATGTTTCCATCTGGTTTGTTGTATAACAAAGTTTCTTTCAAACTAAAATCAAGACTCTTGACTGCAGCTCTGGAATTAATGTGTCTCATCATGGAAGTGTGACGTGTGACGTGTGTGCATTTACCAAAATTCTGCTACTTCTCAGGCTTCTGTAGGGCAAGATTCATAATGTGGGTCATAGAATCTAAGAGTCGGAAAGACCAAGAGATTATTTGGTTCAATATTTCACCTCAAGAAGAAATCTATTATACAATAAAAGCAGGAGGAAGATGGGGGGAGGGGAGAGACATATATTGCTGTTACTGCTGCATGAATTGGGTCCCTGTAATACGTATTGTACTGGGTGCTGGGTGCATGAGACACACCCAGTTTCATACTCCATCTCAGTAATTTACTGTGATTTTTGTTGATTTCTTAGCTTTTCTAAGTTTCAGTTTACTCACAATCTAAAATATAGTAATTCTGGGGCTGGCCAAGTGACTTGTTGATTAAGAGTTGGTTTGGGAGCGCCAGCTCTGAGCAGTAGGGCCGCCAGTTCGGATCCCACGTGGGCCAGTGACGCTGTGCCCTCTGCAGCTAAAACGGTCAACGACGGCTCAACCTGCGTTTGGGCTGCTGTGAGTCACCGGCAACAGCATAGGCTGCTGCAGTGGGGCTGGCCGGCAGCCAGAGTGAGCTGCCGTGAGCCGTCGTGAGTGGCTGTCCAATGGCCAGAGACCGACTGCCTCACCCAGGAAGAGTACAATGATCACAATAGCAACATGGGCCAGTGAAGCGACACCCTCCACAACTAGACTGAAGAACAAAAGGACAGCAACTTGTCTGTTCCCCTCCCCCAATTCCCCAACACTATTCCCTCCCCCAATTCCCCAATACAATCTTTGAAAAAAACCACAAAATGTAGTATTTCTTACTTTTCAGGGTTGTGAAGGATTATCTGAGATAATCATTGATCTCAGATACATACAGCATTTAACACAGTTGTTGGCCCTGGTTATTGCTCAATAAATATTACTTGTGATGATGAGTATGATGATGGTGATGCTGAAGAGTGGTGGTGTGTATTGAGAGCGCTCTGGAAACTTTCTTCATTCCTGGTATACTATGGCAGGTTGGTGTTAGCAGATAAGAAAATAGTAATACCAGGTACAAACAGCCTCTGTCCAGTACAAATTGTTGGAGTTCAGATAGTTTTTGCTGTGATCACTAGAGAAGTTTCTGGGGGAAATGACACTGTATTCTAGTTCAAATTGAGACTCAGTGAGTCCGTGCTTTTAGAAATTTGTCCCGGTGACCCATGGGACATGGGGCATGTTTGTCTCTGTGACTAGACTCATCAAAATTGAAGTGTTGGAATCACAATCGCAGCTAAAGGTAAAGTTCCCTGCCATTAGATCATCGGAGATAGTAGGGGTTTTCTGCTCTGCAGTATGATGAAAGGGAACGGGACTGAGACGAGCCTTCAAAAGATTGGGCTGGAATCAAATAATCACAATGTACACTTTAAATATCTTGCAATTTTGGGGCCGGCCGAGTGGTGGGGTGGTTAAGCACTGGCTTGGGAAGCCAGTGGCCCAGGTTCGGTCCCACATATGAGGGCCAGTGACACTGCCCTCAAAAAAAAATATCTTGCAATTTTATTTGTCAATTGTACCTCAGTAAAGCTGAATGAACACACACACACACACACACACACACACACATACACACACATCTGACAAGTTAGCGAACTTGTTGCAACGATGTTGCTAACCTTTTTTGATATCAGAGGGATTATTCATTATGAATTTGTACCAACTGAACAGTTAATCAAGTTTACTATTGGGAAGTGCTGAAAAGGCTGTGTGAAAAAGTTAGACGACCCGAACTTTTCGCCAACAATTCATGGCTCTTGCATGACGACAATGCACCAGATCATGTGGCACTGCCTGTGAGGGAGTTTTTAGCCAGTAAACAAATAACTATTGGAACACCCTCCCTACTCACCTGATCTGCCCCCCAATGATCTTTCTTTACCCCAAGATAAAGCAAATATTGAAAGGAAGATGCTTTGATGACATTCAGGACATCAAGGGTAATACCACAACAGCTCTGATGGCCATTCCAGAAAAAGAGTTCCAAAATTTCTTTGAAGGGTGGACTAGGCGCTGGCGTGGGTGAATAGCTTCCCAAGGGGAGTACTTCGAAGGAGACCGTAGTGATATTTAGCATTGAGGTATGTAGCACCTTTTCTAGGAAGTTTGCGGAACATAATTGTCAGACCTCGTGTGTGTGTGTGTGTGTGTGTGTGTGTGTGTGTGTGTGTGTGTGTGTGTAGGGAGGGAGGGGGAGAGAGAGAGAGAGAGAGAGAGAGAGAGAGAGAGAGAGAGAGAGAGAGAGAGAGAGAGAGAGAGAGAGAGAGAGAGAGAGAGAGAGAGAGAGAGGCTGGTCTGGAGCTCGGGCTTCAATTTAAACCAGCTGTGACAGCTTGATCAGTATTCTTAACATTCCTGAGTCTTATTGTCTTCATCTGCCAGGAGATATTCCCAACCTCCCTGTCTATTTAGATAAAACAACATATAAACATGTGCTTATAATCCAGAAAACTCTAAACAACATGGGACTAACATTGGTGCTAGTGTTACTGTAATTAACGAAGTAAACCAGGAGACAATACCTAAAAGAAAAAAAGCATCCAAAGATTTGAGGGGAATCATACTAAATGGGTGATGCAGGGAAGGCCTCAGAGAAAAAAGCAAAAACAGTCTATTTCACAGGAGTTGCATGGTATTTAATGTGAAGTGATTCCTTACTCTTGATTCTCCCGAGTGCCCTCAGATTACCTACAGGCTTTCAGCACAGCCCAGGTTCTGAAGATAATCTTTGGTAATTAAGATGGAGCAGGAAGTGGCTAAGCAGCCTCACACAAAGTTATATAATCGGAGCTCTGTGAAATAACTAATGTTCTATGTAAACACAAAGCAAGATGAATGTCTTGACAATTGATTACTGCATAATCAGCCACTAGGTGGAACCAGAGGGAAAGTTAGGAGCAACAATATTCCCCTAAAGGCTGCCAAGTCCATGGGATCTATAGCTACTTGCTATATGACCCAGGCTAACTCGAATTCGTTAACTAATACTTTTTGGATCTGGAAGTTCAATCAGCTGTAAATCTACCTAGTTATTTTTAGTCTATGTTTCCATTTTCTCCATAGTGATTGTGAAAGCCACATTTCATGAATCTTACTGAGAAATACTGCCAACGACATTCTCTTAGAATACTAACAGTAATACTTTTTGAGAAGGACATGAAATTACTTTTGTCTTACTTGTTTTCAGTGAACCCACAATGTCTCCTTATGGTCACTACATTCATTCTATACAAAATTTCGCCAATTTAAAAATCTCTTATTTTAAATTGTTTTCAGGGATTTTTCCCATTTATTAAAAATTATAATAATAATAGATTTTTTAAATTAAAATTTTAGAAATTATCATTTTATCATGAGTATCTTTGAAGCATCTTTTGAATTTTTTTCTGTAATATTAATTAAGTAGGGTGGGAAATGTACAAGGAATTACCATAATAAATACATTAAGTCATTCCTATCTTTTCTACTCACATATAGTGAAATTAAAATATTCTGTTATTAAATTTAGGGTTAGAATATTGAAGTGCTTTGTGAGCCCTAGAAATTATGAATGAGCAGAGCATTGTGAAAATTCACAGTGAGCTTTGTGAATGATCGTTACTATTGTACCTCATGTAGACTCAGCCACAAGTTCCTTTGAGTCTGTAATATAATAGTTGGAGGGTATTTTGGGACTGTAATAGTAGGTAGAGGTGAATGAGCAGGAAATGTGTGGTGTGCTTGTAGAAAATAATGCCCAAAGGATCATAGCATGTCTCAGCAGTGTTTAGCCTTATATAATTCATAGATGTAACAAAAGTCTATAGAAAGAGGCCACATTTGTGGTCAGGTAGGTGCATTTAGTCCAAAGAAGCCTTTTTATTTGAATATGAACAGCAGCTGAGGACACAAAGATGGAGGTCCAGATTCTGGGGGTGGAAGATGACGGAATTTTGGGAGCTTCATGGGACTCAAGGCCCAGGTAAGGGTTTCTTATACTGCAGAAATGGGAATGTTCTCTATATACTAAGCAGAAGAGTTTTTTTGAGAATGGGCATAAACATAAGGGATTAGGTGATAGGTCATAGTGTGTTGGGCATAAAGCTGCCAAAGCATAGTAATATTCAATGTATACACTATCAAGTGATCCCTCTCCTCCTTCTATATCCCCATCTTCAGATACCTCCATCCCAGATCCCTGAACCCATCCCCTTGGACACAGCAGCCTACCGATACATATTTTACACACCTGTTTTGATGGGCCTAGCCCCACACACAACTATCCACAACTAGACATAGCTCTCCCCAGATGTCTACATATAAATCAGTCGGTCATATGTAGGCCATTATACAAACTGCATGCATGTGAGCATGTATACCTACAGTCATGTCACACAAGTGCATTCATGCAAACACACATTTACAGTTACCACATTCATCTACAACATACATTGATCATTTTGGCTTTGGTAGAAAAAACTGTTGGTAGAAAAAACTGTTGGTGCTGGTGTGCGTGGGGTTCCTATGTCTGTCAGCTTTGCTTAGCTTTGGCTCGGCCATGAGCAACATGTCTCCCAAAGAAAAGCAACCGGCTCTATCCATAGTTGGGTGAGCCCTTGTGAAACAGAATAATTTGAAGTAAATGCTGCCATTCCCTACATGTGAATAATCCCCATACCCTTGAAAAAAACTTTGATTTATAGTCTTTTATAATCCATTCTGTTTTCTAGAAACATGCTGGTTAAATTATTACAGAATAAATTCAAGCAACATGAAAAACACATTTTCAGCCTCGAAATAGATTTGTGATATTTTTAGGAAAAGAGCTCGTTCCATTGAAAATAGTAATGCCATCAGCGAAAATATGGTGTTTGGGGAGTTCCAATTTCAGTTTTAGCAGAGTAACTTACATCAGAACAACCCCTTTACTGAGAATAGCTCTCAAAGCTGGATAAAATACAAAGAGCTGTATAAAGGCATCGGAAGGCAATAAGAGAAGTCAGGACCTGTGAGGCCATGGTTCTGAGAGTAATAAGTGCACTGAGATGGACCTGACCTTTTCTGTTTCTAACCCCCTTAGATCAGAATTTGATGAATACATAAGCAAACCTTGCTGGGATTCTAATTGTGATTAAATGACACCATTAACAAACCTGAACTAACTGACATATATAGAATACTGGGACCCAAAACTACAAGATGTACTCTTCTCAAGTGTACTTGGAAAGTTACCAGTATTAACCATATGAGGGACCATGAAACAAATTTCAATAAATTTAAAAGACTATATTCTCTGCAGAAAGTGGGATTCAACTAGAAATCAGTAACAAAAAGATAAACAGAAAAAGAACTCCCTGAATGTTGGTTATTGATCTATATATTTATAAACAAACCATTGATCAAACAAGTAATCACAATGAAAATTAGAAAATGCTTGGAAAGGAATGATAACAGATTTAGAATATCAAAACATGCAGGAGGAAACCAAAGTCACATATAGATAAAAACAGACTCAAGTGAGGGCTGGCTGAGTGGCGTGGTGGTTAAGCGCTGGATTGGGAAGCCGGCGGCTGGGGTTCGGGTCCCACATATGAGGGCCAGTGACACTGCCCTCAGAAAAAAAAAAAAAAAAACCAGACTCAAGTGCATATATTTAAATAGGCTGAAAATCAAACTCTGTATCTCTATCTCAAGCAGTTATAAGAACAGCATATTAAATCGAAAGGAAGTAGAGGGGGAAAAAATGATATACACAGAAGTCCAGTAAATAGAAAGTAAACATGCAATAAATCAACAAAACCAAAAGTTGATTCTTTAACAATATAACAAAATTGGTAATTCTCTAGAATAGATCAAGGAAAAAAGAAAAGATCAAAGGCAAAAATGATATCAGAAATCAAAAAAGGGATTTCTATAAATTCTAAAGAAATGTCACAATAGATTCTATACATGTTGAAAAATTATAAAATTATAAACAATATCATGTCAATAATTTTAAAAATTTAAATGAAAAAAACAAATACCTTGAAAACATCATTTAATAAAACTGTGTAAGAGTAAATGGAAAATGAGCATTATCCTACATGTAATACAAAATTCAAGTCTGTATTTCAAGGCTTACTCTCTTACAGCAAATTCTTAAGTCCAGTGAATTCTTCCAAATATTTAAGGAACAAATTAAATGACACTAGTATTATATAAACTCTTCCATAAAAAAATGAAGATTTTCAGAGTTCTTTTACAAAGCTAACATAACCTAATGTCAAAATCTGACAAGGGCACAATACAATGATAATTACTGCACAAACTTATTCATGAATACAGATGCATAAAAAATAATATATTAGTGAATAAAATTCAAAGATATGTGAAAGGTCAGAATCAATTGTACCAGGAATGCAAGTGTGGATTAATATTTAAAATTCAATGAATGTAATTCACCAACTATGCTGATAAAGAAGCATATGATCAAACCAAGAGATGAAAAAGTATCATTTGATATATTTAAATGCCGGTTAAATATGGTTAAAAAATAAGAAAAACTCTTAGAAAACAAGGTATAGAAGAAAATAGATGGGAATACCCTCAACCTAATAAAGGCCTAATAAATAAATGCAAAACAACACATGAAAATATCATATTTAGTGATACTTTTAAAGCTTTTCTTTTATTGTCAGACAATAAGGCTACTTGGAGGTCATAGACAGTGCAATAAGGTGAGAAAAATATGGCAAAAATACACATATTGGGAAGAAACAAATGGAATTATAATTACTTACAGACAGAGCAAGATTTCATACACAGAAAACCCAAGAAATTTATTAGTAAACTATAGCAATTAATTAAAAAAAATAACTGCATGCAATTCAATATACAGTAATCGATTGATTTCTATTTAGTAGTGACTAAAAGTACATTAGACTTTAAAAGTATTAGGGGCCAAGCAGAGTGACGTGATAATTAAGCGCTGGCAGCCAGCAGCCCCGGTTCGGGACTCACATATGAGGGCCAGTGACACTGCCCTCAAAAAAAAAAGAGTATTCATAACAATTTTAAAATATATCAACTACCTAATAATATTCTTTAAAAATATATGAAAAATGTCTACTTTAAAAACTACACAATATTTCTAAAGAAATTTAAACAGACTCAAATGAAGAGTCTTAAAATATACTCATAGTTTGAAAGACACAAGATTAAGCAGATTGAACCCAAATCCCAGCAAGCATTAGTGGGGTTGGGGGGAGGATTTCTTAATCTGTTAGGGCTGCTATATAGACTGGGTGGCTTATAAACAACAGACATTTATTTCTCACAGTTTTGGAGGCTGGGAAGTCAACATGCCAGCAGATTCAGTGTCTGGTAAGTGCCCACTTCCTAGTTCATAGGTTGTCATCATGTAGCCTTGTCCTCACATGGCAGAAGAGACAAGGGAGTTCTCTGGGGTCTCTTTTACAAAGGCACTAATCCTTCATTACCTACCCACTTTCTAGAAAATTATTTTACTGCCTCTATTGCAGAAAGGTCAGGTCTAGGGCCCCAAGACTATTATGGCTGCCCCCGCCCCAATTCTTGCCATGAAAATCAATGAACTCCAAGAAAGACATAAACCTATTTATGCCTTAGACACAATCTGATATACTAGATCATACCCAATGTACCGACCTTACCACTAACCTATTGCAAATGCAACCTGGATGTCATATCTAATAACCTTTAAAAAATCTTTTCGGGCCGGCCGAGTGGCGCGGTGGTTGGGCGCTGGCTTGGGAGGCCAGTGGCCCCGGTTCGGGTCCCACATATGAGGGCCAGTGACACTGCCCTCAAAAAAAAATCTTTTCCTGGGGTGCCTGGTTAGCTCAGTTGGTTAGAGAGTAGTGCTCATAACACCAAGGTTGCTGGTTCGATCCCCACATGGGCCACTGAGCTGCGCCCTCCACAACTAAATAGAGAAACAACTACTTGACTTGGAAATGATGGGTCCTGAAAAACACACTGGTCCCCAATATGCTCCCCAGTAAAAAAAATTTAAAAAAATCTTTTTCTCCTAAACATAATATAATATGAATTTGTATAAGATGTAAACATTATTAAAATATATAAAATAGGTAGTGAAATTCCCTGGTGACCTTGTCTCATAGATCACTATGAATGGTTTGGTGAAAAAGCCCCCAAACTTTTTTTTTCTATATGTATATTGATATACAGAGGTGTTAGACATGTGGGAGTCACATCATAATGTTCTGCAGGTTTCTTCATACAACATATCTCTGTCATTTTTCTATCAGCACATATAGATCAACCTTATTCATTTTAATGTTTTTATGTTATCCCAATATGTGGATTTAAAAATTATTGATGCTCTGATGATGTATACTTTAGTTGCCCACAATTAAAAACAAGCTATAATGAACATTATCACATATGTTGTTTTATGTGACAGAACATATCTTCAGATTAAACTACTTGAGATGTAGAAATACTCGCTAAACTAGAATTAATTTTTAAAAAAATATTGTTTTAGTGTCTCCTCCATAGGTTTTATTATTTTCACTTCCCATATTTAACATTCTTTCTGACCATGGCTTTGTCAAACTGTCTACAGGACATTTTAACATCTTGCTCACATTTTCCAATTATATCCTTAATTATAACCTTCACATAAGTCAAGTTCACAAACTTACCAGATCTCAAGCTGTGTCTTCACCGAGTTGCTGATGAAAATACTTTAAACATCAGTCACAGAATTATTTTCAAAGTCAGGGAAACTTTTTCAGTGTTTCATATATACTATAAGCTGAATATGAGCATCCATTTTGATGGACTTGGATTAAAATATGAATCTTTTTGTTCCAGATTATTGGTTAGGATATTGAATGTATAAAAGAATTACCTTAGTGCACTTTTTTTTTTTGGCATGAGAGCATTATTTCTAGTAATGATCTAAGCTACAATTCCAGGAGTCTCAATCAGTAGACAATAAAATCTAAATGAAATACATTTAAATAATTTAATATGACAGTAGAGACAGTTTAGGGAATATAATCAATAATGTTGTAAATATTTTTTAGGGGATCAGAAGGACTCTTGTCTTGTCAGGGAGACCACTTCATGGACGGTGTAGTGGCTTGACTACTGCACTGTACATCTGAAGCTGCCGCTGAATAATATTAGATATTAACTATAATTTAACACATATATAGTCATGGGATATGGAATATAGTGTGCGTATGGAGTCAATGGAATTATAATAGATATGTATGATATCGGGGGTGGGGAGGCAGGGGAGGGAGAGGGGAGAGTCACTTTGTAAGGGGTGAAAAAGATAACTATTGCATTGTTTTGTACATTTGTAACTAATAAAAATAATTTAAAAAACAATAAATAAATAATTTAAGATGAAAATTTTATGTTCAATGAAAATTATAATCACCTTATTTAAATATTAAATTTAATTAAATAAAAATGTTTGATTACAGTACCAAAATATTGTGGATTTTGTCTCTGTCCTTTCCCTTAATTTAATGGGAGAGGCTTCATATTTTCTGTGGATTTATTGGGACCAAGATTCTACAATCAGTTTTTTGTGAATAATTTAACAGATATTGAATAGTGTTGATCTATTTGTATCCATGATGCCCCAATCTACCTCAGTGACATTCTATTCCAGAAATTTATTGCCATCGTGATCATTTGAAATAGACCCTCACTCATGTTTGTATCCATGCCTGGCTCTTCATACTTCTTACCCATGATGTTCAGCCTCCCACCTAGAGGTAGCCTTCCTCCCCTAACTCTCTCTTGAAAATATTCCTGCTCTTCCCCTGATCTCTTCTCCTTTCCATAAAACCTCACTGGTTTGGGAAAGGATCTTCATTGGCTGGATCAGTGAAAACAGGGTGACAATTAAGTTTGTGATCTCATCCTAGAAAAAGCGCTACATACCTCCTTGCTGAATATCACTAGGGTAACCTTCCAAGTACTCCCCTTGGGAAGTATGCACCAACGCCAGCACCTAGTCCACCCTTCAAAGCAATTTTGGAACTCTTTCTGGAATAGCCATCAGAGCTGTTGTCGTATTACACTTGATGTCCTGAAGGTCATCAAAATTCCTTTTAATATTTCCTTTATTTTTGTGTAAAGAAAGAAGTCATTGGGGGGCAGATCAGGTGAGTAGGGAAGGTGTTCCAATACAGTTGTTGGTTTACTGGCTAAAACCTCCCTCACAGACAGTGCTGTGTGAGCTGGTGCATTGTCGTGATGCAAGAGCCATGAATTGTTGGCGAAAAGTTCAGGTCGTCTAACTTTTTCATGCAGACTTTTCAGCACTTCCAAATAGTAAACTTGGTTAACTATTTGTCCAGCTGGTACAAATTCATAATGAATAATCCCTTTGATATAAAAAAAATTAGCAACATTGTTGCAAGAAGTTCACAAACTTAATTTTTTTCAGACCTCGTACATATACAGATATATATATATATATATATATATATGCCACACCTTCTTTATCCATTTCACCGCTTTCATTTTGCTAAGCCCCATTTCCTGTATGGCAAGCATAGCCTTTTTTGCCCAGCCCATTTCTCTAAATTGTGGATAGAGCTGTACTCAGTGTTTTCTACACCCAAACACCTACTTAGTTTACATGTGTTCTGTATTTGAATAGTCTCTTTGAAAAAAACCTTTGGGGAAAATATAGGAGGATATGTCTTCCTTATCAAAGACAAGAGGACACTGACTCTAGATTTTCTACACATTTAACTGCGGTTCATTTATTATGGTACTAATAGTGAAGAACCTCAAAACTCTAGAGTGCTGGTTCCAACATTGACAGAAAGGTAGCTTGAAGCCCTAAGGTTTATAGAGAGCCAGGCAAACAAACACAAATAAAAAAGAACAGATCTTCATCTCGATGCTTTATAAGCCCTTTGCCCGTCACATGTGGGAAATGTTTTTCATTTTATTTACCCTTTCTCTTTGTCTTTTTATTATTTATTTTTTACTCTTCAGAAGTTTTAAATTGATATATAGCAAATTCACCTATTTTATCACGAAATACATCACATACACACAGAAAAGTGCAGGGAATACAAATGAACAATTCAATAATTTATCACAAACGAATCACCAATGTATACTGACAGCACCAAGAAGTGCTCTCTTGCTCCATTCCAATCATTACTCTCTCCCTCCCTCCCCTGCAAAGGAAAACCCCATCCTGATGTTGGTAGTAATGTTTCTTTTTTTTATTTATGATTTTTCTGCTTAAACAGGCATTGCTAACATTAATAATGCCTGTTTTAAAAACATTTTTATTTGATCGAATCAGACAGTATTTTGTGTCTGACACATTTTGCTCAACTATGAGTCATCCATGTTGATTAATGGAGTTCTTTCAAGCTCATTGTTAAATTGCGTGACAATACCACGTTTGATTTACCCATTAGGTTGTCTACATTGATTTGTTATTAACTTGTTAATGCCATGAACATTCATATATGTGTCCATTGTACATGTGCAATATCTTGACTTTTTTGCCCCTTTGCTTTTCCATATAGATTGAAGAACATCTTGTCAGGTTCCATTAAAAAATGTATATGTTTTGGGCCGGCTGAGTGGCGCGGTGGTTAAGTGCTGGTTTGGGAAGACAGTGGCCCCGGTTTGGTCCCACATATGAGGGCCAGTGACACTGCCCTCAAAAAAAAAATGTATATGTTTTGATTGGGATCACATTATATCAGAGGATCAATTTAGGGAGAATTAACATCTTTAGAATATTAAGGCTTCCAGTCCATGAACAGGGTATATTCCTCCTCTTATTTAGATCTTAAATTATCTCTATAATATTTTATAGGTTCCTCTATAGAACTCTTGAAATGTTTTTGTTAAATTTTCCCTAAGTATTTTATATTTTTCATGCTATTACAAATGATATTTTAAATTTTATTTCCTAGTTGTGCTGTTTATTTATAGAAATAGAATTAATCCTTACATAGTATTAATACTAAGTCTATAAGTATTCATATGATAATATCAAGGATGGACATGGAGGGTATTGTGCTGAGTAGAGTATGTCAGACAGAGAAATACAGATGCAATGTGATTTGGCTTATATGTGGAATCTAAAGAACAAAACAAATAAACAAAATATATGATAGTATATGAGTATTTAATTCTTATAAAGCAATCTTAGTAAATTCACTAAATAATTCTAAAAATTTTTAGGCTATTTTGGAATTTCTATATAAATAATCATATCCTTTGAAATCTTTACAACATTTATTTATTTTTCTTGTCTTACTGTTACAACCTCAGGTATAATGTTAAATGAAAGTGGTGAGAGTTAATATCCTTGTTTTTTCCTGACCTAAGTGTAAAAGCTTTCAACATTTCACCATTAAGTATGATGTTTGTATAGATTTTTGGTAGTTACTATTTTTCTGCTAAACAAAGTTTCTTTTCATTTTTAGCTGATAAAGCTTCTTAAAAATCATAATTGAATATTGAAAATTATCATATGCTTTTTCTGTGTTTGTTGAGATGATCTTTTTTTTTCTGTTAATGTTGAAATTCCATTGATGGGTTTCCTATTAAACCAATATTAAAACCAATCTTACATTTTCTTTAATGGTGCTCAGAACGAACACATCAACTCTAAGATGAGATTTTAGCAAACCATCCATATTTTTTAGCACTTAAATTCTCCTTCTCCTCTCCTTTCTTCTTCTTCTTCCTCTTTCTCTTCCTCTCCTCCTCCTCCTCCTTCTCCTTTGTATAAATGTTTGCCTCTTCTGGAATTTGTTTAGTGTATGGAGAGAGAAAGGAACTTGGCCTGTTGTTCCAACCCATATATTTATTGTTTCTTTTCTCCACTAATTTGATATGAAACTTTTACAATATAGAAGTTTCCATATACACATAGTACTACTATTGGACTATATTCTGTATAGCTTTTTATTTTAATATATTGTTGGGCTAGTCCACCTTCATTATTCCTTTTTCAGATTTTCCTGGACATTCTCATTCATCTACTTTTCCACATCAACATTATAGATCAACATCATGCTATTCCTATGATCAAATTTTTTTTAGCTTAATAAATCATTACTTGGAACTCATGTTCATAATATAGCAAATACTTTGTGCCACATGAGATAATTTTAGTTTTAAGCAATAGTAAATGGATCTACATTGAATCATATAACAAAACTCTAGATAGTAGGTGAGTTCAAGTTTAAGTCAGTGACTTAATGGCATTATCAAGGATCCGTTTTTCTTCTCTACCACTTATGAGCATATTGCTATGTTATGCCAACATGTGTTCCAGGTATCACCTTCAGGTTAAAATATCTTTAAGAGGGAATTTCCCTGTCTTGATTCTCTTTTTAAGGTAGATTTAAATTTTCCAGTAAGTTTCTATGCATATATTCTTCATGTTTCATTGGCTAGAATTTCATCACATTATTGGATAATTAATTAACAAGCAAAAGAAAACTGTCATAATAGACTTTAAGACCAATCAGGAAATATATTTTAGGTCTGAGTAGAGATCCAGTCTTCCTCAGACATCATGGACATTTCAAATTCAGTACAGAAAATTAAAATTCTTTCAACAAAGAGAAAGTGGAGAAATATCTATTGAGTGGGCAATCCCCTATGTACCCTCATTTTAGAGAAACATAGAATTAGATTGAAATGCAGTCAAAGATGATCATTAATCATCAATAAGTACTTAATGAAGTGCTCCTTATGGTTGCCACTGAGTTAATTTACTTACATTCTAAAAATTCTAAATTCCTGAATATTCATTTTATTGATTATAAGATTCCACTTTTTTTGGAGGTCAAAACAAAACAAAATATAAATTACTATTCAAAACTACTGTTATGGAGTAGGAATGTCTTCAACACACAAAGCCAGTCATGGCTATACTATTTAAAATTTTGCCTCATTCTTCTCCCCTATTTTTATGTACAGCAAAATGCTTTTATTTCATATGCTATGCTAACTTTTCCTGAAATAGGAAAGAAAAATATTTATTAAAACTATTTTATAAAACTATTATAATAGCTTTCATAATTTTCAAAATCTAAGTAATATTTTTTCTACATAAATTCTAACACCAGTACATATAAAGTATGGAGCTTCTGGTCTTTGAAAAAGGTGGTGGGCCTTATCGCTCTCGTTTGTTGCCCTCTTTTCTCCTCTTCTTTCCCTTCAACACTTAATCTCATTGCTCTGTGTTAGACTCACAGACACCTCTGCAGAACTTGTGGAAAGCCTCAATCTGAGCCATAGAATAAAGGAAATATTTAGAGTAATAAATTTTGTCAGGCAGCCTCCTCCTACCATTTTCCTTCCTCCTTTAAAAGTAAAATAAACCATAGCCTATCAGTAATAACGAAATAGAAATCTAGACTCATCACCTGGATATGACTCCCTTTCATGGCTTATTAAATAACTTTAGCTTAATTACTTAAATACCATATTCCTGGCCTGTTGCCAATTTTAGTGTATTGAAGAAAGGGAAACATCTACAAAATGATCCTTTAAACATTTTAGTAATCTTACTGTGCTTATGAGATTTCAATTAGAAAATAAATTTTTCAGCAGAGTAATGATATCATGGGCTGATTATTTTAATTCAGTTCACTGTGTTTATTTATTGAATACTGTTATCACTAGAATATTGCTGAAGAATCCATGTGTAATTGACAGTGTGGATCTAGCCCTTAACATAGAAAGCCTATGTTATCAAAGCTAGCATTATTAGAACTAGTCCTCTGTATCTTTTTTATAGAGTGCAAAGATTAATTTAACTGGCTTGTTAACGGATGGTGCTCTGGCTGATAATGGTAGGTAGGTCATTTCATTAGTTCAGAGTTGACTCTTCCAAAGATAACTGAATGAAGGAAAAAAAATAAAGGTCTTTGTGGATCTTTGTATAATATTACGTTGAAATTAGATTATGTTATGCAATTTTAATTGACATATTTCCTAAAATCAAATCATATTAAGTCCCTCAGTATTGTGAGTTTCAATTTATGGACAAAGATGAAAATCCTAAAACAATATTAGCATCTCTTCTAGTTAGTTGTATCATATGAATTTTTTTTTTAACAAAACATAATCTAAACACAAATGAGTAATTCTTTGAACATTGTAAACAATGTTTAAGAAATGTATAATATTGAGTACACTAACATCAACATCAGTAATACATCTGTATCTTCAGTAGAGATAAAAAAAATACAGAGGGTGCCAAAAACATGTATACACATTTTAAGAAAGGAAAAATAACTGTATTAAAATTATTCTGATGGTAACCACTTTGAGCACCTCTTGTAACTGTAGAAGTCAAACGTGACTTGTATTCATCTTTTGTTATAGGTATATATTAAGTATTACAATTTTAATACAGTTTTTTCCTTTTTTAAAATGTGTATACATTTTTATTGGAACCCTCTGTATATATAGATTTTACCTTATTGTTTATCTTGCCTGAGGGAGGGTGTCAGGAATAGGTCCTTCTCTGTGACTAGCTGAAGGGAGTAATCATTCCTTGGGCACCCCCAACCTTTACAGCTGCTCATAAAAGATCTGCATTATTTTGCTGTTTCAAAATCAACAAAGTCTTCCCACTTATGTTTAGGAATTGAGTTGCATCTTCTAAGGTACCAGATTGAAGCTTGTGCAGTCAGTATTTCTGCCCCTACCTAGCATGCCCTCCTTTAAAAACTTTTAAAGTAATTTAAACATATAGATTTGTGGGAAAAAATTTTAAAGCATAAACACTTGTAAAATTAAAATTGAAGTCTTACAACCTAAGTATCCATTGACAAAGAAAATGTCATATGTATGTACAATTATTCATCCTTTAAAAAGAAGAAAATTCTGCCATTTGCAACAACTTCAATGGATCTTGGGGGCATTATGCTAACGAAAAACATCAGGCAAAGAAAAATAGAGCAGTTCCCCCTTGTCTAAGGGGGATACGTTCCAAGACCCTAGTGAATGCCTGAAACTGGAAAGTACTGAACCCTACATATGGGCTCTGACAATTAATTTCACAAACTTGTTGCTCTGATGTTGCTAACCTTTTTTGATATCAGAGAGATTATTAATTATGAATTTGTACCAACTGGACAAACAGTTTTAACCAAGTTTACTATTTGGAAGTGCTGAAAAGGCTGCGTAAAAAAGTTAGAAGACCTGAACTTTTCGCCAACAATTCATGGCTCTTGCATCACAACAATGCACAGCTCACACAGCACTGTCTGTGAGGCGCATTTTAGCTAGTGAACAAATAACTGTATTGGGGCATCCTCCCTACTCACCTGATCTGGCCCCCAATGATTTATTTCTTTATCCCAAGATAAAGCAAATATTGAAAGGAAGACATGTTGATGACCTTCAGGACATCAAAGGTAATATGACGATAGCTCTATTGGCCATTCCAGAAAAAGAGTTCCAAAATTGCTTTGAAGGGTAGACTAGGCGCTGGCATCGGTGCATAGCTTCCCAAGGGGAGTACTTCGAAGGTGACCATAGTAATATTCAGCAACGAGGTATGTAACACTTTTTCTAGGATGAGTCTGTGAACTTAATTTGCCAACCTCCTCATATGCTATGTTTTTTCCTATACATAGCTAGGATAAATTTTAATTTATAAATTGGCACAGTAAGAGATTAACAAGATTATAAGTAATAATAAAACAGAACAATTCTAACAATATACTGTAATAAAAATATGTGAATATGGTCTCTCTCAAAATATCTTATTGTACTGTATTCACCTTTGCACTTAAAGGAAACACTTTATTGCTTTTGGCATATCTGAATTGCTGGCACCACTGCTCTTGAGCTTTGGGGCCATTATTAAGTAAAATAAGGGTCGTTTGAACACAAGCACTGTGATACCATGAGAGTCAATCTGATAACCGAGATGGCGATTAAGTGACTGATGGGCGGGCATGGAGACACTTGACAAAGGGATGATGCATGTCCCAGGTGGGACCAAGTGAATTTGGCAGGAGATTTCATCATTCTACTCAGAACAGTCTGCAATTTAAAACATATGAATTGTTTATTTCTGGAATTCTCCATTTAATATTTTCAGACCACAGTTTACTGTGGATAACTGAAACCTCAGAAGGTGAAACTATGGATAAGGGGGGACTAATGTACTATATGATCTTACCTATATATGGAATCCAAAAACAGCCAAATTCATAGAAACACAGTAAAATGGTGGTTGCCAGGACCTGGGGTGGGGGTTGGGGAGGAAAGAGGAGTTCACCTTTCATAATGCAATTAACTGTCCTTTTTGCAGTATATTTCGTGCCATGTTTTTCACATTTTTGTGCTTTCTGATGATTTGTTGTTTAAAATGGCCCCCAAGTGTAGCACTGAAGTGCTGTCTAGCGTTCCTAAGTACAAAGAGACCATGAGGTGTCTAGGGAGAAAATGTGTTAGATAAGCTTTGTTCAGGCATGAGTTATAATGTTGTTGACTATGAATTCAATATTACTGAATCATCTAAATATCAAATAAGGTGTCTTTAAACAGAAACAGACATAAAACAAGTTTATGTATTCATTGGTTAACAAAAATGTTACCAGAGGTTCACAGAAACTTAATGCTGTATTTTCCCTAGGAGCAATGGTTCAATATTCACTAATTCAGTGTTTGTGGTGACTTTATAGAAAATAACTACCAAGAATAATGATAATCGACTGTATGTACATGTGCGTGTGTGTGTAATTCTAGAAAAGAATTTGAAAAACTTTCTAACTTATATTATAAGGCTAGCATACCCCAAAAAAGGCAACATGAAACCTGACAGAGATAAAACTAAAACAAGCCTTACCAAACAGTCTTATTTATGATTATTTTGGTAGATTGGATTGGATAATTAATCCCAGTTATTTACATCTCCCTTCCCTGTAAGATCATTTTATCCATGTCCATTGTCATGTGATATACAGTATGTCTCTATGGGAGAAATATGATTCCTCAACTCATTAATATCAAGCTTGATGACGTAAATGGTTTGATCAATGCAATATGAGTGAGTATGATCCTGTTTAACAGTTCCTAGCAAAAGGTTTAGCGCTATTGCTGAATTTCACCAGATCTTTTGCCCTTTTCCCTCTAATACTATAAAATATAAGGGCTGCTCTCTCAGCTTGGATCCCAGGATGATGAAGACATTGCAGTGTAGCCACAGAACTGCAGTCGAAATGTTGTTTGTGGGGGAGTGAGGAAAAATAATATTCTTTGTTGTGTATGCCAAGGACATATTGGAGTGGTCTGTTACCTCAGCTTTATCTAGTAAAATCTGATTAATTAAAAGATGGATGCAAAAATCCTCTAAAAATAAAAATAACTTTAATAAAACATTTTTACTTCTATCAATTAAATTAAATGTAAAATATTTATTTCATAAATCCATGATTTTATTAAACTATAATAAAAATGACTATGTAGGTTCTGCTCCAGAATTTAACAGTGTAACAGTTAAGTATGAAATTATTGATATAGTATAGCAATAGATATATTAAAAAAAAGACTATGACCATGTAAATTGACTGTAAATATCCATTTCATTAAGTCGAAAAGCTTTCAAAATAGAAATGGTTAATAAACCTGGATCAAAACATACATCATTAATGTGATAAAAATTATTTCAGTAGTGAATTTTTAGTTTTAATGTTCAAGAACAATTTAAGACTGCCTCTTCTCACTGCTGTTTTCAACATTGTTCTGGAAATTCTAGCCAATACCTTAAGGCAAAAAAGTGTAATAATAGTTTTAACTCTTGAAAAAGTAGGAGAACAAATTATGTCACACATTTAGCGAACTGGCTGGAACATAACTGGAATGAAAATAATAAATATACGATTATTATAGTCACAGGATAGAAAATGAACCTACATTAACCAGTTCTATTCATATAGCAACAATAACATATTTATTCACTTAACGAGACAAATACTATTTACAATATTTGCAAAAATATAAATTGTGTAGGTCTAAACAAATATATAGATGGATACTTTAAAAAATTGTATGTATGCATTTAAAAAATTGACTGGAATATTTAAAAATCTAGAGTAGTATTATAATCCAATTTAGAAATGAGCTACTATGAATGTACAGGTGTGCTATTTTCACAAATTTCTTCTTTCTAAAGAATAAATTATTTTTATATTGAGCCACGGCTCTGCTTAATTCATTCTTCTTCTACCAATCAATAGCTCCTTGCAATTGCTGTTACTCCTCCTACAGTCACTTAATTATTGGCATAGCTGCATCCTTAAAAATAAGGCTTTCTGCTGGACTAAGGAAGTGAGCTAACCTTGAACAACCATCCTGTGCCTGGGGATTTACATGGTCTCATTTAATCCTCACCATGTTCCAGGAAAGTAAGCAATACTATACCCATTTAACTTTTGAAGATGTGCCAAGTTCTCTTTTATAGATTTTTTTTATATTCCTGAAATATACTGTTCCTTCAACAGAATTAGCACAAATGCTGTGCTTCTGTACACAAGTCTATGCAAGACTAAGAAATTTAGTTATGTCACTTACTTCTGATAGTGGATAAAAATTTTCATTTATACATCACTAAATGTTTATTACTTAGTTGATATTACTCAAATTAATTTATTTTAAAATAACATAATTTTAAAAACCCATGTTTAAGTCTATCCCTAAATACTGATATTTCTTTTTTATAAGGGGGCTTGAGCACCTCATCAATGTGTGACAAACTGCTGTCTCTATCTGTGACCATATACATATCTGGATCTATCTATACAATACCTATAAATACCTGTATACCCATATTTATGTTTCTGTGTATTTATCTATCTCAAGATTACTTGAATGATAATAATTTAATCCTATGAAACAACCCATATCTATATAGATTACTTACTGCATAATAAAATAAAGCATACACATTCACACAACATGTGTCTACACTGTCTCTGATGCTCTATACTCCATCTAAAGAGGAAATTCATAAAATACTGGCCAGGAGTGTGTGGTTTCTATCCTGGTCTTAATCTACCATCATTACCCTGGTATGTTCACCTATGGTCCTCTTCTGGGTCCTGTACTTTCATAAACAAACAAACAAACAAACAAGCAAGCAAACAAACAAACAAATAATAAAACCATGGTTATGTTATTCAAATTGATTAACTCCTTGTATCAGGAATAAAATACAATCGGCAAAAATTCTCAATCGCTTGCATAAGCTCAAATTTCGAATTTTAATATACAACACAATATTAAACACTGGACTTATACAGGTCTTGCTGTATATCCCATGTGTTACCACATGGAATCTTAAAATACAGAACCTAAGAAAGTTCCGTTTCCCCTGATGCATTAGCACTCTGAAAATTGCCCGCTGTAGTTTCCTGTTAATAGATTAGAATTTTTTATTTTCTCTACTTTCGCTTTTAAATAATGACAAAATCTTCCAGGCTAAGACCTCGCTCAAAAAGTTGTCCTCAACCTCCCCACTTCAATATTCTAATGTTAATTTCTATGTCATCATGTTATATGTCCCATTAAGAGCATACCACTGGGCCGGCTGAGTGGCGCGGTGGTTAAGCGTTGGCTTGGGAAGCCAGCGGCCCCGGTTCGGTCCCACATGTGAGGGCCAGTGACACTGCCCTCAAAAAGAAAAAAAAGAGCATACCACTGAGGGGCCTGTGATGTTTCCTTGGAGTGAGTCGTCCACTGACTATGCTATATTTCAATGTTTACATATCTGTCCATTTCATTAGACTGTAAGTTTCTCAAGGATAAGGGGCATATTTTGTTTATCTCAGTTTCCTCAGGACTTAATATGAGGGCACAGAACAGATGCCAACTTGGTTGAGAGAATTGATGTAAATGAAAAGGCCAATGACCAGAAAGGAGGAACCTGAGTTCCCAAGCCCATTACCAAATTCTATAACTTAGAGCAAGTTAGTTGTAAGCTCTGTGCTTCATTCCCTCAACTAGAAAGGAGATTGAGCTACTACGTAGTACCTATATCCTTTTGTTTTAAAATTCTCCTACAATATTGGGTTCTGCAATATTCAATGAACATTCTTGATGGATACATTATTACTTTGGTCTTCAAATTTCTCCTGGGTAAACAAAACCATTGACTGGAAACTATCCTTGATTGACACCATATTTACAATGCCACCCATCAGCAGAGTGTCACCCATGAGGAGAATGGGATATATTTTTTGATTTCCTGAAATAACAACTGCTGTTTAAATTCTGTAGTTGGTAGAGACAATGAGAGTAAGCCAATCTTGCTTTCATAGTGTGCATATTCATCCATGGCAGATGTAAAATTGAGTTCAGAAATCCTAAGAGAAAAGAGCTCACATAGAATTGCATATGATGCACTAGCATTAAAAGGGAACTTCACATAAAAGATGCTCTTAAAAAGAGTAATTGTTCCCATTTCTCATTTTGCCAGGATGATGCTCACATAACATTCTTATCATCAATTGACAAACTCACTGGAGGTGACAAAATTCCCAATTAGCCAAAAGTATTTGCACCAAACAATAGATATTCCAAATCAGTTACCCTAAGAAGGTCATTTTCCTTGTCTAATTCTTTGAACATTATGCTTGAAATATTGAAAGGTAACAAGTTTCTGTCTCATGATTATGGGTACTTTAGCAAAAAGTGGCCAACAACTCTTTTCAATTGTTCCCATGCCTATTTTTGACAGAATGGAATAAAGAAAACATCTTAAGTTGGTTAAGAGCTCGCTCAAGAGTGTGAGCTGAGCTCTGAGCAACGGCGGTTCAATGCCAGCCCGAGCTGAGTTGCCGTTGAGCTGCCAACAGGTGGCAGGATGGCTCAGCTTAAAAAAAAAAAGAAAAAGAAAACATCTTGATGAAGTAGACACTCTTCTCTAGAGACCCTCCTACATCATTTGTAGTTTTATAAAGTTTAATTATACTTCCTTCCCAAGACTTACTATATTACATTTAGTGTCAGATATTTTTCCATAATCAACTCCAAATTTTATGATTTATACATTCAGCTTGAGAAATATATTGGGAATTTGCAACTCAACATATCTCAGTATATTTATCTCAACTTAGCATGTAGATGCTTTTATTATGTGTTAAAAATAACAAAGACTGTGGAAAAAGAATAATTTATAAGTCCTTGTGAGCAGGCAGTGAGCAGAATTTCTTTTTGTTGATATTAGGTAGATGATTAAAATCTTAGAATTGTTTTAGTTTCCATGGCACTTAGAAATTGGCAGAGAGTGTGCAATGGTCAGAGAATATTCACTTCCATCTTAGATATTCCTGTTATTTTCTCCCATTACTTACTATACGCTATGTTTTATCTTACCATAGCACAAGGCATAGTATTTTGAAATAGTATTCAGCTAATGCTGGAATAATGTTGCATAACAAATTGCTCCAAATTTGGTGGCTTAAAACTATAAGAATATTGATCTCACTCACTGTCTTTATATCCACTGTGGTTTGATCTCAACTGGACTCGCTGGACTCTGTTTCAATCTACAGGCGGGTTATAAGTGGGGTGAACTTAGCTGTAAGTTATGGGTTAGATTGAAGGCCGCTCCACTTGACTTTTTTTTTTTTTAGCTGAGCCATCCTGCCACCTGTTGGCAGCTCAGGGGCAGCTCAGCTTGGGCAGGGAATCGAACTGGCAGCCCTGTTGCTCAGAGCTCACACTCTTGAGCAAGCTCTTAACCAACTGAGCCACTCGGCCAGCCCTACTCCACTTGACTTTTAACCTCTGTCAATAACTATGAAGTGTCTGAGAGTTTATCTTACTTGTAAACTAATAAATTACTTGCCACAGTTCCATGCATGCTGGCAGAAGACTTGAGATTCCTTGGCCAATGACAGAACTTTATTGTTTATTATTACTGCTATTATTATTTTATTGTTTTTATCACTCACACCAGAGTAGAAAGCATGAGATTCATGTTTTCCTTGATTTCTCTTGCCCCCTAAACTCCATGGGAGTGATGTGGAGGCAATCTAGCTGGATGCTAGGCAACTAGTGGGTCTGTGTCACAGTTGAGGAACTTTGAGTTTAGGAGAGCAATATATATATTTATTTATTGGGGCACAGCCATGGTCATTGGTGACACATTGCTTTCATGCTACAATGACATAGTTGACTCTTTTAAGGAGGGCGCAGCTCACGGTGTCCCATGCGGGGATTGAACCAGCAACCTGGGTGGTCACAGCACCACACTCTAATCAACTGAGCTAACTGGATACTCCAGGAAAGCAATATTTTAAAAGGAGGCTGCTCGCAAACCTGTCCAACCATTGCCCGGAAGGAGACATTATCTTTATTGTTTGGGTCAGTAGTCTTCCCTCTTCCTCTGCCTCAGAGGGAGATACAATCTCTAATTTCCAAAGCTGTTTGTTCTACAAACATCCAGGCAAAGATATTCTAGAACACATCTGTTAATACCTTTTACTCAGAAAATATGCAGAAATGCAGGAGAGTCATGAAAAACTGTTTTCAAATATCCTCTTTGGACCAATGCCTACCCAGGTTCTTCTTACGTTAAATGGCATGAGCACATCTGCTAACATTCCACTGGGTAAAGTAAGTCACACTGCTAGGCCCTAAGTCAGTATGGCAGGGAAGTCAATACCACCTCAAATGAAAGAGAGAGAAGAACGAATATTTGCTGAATAGTAATCCAATCTATCACCCATAGGATATTACTTAACTTCTCCTTCAAGCTACTGCTAATTGTGGATACAGCTATGTTTTATCCACCACTGCATTTTCCATGCACAGCCAAATTATTTCAGTAGGTGATCAGTTTGTTTGTTTTGAATTTGTTTAGTGAATGAATGGTTATATCAGAATATTTGATGTAATTAATGTAGCTTTAGAGATTGTCTAACATATATATGAAGCTAAACCGTCAGTGTTTTAATCCCAGGGCTTTTACTTACATGGGCAAGTTACTCAGAACTTTGTGTACCTTAATTTCTTTATAAGTAAAAGGTGTCTAAATGTAGCACCAACCTCATGAAGTAGTTATGAGTATCAATTGAGTTAATACATGAAAAGCACTTAGAATAAATCTAACACATATCAAGTGCTATGAGTGTTGGGTATCATCATTACTAGGCATCTAATTAGGAAATTTACATGTATTAATTCTAATTCTAATAACCTATGAGTTGGTATTATCTCTATTTTACATATAAAGTCATCAACTGCATTAAATAAAATTAAATACTTAGAATATTAAATAAATTAAATATCAACTACATCAACTAAATTAAATATTTAGAAATTAACTAAAATTTCCATCACCTTCAACTACCAAGAAACTATTATTTCATGTAAGCTACAACTATCATATCTGTACTAGATAGATGTTCAAGGGTGAATTTTGAATATTTGTAGATGGGAGCTAAATAGCCTTTCAATATTTGTACTCTACCTTAAAAGTTGAAAATATTATCAGGTTCTTTGCCTTTTAAAAGGAGAAAAATACCAGTGATGATAGTCATAATTATAACAATAATACCATATTTTAAAAAATAATCAAAAACCACCACAATGCTTTTGAGATTCTAACATCTTTTAGTTTAGTGAATATATACATATATGTTCATTTATATATACTATATTCACTATGTATATATAATTTGTTTTCTCTATAATTTGGGCTATCTTTTACTATCTTTTACAGTTTTCAAAGTACGTATTTTAAAATGGATTCTCACTTCGATAATAAGGTTCTCATCAAAAAAATAGTTTTTTTCAGTGCATTGGACCCATTGTAGTGCTGGTTTTCCAAATAGCTGTGCGGTATGTTCATTGTTAGTGGGAATGCTTGTCAAAATTCCAAAATAAAGGCTGCTGAGTATGGGGTACTTATTAATGACTCTTAGTTCTAAAATCTGTCATGTTATTTTTTTCCTACTTACCATGTAAATAGATCATAACTTCCCTCTAAATAGATCATAACTTCCCTGCTCTTTCTGTTGACCTTAATAAACCCTGACTTCCCACTACATTCCTTCTGTGCATCTTTTAAAATGTTAATCTGTATTTTATTAGGGCCATTTATGTAAGTATCTCTCACTCAGTTAATCGTGCCTAAGATGGTGAACCTGTACCTCATCAAGTTAGAAGTTCACGTTCTTTTTTTTTTTTTCATTTCATTCTTGAGTCAGATCGTGGAGGTCAGTGTTTAGGAGTCTATACATGCTTGACACATGCCCATGTATATATCACCTTGTATGTTTTTCGTTGGCTAAACTGAGGTTGCCATCTGGGTAGATGTGTAGGAAAATTGACATAGCTATAAAAAAACACCTTTGCCTTTTATTTTATTTTATTTTATTTTTTTTTATTTTTTTATTTTTTTTATTTTTTAAAGATTTTATTGGGGAATTGGTGGAGGGGAACAGCGTTGGGGAATCGGGGAAGGGGAACAGACAAGTTGCCGTCTTCTTGTTCTTCAGTTTTAGTTGCGGAGGACGTTGCTTCACGGTTGGTATCATCATTGCTCTTCCCGGATGAGACAGATCGGTCGCTGGCCTCTGGATGTCGCTCATTGCGGCTATTGGCAGCTCACGCTGGCTGCCAGCCGCTCACGCTGGCTGTGGGCCACTCACTGCAGCCTATGGCAGCCCACTGCAGCAGGGGCTGCAGCCCACACCATCACCGGGGCTCGCACAGCCCAGCTCCAGGTGGAGCTGTTGTTAGCTGTAGAGGGCAGTGTCACTGGCCCTCATGTGGGATCCGAACCGGGGCCGCTGGCATCCCAAAACCAGCGCTTAACCAATGCGCCACTCGGCCGGCCCTGCCTTTTATTTTAAAAGTTATTCATATACCAATATACATATATACATATATACATATATATTCTGAAAAATTAGAAGATACAGAAAAGTTTGAAAAAAAATGGTGAGATCATTCATAATGTCACCATCCAGAAATAACCACAGTTAACATTTCAGAGTTTGTTCTTCCAGATTTTCATCTATGTGTTTATATGCTAATAGTTAGGCATGTATACATGGTTATAAATACATATATGTGCACATACATAGATATGGATGTACACTGATATAGATTCTATTTAAAAATGGCATTATATCATATGTATTCTGTTTAATACCTACATTGTATATGCAATAATAGGTCATGGGATTCTTTCTATGTCATCCTTGGAAATGGCTGCTTAGTGTTCTCTGGTATGAATATAGCATCATTTATTTAACCAAATTGCTTATAAATCTAACTGCTATCAACACCAAACCTCCAAATTCAGTGATATAACTCAATAAGACTTTACTCATTGCTTATGTTTCTGGTTAATGAAAGGCTTTTTACTTGGTGACTCAGGCCCCTACTAAATTGTGACTCAGCTCTCCTTTAGGATCCTTCAGTCCACATTTAGTTGGAACTTGGGAAAAGAGCATGAGCGAGGTCTCCTGGGAGATTTTGACTGATCAGACCTAGACATAGCATTCCTTACAGCTTCTTTTTATAGCTAAAACCTTTTCACAGTGGAAGAGCGAGATCAAATCTGCGCCAGACAGCTAACCATCTCTACCACAAAATTATTTATATATTTTTTTCACTAAAATAAATACCACCATGAAAAAAATCTTTAATCTACTGTACTACTTTAAATTGTCCTTTTATTTATAACTTACTTTGCTTGCTATAATTACTATTTTGTAATTTTGGTCATTATGTCCCTTGAAAAATAATCCCAACTAATATTTTTACTTAAATTAAACTTTTTCTGATATTAGTTTTAGCATAATTCCTTTGTTTATATTATAGCATAATTATAATGTATTTATGATAATTTAAACACTAAAACTATATATATTACAAATTAATTGCCTCTCCCATGATTCTTTGTTATTCATGTATCAGATAGTCAATATTCATAATTTACTCTATTTCTTAGTATAATTTTCTATTATATTAAGCATATAAATGTAAAAACTTTTTGATTCTTTATTAAAGGTATGTTATAACCTACATGATAGTCTATGGATTCTTTTCCTTGCTTAATAAGAAAATAAGTAACAACTCTACCCAAAGAAAATAAGTAACGTCTCTACCCAAAATTTCTAGGTCTAATTTATTCTTTTAAATAGTGACCCGCAAGAATTTAAGATATTTTTTGCCTCCTTAAATCATCAAAAACATTTTGGAGGAGATCCCTACTAATTAGTGTAAAATAATCTCTTTGTTTTTGTTTCCTTGCTTATTTGGGAGAGTAAGTCATTTGGGGGAGGCATAATTTAATTATTCTCTCCTGTTGATCTCCTTTGACTACTTTTCTTTTTGTTTCTCATTTTTATGTAATTTTCTATATATTCTGGATTATATTTTTGCTTTATATGTTTTACACATGTCTCTTACATCTGTCACATGTCTTTAACATTGTAGCTTTTTGGTCTTATAGATGTACATTTTGGTGCACTTGAATTTACAAAAGTTGCCTTAACGGCTTTTGCTTTTTCATTCTTTTGAAAGTTTTTGATATTAATGTAGTTACATTTCTCAATCATTATGAGTTGTGATTATTTTGTATTTAATAAAGAAATCCCTCCCAAACCCAAAGGTCATAAAATTAATTTACTTTTTTATAATAGTTTTTTCTTTCACATTTAGTTCATTAATCTATTTGAAATTTATGGAAAGCCAGGTATCCTAGTGTGGGTGATTAAATAGCCCATTCTTCTTCCTTGATGTATTTTCCAATACATACCAAGTTCTCAGAAAGGCTTGGGACTCTTTCTGAACATCTTATGGCATTTCATTGATTTATTTGTTTCTCTTTGCCAATAAAACTTGTTTGGGTTAATATTGGGTAATTAGTATGGCAATATCTGCCTCCTTCTTTAGACTTGTTTTATCTCTTTTAGAGTCGTCTACTTTCCATCTTAACTTTTGAATCAATGTTATTATTCCACAAAAACAACCTGTTGGGATTTTTATTGGAATCATATTGAATTTATAGATGAATTTGGAGGAGAATTGGCACTTGAAAATCTTATGTCCTTGCCTTATTTGTTTTCTTATCTTGCTAAATACTTCTATTTGATGTAGTCTTGTTTTTCCTCTAAAATGTAGGGAAAGGTGGAACAGAGACATTTTTTTTTTTGTCTTGAAACTAGACTTCCAAAAATATAGAACCCACAATCCTTCAATCACATAATATTTTTATCACAGGATAACATATTCTATAAAACATACTGTGCCATTTTTGGTGGCTGTAAGTTTGAGTCATGGACAGCTATGTTCCAGTTGTGTTCCGTACTGCCCACTCCAAATATGGTTGGCCTCAGTGAAGTCTGATGTCACATGAGCAACTTGAAAGTTCTAAAGATGTATGTACAACAGACTCATGCCTTTCCAGACCGTATCCTAGAATCCTGCCACGTAAACAGACAGATCTATCTAGTACGTGAAATTCCACAACTCCTCCTTTTCGGGCAGAACCTCCTTTTTATACAGCAAATATACCTCCAGAGGGATTAATCACTGATGCTTTTTCAAAATCATTGTATACAACAACCCCAGAATATCAGATAAATGAAGAAAAGAGACAAAATGGGAAAAGTTTTATTTGGGGAAGAAGAAGAGAGATTATCAAGCTTCTACTTAGGAAAGACTGTCTTGGGTGAGGTAAATGTGGGACAGGTAGCAGGGGACACACGATTAGGAGGAACAGCATGACACGGGGTCCACAGTCCTGGAGAGGGATGGGTGCATAACCAATGTGCAGAGAGTAATTTGGAGAGGAAAGATGGATTAGTGACAAAAGCCAGCTTAGCCCCTTTTCATGATTGTGTATTAACCGTATCCTAGAGCTACATTAGAGAAATCTCTGGGCAGCCAGCTCATGTCTATGCATCCGTGGCTCTGGTGAGCACAGGTGAGGTGAGGGATGGGGGGGAAACGAGTTGCAAGCTTGTGAGGAAAGAAGGTGGAAGCCAGGCTCCCATACACTCTTTTCACCCAGAACTGTAGAAATATACCTTTCTGCATGTATTCAAAGCTTACTTATCATTTACTTAGTATTGAAACCCAGGAGGTATTTAAAATTACAAATGGGGCATTTAAGTAGGTAGAATACCAAAGCCACAAGGTGAATTTGAATGTGACACTGGCCTTAACACTTCTACTGCTGAAAACATGTGCTGGGAATTTTAATCTCCACATATCATCAGAATTGATTTCTAATGCTGGCACAAAATCCATTTCTGACTTAGGTGAACATGAGGAAAATAGAGCAGTTATTTTGTCCTTTCAACAAGTGACTGAACTTTATCCCCCTAATGTTGGGCTCACAATGAAGCTTGCTGGACTTCCCCAAGGAGGGAGAGGAACTTCAAGCCTGGGCAGCAGTCCCTCAATATGATAATGGTAATGTTTCATCAGCAGGTAGTGTGATCTGTACATCTGTAAGATGGCATCGTGTGACATCCTGTTATTTCAATCCTTTCATTCCTCCTGTATGTTTATGCTGCATAAGCACTTAATGAAATTGCAAAAAATGTGTTTATATAAGCTATAATATGAGGTGTGATAAAAAATACGGTAAAGGTTTAAATTAAAAAAAAATTATTGTAGTAAGACACGTTGCCATTAATCCCCCTTAAAACACTCCCCTTGCTTTGAACGCACTTATCCCATCGTTCTTGCCACTTTCTGAAACAGTTCTGAAAGTCCTCTTTCGTGAGTGTCTTTAGTTGTGCTGTCCTGGTTATCTCCATTTCATGTCCTGAATCAATTCAAAACGTTTACCTTTCACGGGCATTTTGACTTTGGGGAAGAGCCAGAAGTCACACGGCGCCAGATCCAGGGAATAAGGTAGATGAAGACACACTGTAATGTTTTTATTTGACAGAAACTGCTGAACCAGAAGCGATGTGTGACACAGAGTCTTGTCATGATGGAGGACAAAGGCACTTAAGAAAGGACTTCCAGAACTGCTTCAGAAAGTGGCAAGAACGATAGGATAAGTGGGTTCGAAGTAAGGGGGAGTATTTACTGTAATAAATATTTTTTTATTTAAACATTTTCTGTATTGTTTGATCACACCTCATATTTATTTAAAATATGCATTGATTTAAAACTTTATTTTAGCATTTTTTGTTTTCAAAGAAGTGGGGACACAGCTCCAGTGGCAAGATTAATTTAATCTCTTCTTATGGGCAACATGAGGAAACCGTTTTTGCTGGTTCACAAGCATGTTTTCCTCAACTACTTAGGTCTGGGGGAGAGAAAAGTCCCCCAGGAATGTTGATGAGATGCAAATACCTGTAGCCCTGTTCTGTGGGTCTCTCTGCGGAGCCCTTATTTCTTTCTGTTACTCTCTAGGCAGGGCCCCTGAGCACCTTTACCCCCTTTCTTTCCAACCCCACACAGATTCCTGAACCTTTGTTTTCAATCCTTGATGCTACCTGTCTGATTGCATGATATGTGCTAGGAAAGCGCTATGCAGAAGTGAAACTGCTGCAGGGCTGCAAACATTGGAAAATCACATTTCCCCAGCTGCTTTGTTGTTACAGTGAATTAGATTGTAATTTACTGGGCCTTAAGCACTTTGCTTTGTCCTAGGTATCACATCATTTGAAATTTTCATCTTCCACGGAATTTCACACGGTTTTAAGATGTGAGCTAATTCAGGTGGGTTGAATGTTATTAAATGATAAGAAGAGTACCACAAACAAGGACAGCTGTTTATCATGCCTTGGCATTATGCTAAGCACTGAACATACATTAGATCATTTTAACTCCACATGGCACTGTGAGGGGGAGATTTATGACAACTACTCCCAAGTGACAAGTGTGCAAACTGAAGGTCATGGATGTTAGGAAACTCAACCAAGGTCACACAGCTGGAGAGTTGGGGGCTAGAATTTGACCCCAAGGATAGAACTCCGGAGGCTGTGCTCCTAACGTCCTGTGTATGGTCTTGGTACGATGACCACGTGTGTTCATCTTACAAACTCTCATAACCTGTCACAGATTTCTAATACAGGGTGACCTGAAGTATTTAGGGCGTGAATTCTTTCCACAGACATGTGTTATGATTACTCTGTGTCAGGCGCTGCCCTGGGCACAGCACATACAGCAACAAACAACACAGAGAAAGACTCTTTACCCTTGGATTTCATAGTCTCGTGGATGGAAAAAAAAATTACACATCTACCACTTCACCTTGTATACTTGCTGGCACATTAGTGAATTGTTTTTATGAATCAATGAGTGATTTGAATGCTGTCAAATTTAGGCTGCAAGAATCAGTGCTTTAAGTCATTAATTTTCATCATCATTATGACAGGAACCGGGTCTTATTCATGTGGATATCCCCCACCCCTACCCCATTAAATGAGCACAGGGCCTTCCTATCTAGCCTTGAGGACTCCACAAAAGTTGTCTGTTGAATGACGGATTATTATGGTCTTAAAAAATTATGAACGTTAGTTTCTGATTTTCAAAGAAAAGATGCCAATTGGATCTTGTGAATAATATAAACGAAGTCTGTTTCTTAATAACGGACCATCTGTTTTTGAATTGTTTTATACCCAGTCTTGATCAGAAACAGAATTTCAAGGCAGTTCAATGTATAAACAAATGCTGGATTAACAGGGGGTGTCCAAACACTTTGTATTGACTGAAAATGTTCTAGTTTTAATTTTTCAGTGACGAGACTAACAGCAAGCATTCCTGCTGTGCTTTGGCGTTTTTGGCTTTACCGATGCTTTATTGTCTAGGATCTGATTCTGCATTTATCTGGAACCCTTATTCATTGTTAGTTATTTCTCTTCTCTTTACTGATCAGGTAATGTTCTCTTTCACAGGAGGGAAATGATTTTCCATTGCTTATTTTCATTTTACATTTTAGATGTTTTGAAAGGTGATATTGTTCTGTTATCTGTTCTCATCAAATAAAAAAGACGGTAGTCAAACACTTGACAAATTGCATGCCTGGCAACGGTGGTGCGGGGACTCAATGTCAGAATTAAGCTGTCAGGGAGGCCGGTAGGAAGACACGTGCCCAGAGAAAGGCAGGCTTGCTTCACACTCTCCTCAGAGCAAGTGTCAGGGGTAGGCAGTAAAGTGGACGTGAGAACACACACTCAGGCTTTAGAGATACATGCTTTTAGAGCTGGAATAAACCTGGAGATTTATATTTCTCACCTAGGAAGCAGAACATTTTCCCTGGCCTTCTTGTGAACGTGAAAATTGGAGTTAGGGCAGGACTAGAGTCCCGACAACTTGAGGCTAGTCGATTGTTCTTTCAGTTCATTCATTCATTCCTCACGCTCCGCAGTGTGCTGAGCTGGGTGTAGGCAGATGAGCAGGCACAGTCCTTGTCCTAAAGGAGCATACTGTCTGGATAAGATGGCCCGTTTACTCTGGGGGTGAGGAAGTCTCAGGGCAAATGTTACAGAGTGCTATGAAGTGATGAGGAGGGAGCAACACATTACCTGGGACTGGGCGGTGGTGGGAGGTAGTACATGGGCAGGTCTGGAAAGGAGATTCTATTGGAGCATCACAAACAGGATCCTACCAACCAGACCCAGCAAATTCTGTATTTTGTTCTGATTCCTTACTACCCTCTCCCACCACAAAACCAAACAAACAAAAAATGCAAGTTATTTTGTGCAGAACTAAATGAACAAGAAAAAAAAGGCCTGCACTCAGAATCGGAGCTGCTGTTTCTCAGATCCCTTGGAACATCATGCCCAGAAAGATAAAATGTCTATTATTAATAAAACTCAGGGAAATGTATCAAAAACATTTCTTACTTACAGAAAATCTTGCATTTCTATCAAAGCACTGAACCTAAATTGATAATGGTACGAGGCTCAGATATAAGGGTTTAAAACCCCCCACAGCATATCAGAAGCCAGTCATGGCTTCACCCAATACTTTCTGTAATCGCTGATGTCGCATCTGTGTACAGTTCATCCCTCCACCACGTGATGCAGTTCCAATAGAAGTAACCAGATGGGCCTGGGAAATGGTAGACTACAAGTGTTCTCAAGGACATTGTGTTAGCTATTGATAACCTTTTAGCTTATTATATTTCCTGTCCTTCTTTAAACTTACATTAGAAGTGATTTCAAGGGCCACTGATTAGCTATTTAAAGACATAATGTTTTCCAGACCATCTTACGGGCAAAGGAATTTTTAAGACTTTTCAAAAATGTAATATGGCTAGAAAATTTATAAAAGTTGTCCAAGGTCCCTAAATAAATACATATTTAGACCATTGTTTATGCCTGGTCTCTTAATTAGCACTATAATTTTACTTTTAAATGCTATTTAATGAATATAAATATATCTTTCTTTAATGACATAGGCCCTGCTGTAATTTAAAATGCAGACCTTTCTTTCCTTATGCTGAAACCGTTAGCAAAAAAAATAGAAGACAGAAAAATAGAGCAGAGTGCAGCGATGTTAGGGATCACTTAGGCCCTGACCTTCAGATCTTTTGGAATGTTCAACACAAGCACTGATGAACTGGGGTCTGTGAAAGGCATGGATGGGAGAGGCTCTGGAATGAGCGTGGAGACATTGCCCCCCGCTTTCAGGCCCATGTTCTTATGTTCATCGCTATGGGAACCTCCTTTATTCCAAATTCCTCCAAAAATCAGTGTCTCTTTTAATTTGATTCCAGATTGGAGCGTCTATTTTTCCTCCGCAGAACCCATGGTACAATGAACTATTACTGCTTTTTTTTTTTTTTTTTTTTTTTTTTAGCTCAGCCATCCTGCCACCTGTTGGCAGCTCAGCGGCATCTCAGCTCAGGCTGGGCATCGAACCGCCGTTGCTCAAAGCTCAGCTAGCACTCTTGAGAGAGCTCTTAACCAACTGAGCCACTTGGCCGGCCCGAACTATTACTGTTTTAAGCCACTGAGATTAGAGGACTTTTTCTTTTGGAAGCACAAACTAGGTTATCCTGACTAATTCAATCCCCTTCTATGCCCAAGCAATGTATTAATGGAGCTAGCATTCAAGATCAGAGAGGTTGTATTGGAAATTTAATTGAGACTATGGATTTCTTGAGTTGACTTTTGCATTTTAATTTTTTTAAACATTTTTAATAAGATCACTATATATATTTTAGCTGAGCCATCCTGCCACCTGTTAGCAGCTCAGCAGCAGCTCAGCTTGGTCTGGGCATCGAACTGCTATTGCTCAGAGCTCAGCACGCACTCTTGAGTGAGCTCTTTACCAACTGAGCCGCTCGGCCGGCCCTTGTTTATTTAATTTTATCGCTTGTTCCTTTCTCTGTCTTAGAGTCTAGTGAGTTCAATAATCATGCAGATTGATTCTGCCAGTCTATAACAGGATATGGAAAAATTCTAATCATTCCTCTCTAGGTCACTGCCTTGGATACCAAACAGACTACATGTCTCTGTGATGACTCCTGTAGGTCACCTCTCCAACAGGTTCTCAATAGTCTATGATAGTGTAATCAGTGGACTCGTTCCTGGCATCTGTGTCGCTAAATTTCCTGACAAAACAAACACTGATCTGCAGACTTGTTTGCTGCTGAAAATAGAGGCCAGAACTCAAAGCAAATGAAATCAGTGATTTGGGTTTCCTCTTGCATTTGTGGTTAGAAAGAGGTGATAGATACACTCATGCTTTAAAAGGGATTCCTGCCCTACTGATTTTCCCATATGAAATTTGCCCCCAAACTGAAAATATTCTCATTGGGAGTAGAAAGTTGTTTTCTTTAAGGAAATATCAGAGCTCTTGTTGCAGTAGCTTTCTGGTAATCCAGCACAGCAAGGTGCACGGGTTTATAGGGAGGACCATCTTAGCCCAAAGTCCTAAAGTGGATTCGCTCTCAGCGGTCATCGATTTTTGTTTGTCAATGTCTGGTCTAAATTGCTTTATGGTCCTGTGTGATTAGTGTTAGTTTTGTACATTATCTTCTCAGTGGTTACATTATCACTTTTTTCTAACTGTATACTCCTGGTGTCCCCAAAATGGAGCAGCTTCCTGCCTAGTAGTTTAATTTCAGTAATTCCTTATATTGTATAATGGGGTAATTGCAGAAAATACGTTGGAAGGTTCATGACACATAATCTGTTCAATGCTGTGCTGTTATTTCTGCCCAGGGTCCCAAAGAAGCCATTGTCTCAATATGATTAAATTATTATATTTCCTCCTAAATGGATCCCTCCTCTTGCATTCCCTGACTTGGTTAGTGGAACTTTATTCCTGACAGGTAAATGCTAGACTCTAACCAGAGCCAAATTTGAACCCTTTTGCTCCCTTGCATATACAACACAAAGGTCCCTTCATTGAAACTCTACAGTTGATTTCAGGATCATTCATTGTTCTTCCTCCATTCCCAGTATCCCTTCCTTCAAGTTCAAGTCTTCATTTCTGGGATATAATGGATCTCTTTTCTATGCTTATATTGTCTTTGTAACAGCTCTCCCAAGAATACTGGCCACATCGTACTATAGCTGTTACTTTAAAAGTCAGCGTCCCCTGCTGGACTGTTAGATTTCAAATGCAGAACCATCACTTATGTGTGTCAGTGTCTCCAGATTCCAGGAGAGGTCTTGTGAACTGATAAGTTCTCAATAAATGGCTGTGGAATGAAGAGCTTCTCAGTGCATCTGCTGCCTCTAGTCTCTTCTCCTATGCATTTTCAGTGATACCATTATGTTCAAATTCTTAAAGTTGAGCTCCATTCGTGAAACTTTACTGGTTAGAAACACGCATTGACACTATCCTATTGCTTTGAAAGAAGGTGCAGACTCCTGGGCTGGCCGAGTGGCTCAGTTGGTTAAGAGTGCGAGCTCTGAGACAACAGGGTCACCAGTTCAATTCCCACATGGGATGGTGGGCTGTGCCCACCGGCAACTAAGATTGAACATGGCACCTTGAGCTTAGTGGCTGTGAGCTTCCAACGGGTGGCCGGATGGTGATTGGATTTGGAGCTGAGCTAGCTGCACCCTCCACAACTAAGATTGAAGGACAACAACTTGGCCGTTCCCCTTCCCCAATTCCCCAACACTGTTCCCCTCCCCCAACTCCCCCCAAAAAAATCTTTAAAAAAAAAAAAAGGTGCAGATTCTTTAGCCTGATATTCAAAAGCCTTCTTAATCTGCATGACTTCCCAAACCTTTCCCAAATCACTAGTCCAGAAAACCCACAACAAAGTTCAACTTTAATACTTGTTTTTCTCCTATATCAGTGTCTCACCTGTACTTTGCTTATGATATTTCCTTCACCTCAAATAATTTTCCCTTTTTCTTCATCTTCAAGGCCCATCTTGATGTCTTTTACAATAGAGTTATTGTACTCCTCCAACCCTCAGTCTTTCAGCAGACCTTCAGGTCATTCCTAACATGCCCCAGACATTGTGCTTAGCAGAGGACATACAGAAACAGAAGATGCCACTGGGCCCTAAAGGAACCCGATTCTACTGAACAGACAGCTGTGCAAACTCTTAGAATACAGTGACATGTGTGCAGGTGGTACTCTGGGAGTGTAGGGGAGATGCAACTCCCCCAGGTAAGAGGGGACAGTGTCGGGAAATGCACCTTGCAGATGCTGTAATATCTGAGCTGAGTTTCAAAAGTCAGGTGGAAGTTAGCTACAAAAATGAATAAAGTAAGAACATTGTAAGCAGACAGAGCAGGCACAGCGAGAGCTGGGTATTCTCAAGTGGGCTGCACAGTCAAAGCAGTGCTGGGCATCCCCACAATGTGCCTGCTAGGAACCCTCACAGCATCACGTGTCTTACAGAATTACTACTTGTTGTCTTTGTTATAGTCATTAACATGCTTATCTGATCTTCATCATTAGTCACAAAAATGAGAACTATACCTGATTCATTTTTTGATCTCTAACATGTTCTGAAAAATGCCTTCCATTTACACATACATGGTTGATACATGCTTGTTGAATGGATGAATAATTTTAGATTGAATGGTCCTGAATTTTCGCTTCAGCAATACTGAGTATTTGGACTCTTAGTATTTGGTTCATTACATTGTGTTATCTTACTTTTCTTGTATCTACAAGAGGTAAGCTATTTAAATTTAAGGAAAAATCATTAACGCTCTGGTAGCCATCATTACATATTCTTCTGACATTATGACATTATATTCAATATGTTATTGGCATATGCCAGCAAAGCAAGAGCAAATTACTTATCTGGTAATGCCACCCTTGCTCATACCTATAACATTTGTAAAGCTTGTAACAAGAACAGATAAAGACCTAGATACCATAAATCTCTGTCTTTAAAAGTTATAAATAACACTAAGAGACTGTTAAGCAAAATGTGTTCTATGCTCCTACCTTGGCAGGGTGCTGCATAATCACCTAGAAGGGCAGATTCAAATTGTGAAATTTCAGGCTAGATTTCTAGAATTGAAGGTAGCAGCACAGAAAAGAAATCCATCCCTAAGCAGAAGCTAGTGATTTTCTCGTCTTCTTTTCTCCAGCCCTTGCATCCTCCCACACTAGGAAGGGGTTTGCTCTCATGTGGACATGTACTGGTTAAAACTTTACCCCTCTCCACTAATACCTGCCATTGGTTACTCCTTGGGCCTGAGGTGTACACACCTGAGGCAGGTCTGCAGTCAGCATGATGGGCCCAGGAAAAAGCCCACACAGCCCTGAAGTGGACTCAGGTCCATTTGGGAAGGGAATCCCTGGGGCATGAGGACCCAGGGTGTGGACCAGAAGTGGTTTGCTAGTTGCCCAATGGGGAGCCTAGTCAGATAGGTTAGGAGGGGACTGTGTTGCCGGGGCCTTAAGGAGGTATTTCTGCTTCTTATTCATCATCCCTCAACGCATGCTCTCACTCCCGTGAAGCTATAGTCACCATCATGTGTACTTAGTAGCTTCATGATACATTTTCAGGGAAATTAATGTTTCCTCCTCCGAGAAAGCTGTAATCAATGAAATACATATACACATATAAACATATGGAAAGGATCTCGGATACTTAAAATATGCATCAGAATACTTTGTGAGTAGCTCAGGAGTCAAACAATCACAATAAGTGACTGTAATCAGTGTAAAACTGATTTTATTTTAATGAGTCAACTAGGGAATAATGAAACAAAAGACTCTGGAAACATTGTTAAGAACAATGAGAATATCTATGAAACCCTGAAAACAAAACAAAACAAAATCTAGCTGCAGAAAACTCATCACCAGGATAGCTGATAACTCGATTCAGTATGTGTAGAACATCTAGTTTCCTGATGCATGAGAGAACAGGGGGTATCCACATGATAAGGTAAAATCCTTTGACAGAAAGACTTGCTCAAACTTCTCTACATTTAGTTAAAAAATAACCATAAAATGGAATCTGGGAGACTTCCACTAGAATTGCCAATAGAGCTGTGAGTTTGACATAAGCATCGACTAATTTATGATGGCAGAAAAATGGTCATCTTTCTCAGTATTAATTATGAAACTATCTATGATCTAGGTTTAAAAATACAAATAAATTTAATGAGCATTAATTTTTAGGAATAACATAGCTTTGGAAAAGTTAGGATTGGATGTCTGTGATGGCAGCTGGCAACAGTGGAAAAACCAGTGGATTCAGAGGTTAGCTTCAGTTGGAACTGCAGCTGTCAAATGCGTGACTTTGAATGAGGCATTCAAACTGCATTATACTGACAATTTCTCAACATAAAATAAGGGCAACAGAATCTACTAAGATTGTGTGAAGATCAAATGGAGCCATATGTGAAAGTGCTTTGCAAATGGCATTGCATTGTACAGTTGTTCCATACTAATATTAATAGCATTTGTCTTCATTGTCTCTCACTGTAATTTCTGACATATTCCTATATAAATGGTGTGTCCCCTACTAGTTGATTTACTTCTTTGCAGCTCAGTAGCTGTTAATTTCTTAAATTTGAATCACTGCAGAGCCCTGATTCAGTCATTAAAATGACTGATCCAAATCAGGGTCTCATCTTGCTAGTTGTTGCTTTCATCTTAACAAGCAATTAGGATCAATTATGTCATCATCTATTTGATTGTTTGACAACTGAGACTTTCTGTAACTGAAATAATTGCCTCAGCTATGTTTTTGGTCAATCCTGCGTAATCTCCAACAGCATTTTAATGATTTTTTTTCTTCTGAAGAGAGTTAAAGTGTACATGATTGAAATAACAACACAAAAAGGTAAGGAAAGGCTTGTACTATACTCTATAGTATGTGTTTCCTAAGGGAATAAAAGAGACATTTTCTATCAGTAAGCATATTCTAGAAGCATAAAGAAATCATCAAATGAAGCAGAGGTCATTCAAAGACTGGGGGAAATATACTGCTGGACAGTCAACAATCAAGATTAAGCAAAGCCACAAACAAACCTGAGTCGATTATGCAGATGAACTAAGGATATGGATTTGAGGGGGTGAATGAAGACTCAGAATTCAAAATGAGATCTGCGAAGCTGACGTTAAATACAACTAGACTTTTATCTTATGTGACATTCATGATGATTACTGTGTATGTGAGAGCCTGGATCCAGGGAAATCTGTGGCACAAGTAAAGGCCTTCTTTGGCCTCCACTGCTTCTCTTTCACAAACTCTATGGCATTTGTGCCACTCTTCAAATCCTCTGTGCCCTTATATGGACTCCTGGCTTCTCAAAGTAGCTTAATGCCTTAGTCTATAATCTGTAGTATTCTGTCTTCCTCCTCTCCCCTATTTTGGGAGAACTACTTCAGTATTTTCATTGTTCTTTAATGCACAACTTTGAACATATACAAATGTAGAAGGACTCACATAATGAGCACTCAGGTACCCATCCCTAAGCCCTAAAACCGCCACCCCAGGGCCAACCCTGTCCCCTCTACCTCCTATCTACGCCCTCATTTCCATCTGTAAATCCTTCAGTTTGCATCACTAAAAGATAAACTTTAAAAAAGAACATCATCACAATAATGCTTTTGCTCTGAAAATAAAAATAGTTTGTGTCATCAAATATCAAGTTAGTGTTAAAAATGGCAACTGCTTTTGTGCACCATAATTTTAAATATTCTGTTTAATAAAGATCTAAACAACACTTGTATGTTATAATGATTGATATTCGCTTCATACTCTTTTTTTTAAAAAAAGATTTTATTGGGGAATTGGGGAAGGGGAACAGACAAGTTGCTGTCCTTTTGTTCTTCAGTCTAGTTGCAGAAGACGTTGCTTCACTGGCCCATGTTGGTATTGTCATTGCGCTCTTCCCAGATGAGGCAGATGGCTCGCCGGCCTCTGGATGTCTCTCACCGCGGCTATTGGCAGCTCACGCTGGCTGCCGGCCACTCACTGTAGCCTATGGCAGCCCACTGCAGCAGGGGCTGCAGCCCACACCATCACCAGGGCTCGCACAGCCCAGCTCCAGGTGGAGCTGTTGTTAGCTGTAGAGGGCAGTGTCACTGGCCCTCATATGTGGGATCCGACTGGGGCCGCTGGCGTCCCAAACCAGCTCTTAACCAATGCACCACTCAGCCAGCCCTGCTCTTTTAACCTATATGTTTCCCCTTCATCTTTTCCCTCCGTTTCCTGTGGGAAACAAATCCTTCTAATGTGGCTTCTTTGGCTTTAATCCTTACAAAGGCACTGCAAATTGGACATTGATTCCCTCATTTTCTCTGTGATTCAAACATAGGGGTGTCTGAATTTTGGTGTTCTTTGCTTGATACCATGAACCTTTTGATTTCAGCTCACAGGCACACAAATACACCAACACCCACATCTTTACTGCAATTTTTTCTCACAGTCATGCTTTCAACAGACAAAGGAGGAAGCTAATGCGTTTCTTAAGAGAAACTAATTCCTGTCAAGAGCTTTAATGAGAATTTAGGAATGGAGTGGTACTTACCAAGCACCATTATGGATTAATTAATGACAAGTCAAATCAAACTCACCTCATTTCATAATTTTGACAGGGTTCATTCTTCACTTAAATAACAGATGAAGGGAAGAGCACAGAAAGACTGTGTATGAATCTCATTAAGAGATTTTACTAAACCTTTCACAATACGGTACTGATAGAGAATCAGGTTTTATTATATGTTAGTAAAATTGTTTAAATTCAAAGAGGCAAGGCCAATTAAAACAAAAATGTTTGACTGTATTCCCTATGCTGTATTGTCAGAGCTATGTACTGTGTCAGATAGATGGTAGACTTGGGAGGTGGGGGTTGTCATTTTGTGAGGGGTGTAAATGTCTAATCATTATGTTGTTTTGTACACCTGAAGCTAATAAAAAAATTATCAAGAAAAAAAGATGTTAAACTTGGGATCAAGATATGTAAAGGAAATATACTTCAATTTCTGTCTTTTTTTTAAGTCTTTAATGTGAATGGGCTCTGAATTTTGTCAATTGACACTTCTGTATCTATGCAAATGCATCTATGGAGGCTATCAGTTCATTTCTCCTATGTATGTAAATTTGATACATTGTATTAAGAGATTTCCTAATATTAAATGATCTTTGTATTCCTGAAATAAAAACAAAATGTTTGCGAGACCAATACTGAATATAAATACAGTGCTGAATGTTCAGCCAGGATGAAACTGGAAAAGGGAAAAAGAATAGGGTGTGTCAAAGTTTGAACAAAGAGACTGTGAATAATATGCGATCTAGACCAAAACTTAGCCACTGTGATGTGGCAGCTAACTGAGAATAATTATATTCTCTATACGTACCATTCTTAAGGGCTCCCTACTGCTAATATAGTAGACGAATTTTTCATAGCTTCTTTAGCTTGATGGGAGAACCACTTTGAGGCAGAGATTTCCTCAGGTGACAAAGGTCTGCCATCTTGCATATGAGATAAAATAATAATTTGAGATGCAACTTATCATATAATATGTACTTAACAACTCATAGAGGAGGTATGTCATAGTGGATAAGGCGACAGATTGTAATTATATTACCTGGGTACATGTCTCCAGCTCTGCCACGTACTAGCTGTGTGACCTTGGGAGAGGTACTTAACCTCTCTGCCTCAGTATGCTAACCTATGAAATACTAGTGCCTAATTCACACAGTGGTGGGGAAGATCCAATGAGTTAATATAGATAAAAGTGCTGAAAATAATGCTAGTACATAGGAAGCACTGCATATGTGTAGGTAATGATTATTATTATGTCTATAAGAAATGGAATATATGGATATTTCCGTTGGGAGAGAATCTCCACGAGTCTTTGATGTTTCTCTATACATCTTGGAGGCAGAGGCACTTGTCCAGAAGTATCTTTTCTAAAATGTCAGAATGAACAACCTTGGAAGACAGAGAAAATGTCTCTTAAAATAACATATGAATGCCTAAATATTCACTTTCACAAATGACTGAGCCTTAAAAATTTAATTAAGTAGAATTATCATTTTTATATGTTGATATTTTATCAGTTAGTTGAAGTATACAGGTATACTGTAAGAATAAAATGATGCAATAATTTGTACAAATAGTTATATAATAGTTAAAAAGCAAAGAAAATTATTTGAAAGTTAATGCAAATATTGTGAATGTATATTAAGTAGACAATTTACAAAGAACATTATAACCCTTTTAAAACATCAAATATTTACAACAATTTGCATAATAATTATAGGACACTAATGGTTACTAGATTATAAAATAATACATAACACTAGCATTCATAACATTAAATAAAATAAGATTAAGAACTGTATTTAGCATTTAATCTTTTCATTTCATTAGGCCAAAAATTGTTCAAGAGAAAAAGTTCTTTTGTGAAATCTTCAGACCTTAAAGGGATGACTTAAAATACAACATGTTAACTTTACTACCACAAAATTAAGTTAGGATGAATAAATCTAAAGTCATATGCAATACTATTCACAATAAATAGTGAATCCAGAAATAAAAATGAACGGAGTGAGACTTAAAGGGATAGTGTTAGAGAAAAATGAGGTTTCTCACGTACTTTTTATTCCCACTAAACACTAAACACATTTCAAAACAATAAGCTTTAGAAGCTTTAAGCAGTTAATTTCTTATAGCAATCTATTTATGAAGCTGACATTTTTTTTTTGAGGGCAGTGCCACTGGCCCTCATATGTGGGATCTGAACCAGGGCCACTGGTATCCCAAGCCAGCACTTAACCTCCACGCCACTCGGCTGGCCCTGAAGCTGACATTTAAAAAAAAATTTTATTAAAATGATTGTTATAGGCTCACAATGTTTTTCAGTAATTGAAAATGAAGGATTTTCAAAATTTACCCAAGCTAATAAATTCAAGATATAAAATTCTTTCTTAAAAAATCTTACTGTTCAGCTTTTGGGATGGCTTTAATGAAGTAGCAGTGACTTCTTGATAAGAGCTCAACAAGTAGTACCCTACACTAGCAGAGTTCCCAGAAAACAAATCTTGTCTTTCCATTGGCCTTAGTGGAAAGTGAGTGTCTACTTAGCATCACAAATGTAAAGCAGGAGCAACATAGCAGGGGATAGTTCTAAGAAATTGTTGTTCCTAAAAAAAAAAAAAAAAAAGAAATTGTTGTTCCTGCCCTATAATAGCTTTTTCTAACTTACTAATGTTAATAATCTAATATATTTTGTGATAGTATTTCAGTTTTGCAGTAGCAGTCCATTATTTCACCCCCTAATTATGTATTTGGCTTAAGCGTCAGTTTCAAGTATTGATTTTTAATAGTTGGCCATTTGGCATTTATTACACATTGGCATATATTTTACACATTGATGTACTATATATAAAGACTATACAGAGATATTTTAAAAATACTATTAAAAATGTCAGCCACTTACCAAATAATAACCTCATTAAAATTCATCTATAAGAAGCTTTACTGAATATTTAACTTCTATTTTGAAATAATTAGAGATTCACAGGAAGTTGCAAAGTAAATACAGTGAGGCCTCATGTACCCTTCCCTAAATTTCCCACAATGGTAACATCTAATGTATTTATAATACAATATCAAAACCAGGGAATTGGCATTGGTATAATGTGTGTTTATAATTTTAGATCATTTTGTCTCAGTTGTAGATTTGTGTATCACCACGGCATTCAAGATACAGAACTATTCCATTACCACAAAGATATCCTTCATACTTCCCTTTACAGTCACAATTTCTCCCTCACTGCCACAATCTCAAATCCTTGACAACCCCTAAACTGTTCTCCATCACTATAATTTTGTCATTTCGAGAATGTTATATATAAATGAAGTTGCACAGTATGTGACTTTTTGAGACTGGCTTTTCTTTTTTTGTTTTACTCAGTATAATGGCCTTGAGACCCAATCCAAGTTGCTGTGTGCATCAATAGTTTGTTCCGTTTTATTACTGACTAGTATTCCATGATATGGGTTACCACAGTTTGTTTAACCATACATTGAGGAGCACAAAAGCCAGGGTTAAAATGTTTGTATCAACCATCAATCATAATTTAGAAAATTGAAAAAGAAAAAAGAATATATTTTATTTACCCATGTGATGGTTCATTTTACATGTCAATTTGATTGGGTCACAGAATGGATGTTTCCATGAAGGTGTTTTTTTTTTTTAATTTATTTATTTTTAATTAGTTTCAGGTGTACAACACAGTGCAATAGTTATACATTTTACCCCTCAAAGAGACAACCCCCACCCCCAATTCGCCACCCCACTCCCCCCATATCATATATATATCTATTACACTTCCTCTGACTCCCTTCCACAGTATAATCCACATCCCGTGACTATCTATATATGTTCAATTACAGTTGGTATACAACCTCCGCTTCCATGAAGGTGTTTTTGAATGACTTTAATGTTTATGCTTTTATCAAATACATGATTTTTGTACTACATTTATAATAGAAACACAACCTCTATTCTACTTTCTGCTTGTATAAGTTTGACTACTTAAGATACCTTATTAGTGGAGTAATGTAATATTTGTCTTTCTCTGTCTGGCTTACTTCACTTAACTTAATGTCCACTAGGTTCATCCATGTTGTCACAAATGGCAGGATTTCCTTCTTTTTTTAAGGCTTAATAGTATTCCATTGTATGTATACACCACATAATCGTTATCCATTCATCTGTCAATGGACATTTGGGTTGTTTCACACATTAGCTATTGTGAATAATGCTGCAATGAACAAAAGGGTGTAGATTTCAATTCTTTTGGACATATACCCAGAAGTGGGCTTGCTAAATGATGTGGTAGTTCAATTTTTAGTATTTTGAGGACCACCACGGTGTTTTCTATAGTGTCTACATTATTCTACATTCCCACCAATAGTGTATAAGGGTTCCAGGTTTTCCACATCTTGGCCCACACTTATTTATTTTTATTTTTTATTTTTCTACTGATAGCCATCCTAACAGGTGTGAGGCAATATCTCATTGTGGTTTTGGTTTGCAATTCCTGGATAATTAGTGATGTTGAGCACATTTTCATATACTTGGTGGTCATTTGTATGTATTCTCTGGACAAATGTCTATTCAAGACCTTTGTTCATTTTTAAAATTTAGTTGCTTATGTTTCTGTTATGAAGCTTTAGGAGATTCTTATATATTTTGGATAGTAGCCCATTATGATATAGATGTTTTGCAAATATTTTCTCTCATCCCATAGGTTGCATTTTTACTTTGTTGTTAGTCCCACTTTTCTATTTTAGGTTTCGTTGTCTGTGCTTTTGGTGTCAACGCCAAGAAACTATTGCTAAGTCCAATGTCAAGAAGATTTTCCCTCTGTTTTCTTTGAGGAATTTTATGGTTTTGGGTCATATGTTTAAGTCTTTCCTCCATTTTGAGTTCATTTTTGTGTATAAGATAAGTATCCAACTTATTTATTTTGCATGTGGATATCCAGTTTTCCCAACACCATTTCTCAACACCCAGCACCAAAAGAGACTATCCTTTTCCCATTGTGTGTTCTTAGTGCACTTGTTGAAAATCAATTGGTTGTATATGCATGGGTTTATTTCTCAGCTCTCTCTTCTGTTCCATTGGGCGATATGTTTGTTTTTATGCCACTACCATGCTGCTTTTTGTTTTTGTTTTGTTTTCAGTGTTACCAAAATATAATTGATATGTAACAATCTATTAGTTTAAAGTGTAAACATAATGATTTTTTTTTAAAGATTTTACTGGGGAATTGGCGGAGGGGAACAGCGTTGGGGAATCGGGGAAGGGGAACAGACAAGTTGCTGACTTTTTGTTCTTCAGTTTAGTTGCGGAGGATGTTGCTTCACTGTTGGTATCGTCATTGTGCTCTTCCCGGATGAGGCGGATCAGTTGCTGGCCTCTGGATGTCGCTCACCGCAGCTATTGGCAGCTCACGCTTGGCTGCCAGGTGCTCACGCTGGCTGCGGGCCACTCACTGTAGCCTATGGCAGCCCACTGCAGCAGGGGCTGCAGCCCACACCATCACCGGGGCTCGCACAGCCCAGCTCCAGGTGGAGCTGTTGTTAGCTGTAGAGGGCAGTGTCACTGGCCCTCATGTGGGATCCGAACTGGGGCCGCTGGCATCCCAAAACCAGCGCTTAACCAATGCGCCACTCAGCCGGCCCTAAACATAATGATTTGATATACATATATATTGTGAAATGATCACCACAAAAACTTTGTTAACATTTTGCTGAGACCACTCCTTTGATTTTAACACTTACATCAATAGATGGAGTAAAGGAGATTCTCGTCCCTAATGTGGGTGGGCCTCATCCAATCAGTTGAAGGCCTGAATAGAACAAAAACTGACCTTTTCCTGAATAAGAGGGAATTTCTCTTGCCTGGCTGCCTTTGAGCTGAGACTTCAGTTTTTTTCCTGCCTTTGAATTTTAACTGAAACATTAGCTCTTCCTGGGTCTCAGGCTTGCTGGTTTTCTAACTGAAAGTATACCATTAAGTCTCCTGTAACTATACCATCGGCTCTCCTAGGTTTCCAGCTCACTAACTGAAGACTTTGGGAATTGTCAGCTTGCATAATCACATAAGCCAATTCCACACAATAAATCTCTCTATGTATATATGTGTATATATATGGCTCCTTTCTAAAACTGTATTAAGCCAATCATTTAATTTTAGCAAATAATATAGATTATATTTTTGAAAAATTACTGAAATATTATTTTCATATGAATTTATTTCAGTTGTCCCATATTTTAACTTCATCTTTTTAGCCTTTAAAAAGTTACTTTTAAAAATGGTAACTATGTGAGGTGAATGACCTTAGGAAAAACTAGAATACAGACAGAGGTGCTAGAGCAAAAACAGTGAAGGAAAACATGATGTATGATGAAGCTGAAGAAGTGGGGAGTGTCAAACTATTCCTTGTCTATTGGTCCGTGTGTAAGATTTGAGCCTTCATTGTAATATAAATCAAAAACCACTGAATGGGGCCAGCCCAGTGGCGTGGTGGTTAAGCGCTGGCTTGGGAAGCCAGCGGCCCCGGTTCGTTCCTACATATGAGGGCCAGTGACACAGCCCTCAAAAAACAATAAAAAAATAAAAATAAAAATAAAAAACCACTGAATGGATTGAGGTAGTGGAATAACATGTCTCAAAATGAACTTCAACATTTTCAACCTGGAAAAGTTACTGCAGAGGGTGCAGAATGGAAGAGAAGTGCCTAGGGGAGATTAATAATAATTTAATAGTTTAATTTCAGAGGAAAAAACATAATTGATTGAATTATGTTCCTGTCAATGCTTTTTTTGTCATACACATCTAGGGAAATCTTAGTTTCTTGATCTATTCATCTATAACCTGAGAAATAATTTCCACTCAGCTCATTGAAGTGCAGACACAGTATCTGAGAGCAAATCAACCAGTTTTGAAGGGCAAACCTCACAATCCCAGACTGACACAGTGATGGAAAACGTTAAACAGAGTGTTAATAAAGGCACAGAAGATCCAAATCAAATATCACTCAGAGAAGATGAAGAGATGCATGCTTTATCCCATTATGTTTACAGAGAACATGGAGAAGGAAGGTCTGTCAAAAATTCTCCTTAGTTTGTTTGCCAAAGGATCTTAGAATAAGGAAGCAAACAAAACAAGAGGAAAATTACAGCTTTAGGAAGTGCCAGACTAAATGGCTCTTTCTGAAAAGACTGGTGGTTTCTTTGGGATACAGTTAAGCAGCTAGGCTATAATTTTCCATTTACTTTGCTTTGTCATTATACATGTAGGGTATATGCCCCAATTTGATGCCATTTGCTCTTTGTCAGAGGAAGTCTTCCTGCAGATTCATATTAACCACATTTCTTCAACTAAAACATGTTATAAAAACTATCCCTGTCACTTTTTCTTTTGATATTGGCTATTTCTTCATACAGAACTCAGCTGTCAAACGACTGAAGGCCCGTGTAATTCAGCTCTAATGGATTGTGTTTTAAACTGTTCTAGTTTAAAATACCATAGGCCACATATCTTAAAGTGCACACATTTAAGATAGGAAAGATCACGATCCACTGTCATTGTTACTGGAATAGCTATGTGACAGCTTTTGATTTATAGGGTTTTTTTGGGGGGTGTGGGGGTGCATTTAATTTGAGCAAAAGACACATAAATCACAGGTGAGCTGAAGGGCCTGGATTGAGCTATTGGAAGTTAGGTAGTTTGAACAGCAGTGTAAGTTGAACCTTTTTTTTTCTTGGAACAGTTCTGTTTTGACCTACTCTACATCAATTTCCTTTAATACAGTTTTAAAAAACTAAATTTTTAAACAAAACTATTGCTTAAAGATTGCACGTTTTCTGAGACAGATATGACTCTGACTTAACCACAATACTAATTGGAAGTAGGTATAGTTTAATGCATAGTATATTGTGGCATTTTGCCCACCAAGGGCCTGATTATCTTATTGCAGTAATAAATATCACTTGAATAAACAAGTAAAACACTCTCTACTGCCATTTTATTCTTTGTCCAAAATGTTGACTATGTACATTCTATGAAGTCAACAATTTTTGCATGTTTTGTTCACTGATCTGTTCCCAGCATTTTAAACAGTAACTGGCACATGGTAATCTCTCATTACATATATGCAAGAATACATAAATAAGTGAGCTAGTGCAGTGTCTGAATATACACCGTGGATTCTACCTCTAAATCTGATTCATTTTGGTCTAAAGAAGGGTCTGGGCATCTCTCTCTCTCTCTTTCTCCCTCCCTCCTTCCTTCACTCTCTCTCTCCCTCTCTCCCTCCCTTGCTTCCTTCCACCCCTTACTCTTTCTTGTCATTCTCTTGATGATTTTGATGTGCATTCTCAATTAAGAACCAATGAGGCTTCCAGATGGAAGAAGGAATTAATCCATACTGGCAAATAAAGTCCAATATTGATCTTGACTTAATCTCAAGAAAAACTTTCTAACAAATTTTATATATATATATATATATATATATATATATATATATTATATATATATTATAATTATATATATATATATATAATTCATTGGTAATGATAATAATTTGAAATTTTAAGTAATAGACAACCTCTAATTAGTTAAGTGCTTAACATATGGTTCAACTATATAATAGCAATAGCACTATATGGCCCATTTCATGAATACTAATGAGCTGTTGATTCATATATTCACATTAGGACCTTATAGAGCTATTTGAATAAAGACTTACTAACATTCCACTTAATATTATTTTTTGTATCTCCTCTTTTGGAGTTCCCTTCGGAGTCATTCCCCAATTTGTGGCCATGCTTTTTTGGACAAAACTACAACAATAAAAACAATAGCAAACAGTACAATTTGGGGAACTCAGCCACTTTTCATTAGATGGAATTCAAAATATTATGTTCATATTTCCAAATATAAAAGTGTCTCTCCCCAAAAGTGTTAACAATATTTCACCATTCAGGAAACTCTAATAAGGGAACACAAACACAAAGGCAAGTTCAAAAGAAAATTTCTTACATGTTTTAAATACTGGAAAATGTTTATCAGCACACGATGATCCCTTGAATGGAAAACACTCATTGCCATGTGAAATGTTAATGTGCCTATAGACACTAGTTAGTTATTCATATATTTTATAGTCCTATACCATGCATGTCGTGGAGAGGTTATTTAATTATTGTAGGGTTTTGTTGACTCCTGACCTCTATAACACTGAGATAATAAATCTGTGTTTGTTTAAAGCACTAATGTTTTTTGGGAATTTGTTACAGCAGCAATAGGAAATTAAAACAACAAGCACTTTTTAAGTCATAATCCCATTGAAATACTTTGACAAATGATTATGATTTTTTCCCTCATATCTTCATTGGCATTATGTGCACTCTATTATAGCCTATTGAGATATTTAACATGTCTTGAAAGAGACCTCTATATCAGCCAATAAGTATATATATTTCTTTCTTAAGAAAGCTGTTTTTTACTATAGAAAAAAAGCATACAATGGATACACACTTCCCAGGCTTTTATGTTCATTGTTTAGTTGCCTACCTAATACAAAACTTCTAAAACATAATAGCATCCACACTAGTTATGAATATAAGATGAGGGATGATGTGCAGTGTCCCTCAATGCACTGAACATTTTGAATTAAGATAAATGCTATCCAGAGCTGTAATTATGAAAAAATGCACACCATGGAGGAGGAACCATCTTTTTACTTCAGTAATTAGTTAGTCATGGATATATCTTTCTTAATAGCCATATCTAACCTCCAGAAGTTTAATTTATTCTTTTCTCTCATTACTATATCAAATAGTAAATAGTTGGTAAAATCACTGGAGACAGCTCACGAAATTAAAATTGAACTCCACCTCCTCTTTTGTGAAGTTAGTCTGTCGGATAAGTCTAGATAAAAAATGTTTTGTTCATGAGGACTTTACAGGTTTTTGCCTTTGCAACTTCAGCTGCATGAATTCATTCCTTCTTGCCACTGGAGCCACCCAAGCCAGTACCACTGCAGATTCCTGGGCCCTAAGACTCAATGCAGCACCCACACATGTAATCACAGTTGCTTGCAGCTCCTGACACCATACATATGCATGCCACCAGCCTGGTGTCTGTAATTGTGTACATATACACAGCTGCCTGCACTGTCCTGCATGCGCTTACAGACAGCTCCAGCAATGAGCATAAACACTGCCAGCTTTATCACCCAAAGCTGCTTGTGCACCCACAGTCAGCCCTGGCCTCTGTTGCTGGCCTTGACCCTTGTCAATGCACATGGACTTGTAGCTGGCCTCTAAACCTGGATGCATACATACCATTTACCCCAGACCCCAGCATCACCTGCCACAGTCTCTTACTGCTGAACCAGGAGGTGCTGCTGAGAACTCTCAAACTTCTTACTGCCATCATGGACTCCCTAAAGTTCTTGCCTCCAAGGACCACAGAGTTAACCAACATCATGTACACTGAGCTCATGAGACACCACACCCTCCTGGACCTGGAGACACACCACCGCACATGGCATCTCAGCCACTAAGTCTGGTACTATAACATGCTCCAGGGTACCCTCCCCCATACCAGATGAAGGTCTTCCCTTACTAAAGCCAGTTCGTAAAGCCTAGAATAGCTGAATGCTTCTTCAAATGCAAATACACTTGTGCAAGTCTCCGAAAATGGTGAATCAGGGAAACACTACATGATGTGATCAAAAGAACATAATAAACTTCCATTAACCAACCCCTAAGAAATGAAGGTCTGTAAACTCCTGACAAACAATTCAAAATAACTATTCTAAAGAAACTCAATGAACTATAAAAGAAAACAGGTAAAAAATTAATGAAATCAGGAAAATAATATAAGCACAAAACAAGAAGTTCAACATAGAGTTAGACAACATAAAAAATAACCACAGAAAACGTTGGAAGAATACAGTAACTGCAATAAAAAAAAAAAGCAATAGAGAGCTTCAACAGCAGACTTGATCAGGCAGAAGAAATAATAGGTGAACCAAAAATAAGTGATTTGAAATTATCCTTTCAGAAGAGGGAAAAGGAAAAAGGAATGAACAGGAATGGAAAAATCATACTAGGGGCTGGCCAAGAGGCTCAGTAGGTTAAGAGTTAGCTTAAGAGTGCGAGCTCTGAGCAACAGGGCTGCCAGTTTGATTCCCACAAGGGCCAGTAATGCTGCACCTGAGCTGAGCTGCTGCTGAGCTGCTAACAGTTGGCAGGATAGCTCAGCTGATGAGAGCACGTGCTCCTAACAAGACTGCTTGTTTGATGGTGGGTTACTCCCACCCGCACACAACTAAGACTGAACTTGGCACCTTGAGCTGAGCTGCCACCTGGGTGGCTCAGGGGATAGAGCATGTGCTCTTAACAACAAGGCTGCTGGTTCAACTCCTGCATGGGGTTATGGCTATGCCCATTGCAACTAAGATTGTAACACAGCGCCTTGAGCTTAGAGGCTACAATCTGCTGATGGGCAGCCGGATGGTGACTGGCGCCCTCCACAGCTAAGATTGAAGAACAACAACTTGGCTGATTCCCCTCCCCAATTCCCCAACACTGTTACTCCCAATTCCCAAATTAAAAAAAATAATCCTGGGAAGGCCGAGTGGTGCAGTGGTTAAGCGCTGGCTTGGGAAGCCAGCGGCCCTGGTTCAGGTCCCACATATGAGGGCCAGTGACACTGCCCTCAAAAAAAAAAATGAAATCCTACTGGATTTATGAAACATCATCAAGAGAGCTAACATTTGCTTTATGAGAGGTCTTAAAAGAGAAGAAAGAAAGAAAATAAGTGGCAGAATGCTTATTTTAAAAAATAGTGGCTGAAAATTTCACAAATCTGAGGAGAGATATATTCATGAAGGTACATGACTCAAAGATATCCATCAGGTTCAATCCAAAAACTTCATTTACTGAGGCAATTACAATCAAACTGTCAAAATCAAAGACAAAGATAATTTTGAAAGCAGCAAAAGAAGAGGCTCACCATATACAAGGAACACTCCATAAGGTATAAGCAGATCTTTAAACAGAAACCTTGAAATCCAGGAAAAAGTGTGGTGATATACTTATTCAACATCCTGAAAGAAAAAGACTACATACTAAGAATACTTTACCTCGCAAAGTTGTTCAGAAATGAAGGAAAGATATTTTCCCTGACAAACTAAAGCTAAGGGATTTTATCACCACTAGACCTGCCTTACAGGAAATACTGAAAGGAGTTTTTCAAGCTGGAATGAAAGAACATTAATTAGTAACATGAAAACATATGAAAGTATAAAACTCACTGGTACAGGTAAATATATATTCAAACTCAAAATACTCTAATATGTAATGGTTGTGGGTAAATTACTTATAATTCTATAAGGGGCTTTACATAGGTTCATGATTACCACAAAATAAAACCTGTAGAAGATATACAAAAGGTAAAGAGAAAATAATCAAAGCTTACTGTTAAGGAAATTTGTAAAATATAAAGGAAGACAGAAAGAGAAGAAAGGAACAAAGGATATACAAAACTGAAAACAGTTAACAAGATGGTAATAGTACATCCTCACCTATCAATGATTCCTTTAAATATAAATGGGTTAAATTCTCTAACCAAAAGACATAGAATGGTTGAATGGATTGAAAAAAAACAAGACCCAGCTATATGTTGCTTACAACACTGTTAACAAAGGCAAGATGACCCAGACAGAAAAGTAATGAAGAAACATTGGATTTAAAAAGCAAAATACAAAAAAAAAAGCAAAATACACCTTTGCCAAAATTTCAACAAATAAATATTGGATTAGGCATGATGTTTATAAAGTCTGTGTTATATGCTTGCATCTCTCCTGCTTGCCCCAATATAGTTTCCATTTCTTCACATCCCATAACTTCCTCTTTTCTGGGGCCCATCAAAAATGATGGAAAGTAATAGATTAGGAATATACATGGTTTACAAAATCTTATAATAATTAAACATAGTATGTGAACAATAGGGTTAAGGAATTTTCCATAAAGTTAGGGCAATCTTCCAAATTTATTATGCTCTTATTTTTTAAAACTCTTTTCTTAATAAACAAGAGTATGCCTGTAGGGCCAACACTGGTTTTTCAGAACTCATTAGTCAAAAAAAAAAGGAAGAAAGAAAGAAAAAAAGAATGTGTTTCACTTATGGCTGTAGGGAATCCTTACCGTATTTGAAACAACCGAAGTGATGCACTCAATTGTCCTGTCATCTTGGGTGTCTATTGCAAATTTTCATAAGCTCATTCTGGTCAATTGCTGAAAAAAATGTATTACTGAGGCATTGTGGCCTGGAACTGGAGGCATAACCCCAGGCAAAAACATGTTTGAAATATTGTTTTCTTTGTTCAGAAAAAATGTTAAAGGCTAGTTCCAGAAACAAACTAAACTAAACCAAAAGAAAATTAAACACTGGTGCTCATGATGCAACTTGGGGTATTTTGGGCCAGTAATCATGTGATTGGGCATTGTTTTATGATTCTACAAGAGTCAATCCTGTTGTTATGCAGCCATCAAAGAGCACAGAAAACCCCAAATTTTTAATTATCTTCACGTCTGAAAAACAACATAGCGATTAGACATTTATATACCTCATAAAGTAATAACTCCAGTAAGTCTATTACCCATCTGACACTGTACATAGTTATTAGAATATTATTGACTATATTCCCTATGCTGTATTATAACAGCAAACCCTTTATTCCCTCCTTTTATAAGTGTAGTCTACTGATAAGTAAGACTTGGGGGAGGGATATTTAAATCATAATTTTACACAGAGGTTGACTCCCCTCTCCTTCTACAGGTTCTTCTTGTCTTCATGCAGTGACCAGTTTGCTACAGTTTCCTTTTAATTATTTTACAGATCTCATGCTTTGTTTTGCTTATTAGCAACTGAGCCCCATTTGTACTGTGTACCCTGCAGGTCAGCAGCACAATGCAAACCAGTAAAAATTCAAGTAGTTCATCCTATCTGTGATGGTGCTCATGTCCTGCTTGGCCATGGTTAGAGTCCTTTACCACCAACACAACGCGTTTACCCCATCCACTAACACAACTCCTCCAGCCCCTTCTCCCTGCTGCCATAGCAGCTCCACGGGCAGCTAAATTCTGTATTTCAATTACGTTGAAGACCCCTTCCCAACATGATCCTCTAAGTCATCAAGCAACAAAGTTGGGACATGAGATAGATATTGTTGACGAGTAAAGTGAGCTGGGAGAAGAGGTATTTACATGGATTCCAAGAACATGAATAAGCAATGCTTACTGGTTTGAGGCTCCTTGTTTTCTCGTTTCATATTGAAACCACAACATTGGAATTGAAGGGTGTCAGCTTACCATGCTATTCACTGATCTGCATAATGAATGACTATCAAATATAGGAAACTTAAATTGTTTTGGGGTGATTAAATTGAATAGTTTGCTCAGTCAGCTTTCTTGGGAGATAATACAGAGCTCTGATGTTGTCTTGAAATGATTCTTCTGGCTGTTCATATTGATTGAATGAGGCATTACATTTCCCTATTACTGCCTCTTGCCTAATCCTAGATGACACTTGAACCATTTCTCATCCCTTTGCCCTTTGACATTTCATGTGAATACTTTTACATGTTTGGCATTTTAGATGGAACTTTAAATGGCTCTAGTCTCTGCCCACTGTGGAGTACTGCAAGGCAATGACAAAAGACTAAATTGTCACTGAATGCAGAAATTCACAAGTCCTGTAAACAGAGAGCAGTCTGTGCTATTACTAGTATATGCAGTTAGGAAGCCCAAACTTCTTGACATTAAAGCACATCCTGTGGCCTTGTTGATCCATCTAAATAGACAGTCCCCATTTCTAAAGCACAACCTAACATACCATCTTCATCCACCTTTTAAATCACTCAAGCATTAAACACTGAGGTGTGAGTCAAATTCTATTCTACTTTAGTCAGCACCTGAGACAGTAGACACTTCCCCCTCCCCCCACCTCTGCAATCACAGGGGAGAATTTGGTGGTTGTTTCCATATTTAAGCAGAAAACCCATGGAGACCTACAAACCAGAGGTAGAAACATTCACTGAGTCACTTATGGGAGCCCAAGTCAGGACAGTGGAAGTGATTTCAGGCAAACCACACACACTCATTCAGAATGTTCCCTGCATTTCATAGTTTCACTGTTTACTGTCTGTCCAGAGGGGTGGCTTAACTCAAACCCTATCAGATCTAAAAACATGAATTATGAATCAAACTAAGAGTCATTTACATAAAATGGCCCCCAAAAGATTAACAGGAGAAAGCATATAAACATGGATTCATAGCCTCAAGATCTCAAGGTCATAGCTCCTTAGGGACTTCTCTTCAGTTCATAAAACTAAAATCCTCTTTTATGTACAGCAAGCCAGACACCATCATTGTCACTTCCCCACTAGTTGACAAGTTCCCTTTAATGATAATATCTGTACTTGTGACATTTCCCAAAGATTTCCGATTAAAGCCTCCTGACACCTGAGCATCTTTAGAATGGTGCAGCATTTGACTATACTCAGCAGTGAAATATGATGCCTGGTTGGTGATCCACTTGTAATGCACAGCCAGGTCCCTGGCTGTCTGCACACCCTAAAATACAGGGGGAGGAGGTGACTTCAAGAAGCTGAGTGGGGAGAGATGAAGTATTTCAGGAAAAGAAAAGCTGAGAGGCTGCCTCCCAGAAGCCCAATGGTGGTAAATGCTGGCCCTGGGCTTCCTGAAGCCAATGTACAGCTTATAATCAAGTTTGATTTCTCCTGATTACCTCAGAAGTAATTAGGGAGCACCTCTGCACCCAAGACAGCTACCTAATTAGAAGTATCTGGTAAGGAGATATTTGCATATCTTCAAGTCATGTTATGTCATGCGGACATTTGAGATGATGAAAACTGACATTTACCATAAAATTTGAATGCATTACATTGAAACCAGGAGTCTTGAGAAACTCACAGCTGCATATTTGGGAGCCTGTTTTAATTGATGTGACACAGTGGCTTTGCCTCATGAAGCAAATCAGAGCATGAAGCAGGAGAAACATAAATATGCAGAGGCCAGAATATCACAGCAAAAGGCAGAGCTGCAGACATGGATTGGTGCAGGTCCTGTGACTGTGAGCTCCAGCTTTTCTCTTCTCTTCCCCTGGGATTTATAAATCAGAATTTAGGGGAAAGCTTCTGCCTCTCTTGTTGTTCTTTGCTCTGTTGTAGCTTTCCTGTGTCATTTCTTACTAGAGAATTACCAAAAAGTGCTATGAGTTTTAGACAACAGAGAGCCCAGAGGAGGAAGCAGTTTTGAGTTGATTCTCGGGATCATGCCATCATTTCATGTGACTACATCTGCCTGCCAATAATTACAAAGCATGGTCATTAAAATTACAGCAATAACTGCTGCTTACTATATGCCCAGCCTTGTCCTATGGCCTTCACATGAATTAATTCGTTTAATTTTTAGAAAAATTCTCTGAAATAGGTGCTCTTATTATCTCCTTATTAATGGTTAGGAATCTGGGCCTAAGCGTGCTGCAATGATTTGTTCTAGATTGCCCAGTTTGTAAATTTAAGATTTAAATGTGGTCAACCTGATTCCAGAGTCTGAACTCTAAGCACCTGCATTTTAGCTGCTCTTTCCTCAGGGAAATGTTGTATACACACACACACACACACACACACACACATGCAGAGAAGAGGATTCTAAATGGGTCATCGAGGGCTTTCAGAGATTCCCAAATACATTTTTCAGTTACTTATTTAGAAATAAGTTCCCCTTTATATCATTGACCTAGGTTTCCTGAAATTCTTTTTTCACCCTTTGATAGAAAGAAAAAAAAGGTAAGCATAATGGTTACTACATGTATTTGACATTTGTTACTTTTTTCCCAGCTTTATTGAGGTTTAATTGATTTTAACATTGTTTAAATTTAAAGTGTACAATGTGGTGATTTGATACATGTATATATCGGGAAGTGATTACGACCATAAGATTAGTTAACACATCTATCACCTCACGTAATTGCCATTTTTGCTGTTCTTGTGAGAACAATTAAGATCTATTATCTTAGCCATTTTCACATATACAAAATATAATAGTATTGTTAACTATAGTCACCATGCTGTACATTACATCCCCAGAACTTACTCATCTTATAACTGGAAGTTTGTACCTGTTGACCAACATATTTCCCTCCTATACCCCCTAACCCCAGACAACTGACAATCTACTTTCTGTTTCTATGTTAGCCTTTTATAGTTTCCACATATAAGTGAGGCACTATATATATCTCCATTCATCTGTTGGTGGATACTTCAGTAGTTTCTATGTCTTGGCTATTGTGAATAACACTTCAAGGAATATGGTGCAGATATCTCCTGGAGATTGTGATTTTATTTCTTTTGGATGTATATCCATAATGGGATTGCTGAATCATATGGTAGTACTAGATTTATTTTATTTTATTTTATTTTATTTTATTTTATTTTATTTTATTTTATTTTTTTAGCTGAGCCATCCTGCTACCTGTTGGCAGCTCAGCGGCTGCTCAGCTCAGGCTGGGCATTGAACTGCTGTTGCTCAGAGCTCAGCTCGCACACTTGAGCAAGCTCTTAACCAACTGAGCCACTCGGCCGGCCCTAATTTTTTTTTTTAATTTTCATCCCCTGCTACTGCCCCCCACCCCCATCCCCAGCACTCAGCAACTACTAATTAATCTACCTTCTGCAGAAGGGAGTCCCCCCCATCTCAACCTCACTACATTGGGACGTGGTCTCTATAATAGGCAGCAGGGTGCAGGATGAGAAGAGCTGAAGTCTTGCTCCTTATGGGGACAAAACCCCCTGGCTGGGAGTTACAGGGAGAGGGAGCCCTGAGGCGGTTTGGAGTGGAATAGACACATCCCTGAGCTAGGAGGAAAGGGGGAGACTTGGTTCCAATATCATCATTTTGCCTTTCTTATTCAATTATCATTGATTTTCTTGAATAGGTGTTTTTTCATTTGCTGTTTATTCTTATGACCATTTTCAAGAAGCTTTAAATTGTTGATTTTTATTATAGTGTTGACCTGTTTCATTTAATAGTGCCTGCTGTATAGTATTAATAAATACTAAGGAAGTGTTTGGAGAATGAATGCATCTATGAATGAAACTTACCTAGAAAACCACGGGTTTCCCAACAGATCCTGATCTTCAGTAACTCCTCTTATAGAATCCAAAGTCCTCCGGCGATGGTTCTGTAGTATGACCTGATTGTATCTGTAATTAGATGTACAATGGAACTGAATTCTAGGTGAGAGTGTGAGGGAAGAAACAACATAAATCACTTAAGGGTTGAAAGGTGAGCCATTATGACATGTAGACAATTGTGAAGATAAAGTTCTAATTAAGAGGTGTTTCATGGTCTGGATTTTAAGTTCCTCAAGTTTTTCAGGCCTGAAGAGTGTTACTGAAAAGCACTGATGAGACATTAATGTCTGTCTGTCATGACGGGTTTGTACATGGACGTCAGTGGGCAGGGAAGGACAGCCATTCAAAGGAGTCTCAGAGAGCGTGACTGACCTCCTGCAATGGAAGTACTTAGGAGCCAGCATTCCCAGGTTTTGGTGGGGTTACTGAGCGTGGCCCCTTCCCAGAGCTGCGGCTATCAGGATGGTCGCACACAGAGAACAAGGAACGTATCTCCTGTAATCTGCGTTTTGGGAACGAACTTGTCCCTGCACTGTGTTGTCGGCAAAGGAAGTAAACATATACAGACCTAGCAAACATACCAATGCTGGGCTCCACGGAGCAGGGAGTTCTAGAAAAGGGTCATCTCAATACTTCATCCCATGCGACAAAGACCTAGCGCTGTGGGATTGCAGTCGTGCTCCAGGAAACTTGTCAAGAGTGGGGGATGCTGGTGCTAATGACGAGTGGGGCCATCGTCTGACACCCCATGGGGAAGCTGAAACAGTGGCAGGGTGCGGGTTCCCCACAGGCAGACCTGAGGCTGGACTGACGTGCACGTGATCATATCTGGGGTAGAGGTAACCTCAGGCACCCAGTAGGAGGAAGAGAGAGAAGGGAAGGGAAAGCTGCATGAACATGGGCAGCATCCAGCAAGTTACCCTTGCGGACACACCACTGGAGCGCAACTCCACTGGGGAACGCTAGGAGTCAGTGTAATGCAGGCACCTCAGAGTGATGCCTTCTCAGTGTCCCCTGAGGTGGACGGTCTACACTCCAACTCCCGTCAGTCACTGGCTTCCCAGGACTTGGGTCCTCTGGCTCGCACAGCTGGCCTCAGTGGGCAGAGTGGGTTCTGGGTGCCAAGGAAAGTCCTCAGGCAGGCAGAATTGGCACAGCTTGCACAGCAGTGGTAAGGTCCCACGGGGAAGGGTGGGCAGCAGGGTCGGCTAGGGCAGCAAGGACAGGTTTCAGCAGCCGTCCATAGGTCGGTGGCCAGTATTTCAGAGTGTCTGGGAGTGCATGCATCATGGAAGTCCTCGCTAAAGCAACAACGAGAGGTGGTCAAGGGCTGGAGGAGGACCTGGGGGAGGACAGCCCACAGTGGGCAGAGAAGTGCCATGACAGCCTATTTCTCTGTGGCTAAGGTTCTATAGGCAGAGATGGAAATTTCTCTGCCTTGTATTTCTACCGCAGGCTATCAAAGGCATTGTGGAAGTGCGTTTTCACCTCTTGGGGCTAATCTTGTTATAGAAAATAAGACTGCATGCTCAGGATATAAAATTAGGCATGATTCGCAAAGAACTGTGTTGTAACAAGGGTGGAGGGTGCTCAGAAGCTGGTGCCTGGGTGACTACAACACACCAAATTCTTAAGGTACCCAAATGTATTAAATTACTCTAAAACCAAAGAGCCCATCCAAGAATGGCCTTGTGGTCAGCAGCGAAGTGCAGGAATCGGGTCCTGGGGAGCTGAGGGAACCTCTCACTGCAACTCAGCAGGGCAGTGACGCTTCAGCAGGGAAAAGGGTGCTGGTAGCACACTTTGAAAAGTGTGACAATGTCTGTTCAGTAAACCTTACATATCTTTGTTTCCACTGAGACGTTTGCTTTTCTCCATAGCTCTTGACAGGTAGCACCATCTTTCAGGGAGGGGCTAATTCCTTCAGCACTCGTTGGTTGTTAGGAAGCCTAGCTGTGTCTCTTCTGGGCAGCTCCCATAGCTGCCTCCCAGGGATGCTGTGGCTTAGGAATTCTGGGAGACAGTGATCACTAACATCCAGATAGTCACGGATCCCAAGACTGGACTAAACTAACATCAACAGGTAACAAAATATCCTAGGAGACAGAGATGGGGACTCACAGGTCCTAGAATTTGAAAGGGGTTCCTGAGCCTTCCATCAAGAATGTTATAGAAATATTCAACAACAAATATGGCGCAAGTATGGACAGGTCAGTTGAGCTGGAGAAGGTGCTTTAGGGCCCCAGCAGTGGGAGGCACTGACTCTAGGGTCACTGCATCCTGGGGAAGGGGCAAGGGTGGCCGGGACATTGGAGGGCGTCAGAACACTGAGGTGACTCAGAACAACCTCAGGGCATTAACTAGTGTGGTTCATGACAATGTGACTTAGCTGTTCCATGTTAGAAAGTTGCCCTTGGTACCACAAACTCCAGGTCACCAGCAACTGAGAGCATCTCTGTGTGTATTAGGGGAAAGCCCTCTGGGCTGTCAGGCTGGGTGAGCGGACTGCTGGCTTCACTGTGAGGAGTAAAAGGCTCCCAGCAGGCAGACTTTTTGAGAAATGAAAAGTTCCCCTCTGGGGTGATGAATTAGAAAAAGGCAACTCCTCAGAATGAAAAGGTATTATCTCTAGGCAAATGAACTGATAAAGCTCCAACCCCACCCCATGAAATATGTTTTCCCCTGGTGAGAAAAGGAGTCAGAAATAAGTGCCCGCTCTGCAGACACAGCACGGGCGTTTGCATGTCAGAGAGAATGAGGCTAGATTTCAGCATGCTCATCACACCCCAATGACTGGGCACTTTGTAAGTGCACAAACTGCACAACTGCTTAAGGCAGCCCTGCCGAACCCTGCTTACACTCCTCAAACTTATTTTCTCACTCCATCTCCCAAACTTACTTCCTTTCCTTTCTTCCTTGAGCACGATGCCCCTACCTGTTAAATATTGTCAAAAAGTTTAGTTTTTACCCATTAAAACTGATTTGGCTTCTATTTTTCAATTTATTTTGACTTTGGCACATTTAACATCCCACAGCCATACAGCGAGAAAGACAGCTGGCTAACTAGATGGCTCCATGGTGAACACAGTGTGTCTTCCCAATGTGAGGTCCACAGCCTTGAACTCAAGGCAGCCTCTGCATCCCCAGAGCAGAAGGAGAAGCAGCCAGGGCTGGAGTATGTTCCTGCAAGTCATTCTGCTAACATCCTGCAGCTCGGCCTGCAGGGATCACTTCCAGGGTAAGAGGATAATTCAGCGTTCACAGCCCATTGGTTCCCTGGCCATGGCTGCAGAAACGTCAATAAGGTGCCAGTCGTGACAGGAGTTGCTTTGCGATCCATTCTCTTTCCTGCAGAAACACAATTTGTCAAAGCTGCCAGATAGTCCATGATAACTTTTAGTCACTCTGACCTGGGCTGGATTTGGGTCATTGAGTTGGTTTCTGCATTACTTACAGAATATTCCAAAGTGTAAGCATTACGCATATTTACATCAAGGTATATATCTTGGACGATTACAATGTCTGAAGATTTAGTACCTCTGCTTCCTGAGTGTTCAGTTATATATATTCCGAGACACATGACAGGCTCTGAGCAGGACGGCACGAGAATTGGTTTTCCACTAACTAGCTCAGTGGGTCTGCCAGGTCACCTCACACCTGGAAAGCATATCAGTCTATTGCAGATGGAATGTTTTAGGACACTGTGACTGTAAATCACGCTATCTTGGAGGCCAACTTGTAATTCTCCTGGGGCATCTTACAACAGCACTATAATTCTTACTGAGTTGGGAGGGGCTTGTAGTGCCTGCATCAAGTCTTCCCTCCCTTCCCCCAAATTGTATAGAGGCAGGAATGCTGAGTCTGTCAGAGCAGCACATAGGTAGCTGCCTTCCCAGGTCCTTGACTGCGCCAATGTGGTGGAGCTCTGAGTAAATGCCCTGTTCACATGCCCTGCCAGTTACTCCACTGTGCTGGCGGGGTGGGGCTCCTCCTAGCTGCCTGTTTTCATATCCAGCCCAGTCACTCCACTGCAAGAATGTGGTGGGGATCCTTCACATACTGCCCTGTAATTTTTCCCTGTCAAATGAGACCCCTGCAGTGATGTTTCAGGAGCCTCCTCTTTGCATGTTCACATCCTCTCCTAACTTACACATGGCATTGATGGTCCGAGCTTCTCCTATTCACACCTTTGGAGCAGTTACTTGGCCACAGTGACCCTGCAGGTTCTACCTCGTCCCACCTTTTAATCCCCTGTATGGGACCATGGGTGTATTGATGATTCAGGTTGCTTCTTTGTCTTGGACACATCAGGTCTGGTTACACTGCAGCAGCAATAGTATGGATATGCTCATTTGTGCCCTGATTATGTTGTCTAGCCAAGCACAGTGATGGCACAGGATCTTCATCTTTGGCCTGCTCACACTCCCTGTTCACTGCAGGGTACTGTGGGGCTGCTCCTATTTGCAACTTGCTTTTCCCTTTCCACTCAGTGAGCTCCATGATTGTGTCAGCTTGTGCCTCTGACACAACTGCACTGAAGTGTGGTGATCCTCCTCTTAGTGCCTTTCACATGCCTTGTCCACACACACCACAGGAATGATGCTGTGAGGATCAGATCCCCCTTTGCTCATTTGGATCCACTGGGCACTGCCACCACTACTCTGACGATTCCTTCCAGTACCATGTTCACATCGCCAATGCAAGAACACTACCCTGGAACTTCGCACATGCTATGTTGGTCCTGTCACATCCCTCACCAGGTAACCATGTGCTGGTGGTGCGGCATTCCTCCTCTTGCCCCATTCACATAACTGCACCGTGTGACAACACTGAACTCATGGTTTGGGGCTTTTCCTCTTTGCCCCGTTCACGGATCCTGTCCAGTGGCACCTCAACCCTAATGGTGTAAAGATTCTCCTATTTTGTCTGTCTACCTCCCCACTGAACCCTGGAGGAACTCTCAAAGACCTCTGTCTTTGCTCTCTCACCTCTCACTTCCAGGGCCACCTGTGCATGGACAGATCAAGGACACCTCTCTTTCCCCTGTTGACATTTCTAGTCCGGTCATCCCACTTCACTGAGGGTGTGGGGTTCCTTCATCTGCTACATACATTCCTGCCCTGGCACACCACTGTTCTCATTGAGTGGTACCTCATCCTCTCTGTCCCGTTCACATCCTCCATCCACTTATGCCATGACAAAAATTATGGCGCAGGCTCCTATTTGCACAGATGACATATCCTGGCCAGTTACACTGGTGACACCAGCATGCTTTGTCCCATGTGAATACTCTGCTCAACAGCATCACAACACTGAAGCTGACCTGAGGGTGCAGTGGTCCTTCTGTTTCCCATGTTCACATCACTCATGCTGTCACTGCTCTTCACTTCTGGTTGTCCTCTTTTTCCTGTGCACATCCCATCTCCAGCCACATCACTTTGCTGGCGGTGTGGGACTCCTCCTCTTTCTCCTCTTCTCATCTGCCAGCCACTTAAATCATGTAACTGATGATGTGAGGTGCCGTCTCTGTGCCCATTTGCAGGTTTTGTCAGCTAACACCAGCTGCAACAATGGTCAGAGCCTACTCCCCTTTGCATTTCCAACTCCTCCGTTATCAAACGGAGTGGTTCTGATCTATGAATAACTCATGGAATCCAAGGTAAGTATAGTAATACTAGTAAAAGTTCTGGAAAAGGAGTGTCTTGCTATGGATATTGCTAGTAATACCCTATACAAACACTTTTTGAAGAAAGAACAAAATATTTTCAAAGGAGAAGTTCATTTATATTTCAGCTATTATCAATTCATTTTCCAAGACATCATGATAACAACATTTATCACAATAATAACATCTTCATTAAATATATGCCCTTGAGTTTTGTATGTTGCAAAATATAATAATGATAACTAAGGGGCCTGTTCACTAAGAAATAATAAAAACTAAGAACATGGCACAAAATCAAGTAGAACTGATGACAGTTGGTTTCTTCATGTACAGATGAAGTTCAAAAGCGTTTTTGTTTATTTCATGTCATATTTAAGTTATACTTATATCCACCCTTCAAAACAATTTTGGAACTCTTTTTCTGGAATGGCCATCAGAGCTATTGTCATATTACCCTTAATATCCAGAATGTCATATATAGATATATAGATATATAGATACATGTATATATATAACATAGTAATGAAAGTAAAACCAGGACTTCCGTGGCTGGTCAGAATGCATCTTACTGACATGGAAGGTCTGCACTGGACCACAAGTGCAAAGGCATACTTGAGGGCAAGGGTTCTGATTCTACTTACCTTGTATCCAGGTTCCTTGGTAGAGAGCACAGCCTTCACACTGATTGGCAGCATCCCTGCCAAGAAGAGGGTAAAATGAGTCACACAGATACCTGAAGGAAAAGTGTTTCAGACAGTAGGAACAGCCAGTGCCAAATCCCTGAAGCAGGAACTTCCCGGGGGTATTTGAAGAGGACAGTATAGCTTGACCACAGTGAGCAGAGAGGAGAGTATTGGGAAATTAGAAAATGAGGTTAGAAAGGGACCCGACTGTATAGGTTCTTGTTAAATATTTTAAAAGTTTGAGCTTCTACTCTCAGAGAAATGTGGAACCATTCACATTATAGTTTATGCAGAGATGTGAAATAATTGAATAGACTTCAAAATGATCATTCCAGCTGCTGCGTGAAGGCCGGACTGTAGGGCAGCAAGAGTGGAATCAGAGAGGGCCGGCCAAGTGGTGCAGTGGTTAAGAGTTGACTTGGGATGTCAGTGGCCCTGGTTCGGATCCCACATGAGGGGCCAGTGACACTGCCCTCTTAAAAAAAAAAGAGTGGAATCAGAGAGAAGATTGGGGGTGGCTACCATGGTAATCTGGGAGAGAAACAAATAGTGACTGAGAAATGGCTGGTTGTGTTAGAAGTATGGTTGTGGCATAAATTGTGTTGATGATTTCATAAGTGTATATTTACCCAAATTTATTAAGTTATAAACATTAAATAGGTACAGCTTTTATATGTCAATTAAACTTCAATAACGTGGTAACAAAACCTCATCAGATTCTGAATATATTTTGAAAGTAGGCCTAACAGGATTTCCTGACAGATTAGGAATGGGGATAAGAGAAAGAGAGGAACTAAGAATAATACCAAGAAATTTGGTTTGAGCAACTGGAAGGATAAAAGTTGGCATCAATTTAGACTGGAAAAAAGCAGGTGTATGGAGAAGATTAGGAGTTCAATTTCAGACATGTTATTTTAAAAAGATCTATTAGATATCCAAGTGGGAATCATCAAATAGCAACTGAACATTATGACTTTAAAGTTCAGGGGAAATGCCCATACTGGAGATATGATTAGGGATTCATTATAGAGTACATGAGATTCAGATCTTGAATTTGAAATTATATCAGCAAGGGGAGGAATGAAGAAATGAGGAGCAGTCTCAGACTGATCCTTAGGGTACTCCAATGTTAAGAGAGTAAGGATGAAGAAGAAGGAGGAGGAGAAGGAGGAGAAGGCGAAGAAGAAGAAGGTGAAGAAGCAGCAGCAGCAAAGGGAACTAAGAAGTGGTGGCCTATGAATGAGAACCTGGGGGCTGTGATGTTCCCAAAACAAATGAAGGAAGTATTATCATGAGAAAGAAAACATCAGCTGTATCAAAATATGCTGACATTTCAAATAAGAGTAAGACTAATAGTTAGCCATCAGATATGGCAAAAGGAGAGTAGTGGTGACTGGTGGTGTTGTTTTGATTTTTTAGTTTGTTGATTGGTGCATTTACGTAGACTGGAAAACACATGCATGGATGATGATGAATCAAATTTACTCAGTAAGTATTTGCACTTAGCTAAAACTACTCATTTGTGGAATATGGTCATACAGCAGTCTAGCCGCCTGTCCCCGTGCACCTTCCCATAACAACAGATCCTCATAGAGACAGTACTTCAACATTATGCCTACTCTATCTTTCTGTGTGACCCCAGAAGATGGCTAGTTAGTCAAAGACGGACACGACCCTACCTGCAGATAGGGCACCCCAAGCCAGACACAGTCGCAAGGGCACCATAGGAGAAATCATGGAGTTGTGGAAAATGGGCAAAGACCCCTTGTCTCTGGTGCTGACAGCTTGTCTGTGAAATGACCTTAAAAAGGTGATAACATCTGTTCTCCGTGTAATCCTATCAGTGAGTCTCAGCATGAGAAGTTTCTGTCCCTTAGGAGGTGCATGTGAACATATCATGGGACTTTCGGTAAAGGCAGCCTGCAGGCCATGGGGTGATTTGACCATGAGCTAAGTTCTCTGGTATGATGTGTGAGACTCACAGACCAGGGCTACTCCCTTGTGTGTATCCCAATAAAAGCCGCAGTCAAGCCCGATTTGGGGCTCTTTGTCCTAGAGGCACTGAGTCCCCTGGCTAGCACTGCTTTTGAACTATCCTTTGTCTCTTGTCTATATTTATCTGTTTCTCAATGTCCACAATCCCTTCCAAACTCCTACGGCCCTGTCGTGCGTGATGTGACAGTGGAAGCTGGCTGTGTTTTCAGAAAATCCAGACATTTAATAATACACTCTGAAAGTAAAAATATATTAAGTAGTCCCATAAGTGGTCTGCATTTTATATCTCATGTGTTAAATATAATGTATTATGATAAACTGAGCCATGAAAAAATAGGCATTATATTACTAAAAGACTGAAAAAGAGTATTTTATTAGATTAAAAAAAATATTTCCCATTTTGATTTGCCTTTATCATTTCTTTTTTTTAAAGATTTTATTGGGGAATTGGTGGAGGGGAACAGCGTTGGGGAATCGGGGAAGGGGAACTGACAAGTTGCTGTCCTTATTTTTGTTCTTCAGTCTAGTTGTGGAGGACGTTGCTTCACTGGCCCATGTTGGTATCGTCATTGTGCTCTTCCCAGATGAGGCAGATCGGTCGCTGGCATCTGGATGGTCACTCACCGTGGCTATTGGCAGCTCACGCTGGCTGCCGGCCACTCACTGTAGCCTATGGCAGCCCACTGCAGCAGGGGCTGCAGCCTACACCCGTCGCTGGGGCTCGTAACCCAGCTCCAGGTGGCGCTGTTGTTAGCTGTAGAGGGCAGTGTCACTGGCCCTCATATGTGGGATCCGAACTGGGGCTGCTGGCGTCCCAAAATCAGCTCTTAACCAATGCGCCACTCGGCCGGCCCTGCCTTTATCATTTCAAAAGTTATATGCAACCCAAGTCCATCAACAGATGTGGATAAACAAAATGTGGTATGTCCATGCAATGAAAAATTATTCAGACATTAAAAGAAATGAAGTTCTGACACATGCTACAGCATGGATGAACCTTGAAAACATTAGGCTAAGAGAAACAATCCAGACACAAAATGACAAACATTGTATGAAAACACTCATAGGAAATATCCAGAATAGACAAATGCTAAGAGACAGAAAGTAGATTAGAGATCACGAGGGGCTGGGGAGAGAAGGAGTGAGGAGTTATTGCTTAATGGGTACAGAGTTTCTGTTTAGGGTGATGAAATAGTTTTGGAAATAGATAATGTTGGTAGATGCACAACATGGAGACTGTACTTAATGGCACTGAATTGTACACTTAAAATTAGCTATCAAAGCCTGGCAATGCATTAGCAGTTTTTTTAAAAAGTGGCTTAAGTGCCCGCTTCGGCAGCACATATACTAAAAAATTGGAACGATACAGAGAAGATTTGCATGGCCTCTGCGCAAGGATGACAGGCAAAATCGTGAAGCGTTCCATATTTAAAAAAAAAGTGGTTTAAAACACATTCTAGGGCTGGCCAAGTGGTGCGGTGATTAAGCACTGGCTTGGAAAGCCAGCGGCTCCGGTTTGGGTCCCACATATGAGGGCCAGTGACACTGCCCTCAAAAAAACAAAAACAAAAACAAAAAAACACATTCTAATAGGTGATGAATTTTAAGAATCAATCAAGTTGGTTTGCGAAAACTCCCACTTAGCGAAATACTCCTCAAAATCACCATCCCACCAGGGTGAAAGAATCTCCCAGGACATGAACTGCAAATGGGAAACAGTTTCTTAAAGCTTGTCTGGGTACTGCCCATGACTTTTCAGTTTATGTTCCATCTTCAAGTGCACAGTTTCATCATAGAAGTCACCTTGGCATTTGAAGCTCTTATGTTCATCCTTGAGGCTTCATGTAAAGCAATTCAGTGAAGGAATGCGATATATTCTGGGAATTATCAGTTTGGTGTTATTCATATCACCACTTCATCCTTTTTCTTCTTCTTAAAAAAAAATCTGAATATTATGAATAAACAGTTAAAGGCTTTTTCTTTTTCTTTTTTTTCCCCTCAGAGGAAATAATAGTAGAAGTGTCAACTCTTGATAAATTCAGTATTATTAAAAGCCCACCAGGAAAAGTGATTTCCTGGTTGCGTAAAAGAACATTCTGTTCCTTATAATTTATAACTTTTAACAACAAACCTATTTATGTAGAAGCACCAGAAACTTAACTGTGCATCACTCTTATTGCAGATGTCATTAATCATATAATGAGACAACTTGGAGTTCAACCTGTAGAACAACTTGGCCCTGAGGCTAAGGACCAAGTCAATCTCCTATTTGATGCAAACAGAAAGTCTCTAGGGACTTCAGAATAAATGCCAGTTTGATGGGTTCCATAATGTAATACATTTCCCCTTAACAAAAACCTTCCTTTATAAAGAATCAGGCTTTTAAATTCAATGATATCCAGTCCTTTCCCAATTTATTTTTTCTCAAACATATATGATTTATGGGTTTCCATCTAAATAGTTACTCTAAAATCACTGTGTCAGGAAAAAAAAAGCAATAGCATAAAAATGCTTCAAGTATTTATATCATCCTGAATAATGCCATAGATAATAATGGGCATAACAACTTTATGATCCATTTTGTAGTCTCACATTTGGGAAATCAAATGAAAAGCAAATGTGGCTTCCTCCGGACTTAGTTTAGTTGATGCATCTAATTACATTTTCAGACAGAGTATGCTATTCACTGCATGAAGGTTGACTATTGTGTTTGTAATTTTTATAACTGGCTATTGGAAATAATTTAATCGGGATTAATTATATAGAAAACTAAATGTGTCATTTTTATATGAGGGAATAGAAATATCTAAATAATTTTCTAGATATTATGGACCATGACATATATTAGTAGTAAAATGAGCAGTGATCATACTGGGAAAGGTTTGGATTCTCAATCTTTTTATAGAGAAACCATGAAAATTAAGGTAGCAGCCTCTGTAAAGCAGATTCTGCCGGTTACTCATGTGTTGCAGGATATGAAGTATACATAATCCTCAGTGGAGGCAAGTCTAACTCCAAGTTAGGAAAAAATAAATAGGGTGGGTAGATGTATGCGAGAATGGGCCTAAACAAATTTTTAATTTTTTTCTGGTTCTAACCAGAAAAAACAACAAAACACCTCAAATTACATTATGAGATAATTATTCCAATAATATCTACCTCGGTTCCAAATGCAAGGTTGGATCAGATAATATTGCTTGCTATTCCGAGACATGACTCAGAACCCTCTCTACAGTTTCAAAGTGGATTAACTAAGGGTCATGCAGCATTTGAGTGCCCTGGGTTGTGCTCCAATTTCAGCATTCTGACATCCCTGGCTCCATTATGACACCCTGTAGCCTTCGCATCACTCATCACTGACCTGGCTTCTGGCATCCACCCAACTGAGGTACAAGTTTGCCTCCATTGAAGGGCACCCAGGCTCTTCTCCATTTGCATGAGGGAATTGGAGAAATAGAATGACAACATGAGGATATTCTTATGTCTTTCCTGAAAAGACTACATAAACAGCGCAATTCAGCTTTAGAATGGGTTCGAATGAAATTTGGCTGGTTGCTTTAAATAGTCCCTCTTACCCTATGAGCCATCATTTGGGTTTCAAAGTAGCTTCACAAGTGGGAAAAGAGTTACAGAAAGCAGAAACGCTTAAGTAAGATAGATCTACATAATATCTCTTCTTATCTGGCAAGGACTTCCTTGTGTATAAACCTCAAAACGTGTCTAGGCTTTGAGGGCCATGCAATATCACAACAAAGGACTCTTCAATACCATAAAACAATAATAGTTGAAGCCTTTATTATTATTCTTTCATTTGTTTTATTGAGCTTATTTGTGTTGTAGATAGGGGACTGAAATCACGAAGTATATCTGAATTTTCCAGAGTAAAATTTTTTTTATGAATTTACAGGGAAACATGTTTCATTTCTTCTAAATATTTATTATATCTATTGGGGAATTTTCCTCAGTGTTGCTATAATAGAAGGTTTTTAGCAAAAAGACATTTGTCTTTGAGGAAAATAATAGAGAAAATATTTTGCCTGCCTCTCTCTACTCCATGCAAGTTTAAAGGTCGATCATGAATATGATCTAAAATTTTCTTCGACTTAAGTAATATACGAAGTAGAGTCCTCCTATTCATTATTCCAAATTATAAATCATTGTAAGACCAGATATTAGTCCCCTCTCTAATAATGATACTAATAGTACTTATTATATGTCAGGCATTTTGCTAAACATTTTACGGGCATCCTATGTATTATTATGGGGTACTTAACTATTCTAGCCCCATTTTACATGTAAGTCCCTTGGACCTTAGAAAGGCTATGTACTTGCCAAAGTCACACTGGGAGGAAATGGCAGGACAGATCCTTGCTGTTAATTACTGGGTTATGTGCTAATCTGCAGGTCATTTAACTTCTGTGGGCCTCCGTTTCTTCACCTGTAAAATAGAGTAGACTGAATTGCCTTTTATTCTGAAAGGTCACAACTCTGGGATTTTGGAGGTCCTCCAAAATTATGCAGGGCCAATTATATAATTTGATTGACTGATAACTCTGGATTTTTATCAATACTATTTGCAATACTTTTTATTCTAAGCATCTCAAAGCCTTCTGCAATTTTTTTGTTAAATTCCTATTAGAAGGTTTTGATAAAGGATTTTTGCTCTCCTGACTTTTTATGTATCTATTTTTATTTGTCCTATCTTTAATGAATTGTCAGGGCCCAGTGGGGAATCAGGATGCCTCAGCCAGCAGACATAGATTAATTAATGTATAGTGTAATAATGTACAATGTAAGCTCAAGCTGAATAAGTGGATTTTATACCTGTGTTCAGGCTCTAAGCTTTCTCTATTCAGCAATGATCTACTTCTCAATTCGGAACTTATATTTCCATCCTATTCACAGCTCCTACATCTGATCTAAATATTCCTAATTCTGGTAGTATGAGGAAATGGATTCAGACTTCCCTTGATTAATTACTATACAAAGGATTAATCAGGAGCACCAAAAACAAATTTCAAGTCAAGGCAAAAATCAGGAATAAGTAAAGATCAGAGTTTGGAATTAAGCAGGGCTGGGCAGCTGAGGCTTATTTGAACTCACTTGTTGCAAAATATATTTAAGATGTCCGTTATGCATAAATTGCTATTTCATACAGCATTTTCTAACATTGCATTGCTATATGTTTTTGTTTGTTTGGTTTATTTGGTGTTTTTTTTTGCACAGATACTCTCTCAGTACCTGAGGTGTAAGCTATTTCAGCAAAGGCAAAAGAGATCAGTCAATGTTACTGAGCTACCATGTATTAACATATTTTGTGCTTTATTCTAATTTGATTCTCCAGACAACGTTGTGAGAACAGTAATAGTGTACCCATTTTCCAGATGAGAAAACTGTGGCTCGCAGAGTTCACAGAAGAGTAGAACTCAGATTTGAATATGGTGTTTTCACTACAAAGTCCATTATCTTTCTACTTGGTCATGATATCTACTCCTATGTATAACCCTTTTTGATATGTACAAAGATTCTAAGCCTTTGTAAATGCAACATTAAAATTCAAAGTATCTTAAACATTATGTAGTCCAATATCTTCTTTTAGAAATGGGGAGTCTGAGGCATGAAGAGGTTACATGACTTGCTTAAAATAGATATTTAATAAACACTTGCATGACAGGAAAACAGGAAGCAAAAATAGAATGTACTTTATCTGCAATGAGACCTGATCCCATGAAACATCACAGCTCAGATGTAAGACCCTTAGGGGCAAAAAGTTGATGGGACATACTTGGATGAAAAAAATCCTTGGAAGTTACTGAATACAAGGATTATTTCTATTTCAACTGTGAAATAAGTGAGTATTAAAATTTTATTCCAATTCACTTTTAACTACAGGTCAGACAGCCTTCATTAAAGCTGAAATGCTACACAAATGAAATCAACGTAAGTGAAAATTTTCTGTCAACTGCAGGAGAGCTAGAGCAGTATTAAATACAACAGTTTTAGTTTACAGGGCTCTCTGTGAAATCCATGAGCTATAAAACAAAATAAGGAATAATGTTAAATGGTAATAGAAAAAATAATAGATTTATCATAGGTCTCATTTAATATTTCTCTCTCATTCTGAAAAATAGATAAAACACTCTCACATTGATCTTTGCTTCAGCTATGCTGAAGAAAAACTATTTTCCAGGAAAGGTTTGTTTGTTTGTTTGTTTCTGTGCTTGTTTTCTGCTTTAGTTTTTGCTTTAAGTTGCAGACACCGGACGTTTTGTAGCTCAACTGAAATGTTCAATCCATTTGTTTCCATAAGTGGACAACACAGGATAAAGCCAGACTCGGAAGAGTGCCTGCTGTGGCCATGTGCTCCCTTGCAAACAGGCTGTTCACCGCCCAACCTCAAAGTTGGACCAGGAAGGAGTGAAGTCTGGGGTCTTCAAATTTCATTTTTTCCCATTAACAACAACAACAACAACAACAACAACAACAACAAACAAACAAAAGTCACATACTACTTTTATTGAAAGGTATTTTAAGTACAGTGGGACAAGTTTGTGTGAAATCTTCTCTTGTTAAAATTCCTAAGCAGGGCCGGCCGAGTGGCGCGGTGGTTAAGCGCTGGCTTGGGAAGCCCGCGGCCCCAGTTCAGTCCCACATGTGAGGGCCAGTGACACTGCCCTCAAAAAAAAAAAAATTCCTAAGCAGAACTGCAGCTAGGTTGTGTAAACTATTAGTTTGGAAAGGCAAATGTAACCAGATACCTCAGCACAGATCTATGGATTGCAGAGATGTGGGAACCCTAGTGAAAGTAAAATGCCTGTCCTGTTACTACTGGGAGAAGAATGTACTAATGATATCCCTGAATTAGCAAGATGGTGTGACTAGGACCACAGGATTGTAATGTAATAGACCTGCTTTCTCTCAGAACTTTCAGCCCTCTTGTTGGAAGTGTACTAGTAAAACAAAAACATCCTGCACTGAATGTAAAATAAATAAAGATGTATTTAGAATAGAACACTCTTCCTGACTTCCTTTCCAACTTTCCTACCTGTCTCAAAGAAAAATACTCGCAGGCGGCATCCAACCATGATTAATTGCTCCCAAGCAAGGAAATAGAAGAGCAATTCTAAGGCTCTCAGACTTTGCAAAGCTGGTCTTGTTCAAACACTCAGAGGAAGCTCAGAGAATGTCTCAGTATAACCCATGGTCCTGGCAGCAACAATTTTCCAACATAAATCTCAGTAGGAAATATGGCTTTCCGTTCTGTTCCTTTCACTACTCATGTAACTTGTTGCGGGGACTAGCAGAATTCTCCAGTACAGTCACCCCAGCACGTCCATGAAAAGAATATTTCCTCTTCTCAGTTTTGTATGTGTGAGAACGGAAAGCAAGGGAACTGATGCTATCAATTCCCACCTTGACTCCAATCCCATCTGCTTTTATGCCATTTTAACGACCAGAGCAAGGATGGTAGAGAAAAATTGGGAATGCCATGAATGCCAAGCATTATACTCGGAGCATTAGGAATTATATTACCTCAACTAACTTAATTATGGCATGAGATATGTATATATATATATATATATATATATATATATATATATATATATGGCACAGGGTGATTTGGGGCCCAGCTTAGATAAATGAGTGAATTTTTTTCCATCTATAATTGGTCTGTCCATAAGAGTTTTTAGCAATAAAGAACCAGTCTTGGGACAGACGTAATCCACAGATTCTACTCATAATGCAACATACATCATGGAGTTTACATGCCAAATTCCTGTCTCATTCTCTAAGCTGCCAGTGCAGGTGGTGTTTACCCCAAACCCATTTCCCCCAGGATCACCATAATTAGTACTTAGATAGAAAAAATCCTCCTGCTTGGCTCTGCTTAACACTTGCAATGTGAAGGTCTGCTTTGTGCAAGATTTATGCTCCTTCCTAGTATATTCCTGGCATTTTGGATGAAGTAAAGAGTTCCCCAATGAAGAGTAAGCCTTTCCTAACGCTAGTCCTGAGCCAGTTTTCCCTCTAATTTGGTCCACAGAGACATAGATTGGATTTGAGAATTTGCATGTGTGCCTCTTTTGTGAACCCAACAACCTCTCACGGTTGGCTGTTGCTCTGCTCCCTTCTTTGCTGTCCCTGCACTTGGTGATGCTTCCTTTATGATTTCATGGAGTTTCTCATTCAATCATTATGTACCCGTACTATAGGCGGTGACAATTTTTAAAATTTTCTTTGTTAGTGAAAATGACATAATTAGGACTTGTCTAGTGTTTCATTTTTATTGAAAAGGAATTTATCTGCTAAAATGGAATTGTTAAAATCTGTCTTTTGAAAAGTGAATGCAAAGCTTTTTTAAAGCCTTTAGCTTTACTCTAAGAACCTCAATCCTCCAATGATAATGATTCACTCAGATTAAGTCACTCTTCTTTTGTGTCTAAAGAGTCCAACTAGAGCTTTCCAGTGTTTTCATTGTGCAAACCCCTGTGATGGTATTTCAGAAGTGAGTGGTTATGTTCACTGGGGTTAGAGCTAAAGAATAGATTGGTGAGCTATCTTGAGAAAATTATGGAGAATAAAGAATTTTCTGACTTGTCTGGCTAGGGATGCAGGTTATATTAATTTGGGGAGCAGAGCCTTCCCTCTGTATTTTCATATTTCCAGGTTTTAAAGTAGGTGGGGCTCCCTCAAAGAGAAGTTTGAGTTCTAATATAGACTTTCAAACATTTTTCTCCCTCTTGGAAGCTGGAGTTGAGTCTCCAGTTTCAGATGACTTGACTGTGAATCCTGATTTTGTGTTTTCCTAGCTATTAATACATGCCCACAATCAAGTTACTCAACCTCTTTTAGCTCGAATCTCCCTATTTGGGGAAGCAGGATGATTGTAGTCCATAACTCATAGGGTTGCATTGAGGATTAAATGAGAAATAGAATAAGATAATCCTCATCACTGCATCAGACACAAGCACATTCTCAATAAATATTTCTTCTTTTTGTGCATTTCTGGATATAGGAGGCTGTGGTCACCAAATAGGTTTGAGAAGCACTATCTTGGAGCCATCAATATCTAAAAAGAAACAGACGACTTGTGAGGTATAAAAAAATAATCAAATAAAAATAGATTTCTGAGCAACCTAATAACAGTGTATTTTATAATAAACTTTTCTGTGTCTCCCAGAGTGAATGTAAGTTAAAATTTCCCTCATCTTTTCAGGCAGTGAACAATATATTTATAATCTCTACTTCATTTTTCATGGCTTCTCCATTTAAGTCTGACGTGGTAGATCAGTAGTGATTATCTTAAGAATAATTAGCTAATGAAATATATTTTTAATTTTTTGTTCTTAAAACCTTTATGGGAAGGGTTCAAATCTGCTTCCTAGGATCTGGCAGATTAGAGCAGGTAAAAACCTTAGGCTCCTTGGTGAATGGCAAACTTGATGCGAAGTCCCTCAATATAAATAAATAAATAAATAAATAAATAAATAAATAAATAAATAAATGTGATATATGTGAGATATATGTGATAAATGTGAGATGTATCACCGTTTTAAGATGTGAAAATTAATCCCAGTCAATCCTGGGGTAGAGATAGTCAATGTTCCAGTAAGATGTAAATTAAAACTATACAGTTGTGTACAATGAAAAGGGAGAAAAATATAAAAGCAAAAAACAGTAACAATAAAACCCAACAAGATGAATACCACTAGAACTACATGAAAATATGTTTAGTGATTTCATTTATTCAACACTCTTTTGATGAATCCCAACAATGTGTCAGGCATTTTGCTAGAGTTTGGGAATAAAACTGAAAAGAGTTTACTCACCAATATCTGTGTAAGAGATTTTCCAAGTAACTTGACCAAGGTTATGCCTGATTAGCAAGGCCAAAACTTGAACATGTAGTTCTGTCCCTAAAGTTCAACGTTTTCCCCACAATACCAAGTTGCAGGTACTATTGTATCTAGTCATGATCCTCTCTGTTTCCTTTTCCTAACTCTTTGTGCTCATCTCCTAGCTTCTGCATGTTATGCTACTAAATGCTTGTACCTTTGATCTCGAAAAGATCACTCTTGGACACTGGAGTCTCCTTGTCTGAACAGTCAGAAATATCTTGGAGTCCCCACACGTCACTCCCCCACCACCCCACAATCCCAGAGGAACACATAGCCAATGACTCACTGGTGTGGGACTTTAAAAGCCTAGTTCTTTTGCCCTAAGGTAAGGCAAACTTTGAGGGTTAACTTATGCTCCAGAGCTCCCCAAAGGATGAGGCTATGACCTCAGCTAAAATTGTGCCTTGCCTTGGCTTCTTTTTCTTTTCTATCATGCTGCTTTCACTTTCTTACTGATTTTACTCTGGGCATAGTTCTTTAATAAATCACTACCATGCAGATTTTCTTTCAGAATCTCCTTCTTGGAGACCCTGATTTAATACATTTATATTATGATACAAATTACACACACACACACACACACACACACACACACACACACACATATACAGAGGGTGCCAAAAAATGATACACATTTTAAGAAAGGAAAAAAACTATTAAAATAGTAATACTCAATATATACTGATAACAAAAGATGAATACAAGTCACGTTTGACTTCTGCAGTTACAAGAGGTGCTCAAAGTGGTTACCATCAGTGTCCTGACACTTCTGATTATGGTGAACTACTGCTTGAGCAACGTTGACCAAAGTGTCCACTTGTACACATTTGTTTTTGGATAAATATATATATATATATATATATATATATATATATATATATATATATATATATATATATATATATTTTTTTTTTTTCCCCCCCTTTGGAGATATCGATATATATATATATGGTTGTCAGAAAAGTCATGACACATGTTTACGACAGATGGCACTAGTTCACTTTTAGAAGTACTAGAGTCATTCACATCTATGTTATTGCTATGTCATTTGACAGCTGACAGTTCTAGCTTCATTCTAAAATAAAATGAACTATTTGGTTGTTTTGGAGATTTTACAACAAGTTGAAGATGGAAGACCAAACTGTGCATTTTTTCCATATTTTACTGTTTTACTTCCATAAAGGGAAGAACATGCGTCAAACTTGTTAAAAGTTGCATAAAGTTACGATAATGCTCTACAAGAACGTCAATGCCAACGATGGTTCACAAAATTCCGTGCTGGTGATTTTTTTTTTAAGATTTTATTGGGGAATTGGGAGAAGGGAACAGCTTTGGGGAACTGTCCCAAAAGGACAGACAAGTTGCTGTCCTTTTGTTCTTCAGTCTAGTAGTTGTGGAGACAGTCACTCACACTGGCTGCCGGCCACTCAGTGTAGCCTATGGCAGCCCACTCCAGCAGGGGCTGCAGCTATGCCGTCGCTGGGGACTCACACAGCCCAGCTCCAGGTGGAACTGTTCACCATCTTAGCTGTACAGGGCAGTGTCACTGGCCCTCATATGTGGGATATGAACTGGGGCTGCTGGCATCTCAAGCCAGCTCTTAACCAATGTGCCATCTGCCGGCCTGATGCTGGTGATTTTGATCTCAATAACGCTCCTTGGTCAGGGAGGCCCACCGAGGTTGATGACAACAAAATAAAGGCATTGATTGAGTCAAACCCAATACACAACACGACAGATTGCAGAAACATTGAACATTCATCATTCAAGTGTTCATGACCACCTGAAGAAACTGGGATACGTAAGCAAGCTCGATATTTGGGTTCCGCATGAACTCAAAGAAGTTCATTGGACGGCACGTATAAACATCTGCAATATGCTCATTAAATGTGAGGGAAACGATCCTTTTTTGAAGTGACTGATAACTGGTGATGAGAAGTGGATTGTTTAAAACAATGTGGCGTTGCAAACGGCCTTGGTCCCCACGTAATGATTCGGTTCAAATGACATCTAAAGCAGACATTCATCAGAGGAAGGTTATGCTCTCAGTGTAGTGGGATTTTAAAGGTGTCATGTTTTTTGAGCTCCTACCAAGGAACCAAACAATCAATTCGAATGTGTACTGTCGGCAATTGGACAGTTTGAACGAATCCATCATCCAGAAATGTCCAGAGCGCATTAATTGTAAAGGAGTTGTGTCCCATTGCGACAATGTGAGACCACACACAAGTCTGATCACCCTTCAAAAATTATTGGAGCTTGGATGGGATGTGTTGCCACACCCACCTTACTCAACTGACCTTGTGCCATCAGACTTCTACTTGTTTCACTCTCTTTAAAACTCCTTGCGTGGTATAATGTTCAATTTAGATGAGATTGTAAATCAGCACCTTGTTCAGTTTTTGACAAATAAAGACAGGTCCTTCTATGAACGAGGAATTATGAAGCTCACTGAAAGATGGCAAAAGGTTATTGAACAAAACGGGCAATATATAATTAATTGATCTTTGTTCCTTATATAAATAAATGACCTTTGAAAAACATAGACAAAATACGTCATGAGTTTTCTGACAACCATATATATATATAATTTAACTGGTTCATCTAGATTTTAACCACAGGACCATGCTAATATGTTTTTAATGAAATTTTTAGGTTGCATTATGAATATAGAATTAAAATTAATCATTTGAAATTATTATTTAACCAGTCAAATGTGTGTGTAATTTATTTGTGACCTTGGCCAACTCATTTCATCTATTTGGATATCAGCTTTTTCCTTTGAAAGATGAGTGCTTTTTATCCAGGTGGCATTTACATATTAAATATAGTATGTACCAGGACATATTATGACACAAAACAATCATAGACTGTTTAAACAGTAGCCTATATGAAAGTATCCATATTTTGACATTTTATCTTCATCTCAGAAACCAAGAGAAAGTAATTTAATGTTTTAATTTACTTTTCTCAATAGAACAGATTTCCAATGACAGTTGTCAAGTCTTATGGAACAATGAACACATTAAAACAACTGTGATTAGAAATCTACTTGTTGTATTTAAAGAAAAAATATTTCTATTTCGGGTTTTTGACAATGTACAACATGGTCATTGTCAATCTTAAGTATTTAATATGTTATTAAAAGACATCATATTAGACAGTATAATTCAGAATTTTACCTACTTTAAAATACTTTTGCTTTAACGGAGACCTAGCATAGACTCTGATAGTGGGGAAAAAAATGAAGAAGGAAGCATTAGAATTCTAGATGGCATTAATTCCATGTAGTTCATGAAAAATATCTGTCTTCAAACCCTAAAACTTGGGCGGCTGGTTAGCCCTGTTAGAGCATAGTGCTCATAACACCATGGTTGCCAGTTCGATCCCCACGTGGGCCACTGAATTGTGTCCTCCACAACTAGATTGAAACAACTCCTTGACTTGGAGCTGATGGGTCCTGGAAAAACACACTGTTACCTAATTTTTTAAAAATTAAAAAACAAAACAAAACAAAAAAACCCTGAAACATGTAAGAAGCAAAGGAATTAAATCTATTTTATGCTAATAATATAGTACATGAAAGTGGATAAAAGGAATGAAATAAAGGCATAGAAGGTGGATTTTGTCTTACTCTCATACTCTGGTCTCAGAAACGGAATGTAAATACAGAAAATAAATTTAAAGGGCTTTAAAATGACTCCATAACAAGATGTACTAGGTGATGAAACTGTTATCCAAAGACAGCCTAGAAATAAAATCATAATCTTTCAAAAAGCAAATGAAAAACTCCTTACTGGACCTTGTGTTAGAGATTTTGGGCCATTGGACGTCAGGATTAGGTCATCATGTTCTGCCTATGCTTCACAATACGCTACTGAATATTTCATCACTGCAATCAATAAAGCTTTGTGAACTGATCTTGCAGATTAAGAAATGGAAATGAAGATGTAAGTCTCTAAAAGACAGAAAGGTATAGTATAGGAGTACTCAATTTTCAAATTTATTTGTTTCTCACATTTCTCATGTCCGAGGGAGAGAATGGCCTATTAATTCCCAGCACATTAAATATATAGCTTAACATTTTTTCCATTCATGAAAATATTTGGAGACAAATATGTGTGAATTTGAATTATAGAAGTAGCCAAATATTTTACTTTTTAAATAAAAGAATTGCAGACATATATAGACTGCTTTTAAAGTTTAGAAATATAGACAGTATACAGAATGCCATCAAGGATATCTTCAATTTGCAAATAATAATAAAATAATATTATCTGTTTTTCAAACTTTCAGGCCACTCTGAAGATTGATATGAAACACTCTTCAAGATAGATTATTAATTGGAGGGAAAAGCAAACAGCAAAAAATATGTACTTTATTATTACATTTATGTAATTTACATAAGTTCGATTTATGTAAACAAAACACACAAATATCAACACAAAATTACCTTGTAATAAGGTTATATGGTGGGGCAGGTGACAGAGAGGATTGAAAAGGTAAGAGAGGGGCCGGTCGAGTGGCTCAGTTGGTTAAGAGTGTCAGCTCTGAGCAACAGGGTTGCCCTTTCGATTCTCACATGGGCCAGTGAGCTGTGCCTAAGGGCAGCTGCTGCTGAGCTGCCAGCAGGCAGCCTGATGGCTCAGTTGGTTAGAGCAGTGCACCTCACAACAAGGTTGCTGGTTCGACTCCTGCATGGGTTGCTATGCCCCCTGCCCCCCGACCCCCCAGGAATCTTAGTTGCGCCCTCCACAACTAAGATTGAAGGACAACAGCTTGAGTTGGAGCTGATGGGTTCTGGAAAAACACAATATTCCCCTTCCCCAATTCCCCAACCCCAACACTGTTCCATTCCCCAATTCCCCAATAAAATCTTTAAACAAAAAAAAAAAGGCAAGAGGGGGTTTTGTTTTGACTCTATTGTTTGAAGTGTTTTTTAGTGAGAACATATTCATAGAGTACAACTTTAGTATTTTAACTCTGATTCATAACAAATCACTTGCAGAACACTTCAACACCTCCCTATGCTCCAGGCTCCTCATCCATAAAATGACAATTTCTGAGGCTCTGTTCTGCTTTATTATTTCAATTATTTATCCAGTGATTAGAAGTTAGGTGGCACACATTAACTCAGTGGGCAGATGGTGGCTGTTAGAACTTCATTTCATGATTATATGAAGTGATGTAATGTTTCCAATAGGAGTGGCAAGACTGTTTAACAATGTGTCTAAACAAAGCTCTTCCATGTATAAAGTCTTACAACAGAAGGTTCCCAACGGCTGGCCAAAGGACCCAATGGGAAGGGGTATATGTGTGTGTGTGTGTGTGCTTGTGTGCATGTGTGTGTACATGTGTGTTTATGCACTGTGCTGCAGCTTCACTACCTAGCATCTAACCTGGAACTTGAACTTAATCTCTGTGAGAGTCACAGTGGGGCAAATGCATACAGATTGGCTATGAGGTGGCATTGCCTAGGAAGTAATTAATCAAAAAGACTGGAGCCAAGGTATAGACCCTAAGTGAGGACTGTGACAATCACTTAACTCAGGAGACAGGGACTCCCACAGAGCTTTGTCCCTGCTGTCAATGCCTGGAAACTCCTGGCAGAGGTTGCTAGAAGTGGCATCCCCCGACTTTGGCCCCAGAAGTCTAAAGGTGGGTGGTGAGGACTTAGAGTCGAGGATGTGTGCATGTTTCAGGTTAGCAGAGCCCTTGAAAATCCTAGGCTAGACACCGAGTGGGGACTAATGACACCCTGGATTCTAGAATGGAAGGAGCTCTGAGAGTTCCATTACCATTGCTGGCAGTGAGAAGCTCCAGGATAACTGTCAGACAGAGGATCCCTCTGACTCCTGCCTCGTGGGAGTCTGACAGCAATGAGGGTTCTTGGTGTACGGGTCACCAACTCAGTTCTGTGGAGGGAGGAGTCTTTAGCATTGCCAGGATTCCGGGTGAAGACTCTGAATGGAGTTAAATACCCTATAATATATGGAGCCCCACAGAACCTTACTCTTGCTCTTGGCCTGGGAAGACCTGGTCACCATATAGGAGTTGGGGGAGGAAGGAATGGGGAGTAGAAGGGACCTCCCCTCACTTTCGCTTTCAGAGTATCTTTGGTGAAGGACTGTACTGAAATGCGTGGCCTCGGTCAGCAGAAGAAGGTGTCCTTGGACTGGTCAAGTACCAAGGTGAAGACATTGAATGAGGGAACCAATAATCCCAGAATAGAGGAAGGCCCATGGAGTAAAGTCCTGTCCCTTTTTTCATCCCAGGGAGCCCCTGGAATAACTGTCAGGCTTAGGTGCTACCACCAACTTGGACCTCGGGTATCCCAGGGTAGTTGAGGGCCCCGGTGTGAGGGGCATGGCCACAGTAAGCAAGAGGAGGGAGGCCCCTGCATCTTAAGCTTCAAGATAATGATACAGAACAGGGAATGATGTCACCGCCACCGCAGAACAGCGGGGATTCCACAGTGAAAAGCCCAGCCTCTGCTCCAGCCTTACCTGACTTCCACATTTAGTTTACAAGGCGGTAAGGCCTATTCCAAGAATTGCTGTCTCAGGTGAGCAGAGTGAGGGATCTCGGACCCTGCCAGAGTCAAGGTAAGATGCCAGTGAGGACGGATGGACCTCTCCTCCAGCATGGAGGGGCCCCTCAGACCTCCGCTGCCAACCCTGGGTGAATGGGATGGGGGCAGGGTGGCAAGTCACTTCCCCCGACTTTTGCTTTAGGAGTATCAGAGAGGTAAAGGCCTTGGCCTGAGGGGTGCAACCTCCAGTCAACAGGAGGAGGAGTCCCAGCCTCTCCCAGAGTCAAGGTAAGATGCTGAGTGAATATTTAGGGAACATCCACTCCACATTGGAAGGAGTGTTACAGACTCCCACCCCTGTTGTCACCCATAGGACGTGCTGGGCAGAGTAGCTGTGACTGACATCCACTGAGTCTTCCTGGAGAATCTCAGGGTGGTGAGTACTTGGTTCTCAGGGAGCAGGCCTCAGTTCAGCAGAGGGAGGAATGGCAGGCCCTGCCAACGCTCAGCATAAGGCTCTGAGTGGAGACTAATAGGACCACTTACCTCACAACAGAGGGAACCTCAAGATAAGGCCAGGTCCCTGCTGTCAGCTCTTGGAGGTCCTGGAATAGCTGTCAGATTGAGATGCCACTGACTTCTACCCTTTGGATTGCAGGGCAGGGAGGTGAGGCCCGTTCCGAGGATTGCTCCCTTAGGTGAATAGAGGGAGGAGTCCCAGACCCAGCCAGGAATCAAAGTAGGATGCCAAGAGAGGACTGGGGAGCTCTGTCTCCCAGAATGGAGAAGGCCTCTTAAAACTCTGTTGTAACCCCCCAGGGAAGAAGGGGTGCAGAGTGACTTCCCCTGACTTCTGCTGGGAAGTATAAGGGTGGTGAGTACATTAGTCTGAGAGGTGCAGCCTCAGGTAAGCAGAGAAAGGAATCCCAGGCCCTGACAAGAATCAAAGTAAGATGCTGAGTAGGGACTGGGGGTATCACACACCCTAGAACACTAAGAGCGCCTCAGAGCCCTTTCCCTGTTGTCAGACCAGGTAGGCCCTGGAATAGTTGTCAGATTTTGGTGCTTTCTGACTGGCGTTGGGAGCCTGAGGGCTGTTGTTTCAAGTTTTCAGAGAGAGAGAGAGAGAGAGAGAGAGAGGGAGAGAGAAGTGTCTCAGTCTCTATCAAGGCCAAAGTCATGAACCTGAGTGAGGATTGAAGGGACCACACATATCAGAACAACAGAGCCCCAACAGACATCTGCCCTCCTCCATCCTCTCTGGGCAGCCCAGGCAGGCATGGCTGAATGAAGGACCCCTTCACTGCCTTCCCCTCAGTATCTGTCATTCCTGTGACTTTCCTGGCTAACAGGTTCTGAGAAGAGCTGTCAGTCTGAGGCACCCCTGGTTTCTTTTTAACTCATGTTTCAAGGAGATTAAGGCCTCTGAAAGAAGAGGCCCAGATACTCCCTGGGGTCACAGTGAGGATGCTGACCAAAAACAGAGGGGGCCACCCACCCCCGAACAGAAGTTATCACACAGCCTGACTTCACCTGCTCAGTTATCAGTTTGGGGTAACCTTGGGTTGGGTTGGCTGACTGTACCCTGAAGAGCCTTCTCATTTCCTCCTTTACCTTCTTACAGGTCAGGAGAGGAGACCTGTGAGGCTCCAGAGCAGTGCCCTCAGGAGAAGATGGGTAGGCACTGTTCATCACAGTTTATCAGATGAGGCCACTTCACATCTTCTCTTTCTCCTTAGGTTGTGGTCCCCTATCATCCACCCTCCTGCCTGCTACCACCACCAAGAGTTGGCATGTCTCAGCATCAGAATATTCCACATTGCACACAGGAACAACACATGCCTACAATGAGACCCAGGGACTAAAGGTTGCACAGGTTTCCATCTCTCCTCCCTTCCTCTAATGCCTGGCAATTCAAAGGAGGCTCAGGCTGCTGGGACACCCAGTACCTCACAGAGTCCTCAGAGTGCCTACTCATCTAATGCTGTCATCATAGTCACCTCATCAAGGAAATCAGATGAGCCTTCTGGCAGACAAAGTGTTCAGCTTCTTCAAAGTCCCTGCCAGACACTGAGAACTTGACCTTAGACCCTTGAGATGAGAAGGCGACTTTGCTGGTGCAGTTCCTGCTGCACAAATATCAAATGAATGAGCCCATCACAAAGGCAGACATGATGGATGCTGTTATCAAAGAGGACAGGGATGTCTTCCCGGAGATCCTCAGGAGAGCCTCTGAGCACATGGAGCTGGTCTTTGGTGTTGAGGTGGAGGAAGTGGAGCACACCAGCCACTGCTATGCCCTCATAAACAAACTAGGCCTCACCTATGATCTGAGGCTGAGTGGTGGAGAGGGAGTACCCAAGACCAGCCTTCTGATATTTATACTGTGAGTGATCTTCATGAAGGGCAACCACGCCACTGAGAAGGAGATCTGCGGAGTGCTGAATATCATGGGCTTATTTTCTGGGAGGAAGCACTTCATTTTTGGAGAGCCCAGGAAGTCCATCACCAAAGATTTGGTGCGGGAAAAATACCTGGAGTACCGGCAGGTGCCCAATAGCGATCCTCCACGTTATGAATTCCTGTGGAGTCCAAGACCCCATGCTGTAGCCAGCAAGATGAACTTGCTGGGGGTTTTGACCAAGATCCATCAGTCTGACCCCACCTGCTTCCCATCCCAGTTTGAGGAGGCTTTGAGAAATGAAGCAGAGAGAGGCCACGCTAGAGCTGCAGCCAGGGCTGCACCACTGCCAGGGCCAGGGGAAGCTCCAGTGCCACACCCAATAAGTTTTCCCACCGCTAATGAAGTCTGAGGCAGATTCCTCACTGTTTTTGAAGAGGGAAGTCAACGTTTCAAATAGTGGAAGGTTGGAGGGAGAATAAACAGTGTATAATATCTGTGTGTGCCTATTCTATGTGGGTGACATGAAGATTTATCTTTTTTTTGCGGGTGTAGTTAGTTTTCAAGTGCTGTTCCTTTAAATATAACATTTCAGTAAGCTTCAGAATCTAAGTGTATGAATGACATTGGTCATACATTCATTGCTGTTTATGAAACTTAAGAACACAAGTTTTGCTTCTGTTGTGTCTCACAATACACATTGTGACACTGACAAACTTATTTTGTGTTCTGAAAAAGATAACATGATGTTCAAATAGGCATTACCTTGGAATTGTCAAAGAACTCAACAGTAAAATAGTTGGGATCAAGGAAAAAACCCTTAAATATGGTAAATTCTTGGCTTCCCTTATCCATTTTAATCTGCCATACTGTAAAGTTAAATGACATATATGAGGTATGATAAAAAAACAAAAACAAATGGTGAATGTTCAAATTTAAAAAACTATTACAATAAAAGACACATTGCCATTAATCCCTCGCAAAATACTCCCCCTCACTTTGAACACACTTATCCCATCATTCTTGCCTGTTTCTGAAGCAATTCTGGAAGTCCTCTTTTGTGAGTCTCTTTAGTTGTGCTGTCATGGCTGCCTCGATGTCCTGAATCATTTTGACTTTGGGGAAGAGCCAAAAGTATCACGGTGCCATATTTAGTGAATAAGGTGGATGAGGACACAATGTAACATTTTTATTTGACAGAAATTGCCATACCAGAAGCAATGTGTGACACAGAGCGTTGTCATGATGGAGGGTGATTTAGGGCACACTTTAAAACACACCTTCTCTCAACCGTAGCTCACACCTAACTGCACCGAATAAGTTGACACTTGTCACACACTGTTACTAACGTTCAACACACCGCTTCTCAGATTGAAGCTCCCTGCCGTTCCATTGGATGACACTTGGCAGCAGCATTCATCGCATTTGTTAATCACAATGGAAAGGCTCTGCGTCATGCATCATTTCTGGTATGGCAGTTTCTGTCAAATAAAAATATTATCGTGTGTCCTCATCCACCTTATTCACTGGGTCTGGCACCATGTGACTTCTGGCTCTTCCCCAAAGTCAAAACGATTCAGTACATCGAGGCAGCCATGACAGCACAACTAAAGACACTCATGAAAGAGGACTTCCAGAACTGCTTCAGAAAGTGGCAAAAACAATGGGATAAATGTGTTAGAAGCAAACAGGAGTATTTTGAGGAGGACTAATGGCAATGTGTCTTTTACTGTAATAATTTTTTTTTAAATTTAAACATTCACCATATTGTTTGATCACACTTCATACAACCATTTGCTTAGCTTATTTAAGAATGTATGAGAAATAAATGTTAATAAATTAGACTTCATGTACACTGGTTCACTCATTCCCAAAATATTAATTCAGCATCTGCTCTTTGGAAACTACTGTGCTAGTACTGGGGATGCTAGGATAAACAAGACTCGCTAATCACCCACAGAATTGGAGAGTCTTGGAGCAGGAATCATGTAAAAGAAAATGTCAAAACAAGTTGTGGGTGGGGCGAGGTGTCCATATGAGGACAGTCAAGAGTAAAGGTCCTGAGACAAGGCAGGCAGAGGCCTTGGACAACTGCCAAGTCCTCCAGTGGGAGATCATTTTATTTTAATATTATTTTTTTTTAGTTGAGCCATCCTGCCACCTATTGGCAACTCAGCGGCAGCTCAGCTCGGGCTGAGCATCGAACTGCTGTTGCTCAGAGCTCAACTCACACTATTAAGTGAGCTCTTAACCAACTGAGCCACTCGACCAGCTCAGGAGATCATTTTAAATTGAGATATATGGTACACCAGATAATGCTGTGAGAGTGGTGAGCAGGGGCCAGACCCTCAGATAGTGGGTCTCGGAGTTGAGTCTTAAGCCTAGAATGGAAAACTGTTTTTAGAAGTTACTTTGGAATCATGGGCAAGCTAGATCCCACCTGGAACAAGAACGGAAGACAAGCAGCATTCTTGTCCAAGTGCAACTGAACACAGTGCACAAATTTGGTGTTCTCCAAACATGATTTTTGTGGAGTTTGTGAGAAATAAGGGTGATGCCTTCTTGTGATAAGATACCTGGAAGCCACTGTGCTGGCACTCTTTGCCCTGGGCTGGGAGATTCAGATGCACCATTCAAGGGACATTTTAAATAGGTTATGTTCAATATAATTTGGCAAAGTAAGCAAGGCCTAGATTTTTTTTTTGGAAGGAATGTTGGAAGGGCAACTGGGAGGGAAGGAGTCAGTCCTTGACGCAAATTCTAAGAGATTTGAGGTGCATTCAATTGGTAAGTAGCTCCCTACGCCCAAATTAAATAATATATTCTATAATAGGGAAGCAGTCCGGGTCTCTGAATCACCTGGTAGCAAAAATCCCCTGCCAAATCATATCAAATTGTATGTGCACAAGAAATAAGCTTTTGTTGTGTTAAGCTGTTCAGATTTTAGGTTTTATGCCTTGCATCAGCTAGTAGTTATTTTATCTAACTATAAGCAGGTACTCCTTTAAAATTTAAGCTTATTTTAGAAGTTTAATGACAAAGCTAATAATAGTGCATATATTCTTGTTGCAAATGTTTCTAACATACGTAAATCTATCCCCTCCCATTACAATGTTCTTCTAGAATTAAGCATTCTCCTCGGAGGTAACTGCAATAAAAATTATATGATGTGCATTATTTTAAAGATAATTTTAAGCTTTGTAACACGTAGATGTGCTATAAAAATATATTGTGATTTTTTTTCCCATAATGGGTAGTGATGTGCATATTGTTTTCCCATTTGCTTTTGTCACTTAATAAAATGAATGCAGCATCATGCCATGACAACACATATAAATCCACTCATTATTTTAACTACTCTCTAGGATTGTAAAGCATGAATGCTCCAGAATAATTTAACTGTTCTCCTCCTCATGGACACATAAGTAGTTCCCATTAGTTTCTATGGTTAATAGAACTGAAATCAACATTTTTGGACATCAGTTGTTATGAAGTGTATGCATAGGAAACACATGGCAAACAGAAATTGGGATAAAGTAGGTATTAAATTGAGTATGAAAATTGTTAAGTTTTTATAAATATGGCCCAAATATGATCCCACAAATCTATCAATTCATATTCTCATAAATTAACATATATAAATACTCCACACTCTTCACATTTTGGTTTTTCAATCGTTTAACTTTTAGCCAAACTTATATATTAAAAAAATGTCTCACAGTTGTATTAATTTGTATTTCCCTGTTTTCTAATTAGGGTTAGCAGAAAATTAAGCTCTTGCCCATATAAAGCTGGATTTCTGCAATGATGTTCTGAGTCGCACGATTCCTCTGAACATGCTTTAAAATAATGGTGTCAATTAGATATTTTCCTTTTACATTGAGAAGGAAAGATTTGGTTAGAATGAACAGGTGCCAGAGACTGGGGCCAGAAAGAACACTCTCAGCTAGTGAGGGGCATGACGAGGATGGCAGGGAAGAGAAATTTCCAGAATCCATGAGAGAGACCCCCAGCAAAACCAAGTCCAGAGAGCTTAGGGCAGGCTGGCAGGTGGGGATCTGAATCTAGAGTTCAGCATCATGTAGAGAAGTGACAATAAGGATCAGGGTGAGGCATCCAGGAACACTTACATGAATAGGCTTGGAAAATTTTGGACTCACCTCTACCAGCTGAAATTGTCAAGTGATCTAAGTGGGCAGGTCTACTGGATGAAAGAACGCAAGGCATATCAGATATCCTGCCCTATCTTAGAATCCTCTCTACATATTGTCAAGCACAGTATAGCTGGTGCCTCTGTATCACGTAGTAATGCTATTGATGGATTCTGGTAGAGCCACATTTGTTGGTGACCCTGGGTGTACAGTGCACCCTGGCCAATGTACTTGGGCTGGGAGATATCTTTATGTCACCTGGAGACAGCTCTTTCTTACCTTATATAGAGTGGAACCCTTTTAATTAGGTTGGAGCTATGTGAATGGGTGAGGTTAGTGAATGATGACAGACAGTTCAGACAGGCCAGAAGTACCATGAGTAGTGGAAGGGGATATACAGTGGCAAGCAGGGGGAAATCGGAAGGGAATGCCTCAGGGGCTAATTTACCTGAGGATAAAGGGCTAAGTGTGGACTTATCTAGAAAAACAATCCAGATGGTGTCCCTAAGCTCATGCTGCCCTGCCTTCTCACAATTCTTGAATTTTTGGCACTTCAGAGATAGGTGCCCTTGGGCTGTGTTTGTTAGCCTGCGTTGTCACCAGATACTGCCTGGGATGGGGAATTGGGCCAAGGAGCAGACATTTTCAGAATGTGCAGTGAGCTGATGGAGATGACACACTTCCTTGATAAGCTGACAGGGGGTGATGGAGATGTGTGGGTTCCAATGAGGAAAGTATCATATACCATACTGTTGCCAGTATCATCACCTCCAAGATAAGGGTGTTAGGCTCTGGGAAGGAGACATTGATGATCACATTCTCAGTGGTAGTTTCCCATGGGAATTCATGGAAGCAGAAGACCCTTCCAGGGATTATTTTGAATCTTAATGTTACCTCTGGTGTGTTGATTGATTGACTCATTCATTCATTCATTCATTCATCTGGCAAGCACTTATTGAACATATGCTGAGGGCAAACACTAAGTAAACAAAACAAAATGAAATGGCAAGGCGCTTTATTCAGGCTTTGAATGTGAGGACGGTGAGGAGACAGATTTGAGTTTTAGGAAGTTAGGGGTATGTGAAAGGGTAGAGAAGACTCTAGAATGCCTGAGTTTTGAAGATGGGCTGACTAGGTAGAAGCTGTTTCTCTTAGCTGAGATTGAGGATAAAGAGGAGGGAGAATTGGTGGTGATCTGAGTTAGAGGTAGAGGTAAGGAAGGGTGTGGCGGATGAGCTCAGTGTGGGACATGTAGATGGTAAGTTTCTGCTGGCTGTCCAGGGGGAGATGTCCAGTGCACAGCAGAAAACAAAGGTTTGCCTATTAGGAGGGTCTTAGGCTGCAGATTAGGATTGGCTGCATCAGCAGATGTCATTTGAAGCCATAGATGGAGGTAAAATCAAGTGCTGTACATATAGCGACCTATATTCTCTCTCCTCCCCTGCAAACACTATTGGAAAACAGAACTACACACAGCTTAATAAGTCCAGGGAAGAGTTCAAACGGAAAACATCTCACCTTGAAATCCACCAATCAAAGAAAGTTTTTCTGTTTCCTTAAGCTCTCTCTTTTAAGCACATATTTCTGCCTCTGCCTATGTATTGCCTATGCCTATGTGTTTGTGGCTTAATATATATATATATATATATATATATATATATATATATATATATATATATAAAATCATGATTTTTCAATCTCAAATCTACTATCTTGGGCCTCTTTTAGTACTCCACTCTTTATTATTATTATTAGTTTCAAGTGTACAAAACAATGTAACAGACACTTCACCCCTCACAAAGTGATAACCACCCTCCCCCAATCTATTGCCCCTCTGACATCATATGTATCTGCTATAATTCCATTGACTCTATTCCCTATGAGATGGATGTAGAGATCATTATGCTAAGACTTCACTCTTGATAGCCTTTGTTCAAGGCTAAGTTTACACCCACAGTACAGACACTTAACTGCTGTAATTGATCTGTCTGTTCTAGGCAGCTGGCATCTCTGTAGTAACTCAAGCTTCTCATGACATACAGAGCAAGGAGCTGGAGGAAATCTTGGGCCCAGGTCCCTGGAGGCTGGAACTTCATGACATACTCTTTATCTAAGTGGGGTCAGTGATTGTCAAAATTTTAGACATGAGACTGCTTATTCCAGCTGAAGCTCTCCCCAGAAATCCTATCTATTAACATAAGAAATGCTGAGCAGTCTTGGTAAAGTGGAGACTGCAGGCCCAGAGGCCTGTCCACTCAGCCCCTTCTGCTGCCTAGAGGCAGTGGGCCCTGACACCCACAGAACTCTATGGAAAATCATACCTACACTTATGTGGAAAAATCATACATATACAAATAAAGATCTGGTCTGTCTAGAGGTTTGGCTGAGTAAAGATCAAAAGGTGGGATTTAGAATTAAAGAAAGGAAATAAGAAAGTAGAAGCCTATTTTTGTTAGCATTGAAAATTTAATTCTCATTCAAAAATTCATTGGCTCCCTTTAACAAATGCAGTTGAAAGAATTTTCAGTTTATTTGAAGCTCTGATATCACATTTTAATTCTGAAAAAAAGAGCTCCAAAATTATTGTTGACTTTTTAAATAAGCCACTGAGTAAAGTCTACTTATTTCTTGCCCATAGTTTTTAATATTTCTCCAGCAATAAGATTATGTGCTTTGAAAGGAGAACAGTGTTGTTAAAGTACTTTGTTGATTAAAGGAACTTGTTGAATGTGTTAGAGAAAGAATTGATGAAAAATGTTTTCCTTTATGTGTCCAGGCTGTTCTTAAAATGAATAACATTACTTATGAACAGGAAAAGAAATTCGGACTTGTAGTGAGTAATTAGCATGGAATTGGTCAAGACTATCATTTGAAATGGATTTCATCACTTGAAGGATTTGATTTAGAAACATGAATGTTACTGAATGTTCTTTCAGCTGGGGAGGAAGAAGAGCATAACAGTTGATGACAATGTTCTCTTTTTCGCCAGTGAGCGACATTTAAAAAAAAATAAAAGTTAAGAGATACAACCCAACCCTGAACAATGGAAAAGTGAGCTCTGCCGTGATGATATATGATTCAAGAAAGCAAATGTGAAAAACAGTTCTCGGAACTGTTAACTATGTCAGCACATGGTCAGTATAGCAGCTCATAATACTAATGATGAACATAAATACTCGTTAATGAATTGTCAAAGGACAAAATAATGAAACAAGTTGAAAGTGAGCACTGGAAAATCTATGCTACAGTGTAAATGGAAAACAGACTGAAACTGCAAGGAATTTTGTAAACAAATTCTGTAAAACAAGAAACTGTTGAAGAGAGGTAAATCATCAGGGAAATAGAACTAAAGAAAGATATAATTTAGGTGTTTATAATTTAATTCAGAGAAGCAACAAATAATGTTTTAGTATAACTATAGCCTAGGAAATGTTTTTTTCTTTTTATTTCAATGTGTATATGCATAGAAAATTTTATGGGCTGAATTGTGTTTCCTCAAAATTCTAATGTTGAAGTCCTAAAAACCCCCTACCCCCGTACCTCAGAATGTGACTGTATTTCAAGGCAGGGCCTTTAGAAAGGCAATACATTAAAAAGAGGTCATTAGAGTGGGACCTAATTCAATATAGCTGATGTCCTTATAATAAGAGATTAGGAAATTTGTACACAGAGGAAAGATGGTGTAAAAACAGGGAGAAGATAGCCAGCTACAAGCCAGAGACCTAAGAAGAAACAAACCCTGGTGACACCTTGATGTGTCTGGAAGTGTGAAGTTGTTGCGGATGGGCTCACTGTCAGGACAGATGTGTTGGGGGGTGTGTATGACTGACCAGCCAATTTTCAGAATCCTGGAGCTGTCATTGATTTGCTAACTTTCAGAAGCTTAGTTTCTGGAGACAGTCATTGATGGGTTGATTGTATTGATTGCACATCTCATTAATGGTGGTTACTTGTAAAAATCCTAGATTCATAAGAGTTTACTTAATCTGCAATATATAAAAAGAATAATACACTTGGAGCAAGCTACCTTATCATTACAAGGTCAGTTAATGTAAATTATTGCATTATTATAAGAAAGAACATTCATATAATCATTTTAATGAAAGAATGCTTTTGATATATTTCAACATACTTTCAGGATTTAAAAAAAAATCCTCTTAACAGCCTAGTCATAGAAGGAAGCTCTTTAATATGATAAATATCATCAGTCATTGGTGATGAAATCTTTTGAAAGATTTTCATTTGAGACAATGCTGTTCTATATGGCTATTCAGCATTGTATCACAGATCCTCACCTTGTCAATAAGGCAGACAACATAAACAAACTGTATTGAAATAGTAAAGGATGAAATTGTACAGGATGAACTTGTACAAAATTGTATTATTTACAAATAATATGATTGAGTATGTGAGTAATCTAACATAATCTAAGAAAAAATGTATGAGAAATAATAAGAGTTTTCTGGATATTAATTCCTATAACGAAATCAATTGCATTTATATATATCAGGAAAAAAAACTAAAATATGAAATTAAAAAATACCATCAGCAATAGGATTAAAAAATGTTAAGCACCTTGGAATATATCTAACACAACATGTATATGACCTTTACAAGGAAATTTTGTAGCCTTAATGGGGGAAATTGTAAAAGATCTAAACAAATGGGATGATATACTTTTGTGTGAATTGAAAAGCACAATAACAATCTTGTTATATGGTCTCTATCTTGTATTTATTATATATTTTAATTCTCACAACATATGAGATAGGCTAGGTGTTAAAGATTAAAGATAAAAAAAAACATGAGTCTATACATTAAGCAACTTGCCCAAGGTCATGCAGTAAGGAGAAAGGCCATAACTTGAATATATATTTCTCTGACTTTAAAGATCCTGGTTTTTACACAATACCACTAGAGTAGACACTGTTAGCACTCTGCCCAGAGACCATCAGATACCTCTTACCGGCATCCTTTTCCGGTCTGCTGCATGCTTTGCTGCTGAGATGTCTTACATTTAATACTCAAATTAGTATTGGGCATTGCAGTCTCCTTGTTCATACAGAGAGTCAAAAATCTCTAGCAATTTTATATCCCTCCCATCATTTTCAAGTCCCCAGACAAGCCATGGCCTCTTTTCCAGTATAGAGAATCAGAAGTGCCTAGGAATGTTATATTCCTGCCTCCAATCCCAGAAGAGTCCATAACCAACGACAGAACAGCCCTTTTGCCTCAAGGCCAATACCCTTTTGTGATAGATCCCTGTAGGATTAGGCCGAGTCTGAGACCTTATCTGAAATTATACACTTACTTGACTGTTTCCCCTTTTCTATCCTGCCTCCTTTACTCCCTTGATAGTTTCTCCTGGGAGCAAATCCTTAATAAAACACTTCCATCTGAAACTTTGTTTTATCTGGGAGTATATCGCCTGTTAAACCTACATTGTGAGATATATTTACTTCAAATTCAGAATCTAGATAGTAACCCCAAAGTCAAGTGAGTATGCTTATTAAATGGGCTTTATAAAATATGTTATGAATCTGGAATTGAAAGTAATAATGTTACATGACTATTCAATTAGAATGATGTTTATATCATTTTTAAGTGATCTTTGCCAAGTAGTTTTACCTACCTGGCTTTTTCCTTTGATAAATGAGTGTATTGAATCAGATATTCTCTAAGGTGGTGGATCTCAAAATGAGACAATTTTCTCCCCCAGAAGATGATTGGTAAAAGCTGGAGACATTTCAGGTTATCCCAGCTGAGGTGGAGTGCTGCTGGTACTTCTAGTGGGTAGAAGCCAGGGATGCTGCTAAACAACCTAAAATGCCCTGGACAGCCTCCTGCAACAAAACTATTTGGCCCCAAGCATCAATAGTGCTGAGATTAAGACGCCTTGATCTAAGGTCTTATCTGTCTGTAAAATTTAGTGGACTATTAATTCTCTCTTAGTCTATAGTATGTCAGTTCATCATTTTCATGCAATCAATGATTTTTTTTATTATTAGTTACAGATGTACAAAACAATGCAATAGTTATGTTTTGCACCCCTTACAAAGTGACTCCCCCCTACCCCCTCCATTGCCCCTCCACCCCCGATATCATACATTTTTAATTCTAGGAGAAACCAGTCAACTCAATCAGAAAGTTTGGTACTAACCAGTTAGTTACGGATCTGTTTATAAGCAACTGATGGTCAGTTCAGGCAGACTTCTTCGGCATGGACACAGTCTTTGTCACGTAACATTCAATGACTTGTTTGCTGCTGTGGAAAACACTTTATAAAAAAGGTGGCATAGAGGATAAAGATTACCTAATGAAAGAAAATTCAATGGTAATTTCTTTTATGTGAAATGGCATGGTCAAATTAAACAAAGCATGTAACATGCCATTTTATGACATACAATAATCATAGGTAGTTTAATTAAAAAGCTATATGAGCAAGATAGACTTTTGACTTTTTATCTTAATCTCAGTAACCAAGAGAAACTAATTTAATACTCTTAATTTACCATTCTTAATAGAGCAGATTTCCAATGATAGTTGCCATGTTATATTTAAATAGAACAGTTAATACATTAAAAGTAGCTGTGGTTAAAAGTTCATTTATTATATTTACTGAAAAAGTTCCTATTTCAACTTTTTACTTAATATATATCATGTTTATTGCAAATTAAATGTGCTTAATGTGCCATTAAAACACCCTAAATTAAATGAAGTAATGCTACATTATCTACTTCTGTATTTTATCCATTTTAAAGCTTAATTGCTTTATAATGAAGCATAATGTAGAGCCAAATATGGGAGCAAATGAAGAAGAAAGTATTAAAATCCCATGATAGAATTAATTCCACGTACTGTATAAAGAAACTCTATGAAACCCTCATCATGTAAGAAATAGAGAAACATATGGAAGGACAATCTATTTTGGTTTAATGAAAAAGTACGTGAGGATGGACAAAGAAAAGTGGAATAAAGAAATAAAAGCTATATTCCAAAGGTAGAGGCTTGCTTCTATAGGCTGGCTTTACACTTGTTTCCAGGTTCAGAAAAGAATGTAAATACAATACAATAAGCCTAGAGGGCTGTAAAATGATTCCATGAGGAGATGGATAAGGTTAAGAAACTGCTTTGCCCAAATACAGCATAGCAATGATATAACAAGTTCTCAAGGGACAAATGGAAAATCTCTCACAGGTCCTGTGTTCACTAATGGAGCATCAAAGCCTTTGGAAATCAAAACTAGGATATCACGTTTTGCGTGTCTTTCTCCATCTGCTACTTGACAGTTAATCATCATATTTCTTTATGATCAGTGGGATTTTATACCTTAAAGACCAAGAATTGGAAATACAGGGGCTCCCGGGTGGCTCAGTTGGTTAGAGCGCAAGCTCTGAGCAGGGTTGCCGGTTCGATTTTTACACGGGCCAGTAAGCTGCGCCCTCTGCAACTAGATTGAAGATAATGACTTGACCTGAGCTGCCGCTGAACTGCTGGTGGGTGGCCAGGTGGCTCAGTTGGTTAGAGTGTGTGCTGTTAACAACAAGGCTGCTGGTTTGACTCCCATATGGGATGGTGGGCTGTGTCCCCTGCAACTAAATTGAAAATGGCATCTGGTCTTGGAGCTGAGCTGCACCCTCACAGCTAAGATTGAAGGACAACAACTTGACTTGGAGCTGATGGGTCCTCGGAAAAACACACTATTCCCCAATAAAGTTAAAAAAAAAGAATTGGAAATGCAGAGATAAGTTTATACAAGACAGAAAGATATAATATAGCAGTACTATGGTCTGAATGCTTGTGTTTCCCCCAAATTCTTATGTTGAAATTCTAACACCCAGTGTGATGGGATTAGCAGGTGGGACATTAGAGAGGTAATTAGGCCATGAGGGTGGAGACCTCATGATTGGGATAATTATTGCCTTACAAAAGAGACCCCACAGAAGTCCCTGGCCCATTCCACCATGTGAGGATCCAACCAAAAGTCTGTTACCCAGAAGAGGGCCGTCACCTGGCCGATCTTGGACTTCCCAGCCTCCAGAACTGTGAGAAACAAATTTCTATTGTTTATAAGACACCCAGTCTGTAGTATTTTGTTATAGCAGCCTGAACGGTCTAAAACAAACAGTATTCAAACTATGGAGTTTTTTTTTTTTTTTAATTTCTCATGATCCAGGGGAGAAATAGCCTACAAATTCTCATGAATAATACCTAGCACATTGATTGTGTATCTCAGTACCTTTGCTACTCAAGATAACTTTTGAATGAAAATACTTATGTTTTAATTAAGAGGTTAGATATATTTTTTAATGTAAGAAAAAGGTAGGTCTATTTATAGAATGTACATAGTCTGGAGATACAGAAAAGTACATAGAATATAATGAAAGACATCTTTACTCTGTAAAATAATAAAATAATAATGCTATCTGTGTTTCCAGACTTTATGGATACTAATATAAAACCATTTCCAAGATGTATTATTAGTTTGGGGGACAGCAAATTGCAAAACAATATGCACTATTAAATTATTATATTTACATAACAATCAAATGCATATTTGTATCCACATAGAATGAACGCATAATAAAGTTATATGGTGGTAAGCATGAGAGAGGGAATTGAAGATGAGTCAAGAGATTAATTTTATTATAACTGCATGTTTGAAATTTTTACAGTGTGAAAATGGTTATAGAGCACTACCTCAGTATTTTAACTCTCATCAGTAACAAATCATTTACAAACACTTCACTCCTAACCCTGTTGCTCCAGTCACTGCCAGTATAAGGGTGGACTGGTTTCCCCAAGAAGGGTCCTGGTTCACTGTCACAGATCTAGGTTCTAATCTTCCCTCTGGCACAAACCACCAGGGTAATCACGAGCTAATCACCATTTCCCTAAGCCCCAGGCTCTCCATAAAATGACAACTGTAAGGTCTTGTCCTACTTCACTATTTTATTTGTTGGCGGATCAGAAGTCTGCACCAACCCTGTGGTCCTATGCTGGCTCTTAAAACTCTTCACTTCTTGATTGTGTCACAATATCCTGTGAAAGTGAAAATCAGCACTACTGGTGAAAGAGTGTTTCCAATGGGACATGGACAAGGTCATGGATGCATGTAAGCAGTGTTTATACACAAGGCCACACCACAGCTGAAAATAGGACTAATGATCCCTCTTTGTCAGTAATTTTTGCTTTCTCATCAATGATGTCCCCAGGCTAGCATTATTACCCTACCCAGTGAACAAAGATGACTGAGTATCTAATTGATAAACTATTCCTTCTTCTTGACAAGATCCAATCCAAGAGACGATTCCATAATCTCCTTTGGGAATATCAAGCAAAGCCCAGACCTATAAAAAGCCCCTCTGAAAATCACCATTATTGAAATGCCCCAAAGTGTCCTGTGGGGTATATTCTTATTTGCTGCAGTCTACTAAATAAACCTGACTTTGTTTGACTACATGTGTGTTCCTGGCTGTCTTTATTGAGATTTGACATTTCCTTTTGACCATCAAAAATATCATTCATGTAACGTAAACTACATCTTCTGTCAAAAGATACTTCCTTTAGCCATGAGAACATCCTCACTCTGAAATGCTACTGAAATAAAACACACAAACAATAGCCATAGAGGTTAATCCATATTCTTGGAGATAGCCTTGTTTATACTCTCAAATTATCATCCCATCTTCCCTTCTACCTATATCACTTTATTAATTATCTAGGCCAGGAGTTGGCAAACTGCAGCTCACAAGCTACATGCAGCTCTTAGGGTACCTTCCATATCAAAAGTTTGCCAACCCATGGAAGAGCCAATCCTGTCCCTCACAATTTAAAAATTATTCGAGAGCCATAAATATATTTTTACATAATCACCATTATGTGAATAATATGCTTTAACAATTTTATAAATGAAACTATGATAGTTTTATTTTCATTTTCAACTTTACTTCACAGCCACATACTTGCAAGCTGCAGTTTGCTGACCCCTGGAGGCTCTTCCGTCTCAAAAGTTTGCCGACCCCTGATCTAGGTCTTTTTTTCACAGATAGCTGTAACATATCCATAAATTATAGTCAATTACATTAGGAAATGTTAAGTATATCCTTTATAAGATTTGTGTTAGTTATATATTGCTGTGTAACAAATTACCCCAAAACTGACTTCGAACAAGAAATATTTATTATCTCACAGTGCTTGTGGGACAAGAATTTGAGAACGGCTTAGGTGGGTAGTGCTCACTGATTCAGTTCCCTTATGAAACCTTGAATCTTTCCTGAAACCTCATGGAGACCTAAGTAAATGGTTCCATGTAAATTAATTTCCCAGAAATTGATTTCCCTATTGACAAGTGTGCCATTGAAGCGCTGTAATCCAATCACAGGCATTTTAGTGTGTATGATCCCTAAATACAGTGTCATACAAAGGCCTCATAATGACTCTGTGAATCCATACTTTTTATGAGTTTCAGGTGTACAAAACAACGTAATGATTAAATATTTACACCCTTCACAAAGTGATAACCCCAACAAGTCTACTACCCCTCTGACACTGTACATAGCTATTATAATATCATTGACTATATTTCTTATGCTGTGCTTTATATTGTGAATCCATTTTTCAGATGAAGATACTGAGGCTTGGAGAATTAACATCTTGCTATGGGAAAGTAGAATCAGGATATGAAAACTAATTTATCTAACACCTCAAACAGTGCCTTCTGTATAAAATAAGAAGTTCCATAGAAAATGAAATAATTTTTAAAAATAAAGGAGAGAAAGAAATAGGAATATTCATTAATTGGGCCCCTACTGAATAACATGAATGCTTACATATGTTCTCACTTAATTAAGTCCATTCTCTTGTCTAATCAAGTCTGTTTACAATTGCTAGTCCAGAAAGCTCTTCCCATTGGTAAAAATTATATTCAAAAGACTTTTCAAATAAGCAGTAAACTCATGTCACCAGGAATGCCAAAATTCTCTCATGCACATGTGAACATTGATGTCCAAAGGGGAAGTCATTATATTTTGTCTCAATATCTTTTGCCTCACTTTTCCTCCTGGATACTTTTCTATCTCATTTCATTTCCTCCTGTGTAACAGAGAAAGATCAAATATGTGTTATTTATACCTTTGCTAAAATGACTACAGTGAGAAGTTTCAGTCAAATGTTGCATTTTTCTCAACTTTAGCATTTTGAGACATTTCTTTCTTTTTTTTTTTTTTTTTTGGAGAGCAGTGTCACTGGCCCTCACATGTGGGACCCGAACCGGGGCCTCTGGCCTCCCAAGCCAGCGCCCAACCACCGCGCCACTCGGCCGGCCCTCGAGACATTTATTTCTAACTGTGGCTATTGAGAAGAGAGCAAGAAGGAAAGGACTCAGAGAAAGGTACATCAAGTAGGATCTGTGACTTTAAATATTTAACATGAACAAGAAGATTTAACTGCACTTAATTTCAGAAAGTGCCTTCAACATTGAAAGGTGTAAATATCAGAGAAAGAACACTGGATATGTAGTTTATGTAAAACTATACTAAGCAGGGTTACTTGGGTGACATATGCAATTTTGAATATGTGACAAATGAAACTGTGCACGTTTTCTTTGATCACAACATTAAACATTAAGCTGACTGTGTAGTGGAAGTAATTCAAGATTTGGAGTCAGAAATAAATTACTTCATGTTCTAGTTTTACCCCTACTAGTAATGTAACCTTGGACAACCCATGACTCTGTTTGTTTATCTGTAAAATGGGAATAATACTAGTGCTCTTTTTATTTCCTGGTTGTGATAAAGGTTAGAACTATTGTAGATATCAATAATTTGCCTAATACAGAGTCAAAGCTCAGGAAATGAGCTTTAATTGGGCTTATTTCACATCTATTTATTTGCTTGTAAAAGAAAATGTGCTATTTTGGGAGAGCTGGAAAGAGACATGTTTCCCCACCCTTCCTAGCTACTTTATTATTTGATCTGTAATACTTGGACCTTTACCTTTTCTCAGTCAATGTGCCTACACCCAATAAGTGCTGAAGCCTGAAGTAGCATTGGGAAACATGCCTCCTTTCTTTAGTACCAAGAAATAATTTTCTTTGTGAGAAGTTTCCAGATGTCAAGCAGGATTACCTCATTTATGTTTCTGGTTAGTAGACTACAAATTTTAAATTTTTATTTTCTCAAATGTAAGCAAGACTTCCCAAATGAGTTCCCAATTAAAAATCTGAAGGTATTCACTTTAGCTAGCTAGATAAAATGGATATATGTATGTTTGAGCTTCCAATCCTTGCTGAATATAAGGTGGATAGACACGAAAATCCTTTTAAACTTTACAGTTATAAGCTTTTATTTGCTCAAAGCCAGAAAAACACCCCATAAGAATATGTAACTAATTCTTAATCAGTTTTTGAAATTCTTTTGTACAAACAGCTGCCAAACATAAATTATATGTCGATAGATCTTTATAGACTAATATTTATATTACTCGCATGTGCTCAATCATGAACTGTGAGGAAATGGAAAGATAAACATCCCGCTGCCCACAAACCTTATAAAAGACTGATTATTGCAAGTGAATAGAGACGAGTTTATTTTAGCAGTAGGAAACTATAAAATCTGGCCTGTTTGAAGATACAAAATTTGAGAAACTTTAAAAGTATTTGCCCTTTCCCAGTTGTCAGTAGGAATTCACCAACCTATGGGGACTCAGGTCAGTTCCACACACGTTTATGTTTTAAAATCTTTGCTTATTCAGTTTAGAAACAGCCTGTTTAAAATGAGTGCTTTTTTGGGCTTTCCCCCAAATCCCACCTCTGTGGACTTCTGCAGTTTTGGAGATTGAAAGGTACATTACAATCAGCCTACCTGTCTTTCTTCCTACAAACCAGTGTTCAAAACACATTTCAGCATGGGGTTCGTTCACCCGGAAACATTCACACTTCCTAAACCTTCATTACCCAAGATTCAAACTAGCCCGAACACTCATATTCCTGACATTTCTGCACAATGCTGCTGTGAATATTCTCTTTCAATCCTCCTGCATTCTCTGTGGTGATAACACGGTCCTCTGTTTATTTCTGTGTTGGTGGCACAACTCAGGCTAATCACTCTGAATTCAAAATTTGGATCTTAGTCTGAGTCTTGTCCCCAAGAGCAGGGGCATCACTGGAATTACCTAGAGCAAATCAGTTAGGAAGAATGGAATGAAAGACCAGAAATATGAATGAGGTCGAAGTCAAAAAGGAATTGAAATTGATAAGTAGACTTCATTAAAATTAAAACCTTCTACTCCAAAAAAGACAATATCAAGATAATTAGAAGAGGGGGCCGGCCAAGTGGCATTTTGGTTAAGAGCTGGCTTGGGACACCAGCTCTGAGCAGTAGGGCCCCAGTTAGGATCCCACATGAGCCAGTGAGGCTGCGCCCTCTACAGCTAAGATAGTGAACAACAGCTCCACCTGGAGCTGGGCTCCCGTGAGTCGCCAGCAATGGCGTAGGCTGCAGTGGGACTGGCCAGCAACTGGCGTGTGCTTTTGTGAACTGCTGTGAGCCACCGAGAGCAGCTGTCCAATGGCCAGTGGGCGATTGCTTCATCCAGGAACAGCGCAATGATCACAATACCAACATGGGCCAGTGAAGTGACATCCTCCACAACTAGTCTGAAGAAAAAAAGGACAGCAATTTGTCTGTTCCCCTTCCCCGATTCCCCAACACTGTTCCCTTCCCCCAATTCCCCAATAAAATCTTGAAAAAAAAAAGAATTAGAAGAGGAACCACAGACTGGGAGAAAATATTTGTAAAACATACATCTGATTAAAGACTGTTATTGAAAATTAGGAAGAACTCTGAGAATTCAACAATAAGAAAATGAAAAGCCCAATGAAAAAATGGGCCAAAGACCTTAACAGACCCCTCATCAAATAAGATATTTAGATGGAAAATAAGTATATGAAAAGATACTCCACATCATATGCCATCAGGAAAACATAAATTAAGAATGATACCACTGGGTTGACCAGTTAGCTCAGTTGTTTAGAGTGTGGTGCTGATAACACCAAGGTCGCTGGTTTGATCTCCGCATGGACCACTGTGAGTTGTGCCCTCCCTAAAGGAGTCAACTATGCCATTGTAGCATGAAAGCAATGTGCAACCAATGACCATAGCTGTTCCCCAATTTTAAAAAAATTAAAAAAAGTGATATACCACTACAGATACCTATTAGAATGGCCAAAATCCAGAACACTGACAACAGAAAATGCTGGTGAGATGTTCTGCACACTACAGCATCCTCTCAATTTTATTGTAAACCTAAAACTGCTCTCAAAAAATAAAGTCTTCAAAAAAGTAATATGAAATAATTGCACTTCTTGCTAGTCCTTAATATTTTATACATTTGTTGAAATGGAAATTTCTGAGGGTCTTATTCATTAATGTACCATCCACATCCTAACACCATGCTGGCCTATAGAGGAACTGAAGTGAATTGAAATTCTTCTGGATCCAAAATGAATTCCTTCTCTTGAAATTAAAAACTGACCAAAGTTTATGGAAATTTAAGTGCAAATCTAACTTCTATTTTGCTACCAGAGCTGGCCAGGTGTTTAGACTGAGCCTCTTGCCAAAAACAACCGAAACTGCCAGAAGAAATATAAAAAATGACCTTCTTAAAAACATTGCCGAACTTACAAAAGAGGAAAGAATGATCAGGCCAAATGTAAGTGAAGGCTGGAACTAGATAATTCATCTGAGCATGGAAGCCAGTTTTGCCCTGAGGGCATTTATTGAATTAGACTTTAAGTTTTCAAAATCTTGGTGTGGGATATAAAGGGGAAAGTTTAGGCCTGCCGAAGGCTGGGGACTAATAGGACTCTTCCCCTTATACATCTGGTACCACAAAGGCTTCCCTATCAGGGCAAGGAATGCTGCTGCTTGAATGATGAACAAAAGATGGTTTCATATGAAGTGCTCTCCAATGTTCAAGAATAAATGATTCAAATCTCACACATATTCTTCCAGAGAACAGAAAAAAGAAATACTTCCCAGCTCAGTTTCATCCCAGCATACTCCTGATATAGAAAGCTGAGGAGAAAAGTACAAGAAGCCAACACATAGGTCAATCTCATTCAGGAGCATAGATGCAAAAATGCTAGACATGATAGTAATAAATGGAATCTTCATTATATATAAAGAATAGTACACGTGGAGCAAGTTAACTTACTATTAGAAAGTCAGCTAATGTAAATGATTGCATTATTGTAAGATGGAAAATTCATATATAATCATTTTCATGAAAGAAAGCTTTTGATAAAATTTAACATACATGCAAGACAAAAAAAAAAAAGAAAAATACTGTACACTTTAAATTTTGTTAAGGGGTAGGTTTCATGTTAAGGGTTCTTTCCACAGTAAAATTAGAAAAGGAAAAGAATCCTTTTAGCAACCTAGGAGTAGAAAAGAAATTCTATAATCTGCTAAAGAGTGACACTTTGAAAGATTTCCATTTGAGATGAGGATACTCTTATATAGCTATTAACATTGCATTGTTGGTGTTCACCTCCACAGTACAGCCTTAAAAAATGGATAAATGAAGAGATATACATTTTCATGAATTGAAAACTCAATATCATCAATATATCAATTCTACCCAAATTGTTTTATAGAGTCAATGGAGTCGCAATCGAAATCCCAAAACTCTTTTTGTGAAAAATGAAAAGTTGATTCTAAAATTTATATGGAGGACAAAAATGGTAAAGAGAGTCAAGACTCTCCTGCAGAAGATTAAGGTGCAGAAATTGCCTGATTAAATATTAAAGCTTATTATAAAGCTATGAAAATCAAGAATATGTAGGATTGGTGCTTTGATAGAAAATAGACCAAATAGAATAGAATACAGAATGCAGAAAAAGACCAACTCATAGATAGACACTTAATATATGAAAAAAGGGGGCAAGGAGTATTTGCAGATCCGCAGAGAAGAATGGGCTCCTTGAGAATGTTGCTGGCATAATTTGGAATGCATAGGTAAAAAATAAAAATTAGAAACAAGACAGGGATATCCTTTCTCACTACTCCAATTCAACATTGTTTCATAAATCCTAACTAGTTCAATAAGACAAGAAAAATAAAAGTATATGGTTTGTAAAGAAAGAAGTAAAAATATCTCTATTTGCAGATGACATGGTTGTCTACATAGAAAACATGTACATTTTTGTTTGTTTGTTTGCTTTGTTGTTTTTGTTGGGTTTTTTTCTTTTTTTTCCATTAGTTTCAGGTGTACAATGAAATCCAATAGTTATACTCTTTACCCCCCAAAGTGACAACCCCCTCCCCCAGTTCGCCACCCCACCTCCCCCCCATATCATACATATCTATTACAATTCCTTTGACTCCCTTCCACCATATAATCCACATCCGGTGACTATCTATATATTCAGTTACAGTTGGCATACAATATTATACATCAGCTTCAGGTGTACAGTGCAGTGATCAAGCCTCTACTCCATCCATGAAGTGGTCTCCCAGCAAGACATGTGACTATCTGACATGCCACAAAATTTTTACAACATTATTATATTCCCCGAAATGTGTTTCATATCCCTGTGGCAATATTGTAGTTGTCTATTTATGCTGTCTAATCCCTTCCCCTTCCCTTTATCCACACCCCCGCTCCCAACTAGCAATCCTCAGTTTTTCCTCTATATCTATGAGTCTGTTCACTTTGGTTGTTCATTCAGTTTTTCAGATTCCACATATAAGTGAGATCATATGGTACTTGTCTTTCTCCGACTGACTTATTTCACTTAACATAATAGTCTCTTCACAACATTATCAATTACATTCCCAGAACTGCCCCCATATCCCTGCAGCAACATTGTAGTCGCCTACAATGTAGTCGTCTACATTGTAGACACCTACGCTGTCCAAAACCTTCCCCCTCTCCTTCATCCCCACTCCCTCCCAGCCAGCAACCATCAGTTTTTCCTTTATATCTGCTTGATATGACTTCAATCTTCTTAAATTTACTGAGACTTGTTTTGTGGCCTAACATGGTCGACCTTGGAAAATGTCCCATGTGTACTCGAGAAGAATGTACACTCTGTTTTTTCAGCGTGCAATGCTCCAAAAATATCAATGAAGTCCAGCTGATCTAAAGTGTCATTTAAGGCCCCTCTTTCTGTGTTGGTTTTCTATTTAAAGGGTCTGTCCATTGGTGACAATGGGGTGTTGAAGTCCCCTATGATAGTGTTACTGTTGATCTCTGTCTTTATGTCTGTCAAAATCTGTTATATGTAATTAGGAGTTCTTATGCTGGGTGCATAGATGTTCATTAGGGTTATAGTGCCCTTCTTTGTCTTTTACCATAGTCATTCTAAAGTCTATTTTGTCCAAGATCAGTATTGGTACTCCAGCTTCTTTTTTTCTCATTTCCATTTGCATGAAATATCTTATTCCATCTGTAAATAGCATATACATGCGTCCTATTTTCTTATCCACTCAGCAACTCTCTGTCTTTTGATTGGAGCATTTAGCCCATTCACATTTAAAATGATTATTGATAGGTGCATATGTATTGCCATTTTGTTATTTGTATTCCTGATCTTCCTGGGTTAGCTTGTTTACCCCTTTCTTTTGCTTAAAAAAGCCCTTTTAACATTTCTTGCAATGCTGGCTTGGTGGTAATGAATTCCTTAAGCTTATTCTTTTCTGAGAAGCTCTTTATTTCTCCTTCAATTTTAAGTCATAGCCGTGCTGGGTAGAGCAATCTTGGTTGTAGGCCTTTATTTTGTGTCACTTTGAATATCTCCTGCCACTCCCTTCTAGCCTGCAGAGTTTCTGTAGACAAGTCAGCTATTAGTATAACAGGAGTTCCTTTGTATGTAACCTGCTGTCTTTCTCTTGCAGCCTCTAGGATTCTGTCTCTGTCTTTAAACTTTGCCATTTTAACTATGATGTGTCTTGGTGTGGACCTGTTTGGGTTCAGCTTGTTTGGAACCCTCTGCACTTCCTGGGCATGTAGAAAACATGTACATTTTAAAAACAACTGGAACTATAAGCAAATTTAGCAAGGTCTCACAAAGAAGTTTAATGTACAATAGTCAATTACTTTCCTATACACCAGCAATAATCAATTTGAATTTGAAATGAATAAATCTATGCTTTTTATAACAGCACCAAAAAATAAAGTGCTTGGGTATAAATCTAACAAAGTACATGCAGGATCTGTATGTGAAAACTGCAAAACACTGATGAAAGAAATGAAACAAGATACAAATAATTAGAGAGACAATCTGTGTTCATGGATCGGAAGACTCAATACAGTTAAAATGACAAGTCTTACCAATGTGATTTAAAGACTTAATGTAATCCCAATAAAAATCTCATGAAGCTTCTTTTATAAAAAGATATCCACAGGGCCGGCTGAATGGTGTGTAGGTTAAGAGCTGGCTTGGGACGCCAGCAGCCCTGGTTCACATCCCACATATGAGGGTCAGTGGCACTGCCCTCTACAGCTAAGATGGTGAACAACAGCTCCACCTGGAGCTGGGCTGCTGTGAGTCCCCTGGATGGCATAGCTGCAGCCCCTGCTACAGTGGGCTGCCATAGGCTACAGTGAGTGGCCGTCAGCCAGATTGAGCAGCCAGCAGCTGGAGTGAGCTGCCAAGAGCCTCTGTGAGTGGCCGTCCAGTGGCTGGCGACTGATCTTCCTCACCCGAGAAGAGCACAACGATGATACCAACATGGGCCAGCGAAGCAACGTCCTCCACAACTAGACTGAGGAACAAAAGGATAGCAACTTGTCTGTTCCCCTTCTCCTGGTTCCCCAATGCTGTTCCCCTCCCCCAATTCCCCAATAAAATCTTAAAAAATATAAAAGATATCCACAAAGTGATTCTGAAATTTATCTGAGATGATACAATTACTAGAATATAAAACAACTCTGAAAATGAAGAACAAAGCTGGAGGACTCACATTATTTAATTTTAAGATCTACTTTATAAAACTACAGTAATCAAGGCAGTGTGTTATTGGCAAAACATAAACACAAAGATCATTTCCAGGGACCAAAATATATATTAGTTTTTGATATTTGCAGAACAAGTTGCCACAAATTTGGCAGCTTAAAATGACTTCCATTTATTAGCTTACACCTATAGACCAGAAGTCCAGGCACAGCATGGCTGAGTTCTCTGCTCAGGGTCACACAAGGCCAAAATCAAGGTGTCAGTCAGGCTGTTTTTATCTGGAGCTCAAGGTCCTCTTCTAAGCTTATGAGATTGTGGTGGGATTCAGTTTCCCGCAGTTTTGGCCTGGGTTCCTGTTTCCTTGTTGGCTGTCAGCTGGTGGCTGTTCTCAGCTCCAGACTGCCTACATTCTTTGCTGTGTGTCCCTCCATCTTTAGAGTCAGCAATGAATGAAGACTCTCCTTAGTATCAAATCCCTCTCACTTCCCGAATCTCTTTTACCAGGAAGAGCTCCATCCCTTTTAAGGGTGCAATCAATTAGGTCAGACCCACTGTTATGAACTGTGCCTCCCCCACCCCAAATTCATATGTTGAAACCTTAACCTACAACATGACTGTATTTGGAGATAGAGCCTTTAAGGAGGTAATTAAGGTTAAATGATTCCTTAGGGTAGAGTCTTAATCCAGTAGGACTGGTGTCCTTATAAGAAGAGGGACAGATGGCAGAAGAGTGTGTGCTCAGAGGAAAAGTCTATGTGAGGACACAGTGAGAAGGCAATCATCTGCAAGCCAGGAAGAGAAGCCTCAATAGAAAGCAACCCTGGTGACCCCTTGACCTTGGACTTCCAGCCTCCAGAACTGTGAGAAAATGAATTTGTTGTTTAAGCCACCCAGTCAGTGTTGCTCTGTTAAGCAGCCTGATACATCCATTGAAAATAATCTCTTTTTCTTAGAGTAAACTGTGCTATGTAAGATAATCTAATCACAGAATTGATATCTCATCATATTCACAAGCCTCTCCCACACTCAAGGCCTGTGGATTATACAAGGGTGCGAATCATTAGGAGTCACTGTATTAGTTTGTCTACTGCAGCAGCTTCATTTGTTGTAGCAGAAAAACTGGATACAGCTCAAATGTCCATCAACAGGGGAATGAATAAACAAATTATGGTACATCAATACAAATTACTATTCAGCAATAAAATGGGAGAATTATTGATACATGCAATAACTTAGATAAGTGCTGAATTAAAGGAATGAGTCTTAAAAGGTTATACATTATATGATTTTATATATACAGTATATATAATAATATATAACCTTTTATATAATATATTCTACAATATATATTATATACCATCATACAATATATAATTATATATACATAATTATATAACTATATAACTATATATAACTGTATATACAATATATGACATTCAGAAAAAGGCAAAGTTATAGAAATGGAGGCCAGCTCAATAATTGCCAGGAGTTTGGATGCGGGAATATTTCACTCCAATTGGCTGCATGAAGGAGTTTTCTGAGGTGATAGGACTGTTTTTGATCCTAATTGTGAATAGTAGAACACATACGTTAAAATTTAAAACATGGGCCAGCTGAGTGGCTCCTTGGTTAAGAGTTGGCTTGGGAAGCCAGCTCTGAGCAGCAGGGCCCTGGTTAGGATCCCACATGAGGGCCAGTGACACTGCCCTCTACAGCTAAGATGGTGAACAACAGGTCAACCTGGAGCTGGGATGCTGTGAGTCGCCTGTGACGGCATAGGCTGCAGTGGGGCTGGCCTGCAGCTGCCGTGAGCCACTGTGAGCAGCTGTCCAATGGCCGACAAGCGGCTGCCTCACCCAGGAGAAGGGCAATGATGACACCAACATGTGCCAGTGAAGCGATGTCCTCCACAACTAGACTGAAGAACAGAAGGACAGCAACTTGTCTGTTCCTCTTCCCTGGTTCCCAATAAAATCTTTGAAAAAATTTTTTTTAACACATATATAAAAATTTATAGAACTGCACAACAAAGTCAATTTTAATGCATGAAAATTTCAAAATAAAATAAGAAAAATATTTAGCTCTAAAGATATTTTATAAATTTCATGAAGTTCCAAAATAAGAACTTTGTAACATTTAAATGTATTGATAATAAAAAGCAACACTTTATAGCCACAGTCCTGACACTTGGATTATTAAAAATTCGGAAAATATTTAACAATATAAAAAGACACTGGATTAATAATTTAAAGGTCTTTTTTAAAGAACAAAATGCTAAATTTTCAGATGAGTTCTTTAGAAGATTGTAGCTATTCTAAGCCACATTAAAAAGTCACCAACTTTACTACTCAAGAAAAAGATTTTGACATGTAGCAAAATTTAATGACTCACACCTAGAACTCCTTGTTGCAATGTGTTTATCCATCAAAGCATTCATGCTGTTGCTTATTTCTCTGTTTGTTTCACCCTCACGTCTTTACACAGAGATGCATTTAATTTCAAAGCTAATATCAAATTGATAACTGGAAGTGACATATTGCTGTAAAATCAGGAAAGTTACCACAAATAGTTATTCCAGTCTTAATGGGGAAATTGACCCTACCTGCAACATGACATAAGAAGGACCATGCATTTTGAACACTTTGAGAGGCAGCTCGTCTCCATTTCACTTGTATTTGCCCTTGCTGCACTGGGGCCTCTGGCTCGGGACCAGCCACTCCTGCTGTTACCAGAAGGCTCCCAGTCTCTGTAATGAAGGGCAGGAGCCTGCAGCACTTTCAAGATACATCTTAGTTGCTGCATACCATGTGGAGCAAGAACAGGGCTTTTCTGTGAGGGGAAAACCTGCTGCTCTATAAATGCATGAGCTAGGTATTGTCAGTCGTGCCTTTGGAAAGAAGAAAGCCTGAACATAATAACCATTTTGTCACTTGGAAGGTTTCCCCAGATAGTTAAAGCACCATCCTCAGTTTAAAGGCTGCCATCTCCTCCAAAATCTCCAGAATGTGTGCTAGGTCAGGGAGTGCTCGCTCCTGGAGTAGCTGTCAGAGAACAGGAACGTGGGGGCGCACAGGAAATGGCCACAAGACTCAAAGCATCCCGAGTAATGGGTGGGCCACGCCTTAGGGTCACAGTGGCTCTTTCTTGCTTGGTCCTGAATTATCCATTCTGCCTATTTTCATTGATCAAATAATGGCATCCTTGCAAAAATTCACTTCACCAGGTGGTCTGTGATGATAGAAGAGCAGATGTGTCATAACATGGGTCTTCTTTCATCTCTGAGGTGGAGCACGCCAACATTTTCACAGAGTAAAATGAGTGCGCTATCATCTGGAGCGTAGACTGAGAAAAAATGGCCTTCTGTGGAGTATGTAAATAATTCATTAAGCAGGAAATGAGAATTGGCCATTTTGCTATTAGAAACATGGTGAGATTCTGTTTTTTCTTTATAAGAAAGCTTTTCACGACAGATGAGAATCAATCATCTGATCAAATGCCTTTTCTGCCTTTTAAAACAGCACAGCGCTAATGCATTTTCCCTTCTTCCTCTTTATAAATGTGAATTTTTATTACATACATTTCATTGTTGGTAGAGAGAAACTATGATTGGCTTCAGAGACAGCAGAACATTCTTCCAGAGGTTCATTAGAAGTATAGCATATTAGTATATACATCATATATACAAATTATATATTATATAATATATAAAATATATAGTTAAGCATATGTAGTAGACCCTCTGAACTCATCTGCAACAACTTAAGCCTTTCTCCCAGTATTTTATAAAAAGTATTTGAACTGAACTGTTGCAAAACTTTTTATAAAATACTGGGAGAAGTTCAAATACTTTTTATAAAATACTGGGAGAAGGGCTTAAGTTTGGGGAATATAATTAATAATGTTGTAAATATTTTGTGGGGTGTCAGATGGTCATATGTCTTCTTAGGGAGACCATTTCATGGATGGAGTAGAGGCTGGATCACTGCACTGTACACCTGAAGCTGATGTTGTATAATATTGTATACCAACTGTAATTGAATATATAGATAGTCATGGGATGTGGATTCTACTATGGAAGGGAATCAGAGGAAGTATAATAGATATATATGATATGGGGGGAGGAGTGGGGTGGCTAAATGGGGGAGGGGGTTGTCACTTTGAGGGGTAAAAAGTATAACTATTGCACTGTGTTGTACACCTGAAACTAATTAAAAATAAATAAATAAATTTTAAAAAAAGTATTTGACAGTCTAACACTTTGAGGGTAGGATTTTAATTCACTACAATAGTGGATGATTTTTTCCAAATATCTGAACTGGGAAAATGGTACTTGAGCAGCATCAATCTTCTGAACATTTCCCCCATTCTTTACAACCAAAAAAACAGTAGCTTCTCTAAAATTCCCTCAGATGAATTAACGCATGCATGTGCAAGCACACACACCTCTATATGCTGTGTTGTATTAACATTTTTCAAATTTAATTCCCAGAGGGGAAGTTTCAGTGACTTACTAATTGGTTCTTATTCCTTTAGCTTTGATTGGGAGGGAAAGAAAAGAAAGTAAGTGAGAGAGAAAGAGAGAGAAGAATTAGGAAAAGTTGATTGGAAAAGAAGCCTGAGAAAAGGGCAGTATGGAAGAATGTCCATCTTTGGCCTGAAGACCCTACCACAGGTGTGTCTGGTAAAGTATTGCATGAAAGGATTCTGGGGAGATTGGGATGGAAAAGTCCTGAGGTGGCAGCACTGCCTCCATCAAGTCATGACCACACTTAACCCAGGTGCATAGGGTTCACAGGAGCCTCCTGTAATTATGATATAACGGAGATAGAATAGTGTCTGTCTTTGGATTTTGTGATTTTTACCACTTTCTTTGTGCTATTCTACACATTCCACAATGTGGAAATTATTCAAAGATTAAATACTTTTTATGTCTGCTTTTTTTTGAGGGCAGTGTCACTGGCCCTCGTATGTGGGACCAAACCGGGGCCGCTGGCTTCCCAAGCCAGTGCTTAACCACCGCGCCACTTGTCCGGCCCCAGATTAAATACTTTTTAAACAACCACTCAGACTCTTTTAGGTGTTATCATAGATCCAACTCTCTTTGGCTCCAAGAAGAGTTCACCTTTTAGTGAGTTACTCCTCAGAATTGTTCATACTTTAAAAAACAACACTTAATGATTTTGCATGATTATATAAACAATGTTATTAGGGAACTTAGATAAGGTAGAACATTAAGAACAAATGTAAAGTATATACTACCTATAACCCCATCACTCCCTTATCTATAGTTAATCAATGTTAATATCTTTCTGTATTTCAATGTTTTGATTATAGAATTAATGATGATAATAATAGTCATAATGGTGAAGTGCTTTCATTGTGCCAGATCAGTTTTAAGTATTAAATGTGTTATGTAATTTACTCTTCACCCAATCCCATGTGTAGGTGTATTATCTCCATTTTACAAGTGGGGAAGCAGAGGTCCTGAACAATCAGGTACATGAGAAAGAAGTATAGTGTGTGCAATGGAGAAACTCCTCTATCTTATATACTGCCCTGGTGTACTTCATAGACAGAGGGTAGGACTAATGGCCTATAAAGGGGCTGTCCTTTCATTTGGCGATCCTGTGAGGTGCTTCTGCATCAGTCCTTCAGATCTGCCCATTGAAAGACTGCTGGAGGTGGTCTATGGATTGTCACCCCATGGGATGTTGCAGAAGACCCACAGGGTCCAGAATGGCCTGAGGATCCTTTCCTGTGCCTCAGCATCCCTTCCCTAATGGTGGAGATAGGCAGCTTGTGAAGAGGAGCAGAGAGCTAAACAGCTATCTGAGAAAGATTCAAGTTAAGGACCATTAGGGCTAACTGACAAAAGGCAAATTAGCCTTATTTTTTTAAAAAAATCATGCAAAATAGGAAACCAGAGCAAAAGCCATCCTGTATCTGGAAGCTCAAATGTAGAAAGCCTGCAGCCTGGGCTCATCAGACACAAGGATTGACGAGGTAATATATTTGACAGATCTGGGTATGAGGCTAATATGTTACCAGCCTTAGTCAAGGTCTAATCAAGACCAAAAGCTAGCTGTGACTGAGGCTACAACTTGAGCAATTTCTGTGCGTGCAGCTGAGTGAAGCTCTGGTAAGACTGAGATGGACACTCACTATTAAACTGAGGAGCACACAGTGAATAGAACGATGATAGGTCAATATTTATTCTTTGGTAACCCAAATGGATAGTTTAATTACAATGCAAACCTCATCCATTTTTGGTGACTTAAAAAAATGCACCCTTACAGGAACTTTTCATTCTTCCTATTTTTCCACTTGATTTCACATTTTTGCCTTTTGGCATATCAAACTTGGGAATCCCCAAATGTTTCTCTTTGGAAAGAATTTGAGTGGCTTTTGACAGATGGGAAAATGGACCATCTGGTGTTATCACCACATGCAGTGTAAGTCTGGATACCATAAGGGTGACTGGCCATTGGCCAGATAAATCACCCATTCTGTGGATTTAATGATTTTTTCCAAGAATTACTCTTCAACATGGTAATTTATTTTCAAGCAGAGCACCATTCTGATTTTCTCAGAACAAGAAAAAAATTTAAAAGAATGGAAGAAAGAGCAAGATTTTAAAATGCAGTGTGTGTTTTACTGAATGTCTCTGAATAAAGTTTTAGCTTCCTAGAATTATTATTATTATTATTATTTTTATTAGTTTGGGGGATATAATCAGTAACGTTGTAAAGATTTTGTAGGGTATCAGATGAGCACTTGTCTTATTAGGGGGACCACTTCATGGATGGTGTACATGCTGACTACGGTGCTGTACACCTGAAGCTGAAGTTGAATAACACTGAATATCAACTATAATTATATATATATATATATATATATATATATATATATATATATGTAGTCACAGGATGTGGACTACAGCTTCCTACAATTATTAAAGTCAGCAACAGTGGGAGGTCAAGAAGATCATACCTTCTAGAATGATTTGAACACTATAACCTTGAATGTAAATGGTATATCTTTTTCTTATTTGGTATATATATTTTTCCAACTAAGGAGATTCTTTGCAAGGCTGTCTTAGGATTGTATCAGCAGAATTTCCAGTTGATGCTGTACAATACTAGAGAAATACTTTTCTTCTACTTTCTTACCTGATGAGTCCTCGAGGGGTATAAAAAATACATAGCTATGAGTACAACAAAAAAGAAGTCTAATGATTCCAGAAAGGATGTCACTAATGGGACTACTGTGGTCAGGTTACCTTTAGGGAAATGCTTGCACAGTGACCTTTAGGTATTTTGTGTCTTGAAAGAAACAGGTATTGTGACTCTAATACATTGCCAAACCCGTCATTTAAGAAGTGCTCTAAGTAGTATCCCAAATAAAAGATCCAAGGATTTGTGGACAAAGACCTCAACTTTCTTTCCATTAACTTTGTTGAATATCTAATACAGAGCTTGACATAGACGAATAATTCAAAGAACAAATGAATGAACTATTTTCTTATCTGATCCTACATTTATCGTAGCTCTATTTTTTTTCTTCTCTTGTTTAACAAACTCATTTTTGCATCATTTCTTTGTCTTACTGTTTCTCCTGATATATATGCTCTCAAATTTCCTGGGTCTGACAGTGACTTTTCTCCACATATGATTCATCTTTTCATTTTTGTGTGACATGTTCGTAACACCCCTAGGTAACATCACCCTGGGCATGACCAGGTGCCAAACATACTCCTTTCTTCATAAGTTCCTTGCATTCTACTCCCCAGTAACACCCCAAAATTAATGTGTTGGTAACCACCTTATCTAGATTCATGGTTCCTAAAGAAGATTTAATTCTTGTTATGTACCTGAGTGAAGAAGATAAATGAAGGCTTACTTTCTGAAAATTCTCTTTTTTATGATATTACTCTTCAACTGAGGCTGGACAAATATGATTGAGGCCAGTTTGAGCTACAATGCCATTTATTGGAACTGACTCCTAGAGTCAAACATCAAATGAGAAACCAGCAATTCTTAATGGCCAATAATCTATGTCAGGGCATCTGCTATAAACCAAATGTTTGTGTCTACCCAAAATTCATGTGTTAAATCCTAAAGCCCCATGTGATGGTATTTGGAGGTGGGGCCTTTTGGAGGTGATTAGGTCATGAGGGTGGAGCTCACATGAATGGGATTAGTGCCCTTATAAAAGAGGCCCTAGGCTTGGGAAGCCAGCGGCCCCGGTTCGATCCCACATATGAGGGCCAGTGACACTGCCCTCAAAAACAAAACAAAACAAAAAAAAAAAAAAACACTCGATAATAAAAGAGGCCCTAGACTAGGGCCACTTTGTCTCTTTCAACCTGTGAGGTTACCATGAAAAGATAGCTATGAACCAGGAAGCAGGCCCTCACTAGACACCAAATCTGCCAGTGCCTTGATCTTGGGACTTCCTAGGTTCCAGAAATATGAAGTACAGATTTCTGTTGTTTGTAAACCACCCAATCAATGGTGCTTTTGTTATAGCAGCCAGAAAGGACTAAGGCAGCATGCTTGATAATTTTTATTAATATTTCAGCCTAAATTATGTATGAATTGGAGGTGTGTGGTTTATGTGGTTATGAGTTACAGCAATCACAAATCAGACCTATTTCCTTTTGGCAATTTCCTTAATCTTAACGAAGGTAAATTCAAACACTTTTACAAAAATGGCCATATTTGCCTATATATTACAAATAACATAAAGTAGGGGATGTAGCAAGAGATGTTTGATACAGAACTACCTGTTCCCTGAGTCATTTTGAGAAGGCACAATCTCAGGCAAGCTCATCTTTCCCTTAAGATTGAATTGCAAATTCAGGCTTCTTGGTCACATACAAGTATATATGGATGACCTGGTATATGCTTCACTCTTTTCTAATTGTTTTATTATCTACTAATCCCAGGGAATACCAATAACAATTTTACATCCATTCCCCCCTCCACATGGAAGGCATGTTATATAGCTAAGAAAATGACAATTGCCTTCTTTTAAGTGAATGGGCTTTCGCATAATTTTTCCTGTTTTGAAAAGATTATTTATGCCTTTGACTTTGAACATTTTGAATCTATGCAGTATTTTCTCCACTTTCTCATTCTATGCACATATATGATCCTAAGCAATTCATTTCATGATTTACAAAATGGTGGATCACAAATGTCTTTAACTTGTCAGTGTGCTCAGTGGCTGACTCTACTTATAGGATGTAGTTCTTTCAGGACTGTGAATGCAACTGAAGTCATAATTACTCTATCAAAATATTCTGATTTTTGTATATTCAATAAGAATTTCTTGAATGCCTTTTCTACACAGGACCCTATGCTAAGTGATAATCTCATTATTGTGTCTTTGTGTGATGACAGATAATTATTGGCTTTTGATTTCCTACAAAAGAGTACCAAGAGGGGTTTGTCACCATTATTAACTACAAAAGCATAGGTAGAAAAGTAGTTGTGGAGCCTATTATTCCTGTTAAAATTGCAAATGAGTCTTTGTCCTTTTGCACTTTGATTCATTGGATAGATAATATTTCTTTAGAGTAGTAGGCAGTTGTACTACATTATCTTCTGTCATTTTCTGCCTGAACCCTTCACATTTAAGTAAACATCAGTGGTAAGAAGTAGTGGGATATGTGGATAATGTAGTGTGGTGAGGTGAACCAAGATTCCTCTGCCTGTCTTAGACACATTGGATTTAGGGATCAGAGTGAAGTCATCTGGGCATGATGCCCTTCATTAATAATTAACACAAAAAAGCTTATAACATCACCAGGTCATGGAAAGGGGGAAATCTTTCTTAATATAAGAAGATACTATCCTTTTAGAAATCTAGGTCAAAGTCAAAGTAGATAAGGAAGAAGAATTTCTTTTGTGGCCCAGTTGGGAATATTTTAAAAGAAACTGCCTCCCACAAGTTGAGATATGAATAATTTCAGACATTTTTTAAGGAAAAAAAGAAACAAGCTGGAAGCCTTTCACTGTTCCAAACTGCATTCTTGGGATCCAAAGAAACCCCTCACCACTACCCCTCTGGGCAGAGCCAGCAGTAACTGGGCAGATCTAATGCCATTTACATTCATTAAAACCAAAGTGCCATATTTGTAAGTCCTACGGGGCCAAGTTGATTTCCTTAAGCAGAGGTGATAGCCTGGAAGATTGGGGCAAGTGAAAGCACAGAAAGCCAATTATTGAATAAGAGAAGACTGGAGAAATGAGTTGGAATGAGCAAGTTAGGAGCATCCCGAAGGATCATGCATATGCTTGAGAAGGCCTAGGAAGTATCCCTGGAGGACCCTCTCCTTCCATCCCCATCCTTCATCCATGGCTCACAATGACCCAGGCAGTATGGTGCATCTCTGCAGTACAGAGTGTTGCTAGACTGCTGCGTTCCTTCCCCCACTGCACCCCACCCAAATCTATTTGGTTTGGGAACAATCATCTGATTCAGTTGTGACTCTCTTACAGCTTCTCTTGTGTCAGCGTATACAAGTGTATTTTGATTCTAGGAAAAGCAGGCCAGAAAGTTTGAAATAGGTGGGAGCATCACTTGACCCTTCTATGTCTTCTTCCTCTGTGGTCGGCTGACCTCCCAGACTGTGATTTCCAGGAAAGAGACCAAGCCCTTCATGCTACCCCAAACCATTTATTTTAAATAACAAGTCTAATTACTGTTCAACTTGACAATCAATTTTAGTTTTGTATCAATAAGGAGTTGGAAGAGATGACCATCTGTTGCCAACATTTTCTGGAAAATTCTATGTTCATTTTAGGTTTCCAGAAAAATATCGACTAATTAAGTATGAACAAAACAAAATACTCTAAGTGACTAGCTCCTTTCCCAGATTCTGGTAATGCACATCGCCTCCCAACACACACACACACACACACACACACACACACATACACACACACACACACCCTACTAGAAGCATATGAATATGAGTGTAAGTGAGCCAGGGCATAAACAAATATAATCATAATCAGTGACTAATTCTATGGAAGAATGCCTTCTCTAAACTTGAACTACAGCACATATTCTTCAGTTCAGTGGTACTCAACCTTGCCTGCCCATTAGAATCACTTGGAAGGCAGTTAAAAATCTCGATGCTAAGGCCACAGCCAACACCATTAATCAGAACCACTAGGAGTTGGGTCCAGTCAGCCATTGTTTTATAACCTCTCTGAGAGATTCCAATGTGCAGTCAAGTCTGAGAATCAGTGCCTTCTACGATACTTTGCAACCTGGTCAAGGATTATCCCTTCATAATCTCCTATCACAGCAATTTGTGTTTCTGTAATGGACATGGATCTGACATCACACAGACCTCCAAAGATGCAAACTCACTTTGGTAAGACATAAATGTGTGGCAGGCATCATACTTTTCTCAGTCAGATGTTTTAATATGGACCGTGGTGAACCCTGGTGCACTGTTGGTGGAACTGCAAATTGGTGCAGCCATTATGGAAATCAGTATGGAGGTATCTCAAAAAACTGGAAATGGAACTACTGTATGACCCAGCAATTCCACTCTTGGGTATCTATCCAGAAGAATCCAAGACACCAATTCAAAAAAATATATACACCCCTATGTTTATTGCAGGGCTATTTACAATAGCCAAGACTTGGAAACAACCAAAATGCCCATCAGTAGATGACTGGATTAAGAAACTGTGGTACATTTATACAATGGAGTATTACTCCGCTATAAAGAAGAATGAAATCTTACCATTTGCAACCATGTGGAATGGACCTAGAGACTATTATGTTAAGTGAAATAAGTCAGTCAGAGAAAGACAATACCATATGATCTCACTTATATGTGGAATCTGAAAAACTGAATGAATGAGCAAAATAAACAGAAACAGTCTCATAGGTATAGAGGAAAAACAGGGTTGCCAGTTGGGAGGGGGAGGATGAGGGAGAAGGGGAAGGGATTAGACAGCATAAATAGGTAACTACAATATTTCCACAGGGATATGAAAGACAGTTCGGGGAATATAATAATGTTATAAATATTTTGTGGGGTGTCAGATGGTCACATGTCTTGTTAGGGAGACCACTTCAAGGATGGAGTAGAGGCTTGATTACTGCACTGTATACCTGAAGCTGATGTTGTATAATATTGTATACCAACTGTAATTAAATATATAGATAGTCATGGGATGTGGATTATATGGTGGAAGGGAGTCAAAGGAATTGTAATAGATATGTATGATACGGGTGGGAGGAGAGAGGTGGAGAATTGGGGGAGGGGGGTTGTCACTTTGAGGTGTAAAGAGTATAACTATTGCACTGTGTTGTACATCTGAAGCTAATTTTTTTAAAAAAAATGTTTATTTCTATATATATATATATATATATATGCGCCGTGGTTCTAAGAGCAAATGTTCTGTATTCACAAACTGCTCTCCCAGGGTTAGGGGCCCTGATATGATGCATTCTTCCCATGGTGCATATTAGCATATACAGTAAAAGTCCACAGAGACAGGCTTCATTAGCGGGATGCCACTAGAGTCAGGAGAAAAAATCAATGTTGCCCACTTACTGCCAGCATTGGGAAGCTTTTGATATTTAATATTTGCTAGAGTGCAATGCTGAAATGCCATTTTCTATTGATTTGCATGCCATGGAAGGCGGCGAAGAGGCACAGCTGTCCCTTAAGAGCTCTCACCAACCCATCAATGTGGTTTTCATGCTATTATGGTATTTAGTGTTGTAACTGGCCTTAGTCTTATATTCCCAAATTCTGATGGGCAGACATATGCCACTTATTACTGAAATATTAAATAAATAATAGTCCAGCTCTACTCTTCAAGAATATAAGTACTTGTCATATAAAAGCTTTATTTCCCAGATCCATAAACTTCTGTAATATGAATAATTGACTGAGATGCTGAATTATCTCAAGTGCTCACATAACCAGAGTAATTTCCCACTGCTCTTTGCTCTTCCTCTCAGTTTTTCCTTTATCCCTTACTTATTTCTTTAAGTTCATATTAGGAAGTAAAGAAAGAAAGAAAGAGGGAAGATTAAAGAGCATAGTTTTTATTGACAGATCACTTGAACAGTTACCATTTAGAATTTGGTTTAGCACAAAGAACACTGATAGGTTAGAATTTAAACAGTTCCCCTAGCCTCTAGAATTTATATTAAAAAGCAAAATCCTTGCACTAGTTATTTTTAAAGGATACTTGTTTTATTTTAAACATACCTCATGACATGACTCAGTCTTAAACCATTTTCAAAATGAAAATGATGACAAAGATATAATTGTGGAAACATTTAATCTATGATTTGTAAAAAGGTAAAGATGTAGCAATTGGGTTAGAAAGCCAAGATAAAAATGATCTTTAATCAGTGCAGGAGAAATTTAGATTAAAACATACAATGTAGGCGGCGACCAGTTAGCTCAGTTGGTTAGAGTGCAGTGCTCATAATACCAAGGTTGCCAGTTCAATCCCCACATGGGCCACTGAGTTGCACCCTCCACAACTAGATTGAAACAACTGCTTGACTTGGAGCTGATGGGTCCTGGAAAAACACACTGTTCCCCAATAAAAACAACAACAACAATAACAAACAACAACAACAACAAACATACAATGTGTTCCCTAAGTCCATGTCCCTGGGCCCATAGGAGAAGTTCTTAGAAGTGATAAAAGGTGGATTGGTTCAATTACTTATTTAGTTATTTATTGAATGCCTGGCATTTTTCCAAAAATTGACCTCGCTATGTGGATTCAATATATGTTCTGGACCTTTCCAATAGAAAGAGGAAGAGACACATTTAAATAAAAAACACTCAATTGGGACTGCAATGACTGTGTGTATTAGGATGCTATGGGACCACAGGAAAGGCCATGCTAATACTTACCTGAGATACTCGGGCACATCTTCTTTGGGAAAGCAATAGTTGAATTGATTTTTGAAATCTAAACGAGTTCACAGAAAAGAAAGGGATGAGAGACTTACAGGGCGAGGGTAGAGCATATACAAACAATGGAAGGAGTTTGCCAAGGACTTGAATCTCAGAGTGAAAGTCGGGGGACTTGAAGGTGAGGAGACCCAAGGGGCTACCAGGGCTTGAAAAATTAGGCTTAGGAGTCTGAACTTCTTTCATTTGTGAAATCACTGCAAGTTAATAGCTGGTCAGTTCTACTTTGTAAGATAAATCTAACATCAGTAGAGAGCTGGAGTGACTCAAGGAGGACAGAAGGTTTAGGAGGCAACAGTCTAAGTGAGGACCTGAACAAAGCAGTGGGCTTTGGAGTAGCTAGGATGTGACAGATCTACCAAACTTAGCAGACTGAGCACTAGCCTTGAAGCCAAGTTGCCAGGTTCTAATTCTGACTGCTGCTGACTGACTAGTTTTGAGTATGTAACTCTCCCTCTATGGGCCTCAGATCTGTCCTCTGTGAAACATGGAGCCTTTCGGGTGATCTCTACGATCCCATCAAGCTCACAAACACCAGAGCTTCTATGACCAGGCTGTAGAACAGTGATCCATCATGATTTGGGGGCAGGTACCCATTCAGAGTGGTAGAAATAGGAGGGTTAAAGAATGTCAGGGGGTTTTAGAGGATCACTGTCCTTGATTTGCAGCAAGCAGGCTTTCTGACACATGCACGACTGCCATGGTTCTCCTCTCCTCAGCTTTGCCCCATTCCATTGACCCCCGGGCTTAACACTGGGCCAACGCAACTTCGTTCCTTCCTTCTCCACGAAGCCCTTCCTTAGCTACCCCATCTTTATTCATCTTGCCCAGTGAACTCCATCAAACTTCAAAATGCTTACATCATAGTGAACACTTCTCATTTCTTGACTTCCGGGTATCCAGTTCTCCACTTTACTTTGGAGGAATCCTCCCTAATGGGAATCGTTGTGACAGACAGGGAGGGCCCAAACTCCCACTAAAAATGCAAAATAGGAGAACTCCCTTTCTCTGACCCTGGCAACCAACCCAACACAACTTAACTCTGTGGTTAGGGAATCTGAGTTTTGGCACAATGTCACAAATGTGAAGGAAAGAAACCATTAGAAGTACACCTCTGGAAGCATCTGGCAAAGGGGCTAGGTTTAGCAGCAGTGGAACAAGCTTGTATCATTGTGTTCTTCTATAAGCATCTCTGTATTTTCATTTTCTGAGCCTGGTTCTCCAGACATCCTGTCAGTTTGGTGAGCTGACAGATATCCTTGCCATACATTCATTTTCTGCTCAAGTAAGCCAAAGTCAGTTTCAGTTTGCAATACAAAACCCTGACAGATACATATCGGTTTTTAACTATACTCTTCAGATTCTTTGGGTTTTGAATAACTAGGTAAATAATACAAAAGCAGACACTATATATTTAAGGCAAATTTCACCATAATGCTCAGAACAGCATAGAGTATGTAGGAGTCTATCAAGTAATATTTGTCAGTATACAGATTTATTCATTAATTTTAGCAATTCTTGATATATGGAGTGAGGAGCTTCTATTTCTGTATCTGCAATAATTGCAGAATATATTTCCTTTCTTTTAAATATTGGTCTTATTTGATCTTCAGATTCATGGCATAAAATGAAAACCATTATTTTATTTTTATAATTTGATGGACTGAATGATTAATGGTAGTTATGGCACATCCTCCTTGAAAAATAAAGCCACATTTTACAACTGCATGTTGATTACAAAGCCTTGTCTTCATCTAGGAATGGGTATTTACAAGCTGCAAGTTAAAATGTAACTGCTATATAGGATGGTTTCCAATTTTCCTGTGACCTCAAAATATAAAAGCATTTTCAGGGAGACAATGAGGTCTAAAAATAGTTTCAAACATCTGAATGCACTCAGGGTAGCCTTTAAAAGTAAGCAGTGGCTAAGTTTCTCATCCTGGTGTAAAATTCCCAGGTGGAAAATATCCCTTTCTATAAAAGGTTATTTTCCTAATTTTGCTACCTTTGTGTTATTCAGAATGCCTCAGAACAATTGTATCCATGCCAGTAAATTGTATCCATATGCTAACATCATCCTTGTTCTATCAAACAATCCAATGGATTTTCTGTACTTGATAAATCTCCTTTGAAATCAATGAAATCGAGTACAAAAATACCTATCTTAGCCCAACGTGAGACATTTCTGAAGGATTTTCTCTGTGTCAAAATCCCCGTAGGAATGGTTGGGGTCTCCTCTGAGGCTGTACTGAAGTTTGACTTTTCCCCTGGCCAATCCTTCTTTCCCCTTCCTTCCCCCAGTGTTGATCAACAGGTTCCTCTTCACTAAACATCCTACCTGCCAAACTCCATGTCAGGTTCTGCAACCTGAGGAACCCAGTGCATAGCCCTTGTCCAAAATCACTGAGAGAGTAAACAGCAGAGGTAGAATGTCAAATTCCTATCTGTTGACTACAAAGTCTATTTGGAAAATCTTTATACCAAACTATGACCAATTGAAGGTAATGCTTTAACCAAAATTATTCAAGCTAATTCCAGGGTCTGAGAACTACTTAAAAAGGCCTGTTTCTAAGAAACAATCAAATGAATGTCTGCAGTCGATGCTTATTGATCAGCTGGAATGATGAAAAGACTGTCACGCAATCAGTTACAGGACGGACTAGGTTATCTCAGGTCTCAGAACAAGTGGCTTGAATTGTCCATGGGACGGACATAATTGATAGTTCTGCAATTGGCAGCCTCCTTTTCTGAACCAATGAGTTCTCTTTCCAACCTAGCTGGCTCCCTCATCAATCAATGGCTGTTCCACTAAATTCCACTCTTTTCTCCCTTGTTTCAGCCTTTTGGTACTCTATGATCCCAAATGATATTTTATTTATCTGCTTAGTAGTTGATATCATCCATCATGATTTTGTTTGTTCATTTTGTTAATTTTCTCTCTTCTGCCCCACAGAACTATCAGCTCCATAACGAATGATGGATTTTTGTCTGTTGTTCCTTGCTGGGTCTCCAGCATCCAGACATCCAATGCCTGATGCATATTAAGCTCTAACTAGCATTTGTTGAATAAGTGATAGAATGAATGATCACATCGTTTTTGCAAAGAGTTCCACAGGCAGAATTGTTTCCCTCTATAAATTCCAAAGCATTGAATTTAGAACTTGATTAAAAGATCTGTCTCACGAAAACACAATCACATTTACTTAACTATCTCCCCAATAACTCATCTCCAATCTTTTCAATAGCATTCTAAATCTCCAATCAGGTAATCAAATGCATCAGATATCCTAGCAGTTTTGCCATTTTCTTGGATTTCTCTCTTTGAACATTCCATCTTCCTTCTCCACTCTGGACTAATTATGTATTCTCTTGGCTTCCCTATAGCTGTTTTCTGGAACTTCCCTTCAGCTTCAGCTGCAAAATTCCATTAAGCACACATCTGTGTCATATCCCTATTTTCTACCTTTCATTTTGTGGGGGAAGAAGAAGTTTTCCTCTACCCTTCAAACTCCTTTCAGCTTGTCTAATAATTAAATCTACATGAGATAGATTAACAAGAGAATATAACTAAATCCAATTACATGCATACATATGGGAACCCCACATACATAAGACAGTCAGTGACCCCACATACATGAGAGATTCAGAGACAGAAGGTCAGAATGAAGTATAGTCAACATTCTGAGCTAAGGATGAGGTAAGGCAACTTGGAGCTTCAGAGGGGAGGAAGGCCATTCACAAGACAATAAGAAGAGCAGATGTTCAGTAATCAGACATTTGCCCTGCCCTATAGATAGGTCATAAAAGGTTATCTCTAGTGGTAATTCTTATTATGGACAAGTCCCCTAATTTAAATTCTTTAAGGGAGAGGTTAACAGCTATCTTGAGCCCACAGGGTCTCGATTGTCTTCAGCTTAAAATGATCCACATGCCAAAGTGGCATGTCTTGGGGGGCCATGTTCTCAACTCCTTCAATGTTTTACATTTTTATCTCTTACTTTCTAACTTTTGGCAGAACACTTCCTCCAGTATCTTTATCTATTAGAGAATGACCATTCACATCCTAAAATATCGTTAACTATTCTCATTTTTTTTTAAAGATTTTATTGGGGAATTGGGGGAGGGGAACAGCATTGGAGAACCGGGGAAGGGGAACAGACAAGTTGCTGTCCTTTTGTTCTTCAGTCTAGTTGTGGAGGACGTTGCTTTACTGGCCCATGTTGGTATCATCATTGCCCTCTTCCCGGATGCGGCAGATCGGTTGCCAGTCTCTGGATGGTCGCTCACCGCGACTATTGGCAGTTCATGCTGGCTGCCAGCCACTCACGCTGGCTGCTGGCCACTCACTGTAGCCTATGGCAGCCCACTGCAGCAGGGGCTGCAGCTATGCTGTCCCGGGGACTCACAGAAGCCCAGCTGCAGGTGGAGCTCTTGTTCACCATCTTAGCTGTAGAGGGCAGTGCCACTGGCCCTTATATGTGGAACCCAAATCGGGGCCACTGCCTTCCCAAGCCAGCTCTTAACCAATGTGCCACTCGGCCGGCCCTGCTATTCTCATATTTGATGATTTGGTTGGGTACAATATTTTAGATTAGAAATAGTGTGTCTTTAAAAGTATTACAGGCATTTCTTCACTATCTTCTAGGTCCAGATGTTGTCAATGAGGCATTGAATGCTATTCCGACCCTTGATCCTTCTGACCCTAGATTCTGACCCTAGAATCCCACATCCCTGTTATATTTTAATATTTTTCTCTTTATCACAGGTGTTTTATAATTATGGTTTGTTTCTCTGTTTGCTTTTAATTTTCTTGACACTGTGTGGGCTCTTTCAATTCAAGGAGTTCATGTCCTTTACTTCTGGAAAGTTTTCTTAGAGAATTAAAAAAAAAAAAAAGGTCAGACCGAGTGGCGTGGTGGTTAAGCGCTGGCTTCGGAAGCCAGCGGCCCCAGTTCAGGTCCCACATATGAGGGCCAGTGACACTGCCCTCAAAAAAAGAAAATAATAATAATTCCCTGCCATCTTTTTTCCCTCCATTTCTTTCTTTCTGAAACGCTACTCAGAAAGTCATCCAAAATTTATCCCCTTATTTCTAAATTTTCTTCTCTCTGTTTTGCAATTCATCTTTTTCTTCTATTTTGTGAAATACTTCTTGATATTATCTGCTAAACTTCTAATTGACATTTTGATTCCATTTCCAATATACTTTTCTTGGTCTCTAAATGTGTGGGTTTTTTTTTAAATTAATGGCATTCACCACTTTTTTAATGGATTTAGTATTTCCTTACTTGTCTAAAAATATTACTTTCTTCTCCTTGAATTGTTTTTAACAAGTTTCTTATATCTCTCTCTCCCTATCTCTCCTTTCTTACCTCCCTTCCTCAGCCCTCCATGGATGGCAATATTTATAGGCCTTTGCTCTTGGGCCAGTTAGGTCCTATTTTATAGTTTCTCATGAAGAAGGGAGCTTGCGGGGAGGGGTGGGTTCTCACCATTCTATTAATGGGTCTCATTTAATTCTCATTTTCACTCCTGTCCTCAGAAATGCCTGGTGCCCTCAAATTCATATCCTCTCTGACTTAACTTTTCTAGAGAGTAAATCTGTAGGCCTGGAGGGTAGAGGTAGAATAGTCTCTGTGCTCTGTTAGCTATGGCAAAGGATTTGACAATGTTGAATAATAGCTGAGCTCTGTGCTCCTGAAAACCAGTGAAGGTTAAAGGAATTTTCCCCACATTTTATGTTCCAGACAAGGGCTTACTATAAAAATGTACTCTTTTCCATATGACTTAGGTAAAACTGACAAATGCTCCCTTTGTTTACCTCTAACAAGACCAGACACAGACCCTGCAAATTCCCATTCTTTATCTTACAAATGATTAGCAGAAGTGCTTGTCACCCTGATCAATCAGAACAAAATGCTTGCTGACCAAACATTGGTTAAGATTCTCTCCTTCCCCTAGGTCCCTGAACCTTGACCCATCCTCAACCTGAGCAAGCTTACAGTCCTTGCTTAACAGCTTCTCTTGAGAGTGAGATGGACTCAGAAAAAAACATTCCCTGATCTACTGTCTGACTGCCTTTTTTTCATCCCTCTTCCCCATACCCAATGTGTTTGCTCCTCTTTATAAAAGAAAAGTTCCTTTTGTCTAATTATTGTGTGCAGCATGTAGTCCAGCAACCATTTTCCCCCTCTTTCTTAAAAAGGAGAGGACAGAATGACATGCTTTCACTTAGCATGGATGGTTGTATTCCATCAATTCACTACAGATCTATGTCGACTCTCTTATTCACCAAGTTATTCCACAGGGACCTTAATTGTTTCAAAAATTGTATAGGACATTCAACTAATACACTATATTAATAATCAATGCTGATAAGTCCTGACAAGAAGAATGTATACTAGGTACCATAGATGTTTGGTAAATACACCTAAGTTTGGTTTTCAAGGTAGGTGACTAGGAGAGTATGGTATATTGCATTATTGTCAAATATATTCGCCATGTTTCTCTACACTTTGTCTCCCTCTCCAAGTGGAAAAATACACTTCTCTGTACTGTGGGTTTAAGTTGGCCATATGATTTGTAAGTAGAAGTCAACTGGGTCACTTCTGAGGAGAAGACTTTATGGCCAAAAAGTGCCTTGCAATTCATATCTTTTTTTATCTGCAATGAGATTAGGAATATCTTAGGCAGGCCTATAACAAAGTCATATCTGGCCTAAAAAATAGATATGCAAACTGGATGAAAAATAAATCTTTGTGGTAGTAAGTCACTGAGATTTTTCTGTTGGCAGTTGTTATAACAAACTTCAGCCTAAGCTGACTTATAAAAACTATTTTTTTTAAAAACTTAGCTTTTACAATCAAGAAATTAGTTTTCATATGCTAATAGTCTGTAGGTTTTTTAAAGTGATATGTCTACAGAAAACTACAATATAAAGAAACCATTTGTTAAATTTTTATTTGTGTTATGTTTTCTAGACAACCTTACTCACTTGTGCTATGGGAAAATCCTAATAAGGATTCTTTTGGTCCACACAGCTTTTTTCAGCCTGGTTTAGTGGACACATTTATGATTCTCATCTTCATAGTACATTTCTGGATCCTCTTGAGTATACAAGGGCTCACATAACCAGTCCAATGTAGACAGTATCCAAAGCAAATATGAATTACCTTATTACTCCAATAACTTTAAAATGTGGAGAATTTAAGCATCAAAACAGAGAATGAAAAATGATTTGAAGATATATAAAACTTAAGGAGACAGGAATGTGTCCATTTTAGTAAGACTTTAATCTAGCTGAGTACATGTGCATCTGAAAAATGGTGTTGCTAAGAATGAAGTTTATTTAGCTGAGAAAGTACAGGAAAAGGAGGATGATTTTTTTAAATGCCATTTGTACTACTCATCCAATTATTTTGCCGAGAGAAGATGGCTCTAATGCCAAGCATGTTCCTACTTCAGGCATGGAAGTTGTTAGCAAACAAAACTTGACATGATTATTTACTTGTATTTTCTGATTTCATGCCAAGCAAGCAGACTGTTGCTTATAATTCTGCTTCCTGTGTACAGAGAGAGGATATCTTAGTCATTTGAATTGCAAGTGTTCTTGTGCATGTGAAAATTATTTCTGATCGTGAAGTTAGAAATTGGTATTCTGGTTTATACATCAGTTTCTATAAAAATTGGTGCAGTGGGTATTCCTTAATTACTCCTCTAGACATACTCCATTTATTTTTCTGCCTTTCTCTTTGTTCCAGATGACTGATTTTGTGGATTGCATTAACTGGAACCCTTGCTATTTGTGTTTTGCTTGCATATTAGACCAATGTGTGGTACCAACCAGAAATCGAATAGCAAGACAAGGGGTGCGAATTCTGGAATGATGGAGTAAGGATGACCAAAAAGCCATTAAAACCAAGAGAACACTGGCCCAAATTGTCAAAATCAACCTGTTCAGTATCATAAAAATTAAACAAAGTCCAACAATCACCAGAGGAGCACCCGGTCAAGAGGAGCTGTTGAATCTGGGAAAGAACAGTAAGCTTGATGGCGATGAAATTTTCCCTCTCCCCATTCCCCATTCCACACTGCCAAGGTAACATTGATGACCAGAAGCTTCAAGAACCTTGACAGCTGTGAAAACTATCAGCATAGCAGACACTTGAAATAGAAAAGGTTTGAGATCCTCAGAAGTTCCCCTCCCCAGAGAATTGCCACTATTTTGTCTCTCTGGCAGCTCCCTGGGAAAGGTCTTTACAAATTGCTTCTTGCAATTTGACCCATCTCAGAATTCACTCAGTGGCAAAAGCCTTATCTAAGAGCATGTATTTAAAAAAAAAATCTGTGGCTGTTGCAGCTGCCTAACAGGGCAATGGTAGTTGGGACAAACAAGAGACTGACCACAATCTTAAAAGGAAAATCGGGGGAATGAGATACCCATAATGTCCTTTGAAAAGCTGACATACTCATGGGGATCTAGAAAAGCACGTGCATGTTCAGGGCTGTGCACGTGCCCAGGAAGACCTGAGAAGGCCTTAACCTCTTATCTCAAGGCAACTTTGTGGAGTCTGATTCAATGAGTATATTCATGGATTTTATTTCTTTAATAGCAGATTATTGGATCACCTTGGGCAGCCAAGGTCAACTTTTCAAGGAGGTATTAATGGATGTTTATACCATTCTCTAACCATTACACTGTTTATGGAAAACAAACTTTATTTTTCTCACCCCATTTCTCTGAGGGCCATCTACAGTGGGATGTGATATGCAAAGAATAGTGTGGGGGCTTATGGGAAAGAGTAATCTGGTCTGAGTGGGCTTTTGCAGGAGCAGCGGGGGGTGGGGAGTGGGGATGGGGGGGTGGGGCTAAAGTGGCAGAAGAAGAAGGAGCCTGCCACCTAGAGGAAAAGAAAGGTTCAAGAGCTAAGATTGCTCTCAGTCCTCCTAAGATGCTATGGGATTCCAACTGCTTCTAGCTTGGGATTCCTAATGGTAAAAGCTTAGGAGGACCAAAATGATTGTGTTGGAGAGAGAAAGAGAATGGGAAAAAGTCTTTTTCACTGTCTCTAAAGATGATGAGAAAAATTGTTTCTTCTGAAGCTCTGGGTAATTTTATTTACTCTTGGGGACAGTTTTTTGAACAGATTAATTTCCTTCATTTTTATGTCATACATGAGAGAAAACTAGAATTCTAAAGGTAGAAAAAAGTAAGATGGCAGCAGGGAAAACTCTAGCCAAGCTGGGGTTCCAGAAACGTGAACTGAATCTACTGATTTCATTCAGTGTTTATCAGTAGGCCTTGTGTCTCTCAGGTTCAAGTGAGGCCTTGTAACTTCCTACTAATGACTAACAGTCTATTTCACTAGTGGGTGTTGAGGGAGAAGGAAACAATTGAGAATCCCTACTCCAATCACCTCAAGCAGAATAAAAAAGATAAATAGTCTGACCGGAAGAATTACGGAGGTGCAGACAGCAGTTCAGAGAAATATTTCAGAGATGTTCAAGCACAAAAGGAATCTGAAAACTGGGGGCAATAATAGTAACAGTGAACACTGAACATTTTTATTATTACCAGGAACTGTTCTAAGTGTGTCGTACGTCATATATGTATTAGCGCAGTAAATTCCTACAAGATAGATAAAATTCCATTTTATAAATAAGCTATCAAAGGCAATGAGTACTTAAATATCTTTTCCAATTACTTAGCATGGAACTGTGTATCCAGGACCCATATTTTTAACCTTAGATCATAATTACATAGAATGTTTTACATTTAATAGAATTCAGTTATAAACCCTTAGTTTCGTCACTATCTGAATATAAGCTGCAGGTTAAATTAATAGTTAATACCAATGAAAATATTTTATAAAATTGTATAACCAAATATAAAAATATTCCCCATTAAGATATATCTCTATTACTAAGTAGTATTATTTCATTACATTCACATGGTGTCAGGTTTGGAAAAGTCATTGTTAAATATGGACCAGGGTTCTATGCAAACAAGACTACCTGGGCATATTCTCTATTTGGATAAAGGATATCAGAGGGAGCCACATTACCCTCAAATCCTCTAAGTGTTGAAAGTTCAATTATAAGAAAATGATGAGTATCTCATACATAGATATAGCAGAGCCAGGCATAATATGTAGTACATAAATCTGTTGAACAGGGCAAGGATTAATCAAAATAATTTTCTTGAAGCGGAACTGTATAAAGGAGAATAAATTGAGACACTCAAATCTAGTGTACCACCAAAGTAAAGTGATAACACATTGAAGGTATTTCTTTCCTATATCTGTAGACTTTTCTGTTTTACATACATATGATTATACAGCATATATATAACTTTTTATCCTGAGTCTATTTTTTTTTGAGGGCAGTGTCACTTGCCCTCATATGTGGGACCTGAACCGGGGCCGCCGGCCTCCCAAGCCAGTGCTTAACCACTGCGCCACTTGGCCGGCCCATATCCTGAGTCTATTTTGTACTGAGCATTATAACAGAAGGCTTTTCCACACTTAAACATTCTTTAGGAATATCATTTAAATTACTTGATAATATTTAATCAATCTTGGTATAACATATTTTATTTACTAATACTCTTCATTTTTAACTTTTTAGGTTTTTCTACTTTTTACTATTACAAATCAGATTTCAACTAATTTCATGCATGTATATTTTTCAATATTTAATTACATTTTATGCAGAAACATTCTTAGAGATATAGTTATTAAATGAAGTATAAGAATACTTTTGTTTTGTTTTTTGAGGGCAGTGTCACTGGCCCTCATATGTGGGATCCGAACAGGGTCCGCTGGCGTCCCTAGCCAGCTTTTAACCACCGAGCCACTCGGCTGGCCCATAAGAATACTTTTAAGATACTTTGTGCATGTTGTCAAATTGCTTTCCAAATGGATTACACTACATTGCATTACCATTTTCATCTTGTTAAAACTACTAAATCAAGTAAAACATGTGCTACTCTTTATTTATGAGAGTGCCATTTACATTACACTCATATAGGATTTGTCCTAATTTTAATATTTGTTATTTTGACTTATGAAAACTGTTGTACTTCTCTTTTTGTTTCTGTCTCTGTTTCTCTTTTTCATTTACTCACTGGAAAAACTGAATAATTCTGTAGTATTAACACACACTTGAGAGTCAAATAAACCTGAATTGGTATCTTTATTTTGCCACCAAGAATCCACATGATCTTAGGCAAATTATTTTATCCCCTCTGAACCTCAGACTCCTCATATACAAAACAAGGATAATAATATATATATCACTGGATTGTGGTAAGAAACATACCAAAGTTCAATAAATTTGAGAAAGTTAATAGTAATAGTTACAGTAATAGTAGTAGAAGCACCATTTAGGGAAAAAAAACAGCATCAACAAATAAAATTGCATCATTTGGGTTAATATCTTTGGATAGTTAGGTCTACAAACAGTGCTATTCAAAATATTTAACAATTGGTGTGTCTTCAACTCTGACCAATCTGAATGAATGTATGAACCACTAAAAATAAAAAAGTATAACATATACTAAAGAAGGAGAGAAAATGGAATAATATAAAATACTCAATTAAAATCACAAAAGGCAGAAACAGAATATAAGATAAACATGGGAACAAAGAACAAGGGCAACAAACAGAAAACAGTAATGAATATGGTAGATATGAATCCAAATATATCAATGATCACTTTGAACATCAACGGTCTAAATGCACCAATTAAAAGACAGAGATGTCAAGTCTTGGCTATTGTAAATAGTGCTGCAATAAACATAGGGGTGCACATATTTTTTTGAATTAGCATCTTGGATTCCTCTGGGTAGATTCCCAAGAGTGGAATTGCTGGGTCATACGGCAGTTCTATTTCCAGTGTTTTGAGATACCTCCATACTGATTTCCATAATGGCTGCACCAATTTGCAGTCCCACCAACAGTGCACCAGGGTTCCTTTTTCTCCACACCCTCGCCAACACTTGTTGTTTGTTGATTTGTTGATGATAGACATTCTGACTGGAGTGAGGTGGTATCTCATTGTGGTTTTTATTTGCATTTCTCTGATGATTAGTGAGGTTGAACATTTTTTCATATGCCTATTGGCCATCTGTATGCTTAAGAAATTGTGGTACATTTATACAATGGAGTATTACTCTGCTATAAAGAAGAATGAAATTGTACCATTTGCAACGGTATGGATGGACCTAGAGACTATTATGTTGAGTGAAATAAGTCAGCCGGAGAAAGACAAATACCACATGATCTCACTGATATGTGGAATTTGAAAAACTGAATGAATGAGCATAAGAAACAGTAACAGTCTCATAGATATAGAGGAAAAACAGGGTTGCTAATTGGGAGGGGTGTGGGGATGAGGGAGAAGGGGAAAGGATTAGACAGCATAAATAGGTAACTACAGTATTGTCACAGGGATATGAAAGACAGTTCGGGGAATACAATGTTAAAATTTTGTGGGGTGTCAGATGGTCACATGTTTTGTTGGGGAGACCACTTCATGGATGGAGTAGAGGCTTGATAACTGCACTGTATACCTGAAATTGATGTTGTATAATATTGTATGCCAACTGTGGTTGAATATATAGAGTCACGGGATGTGGATTATATGGTGGAAGGGAGTCAAAGGAATTGTAGTGGATAGTATGATATGTGGGGGAGGAGTGGGAGGGGAGAATTGGGGGTGGAGGGTTTTCACTTTGAGGGGTAAAAAGTATGACTATTGCACTTTGTTGTACACCTGAAATTAATTAAAAATATATATAAATAAATAATTTTTTTTAAAAAGTAAATAATCGGCACTGAATAAAATATGTATTATTTTGAAATAAATGTTATTACAAAATAGAAAAAAAAAGACAGAGATGTCAGAATGGATCAAGAAACAAGTCTCAACTACATGTTGTCTACAAGAAACCCACTTTAAATATAAAGTTACATATAAATTAAATATAAGTGGATGGAGAAATACATGTCATGCTAACACTAATCAAAAGAAAGCTGAAGTAGCTATATTGATTTCAGACAGAGAAGATTTCAAGGCAAGAAAAGTTACCAGAGATAAAGGAGAGCATTACATAATGATAAAGGAGTCAATTCTCCAGGAAGACATAACAACCCTGTATGTGTATGTGCCTAACAACAGTGCATCAAACTATGTGAGGCAAAAACAAATACAACTGCAAAGAGAAATAGGTGAATCCACTATGGTAGTTGGAGATGTCAATAACTCTCTCAGAAATAGACAGATTCAGCAGGAAGAACATCAGTAAGGACACAGCTGAACTCAAAAAAACCATCAATCACCTGGATATAATGACATCTATAGACTACTTCATCCAAGAACAAAAGAATTTACATTCTTCTTAAGATCACATGGACTATTCACCAAGATGGACCACATTTTGGGCCATACAACACACCTTAAAATTGTTTAAAAGATTCGAAATCATAAAATGTCTGAGCTCCGTAATTAAATTAAACTAGAAATCATAAGAGAAAGATAATTGGAAAATCCCCAAATATGTGGAGATTAAAAACATACTTGTTTCAGGGGCTCTGTTTACCTCTGCAGTAACTTTACTAACAACTGTCACCCCAATAAACTTTAATTAACAAACAAACAAACAAACAAAAAATATACTTGTAACTAGCACATGGGTCAAAGAAGAAATCTGAAAAAGAAATTTAAAAATATTTCAAACTAAATGAAAATGAAAACACAACCTTCAAAGTTTGTAGGATGCAGCAAAAAGAGTGCTTAGAGGGAAATTTATAGCATTAAATGCATATATTAGAAAAGAAGAAAACTCTAAAATCAATAATCTAAGTTTCTACCTTAGGTTTTTCACTACAGTATGAATGCTTGTGAATCTATCACTCCTGGGCCCAATACCATCAATATCCAGTCATATTTTGTTCAATGATTTTTTAAAAAGTGAACTTCTGTAATATTTAATTTTATAAAATTTAGCTATTTTTTAAAAAGTAAGATTCAGGTTTAGAGAATAAAAGTGCCATTCTTCATGTTGTCATCATAGTTTCATAAATATTTTATGAAATAGAGTCATGCATGAACATTGCAATTTTCTCCTGAGAGACTGAGATACTGAAAGTTATGATATAGAATTAAAAATACATTCATGCTCAAAGGTGATCTAAAAATTTAAATCTTCAAAACACCCAAGTAATTATTCATCAAAATCAGATGTGAGTTATAAACATAAAAAGTTTTCAAATGATATTGTCTCTTGTAATCCTCAAAAAAACTAAGTGTAAAAAGAATAATTCTTGGATCTCTGTTTCACTTCATAATTATTGCAATTATATAATGTATGTGATTGTTTTATACAGTTAGTGAATGTGTGGTGTTAGAACTTTGAATAATTCATGATTATAAGTCCTGGAACACAATCATTTCAATTAAACACAATGATTTAGCAATTTTGTCAAGAACTTGATTTCTAGAAATGTAGTTCAACTATGGGAACTTACTGTTTTCTAATTAGAGAATAGTGGGACCAAATTTTGAAGTGAAAAAGGATATAATCAACATAGTTTAAAGAGCTTTATTTGTCAATGCTAAAGAATCTTGGCAAATGAGAGTTTATTAATCTTTTTACAGAATTTTGTCACCCAAGATATGTAAATGACAACAAGGGCAACTATCAAGGGCAAGTAATGCCAGTGTCAGAATGAAAATCAAGCAAGATTTTAAAAAGAAAAGATTTTTGTTAGAACCAAATTCAGCACAGCATCTAGGAGTTTTACTATATAGAATTCCATAGTCAGTGGCCATAGGAAAATTCCTGGATTGTCATCGTTAGGAAGGATAAACATGCTCAAATAGCAGATACAGTACTGGAAAGACTGGAACAAGGTATAAGGGAAAAGGAAATATCAGGTTTAATTTCTCCCATCAAACAAGCCAGATATAGATTGGGAAGCCATGCACAATGGGGTTGGCCTGGGCAGCCCCAGTTTTCACCCCTGTCAGTTTAGTGCCCCTTGGTATATTATAGGAAATGATTATGGTAATACAGATGCCAAAGGTGGGACCCTGACACTAATTCACATAAATCTGTTTTTTCAGCAGTAGTATGCTTATATCTTGAAGTGGGTCAACATTGGTGTTGTTTAGAGAGCTGGGGAAAACAACAAAGATTTCCAAAACTACACTATTTCTTTCAGAGGGTCTCTTCTCATGTCCAGGAGGTAAGAGTGAGGTATTTTTGTAACATTCTGGCGCTGTAAGCAAAAGTAGCCCTTTAAAATGATAAGCAGAATTACTCAAAGCAGAATTGATCATTAAGAGTTGGAGGGAGAAACTAAGAACACTTGAGTGAGCACAGACAAGTAATTATCTTAATAGTGAAACTTTTCCTCAGTGGTACAATTGTCAGCTATGAGGAAACTACCCCAGGATTAGTTCTCTAACCCATTTGTATGGGCAATTTAGAGTATTAAAATGATACTAAATCTAGAAATTGTGGCCTTCAGCAATCCCTTTAGTATCTTTGGGTCTCAGTTTCCCTAGATGGAAAATAAAGGGCAGGAACACAATGATCTTTAAAATATGTAGATGAAAAAGGGGTTCTGCAGTAAAACTGACAACTCCAGTGATAGAAGGTAACTTCACAGGGTGATCTGATCATAAATTCCTAACTGGGCGGATCATGGTGGGTAGCTACTGCTCAGACATACAACTTTTTAGTAAAAGGTTTATCTTTGCCTTAAGCAAGCTGGGTCCATTATTCTTGTGCATCTAGGTGAACACACCTTTGAAATGCTAGAAAAATCCTCTTTTTTGGACCCCTCAGAAACATAACAACCCTCATGGGAGCATATAATCTTCACTATCCTGTAATCCAATCCCTACCTTGCTTCCTCCCACCTTCATGTAATCTTCCTTACATTCCCCAATTGTCATCAGTTTGGCTCAAATAAACTCTTATAAAAAGCTTGGACATTTCTTACATTGACAAATCCATCAAGCATTCATATTCCGAGAGTCCCTTTCCTTACAGTTCTCCCTCTTTTCCTGTTTTGTGCTCAAACTCACCTTTTATATTCCCTCCACTCCATTCTGAATAAGTCTTTCTGCTGTCTCTTGTTACCTCTTACAAGGAAACATTACTAGGGACTTAGTCAGAGATATTACATAGTTATTATCAATAGCAGATAACTGGTCTTCACCTGGGAAAGGAGCGCTTAATAAGAATGAAAGTCAGGGCCGGCCTAGTGGTGCATTGGTTAGGAGCTGGCTTGGGACCCCAGCTCTGAGCAGTAGGACCCAGGTTTGGATCCCACATATGAGGCCCAGTGACACTGCCCTCTATAGCTAAGGTGGTGAACAACAGCTCCACCTGGTTGCCTCTAATAGCTAAGATGGTGAACAACAGCTCCACCTGGAGCTGGACTGCTGTGAGTCACCGGTGATGGTGTAGGCTGTAGCCCCTGCTGCAGTGGGCTGCCTTAGGCTACAGTGAGTGGCCGGCAGCCAGCGTGAGCAGCCGGCCACCAGCGTGAGCTGCCAAGAGCCACTGTGAGCGTCCGTCCAGAGGCCAGCGACTGATCTGCCTCAGCAGTGAAGAGCGCAATGATAATACCAACATGGGCCACTGAAGCGACATCCTCCACAACTAGACTGAAGAACAAAAGGACAGCAACTTGTCTGTTCCCCTTCCCTGATTCCCCAACGCTGCTCCCCTCCCCCAATTCCCCAATAAAATCTTAAAAAAAAAATAGAATGAAAACCACAGTCATTGGACTAAAATGAATGAACACAAGATATCGCCGAGGAAAAAAATGCATGTCACTCTAGATTACTTCTGGTTTTCATTAATTTCTTTCCTTTCCTGATTCTTTGTTCCCCTTATTCAGGATCATTCCAGGAATGTTTTCCCCAAACTATATAGAAATGGCAAATCATAGTATCTTCTTGACTCTCCTCCTCACTAGGTAGGGAGGGAGACACTTATTAATTCCCAACAAACTAATTAGTTGGCTACACAGTATGCCAATCATCCCCAAATTCCATGCTACCAATAGTGCCTACTGCTTGTGGTGCTTAAATGTGTATGTAAATGTATAAACAAATACACACACACACACACACACAGAGAAGGTGCCAAAAAAAGTATACATATTTTCAGAAAGGGAAAAACTGTATTAAAATTATGCTGATGGTAACCACTTTGAGTACCTCTTATAATTGCAGAAGTCAAACGTGACTTGTATTCACCTTTTGTTATTAGTATATATTGAGTATTACAATTTTAATAGTTTTTTTTTCCTTTCTTAAAATGTCTATACATTTTTTTGGTACCCTCTGCATATATATTTTCTGTTTCAGTTTTAAGGAGAAGTCAAACCTTGCCTGCTTGTGCTAAAAAAATCAAATGATTTATGATTTTGGCATTTAAGCGGATTTAAAGATAAAAATTACATTTGCTAGAGAGAACTAAATGTAGATTATTGTAAATTTAGTGTTGTTAGATATTGTTGTTCTTCCATTAAACAAAAACAAAAACAAAAACAAAACCCAGTGTATTCTGTTGTCATCAAAATGAGTGTAAACACCAACTGTGGTCCTTTTCAGGGGCCGCAGACCTGTTATTCCATTTATATTCAGTGCAGATTATAGAAAGAAAAACAATGTTGCCTGCTGCTTAATGAAAAGGGATTTAAATTTGTGAAAGGCCCACAAAAAGTAGAAGATGGTGATATGAATTGTTAGTTCCATGCCCTAAAAGCCTGGCAGTGCATGGGAATATTGGATAGGCTATATTGCTATTTAGAAAATATCAGTTTCTAAAAGAGGCAAGAGTGAAATAAGTAGGCATTTATTAAGAGAAGTTAATGCACTGGGCAATCCAATACAACACATATTTGGGATCTCAGTGGTGCTAGATAAACAGAATCCTAACTACTTCTATCCTATTAAGCAGTACTCTGTTAAGCATGAGAATCCAGGGTTCATTAGTCTTGTTGAAGGACCTTCAATGAAATGGAACTTACACATGAAATAAGGGAAAATTAAGAAAAATATCACTTAAACACATCATTTATCTGCTACTTGGATCTATATAGAGTAATGCATGTTTTCAAATTACTTCTTTCTGATGCCTTGCAGTACTTCACCATTTTAAAGTTGTTTGTGATAAAGGCTAGGACCAACTTCTCCAGACTATGCCACTACCAATATAACTGTTATTGTTTTTAGAGGTTGTATAATTTATTCTTTATGCAGCAATGTATGTGAGTATATATTTACCACATCTTACGAACACAGTATGTTGCCAACCTTTTTATTTTCTTTTAAGTGAAAATTTTTTTTATTAGTTTCAGGTATACAAAATAATGCAATAGTTATACTTTTGACCCCTCACAAAGTGACAAGCCCTCTTCCCTCAATCTACTGCCCCCCACCCCGACATCATACATATTTATTAAAACTCTGTTGACTCCACACTTCCCACACTGTATTCCATATACCATGAATATATATATATATATATATATACACACATATATATGAAATTATAGTTGATATTCAATATTATTCAGCTATGGCTTCAGGTGTATACTGCAGTGGTCAGGCCTTTACACCATCCACGAAGTGGTCTCCCTAATAAGACAAGTGTCCATCGGATACTGTACAAAATCTTTCCAACATTATTGATTATATTCCCCCAACTGTCTTTCATATCCCTGTGGCAATATTGTTATAACTTCTATTTTTGTGGTGGAAAATAAAAAAGCAAAACATGAAAATACTAGCAAAAAATACTGGTAAAAATACTGGAAAATATCTGTTCAGTTATTCATTGAGCAAACATTCATTAGGTATTTCCATGTTCTATGAAATTTCCTGGGAACCAAAGAGAAAAGACAGTACACAGTGTCCCTCTTCTGAAGGAACTTACAGTGTTAAAGGGGAAAAAAGACTTCTCGATAAAGAATTCACCTGAAAGATGTTAAGTGTGAGCAGTATCCACAGGTTCTGTAAGAGCATGGCAAAGAGAAGAGAGAAGCCTGGTTGCCTGTCATCAGTGATTTTCCATCACCACAATTGTTTCCTGAAGCATCACTAGTAGTTTGCAAAAACAAAACCAAACAAAACCCCACCAACATTTGTGGAACATTTCCTTTTGTTACAGTTTAGAATTGATTCAGGTTTATTTTTGTATCTTTACTTGGACTTGCTTGCTTTCTGATGTTTTCTTGGATGTAACAAATGAGGAGGTGTTTGAGCTAACGGGAAGGTATTGCACAGAATCTTTGCTCATCCTTCTTAATCTTTGATAGTGCCAGAACAAAGTACTCTAATAGCTGAGAGGAAGAAGAAAAACCATAGCATTTCAAAGTTGAGATTTAACTTTTCTTTTCCTTTTATTTTTGCCTATGATACATATTTTATAAAGAGATCTTTTTATTACAAAACAAGAAAGAAAAAAAGAAAACACATATTGTGCTTATATTTTCTTTAATCCTTGAAAAAATGAAAAACGTGTGTGTACGCATGTTATTAAACTTTAATTTGTTTTTCTCCTTCTAATCTGTCTCATGTCAATTCCATTATTAGGCTATTAATAAAAGAATGTCCAGCCTAAGAAAAAGTCTTATAAGAGTTTATTTGAGTCAAACTGATGACAATTGCTGAGAAGCAAAATCTCAATGGATTGAGAAAATGCTCCAGAAAATGGCACTTATGTAGCTTATTTTATATGTTAGAATCAAAGGAGGAGATGTAAGGAGAGTTACATGAAATCCACTGGCGGTAGATTATGGGGGTGGGAGAAAGCAAAGTGGGGAAATCTCTGGTATTGGATGAAAAGCAAAATGGAAAAACACATACTTCTTTCATACTGGTGGGCACAGGACAGTTAACAATTATAGTACACAGAGATCGTACGTGGGCAAGAAGATAATAAGGTCTCTTGCTCCTGTGCCAGCAGTTGTTGCCTTCTAGGTTTCTGAAAAATTATTCTGACATTTCAAAGGTATGTTATCATAGACATGCACAGACAATTTCAAAGGTAAAGACTGACCTTTGTCAAGGAAGCTACAGGCCTACGACCTGATTATGCACCATGACCCACTTTTAGTTAGGAATTTTTAGGTTCAGGCCATCCTGTGTGGTTATTTCCAGTCTCTGAGTTTGTAAGGTCTGTCATGTGTCCCATGAGCTTGTCATGTTTAGTATGTGGCCCCTTTTTCTTACACAAGACTAGCCAAAAGAACTTACTTACAAGAGTAGAAGTAAAATTACTTTTCTGTCTCCCCAAACCTCCTGTATACATGGGACAGAGACTCAGGAAAATTGAGTGACTGGTCAAGATGTCAGAAGCTATCACGTTAATTATTACCTTCAGCTAAAGACAAAAGATGTTGGGTGTGGAGTGTCAATTGTGGGAGGTTATCACAAAAGCACACTAAACATGGATTATGTTGTTATATAGATTTAAGTCCCTGCCTTTTCCATTGTTAAATTACTAGAGATTAATAGCTATTCTCCTCTTCCTGTTACAGTGAGGGATATACCCTTACAAATAGAGATTTTCCTTACAGATATAAATGTCCTTTTATAAAGGGTAACTTCTATTTGGTTTTTAAGAGCTTCTCCCATGTCTGCTGTTTCTTAAAACTCACCAGCCTAAAACAATTGATCTCCCAAAGAGGCATTTTGGGGTGGAAAACTCTGCTCTCCTCTAGCAGCCAATTGCATCTGATTTAAGTTTCTGCCTTTAAAATTTGAGTTGTAAAGATTAGTACAGACTTGGGGGAGCAAAATAGTAGTTGAAGTTTAGAAAATAGAAGAGTTGGAAATACCTCTGAAATTGATGAAAAGTTAAGTATGTCTTATGATGGTTAGTTTTATGTGTTAACTTGACTGGATAAGGGATACTTGGTAAAACATTATTTATGGGCGTATCTGTGAGGGTGTTGCTGGACCAGATTAGAATTCAACTTGGTGAATAAGGTAAAGCAGACAGCCCTCCCAAATGTGTTTAGACAACATCCAATTTTTTGAGGGCATGAAGAGAACAAAAGGTGGACCTAGAACAAATTTTCTCTCTCTGCTTAAGTTGAAACATCCTTCCTCTCCTGCCCTTGGATATTGTTTCTCCTAATTCTTGGGCTTCCAAACTCAGATTGGGACTTATACCAACAGCCAGTAGCTTTAGTGTTTGCATTACTATAGCTTTGTAGTATAGTTTGAAATCAGGAAGTATGTTGCCTCTATCTTTGTTCTTCTATCTCAGGATTGCTTTGGCTACAAGGACTGACAATCAACTTTGTGAACTTGTTGTACCAATGTTCCTAACATTTTTTGGTATCAGAGGGATTATTCATGATGAATTTGTATCAACTGGACAAACGGTTAACCAAGTTTATTATTTGGAAGTGCTGAAAAGGCTGCGTGAAAAAGGTAGATGACCTGAACTTTTCACCAACAATTCCTGGCTCTTGCATCATGGCAATGCACCCACTCCCACGGCATTGTCTGTGAGGGAGTTTTTATCCAGTAAACAAATAACTGTATTGGAACACCCTCTCTACTCACCTGATCTAGCCCCCCAATGGCTTCTTTCTTTGCCAGAAAATAAAAGAAATATTGAAAGGAAGATATTTGGATGACATTCAGGACATCAAGAGTAATACAATGACAGCTCTGATGGCCATTCCAGAAAGAGTTCCAGAATTGCTTTGAAGGGTGGACTAGGCGCTGGCATCAGTGCATAGCTTCCCAAGGAGAGGATTTTGAAGGTGACCATAGTGATATTCAGCAATGAAGTATGTAGCACTTTTTCTAGGATCAGTTCGTGAACTAAATTGTCTGATCTCATATACAAGGTCTTTTGTGGCTCCATACAAATTTTAGGATAGTATTTTCTGTTTTTGTTAAAAATATCATTGGAATTTTGATAGGGTTTGCATTGAATCTGTAGATAGCTTTGGGTAGTATGGACATTTTAACATTATTAAATTTTTTTTGATCCATGAACAGAACTGGAATATCTTTCCATTTATTTGTGTCTTCTTTGATGTCTTTTATCAGTGTCTTACAATTTCCAGTGTACAGATCTTTCACCACTTTAGTTAAATTTATTGTGAAGTGTTTTCTACGGTATTGTGAAATTGTTTTCTTTATTTCTGAATAGACACTATTTTTTTCTCCCCAAAGAAGACATACAAATGACAAACAAGTACATGAAAAGATGCTATCCCTCACCAATCTTCAAGGGAATACAAATCAAAACCACAATGATATCACTTCACACCTGTCAGGATGGCTATCATCAATGAATCAACAAAAAAGTATTGGTGAGGAGGTGGAGAAAAGGGAACCCTGAGCACTGTTGGTGGGAATGTAAATTGGTTCAGACACTATGGAAAACAGTGTGGAGGTTCCTCACATAATAAAAAGTAGAACTACTATTTGATGCAGCAATCTGACTTCTGGGGATATTTCCAAAAAAAATGAAATCATTATCATAAGAAGATATGAGCGAGGGTGGACAATTAAGTTAGTGAACTCATCCTAAAAAAGCACTACATACCTCACTGCTGAATATCACAATGGTCACCTTTGAAGGACTCCCCTTGGGAAGCTATACACTGACACCAGCCCCTAGTCCACCCTTCAAAGCAATTTTGGAACTCTTTTTCTGGAATGGTCATCAGAGCTGTCATTGTATTAAACTCGATGTCCTGAATGTCACCCAAATGTCTTCCTTTCAATATTTCCTTTATCTTTGGGTAAAGAAAGAAGTTATTGGGGGCCAGATCAGGTGAGTAGGGAGGGTGTTCCAATACAGTTATTTGTTTACTGGCTAAAAACTCCCTCACAGACAGTGCCGTGTGAGCTGGTGCATTGTCGTGATGCAAGAGCCAGGAATTGTTGGTGAAAAGTTCAGGTCGTCTAACTTTTTCACGCAGCCTTTTCAGCACTTCCAAATAGTAAACTTGGTTAACTGTCCAGTTGGTACAAATTCATCATGAATAATCCCTCTGATATCAAAAAAGGTTAGCAACATTTGTGCAAGAAGATCGCAAACTTAATTGTCAGACCTTGTGTATCCATGTCCATGTTCATTGCAGCATTATTTATAATAATCAAGGTATTGAAACAATGTGTCTGTCACTGGATGAATGGATAAAGATGTGAATGTTATTCAATCGTGGGAAAAAAAAAGTATTCTGCCATTTGCAGCTACCTGGATAGACCTTGGGTGCTTTATGCAGGGTGAAATATGTCAGACAGAGAAAGAAAAATATTGTGTAATACCATGTATATGTGGAATCTAAAAATGCTGAACTCGTAGAATAGAATTGTGTTTCCCAGAAGCATGGGGGTGGGGAAAATGGGGAGAAGCTGGTCAAAGCATACAAACTCCCAGTTATAAAATGAATAAGTTCTAGGAGCTAATGTACAGCATGGTGATTATATTGTAGTTCACAATATTGAATTGCACATGTGATAGTTGCTAAGAGAGTGTATCTTAGATGTCTTGCCATAAAAATAAATGGTAACTATGTGACATGACTGAGGTTTTAGCTAATGCTAAGGCGGTAATTGTTTTGCAACACAGTGTATGAATTCAACATGTTGTACACCTTAAACTTATAGAATGTTATATGTCAATTACATCTCAATAAAGTTAAAAAACTCATTTTTTATATTCTAAACATTTGTCATTCCCTTTTTCTACACACACACACACACACACACACACATGAAACTGCCACAGATACTATATAGAAGGCCTGAATACATAAGAATACCCTGATTATATATCCTTGAAAATAACAAAAAACTTTTAACTAATTATTCCATAGGATGATATAGAATTATTGAGAAGAAATTTCTTATTAATTTGTTCAAATCACCTTCTGTAAATTTCTGAGTGAAATTAATCTTCCTTCTGGTGTGGTCATAAATTCTCCCTATTCTTCCAAACCCGTTATATCTCATCAAGAGATAAAGGTACTTTGTGACTCTTAGTTTTCTGTTAAGTCCCTTCCTAATTTATGAACCTGTCCCCAATCCAATCTTTCTCTCTTCTGCTTTGAAACATGACTGCTTACTCAAGAGTTTTGGGTTCTATGCAGATTTTCATTTGAGAAAAAATGGAACATCCCATTGTTTTGCTATCAAAGGCCTTTATAACTGAGTTAAATATTATTAATTATAGTTGCAGGCATTTCTACCTGTGACTTTTCCAAAGGCCTTCACGTGTTGGTGAAACTAGAAAGAGACAGCAACAGCAGAGATAAAATGTGCATGGAATAAGCAGAGATCACAGAAAAGTAACATAGAGACAAAACATTTCTATAAATCATAACAAGAAGACTATGTTTAGGCAAAACAGAGTCATTCTGGGTTTTTTTATTTTTCAGTTATTCCAATTTCAGTAAAAAGGAAAAAGAAAAGAATTTTATGAGTGCATACATCAGGGAAACATACAATGCATTGCAGAATTGAGATGAGTCATGCCTTTGTTCATAGATCAGGGGAGATCAGAACGCCCGGGATCTCTCTGATGAAAGCTATTTTTCTATCATTACTTGGCCTGTTCTATTTTCCTCTACCTATGATGTGCAACTGAGTTTTAGCTTCTGTGCATATTTCTAAGAATTATAGAAAGGTAAACAACTCGCAATTAAAGATTTATACATATTCTCTATAATAAAGTGAAATTTAAATATATTTCAGGTCAATTGTGTGGGGAATTGATGTAATTTTATTGCTGAAGAATATTTCCACATGAAAAAGGAAATAAATATTTCTTTAGTCCCTAAGCCCATGTTCTTTGTATTTTTCCTCAGTCCCTTCTCAATGATTTCTTAATTCCACCAAATTTGCCATTTTTAAAATTCAGCTTTGCCATTTTGTCCTTTACTGCTCCTCTCCTTTTCTGTATTAGAATCCTTCCCATTCTCTTGCTCTTTCTGAATGTTGATCTTGTATTTGAGCCAGAAATATCCCTATCATTTCCAAATTTCTCTGAAGAGAATCTAGATTTTGTGGAACGTAAAGGTTACATAATTTGGAGTGAGGACACTCTTTAAGAAATGCTATATAAATGTGTCATAACCAGACAGGGATTTGGAAGAAACCTGTGCAACAGAAGGGTCCTGAAGGTTGAATTCATGGTAAGCCTTCCCATAATTATTAATCCATCCCACACCCATGCTTCCTTTCCATTGATCTCTCATTATTTATTTACCGGAGAACAAAATACAACAGGGTGTTGGCTATTCTTGTTTAGTGCCCTATTTTCACCAACTATGAGGCAGCCAGTTGTGTAAAGAAGCAGCTGAGGACTTGGTAGAAACTCGCAGAGATAAAATTCTTATCAATATACAGCTGTCTATGAACAAAATCAAAACTAGGTGAGGGGCCGGCCAAGTGGCTCAGTTGGTTACGAGCTCACTCAATAGTGTGAGCTGAGCTCTGAGCAACAGCAGTTCAATGCCCAGCCGGAGCTGAGCTGCCGCTGAGCTGCCAACAGGTGGCAGGATGGCTCAGCTTAAATAAAAAAGAAAAGAAAAGAAAAGAAAAGAAAAGAAAAGAAAAAATACCTAGGTGAGATTTTGAGCTAGGTAGACAATAGTTTAGCAATCCAAGTGACAACAGTTTAGCAATGCAAGTTTCACTTTGGAAGAGAAGGAGCTGAAGACAGAGAGAAAGACGGTTGATATACAGGAAATCTGTTTTGCATTTCTTATGTTGAAAACTAATATATAAATGCCAAAGGAATATTGGAAGCAGTTGTCAATAGTGAGTTAAGAGATATACCAACTTAGTTATTTATAAGTAGTTAATCTTTAACACTCCTATTCATACTGCTAGAAAAGCAGTATGAAGTGATTTAAAAAACCCCACAAGGGCCTGCCAAGTGGCGCAGTGGTTAAGCGCTGGCTTGGGAAGCCAGCAGCTCCAGTTCAGGTCCCACATATGAGGGCCAGTGACACTGTCCTCAAAAAAAAACAAAAAAAAAAACCACAAAAGTGCAGGCTTTGAAATTCAATTGACCTCGATGAAAACCTTGAGTCTGACACTAGCTGAGATTCTAACAACTCTGAGTCTCCGTTGCATCAAATATGGAGAGAAGAATGCCCAAGTTGTAGTAAGGATTCATTATCATATTTGTGTGTATATATAAATAATAATGGATAAATCATAATCATCATTACTAAATATATGTTTATATTATATATATATGTATATCATGATAGGTATATATACACATATAATGGATACAATTGGCATTGAAATAGGAATTACAGATTAAATGTGTAGAAAGATCTATATTTAAGGCACAACAACAAACATACTATTTAAATGCTTTTCACAGTAATCTTCTATGTGCAGAGTATTTTTCCAAAAGGATTTTGCATTTATCATAATTTTGATAATTACTATAAGTAGCTGTGGATTAGCAAATATATATTTCTTTCACTTCTTGCATTCCAAACCTTGAACCAGAGAACCACACTCTATTACTGTTTCTTCAAAAGTTGCATATAAACAACTATAAATTAAGCTGATATCCATATTAAGCATTTAGATGTATAAAAAACATTATCAACATGACAAATTATTTCCATCCTCATAAGCATTTTTCTGTTTAAAGTCGTAAGGCAGCTTGAGCAAAAACTTAGTTGAGCTAGATGAGGTCAAAAGGGAATTTATTAGAAATCATATTGAAACGATAGTCTGAACCAAAGGACATGCAGAACTAAGAGATATTTTTAGAGAATCATTTCTCAGCACAAGCCAAATTCAAGACTGTTTCCAAAATTTACTTTATTCTACTACAAATAAATAATTTTATATATGTAATATTAATTTTTAAATTGTGGTGTAATGTGCATGCAAAACATTCAGTCTTTTAAAACTATATAGTTCAATGAGATTTGATAAATATAGGGTTGTCAGAAAAATCATGATGTATTTTTTCCTATGTTTTTCTTTGCAAAAATGCGTCATGACTTTTCTGACAACCCAATATAAACACCCATTTAAACCACTATCCTAATGAAGTTAACGAACAGTTCAATCATTCCAGAAATTTCCCTCATTCACCATTCTAAGAAATCTCCCAGTCTAGATAGAGGCAAACTCTGTTCTTATTTCTTATCATGACTTATTTTTTCCTGTTCTAGAAATTCATGCGACAGAAAACATACTCATGTACTCTTGTGTCTGATTTTTTTTTTTGATCAACATTGTGTTTTTGAGACTCTTCTATATCGTTGTGAGCATTAGAAGTTCAAATCATTTTATACCTTTATAGCAGTGCCTTGAATAAATATAGTACAATACTGATAAACCTTTGAATTGTTCCCAAGTTTTGCTAAAATGATTAAAGCTGTTATGAACATCCTGTCGCATGAATTCTTGTTGCTATATATTTTTTAATTCTCTTAGTTCTCTAAGAATACAATTGCCCAGTTACTATGCTTCCAAACTGATATTGTGATTTTTCTTTTGTTTCATTCTGTGACTAAGAAACTGTCAATATTTTCAAAGAAAAGGCAAACCAGTGGGTCAACAGTCTCTCTCACACACTGTTGCTGAAAGTTGAAAACGGAATGAGTGATATGGAGGTAAATGGGCAACTTCTAACAAAATCAGATGCTTTTTGCACATTATTTTATATTTGTGAACATGTAATCTTAGATTACTAGAAATGTGATTAGATTGAAGGAAAGATGCTTATGAAGAAATTAGGAGACTTATCCAACCTTAAATCAAGACTTACTCTAAAGCTTTATTAATTAAAATTATGTTATACTGGTACAGAAATTATGTAATATGGCCAAGAAATCAAGGCCAAGACTTGGAAGGGCAGCAATGGAAGAAATAGGAACGATCATCAAGAGCAAAGAAATAGCATTAGAGACCAAGGCTAAAATCATCCACACTATCGTATTCCCAATGACTATGTATGGATGTGAAAGCTTGATAGTGAAGAAGTTTGATAAGAAAAAAAGTGATTTGTTTCAAATATGGTGTTGGAGAGCTCTATGGCTACTCTGGACCACCAGAAAGACAAACAAATGGGTCCTAGAGCAAATTAAGCCTGAAATATCACTCACTGGAAGCAAAAATGACAAAACGGAAGCTGTCCTACTTCAGGCACATCACGAGAAGGCAGTGTTCTTTGGAAAAGACAATAATTCTGGGACAAATAGAAGGCAGCAGGAAAACAGGAAGTCCAAATATCAGATGGACTGACTCCATAAAAGAAGCTATGGACATGAATCTACAGTAGCTGAGCAGGGCTATTGAAGACAGGGCATTGTGCACATCACTAACTTATAGGGTTGCCAGGAGTCGAAGCTGATTCAATGGCAGCTAACAACGTTGGTACAGATATATACAGACCTAAAGAACAGAGATAAAAATACTAACCTGGATGAGTCAGTTGATTTATGACAAAGATTGCACTCTATCCATGGGTGGAAATATGACTATTCAGGAAATGGAGCCGAACTGATTCGAAAAGATATATGCACTCCTAAGTTCAGTGCAGTGTTATTTACAATAGCCATGATATGGAACCAACTGCATCATCAATAGACAATCGCATAAAGAAGAGGTGGTACATATATACGATGGAATAGTACTCAACTATAAAAAAGAATGAAATGTTACCACTTGCAACAACATGGATGGACCTAGAGGGTATTGTGCTAAGTGAAATAAGTCAGACAGAGAAAGACAAATAACATATGGTCTCACGTATATGTATGTGGAATCTAAAGAACAAAATAAACAAAGAAACAAAACAGAAAAAAAAGAAATGGTGTTGAGATAATAAGGGACTCATAAGATAAAAATAAATTTAATTCTCATCTCATACTATACACACAAAAAGTCAATTCCAGATGTATGAAAGACTGAAATGAGAAAAACAAAGTTTAAAGGATTTAAAAGATAAATTTGAAAATGTTATTGAGGACATCATGGTATACAAGACATAAAAAACATAAATCATAGAAAGATGAGTAACTACCACTACTTTAACTCAAGAAGTTCAGTTCATTATCAAGAAATGAAAATATAATTCACAGACTGGGTTTGGATAGTTGCAAGATATATAACCAACAAAAATTAATATCTAGACAATATATTTTTAAAATCTTAAGAATCAATGAGAACTGAAACTATTAATTAGAAAAAATAATTAAAAGTCAAGAACAATTATTTTATACATGGAAACATCCAATTACCTATGAAGAGATACTTAATTTCATTAATAATAATGAAATCAAAATTAAAGCCACAATTCAGGACCATTTTAGACTCATCAAATACTCAAATATGGAGAAAATATGATAATAACAAGAGATGACAAGAATGAAGACCCGGAGAAACAGGTTAGCTCAGTTGGTTAGAACGTGGTGCTGATAACACCAACGTTGCCGGTTCGATCCCCTCATGGGCCACTGTGAGCTGCTCCCTCCTTAAAAGAGTCAACTATGCCATTGTAGCATGAAAGCAATGTGTAACCAATGACCATGGATGTTCCCCAATATAGAAATAACAATAAAAAAAATTACATAAAAAAATGAAGACTAGTGGGAATGCTTATAAGCTGCTATTGAGAAAGCATGTTAGTTGTCATTAGGTTCTGCTGAGAGTGTCAGAAAACCTAAACTATCAGGGACTTAACCTAAATAGTGGCTTATTTCTTTCTCACAATAATACCAGAAATTCATCACTAACATGGAGTCCTATTATCATCTGGGACCCAGGCTCTTCTTTTCTTTCTTTTCTCTTTTTTTGGTCTGTTTGATCCCATCATTCTCAAGGCATGGTTATTCTCTCATTATCTAAGATTCCTCCCCCTCCAGCCTTCTTATCTTCATTCTAACCAGGAGGAAAGAATGAGAATGAGAATAGTATACTTTCCTCTTTCAAGATTGCATACCACCTCTGCCTACATTCTATTGGCCAGAACTCAGCCACTGATCCGAAAGGCAGACTGGGGAATAAGGATTGGATATCCTTACTAGCCTCAGACAGGAAAATTTTACTGTCATTTCAGAAAACAAGTTTATATTATCTGACAAATGGAAGAAACATAAATAAACCTTACAAACCAAAAATCACACCTCGATATATACCCTAGAGACACACGTGTTTACAAAGAGACACAAGCAAGGGTGTTCAAAGCAGCATTTCCAAGAAAAGAAAAAGAAAAAATATCCATAAGTGTCCATTAATTGAAGGACAGATAAATAGTTGCATGTTTAATGGAATATAGTAATGGGCAGAGGAAATTTAGAAACATAATATTGAACAAAGATGTATTATATAGAAGAATGTGATCTTTCAGTGGTTATTCCATAATTGCTAAACTATGCACAGTGTATTTGTAGTTTTAAGATGATGTCTCTCAATTGGATTCACATAGGTCTCAGGATTTGGCTAAAAACTACTATTTGGTTTCGGCTTTGGTCTCAGAATTTGGCAAGCTGAAGTGCTAAATGTCCACTTCATTGTTGTCTTTAGTGTTCTTGAACTGTACTTGTTTATGAAATTACCTATTTACTTTATTCTCCTCAGTGTAACAATCAATAATGAACACAAGACATAGCCAGATTTCACTTTAATATTTGAGTAATTGCTTTCATAATAGCATAACCTGAAGCAAAAATCTTACGTGTTTTATGTATTGAAATTCTGTCACTCAGCTGATGTGTCAGTTCATACATACTTTCGCAAGAGTAAATTTAACGATGATAATGAATGGCATACAAAACGAGTTGCTAAGAATTAATTTTCAAATACTTAAAAAAGAAAAGAGATTGCCAATGTGAATATTAAGGTGGCATTAGCTAGAAAATTTTATGGCGAACACCACATCTTGTTTGAGTCAATAAATACGTATTTAAATTTAAATATTTTCAGGCAGAATCATATGTTATATTATTTGGTATACTTGCATTCATGAAGCGATAAGCTTTATGGACATTTTTAGCTTATTTAATATCAATTAGGCCATGGGTCTTCAAGTCAAAGTCCCATATCAAAATTCTTCTTATTTTGTGAGGATGAAGTAAAAGCAGAATGTTAAACTTGCCACCCCAAGTTTTCCTAAGAAAAACTCCAAAATTTTGTAGCACACATAATTACAGGATAAAAAGAGGGTAAAAAAGAAGAAAGTAGGAGATGCTCTTCCAGAAATGCTGGTTGAAAGTGCACATGTAGCATCGCCTGTGAGCAGTAGAGCAATTGCTAGAGCATTCACGTTCACTGTGCTTAAAAATGACTACTACATTTTAATTCTAATTTCATAGTAATAAGTAATTTTAAACCAACATTTCTGATTTAGTCTTATATCCCAGAGGTTCATGCCCCTGGCAAAATCTTGTTTTTAACTTTTGCATATTTGGCATTTAGCAAAAATATTTTATTATTAAGGCCCACTGCCTGGCTTCCCCCTTAAAGGGCAGTTATTATAGAAACAACAGCATTTTGTTTTATCTTTCATACCAGCCATGCCTGGTTCTAAGTGCTTAAAGAAAATCTGTCTTTGCCAGTTTAATCAGTCCTTATTCCTTTATTTTTCTTTCATTTTCCTACTGCTCCTGTGCAGATAGTAAATCTGAAGTACATATAGACGTCAAACTACTCTGGATTTCCCTTGTCTACTTGAATAAATTTGATTCTCTATGACAGAGTGTTTTAGGAACAGGTATTTTTTGTCCTCTAAACTTTTGGTATTTCAATTTCCTTTGGACCTTTCTTCACGTTAACTACCCAAAATAGCACATTTTCCTTATTTTCAGTTTCTTTTTCTTTCTAATTGTTCACTAACAAAAGTTACCATCCTTTTCTAGGTGAAAACAATCTGGGTTTAGGAGCACTTAAGCCTTGGCCCAAATTTATGTCACTAATAAATCCAGGTCTCAGTTGTGATGATGTGGTAAGGTGTTAGACTTGAGCATATGCAAAATATACTTAATTCCAACAGATTGGACTATCTAGTATTTTTCTCTTAGCCCTCAAAACATTTCAAAATGACATTAAGAGGAATTGAACTTGGGGCTTCTGAATTGGTGTTACTTACTTATGACTGACATGAAACACATGTAGGGTTGGCCTCTATCCCCTGTTAGCAGAAAGTGATTCTTTCTGCTATTGTAAGTTTAAACAGTCAGCATTCCTTCTTTCTCATGGCAGAATTTTATATAATTTCACATATTTATCCATTCATTAGTTGATGGACAATGGACACTTAGTTTATTTCCATATCCTGGCTACTGTGAATAATGCTGCAATGAACATGGGAGTGCAGATAGTTTTTTCAATATCCTGTTTTGATATCCTTTGGGTATACTCATATATCTGGAAGGGGGATTATGACACCACTTACATGTGGAATCTAAAAAAGCTGAATTTTCAGTAAGAAAAAGTAAAATACGAATTACTAGTGGCCAGGGGATGGGAAAAATTGGGAGATGCTGATCAAAGGGTACAAACTTGCAGCTAGAAGATGAGTAAGTTCTGGGAATCTACTGCACAGCATGGTAAATATAGTTAACAATGCTGTATTACATTCTTGAAATTACTAAGAGACTAGATTTTAAATGTTCTCAGCACTAAAAAAAAAAGATGATCATGTCACATGACGGAGATTTAGCTAATATTATGGTGGTAACTTATTGCAAAATATAGGTATATCTAATTAACAGGCTGCAAATCTCAAATTTACACAATGTTATATGTCAATTATATCTCAAATTAAAAAAAAAAACTCGACATGTATATCTGCCTGAGAAAACAGCAGATATTTTCTTTTCTCTTCCCTTTTACCCAATGCACAAATGCTTAGAAAGCTCAAACACTTGGAAAGCTCAGTTTGTTTTGATATAGGCCTTAACTAGGACTAAATAGCTTTCTCCTTTGATCATTTAAACCTTGTGTCAGCAGACCCTGCTTGGTTAAAAGCTAAGCCAGTGTGGGTCAGGACAAGGGCAGCCAGAGGCCCCCATTTGTTATGCTTACTAAGGCCTATCCTGCCTGATCCAGTTAAAAACCTACTGCAATATAAACTGCTGCAACCCACTAAGGTCAAAATACCACATGGCACATAAAAGCATTGAAATCTGATGCCTCCCGCCCAGGCTCTATCTGAAGTATGATTTTTTTCTTCCCCAAATATCAGGGTAAGATTTCCAGCCAAAGATCGAAGATGTCAGGATATTAGGTAGCCGATGAATAGCATCCCTCCCTATTCCTGCACCCAAGTTAGAAACTAGTTGAGAGACAGGCAAAACAAACAAACCTCAAATGGCATTATTTCATCTTTTCTTATGGCAGAATAGTATTCCATTGTGATGCAATTTTCAACAACATGGATGGATCTTGAGATTATTATGCCAAGCAAAAGAAGTCAGACAGAAAACGTCAAGAACCATATGATTTCACTGATATGTGGGATATAAAACTGAAAACAACAAAGGAACAAGACAAACAAAGGAAGAAACAAAACTCATAGACACAGACAGTAGTTAGTGGTTACCAGAGGGTAAGAGGAAGGGAGGTGGTAGATGAGGGTAAAAGGACTAAAATATATGGTGATGGAAGGAGAACTGACTCTGGGTGGTGAACACACAATGTGATACATAGATGATGTATTACAGAATTGTACACTTGCAACCTATGTAACTTTACTAACAATTGTCACCCCAATACATTTTAATTAAAAAAAACATCAAAAGGAAATTCACCAAAATACAGTTTTATTACCGATAAGGCTGCATTGGTGACAGCTATAGAATGATTCATAAAATTTTTCATGAATTAGATGAACTTAATCTTAAAGGGTCATAAAGAAGTTCAGATATGGCCAAGCCAAGCATATACATACTACTGAAGTACCTGAAACTATGAAACTACTGAGAGAAAAAATATAGGAGGAATGAGCCTCAATATTGGTATGGAATGGTTTTTGGGATTTGACACCAAAAGCATAGGCAACAAAAGCAAAAATAAACGAATGTAATTGCGTTACGACTAAAAAGTTTCTGCACAGCAAAGGAAACAATAAGCAAAATGAAAAGGCAACCTACAGAATGGGAGAAAATATTTGTAAACCACATATCTGACAAGGGGCTAATATCCAAAATATATAAGGAATTCTTACAACTCAACAGGAAAAAACAAAACAACAACAAAAAATAGATAATCTGATTTAAAAAAAAGGACAAAGGGCCTGAATAGATATTTTTCCAAAGACACACAAATGGCCGATAGGTATGTTTTTCAACATCATTAATCATCAAGGAAATGCAAATCAAAACTACAATGAGATCATCTCATATACCTGTTAGAATTGCTATCACCAAAAAGACAAACAATAACAAGTGTTGACGAGGATGTGGAGAAAAGGGAACCCTTATACACAGCTGGTGGGGATGTAAATTGATACAGCCAGTATGGACAACAGTATGGAAGTGCTCAAAAAATTAAAAAGAGATCTACCATATGATCCAACAATCCCACTTGTGGGTATACATATCCAAAGGAAATAAAATCACTATCCTGAAGAGATATGTGCACTTCCATGTTTATTGCCGCATTATTCACAATAGCCAAAATATGGAAACAATGTAAATGTCAAATGAATGGATAAAGAAAATGTGTTGTCTATATCCAACAGAATATTATTCAGCCATAAAAAAGAAGGAAATCCTGCCATTTGTGACAACATGGATAAACTTGAAGTACATATGCTAATTAAAATAACCAGACAGAGAAAGACAAATATCGGACGTTACCACTTATATATGGAATCTAAAAAAAAAAAACTGAACTCAGTACAGAGTAAAATGGTGGTTACCAGGGTCTGAGACTGGGGTGTGGGGGGAAATTGGAAATAAAAAACAAAAAAGAGAAAGTAAATGGTAGTTGCCAGTGGCTGGAGGAAAGGTTATGAGAATTTATTGTTTAATGGATACAGAGTTTTAGTTTTACAAGATATTATGATAGCTAATTTTGTTATGTGGTATTTTACCACAATTTTAAAAATTGGAAAAAAAGAGAAATGCAAATTGAAAACTTCCCAGATGAAATTGCAATTTTATATTTATTATGAAATATATTTTTCTGACTATTAATTATATTCATAGGTGCAGTAAATAACTATGGCCCTTAGATTTTGACAGCATGAACACTACTTTAAATGCTGCTATGAAAAGAAAAAGACACTGGTAAATTACAATTTTTTAGAAATCTGAAAAAGAGGATAAAAATATCTCAGTTGGAAAAATATTGCATGTAATTTTAATGAAGAAAACCCATTTTTAGAATAGTATATTTGGAAAACTGGACATTTTCTTAAATAGCTTACGGGATAGTGATATTCGGCCAATTTGTCTACCCAAACCCTCACCTCCCTTTGTTTCAGCAATACTCACCTCTGTCATTTCCTCAAATAGGTCCAGGTTCTGTTTGCCTTTCCCTCCATCTGAAATTTTCTTTTTCCTTTTTTTTCCTGAAAAGTTCTTCTGCTTCCTTCAAGTCATAGTGAGTTACTCAGAACCTGTATTATCAATTTTTAATATGAAAAAAGAACAAAATAAAAATATGAAAAATACTAAAATGTAATGAACAAACAAGGATACATCTACAGCAAGTGTAGTAAACTTTTAATATCTTTATTATATAAAAATATATAAATATAAATGGAGTTATATAAAACTGTAAGAAGCACTAAGTCCCTTAATTTAAAAACGATTATAAACAGGAAAGTCACCTAAAAAAATATGCAATGACTAATAAATAAGAAAACTATTCAGTCTTGTTATTAATAAAGATACATATATTAAAGATCAATGAAATTCCAGTTTTTGTCTATTAAATTAACAAATAATTTATAAGATGATGTTAATGCTGATGAGAGTACAATGAGAAAGACATTTTTATGCACTTAGTGGGAATATAAGAGACTGATAAAAGCAATTTACTAATGTACATCAAGTATCTTAAATACAAATATATATCCTAACCTGTGTTTCAGTTATTTGAATTTCAAGAATCTGTTCCAAAAGAAAAATATACAAATGAACAGAGCACTATTTATAATAGTGAAAAATTGGAAATCGTCTCAATGGATAGTCTTCATAGTCACAAAGCAGAATCTGTACAAAAATCCAGTTTTCTGAAAATCTTACATTTTAGAACAAATGAAATAACGGGATGTTGGGGCAACTTTCATCCAGATTGAATTTTTAGTATATGGGTTACCAAGTATTCAAAATATTGTAACTGCTAATTATAGAAATTCTGGTGGTGGGTGATCCTTGAATTATCAAAAAAAATAAAAGATTTTACTAGTTAATGGGTTTTCTAGAGTGAATTTAGGTATAATTTCAGGAAATGCAAAAACATTGGTTAATTTTCCAACAGTCTGACAGCTTTTCTAGAAGTCAATATCAAAATATAAGAGGGTGGAGAATTTTCTTCAATCTCTTTTTAATATCAATATAAATGGTTAGAGTGATTAATATTTTATGGGCAGAAAGAAAGCAATATAAATTGTAACTAATTTATGGGTTATTAGATCTAGTCATTGATATTTTATATGAATAGGCCAATGCAATTTACTCTGAGCAATTATTTTTCTGTAGAAATGAAATACCTTGCATTTGGAAAAAAGCTTAATAATTACCACACAGTTAACTAACTGTATGTACATACTCTAACCACAGAAAGATTAAGGTAAACTTATAAGATACATATAATTCTTATTCCACAACCTTGGGTAGACAATGTCTTTATTTTCTTAGAACTCAAATGAAATCCAACTTTTCATTCCCCATCCTAAGGTGCTGCCTGTAAATGCAACCTCAGTCAGTACTGGGAATCCCTAAAACCTTACCCCTTCCATGGCTGCTCCCAACATGGCATCGTATGAAGTCTCCAGAAGGACATTAAGGAAAGTCTCTCTGTTTATTGGTCCACATGCTGAGGTGCCCACAGTCCAAGTCAGCGTGGCCTCTTGGTGTTGTATAGCTTCACTGTGTTTGGCACTTACAATGTGCTAAGTTTGATAAAAGCTATCGCCTGAGCTCAGGGGTCAGCCTCCCTATTTGCATCAGGTGGTCATTTTCCTTCAAGAGAAGGAAAAATGCAATTAATGAGTCCCACTACTCAAACACCCTATCAACTCTATTTCCTTCCTGCATGCCCTTTAGCTACTTTCAAAATTATCATCTTTCTTTCCTTTTTTCAAGGATTGTAGTCTTCAGAAAAACAAAAGTCCAGAAGATTGTTGTGTTTCCTGTCTGTACAAACCTACCATGAGGTAAGGAAGAACCAAAGACTGCTTTTTTTTTTTTTTTTACAATAGAGAGGGAGTAAAATATAAAGAGAAGAGAAGAAAGCATAAACTAATAACTTAATAGCTTTAACAAATGTTATTTCTATGGATGTTTTTGTTTGAGTGCAGTATGTTTATTTTGTGTATTATCAGCTTGAATGAAAAAAATTCTTATATAACTGAAAAAAATGACGATTTTTTCCCAAAACTTTAAGTTTTTAGATTATGTATAAAAAAATAGCAGTCGCTCTGGAAGTCTGTAATAAATACAGTATCCAATGTGTTTCCTAGAAGATGAAATGATGTCCAACGATATCTTTACTTATAAGTAAAACAAGTATAGTTATTTCCTCAGTTCTGGAATTGTCCTCCCCACCACCCTTCATCTGATTTTCTCCCTTGCTAGGACATTAACAAAGTAGCTTTACACACTCATTTCTGTGGCACTGTGTGTGCCTGGCTCACTCTGTCCACCAATAAGTAAAATGCCACAGATTCTATTCCCAAAAGGGACCAGTTAATCATTCTGTCTCCATTGCCACAGACTGTACCATTCTCCCCAATCAGATATTCCATAGTCAGCATCACTGGTCAGAAGAGGGACTGGACCAGATAAGAAGATGAAACAGAACAGGAGATAAAAATCCCTCCAGCATCATGCATTTCCCAGTAGTGAAGAGTTGGTATAATTTCGAGGACAGAGCTCCGTTTTCACGACTCCCAGTGTAGATCATGTCAGTCAATCCAAGGTAAGTGTCTCAATAGTATTCCAGAAAAAGACTTCTGGAAGTAAAAATTTGCAGTTCTATTTTGGAGTTTCTTTTGCATTTATACCAAAACCCAGATACTAAAGTGACAGAAACAATTCAGACTCTGGGGGTTGAGGTTCCAGTAAATGATACAGTAGGAAAATCAAGAGTCGTGCTGTGAAGCTTTTGGTTCAACAGTAGCAATGTTGAAATTCTTTTCCCATCTCTCCACAAAGAGAGGAGATAGGAGTCTAGGTCCTCTCTAGTCCCACAACTAGTCGTGGAAAACATCATTATATGTCCAGGGAAAGTATTCCCTGAGTCACTTTCCCTCTCTGAGCCACACACAAATTTCAGTTATAAATGCAAGTGACTAAATCCACCTGGTTGTCATTTTTAGGGAGATGATGATGGTGGACAATTACTACGGGAAGATCCCCAAATATCACCTGGGAAATACTTGTATATCTTGGGCTATTTCTTATCACTAATAACCACTCATTCTTTCTCAATTGTGTGGTCCCAAAATTAGCACTGTTAAATGTGTGCTTTATTGTCTTTGAAATTAATACTCATTAAATTTGATATTTAAATGCAATGGAATGAAAGCACTGCCAAAAACTAGACAAAAAAAAGCAAAAAATGAAACAGCAACAAAGAAGAAAAACAAAAGCCCTATCTTTAATGCTAGTAGCAGCTTTGTGTCTTTTTCTCTCAGACATAATGGCTCCTGTGTTATCCATTTCCAAGATGCTTCACCACATGGCTGTATGCCTGTTCAGCCCCCTGCATTGGCCAGATTCATTAGTGTCACCTGAAATTTCCCCCGTGGTAGCCAGTGACAGATTGGGCGGGTAGTGTACAGTTGCTCTAATCACTGGGAGAAACACATGAAATCAATCGTGTGCTAAAACAGATCTTCCAAAAAATATTTTTCTATTGAAATTAACTGTAAAAAAAGGAAACTAGCCAAATCTTTGGTTAGTTTATAAAAGCTGAAGTTAATTTTTTAAAAATCTTTACTGGAGAACAATGTGTTTTGGGGGAGAACAATGTATTTTTTCCAGGACCCATCAACTCCAAGTCAAGTTGTTTGCCTTCAACCTTAGTTGTGGAGGGCGCAGCTCAGCTCCAAGTCCAGACACTGTTTTCAATCTAGTTGCAGGGGAGCAGCGCATTCCATGTGGGAGTCAATCTGGCAACCTTGTTGTTAGGAGGATGCGCTCTCACCAACCGAGCCATCCAGCCGCCATGAAGTTAATTGTAATGCAAACAAAATAAACACCCTTCACAGGTAGATATTATAATATAATAAATCATTTATGTCACCTAATACAGGTTGGAGAATGGTCAGAAATTAGGCCTAAGGCAGTTTTATTTCACTGTTGATGGTGAGATGTTTGGGGCAAACTAGCTCGCAAATCTCAAAACTTATACATTAATGAACAGGTTATATATAGCTACTACAACACAAGAACATGATGCTTTTCAATGGAATGAGGTAGGATACAAGAAATGATTATATCCTCGCTCACAGACACACTCACACTTGCATTTAAAAATCCCCATTGGGGTGGTATATGCAGTTCTAATAAGTAATTAAGGAATAATGAAGCTTTAAATCCAGAGTATAAGACTAGTACCCATAGGGATTTGGCAGGGCCAGACACAGCCAAGAGGCCATGGGTTATTAAAGGTCTGGCTCTGTGTGATTAGAGTAGATACATGCAGTCACATTGCCTGTCATCATTATAAAGTGACATCAGAGATTAGGGATTGGGTTTGTGGCAAAGGAAAATGCATTTCTAAAAACTGCAAGTCCATTATCATTTCTTTGGGAATTTGTGAACTTTTATATAGCACACAGAGAGAAATCATTTCTATTTTGCCCCTTGAAAAATCTTCAGTCCCTCATCACATTTCCATGAGCACTTATTCAGAAGCTCTCTTGCAAAAAAAATTTCAGGTTCCTTCTATATCACAGTATCTGCCCAAAATCAAAAAGTTCCATTTAAAATGAGGCAATGGTTCATGCCACTTCTTATTCACAATGAAATGCACACACATGCAAGGAACTGAATATAGAAGAGAATGTGTTGAACTTTGTCAATTTCAATTAGCCTTTGAAATTTGAGGGTTTTAAATCAACTAAAAATACATAGTTTATGTCTTTCTCTCCTCAAAAAATATGGAAAAAGAAATCAAACTTATAATCTTCTCTTTCAAACAAGCTTCTCCGTCTCTACTTGTATAAGGCCCAGACCTACAATTCTCCCAATTACACAAGCTCAAGAACTCAGAGTCATCTTTCATTTTTCAGATTGGTCAGGCACTAGGCTGGGATCCGGATAGACACACTAAAGATTTCTTTCCTTCCCTCAAATAAACCCACACTTTGGTGGACAGTCACCAGATGGCCTCCCGTGATTCTCTCCTCCTGGCATCCACAACCTTGTATACTCCTCTTCCATTTTGAATTGGGGCCGACCTATGCAACCAGTAGGATATTGTAAAAGTGACAGTGTGAGACTTCTGAAGGTAGATTATGGAAGATATTACAGCTTCTGCCTTAGGCTCTTCAGTTACTCACTCTGGGGAAGCCAAACACCATGGTGTGAAGATATATAAGCATACTTATGGAGAAACTTCTGTGGAGAGCAACTAAAACCTCCTCCTCGCTTGAGCCACTTTGGGGATGGATGGTCCAGCCCCAGTCAAACCTTCAGATAACTATAGCCTTGACCGACATCTGCCCATAACCTCAGGAGATACCCCAATCCAGAACACTACCCTACCCCAGCCAAATCACTCTCATATTCCTGATCCTCAGGAATTGTCAGAGATAAGAAATATTTATTGTTGCTTTATGTCACTTAATTTCGGGAGTAATTTGTTACACATACCTCTTGCCACCACCCAAACAGTTGCCAAATATTAGAAATTTTATTTCCGTATCTCACATGAACAATTTTTTCACTCCCTTTGTTAGACCTCTGGCTCACAAATTTGTAATCTCTCACATATACTATCATACTTGCTTCCCAAGTGGTATGATTACCATAGCTTTTCATTTCTTCACAATATTGTCGAGTTAATATCCTGAAATGATAGCCCTGACTGTTTCATTTCCATGATCAAAAGCTCTATAAAGTTGCCCACTTATTTCCAAAACATTTCCCAGTTCTTTATCCCTGTATTTAAAGGTCTTATATTATACACAATCTTTTTTTCTGCTTAACTTACATGTTATTATGTAGTGGCCCAATGCAAGAACCAAAGTGACTGTTAAGTCCTACCTGTGTGTCTCTTCTTATGCTCTTCCCTCCACAAGCAGGCCCTCCCCATCCATTATTGGTTACCAAAGCATGGATCAAATGCTTCTTTCACAGAGCCATCCCATGTGTCCCTAATATCTCTAAGGGTTACCTTAATAGGGACAGTGTAGGGAGAGCTCCACTTTCCCTCATCTCTTTTGTTCACATTCCTTGTTTCTTCAGCATTTTGAATTGCTTTTTCTGACAGCTGTTCTCTATTTTTCATTTTAGCCCATGCTGGACCTCACCTGTTTCCCTTCATTTCCCCAGAGTATGTCATTAAAAAAACTGCTGTTTGTAGCATACTTTTACTAAAAGTTTGGGTAATGGAAGAGGATTACAGAATAGTAAGAACCACAGTTAATATTGGATAGTGCTTTTGTGAAATCATTATCAAAACTCCAACAAACACTTACATTTTCATTTTCATGAACATAAGTTCATGTTTCCTTATTAAGACTTGGTTTAACATCTTCTTTTACTGTCTCAGAATCCTTCACATTTTCATCATATCCCACCTCCTCTCTCCCTGGCTACTTGCAATATATTTTTTTCAGTTTATAACTAAGGGCAATAATAATTCAACTTTATCTTGGCTTACCTTAATAGAGTTGGACCCTTATCTCATGCCACATATAAAATTAGCTAAAGATGGGGGCCGGCCAAATGGCCCAGTTGGTTAAGAGCTCGCTCAACAGTGCAAGCTGAGCTCTGAGCAACAGCGGTTCAAGGCCAGCCCAAGCTGAGTTGCCATTGAGCTGCCAACAGGTGGCAGGATGGCTCAGCAAAAAAAAAAAAAAAATTAGCTACAGATGGATCAAATACCTACATAGAAGAGCTAACCGTATAAGAAAATATAAGGGTAAATCTTCGTGACCATTGATTTGGTGATTATTTCTTATATATGACACTCACCACTCAAAAAAACAAAGCTAAAACCAAGCAACAAAAGAAAAAATAAGTTGTACATGATTAATTTTTTAAAATTGTGCATCAAAGAACTCTATTGAGAAAGTGAAAAAACAATGCAGAGAATGGAAGAAAATGTATGCAAATCATATATCTAATAAGGATCCAGCAGAAAATGGATTATAAAACTTCTAAAACTCAACAAATAACCCAGTTATAAAATGGACAAAGAATTGAAAAGCATTTCTTCAAAGAAGATATACAAATGACCACCAAGCACATGTAAAGATATTCAACGTATTTATTCATTAGGGGAATTCAATACACACCAGAAGAGCTATAATTTTTTTTATAAAAGGAAAAAAAACAAGTGTTGGTGAGGATGTGGAGAAATTTGAACCCTGATACATTGTTTGTGAGAATGTAAAATGGTTTAGCTTCCGTATAAAACAGTTTGGCATTTCTTTAATAAGTTAAACAGAATTATTGTATGACTCAACACTCCTAGGGATATAACCCCCAAAATGAAAACAAGTGTTCAAAGAAAAACTTGGACACGAATGTTCATAGAAGCACTCTTCACAAGAGCCAAAAGGTGTAAACAGCCCAAATGGCACTCAATGGATGAATGAATAAACAAATTGTCACATAGCCATTATTATTCAGCAATTAAAAGAAATCAAGTACTGATACATGCTATAATATGGATGGACCTCGAAAACATTTTGTTAAGTGAATGGATCTTGACACAAAGGCCACATATTTTGTGATTGAATTTATATAAATTATTCATAATAAAAAAATCAATAGAGACAGAAAATAGATTGGTGGTTGTCAGGCGCTGAGGGGAACTGATAATGGGTAATGATTGTTTAGTGGGTACAACATTTTCTTTCGGAGTGATAAATATTTTCTGGAATGAGATAGTGGTGACAGTTGCACACATTGTGAATGTACTAAATGTTATTGAATTTTAATTTATTTTTTTATTTTATTTATTTATTTTTTGAGGGCAGTGTCACTGGCCCTCATATGTGGGACCTGAACCGGGGGAAACCAGCGCTTAACCACAGCGCCATTCGGCCGGCCCAAAATGTTATTGAATTTACACTTTGAAATGGTTAAAATGGTAAATGCATAAATTTTACTACATTAAAAAAAGAGAGACAGATCCTTAATATAGAAAGTGGCTTCTGTTATTTTGCCTTTAAAAGGCATGTTGCAAAAGTGAGTATGTAGCATGATAGGGCACAGATGTTTGCAAATTTAGAATATTTCTATAGTTTTAGTTAAGATAACATGAGCTGTTGTAAAAGATAAGTTTCTAAATGTCAGTGGCTTAAGGCAGTTGAAGTTAATTTGTAGCTGCTCATGTGGAATTCAAAACGTGTTTTCCCATTCTGAGCAAGAGTCAATATTCTAAACAGTGACTCAGCATCCTTCAAAATGTGAGTCTGCCCTCTTCAACATCATGATTTTTATTAAACTGCAAGGGGAAAAACAAGAAAGCACACCCATGGGAGTTTCTACGGGACTGGCCTAAAAGTGTAGCACAGTGCTTAGGATCACATTTTATTGGTCAAAATGCAGTCACATGGCCTCATCTAACTGGAATGGAGACAGGGAAATATAGTTGGTTTTTGCCCAGAAAGAAGAAAGAATAGGTTTAGTGAATACCTAGTTAATCTCTTTCACAAATATTTAAGAATGCATGAACTGGCTTTACCTCTGGGAAATGAGTTAGGGAAGAGTAGAAGGGGACTTTCACTTTTCACCCTGTAACTTTCTGTCTATTTTGAATGATTTTCAATGAGCATGACTGTTATAAGCTGAACAGTGTCACCCACCTTCAAAATTCACATGTTGAAGTACTAAACTCCAGTACCTCAGAATGTGACTGGTTTTGGAGCTAAGTCCTTGAAGAAGGTGAGTAAGGTAAAATGAGGCCATTAAAGAGGGCCCTAATCCAATCTGATTGGTGTCCTTATAAAAAGAGGAAATTTGGGCACAGAGACACCAAAGGTGAGGATACAAAGACAAAGCAACCATCTGTGAGCCAAGGAGAGAGGCCTCAAAAGAAACCAAACCTGCGAATTCCTTGATTTTGGAATTTTAGCTTCCAGCAGTGTAAAAAATACATTTTTCTTCTTTAAGCAACCCAGTCTGTAGTATTTTGTTATGGGAGCTTTAGCAAACCAATACAGTGACATATATTTATAATAAAATAAAAATTAAACGTTGATATGATTACTCAAGTTCCATTTTCAAATGTGAGAAAACAGCTTTCCCATGCCCTAATATAAAATTCTCTTTCTTTTCTGGTCAGTGCTTAAAATACTCTTTAATGGTTTTACATAAAAAGGTTTATGAGCCATAATTTTAAAACACCCAGAAAACAGTACATCACTTTCTAAGAACAATTAAGTTTCAAATTAACTAGAACATTAATTGGACTCCCTTGGATTCTGACAATGCCCATAGAATGCACTGAACTACTGTGTTCAAAATTTGCAGAGATGAAGAGTTCAATACTTTTATAATTTTATCTTTTAAATAGCCAAGTTTCTGCTTTTGACTACTTTTTCATTTTTCTAATTTTATTGTAAATACTGAATATTATTATCAGAAGTTGGAATCTTTGTGTCCTCTGTATACTATTGTTGGCTAAGCAACAGGCAAAAAAGTGGCAGTTACACATATTTATTGAGCAATCACCATGAAAAGTAAACAAGCAAGCAGGGGCAGAATATATTGTTGACACATGTGACACATACATATATGTAAATGCAGGCATTTACATTTATATATAACAAATTGCAAATTAATGCAAGTCAAATGCCATTGTGGTGTGAGTGGCAAATGCTAACGACTTTCTTTTCTGGGATATGGAGAGAACAAAGGTATTGTCCTCAGGATTTCTTTTTAAATGGCCCTGATTCTAAATTTCCTTGTCTGTTAGGAGTTGTCAAATTGGACATCCAATACAGCTCCATGCAAGATTGTTCCCTTATAGCTATCGTGAAGCAATGTGCTGATTATAGAATTCTCAATCTATATAATCCACATAGTCTGTCTCCATCCTATATTGACTTCTCTAATTTCAGCATCAATTTGAATTACTACTGTTCATATCCATGTCATGTGTAACTCTGCTATGTAACATCACACCCCCAAATTCCAACAAATACCTTGTCTGTCCATCTTGTTTGCACATATACCTCTACAGTTTGCACATACTTCCACAATTTTAGAAAGAAAAGATATTCTCTCTTGCAGTGATATGCTCAGTCATTCAAATGCCCATTTATTTGTGGTAATAACCTTTCTTTCTAAAGAAAGTGAAGAGCCTGAAACAAGGAAAGAGTGTTCTAAGGTTCAATGAACTCTTTTCAGGCTTTAGAGGTGAAACTGGGTTTAATGCATTGTAATTGAAGACATGAGTTCCTATTTATACCAGTGATACTCCTATAATTCTATAAATGTGGCCCTGTGATCGTCACCATTCTTTGAATTTAGCCCTGCATTTTTTTTTTTGAGGGCAGTGTCACTTGCCCTCATATGTGGGACCCGAACCAGGGTCGCTGGTGTCCCAAGCCAGCTCTTAACCACTGTGCCACTCGGCCGGCCCAGCCCTGCACTTTTCACATCTAATTTAAAGAATATTTTGTTTTTCTTGTGACCATTATTAGCATCCTTCTATGAACCTATCATTATGGGGATATGAGTAATCCAGGAGGTGATGTGGGCCATCAGGGAGCCCAATGGTGCTTTTTTAAAAGAGAGCTAAATTCAATTGGATTGGGTCAGAGTAGATACATAGTTTACCCACATACTCGTACATGGTTATTAACTTACGCATTGAAATTGTATTTTGTGTATATGTACATATGTGTGTATGTGTGTGCGTTTCCTCAGAAAATGAGTGATATTAAATTTGCTGATACAAATTTACTGGTTTCTAGGGTATAAAGAATGAAAAAGTTTGGAGCTTATTTGGAAAGAAGTGAACCACTGTTTATTTTTCTGGAAATGAAATCAAGGCTGCCTTCACCACATGCGGCAGCTGTCCAAGGCTGATTCACAGGGTGAAATTACCACCTGACCCTTGGAGATTCTAAGCGCATCAGCAAACAGCAGAATCTCTTCCTTTGTTGTATTCCCAGAGAGGCACTCCTTCTTCACTCCATCCCCTCACCCCTGAACACAAGCACACATGAGAAGAAAGAACTCCCAGGGTTCACCCACTCTGGCAATGTTACAAAAATCAAAATAATAGAGAATGCAATGCCCTTTCTCAAAATAAACAAAATAATCCCCTTTGCATGGAAAGGGAATTACTTAAAAACAACAACAACAAAACCAAAAACAAAAAAACAAAACCAGTTAGTAGAACACATTGAAGCACTCTACATAGTTTTATTTCTATTTGATATGTGAGATCAGTCAGAACATGAATGTTTACTGAAAATATAAAGAAATAGATGAAAAGCCTTGGCTCTGCAATTTTTTCTCAGAAGTCAGTATATCTCTCAATTTACTAGAACCAATATAATCTCATGCTCTAATTTATACAACCTACGGCCCCAGTTATGTATTATTTTGCCCATGTTTTAATAAAACCTAAAGCTCTTTTTTAATTTTAATTTATAAGTGCTTAGAAGAAATACACACCACCACTCTAAGGTGATTATTCATCATCATGAAACTACCAACTATATTATGTTGTAATAATAGCTTAACAATTAATGTTGGGGTTTTTTGGTATAAATATCGTAAGTATTTTACTAAATTCCCAAAGAATGGGAAGCAGACATTGTAGCTGCTTTTATTAATTATGTGATTTTTTAAATAATCACATGCTATTATTTTGTTGCCAGTAACTATGGGATGCATTCAGTGTGGTCAGTAGAGTTTAGATGGTTTATTACATTACAGTAACTATAGCCAGTAGAATATCTGCGTGTCAAATTCTTATTTAAAAGCATAAGATTTCTGATTTGAATGTGCTAACATAAATCAATGTGAAGTCTCCTCCATCACAGCATTCTGTGAACTAGAATATAGACAACCATCTATTTGATGGGATATCTAATCTTAATCTGGTTTATGGACACAGAGATGGGCAGAAGCCAAATCAATTAGATACAGAATTAAATATCAATACAAGCAACTCTCTTGACCTCTATTTTCATAAAATTGCCCACATCAATTAGTTTTGTTTCATATATTAAAAAGTCTATTTCGGGCCGGCTGAGTGGTGTGTTGGTTAGGATCTGGCTTGGGACGCCAGCTCTGAACAGCAGGGTCCCGGTTCGGATCCCATATATGAGGTCCAGTGACACTACCCTCTACAGCTAAGGTGGTGAACAACAGCTCCACCTGGTTGCCTCTATAGCTAGGATGGCCGGTGATGGTGTGGGCTGCAGCCTCTGCTGCAGTGGGCTGCCATAGGCTACCGTGAGTGGCCGGCAGCCAGTGTGAGCTGCCAAGAGCCGCTGTGAGCGGCCGTCCAGGGGCCGGCGAGCAACTGCCTCACCCAGGAAGAGCGCAGTGAAGATACCAAAATGGGCCAGTGAAGCAATGTCCTCCACAACTAGACTGAAGAACAAAAAAGGACCGCAACTTGTCTGTTCCCCTCCCCCAATTCCCCAACGCTGTTCCCCTCCCCCAATTCCCTAATAAAATCTTTTATGGGAATGGTTTTAAAGATTTGAAGTGCACAGAGATTCCCTTTTAGGCCTTAATACAACAAATAAAAGCTAATATAATTTTTTTATTGGTTTCAGATGTACAAAACTTCAATACTTATCATTTTCACCCCTTACAAAGTCTAATATTTTTAAAGACTTACTCCATATATTGTGTTGTCAGAAAAGTCATGACGTATTTTTTCTGTTTTTCGTTGCAAAAATGCATCATGACTTTTCCGACAACCCAATATTATGCCCATTTTAGCCATTGTATTTAGTTATACCATGAAACTAAGTGTAAAATTGTTATCTCCCTTTTCACCTAGGTTAAGTGACATGCCCAAGATTACACAGTACCAAGTCTAAATGAAGATCCTCATGCCCTAAAATACCAAGACTGGTTTTACATAACTCTAAAACAAATGAATGAGTCAGTCAACTCAATGAAATATTTAACTTTCTGTTCTCATTAAGTAGAGGTTCTAATTTTTTTTAAAACAGACTTTATTTATTTATTTTTTTTGAGGGCAGTGTCACTGGCCCTCACATGTGGGACCGAACCGGGGCTGCTGGCTTCCCAAGCCAGCGCTTAACCACCCACTCCACTCGGCCAGCCTCAGACTTTATTTTTTAGAGCAGTTTTTGATTCACAGAAAAATTGAGAGGAAGGTACAGAGAGTTTCTATTCATCCCCTGGCCCCACACATGTACAGCCTTTGCAACAACAGACATTCTGCGCAACGCTGGTACATTTGTTACAATTGATAAACTTACACTGACATGTCATTGTCACCCAAAGTCCACACTATATTAGGGTTGACTTTTGGTGTTTTAAATCCTATGGGTTTGGACACATGTATAAAGACATGTATCCATCATTACAGTATCATACAGAGTAGTTACACTGTCCTAATAATCCTGTGTGCTCTGACTATCCATCCCTCCCTCTCACTAACCTCTCTTAACCACTGATCTTTTTGCTGTCTTCAGAGCTTTGCCTTTTCCAGAATGTCATGTCATTGGAATCATACAGTATGTAGCCTGTTTGTATTGGCTTCTTTCATTTAATAACACGCATTTAACATTCATCCATGCCTTTTCATGGCTTCCTAGCTCATTTCTTTTTAGTGCTGAATAATATTCCATGTCTGGATATACCACAGTGTATTTATCCATTCACAGATTTTGTAATTTTAAACATATATATTAAGCAAAGGAATGAGGTCCTAAGTAATTCTAGAGTAAGTATACACCATTGGTTCAAGTGTACATCGTTCATGCAACTCTTCATGGCTAGTCCTGCATGGGTTTTCTCCAGCTCTCTAAAAACTCTGTGCCCATTATTTGAGCTCATGAATATAAACATACTTGCTTGCACCAGGATTCGTCCATCAAAGAATTCAATCTCTGACAGCTGTTTCAAAGGACAATTTGTGAAAAAACATAGCTGTACTTCAAGGCACCAACCCAAAGATATTATGCCATGTCTGTGTAGATCCTAGTTTTTCCTGTTATCTAGTAACCGACCACATAAAAAGAAAAATCCCTTGAAGTATATACAAAGACAAAGCTCTCCTGCATTAATTAATCATATTGTCAAGATTGTTCTTGGTTTATTGAGCACCAAAGGAAACATATCTGTCAGTTATCAAATCACTTTAATGACTGAAGGTGACAGGTTAGATAATTCAAGCCTTAAAGTTGATTTTAATAATTGATGCCCTTGTACGTTTACTTTTGCTTTGGATCACCAATGATATAATGTTCTTCTTTCAGAAAATAAATCTAAAATCATGAGCATAAATATAGCAAAGCAGAAGTACATTTCTTAGTGTTAATTTTCTTTCAGATGTTTTAGCCTTTACAGTACATATGTATGTATTCATAGAATTGATGTGGTGCCAATTGAGTGGTAGTAGTCCACCATAAAAATAACAAGACCAATTTTCTGAGGTTCTGGTTATTTTATGTTCCAAATCACAAGATTATATTTACTTTTGTTTACTGTGATAAAAGATACATAACATAAAATTTACCAGTTTAATCACTTTAAAATGTACAGATCCAGCACTAAGTACATTTACATTGCTGTATAACCATCACATACATCCATCTCCAGAATTTTTTCATCTTCTCAAACTGAAACTCTGTGCCCTTTAAACAGTAACTCCCAACCATCTCTTCCTTCCAGGCCCTGGCAAACATCATGCTACTTTCTCTCTCTATGAATCTGACTAGTCTAGAGGCCTTATATAGGTGGAATCATACAACATTTGTCCTTTGTGTTGGCTTATTGAACTTTCTGGCTTATTTAACTTAGCATAATGTTTTCAAGTCTTACCCGTGTTGGAGCATCTGCCAGAATGTTCTTCCCTTTGAAGACAGAATCTTTCACTGTATGAGTATACCACATTTTGTTTATCCATTTATCCATTAATAGGCACTTGGGTTATTTCCACCTTTTGGCTATTGTGAATAATGCTGCTATGAACATGGGTGTGCAAATATATGTCTGAGTATCTGCTTTAAATTCTTTTTTATTATATATCCAGAATTGGAGTTGTTACATCATATGGTAATTCTACGAGGTCTGACAATTAAGTTTGAGACCTTGTTGCAATGCTGTTGCTAATCTTTTTTGATATCACAGGGATTATTCATTATGAATTTGTACCAACTGGACAAATAGTTAACCAAGTTTACTGTTTTGAAGTGTTGAAAAAACTGTGAAAAAGTTAGACAACCTGAACTTTTCACCAATTCATGGCTCTTGCATCACAACAATGCACCAGCTCACACGGCACTGTCTGTGAGGGAGTTTTTAGCCAGTAAACAAATAACTGTATTGGAACACCCTCCCTACTCACCTGATCTGCCCCCCAATGACTTCTTTCTTTACCTGAAGGTAAAGGAAATATTGAAAGGAAGACATACTGATGACATTCAGGACATCAAGGGTAGTAATATGATGACAGCTCTGATGGCCGTTCCAGAAAAAGAGTTCCAAAATTGCTTTGAAGTGTGGACTAAGCACTGGTGTCAGTGCATAGCTTCCCAAGGGGAGTACTTTGAAGGTGACCATAGTGATATTCAGCAATTAGGTATGTAGCACTTTTGCTAGGATGAGTTCAAGAACTTATTTGTCCGACCTTCGTATGTTTCATGAGGAACTTTCATAATGTTTTCCACAATGGCTGCATCATTATTACAGCCCCACCAGCAATACATAAGTGTTCTAAATTCTTCATTTGCTTGCCAAAATTTTCCATTTTTAAAAATAATAGCCATCTTAATGGGTGTGAAGTCATATCTCTGTGATTTTCATGTGCATTTTCTTAATGATTAGTGATGTTGAACATTTTCATATATGATTATTGATCATTTGTATATCTTCTTTTGAGAAATGTCTATTAATTTCTGAAATAGGTTGTTTTTTATTTTTGAATTTTAGAAATTCTTCATATGTTCTGTATATTAACCTATTACCAGATATATGATTTGCAAATATTTTCTCGCACTCCATGAATTGTCTTTTCATTCTGTTATAGTGCCCTTTGACACACAAAAAGGTTTTAATTTTGATGAAATCCAAGTTATCTATTTTTTCTTTTGTTGTCTCTGTTTTACATATCATATCCAAGAAATCATTGCCAAATCCACTGCTTAGCATTTTCCCTATGTTTTCTTCGAAAAGTATTATGTATTTTCTAGCTGTTATAGGTTAGATTTTTGATCCATTTTTAGTTAATTTTTGTACATGATGTTAAGTAAGGGTCCAACTTCATTCTTTTGCAGGTGGATATCCTGTTTTCATAACATCATTTGTTGTAAAGAATGTCCTTTCCCCATTGAATGGTCTTGCTTGGTACCCTTGTCAAAAATATTTGACCATAGATGTAGGGGTTTATTTCTGGATTCTGTATTACATTCCATTGACCTGTATGCCTGTCTTTATGTTAGTAACACACTATTTTGGTTACTGTAGCTTTGTAGTTAGTTAGAAAATCAGGAAATATAAGACCACCAACTTTGTTCTTTTATCAAGATTGTTTTGGTTATTCATGGTCTCTTGAGATCCCATATGAATTTTAGGATGGATTTTTCTATTTCTGAAAATTTGTTCCTGGAATTTTGATAGAGATTGCATTGCATCCATAGCATGCTTTGGGTACAATTGATATCTTCACAATATTAAGTCTTGCAATCCATGAACACAGGATGTCTTCCCATTTATTTGCATCTTTAATTTCTTTCAGCAACATTTTATAGTTTTCAGTGTACAAGTCTTTTGTGTCTTTGTTAAGTTTATTCATAAATTTTTGTTCTTTTGGTACTCATGTTTTGATTTTGTATCCTGTAACTTGGCTGAATTCATTTACTAGTTCTAACAGTTTTTATGGAAGACTTACGGTCTTCTACATGTAAGATTATGTTATATGCAAACAGCTAATTTTACTTTTTCCTTCCAATTTGGATGACTTTTTTTTTCCTTCCTTCCTTCCTTCCTTCCTTCCTTCCTTCCTTCCTTCCTTCCTTCCTTCCTTTCTTCCTTCCTTTCTTTCTCCCTTCTTTCCTTCCTTCCTTCCTTCCCTTATTGCTCTGGTCTTTTGTTATTTTTCATCTAATTAATAATAGTGACTAAATTCACTCTTATTTTCTCAGAAGACTTGGTAATTTTAGAGAATTTTAAGTTAAATATTCAGTAAAACAACTGTGCCATTGATAGGCTTTCATATATAAATCAAATGTAAACCTCGAATTCAAAAGTTTATAATTACTTATGAAGTTTTCTTTCAATACCAAACATTTATAATTCACGATAGGAATGTTAAGAAACAGGAATAAGATCATATGCTAGTTTGCCCATTTTATGACAACCTGCAGAAGCAGATAAACCCTCATCAAAAGTTTAATTCAGGTGCATGAGAATGAGGACACTACATACACACAGACCAAGGGGGGTTTAAAAGGTTTATTACTTCTGTAACTGAGGTTTCCAGGGAGAGCAGGCAAGCCTCTCAAGCAGCTCTAAAATGGCTTGAGATCAAAGAGAAGAAGAGTGACCTGGGTGTTTATTTTGGCTAAGGAGTGGGGCCGGGATAAGAGTTCCCATGGAGGAGGGCTTTGCATGGTTTGACTGTCCTGCCTGTGCCAAAGGAGGGAGAACCCAGGTTGTCTTATCAGCTTTCCCAGATGCAGGGCACAGTGAGGAGGAGAGGTGAGTCAGAAGAGCTGTCAGTAGTCAAACATCAAAAAATGGGGTCAGATTGCCTATTTTACCCATCTACTGCTGGTAAGCATTTGAGTTGTTTCTAGTGTTGTGCTTTTAACAATAATACTGCTATGAATATTCTTTTTTTTAATTAAAATTTATTGGGGTGACAATGATTAGTAAAATTACTAATCATAGTAGGTTTCAAGTGTACAATTCTGTAATACATCATCTATATATCACATTGTGTGTTCACCACCCAGAGTCAGTTCTCCTTCCATCACCATATATTTGATCCCCTTTACCCTCATCTACCACTCCCCACCCCCCTTACCCTCTGGTAACTACTAAAGTATTGCCTGTGTCTGTAAGTTTTTGTTTCTTTGTTTGTTTGTCTTGTTCATTTGTTGCTTTCAGGTTTATATCCCATATATGAGTGAAGTCATATGGTTCCCTTTAAAACATGTGTATATGTTGCTGCTGAGTGTAGGCCCAGAAATGGAATAGCTGGGTCATAGGGTACACTTGTGTTCCATTTTAGTAGATACCACCAAGAAATTGTCCAAAGAGGTTGCACAAATTTGCACTCACATCTGCAGTCAAATCAAGTCCTGGCTGTTCTACATCCTCATCAATACTTGGTATTTTCTTTCTTTTTAATTTCAGCCATTCTATTGTTGTTTGTAGAATTAAAGAAGATGTTCCAGATGAATATCTATAAAGATGGTTATCATATATTTATAGCCCCCAAACACTTATTATAATTACTATTGTTATTCTTATCAACATCAGCATCATATTAAAGGCACATTTTGAAAGAAATCTCATTGTATTGCAACTATTCAGGGACTATGACTTATTATAAATAGAAAATGAACAAATATCCATCACAGAGAGAATGAGAGTTTCTCATTTCTGTGCTGCTTAGAGTTTTTTTGTCAAATGTCTCAAACGTGCACACTCATAATTAGGTTCTAATAGGTACATTCTTCTGAATTTTTCCTTTTTGGGGCTATTTAAATGTAAATGCTATTACTGCTAATTTGAGCTACTCTCAAAGCTCTGAAGTCAGACTGGGCCCATCTGGCTATTCAAAGGCAGCCCAAGCACAGGTACCTGCCAAAGGGCAGGTCTGCCTAAGGGCTCTTGTGCCTCAGGTATTGTCTTTAGCCTGTGCCAGGTGCCTTCAGGGCACAGGCAGGCTGTGTGGAACTTCTTGCGTATCAGCTCCTATTTGGTGGATTCAAAGTAAGTAAATCTGTTCTGTTTTAAACTAACATTTCATCCATTCTTCCCCGAGCCTATCGATCTGTTCTTGACAAAGAAGATATACTGCAAAGGACAAGATCTTAGAAGGAGCAAAATCAGTTGAGCTCAAAAATATGCAACTAGACTTGTTAAATAGAAGCAGTTTCAGCAATGTAACATTTAGCCACTGGTAATTATCTGAAACATGAAGTTCCTTGACACCAGAGCAAAAAAGAGGCCAGGAGAAAGTCCAATAACCCTGTTTCAAGATGCTAAACACCTGGTTGGTGACAGATGCTTAGCATCTTCTTGCCACTTTTTGCCACATTCTTTATGATCTCTCTTCTCTTGCTTGCACAGGCACCTGGACTGTCTGAACATCCATTACCATGTGGCTGATGGAAGGCTTAAGTGCTCAGTGTTTTTATTGGAGTGCTTTAAAAGTTCTTCTAAGAAGACAGTCATTCAAGCTCGAAATTTTGGAGTATTTCCTAAGCCTGTCAACCATTTTAAATGCTGTTAAATCTTAAGTGTGTTATGTACATGAATAGCAGTTCTTAAATATTTTGCCTTCATTATGTGATACTTACTAAACTCTTGGAAGACTTCCTTTTTAAGGATAAAATATCAAATGCCTCTATGTAAATGTTGGCTGCCACAAAAAGTATGTTCCAATTTTAGCAAGACAGAGGCAATGGTATTTGGGCTCTTTTCAAAAAAGAACAACAAACCATAGAAATCAAGGCCAATGGATTCTGAAGGAAAGAAGTGATACTACCTACTGGCCAACACTGCTTTAATATTCCCTTCAGCTTGACTAAACTATAGACAGGTTTTCTTCCTGATTATAGGTCCCTGACCTCCCTTCTTAGAGTATTTGCTTTAGAAAACTAGAAATTATAAATCCCTTTCCTGTTCCTTTGAAATGTAGGTTAATCTCCCAGCCTCATGTGAGATTTCTTTTTAAATTAAAGTTTATTGGGGTGACAAGGGTTAGTAGAGTTTCATAGGTTTCAAGACTATAATTCTGTAATACATCATCTACATATCACATTGGGTAACCCCAAAAATATCTTGCTCAAGGACTTTAGAAGCAACTTTTCGAAATGTAAATATCAAAGATGATAGGAGGATAGTACCCCATTTCCCAATCTCTGTGGGAAGGTACAACCCTAAGTTGGACAGGTGTCAATTAGCAAACACAGATGGCCTAATCAGAGTGAAGAACCTTTGCAAACTCAGGAATAACTCAGGGTACGCTTCCACACACCCCTCTGATTTAATCTCCTTTCTAACATCCTCCCGTACGTTTTCAGTAGCTCACTCCAGTGTTTATAAACTCTCCCACCTTTCATTTTGGCAGCTTTGAGTTCAGTCTCTCTCCCTTATTGCAATAGCCTGAGTAAAGACTTCCTTTTCTATTTAACTTTTGTGCAATTTTGGTTTCAACACTACATAGTGATAGAGATGCTAGCTTAATTCTAAAATTGTCAGATCAGAGCCAGCTGAGTGGCTCGTTGGATAAGAGTTGGCTTGGGAGCACAAGCTCTGAACAGCTGGGTCACCGGTTCGGATCCCACATGGGCCAGTGATGCTGCCCTCTATAGCTAAGATGGTGAACAACAGCTCCACCTGGAGCTGGGCTGCTATGAGTCACCGTCGATGGTGTAGCCTGCAGCCCCTGCTGCAGTGGGCTGCCGTAAACTACCACGAGGGGCCGGCAGCCAGTGTGAGCTGCCAAGAGCTGCGATGAATGACTGTTCAGAGGTCGGCAACCAATCTACCTCACACAAGAAGAGCACAATGATAAGACCAACATGGGGCAGTGAAGCCACGTCCTCCCCAACTAGACTGAAGAACAAAAGGACTGCAACTTGTCTGTTCCCTTTCTCTGATTCCCCAATGCTCTTCCCTCCCCCAATTTCCCCCCAAAACCATATATATATATATATATATATATATATATATATATATATAATAAAATAATATATATATATATAATAAAATAAAATTGTCAGCTCATCTCACCTTTCAGTAAATATTTTCTGAAGAGGAGAGGAAGGCTATAATCTTTCCTTGACATGTGTAATATCCTAGACAATATGCTACTGGCATTGCTTGATTTGCTCCTCCAAATTAGGGTAACAAACCGTCCCTATTTGCTCGGGATGATGGATTTCCCAGGATATGGGCCCTGGGTGCAAAAGCCACGATAGTCCCAGGCAAACCAGGATAGTTGATTACCCTACTCCCAATGTGGCATTGCGTTACACACTAACTCCTTATTTGGGGAGCTTAGGAATATTAGGTAGCCTGGTGATACAGTCTGGTTTCATGGCCTGAAGCTTATGCTCCTAAGGTCCAGTCACTGACTTAACCACTTAATATGTTTCAAACATTGTTGATAATGACATTGGAGCTATAAAGGCGTGAGTAACATGTCTTGCCCTCAAGGAGTTCACATTACCAAGTGGCAACTGTTACAAGATCCCACTTAATACAGGTTGAAATGAGGATGCAGTCACTTCCCTGTGAAATAATGAACTACTTCAGAAAAAGCAAGGTATGTTGTGGAAATAAGTGAAGAGCAGCCTAATGAGAATAAACAGAGGCTATTATTCTGAGCTCGATATAGCAAGGGAGTCAGCCACCATCATTTGCATTTGGCAGGGGCTCAAAGGCAGGTAGGAGAGTTGAAAAGCTCTGCAGTTTATAAAGAGAAAGGCTTCAGATGTGCCTTGATTAGAACTTGCTAGCATGGGGAAGCTGGAGGCAGGCTAACTGGAAGCAAGGCATCCTATGTGCTTGTTTGGGGAGCATATTTAACTTTTTTGGTTTGCCCTGAGTTGGAAGCAAGTGAAAAATATAAAGAAGCTTCCAGTGATTGACCAAGTTCTGACCATTCTGGACAATTCTCACAAGGTTATGGCTTGGTTTCCCCCATAGGTTGACACAAAGATCGTGGGTCAGAGTTCTACTGGTATGGGTAATCTGACCAATTTCCCTTTTCCTTCCTTGGGAACATGTTCTTTAGCCTTAGCAAAGTAGGGAAATCACAGAGACTTTTCCTGTCCTGTTGTTTCACATGTAAGACGATAATTATAGTTGGATTCACCATTAACCCATAAGTGTCCCAGGCAAGAAACGGACAATTTTTGAATAAAGTTTCTCCTACTATAGCTAAAAGCTGGCACATAATGTGGAAAATATCTCAGTGTTTTTAGGCATTGAAACTAAGAAAGGAATAAAGAACACTGACATATCCCTGTTTCAGTATTTGTCTCTTATTTCCCTGAAGAATATATATCTTTATGATTTTAAAAATTGTAGTGTGCATTGGATAAGAATATTGAGACTACAGAAATGAAAATAAATGAAATTGACACACTCATCCACTTTGGAGCGCACTGTAATATAAATGATATAGTGCTATCACTATAGTGATAGTTGGAGGCAAGAACCTAAAGTTAGAAAGACATCATGCTGTATATTTCCCTGAGTGTATGGATTTTGAGAGATACTTGCATCAGGACAGCATTGGTGCAATTTCAAATTCATACAAATAAAGGTGCAGATAAATGCAAGGCAGCAGCCGTATCCAGGGAATCTGTGTATAAAGAAGGCAGAGTATAGGGTGAGGAGTTACAGAGAGTGGAGTTTTCAGTATCATGTGAATAATAATATGTCATAAGAGGGACATAGAGGCAAAGCATGACTCACAAGCAGGCTCCATGTACAGGAGAGCATGACAAATAAGAAATGAGACCAAGTTCAGTAAAATAATAGCAGCAAATATGTAATGGCAACCAAAGTTCAGTTAAACAAAGAAGGACCCATCACTTCATGTTTTGTTTTGTTGTTTGTTTTTTTTATGTTGAGGTTAACCCATTCTTCCACATATACGTGAAAAACATATAGAACATTTCACCCAAAGAATTCTTGCTGTTATATGCTAAGTTCTCCCCAAGCATTAGAGTTATAGGAATTCCCCTGTAATAACTTGAAGATCTCAGGAAATTGGGAGTGTTGATAGATGAGGCTTCAAATCATGACAGAAAATCAGCATATGGACAAAGTATGCTCAAACTTTTGTAAGTTCCTCTGGAGAATTGCTTTTTTTTTTTTGGTTAGCTTAGAGGCATAATAGGCTTATCATGTTTGTTTCCAAATGAATCTGTTTTGTTTTCAACTTTTGGGTTGAGTGACTCTTCCTTCCACTTTATAAAACATGATGCCCATTTAGCTCTTTTCCTTCTGTCATGGGTTTGAAGAACTAACACAGAAGAATGAACTATTACCAAAAGCTTGGTCACTCTGCCATATGTTATTTAGAGTGCTGCAGAGTCCCTTACATAGCTTTCTTTAATAAAATTTAGGAAACATTGATGATAAACTTGGCTTAGGACTTAGAATAATAACACCAAAGATAGTTTAAAATGATAATAAAATATATTGACTTTGTGCTGGGAGAGACACAATGTAGTGCTGTAAGACCAGGGACAGCTTGGGTCAGGAGAAAGATGCATAAGAGAGGAAGGATAGATCCCTCCATCCTGGAGACCTCAACAGTCATGAAAACATTGAATGCACAGATAACAGAAGATGGGCAGGGATATTTCAGGTGAAAATTAGTCAGCATAAAAATTTGAAATATTTTGGTGCAGCCAGGTGGCTCAGTTGTTTAGAGCACAAGCTCTGAGCAACAGTGTTGCTGGTTTGATTCCCACATGGGCCAATGAGCTGCGCCCTCCAAAACAAGAGTGAAGACAACAACTTGAGCTGAGCTGCCAGTGGGTGGCTGGATGTCTCAGTTGGTTAGAGCGTGTGCCCTTAACAATAAGGTTGCTGGGTTTACTCCTGGATGGGATGATGAGCTGTACCCCCGCAACTAGATTGAAAATGGCAACTGGACTTGGAGCTGAGCTGCGCCCTCCACAACTAAGATTGAAGGACAACAACTAGACTTGGAGCTGATGGGTCCTAGGAAAAACACACTGTTCCCCAATAAAGTTTTAAAAAAAAGTGTTTGTTTAAAAACAAATTTGAAATATTTTAAAGAATGATATTAAAGGTCATATTCCAGACTAGTTTAAGGCAGTTATAAGCTTGTGTGTATAGAGGAGCTCTTTTAAAGAACTGACTCTTAGATTGTAAGGTATTTAATGGCATGGACAGCGACTCATCAATATTTGCTTACCCATGTGCCCAGTACAGTGTCTTTCATATAAAACGTGTTTACTATGTTTTTGTTGAAATGGCATTCATATGAAAATAAAACAATAAGTTTGCAGCCCTACAAGAAACTTTCAACTTATACTTAAAGTACTACAAGAAATAACTTACACTAAAAAAATGTGAGTCGGGCCGGCCGAGTGGCGCAGTGGTTAAGCGCTGGCTTGGGACACCAGCGGCCCTGGTTCGGATCCCACATATGAGGGCCAGTGATACTACCCTCAAAAAAAAAATGTGAGTCAATACATTGATCTCTATTGCCCCTCTTGTAGCAATCTGAAAGTATATTCAGCCATTCTGTAGCATATTTTTCCATAAAAATATCTCAATTACTATAATATAGGCACTATTTTTATAACAAATTAAAAATATATGGAAATGAGGGCAAGATATATAGAGGGTGCCAAAAAACTGTATACACATTTTAAGAAAGGAAAATTGTATTAAAATTGTAATACTCAATATATATCAATAACAAGAGATGAATACAAGTCACATTTGACTTCTGCAATGACAAGAGGTGCTCACAATGGTTACCATCAGCATCCAGACACTTCTCATTATGGTAAACTACTGCTTGAGCATTGATAGCATCTCTTAAAATGTGGATACATTTTATTGTCTCCCCAGGTATTCATTAATTTATTGAGAAACCAGTATTTACACTCAAGCATTCATCAGGACTTCCACTTCTTAACCAAAATTTTACACCTATTTAGGACACATTCCATACTATTGAAAGAGCTATCCCAAATAAATTTTAATAAAGTTCATCAATTTTCTCAAATCACACAGCTAATACTCACAGAAATAAACTCAGATTTGACATAACATGAAATATTACAACTAAAAATAATCTTAGAAAAAGATTAACAGCTAGAAGAATGGCTCTCCCATCTTAAACTGAACAAATATATTAAACAATTATTTTCAGACATTGGTCTACAGGCAGTACAGGATTGTGGTCCATGAGAAAAAGGAAACAAATGGGACTCTCTGGTTACTCCAACTTATTGCCTGGAGTCAATTTCCAGGCCACAGTGTGCGAAGGGTGAAAACAAATAGAGCCCACTGATCTCATTGTCTTGATTAGAAGATATCAATGTTTATGGAGGTTGTGGCAACTAGAATTTGAGAGGCAGAATACTGAAGAGGAGGGAACTATATAGAAAGGTAGGGCTACATAGGGCTGGGGAAAGAATTATTGTAAAAAGAAATACTTAGAACTCCTACAAGGATGAGAATAGTTTGAGTTTTCATCCACCAAAAGGGAAAGACTTCAAAACAAAACAAAAAACAAAACAACAAAACACATGAAGTAGAGATCTCAGAAGGGTATCATCATTTAGTAAGATTTAGTCAACTTTAGAATAAAGCCTATTCATGATCCTCCTTAACAAACTTTAAAATCAATCCCTGAAATGACTATACTCATTATATGTATTTAACGCTATGCAAGAAGAAAGTCAAATACTCTTAAAAGAAGGGTTGCTAGTTGGGAGGGGGGTGGGGATGAGGGAGAAGGGGAAGGGATTAGACAGCAAAAATAGGCAACTACAATATTGCACAGGGATATGACAGACAGATCGGGGAATATAATTAATACTGGTGTAAATATTTTGTGGGGCATCAGATGGTCACATGTCTTGTTAGGTAGACCATTTCATGGATGGAGTAGAGGTTTGATCACTGCACTGTATACCTGAAGCTGATGTTGAATAATATTGTATACCAACTGTAATTGAATATATAGATAGTCATGGGATGTGAATTATACTATGAAAGGGAGTCAGAGGAAGAGTAATAGATATATATGATATGGGGGTAGGAGTGGGGTGGCAAATTGGGGGAGAGGGGTTGTCTCTTTGAGGGGTAAAATGTATAACTATTGCACTGTGTTGTACACCTGAAACTAATTAAAAAATAAATAAATAAATAAATAAAAAGAAATGTAACAGAATCCATTATGCAACAAAGTAAATTCACAATTCCAAGCTTACAATCAAATTTGCCAAGCATGTTAAGAAGCAAAAAAATATGATCCATTAATCAATAAGATAAACAAGTCCAGATATTAGTGACATGATATAAAAAATACAGAAATAGAACCTATGGAGATTAAAATATAATATCTAAGTATGTAGATATATACCAATAGTAGAGACAAAATAGAATCCTTTTAAAATACAAAAAAGCTGCTTACAGTCTGTTTATAAAAAATCCACATTAAATTTAAGAATAGAGATGGAGTATAAGTAACCATATAGAAATATTATGCAGATGCTAACCAAAAGAAAGGAGGAGGTATTATGTTAATATTATACAAATTAGTTCCAGAACAAGGAATACTATAATAGGTAAGGAATATTTTATAATGAAAATAGGTTAACTTACCAAAAAATATCATTTTAAACATGGATGCACATAACTAGGGATTTTAAAATATGAAGCAAAATAAGATAAAGCTAAAAAATGAAATAGGTAATTCCAGTTATAGTTGGAGATGTCAACACTCATCTTGAGTGAGCTGAGTAATTCATAGAATATATGGACAGAAAATCAGTAAGAATATAGATGTGAAAACACTATGAATCAGCCTAATATAATTGAAATTAATAGTACAATCCACCCAAACACCGTACACTACACATTATTTTCAAGTACAATTGGAACATTTACCAAGATAGAACATGTGATAGGCTATGAAATGTTTCTCAACAAACTTTAAAGGATTATACAAAATATATACTCTAACCACAGTGAGATTAAACCAGAAATTAGTGACAGAAAAATATCTGGACAATCCTCAACTATTTAGAAATTAAATAACAAATTTTAAATTATTCATGGATGAAAAATAAATTACAAGTTAAATTAGAAAACACTTTGTAAATGGAAATGAAAGCACAATATATTAAAGTTTATGGAATGCACCTAAGTAGTCCTAGAGGGAAATACAAAGCCTTAAATGATTATGTTATAAAAGATGAAAAAACTAATATTAATGATCTAAATTTCCACCTTAATAACTTAGAAAAAGAAGAGCAATTTAAACTCAAAGTAAGGACAGTGAAGGAAATAATAAAGAGAATAAATCAGTAAATTAGAGAACTGGGGGGAAAATAGAGAAAAAATAATGAAACCAATAGTTGGTTCATTGAAAAGATTACTAAAGTTGACAAACCATAAGTCAAAATGACTAAGAAAATGCTAGAAAATGAAAATTGCCAACATCAGGAATGAGTTTACTTTACTATAGATCCTACAGACATTAGAAAAGATTCTAAAGAAATAGCACAACTTTGGGTCATTGAATTTGAGAACTTAAATAAAATGGACAACTGTAATAAAATGAACAAATGGTAAATAATACAATTTACCACATCTCTCTCAAGAAAAAAATAGCCTTTATAGCTCTATGTCTATTAAAGAACAACATTGATACTAAAAACTTTTCAGACAAAGAAAACTACAGACCTGTATTAGTTCCTTTTTGCTGCTGAAAAAATTTACAATAAAGTTAGTAGCTGAAAATTAGACACATTTATTATCTTGCAGTTCTGGAGATGAGAAGTCTGAAATGGGTTGCACCGGCCTGAAACCAAGGTGTAGGCAGGCCTGTGTTCCCTGCAGAGGTTCTAAGGGAGAATCTGTTTCCTTGTTTGTTTGTTTTTTAGCTTCCAGAGGTGTATTCCTTTGTTCATGGACCCTTTCTCCTCCATCATCAAAGCCAGCAGGGTAACATCTTTACACATCTTCATATCTCTCTCCCCCTCCCCATTGCTTTCACTCTCTTTCCTTCCTTCTGCCCTGCCATCATATTGCCTTCTTCTGTATATTTAAATCTAACCTCTGCCTTCCTCTTAAAAAGACCCTTGTGATAACATTGAGTGTCTACTTGTATAATCCAGAATAATCTCTGCATCTCAAGATCCTTAGTCACCTCTGCAAAGTACCTTTTGTCATACAAAGTAACATTCACAGGTTCCTTAGATTTGAATCTGGAAATCCTTGGGGGCCCATTATTCAGCTACTACAAGGGCCAACTGGCTTCATTGATGAATTCTATCACATATTTAATAAAAATTAATACTTATTCTATACAAATTCTTTCAGAAAATAGAGGTGGAGCTAACACTTTCAACTCATTATATGAAGATATCATTACCCTGATACCAAAACCAGACAAAGACTTAAAAGGAAAAAAAGCTATAAACTGATTTCCCTCTAGAATATAAATGGAGAAATATTTAAGTATTAGAAAGAGAATACAGCAACATATATAAATGATAATGTTTTGTTGACTAAATAGGGTTTATAAAAATAATGAAAAGTTGGTTTGACACTCAAAATTAAAATAATTAATATTATTAAAATAAACACCATTAGATGATGCAGCAAAAGTGCTTGCCAAAGTAAACACCCATTCCATTAAAAATTCTCAAAAAACTAAGAGAAGAGACATTTTCTCAAACTGATAAAAGAAATCTTTATGAGAGCTTTAGCTCATTATACTTAATGATGAATGACTGAGTGCTTTCTTCCAAGGATTATGATCAAGGCAAGAATGTCTGTTCTCACTACATTTATTCAACATTGTTCTGGAAGTTCTAGGAAGTACAATAGGGCAAGAAAAAAAATATTAAAGGCACACAGGTTGAAAGGGGAGAAATAAAATTGTGTTCAATCATAGTCAACGTGCAGAATATTCCCCAAATCTAGAAAATACTGCTGAAATTAATAATGATTTTATCAAGGTCAAGGTCAACATACAATAATAGGTAGCATTTCTCTGTACTAGGACACAACAACTGGAAACTGAAAACCTTTTAAAAAGCCATTTATACTGGCATACAAAATACAATATACTTATGGATAAATTTAACAAAACATATACAAGACCTGAACACTGAAAACAATAAAATATTGCAAAAGGAAATTTTAAAAGACCTAAAAATAGAGATAATACCATGTTAATGTATTAGAAAATTTAATATTGTTATGCTGTCGACTTGACACATAAATCTACATATTCAATGTGATCCCAATCAAGATTCTATCAGGACTTTTTGGTAGGAATTGATAAGCAAACTGTTGGGTTGTCGGAAAAGTCCTGACACATTTTTGCAACAAAAAACAGAGAAAAATACATCATGACTTTTCTGACAACCCAATATAACACTAAGAGAAGGAACATTATAAAGAAATGCAATGGACCTGAGCAATTCAAATTCTTTAAAAGAGAATAACCAAGTTGGTGGACTACCTGTTTTCAAGCTTTATTATAAAACGATAATAATCAAGACTGTGTTATTGGCATTTAGAAGAATTGAACAGAATGGAGGTCTAGAAATTGACCTCACATATATGATGAATTTATTTTTGACAAAGATGGCCATTATCAGTGGAAAAAAGTCTAGTTCACTCAATGAATTGTGCTGTGGTTATTAAATATTGTATGGAAAAGTATACACTGCAACTTGTACCTCTCCCCATACACAAACTTGAAATTGATCGCACAATTAAATATAAGAGTGAAAACTATAAACTTCTAGGAGAAAACATTTGCAAACTGGGTTAGGCAGCAATTTCTTAAGAAGACATAAATGAACTCAAAGGAAAAACACTAAAAGTTTTGCTCTTCAAAGAACATTGTTAGCATTGGTAGAAAAAAAAGACAATCCCCAAACTGAGAGAAACTATTTGAAAAGATATATCTCATAAAGGATTCTTATCTAGAATATTTAAAAGAACTTTTATATCTCATTAATAAGAAGACAACCCAATTAAAAAATGGGCAAAAGATATGGACAAATATTGCAACAAAGAACCTATTTGAAATTCCAATAAGTACATGTAAAGATGCTCAACATCATTAGGCATTCTAAAAATGCAAATTAAAACTGTAATGAGATATATCATTGCCACTATTACTTAGCAATCACTCCTAGGTATTTACCCAAGAGAACTGAAAACACATGTCTATTAAAAAAAACTTATATGTGAATATTTATAGTAGCTTTATTCACAGTGGTCAAAACACTGTAACAATTCAAATGAAAGAAAGGAAATAAATGGCTGCCAAAAACCGAGAGTGGGGCAAGGAAACTGACTACAATGGCGCACAAGGGAACTTTCTGGGATGATGGAAATGTTCTATACCTTCATTGTGCTGGTGGTTACATAACTATTACATTTGTCAAGACTCACTTATTTTTGCCCTTAAAATAGGTGAAATTGTGTTGTAGGTAATAATTAGGTTTAATAATGAAAGAAATCATAATCCATTCCCCCAAAACAAGATTTAAAACAAAACACACAAGCAAACAGACAAACAAACAAACAAACAAACAAACAAACAAAATGATTTGGAACCAAACTCTGTGGGTTTCTTTCAATCCTGGCTGCGCCAGTCATTATCTGTGTGACATTGGAGAAGTTACATACTTTCTCTGTGCTTTAGCATTCTTTTTTATAACGGGGATGATGAAACTTCCTCATCTAACTACACACAGTACATAGAAGAGTGTCCAGTACAAAGTAAGAACTGAGGGAATGCTCACTGTTCTCAGTTGTTGCCCCTGATTTTGCCATTCAACTATTTGTGACATTGATCACATCATTGAAATTCCACTGAATTTTTTTTCAACTTTAAACATGATGTAATGACATGAAAACCTTTCAAACTTTTTGAAACCCTAATGTCTATAAAGACATGGAAAGATTTTTCACCCTCTCTTACAAGATATTCTTTGCGATATTGACTCAGGGAAGGCTTCTAAAAGAAGCATCGGCACTCTGAAAATATGTCTGTTTGTCTAATAGACAAATTTATTTAATTTTTACTTGGCGAGAGTCTCAAGATGGTTTGCACCCTTTCACCCTAAAGAAACCAAGTTTTGCCATGGAGATAGACTAAAAATAACTGTATTAATTTGATCAAAATCTACTGTTTTGACAGTCTGCCAGCAGCACACGCTTTTGTACAGCTTTGCTTTCATTTCTGGTAAATCATGTAAAATTGTCTTTCAAGATTGATAAAAGCTTCCCGATTTGTTTAACATAGTGCGATTTATTAAACCTACAAGTTTCCCTTGATGCCTACTCTTTAGGCCATCAAACTCAGGAACTTGTATCTGATCAGCATTTTTGCCCTAAATACCTCATTTCCCCCCTTCATTTAATGACACTGTCCTTGATAATAGTGATGCTCAACAATCCGGAGGCTATAGGTATCAAGTAATCACGTCCTGAAATATATTTGACAGAATTATTAGTTTTTCCCATTATATGTCTAACATAAAGTGATTTATAGTGCAACAAATTAGAATCGAATAGTGAAATGCCTGAATACTCGAGTGTTATAGTGATCAGTTACTGTATAGAATTGCAGTGGAAGGTCTGTTCTATTTGAAAATTCTATCAAAGGATCTTTCACTTCCTACAGAAAAAAAGGTAGCTGCTTCAAGTGTTCAGCCAACTTAAATTTATACATATAAATTATACATTTTCCTGCCATAATAAAACACAACCCCTACTTTCAAATCTCTTGGAAAGATACACCAAGATTAATCTCAATTAATGAAATTTTATGACATATTCTTGGATTCTCTCTAGGAAAATACCTGATGATTGATTTCATGTTTACTAAACAATATACATTACAGCTGTCATGTCCTGGCTAAAACACAATTTCCCCTCTGGTAATTGTGTGAGGGGAGAGAAGTGTGATTACACTTCTTGTCAGTATTTCCTTGAAAGTTGTTTTATGCAAAGACAGCCAAACCCGGGAGCCTAATTCGTTAATGGGCCTGCAGCCAATATAAGAACTCTGTGTGCTGCTGGGTGCCATTGCAGGTTTCTTCATTGAAGATGAAAACTCCACATGGTTGCTAACCCTCAGGACTCCAGGAGGCTGTCTGAGTGGGAAATCAGGCTCTCTGAAAACTGAGTGTGTGTGTTTTACCTTCTTTGATTTGTTTTCACTTTCCCTGTGCTCTGAGGAAATATTCTTCACCTCAGGGCAATGCACCTTTAATAGTGGAGTCCTGTAGGGGAGTAGAGACTTTCCTTCCAGCCAAAGGCTTTCATTATTCATCTTATAAAAGGGAGAATATAGAAGTATTTCTACCATGTTTAACTATTTGACAGTAAAATTGAAATTCACACTCAGCTCTCTCATCTTCAAAAAATAGAGAATCTTTTTTTTTTAAAGATGTTATTGGGGAATTGGGGGAGGGGAACAATGTTGGGGAATTGGGGGAGGGGAACAGACAAGTTGCTGTCTTTTTGTTCTTTGGTCTAGTTGCGGAGGATGTTGCCTCGCTGGCCCATGTTGGCATCGTCACTGTGCTCTTCCTGGATGAGGCAGATCAGTCGCAGGCCTCTGGATGGTCGCTCACCGCGGCTATTGGCAGCTCACGCTGGCTGCCGGCCGCTCACGCTGGCTGCCAGCCACTCACTGTAGCCTATGGCAGCCCACTGCAGCAGGGGCTGCAGCTATGCTGTCCCAGGGACTCACAGCAGCCCAGCTCCAAGTGGAGCTGTTATTCACCATCTTAGCTGTAGAGGGCAGTGTCACTGGCCCTCATATGTGGGATCCGAACTGGGGCCGCTGGCATCCCCAAACCAGCTCTTAACCACTGTGCCACTCGGCCGGCCTGAGAATTAATCTTAATTAGTAAAGAAATGACTTACTGAGTACCCAATGTGCAATGTGTACATTTGATTTTTCTAGAAACTAAAAGTTCCAGTAATATTTCAGTCCAGGAGAAGATGTAACTAAAGGCACATGAAAACCATTGTGTGTGTGTGTGTGTGTGTGTGTGTGTGTGTGTGTGTGTGTGTGTGTGTTTAACATGGGTTAAACTTACCTGATTTAAATAACTTATAAAGCCTTCTTATGTACTCTCATTTAGTAAAACTCTTTCAGTCTCATCTCCTCTTGGCCTCCTGCATCTGGCCTCTTTATCTTAAGATTGAATTCTGGCAAAGCAGAAATGATAAGGTCCTTATGACTGATGCCTGCTCTCCTCTGATATCTGGAGCAATGCCCTCTACCATCTGGCTATAGCTTACCTGCTGTAGCTAGTGTGGCTCGTGAGTTGGTCTCTCTTGCCTCGGTCAGTGTTTGTTGGTTCTTTCTGGCTGATTTGACCTCATCAGTACTCCTATTGGCTATATGCCCATAAATATCAGCTACAATGTTCATGTAGCACCTATACTGATTTTCGAGTCAAGTCCCTGCCTCTTCTTGACAGATCACTTCTCACTGGCTTCATGAACCACTCATGAGGCCAGCTGGCCCTCAATAAAATGTCCCAACCATACAAGGATTGAAGGTAGCTTGGAGGAGATAAACTTCAGAGCCCCATTCTGGTGAGGGTCACACCTCTGCCCATTAAAATACCCATGAAATATAGCTATAGCCCCAAACTGACAACAGCATCTTAAGGCAAAGATCAGAGAAGACATTGAAATAAAATCAAAGTGCAATTTCATTAACTGCATCTTTAAGGTGGGGTGACTTGAGAAACACATCTTTAAAAAAAAAATAGAACAAGAGAGATGACCCCAAACTGGTATTAGCCTAATTCTAGGATTCCAGGATACAGTGACTGGAATAAGTTATCTCTGTTTCCCTACTACAGTGAACCCTAATCCTGAACCAGTCATAGCCCTTTCCTCTCCCTCCTCCTTTCATCTGTCACTTATTCTGGATTTAATAAAAATATTACAATAGAAAAAATATCAGTTAAGGTGATGTTAGCAAGATGGACCTAGGATGCCCCAGTGCCTGTCTTCCCCACATAAACAATAAAGAAACAACTGCAAACTGATGAAAATAGCTCTGGGAAAGCTCGGGGCTACCATGAAGAAGCAGCAGAAACACTGCAGTGATAAAAACCAAGGATGGTTGCATAAAAAAGCATAGAAAGCATTTTACCTGCGTGACCCCATGTCCTGTCCTGAGCAACTTAGTACCAAGAGGGATCCCCCTCAGAGGGATTTCACATCACAGGCAAAAGGAGAGCAGGAGAATCCCAGGAAGCCTCACCACGATGGACAGTTGCAGCCTTTGCTACCAAGTATCCCCAAGTCTTCACCAATGCTAAACCCAATGGACTGAGCTGCCCAGAGTCCCTGCTGCTACATCTCCTGCCTCCAGGGGCCCCATTGCTGATGCACGTCTGCTCTCTGGGATGAGGATGTTACAGCAGTTCACCATTTATGGGAAGAGTTGTCACTGCTCTGTGCACCATCCCCAGGTGCCAAGTCATGGATTTGACCTGCCATTATCAGGGCTGGGTTGCTGCTGCTCTACACCCCATCCCTGGGTCCTAAGCTCTGACTTTGACTTCTCATCACTGGGGCAGCACTATTGCTGTTCTGCATCCTGCCCCTGGGTTTCTAAATCATGGCTTTGCCCCAACCACTGGAACTGAACTGCTGCTATTCTGTGAATGTCACTTGAGGCCAGAGCCAGAACTTAGACCCACCATTTCCAGGGTGTGCTGCTACTGAAACCTACCGCCTAGGCCCAAGCTATTGCTGCACCCTGTTGTCCCAAGGCCTGTGCCAATGCTATGTCCCCTCCTCCCTACCCTGTGGCCCGAGTCACTGTGGAGAATTCCACAGGAGACTTGCACAGGCTGGCACCCAGAACACCAGTGCAACTGCCACAACAAGTGCACCTGTCTCTCAGAGTCCAAGTACTGTGTTTAGTTTTGTGTGTACCTGAACACAGGTTGCAGCTCCATTACCACTTTGGATTCCAGCACATCAGTATCACCTGCAGGACCTCCACAGTCTTGGCCACAAAAGACCCTCACAGTTTCTGCAGACACCAACCAACCTCAGCTAATGGAGCTGCATGGAGACTATACCACTGTGCCCTCCCAGGAACCAGAGATGCTACACCCCACCCAGCTGGTGCCCTTGTAGCCACCTTCAGGGGTAGGTCTTTCTCAGCTGAAGCCAGCTCAGAAAGGCTTGAAGAGTGCACAGACAATTGCTCTGAATTGCACAGACATTAACACAAAGCTACCAGAAACATGAAAAAGCAAAGAAACATGACACCACATGACAAACATGACTCAGAGGACTCAATGAACTCAGGCAAATAATGCATGAATCAAACAGAAGTTCTACAAAGAGATGGAAACTATAAAAAAAGAACCAAACAGAGAACCAGAGCTGAAGAATAAGATGAATGAAATGAGAAAAAAAAATAGAGAGGTTCAATAGCAGTCTCAATCAAGTGGAAGAAATTATCTGTGAAATTAAAGAAAGATCTCTAATATTACCCTGTTAGAGGCAAAAAAAAAAAAAGAAAGAAGAATGAAAAAGTGTGAAGAGAGCCTATGTCAATTATGAGACACTATAAAGCAAAACAATATTTGCATTAGGGAAGTCCCAGAAGGACAAGAGAGAGAGGAAGGAACAGAAAACTCAGTTACAAAAATAATGGCTGAGGGCCGGCCGAGTGGTGCGGTGGTTAAGCGCTGGATTGGGAAGCCAGCGGCCCTGGTTCAGTCCCACATATGAGGGCCAGTGACACTGCCCTCAAAAAAAAATGGCTGAAAACTTCACAAATCTGAAGAGAGATATGGCCATCCATGTCTCAACACAAAGAAATCTTCACCAAGAACACACAATGTGATATATAGATGATATATTACAGAATTGTACACCTGAAACCTATGTAACTTTACTAACAATTGCCACCCCAATAAACTTTAATTAAAAAAAAAGAACTCTCCACCAAGACAGCAAGAGAGAAAAGACTCATCACACACAAGGGAACACCAATTAGGCTATCAGCAGATTTCTCAGCAGAAATCTTGCACACCAAGAGTGGGAAGGCATATTTAAACTGCTTAAAGAAAAAAAAAATTGCCAACCAACAATATTTTACCAAGCAAAGCTCTCCAGAAATGGAGAGATAAAGACTTTCCCAGACAAACAAAATCTGAGGGAATTTATCACCATCAGACACACCTTACAAGAAATGCTAGAGGTAGTTGTTTAAGCTGAAATTAAAGGATGCTAATTAGTAACATAAAAACATAAAGTATAAAACTCACTGGTAAAGACAAATATATAGTCAAATTCAAAATACTGTAATACTGCAACGGCGGTGTTTAAAGCATACTAGACTCTAGCATATAAGTTGAAAGAAAAAAGTGTTAAAAATAACTGGAACTATAATATTTTGTTAATGATTACACAATATAAAAAGATGGAAATTGTGACAACAACATAAAATGTAGGGGGGAGGTGAATGTGTAGAACTGTTTCATGCAATTGAAGCTGTTATCAGTTTAAAATAGACTGTTTTAACTATAACATGTATTATAAAAGCCTCATGGTAATCACAAAGCAAAAACCTAAAATAGATACACAAATGATGAAGACAAATAATCAAAGCATGCCACTACAAAAAAATAATCAATTCATAAAGAAAGAGCAAGAAAGGAAGAAAAGAACAAAGGAACTACAAAACAATCAGAAAGCAATTACCAAAATGGTAATAGTAATGCCTTACCTGTTAATAATTACTCTAAATGTAAATGATTTAAATTCTCCCTTTATAAGACAGACAGTGACTGGTTGGATTTAAAAAACAAGCAAACAAGATATAACTATATGTTGACAAAAGAGATTCATTTAAGCTTTAAAGCCACTCATCAGTTGCAAGTGAAGCTATGGAAAAAGATATGCCATGCAAATGGAAACCAAAGGAGAGCAGAGGCAGTTATGCTTATGTCAGGCAAAATAGACTTTAAGTCCAAAGCTTTATGAGAGATCAAGATCATTATATACAGTTGTAGGCCACATAATGATGTTTTGGCCAATAATGGACCATGTATACAATGGTGATCCCATAAGATTATAACGGATTATACGCAAAAAGTTTGTGATGTTGAAAGAAAAAGCTGGACCCAACTAAGCTGTTGAATTTACTGCTAGCTCTGGGTGGTTTAAATAGACAAGGAGGCTCAGCATGCTATCCACCTGTCCTGTGTCCACCTGTGGCTGGGGCTCAGAGTAGGTGAGGAAGTGAGAGGAGTGAGCCAGGGAGGAGAGCACAGGAGCTTACTTTCCTGCCTGCCCACACCCAACCCTGCATACACAGGCAGACATACACACATTCATGCATGCAAATTCACTTCCTTTCCCTCTGTTTCTCTTTCTCCCTTCCAGTCCCATTCCTCTTTCTTTGCCACACTCTTTCCCTCTTTTATTATTTCTCATCTGAAGCTTTATCTCTCTGGGTCTCCTTCCATCTCTGCTCTCCCTTTCTCTTCCTTTTTTTCTTTCCCTCTCTCCCTCTTTCTTCCTGATGTCTAATCTCCCTCCAATGGTGTCTCCCTCCACAGACCTCCCTACGCCCTGCCACTCCCAATGTGCAAGCACTTGTGAGCACACACACACACACACACACACACACACACACACACTTTATCTTTTATATTGTATTGTTAATGTATCTTTTCTATGTTTAGATGTGTTTAGATACACAAATATTTACCATTGTGTTACTATTCCCTGTATTCAGTACATTCAAATGATGTACAGGTTTGTAGCCTAGGAGCAACAGACTTTACCATATAGCCTAGGTATGTTGTAGATTATACCATCTAGATTTGTGTAAGTACACTCTATGATGCTTGCACAATGATAAACTCATCTAACAATGCTTTCTCAGAATGTATCCCCATCATTAAACAACACATGACTGTAAAGAAAAAGGGATCAATTCATCAGGAGGATATAACAATTGTAAATATATAAGCACATAATATTGGAGCATGTAAATATATTAAACAATTATTAACAGATTTCAAAGCAGAAATAGAAGGCAATGCAATAGTAGTAGGTAACTTCATATCCCAATTTCAACAATGGATAAATCATCCAAACAGAAAAATGAGGAAATAATGGACCTGAACTACATTTTAGAAATACAGACATAACAGACATACACAGAACATTCCATCTACATAAGTAGAATACACATTTTTCTTAAGTATGCACAGAACATTCTGCAGACTAGATCATATGTTAGGTTATAAAACAAGTCTTAACAAATTTAAGAAGATTGGAATCATATTAATTGTCTATTCCTATCATAATTGTATGAAACTAGTTCAATAAAAGGAATAAAACTGGATAATTCAGAAATATGTGGAAATTAAACAGCACACTTCTGAACAATCACTGAGTCAGAGAAGAAGTCAAAAAGGAAATAAAAATATCTTGAGACAGTGAATTTAAGATGAAAATTCTTGAGTCAAATAAGTGCATTTTATATATTGATGAGATTCAGTCCATTAAGAAATTATAACAGTTCTAAATATATACACACCTAACAATAGAGCCCCAAAATATATGAAATAAAACCTGACACAACTGAAGGGAGAAATAGGTCTGCATTAATAATTGGAGACTTCCATATCCCACTTTCAGGAAAGCATAGAGCAACTAGGCAGAAGACCAATACGGGAATAGAGGATGTGAACCACACTATACAAGTGGAACTAATTGACTTAATTGGAATGCCTCATCCAATAACTGTAGAATACACTTTCTTCTCAAGTGCAAACACAGAACATTCTATAGATAGACCACATGTTAGGCCACAAAATAAGTCTCAATAACTTTAAAAAATTGAAATCATAGAAAGTATCTTCTCTGGCCACAATAGAAGGAAACTAGCAATCAATAAAAGGAAAACTGGAAAATTCACAAATGTGTAGAAATTAAACAATACATTTAAGCAATCAATGGATCAAAAATATACAAGTGAAACTAGAAAATACTTCAAGATAAATAAAAATAAAAACACAGCATACTAAAACATATAGATGCAGTGAAAGCAGTGCTCAGAGGGAAATTCATAGTTATAAACATCTGCACTAAAAAAGAAGATATAAAATCAATAACCTAAATTGACTGTGTAAGGCCCTATTCTCAATTTATTCAGAAATCACGATCCTAACATGAAATTCAAAATAAAATATAGAGTAACTAGAAGTGATCATTTACATACATCCAAATATGTTTGGTTGCCTAAGGAGCAGCATTGTAAGCACAGAAAAACATAAGGAATGTTATGGGAGTGTTGTACATGCTACAGAGTATAAAGTTTCACATACTTCATTTTTCAAAAATGAATTGCAAATTGCATCTGAATCACTTGTAGATGTGCAGAACATGAAATTCAAAGCAGAGAAGATCCAGCGTCTCTCAAACATAATCTCAATAAGTGTCTGATTTCTGTCATCAGATATCCCACTTCTGGACATTTCCACATTGACTCAGGTGGCATGCGTCTCAATCTGATCTTCAGGTTTAGGTCTCAGAGACTTAAATCAAGCATGGAATCAGTGAACAAAAGCATTTTATCTCAGTTGTGAAAATCAGGAAATGAATGGTTCTCTGATGATTCAAGATTAAGAAAACAAAATGAAACAAATAGAAATATAAAGCCAACACAATGAATCCAATACCAAAGTTACTGCAGCTTAAGGAAAATGAAATAATATGTAGAAAAACTTGGAAAATAATAACAATCTCTGAAGATTTTTTTTTGTGAGAAACAAAAAAATAATTAAAGATTTTGACTTTTTGTTCTAAGATACATGTAGAAGGATATATCTTCTATGAAATAGAATGACCAGGTGACTTAATGAAGAACAAAGTAATACAAAAATCCAGACTTCAAATGCTACATAAGGCATTTTATTTTCATTTATATGACATGCTAGGAAAGGAAAAGCTATGGGGACTGAAAACAGATAAGTAGTTGGCAGTTTTGTGGGGTGGAAAGAGGGCTTGACTACAAATGAACATAACAAGTGAAATTTTGAGATGAGGGAACTGTTCTGAATTGTGAATACACTTTAATTATTAGTCCAAACTCATAGAACTATATACTATAAAGGGCACATTTTCATATATAAATAAAAAATAACTAGGATATTAAGGGAAATCAAAATGGAGTGCAGATGATGACAAATAAATCTCTCTGTATTGCAAATGATGGCATGACCACAATAAATGAGACGGTGAAGAAATAAGTTGCACTATGCAACTTTAAAAAACATTTTTTTGACTGGATAGTGTAAGACCAATGTCCACAAAATCGGTACACAAACACTATAATCTAGTTGATAAATTTAGGTATGTATGTTAGCAATTCCGAAATTACTCTATATCAGGTTTGAACAAGTAAACATTTTGCAGACAACTGGAGTCAATTTCTCAGTCAGAAAAAGGGGCAATGGTGCTAGAATGAAGCATATGTTGCTGGATTAGAGATAAAGGTATCATTTTGAACTCATGTATAGATAGATAGATAGATAGATAGATAGATAGATAGATAGATGGAAAGACATGGAAATGAATACAGATATGTGTGTATACATGGGTTTGTATGCAAACACATATCACCCAGCCTTATTCACTGAGAGAAATAGAGGCAGTAACACCTTAGCAATGAGCATACCTAGTTCCCAGGCCTTTGTTTTTAAATGCTATTCTTTAGTAACAAGAATGAGGGCTCCTTGGAGAAATGTTGGCCTAGAGTTAGGGAATGGAAAATACAAGTGAAGCATAGAGCTTGATGGGGTATCAGAGGGATGGGAAGTGCTATAAAAGTAGATTGGGGGCATGACAAAAGAACAAAGGAATCAATCAGAAAGAGCTACCAGGGTCCAAATCTGGAACATTTTGGCACAAAATGAATAATGAGTGTTAGACTCTAACACGGTGATGGTTGTTTCTATGTTTCAAGGTCATAAAAGAAAAAGAAATACTGAGGAACTATCATATATTGGAAGAGGCTTGGGAAATATGATAACTAAATGTAATCAATGTGAGATGCTACATTAGATACTGAAACAGAACAAAGGACGTCAATGGAACAACTGGAGAAATATGAACAAGGTGTGTAGTTTATTTAGTTGTATTATACCAATGTTAATGTCTTTTGACATTCGTATTGTGGTTGCATGGGCTGTTATCATTAGGTGAAGCTGGTGAAGCGTGCATGAGAGTTCTCTGCACTATTTTTGTAACTGCTCTGTAAGCCTATTTCAAAGTAAAAAAAAAATAAAGTCACTTGTACAAATTATGAGAGTTCAAAACATCCCTTGAAGAATCCTATTCAAATGAAACCAAATCTGAGAATTCTGATTTCAGCCTCTTGTCTTCAGGGAAAATCATTTTAATTTCTTTAAACTTTCTTCACTTTAGACATATGATTAGTCTTTGTTTTTCTGGTCTGTATCCTCTCCAGATACTTTTTATCTCTCTTCAGCTTTGGGAAGGGAGTGTCCTGACTGACACAGACCAAAAGCATGCAATATTAGCATCAATATTCACTTCATTCTGACCCAGTCTGTGGCTCTGGAAATCTCTCTTGAAATACTAGTGAGAGGGATGTTGAAGGAAGAAGCCTCAGGTTTCTAAAGTTCATATAAATGTAGACTACACTAGAAAGGTTATAAGAAAAATAAAAGTTAAGCCTGGAAAGAGTAGATTAAACTATTAAAAATATGAATTATAATTAAAATTTTAGTTTATAAGTTATGTATATATTTATTTCAATTTCTTTTTCCACAATTTGAAAGCATACTTTAGAATTTAAAGTATAAAATAAACTTTCTAAAATATCTACAATTTTACATTTAATCTTCAACTACTTGAAAAATATATTATATCAATATAGATACTACTCATATTAAATAAAGTGAATTTACATCACTGATACTGAAGGAATCATTTGACCTGAAACAACCTCAAAATTGAAACTGTCAGAAAATTTTATACTAGAATGTACTGTAAGTAGAAAAAGTTCTAGTTTGTAGTTGGTGCTGTGACTAGCTATATACATGACTTTAGCTTAGTCACTTCACTTCTCTGAGACAGCTCAAGGATGGTCATGTAGGGACATGCCATCTGTCTCTGCAAAATTCCAGCAGGGGCTTTTCACATATTCACTTCATAGTCTGTTGAATAGCACCCTTGGATTTGTACAAAAGAATGGCCTTTCCTATAGTGCAATTGTTTGTTGTATTAGATGAATAAATCAAGTTCCTGGGAGCCTTGAAATAAATTGAAAAATGAGAAGGAGGCAGCCTGAATTCTAGAATTGGATTGAAAAGGAGAATTCCTGGATAAGGATCAAAGTTCCAAATAGGCAGGACAGTTCTTGGCCTGCCATAGATCTGCTGATTTTCTTGATATTTTTCATATGGCTAGTTATTTTTTAATTAAGGTAGAATATATATGCGGCAAAATGCCCAAATGTGAAATGTACAGCTCAGCATAATGTTTTTGAGATTCATCCTTATTGTTGCGTATAACAATATTTTTATACTGTTGAATAGAATTTAAACAAATATGCCACTTTATTCATTCCACTTATGATTAGCTTTTAACTCAATCTTTTTAAGAAGTCATTGCAACTGAGCTATGACAATCTGGTTATGTCCAAATATTAGGTTGTCTTGGTAGATATTGGTAATCTCTAACATTCAGAGATAGAAAAAGGTCTCCAGGTTTCTGCTCTCAGGACTTCACCACTAATGGTATGGTATAAATCATAGATAGTATTCTGGATTAGAGGACATTTGTTCCTGTCCAAAATGTCCAGAGACATTTGGTCCAGACCAAAAAGGTCCTTGATATTTGCTGATATTTACTCCTGTCCAAAACATCCATGGAAATATTTGGTCCATGCCAAAAAGATCTTGAAATTTTGTCATGCCCAAAACATCCATGGAGATACTTGGTCCATGATTCTTTAAACCATACAAACATTTAACTTTGTTAAAATTTTATTTAGGGACAGCTGGGTAGCTCAGTTGGTTAGAGCACATGCTCTTAACAACAAGGTTGCCAGTTCAACTCCTGCATGGGATGGCGGTCTGCGCCCCCTGCAACTAGATTGAAAATGGCAACTGGACATGGAGCTGAGCTGTGCCCTCCACAACTACACTGAAGGACAATGACTTGGAGCTGATGGGTCCTGAAAAAAAACACTGTTACCCAATAAAGTTAAAAAAAGTTATTTACATTATTTTTATTGTAATTTATGACAAATGTTTGACAGGACCAAATATAAAAGACCTTTTTGGTGTGGACCAAATGTCTCATTGGATGTTTTGGATAGGACCAAATGTCCTACAAGTGTATTCTGCTACACATACCACATTTATGAAAAAGTAGTTATAACACTGTGCTTTCAGGCATTTCAGTAAACATTGTTGCAAATTTCTATGTGAGAATGACATAACACTACTCAGAATTCTCCCAAAGTGGCCACCTACAAGAACCATGCATAATTGTAGAACTGGGGCACTGGTCTAAAAGGTACAGGGTCCTGGAGTCTCTAGACCTATTATCCCAACTCATGCAAAGGCAGAAATACAGACAATATTTCTGGCCAATCCGCATATGTTGAGGCACTCAAGTCAACAATTAAAATCATTCTTTATATTATACTAATTAACAAACCATCTGCTGCTCGTCAGAGATAAAGATAGTAGAAGGGCACCAGCAGAGCCTGAATTTCTAAATACAGATTCTGAAATGCTAAGTAGTGAGGCCCAGTAGTAGTGTATATTATTCTTTATTAGGGACTTCAAATGTTCACTAATGAGCTGCAGGGTAGAGACTGAAAGTCACACACACACACACACACACACACACACACACACACACCACATACCATATTTGAAATATTTTATAGCAAATTGCAGACAATATTAGAAATTTTCTTATGAACATCCAAGTCTAACTTGCAAAAAAGATCTATCTCTCCTTTAAGGAGTCACCCCAGGAAGGCTGCTCTTCTTGATAGACTGAGGAATATCTCTGGCTGTTCAATTGGCTGACTCTATCCTAGCTTCTCTGTCATGGGCCACCTCCGAGGTTGACTCCCTAAAAAATTAAAGCATGGGACTTAGTGAAGAAACCATGATCTGTTATTATAACATATTGTCGAATTGGAACCCCTGGCATTTAACTCTTGAAAACAATGGGAACATCTGCTGTATTCGTTTGCTATGCCATAACACTCAGTGGCTTTAACAGAAATGTTTATTGCACTGGATTTTCAGTTAGATGGGATGATGCAAAAGACAGACTGAGACTCAGATGATGCAGGCTGGGCTGACTCAGCTCTATTCTACAGGTCTTCAGGACACCGGCTGAAGGTACAGCATGGTCGGAACTCCGCTCATGATGATGCTGGAGGTGCAAGCGGGCAAGAGAAACTCATGAGACCTCCTAGGGTCCAGATTTGGAACAGGCTCTCAGTCACTGCCACCCACACGCCATAGGCCAAAGCAAGTCGGCAGACCAAGCGGAAAGTCAAGGGGCAGGGAGGGGCCTCTGCCCACGCTGAGGCCCCTGGTGCTGGAGGAAGGTAGGTGGAGGGAGGGCAACAGCACTGGAGCCTGTCAGTCAGCTGTCACACTCTCCCCACACACCAACACATACTCTTACCCTTCCCCTAATTAAATATTTCCCTTTACATTTATAGAGAAAAACATGATTAATGAAGAAGGAAAGAGATTTTGTTTTTATTTTTGATATTTTTTCCATTTTACATGCAAGTCTCTGGCAAATATCAGGACCTGATTCAGATTCTGTTTTATAAAAATGCATTTACTCATTCATTTGACAATCATATACTGAGCACCTACTATATATACAGATCAAGGGAAGCAATGTGAGAAATACAAAGATGGATGAGATATAGATTCTTTCTCCATGATCTCAGGGGTTTGGGGTAGAAGCTTGGGGCGGGAGTAGCATCAGGTACAGAAACAGAGAAGGGTGGTTAAAATCATCAGTATGGGGCTTAAGTATTCCTAGATTCGAGTCTCAGCCCCATCATTTAAGGCAGGCTGTTTATTTTCTCTCTGCCTTAGTTTTAACCATTGACAAAAAAAGAAAACAAGAATACCTACCTCATAAATTAAGGATTAAAAATATGTACTTAGGCTTGTCACCTGTACATGTTCAAGTAATAACTAGCAAAGGCATCAGGTTACTCTGACAAGACTGGATGCCACCTACCCCCTCAGGGAGCTCGAAACACATCTCCTCCTCCATTCTGTTGTCTCCCCTCTCCTGTGCTAATTTCAGTCCAACAGCTGGCTTTGCTGACAACCTTTGCAATACCAAGCTGCAAAACCCAAATATAGGATGTTAAATCATTTTCAGGGGCCGGCCGAGTGGCGCGTTGGTTAAGAGCTGGCTTGGGATGCCAGCGGCCCCAGTTCGGATCCCACATATGAGGGCCAGTGACACTGCCCTCTACAGCTAAGATGGTGAACAACAGCTCAACCTGGAGCCGGGCTGCGTGAGTCCTGGCGACCATGTAGGCTGCAGCCCCTGCAGCAGTGGGCTGCCATAGGCTACAGTGAGTGGCCGGCCGCCAGCGTGAGCGGCCGGCAGCCAGCATGAGCGGCCAGCAGTCAGTGTGAGCTGCCAAGAGCCGCCGTGAGCAGCCATCCAGAGGCCACACCCGGGAAGAGCACAATGATAGTACCAACATGGGCCAGTGAAGCGACATCCTCCACAACTAGACTGAGGAACAAAAGGACAGCAACTTGTCTGTTCCCCTCCCCCAATTCTCCAATAAAAATCATTTAAAAAATCATTTTCGGGGATCTGTTCTATCATGAAACCGATTACAAACAACTCTCAATCACTTTCCCTAAAGAAAAGATGAGGTAAATCCAGGGTGGAACAGAATTAGAAAATCTGGATGGAACAATTATGTCACCAACCTGACCCAGTGCCATGTGATTCACAGCACAGTCCAATTGGTTGTAAGGCCACAGAACAATGTGGCCCATGGTTGGGTGCAAGAGTTGATTTTCTGACAAGCAGTTGATATGCTAGGCTCTCCTGGACTCAGTAAACACATTCTCAATATCAGTCAACTAGGAGACATGACAGCTCCAGAAGGAACCAAAACAAAAAAGCAAACGCGTCGTGTAATTTTAGGCTGAGTTTACATAAGTATTACTCCTTCTTTACACTGGAGTTTGGTCCCTAGTGAACCCCGTGGGTGGCAGTGTCAGTCACTGCCTGCCCCGCCCTTTAAAAAAAGTAAGAGGCTGGATCACTGGAGGATGGAAACATTACTTACAGGGATGTTTGCATCATCAAGGATGATGGAGGAATTGGAATGGAAAATAAACAGAAGAGCCGGGGGAAAATCTCGGTGATCTGGCAGGATGAGGAGAAGAGTGCATGATGGGAGTCCTAGATAACATCATAGATGGCTGGTTTGAGGGTCCAAGGAGCAGAAGTTTTGTTGTTGTCACTCATTTAAAGACAAGATTTTCTTCTCCAACGATCAATATCCAAGTCATTTTTTAAAATTTGTTATTGAGAAATATAAATAGTTTGACAACTTGACTTTTTCTGGAGATTGAATATACAGCAATGGTGATGACAGCTATCAGTACTGTTTTGTGTACTTATAATTCACTAAGAGGATTGGTCTTAAATTAAATATTCTTAACACGGGCCGGCCGAGTGGCGCATTGGTTAAGAGCTGGCTTGGGATGCCACTGGCCCCAGTTCGGATTCCATATATGAGGGCCAGTGACACTGCCCTGTACAGCTAACAACAGCTCCACCTGGATCTGGGCTGCGAGCCCCGGTGACGGTGTAGGCTGCAGCCCCTGCTGCAGTGGGCTGCCATAGGCTACAGTGAGTGGCCGGCAGCCAGCGTGAGCAGCTGGCAGCCGGCGTGAGCTGCCAATAGCCACGATGAGCGACATCCAGAGGCCAGCGACCGATCTGCCTCATCCGGGAAGAGGGCAATGATGATACCAACATGGGCCAGTGAAGCAATGCCCTCCGCAACTAGACTGAAGAACAAAAGGACAGCAACTTGTCTGTTCCCCTTCCCCAATTCCCCAACGCTGCTCCCCTCCCCGAATTCCTCAATAAAATCTCTAAAAAAAAAAATCTTCTTAACACATGCACACACACAAATCATAACCACATAGAGGTAATGGATATGTTAACTATCTTGATCATATATGTATATGTACAAACCATAACGTATATGTATATCAAAACATCAAGTGTACATCTTAAATACATATGCAACTTTTTACATGTCAATGATATCTCAATAAAATGGTTAAAAAATAAATACGCCTGTAGGAAAATGACTTTCAGAGAAAACATCAAACAATGAATCTGCAAAGATGGGTTGGAGACTGGAGAGTTTTGTGTGACGTGCTATTGACGTGCATGATCACAAATACATGCACGTGGCCAAGACCAAAAAGAGGGGGGATGGTGTTTCCCAAATGACAATGTCATGAGTTAGGATTTCACCCTCTACAAAGGAGGGAAGTCTGCTTCTGAAACCAAGGGCATTTGACCTGAGAGGTCAGTCTCCAAATCTTTGTGCCCACAGCTGCAAGAGATCAGTAGCTTTTTATAACAAGGGCCTTACAGTTTTCTCTTAGACACATAAAAATAAAACATCTATATTATCAGATAAAATTTACTACGTAAGTGACCCCATTCAGCATTAGAGACTCAAAAGGTCTAGCAAGGGACACACCTTCTGTCTAACATTTGGGAACAGGGCTACTTCCTGGCAGCCTGAAAGTTCCATGGAAGTCAGTCTGCTACCTTGGCCCAAATGTGGACCAAAGTGAACAGGAATGGGGCTTTCCTACTATGTAGGAACACAGCATGTCTCTTGTAATTTTTTGAAATTAAAGTTTATTGGAGTGACAATTGTTAGTAAAGTTACATAGGTTTCAGCTGTACAATTCTGTAATAAATCTTTTAATTTTTTGAAATGGACAAATAAGAGCTTCCTTGTGGTTTCCACCCAGTAAACCTTTTGGTTGTTACTATTAAATTGTGCGGCAAATACTCATGAAACAAGGTAAGGCCTGGAAAACATCCATGAAGATGGTTCACTCGGGGCAAGTAGGGCTTTCTGAGGAGCAGTGGCCAATTGCCATTACTTGGTACTCCGTTATCAGATCTGCCAAACCCACAGAGTCCCCCTGAGGGCTACATTTGTAGACATCTTAGGAGCTGGCCCAGACACATTCCGTCAGACAGACACCTCTTACTTCTGCATCACCTGGATCCTTTCCAGACCTACAGTAGGGATGTCCCATTCTTTGCTAAAGATGATTCCTACTGAGAGTCAATCACTATGTTTGCTTGGGTTTTTAAGCTTAGTGGATCATATCAGCTGATTAGTTGAACCAATGGGCTGAAAAGACCAATTTAAAAAAACAATAGCATTTCAGAAAAGGTAACTGATTGATTGTGATAGAACTGGTCTTGAACAATTGGAAAGTGTAAATTTAGAAAGTGTGAGTTCAGTCCTTTCTTGATTTCCTTTTTTTTTTTTTAGCTGAGCCATCCTGCCACCTGTTGGCAGCTCAGTGGCAGCTCAGCTCAAGCTGGGCATCAAACTGCTGTTGTTCAGAGCTCAGCTCACACTCTTGAGCGAGCTCTTAACCAACTGAGCCACTCGACCGGCACTTGATTTGCTTTCTTGCTCTCTCTTCTCAACTCTGAAGTCCCAAGACCTGAGGCTCCCAACAGCCTTCCAGAATAATTCTATGCTCTCAACCAATAATTTTTCCCTTCACCCACCTTGCTCATCCAAACTCTCACTGCAGTTAGGCCTGTTTATCACCAACTGTTACAGAGAAAACCTTCCTCGTGCAGGACGTGACAGGAAGTGATTATTATGTGTCAAAGAAGGCTTTCAAACTGAAGGTTACGAGGGGGTTGTGGTGAGAGAGGAACTTTGTGAGACTGCATCTTTAAATCAAAGCTTTCAACCAGTAGCAGGCATCAGAATCACCTGCAGGCCTGGTTTACAACCCAGATTTCTTGGCCCCTCTCCAGAGTTCCTGATTCCGGAGGTCTGGGTTGGGGCCTGAGTGTCTGTGTTTTGCAGAAGTTCCCAGGTGATACTATTGCTGCTGCTGCTGCTGCTGCTCTAGGGGCCACATCTCAAGAGCCACTGTTTTCAATCAAACAACCTGAGTGACTGCCTGATTCATCCAGGCTTCCAAACACCAGCATGAACAAGACTGGCACATTCGACCCAAACCTTTGCTCCAAATTTGGGATTTTATTCCTCATTCGCTGCGAGAGTCATAAGATGCTATTGGGAGAAATGTATATGGCTTGGGATTAAGATTTTATTTGTTGTCTGCTTTGTACTCGCTGGAAATTTCTTTCAGATCTCTGAGCCTCACTTTTGTATTGTACAAAGTAGAACAACAAATCCAGTCTTTGAAGTTCATTGTGGGGCTCAAAACACAAAACACGTAAGAAGACGCCTGGTAAAGTATCAAGGGCTCTATAAATGGTATAATTGCTGCCTAGGAAGTGGTTTCTCCAAGGTAACTATTAAAAATGAAATGATGGAGCACCAAATCCTATCAGCTGAAAGCTAGAGCTACCTGTGTTCCCTGGTCACAAAGCCAGTTTCCTCAAAACTCTTCTGTCATCAGTAACAAAGAAATGCTGTACTAAGCTTTCACATAAGGCATTTTATGCCCTGGAGAGCCTCACACACAGCGTAGACCTGTGTAGAACAAAGGGAAACCTGCTGGCATCCTACATATTCCAACAGCAACCCTAGTGCCTGCCGTGGAGAATCCATAAGAACAACACCTGAGCAATTTACATTCAGAAAGCCTCAGAAGAGAGCTACATGAATGCGACACTCTGACTATATCCCATTCCATTTTCTCCCCCTCATCCTTCATGGCACTTAATAAGTAGGGAAAACATATCTCCTGCAATTATAACACACACTGCTATGCATTCCATTTGTCACACCCAAATCTCATTGTTAAAACCTCAATATCCCAAGTCCAGGAACAGCTGGGAGGAGCCATTATAGTGTCCCAGTAACAATTCTCACACCAAGATCTAAGGCAGGAACAGATGGTGTCTCTGCAGGGGACAGTTCTAACCTCTTGGAGTCATTCCCTCCTGGCAGCAGCCCTTGCAGGAGGCATGAGAGCTGCACACCACGGGCTGCTCTTTCCTTTTTTTCTCAGTTGGTGAGGTCAGGGACCCTCAGGGTTACTCTTTCCCAAACAGAAGAGCAAGTAGATACTCAGGTGCTGAATAAAGGGACTCAGAATTCCACACAAGGCTGGCAAGAACTGAGGTGGGGTAGCGAACCCAAGTTATTTGATGCCATGGACCCACCCACCTGTTGACACCAAATGAGACTGTAAATCTCAACCTGCTTTGGGAAAGCTCAGAAAATAAGGGAGGAAGGGGAGGAGAGAGCTACCATTTCACTTCCTGTGCCCTTCCTACAGCGCCTCACCTTGTCTTCTGGGGTCTGCATGCTGCAGCTCTGACAGTGTCATCTCTCACCAGAGAGGGCAGCCCAAACCTCTGGAGCCAAGCGTGGGTGTCCAAGGCTACAGCCTCCCTAGGTAGCTCTGTGAGGTCAGCAGAGTTGAGGGGGTTGGGGCTCCATCCCTTCTGTCTTTTCTTTTTTTTTTTAGCTGAGCCATCCTGCCGCCTGTTGGCAGCTCAACAGCAACTCAGCTCGGGTTGGCCTCGAACAGCTGTTGCTCAGAGCTCAGCTCGCACTCTTGAGCGAGCTCTTAACCAACTGAGCCACTCAGCCGGCCCTTGTCTTTTCTTTATTGACTCTCTTCTCCCTCCTGAAGTTCTCACGCATTTCAGAGTTTTCCTCTCCACTCCTGTCCCCACCACCCCGCTCTCTTGTTTGCAAATTCATTTGAGAATTCCTTCTAGTTATGATAAGCCATTACAAGATAGGGGAAGCATGCAGGAGTAAGAGATATGGCATCCTTATACCTTGAGTTCATTCACTAAGTTCATAATAGAAAAAATAAAATGGAATAAGTATTGCTAAGAGAGTCACTTGAAACGGAGTCCAAAGGCCATTGAGGAAGTGGGGACTATGCACGTCTCATGTCTCAGCTCTTGCAACTGTGACCTGTTGCTAAGCTCTGCTCAAGGCCACACAACAGGCATCATGGACCAGGATGGCTACAGAACATGCATGGACTTTACATGCTCCTTGTTATGGTGAGCAGACGACCTGCATTCTTCACCTTCAAAGGAACCAATCCATTTCAACCAGCACATCCTCCACTTACACAATGGGCATAACCAATCCCAATGGACCTAGCCACCATCCTTCACTTACATAGAGGACCGAAATGAGAACAGCTCTCCTGGTTTGGCCCTGTATAAATCCTGCCTTTCTTTCTCCCTCCAGAGCACACTTTAGGTTGCTACCTGAATCTGTACCCCAGATTGCAATCCCTGTTTTGTTCAAATAAATACCTTTTATTCATTATTACATCCTAAACCTATTTTTTTTTTGGTTAACAAAGTCAAATGTCAACAAATAGATTCTGCATATCTACTGTGTAAAAGCCACTCTTCTAGGTGCTGGGCATACATCCCTGAACAGAACGGCAAAAACGAAACAAAACGAAATCCTATCTTCTCAGAGTTTATATTCTAAAGGATTTATAATCTGGAATTAAGCCCAATTTTCAAATCCTCCTTTCACAGCAAAGTAGAAGAGTGAAATGTGTTTATTTTCAAGAGGAATCAATCCTAATTAAACCAGCATTTCTCCAAGTAACTTCCAAGGATCACCTTCCTCAAAACCTGTTGAAACCTGGTCAAAACAATGAGTGATGGGCTCCACCACAGGCCCAGTCAATTGAACTCTGAGGGTGGGAGCAGGACCTTCAACATTCTTAGCATAAATATGTCCCAGCCTTTGAGAACATGTGTCAGACTAAAGGGATTAAGCTCAAATAGTGCAGATTCAGGTTCTTTGTGCAAACTAAAGTTTGAAATCTGCTGCTCAACTGAAGACAGACACTCAAGTGGCAGAGTTCTCAGCACCAGCTATAACAATGTTTCTTAAACTTCCCAATCAAACCACGGGTACCTGCTGGTATTGGAGCTTCCTAGGTCCATTTCACACAGATTCTGATCCAGTGGCTCTGGGGTGGGGTCACGGGTGATTCTTGGGTTAGCAGCAAAGTTTAGGAAATACAAAGGTTTAGGATAAAAGTGCAAATATGGGACATTAAAAACATTTCACACTCAGGGAAAACTTTCCAGGAGTGATGTATTAGTCATTTTTATTTTTTCCCCAATTTAGTGACTTTTTTTTTTCAAACATAGGTTTCCCCTTTTGCCTCTCCATTTTTTTTCTCTGCTGGGTATGTGTTTCAAGCTCAGCTATGTGAGCTCTGGGTCCAAAGGAAAAAGCTTTCATCACAAGATTCGTCATGAGATCTTCAAGAGTAGGGACTAATCTTGTCAACGCAGTACCCATCTAGGGCCTCCCCACAGCAATTGCTCAATAAATATGTACTCAATAGCAGCCTGGTTAATAGTAGTCTGAGGGGTTAGCATGTGTTTGGATCTAATTTAGACCACATCTTCAATCATCCTGTATCCCTGTTGTCAATTTTTCACCCTTCAGTAAATGAGACACCAAGTGGATGTTCCTTTGCAGAAAACCCTGTAACACCTACTGATTCTCTCAAATGTTCCCTCTGCTCCCCCTGCCCATAAGGACGATAGCAGAATAGAGTGATGTGGGCTGATGAATGGAGATCAGAGCTGCACTTGAAAGGGATTACAGTGTTTGATTGATTGATTGATATTTTAGTTGCTAAGATGAAGCCTGGTAATTTAACCATTGCTGTAGCATTTTAGCATAAAATAAAAGTGAACTATTTAAAGCAAATGCATTTATTCTGAATTTTGTTAACATTTGAATAAATTCTAATAACCATCTATTTCATTTTTATCAGTACGGCACATTGAGGTTTAAAATTTAAAAAAAAACATAATTTGTGGAAAAGATAGATGATTAAAGATGAGTTAAAATAGAGTAAGTTTTTAAAAAGGAAAAGAAAGAAATGTGGCTTGAAAATATCGTTTTTTGAAAATCTCTCTGTTTCTTTTCTGAGCAGAAACCGTGGCTGAGCAGAGTGAGCCAAGAGGCAGCTCAGATAATAAAATAGGAGCAAAGACAGTTTGGAAGTTGTGGAAAGTGGAAAGAGAACAGGCTTGAGAGGCCATTAAACCCAGGAGAGAATCCAGACTCTTGCACAGAATAACCACATGATCTTGGACAAGTCACTAATCTCTTGAACAATAGCAAAATGTCCCTAAAGGTTTATTTGAAAAGTTTCATTGGCATAAATGTTCACAAGATTTAGTACCCCAAGTTTCCCCCCGCTTAACAGAAGCGATGTCAGATGATTTTTTAGAAAAGGAATATTAGATGACAGATATCATGAGTTGTAAACTTGTCAACTGGCACAGAACATATAGCTAATATGGGTTATTAACCGTGGTTTCAGCTAAGCAAAGTAAACAAATCTCTATTTCAGTTAAAGTTAGCTCATCTATTAAACTTATATGTTAAAATACAAAAGAACAGAAGAAACAACCAAAAAACGTTGTTTATCACACAAGAGATTTTTAAATACATTCTGTGCCAGTTCATTTTGAAGCTTAGTTTGCATTTATCACACTACTATGTCATTTGGAAAGTAGGTCAACATTTTAATAAATTTTGAATAGCCATAAAGTAGGGTTTCCTACACAGACTTTGAGGAGTCCATTAATCACTATTCTGTGCCTTTGAAGTAGAGCCTTCCCTTCCTGTTTTCACACAAGAAATCATCAATATTCCCAACTACACAGTGTATTTAGACCTAGGGTTAGCAACAAAATATTGCTAAATCCCAGCCTTATACCCCAAATCCAATTTGATAGCTTGGTTTATGCTGGTAGATGGACACAATAAACAATCGAACAGTTACTCAGAACCACACAGGAAATCTGTTTCAGTCCAATAATCCATTCCTGAATTTATTTGGCAAAAAATTGAGAACATATTTCTCCCCAGTTTTCTCCATTTCCGTGTTCTCACACAGTGATAACATGAAGCATGAACAGGGGTGAGTACTTATTTGCAAAGATGAATACTTTCAGGTGCTTTGGGATGCAAGCTTCTAAGAAATCACATAAATCCAGGGTACTCATGACTCGAAAGTTCAATGCAAGTTCAGCTCCAGTCTTTGGTGTTTTATTTTTGTTTTCTTTTTTTGTAAATGAGATACACAGCCCATCTTCATGCGTAAAACAGATTTTAAACAAGATTAACTGATTGATTATGAAGATCATTCATCTTCTGAAAAGATCTCGTCCTTCTGAAGGCAGTATGTACAAATATGAAGTCAAAGTATGCATCCGTTAAAAAAAAAATCTTCAAACCCCGTATTTGCTATTTAGAAGTAAAATCTTCCAACACATAAACTAATATAAAATAATATTTAGTGTTAATTATAACTTAAAAAATAGTTATGTGGATATAAACTACAGTATGGGTAATATAGTCAATAATGTTGTGATGACTATGTATGATGTGAGATACATAATAGGCTCACTGGGGTTATTACCTCGTGAGGTATATAAATGTCTGATCACTACGTTGTTTTGTATATCTGAAATTTAAAAAAAAACTACAAAAAAAAGTGGGAAAAAGAAGACAGATTAAAGACAGAGGCTAAAACCCAGGACAAAACAGGAGACCTATAAATAAATAAATAAATAAATAAATAAATAAATAAATAAATAAATAAAATAAAAGTAAAATCTTCTGGAAATTAGGCCATATTAGAAATTACCTAGCTTGTATCTAAAACATAAGAGCTAATTTAAATGAAAGACTGACACCAACAGATGCAAAAGTATCTGTTTATTCAGAATGTGATTTCTGACTAGATAATGAAGCAGTACCCTTATCTGCCCTTTATACTATAAGGACAATTTTTAAGCACACCCTCACTGAGGATAGTGACAAAAGAAAGGAGGCAGGGAATTTACAAGTTAATCATCACTTAATGTTATACTCTGTGAAAAAGTAAAAATAAAATTTTCTTGTTTGTTAATGCTTTATAATGATAAGCACAGAGTTTTAAGAAATGAAAAATACTATCAGGGACCAAGTGGCCTTTCTTGCCACGTTTTTGTTTGTGAATCCTCCATAATTAAGTAGGAAAGTGAGAGAGTTTTAAACATGATACTTGCCCCTTCAGAGAGGCAACCAATTAAGAATTCTAACCCTTGAACCAAAAATCAGAAAATAGGTAGAAGACTTTTAATAAACTACTATGTTAAAGATGATGTATTGATTTTCAACTCTGAATTTCCTCCAACTCCAAATTTGTTCTATGTTTTACAAAGGCAGATCTGGCTGTTGTTGATGGTAGTGGAGGCCAATTCCTTGGTTATTTGGGGGAGACTCTGTGCTCATTAAACTGCTGCATCTACTACCTCCCTGTACAGATAATGAGGCAGGAAAAAGCTTTAACTGGGTAAACCCAAGGTGCAATTGGATAAAAAGTGACAGTGGCTGATATGAGGATTATTTGACCTTGTGGTCTCAGACCCTGTCACCCCAGGCTCCTCATGAGTGAGTTAATTTCCTTCCTTCCTCCAGAAAGTTGCCCAATATGTGACTCCATGTTACACACCCCAGTTTCATCTTTGAAGTCAGAAAAAGTCCTGGAAAGAAGTCCATAAAACCACTGGACAATACAATGATTATATAGTAACATTCTTTTTTTTCTTTCTTTTTTTTTTTGGTGTTCTTATCAGTGCAAAATGAGGAATTTGTAGAAATGAGGGGCATGCACATTTAAAGTTTTGTGAGGAATTTTATGAGGGCTTATAATGTAGGATTTAAGGCTTATGATTTTTAGACAAGTGACTCTGAAAGCAAGTGCCAGCTGTCACATCCCATCCTGTGGCCCAGCAAAGTTTAGAAGGTGTCCAATTAGGGTACATTCATTTGGAGCAACCTGTGCCCATTCATGAATGACTGATGGCACAGCCACCTGTTGGGAACCAAGTTTCCATGGAGCTCTCACATGTCAGCATGTCATTTCAATAGAGCTTTTGTCCTGGATCCTTGTTTCAAAGATGTTTGTATAAGCAAACAGCCTTGGATGATAGACAGTGTCTCACCTCTTGGTCAGCAGCCAGATTTGGTAGCTCTCCAGGACTAGAAAGATAATATCTTTCTTGGGGCAAAGGTTAAGGCAGGTTTGTTGGCAGTCCTCTGCAAAGGATTCTGGCTCCTGAGCTGTGACAGACCCACTGTATGTGCAGCATTTGCGGTGTCACTCCATATCAATCCAATGAGACTTGCAGAACAAGGGGAACCAATGTACTCATGAGGTTCCTGCTGCCTACTGTGCTGTAGGTCATAAAGTCCTTTGTCTCTGACCCAGAAGTAGTTTATCTTCCACAAGCATTTGTGAAAATGTGGCAGACTAGCTTGTCAGCTTGCAAGTAGGGTAAAATCTTAGGTCCTTCAGTTATCGACACCATTGCACCCCAAATATCTTCCCTGTGAGTTGCTCTTAAAACTATTCTGCAATCTGTCTTTTTATAACTATTTCCAGGATATCTCGCACTGGTGAATGCACCAGGGTGAACATTTCTCAATCCTCCAGATTGAGATGGGTTCACTAATTTTAAGATTTTGCTGCTCAGTCACCCTTTAGGTTAACTGGATGTGTTGATCTCCCTGCAATCATCTTTTCCACATTCTCCATAATGTAATCCTGAGATTTTATCAGGATTTCTGATGAAAATAAGGTACACTATGTCTATAAATTCCCCCTGACCTGACAGTCCATAACACTAACCATACACTTTGGGGAATGATTGTATTTTATAATCTAATTCATCTCCTATCAGCACTGTCTTCTTTCATAGCTATATGTGTACATGAACTCAATGTACTCATATATACACACAGAGAGGGATAATTATAACTATTATTTTAAATAGATGGCTCCAATTATATAGACATATCTCTATTTTTCTAGTTCCTTTTTTTCGTGTGTGTGTGTGTGTGTGTGTGTGTGTGAAAGAGGGGGAGAGAGATTGAGAAGAGGATGCATGCATGTGTATAAAGGAAATTGAAACATCTTAGATAAGACACTAATGTACCATATACATTAAAGTATCAGACAAGAGGTGGATTTCCCTAGTAAATTTGACAGTACATTTGGATGACCTTGGTCAAGTCATTTAATCTGAGGGCCTCTATATACTCATGTGAACAGGTTGGATTAAGTTATTTTGAAAGTGATTCTAAGTGTATAAAACTATAATATTTACCTTCATTGTTAAATATAATAATTAGTAAGATACCAAGAATTCTTCAGAAGTAGCATTCTAGGTCGACATCTGGTAGTTAAAATCTTCCCATAAGCAATGAAAAGACAATGAAGATGATAACCCAAAGCAAAAAAATCTGAGAAGTGGCCATAGACTCATATATGATAAAGGATTTCCCTAGCTTCATTGTGGATATTAGATTCTGATCTTTAAGTACTTTTCTGCATTATCTGATTACCTCTAACAGATGATGCAAGATATTTCTTCAGTGACAGGGTATTTCCTTAGAGAGTGAAACACTATATTCTTCAATTTCATTGATTAAAATAAATGATAACATAAAGGTTGCATCAAAAGCCAAGTATTTTTGTAGAGAGGTTGCATCCAGCTTCTTTGATGATGCATAAAAATATACATATATTATATGCAGGGGAAGCCTAGGTAGATCTGTGCAAGTTTTGCTCTAATGCTTTCTTCTGGTACTAAGCTTCTGTGATGTCCCCCAAACCCCCCCCCCCGCATTTGGGCTGTACTGTGACCTCAGTACTGTGCCAAAAGATCACCTGTCTTTTTCCCTAGTGATCAAAATGTGTTATCTTTCCAAGAGTTCTTATTGTTCAAGATTCACTGATGAGCAAAGTGACTTTTATGAGGTAAGTAACATTGAAGATGGAATTAAGATTGCCAATCAGCTGACCATAAAATAGGGAGATTATCCTGGTGAGCCCAATGCAATCACAAGGGTCCTTAAACGTGGAAGAAGGAGGCAGAAGAGAAAGAAGGGCAGAGTTATGTGATGTGAGAAAGACTTGGTTGGCCTTTGCTTCCTTTGAAGCTGGAGGGAGGAAACCCAGAGCCAAGGAATGTGGACAGCCTCCAGAAACTGGAAAAGGCAAGTAACTAGTGTAGATTCTTTCCTAGAATTTCCAGAAAGGAATGCACCCATGCCACCACCTTTATTTCAATCCATTGCAATGCTTATTGGACTTTAAACCTACAGAACTATAAGATAATAAATCTGGTTGTTTGGAGCTACTAAATTTGTAATAATTCATTACAGTACCAATAGGAAATTATAACATCCATTCTCATTTCCTCTGGTTAAAACTTTTCTATTTTCCCTTTCTTGCCCGATTGCATGCAATCATGATGTCTTGACTTTCTCTGGCCACGGAACAACATGTGACCTAAGACACGTCAATCAAAACTCTCTCCCTAAAATTTGAAACTTGACAAGAGGTACAGAAAGGTAGAGAGTAACAAGGCTGTATTAACCCTTAAAGATATTGTTTCTGTTCTCTAGCTCCGCACAGCTGCCTAGTTTTGTCTTTCTCAGTCCATGTTTGGTACAATTATTTCAATACTTTTACCTATACTATGTTCTTTCAATAAATATCTTTTGCCCTAAAGCTATCCAGTGTTATATTCTTTTGGTTGAATCCATAACACTTGAATTGACCAACACTCCCAGGTAATTTATTTGCATTTTCATTCATTCATTTTCATTTCATTCTATTATATGCCTGGCAGTCTTCTAGAGACAACAGGACAACTCAAAGGAGTATTTTGCATGGTGGAAATCTCAAATACTAGATTCTATATTTTGGGTAAGGTAAGAAGGAAAGTTTACAGCATGCAGATGATTATATTTGGGGTATCTGTATAAGACCTGACTTATGGGAAAGAATAAGTAGTAAGGCATGAACCCCTAGTACAGTACCTGAAGCACAGTGGACACATAACTATTTGTTTAATGAATGGATCAAGATATGGCATTCAAACTTAGTACACTGTGATGGGCATAATTAAGGCAACTTTATAGAAAGCTCAAAGCCAATGAAAAATGAATAAAACTGTTTGTATAAAGTAGGACTTATCAACTATTTCTCTTTGACCTGACAGGAGAAGATCTGAGGAAGAATAAAGAGGAGTAAAAGAAGTAGAAATGTAAGAGATGGATATAGTCAAAATGCTAATGAATAATGGAGGAAGTACACAGTGATTAGAGATTTCACTGAAATGTGGCCCAAAGCATCCTGGGCATTCTTGGACTTCTCGAAGAAAATAACAAAAATAATTTTAAAAACTGGAAAGTTTTTGCCTAGACTACAGAATCCATACATACAAAATAACAGAATACAATTTTCTCCCAGCTTTTTATTTTGAAAACCGTCAAACACATGGAAAAGTTGCAAAAATAAACACCCACATATCTTGTACATAATAGCTAATATTTTGCCCAATTTCTGCCTTTCTCTGTGTCTCTCTGTATATGTACACACACACACTATATACATAGGTTTTGACCCATAAATAGGTTTCAGAAAAAATGAAAATATGTGACACATTGTCATTTTTATGTATATCTGATATATCCTCAATTTTTTGGCTGAAACATTTGAAAATAATCATGAAACTTCATGCATAAGCATTTTACCATACATTTCCTAAAGATAAAGCCAGTCTCTTTTATGACTAGACACATAAAAAAATAACTCACTCTGAAATTTTAGTACTGACAAAAAGCTGTCATCTAATATTGAGAGAGTTATGGGACAGTGATGTCACCAAGATGCAGAAATAGGAGGTTCCCCACTTGTATCCCCAGATAGCAGCAATTTGGCATCCATTCACAGACAAAACTGTCATTGTGAGAGCTTTGGGATCCAGGTAGGAAGTTACAAAACGCCAGTGAAATCTAAGTCCAAGAGGGCTATTTTAAGAAGGCAGTCAAAAAATGAATAGTTAACCTATGGAATGGGAGAAAATATTTGCACATAATATATCTGATAATGGATATCCAAAATATATAAAGAACTCTTAAAACTCAATGGCAAAAAAATAAACAATCCAATTGAAAGATGTGGAGAGGCCTTGAATAGATATTATTTTTTTCCAAAGAAGACATACAAATGGCCAAGGGTACATGAAAAAAATGGTCACCTTCACTAATCATGAAGAAAATACAAATCAAAACTATAATTATCAAGTATTATCAACAATTATCAGCTATTATCAATACAAGAGATAATAAATGTTGGTGAGGATGTGGACAAAAGGAAACCCTTATATACTCTTGGTGGAAATGTAAATTGATACAGCCATTATGGAAAGCAGTATGTTTTTTCCTCAAAAAATTAAAATTAGAACTATCATATGATCCAGTAATCCCAATTCTGGATATATATCCAAAAGAAATGATAGCTGCACTCCCTTGTTCACTGCAGCATTATTCACAATAGCCAAGATATGGAAATAACCTACATGGTTCTTCCACAGATGAATAGATAAATAAAATGTGATATTAAATAACTATAAATAAATGAAGGGGTAAATAGATTAACAGTTTATTGTAAAAAAATGCCGCATCTATGGGGAAAAAATCACAATGTATAAAAAGAAAAAAAGTATATGGGTTGGTGAAGAACAGCCTTTATGTGATAACTTTAGGGAACAAAAATAAAATGAGAATTGCTTTTTTATTTCATAAATCATTATGCAGTGGGAAAATGTTATCTCAAGAAGGGCTTAGAAAATTGGATTCTAGTCCTTTAATCACTGACCTACAAGATTGCCTTGATGAGATTATTAATCTTTGCACTTTAATTTCTACTTTCACATACAAAATATTGAATAAAACCAATATTAGCCAGGACCTGAAAGGGTCAAGGACCCAAACTGAGAATTCAGTTCAAACTGAAACATACATGTACAGCCATGAAGAATTGAAACACTGCTATGTACCAGCTGCAAAGATGAATCTCACCACACAATTTTGAGAGAAGTAATCCAGGCACGTAATAGTGCCTACAGTATTATTGAAGTGATATAAAGGTTAAAAACAAACACAATTAATATATATTTATATAAATGATAATAGTGTTTCCTTTTGGGTTGAAGAGATTAGGAATTGGAAGAGGGGCACAGTGAGGATTCTAGAGTCCTGGCAGTATTCCATATGTTGATTTCTGTGGTGATTTTTTTAAAGAAACTATTGAGCACTTAAATTAAGCTTCATTCACTTTTTTCAGTAATTTTTTTACTTCAATAAAAAGTAATTTAAAAAGTAAAAATGGGCAATTCTGGGTAGCATCAGCATAACTACAAAACTCTCAACATATCCTATAGAATAGTCAAGAAAAATGAGAGGCACAAGTAAAATCACAAATATCTTTTGGGCTTGATGTGATACATGGATGACGTATTACAGAATTGTACAATTGAAACCCATATAATTTTACTAACCATTGTCACCCCAATAGACTTTAATTTAAAAAAAGAAAGAAAAAAGAATGCTTAAACTTTAAATTACCTGCAAAAAGAAAACTGAACACCAAATCCCAGTGCTATATACAAGCCTTGTCAGAGAACCAGGGCAATTTGGGAAAACTATGTGAAAAAATAAGGAAGGAAGTGAAACCACCTCTAAAAAGAGAAAGTTCATCCTAATGAGAAAAACAACAAACAAACAAAAAAAAACAACCCTGTTGGGGGTGTAGTGGAAGCATATGCTAGGTTAGAACACTAACTAAAGGATAAAGATTTCAAAATGTGAGCATGATACAAACAAAAATTTGGCCTTTAGAACAAGATCACTGATAATCATCCATAAAGGTTTCAACCCGTGTCAGCCACTGAATCACATCAGCATTCAGCCAGATGACTTCAGTGGTAAGAGGACTCAGATGGCCAGAGAGCCCACAGGAGGAGAGCGTACAGAAAAGCGGCCAGCCAGGAGGCCATGGCAGGGGTCTAGATATGAGATCCCGGAAAGGTAATATTTTGATAGGGGAAGAAGAGAAGAGGATTAAAAGAAAGAGAGAGTTATCCTATGAAAATTATATAGTAAAAGGGGAAAGTAAAATGAGAAATTAATGATCTTTAAAGACATAAATAAATAATAAATGACACTCAAGTCTTATGCTCACCTCTCTCACCCGTAAAAGAGAAAGAAATCCTCTCTCACTAAGGAAACTATGATTTGCTGCACTACAGTAAAGTGAGTATTTGAACCAGGAATTTTATGAAGCACAATAAATCACCAGCATGGTCCATAGATACATGGATTCACATTCTTCATCTAATCACAACTACTGTAGACATAAAATAGGACACAAACAGCTCCGCTGAGGAAAATTTCCTCAAATATCTGATGAAAAAGAAGAACTCATGGGGGCCAGCTGAGTGGCTCAGTTGGTTAGAGTGTGAGCTCTGGGCAACAGGGTTGCCAGTTCAATTCCCACATGGGCCAGTGAGCTGTGCCTAAGCTGAGCTGCCGCTGAGCTGCCAACGGGCAGCTGGGTGGCTCAGTTGTGCTCTTAATAACAAGATTGCTGGTTTGACTCCCACATAGGATGGTAGGACATGCCCACCCGCAACTAAGATTGAACGTGGCGACTGGACTTGGAGCTGAGCTTGAGCCCACCACAACTAAGATTAAAGGATGACAACTTGACTTGGAGCTGATGGGTTCTCGAAAAAACACTGTTCCTGAATAAAGTTTAAAAAGAAAAAGAATTGTTAATGCTGCATTCCAAAATGGATTGAACACCCTCAAATAAGACACACACACACACACACACACACACACACACACACACACACACAGAAGCTTAGGTGTTTAATACATAATATATACAAATATAATATATATACACACACTTTGAAGCAGAATTTCAAAAACTACGTGCAGAAATATACAAAAAGAAAAAAGACACTAAATGAGCCTAATGATATTGCTAATACTTAGAAGACAAAATGATATCAGCAACAAAAACTAAATTATAAGCTGCACAAGGAAGAACAGATTTGAATAAAACACAAAAGGACAACTGAAAAGAACCAAAATGTAATCAAACAATGATAATGACATAAAGAAAATGGTCAGAGAGAAAAATAGTCAGACAGAGAGTGGCTGAAATGGGAAATAGGCAAAGATGTTTGAAGGACTTATAATTGGAGTCCCTGAAGATTATAAATAAACTTAATACTTACAATTTAATCCAAGAAAAGCTTAGAGGAAAAGATCAAAGAATTGAATTTTTGTGTTAAAAAGGCTCACCAGGTACCAGAAAAAAATGCCTTCAATGATGAACTTCAATACAATATTTAAACTATTAGACTCTTAAAACAAAGAAAAAGATCCTCAAGATATCCAGGCAGAAAGATCAAGTAAATTTTCAAAGTAAGAGTATTGGAATATCATCATAATTTTCAGGAGAAACATACACAGCAAAGTAATAATAAAGCAGCACTTACAAAACAGTCAAGAATTTAAAAACATGAAACAGGAGTTTTCTATCCAGCCAAGATTTCCTCTTAGTGTTAAGGCTACAGGAAAATATTTTTAAACATTTAAGAGCTCTGGGAATTCTGTAGTCAAGATCTTTTAATGAAGTCTACTATAAGATGAACTTTATCCAAACAAGAGATAATTAAGGCCAAATACTTGATGCAGAGCATTTCATAATTTACTTGATGATGTAAAAATAAAGCAAAGGTGGGGACAATGGTAGAATAAGAATATTTTGTATAATATACATATTATGAGTTGCATGATCTGAAAAAGTAAAAATAACGCAAACAATATGGGACATTTCAGAGGGGGAATGACAGAACAGAATAAGCTCATTGCTTATTTAATAGCAGTAGCTGGAGGGTTAAAAGATATGATTTAAAAGTAACAAATGAGATAGGAAAGCATTGAATAAAGAATAGGTGAATAAAGGCATTAGAAAGGTATTAATGGAAAGACAACAAAACATTTAAATACCAGAAGAAATTTAAAAACTAAAGGGACAAAGAAACACATAACGTACAGTAAGAGCCATAGCAAATGTTACATAGTACACATAATTATAGTAAGCTAGAATAAAGAACTATTGAAATTATCCAATCAGAGGAGCAAAAAGAAACCAGAAAAAAAAGGAATGAAGAAAGTCTATGGGCATTATGAGACACCATGAAGGAAAACAACATATGTATCATGGAAGTCTCAGGAGAAAAGCGGGAGAAAAGGGTAAGAAGCTTATTTAAAGAAATAATGGCTGAGAGCTTCCCAAACATGGGGAGAGATTTGGATATTCAAGTTCATGAAGCTGATAGGTCACCTAAAAATTTCAATCCAAAATCAAGGCAAAATCTTCTCCAAGGCACATTATAATAAGACTGTCTAACATCAAAGACAAAGAGGGAAATTTTAAAACAGCAAGAGAAAAAAAAATCCTTCATATTGGCAGATTTCTCAACAGGGGCTTTGCAGGCTAGAAGAGAATGGGATGGTATATTCAAAATGCTGAAATAAAGAAAGTGCCCAAGAGTACTTCACCCAAAAGGTTGTTCTTCAGAAATGGAGATGAGATATGAATAGGCATTTTTCCAAAGAGGACATACAGATAACCAATAGATATATGAAAAGATGCTCAGCACCACTAAATCATAAGAGAAATTTAAATAAAAACTAAAATGAAATATCACCTCACTCCTGTCAGAATGGCTATCAATTAATCAACAAACAACAATGTTAGTGAGGATGTGGAGAAAAGGGAACCCTCATGCACTGTGGGTTGGTGCAGCCACTATTGAGATTCCTCAAAAAATTAAAAATAGAACTACCTTATGACCCAGCAATTGTATTCCTGGGTATCTATCCAGAGAAACCCAAAACACTAATTTGAAAAAATATATGCACCCCTATGTTTACTGCAGTGCTAGTTATAATATCCAAGACATGGAGACAACCAGAATGCCCATCAATAGATGATTGGATAAACAAATTGTGGCACATTTATACAATGAAATATTACTCTGCCATAAAAAAGAATGAAATCCTACCATTTGCCACAACATGGATAGGCCTAGAGGATATTATGCTAAATAAAATAAGTCAAACTGAGAAAGACAAATTCCATATTATCTCACTCATATGTGGAATCTAAAGAACAGAATAAATGAGCAAACAAAACAGAAACAGACCCCTAGATGCAGAGAACAAACTGATGGTTGCTAGATGAGAAGGGTTGGGGAGATGGGTGAGGAAGGTGAAGGGATTAGGAAATACAAATTCCTTGGGACAAAATAGTCAAGAGAATGTGAAATACAGTATGGGGATTACAGTTGATACTGTTGTGAAGACTATGTAGGGTGTCAGATGGGTACTGGACTTGTGGGGATCACTTCATTGATTATATAAATGCCTAACAACTAGTATGCTGTACACCTGAAACTAATATAATATTGAATGTCAACTATAAAAAAGTATATAGTCATGGAATGTAGAGTATAGGAAATATAGTCAGTGGTATTGTAATAGGTATGTACAGTGTCAGATGGATAGTAGACTTGTTGAGAAGCTATACACCAATGCCAGTGCCTAGTCCACCCTTCAAAGCAATATTGGAACTCTTTTTCTGCAATGGTCATCAGAGCTGTGGTCGTATTACCCTTGATGTCCTGAATGTCATCAAAATATTTTCCTTTCAGTATTTCCTTTATCTTCAGGTAAAGAAAGAAGTTATTGGGGGCCAGATCAGGTGAGTAGGGAGGCTGTTCCAACACAGTTATTTGTTTACTGGCTAAAAACTCCCTCAGAGAGAGTGCCGTGTGAGCTGGTGCATTGTCGTGATGCAAGAGCCATGAATTGTTGGTGAAAAGTACAGGTCGTCTAACTTTTTCATGCAGCCTTTTCAGCAATTCCAAATAGTAGACTTGGTTAACTGTTTGTCCAGTTGGGACAAATTCATATGAATAACCCCTCCGATATCAAAAAACGTTAGCAACATTGTTGCAAAAAGTTCACAAACTTAATTGTCAGACCTCTTACTCAGTCATACAATGAACTATTATATGGTGATAAACAGTGTCGGCAGAAGCTACATGCAAGAATGTCAAGAGTATCAATAGATCTTAGCAATGCAATTTGGAACATAAGAAGTAATCCAGGAGATTACCTAAATTTATATCATTTTTATTATGTTAAAGCTAAAGCTGATGGTATATACTATTGGAGGGGTATATACTGTATTTAGTTATAACAGAGTTATAAAACAGGAAAGGAGGTGTATTATGAGCACAAGACAAAGGATTGTTAATGTTTCAAGTTGAGAGAATATTGAAGTTATTAATTCCTTCGTGACAAATTACCCCAAAACTAAGTGACCTTACAAAACAACAATTTTGATTAACCAGATTCTGGTCCAAATAAGATGGCTTAAATTCATGTCTTCCTGTTTCTCTCCCTAAATACAACTATAACCTCTGGTATTAACACAAGAGAATACCAAAACAGAACTCTGAAAGGTGGAAAGAGAAGGACAAACTGGTTTGGGACTTCAGAAATGGAGGAAAAACATAACGTTGGAGTGTTTTACGGCCCAACATAAAAAGCTTATTGAGGCTCGGCATTTCCTGACCCCCTCACCTAAGCTAGCAATTGAAGGCATCCCAGGTTAGTGCATGTCCACACGCCCCTCAATGAAAAGAAGTCCTACCAAAATCACCATGTAAAAATGGCTGCACCTACAAGGGGATTTTTAGAGGGGAGTCTGTTAAAAACAAGTGGTCAGAGGAAGCCTTCTCTTTCGTTTGGCCCATGAGTTCCTTCTTCCACCCAGAAATACTGCGCAGTCAAGAAGCACCAGCAAAGGGGACCCTGCTACAACAAGCCACGTGGCTCAGGAAGCCTACTTGTGCCCTTGGGACTGAAACACCCCTCCACCATCCAGAGACATTTAAGAGGGTAGCCAGCAGGGTACAAGGTGGGTTATTCACAATCACCCACCCCTCGTCTTCCCTTTGCCCAAGAACTACAATTAGTTCCTTTAGAACAGCCCAATTGTCAGTGCAAAGGACTAAGGACCAGGGCTCATGAGTGATCACCAGCCAAACAGCTCTGAGTTCAGCCCACTGGCTGCTGTGGCTTGTTCCTGTATCCATGCAGATGGTAACTATTCGGACTGCCGAATAGTTACTGCAGTCCATGTGGATGGATTGTCCTGGCTAGATTCATTTGTGTACCAGGCATCAGCAGGAATTTCCCTCCCTCCCTTTCTGTCTCGTCTTTCCCACCACTTGTATCTGTCCCTGGGATTTTTCAGTCCTCCCCAGATCAGTAACGGATTGACCAACATAAACGTCTTATCCCATGGCTGGGCTTGGCATGGATATCAGCGTCACACGCCAGGTGCTGAGGACAGGCTGGAGTATCTTGTCTTTTATTTCTGCAGTGATGTGGCCTAATCAGGGCCCTCAAAGATGGGGGTGTAGATGGCCTGTCTCATTCCCAACTCCCTAAGAATTTGTTGTACAACTTCTATAGCTTTCCAGGGTCCCATATGCCCTGGGAGATCCCCTTCAATGGGCCAAGCCTCCATGCAGGTTAGAATAATGCGATCTATAAAAGAGTGAGGGTCTTCAGCACCAGGCAGGCGGTGTCAGGGGGCAGGATATGTGGTGATGTTTCTCTGTCTCCTGTCTGGACAGAGAAACATCATCGCTGCCCCTCCCCCCTTCCCACAGCCACACTAACCACACCCAGATACTTTTCATGGCCTTTTGCTGGAACTTGGCAGCTATATCAGTAAACTCAGTGGGAGTATGTTCTCTCACCATGAACATTTCCTGAGTTTGGGTCTGCTCTCTGGCTGTGTTTGCCATTTGCTTTTGCTTTCCTTCCTATGAGTTAGGAGTTGGATGGGACAGGGTGTTTTATCTATTTTGCTTTTCATCACCACATCCTCCTCTTCATGCCCCTCCCAATTCACGATTGGGATTAGCGTCCCAATCGGGCTTCATCACAAGCACTTGGACATTAATCCGAGGCAACTTGCACCCTCCTAGCTTTGTAAAACTGCAAACTCTCCAACTTACCATCTTGCTCTCCCACCTTGTCTGCCAGCTCCAAAGTTAGCCTAGTGGAGTATGCATGTCTTTCTCTAACCTCAGCTCTTCTTCCAACTTTCTAACTCAGGCTTTAGCCTCTAGTTGGGCATCAGTGTCCAGTCAAGCTGCCCACAGTAGAGTCCAGCCCACTGAACAGCTATCCCTTTCCTCTTTGCCACAGTGAGCCATGTGCAGTTCTTCAAACAAGTAATTAGACCAGCTGGCATTTCTAGACCATCCCCATATTCATGCAGTGGTCCACAAGCACCTAACATATGGGCCACCCTCCCCCACATAGAGATTGGATGGCCAACTCAGGATCTCCCCCGTAGATGTGTCTTTCCAAGGCCCATTTCTTTGGTCTCCTGGCTGGCTCTCCAAGTGTTAGTTTGCACACTGGCACCCATACACAGAGGACAATGAGAGACTGAAGGAAGAATCAGGCTATTCCAGACTGCTAGATGGCAGGTTTAATAAGGGAATTTAATTAGGAGGCTTGTCTTGGGTGACTGTAAGACATGTAGATCTTTGCACCTGCCTGTTGTAATCTTAAAATTTACATAGAGGCCTTAATGAGGTTCAGTCATGTATTCAGTACAGATGGTCCCAACAGCACCTTACTCCCTCTAGGTGGTGTCCTTGGGACAGCTTCTAGTGCAAGGAAGGCAAGTGGAACACACATTCCATAGAGAGGGGAAGGGATGAGAGGTCGCCTATTGCCCGGATTCAGCTCTTGGGTCAGCCAGTGGTCACATCCTCTCCAGAATCTCCTCTGACAGTATGTCATCTTTCAAGCAAATAACTGTCAATCCTGAATTCTAGAGCAGGTGAAACTCTTTTTAGAAATGAAGGGGAATGAAAGACTTTCTCAGACTACGGAAAACTAAAAGAATGTGTTGCTATCAGACCTATTCTTAAAGAATGTCTAAAAGAAAAATTTTAACAGAAAATAAATAATAAAACAAAGAAATGTGGAGGATCTAGCAAAATGAAAAATACCAAAACAATGAAAAGAGAAGAAATATGAGTCTATTCAGTAGATTATCCTTCTCCTTATGGCATTTATAAATCATACTTGATGCCTGAAACAAAATTATAACATCTGATACTCAAAACAATATTTAAAACTAAGGAAGGTAAAGAGATCCAAATGGAAAAAAGGTTTGCACACTTCATGCAAAATGGTAAAATGTTGATACAAATAGACTGTTGTAAGTTACATAGATATTGCAATAAAGATAACAACAGCTAAGAAAAATACACTCAGAAACACTATAATAAATCAAGATAAAATCCAAAAAAACATGCAAGTAACCCAACAGAAAACAAAATAAATATAACAATCCTAGATACGTATGTGCCAAAAAGCCTCAAAATACATGAAGCAAAAATGATAAATCTAAAAGAAGAAATAAACAAACCCTCATTTATAGTTAAGAATTCAACACTCCCATCTCAACAACTGATAGAACTATACAGAAAATCGGCATATCTGATAACCACTAAAGAATTTTAATTTGTGATTTACAGGCTCCTGAAAAAAGAAATTTCCAGGTCCAGATGGCTTCACTGAAGAATTTTTCCTTACATTTAAAGAATAATTAATACAAATTTTTTATTACTTCCAGATAATAGAAAAGTAGGGACATCTCTTAACACAGAACAGTATTACCCTGATACCAAAACCTGAAAAAGACAGTACTAAAAAGAAAACTGCAGACTAATATCTCTCATGATGTTAGATGCCAAAAACCTCAACAAAATATCACTAAACTGAATCCAAAAATGTATAAAAAGAATTGAATTGCATACTATGGCCCAGTGGGGTTTATTTCAGATATGCAAAGCTAGCTTATCATTTGAACATCAAAAGGCCAAAAAACATAATTACATGATCTTATCAATTGATACAGAAAAAGCATTTGACAGTAAAGAAGAGGGAGAAAGAAATAAATTAGAAATAAAAATTACATCAACTTAAGAAAGAACATTTACAGAAACATATAGCTAACTTTACATATAAGGGTGAAAGACTGAATGCTTTCCACTCTCAAGATTGGCAATAAGGTGAGGATGTCTTCTCTTATTACTGCTATTAAACATAATACTGGAATTTCTAGCCACTTTTATAAGGCAAGAAAAAGATACAAAAGGTTTACATATTGGAAAGGAAGAAATAAATTTACCCCTATTTGCAAGTAACATGATTTTATATGAAGAACACCCTGAAGGAATCTACAAAATAACAGCTAGAACTAATAAACAGGTTTAGCAAGGTTACAGGATACTAGACAAACACACAGAAATCAATTGAATTTCTATAGACTAACAACAATCTTGCATAAACCAAAACTAAAAATACAACGCCATTTACAATCACTCCAAAGATAATTAAATGTTAGGTAAGAAGTTAATACAACATGCATAGGATCAACATCCTGAAAATTACAAAATGCTGATGACAGAAATCAAAGAAAACCTAAATAAAATGGAGAGATACGATGTCCATGAATTGAAAGACTCACATGGTAAAGATGTTAAGTCTCCCCAAATTGACCTATAGGTTTAATGCAATTCTTAGCAAACTCCTAGCAAGGTTTTTTTTTCAGACATAAGCAAGTTTATTCTGGAAAACAGTATAGCAGTTTCTTAAAAACAATAACAAAAGAATAAGCATGAAGCTACTGTATCACCCAGCAACTGCACATTTGGACATTTATTCCAGAGAAATGAAAATTTGTACTCACAAAAATAATCAATGGGTGCATGGTTAAACAAACTGTGGTAATTCCGCATCACGGAATAATATTCAGCAATAAAACAAAATAAACTATTGATAAATACAATAACTTGGATGAATCTCCAGGGAATTATCTCAAGTGAAAAAAGCCAATCCTAAAAGAATACATGCTGTATACTTGCATTTATGTAATACTTTTTTTCTCTTTTTTTAGAGGGCAGTGTCACTGGACCCCATATGTGGGATCTGAACCGGGGCCACTGGTGTCCCAAACCTGCTCTTAACCACCATGCCACTTGGCCAGCCCTATGTAATACTTTTTTAAAAGGCTAAATATTAGCAATGGAGAAGAAATTACTGGTTGGGAGGGATTGGGGTATGGGGGTATGGTGGTGAGTTTGGTTATAAAAGTAAAATGGTGAAGAACAATCCAAGACGGCAGAGCAGAAAAATGCTGTACTTGCCTCATCCCATAAACACATCAAAATTACAACTAACTTATAGAACAATCAACCTGGAGAACTAGGAGGGTGTTTTGCTGAGTGGAATACGTCAGACAGAGAAAGACAGATGCAATGTGATTTCACTTATATGTGAAATCTAAAGAACAAAATAAATGAACTAACAAAAAAAACACACTCATAGATACAAAGAACATTTTTATGGCTGCCAGGTGGGAAGGGTGTGGGGGGGGGAAAGGGGAAGGGATTAAGAAGTACAAATTGGTTGTTACACAGTAGTCATGGGGATGTAGGATATCCCATGAGAAATATAGTCATGTAATAGTCATGTAATAACTGCATGGTGTCAGATGGGCACTAGATTTATTGGGGTGTTAGATGGGAGGGAGTTGGGGGACACAGTGAAAAGGTGAAGGGATTAAAAAGTTCAAATTGATAGCTACAAAATAGTCACAGGTTTGTAAAGCAAAGCATAGGGAATATAGTCAATAATATGGTAATAACTATGTATAGTGCCAGGTGGGTAGTAGACTAGTCAGGTGGATCATTTCTTAAATTATATAAATGTCTAACTACTATGCTGTACACCTGAAATTAACACAAAATAATATTGAATGTTAAGTGTAATTGAAAAGTTTTAACAGTGGGGGAAAAGGTGAAGAGGTTCAAATTTCCAGATATAAAATATTTCCAGATATATAAAATAAGTCATGGGGATATAATGTACAGTGTGGGGAATATAGTCAATCATATTGTGATAACATAGTACAGTGTCAGATGGTTGCTGGACTTACGGTGATCACTTCTTTAGTTATACAAATGTTGAATAACTATGGTGTACAGCTAAAACTGATACAATGTTGTATGTTAGATAATTTTTTAAATAAAAATCTTAAAAGAATAGATAAAAGGGCAACACAAGAAATCCTCAGGGCAATGGAACTGTGCTGTATCTTGACTATGGTGTTGGATTCATGAACCTTCATGTGAGACAAAATTGCTTAGAGCTAAATACACACACATAAATGAGTATAACCTACAACAACCAATGGCTGATGGTCAATTTCAACAAGCATATGGTACAAATTACAAGTCCATCCAGTTTTCCTAAGAAACTGAAATTCAGCACTTAGTTTTTCATTAAGCATGAATTTTCTTCATTAGCTCACCTTTGCTAAATGAGTTTATTGAAAATAAAAACACATTCTCAAAGTATAACAGTTGCAGACTTTATAACAGATAATACTGCTGTAACAAGAGAATTCAGACAATTATCTGTATACTTTATACGAGGACTTCTCAGCCTTTATATTCTACACACATTTCATGTCTATTTAACTTATAATTCCTTTGTTTGCCACTGCCCTGATCTCCTGGTGGGGAGTTAGACCTTTCTTAGGCTACAACTCAGCCATAACACAAGTGGGTACACCACTGGATAGCAGCTTCAAATATTATTCTTACTTATTTCTGAGACCTGATCAGGCATTCATTCCCATAAAAACTCCTGCTTGAGTGCACTTTGATCAGTGAGCACACTGCATTCTGTCCTTGAAAGGTGGTAGGGGTTAATTACACCTTTCCTAGAAAGGTCAGCAAAAGAGAGGGCTGAGAAATGGTGGAGGGCTGCTTTAGATTTAACTATATGTTTAGATGAGTTCTTTTCATCTGCATCTCTCTTTACATGCGTCTCACACACTGGGAAGGAGAACAAGACAAAAGCTGAAAGTACATAGTAGAGGTGTTTCCAATTCAAGTCAGCTTAATTTAATATATCAATTAATGTCAATACTTTGATTAAAGCTGAAAAATCCAGGACAAATGTTAAACTGAAAAGAATTTCATGATAATGGGCATAGGCCAAGATGGCCCCGGGAAAATAGGAATTATGGTCACTTTAACCATAGGGGACAATTCATGCTCCAAATACTGTAGAATGAATATTTTTTCCCTCCAATCATTCTTCATTTCATATAGCCCAATAGATTTCCTCTCACAGTCTCCTCCCTTTTACACCTGTTTTATGAAAATTATAACACAAAACGGGTACAGTTTAATAATTTATGTTTGTGTATTAAGACTGAAATCATTGAAAAAACTCTATGCTTTATTACTCAGGTATTTCAAAGTGAGTTAATACTTAAGTGCAAAGTACCAAGGATAACTGTGGTTCCAAAGAACTTTCCTATTAAAATTACTCTCCTACACTTTTTTTGTTTGTTTCATTAAAGCTAATATGTGGTACATAAAAGAAATTTAATAATAATGGTACTTTGTTTTAAAATATAAATCCGTTTCTTGTTGGGGCTTTAAAAATAAGTCAAAACCGGGCCGGCCGAGTGGCGCGGTGGTTAAGCGCTGGCCTGGGAAGCCAGCGGTCCCGGTTCTGTCCCACATATGAGGGCCAGTGACACTGCCCTCAAAAAAAAAAAAAAGTAAGTCAAAACAAAATTATTGGCCCTGGAAAATAGAAGTGAAGACTGTTTACCACTTATAGAAATGTTCACCTGTTTAAATTTAAAAAGAAATCAAAGAAACCAATAGAAATTAACACAGCAGCTAACAAGTGGCTTTTGGCAAAAGGGCAGCGGTTGGCACATTTTCACTTCCTGTTTTTTCCCCCTCAAAAATCTGTCTCTGACTTAAATGCCTTGACTTGAAACTCCTTACTAATATTTTGACACATTTTAACATAAATGTATCAGAGAACTCAGTTATTTTAATAGAAGCTAAGAAAACGCAAACTCCCTAGAATAATACTGTCTGACTTTGTTATTTTGTGAATGTGTTTTCTCTCTTGATCACCAGTTTCAGAAATAGATGACAATTGTAATAAACACGTTGTTATCAGTTACGCTATTGAAGACTACCAAGAACAATTCCTTCTCATCTTCTTCTCTTTAAAAAATAATACATTGCAAAGATTCCGGGTCAAATACCTGTGGATTTTGTATTGATATATTAAAGACCTAAAATAAAATATGGAATTCAAATTTTTTTTAAATTTTATTGGGGAATTGGGGGAGGGGAACAGCGTTGGGGAATTGGGGGAAGGGAACAGACAAGTTGCTGTCCTTCGGTTCTTCAGTCTAGTTGTGGAGGATGTCGTTTCACTGGCCCATGTTGGTATTATCATTGCGCTCTTCCCGGGTGAGGCAGTCTCTCACCGGCCATTGGACGGCAGCTCACAGCAGCTCACAGCAGTTCAAGCGGCTGCCAGCCCCCAATTTTTTTTTTTTTAATTTCCAACCTACATGACACCCATGAACTGCATCAATCCCAACCCTGCCCTCCCTTATCCTATCATCATTGACATAATAAATGTCCACATAGACAGTGGAGTCCCAAAATAGACTCATTCAAAAAATTAAAATTATATAATGAGATTGGATTTAAAGGTCTCAAAATTCTGCACTAGTTTTTCTATCCTGGGATTCTAAAAAAATAATGAGCTGATCATGAATGCATTCTTTTCCAATGTGCTTCATAATCTTGCTCAGTACCCAGGTCATTCTACAAAAGCTTATTTACCAACATATTTAAGTGGAAGTACAGTACCAAAACCCTTAATACCCTATGAAATATTATATGTTGGAAAAATGTCTCTGCAATGCCAACTTGGAAACCCAGGCATATAGCCACCTACCTCATCTACAACAGGTAGGAGTTTATAAGTGGTTAAGGATAAGAAAGTTTAGAACCTTGCTAGTCAAAGGGAGGTCTGTACACCAGCGGAATGAGTACCATCAGAAAGCTTGTCAGAAATGAATAATATTAATCTAAACCCCAGATTTACTGAATCTGAATCTGCATTTTAGGAATATTTTCAAGTGAATTCTATACATATTAAAGTTTGAGAAGAACTAGCATAGAAGTCAGGGCTAATCCACTTAAACCTACTTCCCCTCCCTTCTATATATCTGGTTTCTTTTATGTTGTCAACCATTTCCAGTGAATAATCTGCGTTTTCATTTGCCTTAGTAACCGGTAGTTGCAGATACGAGTTTTTTTTATGTTCCAGCCTCTATAATAAAATATTCTTATAAATTTTCTCCCTTCTTATCCCAAAGAAATCGTATAGCGTTTGAGACTTTTTCTGAATATTTATACTTTTAGCTATGATGGAAAAATACAATAAAGAAGCCATTTCCTAGGTCTTCAACCCACCCTTTTTTTCCTTCCTCAATTTCCATCTTCCATCCCTCCCTTCCTGCCCTCTTCCCCTCTCTCCCTCCCTCCCTCTCTCCCTTCCTTCCTTCCTTCCTTCCTCAAAAACTTAAATTTTGAGAGGACAATCTAAAAACTTGGATGCTATTGGTGTGTTTGGGGGAATGAAAACACACCGATATACAATTCACCTACATTTACAAAAAGCTGGGTTCATTAGTCCCTGCATTTAATTATAAAAATGAAGGCACAGAACACATTTTGAGAAGGGTATTTGGGATAAGAAATGGGAGTGGGAAGAAAGGAGATACTACTGAATCTGCTGGTAGTCTCTACACCAGCAAAATACAACAGCCCATTTCTCTCACCTCTTCCATTTCTCTTTACCATTACCAGATGTTACCCTGGAGCCATCACTCTGGGCTAATCTTGTGGTCTGATAAAAAGCTGAACCCACGAGAAAGAAGATGGGAAACTGCCTCAGTAAATAAAGGACTAGACAGCATGAGAAAGGTACAGCAGAATGAAAACTGTATCAGCTATGGTATGAAAGGAAAAGAAGTCCCTGTGAAGACAGACTGTGAGTTACGTGTTTGTCTGTTTCTGTGTGGTCATTTATTCAAAGCCCATCAGTTGATCAAAAACGGTCTATTTATTACCATGAACAATGAACCTTCCCTGGCATGGAACATTTTGGAGACAGTTCCTTGCATTGGGCCACCCAGAGGTCAGAAGTAGTTTTTCAGCAAGGATCCTAAAACATCAGTAGTTGCTACCTGAGTGAATTTACATCTACTAGAGATTCACATCCTTAAAACCCAAAATCTATTTAACAACTGGGGACTCAAGCACAATACAGGTCAGCTCTTTTTATATTTAGTTTGGAAAATATTTTGTTTGTCCATTTAAATAAGTATAGACAAATGATGGGTTCAAATCTAGTTTAAATAGGGTCAACTTAGGTTGGCTTTTGGTTTTTTAATTTGCAGGTTTGGTCCACAGTTTCAAAAAATTTCTGGAGTTCAGCAGATTATTGTGGTCCATTCCAGTTTTGACTTATGTTTCAGTACAATTACAGCCCCTGTTTAATACCCAGGGGTGGTGCTATATTTTAGAGGATGGTTTATTTTTGTTACCTCGGTTTGGCCTACATTCTAATCCATAACATATGACACCATGTTTTTCCTTCTCATTGACCTCCTGGTTAGTCTAAGAAACCCAAAGTTCCTTGTGTTTGCCACAACAAGGTAGAATCTTACATTGTCTGGTGTTCAAGAGGTCAAGGAACAAAATGCCAAAGATTGGCATAGGGTTTGGATTTTATGTATCCTGGTTGTGTTTTTTTTCTCCCCAGAGACTCCATGAGGCAAATATTCCCAGTTGAAGTAATCAGATGTTCAAAGCTTAAACATTTTTGAGTTATGGAGACCTAAATGCGTCCAGCAAATACCTAAATATGCCTTAGTAAATATAATTGACATAAATTTGTCTGGACCCAATTTATTGGCTTGTTATGTGGTTGCCTTTCTTCCTTTTAAACTCCTGGCAACTCTCATTCTGTTCTCAAACTTTAGTTTTGCTTTCCATCTGCTGAGACCGAATTTCTGCTGGATTTGATTTCATGTCTTACATCAATCAGTCCTGCCCAAAGGTGTGCCTTTACCATATGCATTGCATTATGTGTGAGGTTATTCATTCCTAAGCTTTTCACCCTTCCCCAACTTCAAGCTCACTACTCAGGTCTCTGTAGTGCCCTCCCTGCCAATATGTTTCTCTTACAAGATCAACTTGCTCAATGTTCTGATCTCCACACAATGCCAACTCTTCAGAGAAGCTAACTTTCTCAACTGGCTTAGGTACTTTCTTATGTGCTTCTGTTTTACGCTGAAATATCCATACTGACTCTAATAACTTAGAACAATGTTATTATCACAGGTACTATGATTTCACCCGAAGGGTTCTTGTATCATGAAACACTCATCATTTACTATCCTAGCCTCAGAACATAGCATAGTGGTTTTCGAAATGTGGTCCGCAGACTAATAGCAACAACATCATCTGAAGAAATGATTGGGCCGGCCGAGTGGCAGGGTGGTTCGGGACTGGCTTGGGAAGCCAGCGGCCCTGTTTTGGGTCCCACATGTGAGGGCCAGTGACACTGCCCTCAAAAAAAAAATGATAAGTGTGATTAAAGTGAAATAATTATTTTAAAAAAAAGAGAGAGTTATTGTTAGAAGATCAACACAGTTTAGTTGAAAGAATAAAGAAATGAAACTTGGTATTAGCATGTAAAATCCCTGTTTACTCCTATAAATAACTGGGCAATTGCTACCTGCAGTCAGTATATGGGGCACAGCAGAGAGAGTGCTCCTCGAACATAAGGGGAATAATAATGGTTCTCTGAATATTATTCAAAGACACATTACCAAGAAACATGTGCAAATTAGAAGTGGAGCAGGTCAATGATGAACTATGGATGTGTAAAGCAAGCAGAGACAAACTTTGGCAATGATTATCCAAGCTCTATTCAGGGAAGGCACCATTTTGGCCAAGGAACGTGGGCCATTAAAGTCCTACTGGTAAGTCTATTGCTTTTGTAGACTATCTCAAACTGATGTATACCATTAACTATTCATAGTATATAACTGCATTTTTGTGTTCTGATAATTTTCTAGTCTGATAATGTTTAATGTATCTTTTTGTGCATGTATATGTGCTGGGGACCCATCTCTCAGATGTCCTCTTCCTCTGTCAAGATTGGGAAAATGCAAGTTTGTTCTCACTGTTCCTTTGAATTGTACTCACAGGAGCGGTTTGTCACGTTTATCTTCATAACAATCCTATGAGATCAGTACTGCTATTATCTCTCTATGTGAAGAAACTGGGAATAAAGAAGCTAAGCAACATGCACTAGCTACACAGCCAAAAAAAAAGGTGGGTGTGGAACCCTGGATTTGAACATAGACCAAGAAAAGAATAGGATTCACGAATGAAGTGGACGTGTAATGGGTGAAAAGGAGCATAGGTTACAAATGTCATTGAATTCAGAGGAAGCCTTTGCTATATCAATGATTTCCAACAGTAGTGGTATCACCTTGAGGAAGTGATTTCACGTTGGGAAATGCTGAATGATGTTTTTGTTGCCAGAATGATCAGAAGGCACAGTTGGCATTTTGTGGGAGGGATCATCGATATACACTGGGCAGCCCTACACAACAAAAGCTCCCCGCATTCTCTACACTAATTTCAATTCTCCATCTGGACATTCTTGCAGGTAAAAATACAGTCTCTGACTATCTGTGCCTAGAACCTAACATAACCTTCATCAAAAGAGTATTGTGCACAGTGGTTCACCATTTGCAAAGAATTATGCCATCCAAGAATACAGCAATCATAATTAACTCACCCAAATGCACAGCTGTTTCAGGCAACGTTTGTCTACACAGTGATTCTCAGGCTACAGTTGTTAGGTCTTCCAGTCTGGCTGCACTGAAGAAAGGAACATAATATTTTTATTATGCATTGATTTTTCTTTTAATATTATACTTAGGGTATTAACACACATACACAATTATGTTGAAATTAGATTGTATTACCTAAGAATGTTATTTTAGGGCAATAAAATATGCATTTTAAAATTGAGGCATTAGTTCTGAGGGGGTTGAAAACCTATCTGTAAGATATTCTGATAAAAATCATTACATCCAGTAAATGTCTTTATATAGTTGTAATTATTCAATTATAATTTTAAACAAATAACACTTACAAGGAAAAAGGCAACTCTGCAAAGAAAAAAAGACATTTCTGTATAAAGGTATAAAATTATGCCATCTACTATTTGTTGGTCAAAAATTCACTTTGGAATTGAGGTTTGAATTTGTGAGGATCAGAATTATGTTTCCTATATTTCAAATTCAGTCCATGGACACTTTTGTTTATAATCGAAGAAAAATTTTTTTTCTTTTTTTTTTTTTTTGAGGGCAGTGTCACTGTCCCTCATATGTGGGACAGAACCGGGGCCGCTGGCTTCCAAGGCCAGCGCTTAACCACTGCGCCACTCGGCCGGCCCTCGAAGAAAATTTTAATCTGGCAACCCACCAATACCTCAGATCAAGATCTTTACATGAAACATATACACTTACACTCTCAGAATTACCCTGTGCATGCTTCCAAAACACAGAGGTTTCCATTTTTCTGCAGGCCTCCATTTAGCAAAGTGAAATCAAAGTAATCTTCGTATGGTAAAAGACAAATAATGATGTGTGAGGGAGACTTCCACGCTTTAGATCTTCAGATTCTCAAACTGCAGGTTTGGGTATGATTCTCTGATGGACTTGACAGGATGCCTCTTCCCAGGCATCAGAAGCAAATGAAGGATTTACTTCAAGTTTTGAAGGCCTGATGAAAATGACTTCGTTTCTTTGTTCGTGCATATTTATTACCCTTCAGCTTGCTGCTTTGTAGTGCCAACATGTAACTCTGCCACAGAATGAAGCACAGGAAATTTTTGTCCTAAAACAGATGATTAGGAAAAATTAGACAACATATAAAACAGGAACATGAAGATGAACAAGATCTTTTGAAATGACATATCACAGAAAGCAGAGTAAAATACCACCAACACTACTGACTGCTGGGGGAGGAATTATGTCCCATAATATGAACACCCATGAGAAAGTAAGAGAGTGATATGCAGCAAAACATTTCTGAAAGTTTTATGAGTCTGGGTTCTCAAACCTAGCTACACAGTAGTCACCTGGGAACCTTTGAAAACTACCAATGCCTGGGCCATAATCCCAGAATTCTGACAGAAATGCTCTGGGGTAGTGCTCAGCTGTCAGGGCTCAGTTTCCTTGGGGGGCCCCAAAGTTCAGGCAGGTTTAAGAACCACTAACAAGCCAATTCATCAGTATCCCTACCAGAAAGCACCTATGGAAATTTAATACTAGTTTGAGAATTTACCTTAAAATCCAGCTATAGTTGTGTTGCATACCTTGAGGCTATCTGACCATTTATTCCAATAGCAATAGTATTCTCTCTCTCTCTCTCTCTCTCTCTCTCTCTCTCTCTCTCTCTCTCTCTCTCTCTCTCTCTCTCTCTCCCCCCTCCCTCCTTCCCTCCCTTCCTTCCTTCCTCCCTCCCTTTCTTTGTTTCTTTAAACCAATATTTACCAAGTGTTTTGCTGTTGTTATTATGCCAGTCACTGTGTTAGTCACCAGGGAAATTAAATCTCACAAGCCCTCTTCTTTGTCTCTCAGGTGCTCACGATGTAAAGTTCTTAGGAATGAAAAGAGATATACCAGGCTTTAATGTTCAAAATCTTATCTTACTACAAGAAGCGTATCTTTTTTTGTAACTTTATTGGGGAACAGTGTGTTTTTCCCAGGACCCATCAGCTCCAAGTCAAGTTGTTGTCCTCCAATCTTAGTTTTGGAGGGCGCAAGCTCAGCTCCAAGTCCAGTTGCTGTTTTCAATCTTAGTTGTGTGTGTGTGTGGGGGGGATGGGCATAGCCCAGCATCCCATGCAGGAGTCGAACAGTCAGCCTTGCTGTTAAGAGCATGTGCTCTAACCAACTGAGCCATCCAGCCGTCCCACAAGAAGCATATCTTAAGTTACTACAGATATTGAAGCACTCCACCACATATAACAAATCCACACACCCATCAAATTTTGTCAGGAAAACTATACTTTAAGTTTCTGTACTCTGTCTCTTATTAACTTCATAAATATATCTTGATTGGCATTCTCTTATTTTTAAACTGAATTTATAATAACTTGTGACAAAGGAAATGTCTCATACTAACAAAAGGAAAACTTAGTGTCTGTATCTGTGATTTTAGGAAATAATTCATTGTTATCTCAAGATTTTCATGGGTAGATGCAGATTCCTCCCAATTAATTTGAAATTGAACGTTGTGTCATATGCTATGAAACAAGAAAGTAGCCTTAGATCTTTACTGAGGCTATATTCTAGATATGAGTCAAATGTCCAGATTATTTAGAAACAGTTATTTTACTTCATAAATGGACACATGAACTTCTTTCAATCAGTGCTTTCTAATTTGATTATTTATTAATTTTTGCCCCCCTTCTATCTAATTTGCATACTTCCCACAAATAGGGAACTTCTTTGAAATTAAAAACAAAAGACACTTCTATTACCTTGATTGTGGTGATGGTATCATGGGTGTTTGCATATGTGCAAACTCATCCAAACCATCAAATTCTACACATTAAATATGTGCAGTTCTTTGTATATTGATTAAGCTTCAATAAAGCTGTTGAAAACAAACAAGAAAAATACAAGACATGAAAACAATACATTAAGGCAGTAATGCCAATGGAAATATTAGAAAAAATGAATCTAGAGTGGAGTAGAAACAGAGGGCTAACACGGATGAGATAATGGAAATGAATTTCTGTAGAACCACTTGAAGAGCAATAAGAGAAGCTGAGTACTATCAGGCTTGGAAACTCACTATCTTCCATTTTCTACAGGGATTAGGACAAATGTTTCTACCTGAAACCACTGTTGCGTTACGTTCCCATGAGCTGGAACAGAGCTAAGGTCAATAGGCAGGGGAATTGGAATTACTGACCCAGTTGTACCCAGCCGTCTCCTAAATGAAATTCTACAATAATAAAAAGAATCTGAGAACCCTTCTAAGTGCCCTGCAAACTTTAAAAATTATTTATCTCATCAGTTTAAAATATTTGAACATTCTCCTTAATATATTTTTATTTACATATGCATCTATACACACATATAATAAGGTATATAAAGCATAAACATTCATATAGAAATGTTAAAGAATGAGATTAAAATGTAAGGAGAGTTTTGTTGTTTTCCTTCTGCACTCCAGTAGATCTTTTGCAATGAATGTCTTATTTTGGATACCATTGCTCTAAATTAGTCTTTCTGAGGTCACAATGGTTAGGCTCAGATGGAATGAGCTAACAACAGCTAACCTCCTTCCTTTGCAGACAACAATAAATTTAAACATTTTAAGGAAACTATTTTATCAATATTCCAAAGAGATCATAAATATGGGACAAGCTTAACTTTCTACTACCAATAATTACTATGGCCTAGTCCTGTTTTGCTTCTGCATTTCCATTGTAGCTGTTTTATATTACTCTTAATTAATATTTAAAATTCTTAGTAGGAAAACAAAATAACATTTGTTTGATCTTAGTAAAGAGAGCGATTTTTATTGAAAAATAAAGAGTTTTGACAATAATATCATATATAGTAAAAGTCCTCAAATACTATCAGATCATTGGAAAATTGAGAGGACTGGGTGGGGTTTCTTATATGTAGATGAACCACTATCTAACTAATCATCAAGTTATAAGTATTTAGATATAAATGTTTAAACATCTTACTTTGTGAGACATTTTCATAGACAGATTCATAATTTTACACTAGAGCCTTGTCTTCTAATACTGTCTTACGTTTGCTACAAAAGTTTAAACCACATTATTCAACACAGCAAAAAAATGACTTCTTTGATTTTTGTTGTTGTTGTTTGTTTTATTACAACTTCAGTTGCGGAAAGTGGAATTACTAATGCACTTAAGTTATGGCATACTACATTATCATTTATCCACTTAAGCAGCATTTTCCTCTTGTTTTCCTACCTTGAACCCCAAACCTCATTCCAATTTTCCTCCCATAAACAAATAATTACTTTGTTTGACATCTCAAATCTGCTTATGAAACACTTAGTGGTAATTTGTGCTTGTATGTGTTTTCTTTTGTAAATGTCACGTAGAGTCTAGCTTTATTTCTCCTTAAAGACTGAACCAGTTCTCCTCAAACTAAGCAATCCATCACTAAGTCAGTGGTTCTTAAAACTTTTGGTTTTATCAAGCCTTAATACTTTTATTTTTAATTGAGGAAATGAAAAATCATTTGTCCATATGGGTTTTAGCTATCGCTATAAATAGATCATAAATGCTATCAGTTTTGAAATTGAAAACCATTTAACTATTTATTTATAAATTTGGTTAGAAATGTTTCTGACCTTACAGACCTCCTGAAAGAGAGTCAGAGACCCACATGTTTCCGTGGACCAACCTTAAGAATTGCTGAACTCGGAAGCTGGTTAGCTGAGTTGGTTAGAGCACAGTTCTCATCACACCAAAGTTGCTGGTTCAGTTCCCACATGGGCCACTGAGCTGCGCCCTCCACAACTAGATTGAAGACAACTACTTGATTTGGAGCTGATGGGTCCTGGAAAAACACACTATTCCACAATAAAATTTCTTTAAAAAAAAAACAAATTGCTGAACTAAGGAATCAATTCTATTTCCACTTGTCACAGCCGACATTTTGACACACAGGCTGGTTCTAAGCTCTTCTTTGTATTACATTGGTCTATGTATTCCTTGACCTTTGGTTGTATCAGTGAAATGAGGAAAACGATAAATTATGTAAAAGTTATGACAACATACCAAAATTGAGCTGTGTTTCAGAAATTTTATGTGACCATTTGTGATTTACCTGTCACCTCTGGGCATCAGTTCACTCACCTGTAAATTATGAGATGAAGAAGACATTTCTAATTATCTTCATTCTCTCTCATTCTTTGGTACAAATAAAATCCAGCACTAAACAACAGCATAACTCACTAAACACTGAGCAAAATATTCATCTTGCCTTCTACCCACTAGTTGGCACTTTCTCATGAATCTTAATTTATTTTCAGCATTAATGTTAATTTGCATAGATGAGTGTTCTGCGAATTCAGTAAGTTAAGACATATAAAACACTTAGAAGAGTAGCTGGCAAAATAAGACAGACACAGAAAGACAAATACTGTATGATCTCACTTATATGTGGAACCTAAAAATGCTGAACTCAGAAAGAGAGTAGAATGTTGGTTGTCAGAGCTTGGGAGGTGGGGAAAATGGAGAGATGTTGGTCCAAGGGTATAAACAAATTCTGGGTATCTAATGGAAAGTATACTGATTACAGTTAATAATATTGGATTGTATACTTGAAATTTGCTAAGAGAGTAGACCTTAAGTGTTCTCACTACACATACAAAAAAATGGTAACTGAGGTGATGGATGGGTAATTAGTTAGAAAAACTCACCGCTACCATCAACTGAATATTAAGAAAAACTCCAGTTCTTCCCTCCTATGTGTCTTTCTGCTTTACTTTCATATTGCTACCATGCTCAGGATATGTATGATGCTTTTGGTCACCAAATGTGCTTTTACTTCCCTCACCACAAGCAATTCTCTGCGACGCCAGATGGGTGTCTTACAATTTAACTCAATTTTGACACTATCTACCTGGAGATAGAGTCAAGTCCCACAGGTTAAGGGCTCAGTCCCACAAGGCTGACCCCACCTTTTCAGATGCTAATCACAAGTCTAGGCTGTCACCTCTGCTCTTGACCCATGGACTATAAATTTGAATTTCCCATGACCCTCTGCTCGGGTTTGATAAATTTGCCAGAGAGGCTCACAAAATGCAGGAAAACTATTTTCTTACTGTTTACCAGTTCATTATAAAAGACTATGTATGTTGATTTGTTGATGATAGCCATTCTGACTGGAGTGAGGTGGTATCTCATGGTGGTTTTTATTTGCATTTCCCTAATGACCAGTGAGGTTGAACTTTTTTTCATATGCCTATTGGCCATCTGTATGTCCTCTTTAGAGAAATGTCTCTTCATATCTTCTGCCCATTTTTTAATTGGGTTGTTTGTTTTTTTGGTGTTGAGTTTCATGAGTGTTTTATAAATTTTGGATATTAACCCCTTATCAGATATATCGTTGGCAAATATATTCTCCCATTCAGTAGGCTTCCTTTTTGTTTTATTAATGGTTTCCTTTGTTGTGAAAAAACTTTTAAGTCTGATATAATCCCATATGTTCATTTTTTCTTTTACTTCCCTTGCCCGTAGGGATGTATCAGTAAAAATATTGCTCCGGTAATGTCTGCAAATGTACTCCCTATATTTTCATTTAGGATTTTTATGGTTTCAGGTCTTACATTTAAGTCTTTAATCCATTTTGAATTTGTTCTTGTATAAGGCGTAAGGAGATGATCCAGTTTCATTTTTTTGCATGTGTCAGTCCAATTTTCCCAGCACCATTTATTGAATAGACTATCTTTACTCCAGTGTAAATTCTTGCTTCCCTTGTCATAGATTAACTGTCCGTAAATGCTTGGATTTATTTCTGGGCTCTCTGTTCTGTTCCACTGATCGATGTGCCTGTTTTTATGCCAATACCAAACTGTCTTGATTACTGTGGCCTTGTAGTAGGTTTTGATGTCTGGCGGGGCTGTGGGGAAAAGGGGACCCTGCTGCACTGTTGGTGGGACTGCAGATTGGTGCAGCCACTATGGAAGTCAGTATGGAGGTATCTCAAAGAACTGGAAATAGAGCTACCTTTTGACCCAGCAATTCCACTCCTAGGTATTTATCCTGAAAAAACCAAGACACTTATTCAAAAAAAGTTATGCACCCCGATGTTCATAGCAGCACAATTTACAATAGCTAAGACTTGGAAACAACCAAAATGCCCGTCAGTAGATGACTGGATTAAGAAACTGTGGTATATTTATACAATGGAGTATTACTCCGCTATAAAGAAGAATGAAATCGTGCCATTTGCAATGATATGGATGGACCTAGAGACTATAATGTTGAGTGAAATAAGTCAGTCAGAGAAGGACAAATACCATATGATCTCACTTATATGTGGAATATGAAAAACTGTATGAATGAGCAAAGTAAACAGAAACTGTCTCATAGATATAGAGGAAAAATCAGGGTTGCTAATTTGGAGAGGAATGGGAATGAGGGAGAAGGGGAAGGGATTAGACAGCAAAAATAGGCAACTACAATATTGCTACTGGGATAGGAAAAACAGTTTGGGGAATATAATTAATAATGTTGTAAATATTCTGTGGAATGTCAGATGATCATAGGTCTTGTTAGGGAGACCATTTCATGGATGGAGTAGAGGTTTGATCACTGCACTGTATTACTAAAGTGGAGGTGGTATACCTACTGTAATTGAATATATATAGATAGTCACGGGATGTGGATTATACTGTGGAAGAGAGTCAGAGGAAGAGTAATAGATATATATGATATGGGGGGGTGTGGGGTGGTGTATTGGGGGTGGGGGGTTTGTCACTTTGAGGGGTAAAATGTATAACTATTGCATTGTGTTGTACACCTGAAACTATTGGGGGTGGGGGGGTTGTCACTTTGAGGGGTAAAATGTATAACTATTGCACTGTGTTGTACACCTGAAACTAATTAAAAATAAAATAAAATTTAAAAAAAAAAAAAAAAAAAAAAAAAAAAAGACTATGTATGATAAAGGATACAGCTGAATCCTAAGATGACAGAGATACATAGGGCAACGTCTGTGGAGAGGAGTGCTGCGCTTCCATTGCCCTCTCCAGGTGCAACACTCTCCCCAAACCTCTACCTGTTCTCCAGCCTGGAAGCTCCCCAATCCTGTCCTTTTGGGTTTTTATGGAGGTTTTATCACATAGTCATGATTGAGTCAATCATTGGCCATTAGCTTTGGTTCTACCTCCAGCCCCTCTTACCTCCCTGGAGGTCATTCATTAATACAATACTCCATATATTAGTACTTGTGTCCAAGCAAGGGGATAGATGCTGGGACTCAGTGGTGAACAGACTTGGCCATGGCCATCACAGAGCTTTCAATGTAGTTTGTGGATGGGGGTGGAGGGAGAGACTGGCACAGATCACAATAGCCCTATCTGCAATTGTGAATTAAAAATGTGGGCTATCAGAGGGAATAACAGAGGGATCTAGAATAGTCTGGAGGATAGGAGGGCTTCCCTGAGGAAGTGACATTTAAACTGAGATATAAACAACAAACCAAAGTTAGATAAGTATTATGGTCTGAATTGTGTCCACCCGCACCCCAAATTCATATGTTGAAGTTCTCACCCTCAGTACCTTACAATGTGACTGTATTTGGAGATAGGGCCTTTAAAGAGGTGAAGAGGCACTTAGAGTGAGCCTTAATCCAATCTGACTGGTGTCTTTATGAAAAGAGGACATTTATACCCACAGAGAGACCTCTGGGATGTGAATACACAGAGGGAAGGCCCTGTGAGGACACAGCGAGAAGGTGGCCAACTGCAAGCCAAGGAGAGAGGCCTCAGGAGGAACCAACCCTGCCGACACCTTGATCCTGGACTTCTAGCCTCCAGAACTGTGCAAAGATGCATTTCTGTTGTTTAAGCCGAAAAAGTAAAAACCAAACCAAACAAAAACACAGAGGTTCACCTATATTATCATGATCTGGGACAATTTTTAAAATACAGATTTCTAGGACTCATGTCCAACCTGGTAAATCAGAATCTCAGAAGTGGGGCCTAGGAGTCCTATTTTTTAGCAAGATTCTCAGGTGTTGTTTTTCTTTATCAAAGTCTCAGAACTATCGTCCAATAGCTTTTCTCCACCAGGATTGTTTAAGAGAATTAAATCACAGAGAAAATTGTTTCAGTTACTGTTTTAGCAAATCTTCCAAAGATGATATAGAGCCAGTACCATTCTAGACATAGAGAAGATAATTTTATCCATTACATACAATGAGTGTCTTAGGGCAATAAGGCTTAATTCTGTCAAGAAACCCTGATTGAGAAAAACTGCTATAATGCAAAATAAATAGCACAATAATGATTTACCAGGCATTACCCAAATAGTAGCAATATTAATATTACTAGGCAGCATTTCGATCTTAACTTTACTACTAACCAGCCATGTATCATTAGACCACTTTTAACCTATTTCCTCAACTGAAATATCAATGGAATTAACAAATGACCATTAATAAATTTAGTAATTGACCATTTGTAAGTGGGACAAATAATGGTACTGTCTAAAGGTGGTGTGAGTTCCAAGTGAAATAATGCATGAGTGTTTCACAAAGAGCCTATCACATAGTGTCTAATAATTGCTATGCTTTCTTGTTGTCTGTTATCTATATGGTACTTCTGCAAACCGTGTTTGATGCTTCAAATATGCCCAGGAGTGAATATTACATACTACAGGTGAGGAAAAATAATTTTCCTTCTACCTGTCTAAGTTCTTCTGGCTGGTCTAACAATCAAATTGACATGAGACAGATTAACAGGAGAAAATAACCACATTTACTATGTATGTGTATACAGGGGTAAGAATATGGGGCCAGAGGATAAGTCAGGCAGTTGAGGCTAATAAGTCATCTTGAGGTAAGGAGAAAAGGGGAGGAGGGTGAGTGGCTTGGACTTCAAAGGGAAAGTAGGCAATTCACAGGTAGAGAATAAGGCACTAACATGCAGAAGACAAATTCTTGTCAGGCCATCCAGAAACAATGGGACACAGAGGGGAGTCCAACAAAGAAGCTTTGCTAGATTTCTCGCTGTCTGCCAGACTTAGTCCCTGTTATACTAAGGGGATCTCCCTTCCTGGAGCAGGGTTTTCTATCTGAATTCATTTAGGCAGATAAGGGGGAGGTAAAAGGCTTTCCTTAAGTCATCTATTTCTTAAAAATAATCAGCTTAAAATAATCAATATCCAAAAAAGGCATATTTGGGGGCAGCGAAACTGTTCCCCTTCAATACAAAACCAGAAAATTCTCCTAAGAAGAAGCTTAGTAACTAAGGTTTTCTCAAGATAGATATACCTGCATGTTCTTGTTTCCATACTTACTGTTGGTCAAGGCCAAAAATCGGAGATTCCATGGTACTAATACATTTCCTTAATAAGTTCAACATTATCAAAATGGGTTAAAATTATTCTTGCCTCACTTATGTATCATAGCACTCAAAGGGCTTTGTTCTTCAGAAAAAGCACATTTGCTGTTGACATTTTACATCTTGTTTTTCCCTCTCTTGTGAGAGTACATATTTTTACCCCCAAGTGGGGCCTTTTTTCAGTGAAAGAAAGAGCTCATGTTTTGTCCTTGATGTGTATGCCTGAGGACTCACAGCGGCATAGAAGATAGCTTACTTCAAAGCACATCACCAGAGCTTTGAAAATTAAGTAAAAAACATTGAAGCTTCCTTCTTTTTTGTTTGGTTGCTCTGTTTTGAATCTTCAGATGGTGCATTAGTCAGGGTTCTCCAGAGACACAGAACCAATAGGATGTGTATACACAAGCATAGAAAGACATTTATTATAAGGAAATGGCTCACGTGAATATGGAGACTGGCAAGTCCAAATCTGCAGCGTGGGCCAGCAGGCTGGGGACTCAGGAGAACCAATGGTACAAATGAAATCTGGAGGCAGTCTGCAGGAGAGTCCTCTTGCTCTGGGAGGCCAGCTGTCTTCTGCTATTCAGGCCTTCAACTGAATGGATGATACTCAGTCACATTTTGAAGAGCAGTCAGCTTCCTCCAAGTTCACTTATTTACGTGTTAATCTCATCCCAAACCACCCTCCAAATGGACACATAAAATTAACCATTACAGATAGTATGTAGCAGGAAGTACAATTTGCAACATTTATGTTAAAGGAATATACAATGCAGAATGTTGTGACCTAAAGCTTGACAGTTCTTAATTCTTATTCTATTTTTGACTTGTGGCATAAGGAAGATGAAATCATGTGCACGGCACATTTGAGGATCCTCAGATATAAACAGGCATTTAAAGTTAGATTAAACGAGATTGCCAGGAGGTCAACAAAGATTGAGAACAGAACATATCTGAGACCTGAGCACTAAGGTTTTCAACAAGTAGAAGTTAAGGATCTCCAAACGAGGTGACAGAAGCAGCAACAAATGAGGATAAAATAAGACTGTGTTATGAGCTTTTGGCCAAATAAAGTTTCAAGAAGGAGGTAATCAATGGTGTCAAATGTTACAAGAGGAAAGATGGAAACTGAGTAATGGTCACTGGATTTGACAATGGGGGCATAATCTACAACCTTACAAGTGCAGTTTCTGGGAGCGGTAGAAATGAGAGAATTGTGCAACCATCTAATTTGCGGACAGTTGGTCTCCTTATCCTTACTTGGTTCTCACAAGCTTATTTTTTGACCATTTGGCATATAAGAAGCTCCTCGATAAAGAGATTAATCACTCAAGTCTGTTTAGAAACACTGCCTGCCACATCTCTCCATGGGCAGTCATGAAGTAAATGAGCATATTTAAATGACCCAACACTTGCAAAGATAAACCTAGTTAGCTCCCTTTCACCTAGAAAACTTAATTCCTATGAAGTTTATGTGTCTGTGTGTGTGTATTAGGTTCATGATTTCTGATCTATGCATCTGAATTGAAAGTTAAAAAACATAGTTATCTTTGGATTAAAATATCACTATGAGCATTTGCTAAGTAGCATTTTAAAATTTTAGCAGATGATATTAGACCCAAAGGATGTATGAATTCAAGCCATAATAAAATAATATCAGTGCATGCTTTATAAAATCATACCAAATGCAATGTTTATCTTATGTATTTACACACACACACACACACACACACACACACACACACACGTTGGACAATTGAGTTGGGCCAACATGTTGTAACGGTGTTGCTAATCTTTTTGATAACAGACGAATTATTCATTATTAATTTGTACAAACTGGACAAACAGTTAACCAAGTTTACTATTGGGAAGTGCTGAAAGGGCTGCGTGAAAAAGTTAGATGACCTTAACTTTTTGCCAACAATTCATGGCTCTTGCATCACGACAATGCACCAGCTCACATGGCACTGTCTGTGAGGGAGTTTTCAGCCAGTAAACAAAGAACTATATTGGAACACCCTCCCTACTCACCTATCTGGCCCCCAATGACTTCTTTCTTTACCCAAAGATATTGAAAGGAAGACATTTTCATGACATTCAGTAGTACATCAAGGGTAATATGATAGCAGCTCTGATGGCCATTCCAGAAAGAGTTCCAAAATTGCTTTGAAGGGTGGACTAGGTGCTGATGTCAGTGCATAGCTTCCCAAGGGGAGTACTTCGAAGGTGACCATAGTGATATTCAGCAATGAGCTATGTAGTACTTTTTCTAGGATGAATTCTCAAACTTAATTGTCAGACGTCGTGTGTGTGTGTGTGTGTGTGTATGTGTGTGTAAACACACACAGAGGGTGCTAAAAATGTATACACATTTTAAGAAAGGAAAAAACTGTATTAACATTGTAATACTCAATATATACTAATAACAAAAGATGAATACAAGTCACGTTTGACTTCTGTAATTCCAATAGGTGCGCAAAGTGATTACATCAGCTTAAATATATATATATATATATATATATATATATATATATATATATATATATATATATATAATTTTTTAGAGTAGATTTAGATTCACAGAAAAAATGAGGGAGCAGTACAGAGAATTGCCATGTATTCCCTCCCCATCCCCTAAGCACAGCCTCCTCCACTATCATTACATTACACCAGGGTAATATTTGTTATAATCGATCGATGAACCAACATAGATTCATCATTATCACCCAAAGTCCATCATTTACATTAGGATTCACTCTTCATGTTGTAAATTATATATGTTTGGACAAATGTATAATGATATGAATTCATCATTATAGTATCATACAGAATAGTTTCTCTGCCTTAAAAATTCTCTGTTTCACCTGTTCATCCCTCTCTCCCACCAACCCTGGCAACCACAGACCTTTTTACTGTCTCCATAGCCTTTTCCAGAATGTTGTATCTTTGGAATCATACAGTGTGTAGCCTTTTCATATTGGCTTCTTTCACTTAGTAACATGCATTTAAGGTTTTTCCATGTCTTTTCAAGACATGATAGCTCATTTCTTTTTAGCACTGAAAAATATTCCATTCTCTGGATGTACCACAGTTTATTTAAGCATTCATCTACGGACATCTTGGTTGCTTCCAAGTTTTGGCAATTATAAATGAAGCTGCTCTAAACATTTATGTGAGATTTTTGTGTGGACATATGTTTTCAACTCATTTGGGTAAATACCAAGGATTGTGATTGCTGGGTTGTATGGTAAGAGTATGTTTAGTTTTGTAACAACCTGCCAAACTGTCTTCCAAGGTGGCTGTGCCAGTTTACATCCCCACTGGCAATGAGTGAAAGTTCCTGTTGCTTTACATCCTTGCCAACATTTGGTGTTGTCAGTCTTTTGGAGTTCAGCCATTCTTAATAGGTGTGTGGTGGTATCACATAGTTTTAATTTGCAATTTCCTGATGAAATACAATGTTGAGCATCTTTTCATATGCTTATCTGCCATCTGTATATCTTCTTTGGTAAGATGTTATCTTCTGTATTTTAAAAATGAAAACTGAAAGTAATTAAAGTAACAGAAAAATGCTGCAAAAAATAATATTGAAGATGAAGGTGCTTCTTCATAAAACAAAGACTTAAAATCAATAAACAATTATATGTGTATTTCTTATAACATTGTATTTAGTGTTATGGGAGATAGCTAGCTAAATAAATAAATAAATAAATAAATAAATAAATAAATAAATAAATAAATAAATAACAGCTGCTATGGCTGTGGATTGCAACTAATGGAATATTCATTACCTTATAAAAATCAACCAAAGTAGTGCTCTCAGACCCTCGGGTCAGAAAAGAGTCTGTCCTGGAAAACCAGTGCCAATCTATTTATTATGTAAACCATCCTGTCTTAGGCTATTGGCTTCTTTTAAGGGAATCAGTCAAAAATAAAAACAAACAAACAAACAACATCCTTGCACTTTTATAAACTGTCTCTCTAGCTACTATAAGAAATTTTCCACTCAAATGTGATGAATTGTCTCCACATTACAATGAGAGTCAACAGATGCATTCAGCATTTCTTTACTAACCAAGGCCTAGCAGAGGGAAATTCCACATGAATTTGTGATAGCTTTGGAAACAGCTGCTAATATAACAGTCTCAGTTTATGTGTGGCCCCTGGGAATGATCGTGAGAAGGATGGGACTGAAAGGGGAAGAATGAGGACTTCTAATTCCAAAATGAAATGCATATATATATGCATGAAATGAAATGAAATGAAATGAAATGAAATGAAATGAAAGGGGGCCTTATGTATATAGAAAGCACGAGCCAGAGAGGGTGTGTCACTGAGGCACCAGAACATGGGGTGACAGAATGTCACCCCTTTGTCTTCTCCTCCCTCTCATCATATTTGCTACTGTAGTCACACCACTTTCAAATACTTTCCACACTTAATTAATCCTTCTGCTAGGTCTGGTGGCTCCTCGTGGGCAGAGTTTGTAACGACTTTGTTGGAAGTTCCATGATTAGTTCAGGCAAACTGCAGGAGTCGCAGTGTTAGTCAGGCAGAAGGATGGGTTGGGAGCTGTTCTGGGAAAGTCTGTGTGTGAATGAGCCTCCATGCGACATCAGGGAGCTGGTTTAGAAGAAACAAACTGACATTGACCTCCAAGAAAGAAGGTATGGAAACACTATACTACAAAGTAAAAAATGCCCAACAGCTTTGAGAAATATTCTCACCAACAATATGCTATACAGGATAATAAATGACCCATTTTAGTGCTATGAATTGAATTGTATCTGCAGGTGGGTACTGACTGATGAGAGAAAGCCTCTGAAAGGACATGTGTGTGGCTTCTTTGTCACTGGTTTGCATTGTTCTCTCCTATCTCTCAGGATGCAGCCCATTTTAGTCATCCTTCGAACATGTGGTAGCTTCATGAAAACAATCTATTGAACTGTTTGAATCACATCTTGTCTCTCCTGGAGAATATCAGGAAAGGAATATATCTAAGAACCATTCTGCAAGCCATACTCACTATCTAAATTAAGCTTGATAAAGTAACAAGCAGCTAGGGCTAAGAATAGCACTTCTGTCAGCCTCCTTGATTCCCTGGAATGGCATTGGTGACCACAATTCATGCTGAGCAGAAAGATGAGGGGGTTGGGCAGGGGAAGAGAGAGGTGGCTGCTCTCCCTGAAACCCTCATGACAAGCAGGAGGTCTTTGGCTTGGCAGACATCCACCCCAATTGATTCTTTTTAAAAAATTATTTTTAAAGATTTTATTGGGGAATTGGGGGAGGGGAACAGCATTGGGGAATTGGGGAAGAGGAACAGACAAGTTGCTGTCCTTTTGTTCTTCAGACTAGTTGTGGAGGACGTCGCTTCACTGGCCCATGTTGGTATCATCATTGCGTTATTCCCAGGTGAGGCAGATCGGTTGCAAGCCACTGGAAGGTCACTCATGCTGGCTCACAGCAGCTCACAGTAGCACACGGTACCCCACTGCAGCTCACTGCAGCCTATGCTGTCGCTGGCGACTCATGGCAGCCCAGCTCCAGATGGAGCTGTTGTTCACCATCTTAGCTGTAGAGGGTGCAGCGTCACTGGCCCTCATATGTGGGATCCGAACTGGGGCCCTGCTGCTCAGAGCTGGCGTCCCAAGCCAACTCTTAACCAGCACACCACTCGGCCGGCCCCCCAATTGATTCTTAATATTATTACAAGGGAGGACCTTCACTGCTGTATTTTCTTAGGTTATACTAGAAATCCCCTGTCATTCACTTTTGGGTTACTTGGGAGTCAAGAAATTTAAAGAGAGGTTAGATCAAAAACCTGTCAGACAACAACTATTGACGGCTTGTTTCTCCATCTAGTTTCTGAGGAGTAGAGTGGTATTGTGGGAAGAATGTGGTCCTTGGAACAGATGTGGTATGAGAACTTGGTTTCCTATGCACTAGACCCAGTTAACTTGCACAAATGACCAGCCCTTCCTGAGAATCAGCTTTCCTGTCTATAAAGTGAGAGTATTTTCCATACCTCCCTCACAGAATTATTGTGAGACACAGATGAGATAGTGTGAGAGGAAACCATTTTTACAAGGTAAAGCACCACACAAATACTCATTAGAATTTATTTTAAAATTTTCTATAAAGCAGGACAAAGATTCGACCAGGACATCCAACTAATCCTTCCAGAAAAATATGAGAAAATTAAGTTTAGACAGTTATGGTCGTTGTTTTGTAATTTTTGTATCATCTCCTCTCTTCAAGGGCAAACTGGTGACTTTCTTTGCATACTATACTCATTCTCTGCTAATCTTTAATTCACATTCTCTCAGGGATCGTAACCTCTGTAACTCACTGTCTAGACATCTGAATGACTTTTTTCATCCTTGGTTTTCTAATACTATCAATAAAATGTAATTGATATGCAGGATCTCAAGAAGCAGTCTACTAATCGATGATAAGTGATACTAATATTCACTCCCATGGTGTAGAGGCAAGGTGATGCTTTGCCAAAACGTCTTGAAAGGGAAGAAGATACAAGGTTAGAAGGTACTTCAAGTATTCTCCCTGCTGTACTTTGGCCTTCAGTCGAGAAAATATGTAAATCAGTCTCAAACACAGATGGTAACTTAATTTTTATGGATTTGTTAAATAACAAAAACTCAACCAAGTAAATTTTAAAGATTTAGTTGACTGTTGAACAATTTATGAATCAGACAGCATCCCATCTAGCAAGTAGGAAGGAGCTCCAAAAGGCTACAGAAAGGGAAAGGATTTTAAAGACAGAGAGGGGGTGAAAACAGGAAGTCATAAATGAAATAAAGGGTTTTAGGGGACAAGGTCACCTTCCTTTGTGGGACAGTCGGGTCTATTAGGAGGATTACCTCATTGGTACTGACAAGGAAATTCCGGACGGACAGGTGAAAAGAACATTTCTGGAGAAGGTTCAAACTACACTTCGGTTAGGTAATAAGATTTGGTTTGCTGACATGGGGCTTAGCACAAGTGACTCCATTTTGGGCCTGTTACTTCTTTATAACAGACCCAGAGGAAAACAGATCACACATACTCACACACACACACACACACACACACACACACACACTTTTCAGTAATTAACAATTCTAAATATAGAAAAATTATAATGTTCATGCCTAAATGATATGAAAATTATGAGGCCATTTATATCACTATGCCTAAGAAATTATGTTAATTTTAATAGATTTTCTTATTTTTAATAGACTTTATTTATTTCATAGAGCAGTTTTAGGTTCACAGCAAAACTGAGGAAAGGTACAGAGATTTCCAAGATAAACCTGCCCCCACATGTATAGACTCCCCTCATCAACATCCACATGATATTTTTATGAACATATTAAAAGCAAAAAAATATAAGTGATCATTTTGAGAAGGGGAGAGAGATCACAGAAGGACAATTTGGAGGAGAAAATGACTGAAGGGAAATAAATGGGGGAGAAACATTTGATATAACACAGAGTGAAGGGCAGGCCGAGTGGCTCAGTTGGTTAAGAGCGCGAGCTCCGAGCAACAGTGTTGCCGGTTCGATTCCCACATGGGCCAGTAAGCTGTGCCTGAGCTGAGCTGCCACTAAGCTGCCAACAGGTGGCAGGATGGCTCAGTTGGTGAGAGAACGTGCTCTTAACAACAAGGTTACTGGTTCAACTCCTGCATGGGATGGTGGGTTGCGCCCCTCCCCTGCAACTAAGATGGCAGCTGAACTTGGAGCTGAGCTAGCATCACCCTCCACAACTAAGATTGAAGGACAACAACTTTGCTGTTCCCCTTCCCCAATTCCCCCAATAAAATGTTAAAAAAATCAGAGTGAGAATTGTGCAGGGTGTGAACAGGTAGAAGCTTCTGCCTTTCCTCCTTTATACATGTTGTCTTGTGCTTTCATGGTTCTTAACTGAAGATGCATATCCTCCTTGAGAAGGTGAGATGCAACATTCTCAATATGCTAGCCAGTGCTCATTCTGTCCGGGCCCGGCTCACCAGTGCTGGCGATACTGCCTCTACCTCCATGATAGAAGTTAGTTATATTTGTCATAGATTTCTGTGCATATTTATACATCCTTGGCTCTGAAATCATGGAGGCTCCACAGCATGTCTTATTCTGTGTATCTCTCCCATTGCACTAACTTAGTCTTCTGAATAAAGGATGCATGTAGAAATTTCCTGGAGATACGGTTTTGAGACCTATAACGTGTAGGAGCTTGGAGGTCATCTTAGCTGTGGAGCTTCAGAAAACTGCTCTTGAAATTCATTATTTTCATTCCATCTCTGAAGTATAAATGACATTTAATCAAGACTTTTCTTCTAAAAGTACCCATATTCTGAAAGCACTAAGTCACTTTTTAACATCTCACTCTCTCTAGGACAGAAAGTCTTAAATGACCCCGAAATTTCAAATGAACTGTCTTTGCCTCATTGAAAAGAGTGACATTATGGGACCTGGTCTGCACCTTTGTTATTTAAGAAACAAAAACACACACTTTCTTATGGTACAACTTACCTTAATGTAAAGCCTGACAGAAATTGGGCATTGAGCCAGAAAATGTTCTCACATTTCTGCCTCACAAGGGCAGCAAAATACTACAAGAATCTTTTCCTGGCTGTGATCACACAGCACATTCTAAAGATTTTACTATTGTGTAATATTCCCAAAGGCACTCAGTAGTCCTTCTCAAAACAACTAATTGATTTGGTTCATTCTGCTAAACCTATTATCAATTATAAAAATGATAAAGTTTGGTTAGTTGTTTCAATTCATTCAAAGTGCTTTGAACTTGCTCTAATGTGCAGCTGCAGATACTGTGGACTGGCTACTTAAAGGCTATGACAACCCCTTCTCCTTTGCCTTCCTCTACTACAGAAACCGGAAAGGCAAATTAGTCCTTGGTCCAGCCTCTGAAATCTAAACATACAACTGATACAATGCAGCAATTATACTCTTAGGCACTTATCCCAGATAAATTAAAACTTATGTCAACACAAACACCTGTATATATTGTTCATAGCAGATTTATTTGTAGTCATCAAAACCTCAAAACAGCCATATTATCCCTCAATAGGTGAATGGATAAGCAAACTGTAGTGCATCCACACCATGAAATACTACTCATTGATGAAAAGAAGTAGACTTTTAAAAAAAATCTTTATTGGGGAAAAGCCATGGTCATTGGTTACACATTGCTTTCATGCTACAATGGCATAGTTGACTCTTTTAAGGAGGGCACAACACACAGTGGCCCATGTGAGGATTGAACAGGCAGCCTTGGTGTTATCAGCACCATGCCCTAATCAGCTGACCTAATTGGTCACCCCAGAAATGGACTTTTGATACACACAACAGCTTGGATGGATCTCAAGGGTATTATTCTGAATGGAAAAAGTCAGTCTCAAAGGTTTCATTAAGAAGGATTCCATTTATTATAACATTCTCAAAATGGCAAAACTATAGAGATGGAGATCAGGTTGCCAGGGTTTAGTGATGTTGATGTGGTAGGCGCAATTATAAAAAGGTAGCACGAGGAAGATCTCTGCATGATGGAATACTTTTGTATCTTGATTGCAGTGGGGGTTACACCACTGTACACATGTCATACTGTGACACTTAATTACACACAAAATAGTTTACCAATGTCAGTTTCCTGGTTTTGATTTTGTACTCTAATTTTGCAATATTTAACTATTTGGAACAACTGAATGAAGTGTATATAATTATGTTTAAAATGTTAAAATGTGGGAAAAGTATAAATGGTCTAAGTACTTCAATTAAAAACCAAAAATTGTCAGTTTGAATAAAAAAGCAAGATGCATGTACTTCTGCCCACCAGAAATGTACTTCAACTCTAAACATAAGTGAATTAAAAGTGAAAGATGAGAAAAGTTATATGATGGTAACACTAGTTAAAAGGAAATTTGAGTGGTAATATAAATATCAGACAGGGTTTCAGAGCAAAGAATATTACCAGGGATAAAGAAGGTGCTTTCACAATAATAAAGGAGTCAATTTATCAAGATGACATAACAATCTTAAATGTTCATGCATCTAATAATAGAGGCTCCAAATACGTAGTGCAAGAACTGATAGACTTACAAGGAGAATAAGATAATCCAAAATGATAGTTAGAGGTTTCAATTCTCCTTTTTCAATAACTGATAGAACAAGTTTGACAGAAATTCAGCAAAGATATAGAAAAAACACTATCCGTACATTTTACTTCACTAATATTTATGGAATACTCTTCAAGTGCATAGTGAACATTTATCCAGACAGACAATATTCTGGGCCATAAAACAAATCTTGATATATTTGCAAGTATTCAGGTAATAGAAATTGTGTTCTTTGACCACACTACCTGAATTCAAGACTTATATTTTTAACTACAGCAATCAATATAAAGTGGGATTGGCAAAAGGTTGACAAGTAGATCAATGAAAGTGAATGGAAATTTGAGAAATATACTCACATATACTTTGAAAAATGATTTCTAATAAAGGTAAAAAAGCAGTGTTGTGGAGAAAAACAACATATCCAATACATGGTGTTGGCACAAATTCATACCATGTCAAAAGATGGAATTTGATACATACTTTGTGCTGTCCACACACGCACATGTATACACACACACACACACACACACACACACACACACACTCCAAATATATCACAGACCTAAACGTAAAACCTAAAATTACAAAACTTCTACATGAAAACCATTGTGACCTTGGGTTAGGCAAAGATTTCTTAGCTATTACACCAAAGGCATGATCCAAAATAGAAAAAAATTGACAAATTGGATTTCATCAAAAAGAAAAATTTGTGCTCTGTGAAATTTTCCATTATGAGCTGAAAAGGCAAGCTATAGGTTAGGAGAAACTATTTGCACATCGCATATATGACAAAGGGTTTATGTCTGAAATATTAAATAACTCTCAAAAATAATTGATAATAAATTTCAAAATCCAATAAAAAAATGAGCACAGATTTGTACAGACACCTTAGTGAAGAAGCCATACAGAGGTGAAACAATCACAGGAGAAGATGTTCTTCAATAGTAATTCCAGAAATTCAAGATAAAGACACCACAATGTAACACTGCATATCTATCAGAATAGCTAAAACATTTATTTAAAAACATGATAATGCCAAATGTTGGTGAGTATGTACAAGAACTCTAACTCTTGTGCACTACTGCTGGATGTGTAAAATGACACAATCACTTTGGAAACATAGATTGGCAGTTAAGTTAAACAGATATCTATCATATCTGTTCCACTCCAAGATATTAATCCAAAAGGAAAAAGAGTATCTATCCATACAAATACTTGTACATGAGTGTTTATAGTAACTTTATTTATACTAGTCCCCAAATTGAAACACTTGCAGGGTCCATCAATAGATGAAGGAATAAACAACTTGTCATACATTGATACAATGAAATATTACTCAACAATAAAATGAATGTTTTTTTAAAGAGTTTTAGATTTATTTTTTAAAAATGCAAAGACATTTCTGATATATCCTACACCCGGTCTCCTCTACTGCTTTTTAACAGCTTTATTTAGGTATAACTGATATTTTAAAAAAACTGGACATATTTAATGTATACAATTAGATGAATGTGGCAATATTCATACGTATCTGTGAAACCATCACCACAATCAAGATACAGAACATATCCATCACCTCCCTCAATTGGTGAAGGAATAAACAAATTGTCATATATTTATACAGTGGAATACTACTTGACAATAAAATGAATGGATTATTTATACATGTTACAACATGGGTGAATCTCAAAATAATAATGATGAGTGAAGGAAGCGAGATAAAAATGACTACATACTGTATGATTCCATTTATATAATATGGTAAGAATTGCAAACAAATATATACTGACAGGTCAATGATTACCTAGCAATTGGAGTGGGATAGGGAGATTACAAAAGGGAACAGGAGTGAGGGAAGGATTACAAAGGGAAATAAGAAATCTTTTCGGGTTGATGAATACCTTCTTTATCTTGACTGTAGTGATATTTTCACAGATATATGCCAAAAATTATCATATTATGCAGTTTAAATATATGCAGATTATGTTATGTCAATTACAATTTATGAAGCTTCTTAAAAAATAACATTAAAAAAATAAACCAATATTGCAATTTGGAGGAGCTTGGCTAGCAAAAATTGGCAATGCTGAGACTTCTGAGAATCCAAGTGACTCAACAAAAACGGAATCTGGGAGCTGACTCTAATTTTCTGTCCCCAGTAAATAAAAATGGTAATTAGTCCAATTAGCCTTATCGGGCAATTAGACATATGGGCTCCTCATTGCCAATGAATCTCATCTGAGAAGTGAACTACAAAGACGCTTATGATTTAAAACTTGTAGTATATAAGATATTCATTTAATGAAAACATGGATTTTAGCAGGAGCAAAGTAATGCTTATATTTGGAATAATGATAGAATCTAAATCTAAGAAGATGAGACCATGCAGAAAAAAGAGACACTGTATATTAAAATTGTCATATTCATTCACAAAATAATTTTTCCTAAATGGAAATTCTCTGGAAAGAAGAGTGCGAAATGAGGAAAAATAGGCTTTTCCTTAAGTGTAACGAGTTGGAAGAAAAGAAGAGAAAGAAAAGAAAAATCTATGCATCAGCTAGAATTTTAGAGTTTTTTAATACCAGGGTTACCAGAAGAAATGATATTTTAGTGTTTCAGTTATTCACAAAGATAAAATATATTTACATCAAACTAAAAATTTACAAAGCCTAAAAATAGTCAATCAGAAAGGTTTTTATGCATAACCAATTATATCAAGTCCTAAAGATATAGTAACCCAATAGAAAAAACTAGTTAAAATTTCAAATTGCTTCACAGGAGTTCCTAAGTGTACTTATATTTCTAGGTTATTGGTATGAAAAAGCTTATACTAAATGTCTTTTCTTTACATATTCAGATACTTGCTCAATCAAAGTGGACATTCTACTATAGGAAGGGGTTAATATAATTGTCTCTCAATTATGATCTCGGAGCCATTTTCCAATGAATTGAACTGACCACAAATTGATTCCCCAAATAAATTGAAGCAAGAATTTATCTATTCCTTTCCCAGGAATTTTACATGAATCCTTGCAGTATATAATCTATAATTAATACAGAAGACAGAATTGAAAGAGGAAGGTGTGCAAAATTTCCATAAATAAGAGATAAAAGTGGTATTCTTTTTTACTTTTTCCAGATGAGAGGCTCTTAAACTATTTAAGATGTGTTCCCCATAGTACTTATAAGCCCTATCCCTGTCCAAACTGAAATATCAATATTCCCTCTTCATGTAAAGACAGACCACAAAGCACCAGAGGAACAGAACAAAACACAGAGATATGAGGTTCAGGGAGTGCTCTAAGCAACTGTTTGCATCGATATTTATTGTTTTATCCAAATAAAAGAGTCGTCCTATACATCCTTTGAAAAGGGCATATTGCTTGAATATTATATTTTAAAAATCTGCTTTCTCTGAGACATATACATACTTCTCAGTTCTTTATATATTTCCCTTCTAGAAAATGAGTCACTATTTAGTTTTGTAAACATCATATCCTTTAAGAAAAGGTTAAAGGCTGACCAACCAATGAAAAAAAAAAGGAAGAATAACTGTAAGACAACAAATTCTTGGCTGGTCACATTCCATTGATAACAGGAAGTCACACTGCAAATGATCCCCAAAGGAACTAAGAATATAATCTCAAAAGTCATTCTTCAGTGTTGCTTTCCTTCAATTGTCCTTTCGTGCCATAATTTCCTCTGCCTGTTTATCATCCTTGGAGCCAGCACCTACTGCACAAATATAAAAGGCCCCTCTGCTACTAACATATTTTTTATTTAGTTAATTATCCAATCATGCACACATCTTCACAGTAATTTATTACATGTCTATTACAAGCTAAGTAATGGAGAGATAAAGATGAAGGAGACAGAACCCCATCCCATCCCTCAGCGAGTTCACAGCCTATCAGAAATGATAACTGAGGAGACCCAAAATGGGGTAAGTGAATAACAAGTAAAGCTGACTTCTATTGAGCACTTCAAATGTGTTGTTTACTCTGTTAACTGCTTTCTGCATTAATTCAGTTAATCTAGGCAATAGATGGTGTGGTAGGTATGACCCTTGGCCTCATTTTACAGATTAAGTCATTGAGATTTAAAGAAAGGAATTTGTTCAAAGAGCAGATCAACTGGAGCTCCCATTGCATCTTGGGCACTCTGACTCCAAACCCCATGTTTCCAGTCCCTGGCCCAGGGGAAGGCACATGCACCACCTGCCATCCTAGTGTCTCCCAGAACTTCACTAGGGAGTCGCTCCAGTTGGGTCTGGCAGAAAGAGGAGAGATTTGTAAAGGGATTCAAGGGCCACTTGAGTGGTTGAGAGCGTCTTTCTGGCAGAAGGAAGAATCACGCTGAAAGGAACTTAAACAACAACCTTGAAGGTTGTTGTTTATGTTCAAGGCTGTTTAAGTTCATCCCACTAAAATTGTGGGATGAATGTAATACCTGGGGTGGTGAGCAGTGTGGCCTGGGGAAAATGTAAGAGGAAGGAGAAGTTTGAAAGCCAACAGGGTCCTTGGCCACTTAACTGTCATCTTGTCCTCACCTGTCCTCAGGTGGGGCCCCTACGGAGGCTGAGGTGGGCACTGCTCCTGCATGATTCCTGCCTCCACTGTGTGGTACATTTACCCCTCCTACTGGGCACTGTGGGAATAATCAGAGCCCACCCTGCTTCTGCGCATTATCACTGCCCCTGAAGTGCCAAATCTCTATTCTGTGAAGAATTTAAGGACCATTTATTTCTCTTCCCTTCTGTGTTATACACTGTTAGGCAGGGTGAGAGGGGTGCATGGTGAGGAGTGCAAAGACCCCACTGTTTTTATTTCATGAAGAGGTTTCAGTGAAATTAGCTCTTTGAGAGTGTACTCATATATTGGGTTGTCCGAAAGTCATGACGTATTTTTTCTGTTTTTCATTGCAAAAATGCGTCATGACTTTTCCAATAACCCAGTATATTTTTTCCTTCAAGCTCAGACATGAGTTCATATAGGGCTGCTCTTTCAATATATCTGACTATCATTCTACACTGGAATTAAAGTTACTCCTCTGCTAACAAATTAAGGCTTAGCTTGCCTGCTTGAATGAGGCTTCCTTTAAAAGGATTGTCTCCAAGAAATTTTCTAAGTCATTCTTGTAATCAAAACTCTGGTAGCTCACGTGGCTAGTTTGTTAGACTGAATTTTGTTTTCACCTTTCAACTAGTTGTGTTGGCATTACCAATAAATCATATATAAATGAGCCACTTGCAATATTTATAGTATTTAAACTTATATGTTAAAAAATGAAAGTTTTACATCAATGTCAATTAGCTCTGCATACTTTTGAATTGGAGTAAAATGGAATAAGTATATCTGTTAAGAAAAATCAGTGAATGGTTTTGTGAGGGGTAAAGCCCTTTCATAATTACAAGAGGGAATGTAAATTTGACAAAACTATCAAAATTGCAAATGCACATATCTTTTGAATCAGTAATTCCATATTTAGAAATTTATTGTGAAAATACCTTTGCATGTGTTCATGGGAAATGACACATGTACAAGATTATTGTCATAGTATAGTGTGTTATAGCAATCTGAAAACAAATGTTAAAAAGAAAAGACTGACTTTGAACAAAGTCATCACATACTTGTGGAAAGCGATCTCCAATTTATTTTAAGCAAAAAAGGAAAGATGCAGAAAAAATGGACAATATATGAAAATGTTATATGTGGGTGTGTAAAGATATACACATGTATTAGGTATGTATGTGTATATGTGTGTGTGTGTATAAACATACATATACATTTATTTTTCCCATGGTATAGGTATAACTCTGGAAGAAACATATGATACTTGCTGTCTTGGTGACTGAGGGTAATGTGGCTGAGTATATAAGAAAAACTTTGACTATAATCCTATTTTCTGAATTATCAGCAACGTGTAAACTATAACTTATCTCACATGAGAATTAAAATGTATGAATTAGTGAAAAATCTCAAATTTTCTTCACAAAAGAATTGAATATCTGTAAGCTCACTCTCCTGTTTCTTGCATGCAAGGAATCACATCATACCGTCAAAGGAAATTTTTTAAAGCTTAAACAAATACATAAAGCCCTACACCTTTATTAACCCAACAGAAAAAGCCAGTTTAATTCCAAGGTGCTTCATGGTGGACCTATGCCAATTCAATGTTAAAAGTGGTATGGAAACATTTTTAATGAATGACATTTTTCACTTTTTCAGACTATCATAAAATGGGCAATTCTGTTATAAGAAAGGGCTTATACAATAGGTCCATTTCTTATAACATAGAATGTTGATCCAATTAACTGAGCCGCCCACCAATTCATCTCCCTAAATTCTTTTTGATGATCAGCTAAGTACAAATACCCATCAAAATTTTATTTACAAATTTGCCAGCAATTTTATAGGCATTTTCATTGTATGCAATCTATAATACATACAGACGGAAGAGTTGAAAGGTAAAAATGTGCAAAATTTCTATAAACAGATAAAAATCATATTATTTTTCCTTGTTTACAAGTGAGAGATTTTTAAACTACTTGAGCTGTGTTTCCTCACAGTACTTATAAAGTGTATCTTTGTCTAAACTGAGATAGTAACATCTCCTTTTCACATAAAGAAAGACCTACAAAAGGGAAATGTACGTTCCCATGTAAACCAGAGACATGAGGCTGATCAAAGATCTTCCAGAGGGCCAGCCAAGTGGCACGTTGGTTAAGAGCTGCCTTGGTACGCCAGCGGCCCCGGTTCGGATCCCACATATGAGGGCCAGTGACACTGCCCTCTATAGCTAAGATGGTGAATAACAGCTCCACCTGGAGCTGGGCTGCGTGAATCCCTGGGACAGCATAGCTGCAGCCCCTGCTGCAGTGGGCTGCCATAGGCTATAGTGAGTGGCCGGCCAGCTGCTCACGCTGCTGTAAGTGGCTGTCCAAGAGCTGCTGTGAGCGGCCTTCCAGAGACTGGTGATCCATCTGCCTCACCTGAGAAGAGCGCAATGACGATACCAACATGGGCCAGTGAAGCAACGTCCTCCACAACTACACTGAAGAACACAAGGACAGCAATTTGTCTGTTCCCCTTCCCCGGTTCCCCAATGCTGTTCCCTCCCCCAATTCCCCAATAAAATCTTGTAAAAAAAAAAAAAGATCTTCCAGAATGTGCTTCTGGCTTTGGGACCATCAAGGACTTCAGTAAAGTCTGGATATTAACAAGCTTCACCCATTAAATAAGCACATGTTATAAAAGCTAGTGATGCTCATAAAGGATGAAATTCTCAAGCGTTCTTTAGTTGGTTACCTTCATTCCCATCCACTCTTTGGTTCACAAAACCAAATTGCATCAAATCAAAAAGCTGTTAGATGTTTAATTTATATATTTTATCTGTCAATCAAACAAACAATCAATCGCTTATCTAGCTATCCTTATTTATATATGGCCTATACATACATGTATACACATATCCTTGTATTTATCTGTACCTGTATCTATGTATGCCTATGTGTATTATATCTCTCTATATATATCTATCTCCATATATCTGGAAGATTGCCCTATAAACTGATAATTGTATCAGTCTTTGGGGATAGAAGCCAAGGAACTCATGGTTAGGAGCTCCCCATATAGTCTTTTGAACAATTTACATTTCATAACCATGTCCATATATTATTTAAAAATAGAGGCCATCAGTGAGAAAAGACCTGGGACATGCTAGATACTTTAAAGATATTTGTGAATGTGCAGTAAACCTTGTTCATGAAAGTCTCCATATATCTAAGATGCCTCAAGTATATCTACATTTTTTCCCTCTCTACACCCCCAAAAAGCCTCTCCTGCTGCCCCCATGCATTGACCCTGAATTAATGAAATAATCTGGACCATACTTACAGGCCTCTTTTCCCACTATTCCTCCATCAGACATCCCCAGTCTCGGCACCCTCTGCTCAGCACTGGAAATACAAAAATAAACACATTGCAATCTTTGAGAATAAAGTCCTTACAAATACAAGAGGGGACCAAACCCAATTGTGATAAAACATAAAATTCTGGGTATGCAGTTGGTAGAACATCAGCAGCAAAGAGGGGATTATCAACTGTCTGGCAAGAGGAGTGCGAGTGGGCAGGAAAAGCAAATGTGCTATTCAAGCAGAGGCAGAGATGAGTCAGGAATACTCAGGGACAGGGTGTGGGTGGTGGGGCTGGGTAGGGCTGAGGCAGGAGGAGTATAGTCAGTGACCTGAGAGACAAAAGAGAAGGTTCAAAAGCACATGGTGGGTACTCAATACATATTGGATGAGTGGGGAGGGTGTGAGTGGGTAAAAATAAACTATATTTTTATACTACTTTACTGCTTCCAAAATGTTTGCCTAATTATTTATTCTTCACAATACTCACATAAAAAGGCAGGCCTTTAGGTCATATTTTACAGAGGGTGAATTTGAGGTGATAAAAGGTGTAAATGACATATTCAATGTCACAGGAGTGACACAACTAAAATACTACCCAGGGCCCATCACTGTGCCATTGCCAGTTCAATGATGGCAGAAGGTCAGGAATGACGTCCATCAGATGCAGCAATGGGGACGGGAGGGGTCCCCTGACTCCTGGATCTCTGTGTCAGGGCTTTGGCTTCCTCTTCAGCTCTTAATTTAGATGCAAAATGGTGAAGACTTTGTCTAGAATGCTCTTTGCTGTTAAGATTCCTGACATCACACGCAGCCACCTGAGAGGCCAGAACAATTTGTGTGGACATCTTAACTTTGAAAGAATTCTGATGGCCACATCTCTGTTCTGCAATGCTGCTAGGAAACCAACAAGCTATAACTGTAAACCAAATTCCAATACTGAAATCTGATATGATGAAATGGAGTGCTGTCTCTACAGAAACTGATAATGCACACCGTTCGTTCTATTGGAAGGTGTTAACATTAATGTTTGCCTTCTGGGTGAGAACAATGCCCTTCATCCTCTAATAGGTACCACTTTTTTTCCACTGGATATTGGCATTGCTAAGTATTATTGAAATTAAACCTTGCAGATATCACCAATGATTATGGTGGATGTGAATGTCGGCATTAATGTCAGCAACAGTTGGCAACAGAGACAACATCTAGGAGTTTGTTTGCACAATGGGAGAGACACAACTCAGGAAAGTAAGGCAGAGTAGTTTGGTGTACATGTCAAAATTCGCATCCGAGGGCTGGCCAAGTGGCTCAATTGGATAAGAGTGCAAGCTCTGAGCAAGAGGGTTGCCGGTTCGATTCCCACACGGTCTAGTGAGTGGGCCCGAGCTGAGCTGCTGCTGAGCTGGTGAGAGTGCATGCTCTTAGCAGCAAGGTTGCTGGTTCGACTCCTGCATGGTATGGTGAGCTGCACCCCCTCCGCGCCCCCCCTGCCCCAACTAGATTGAAAGCAGTGACTGGACTTGGAGCTGAGCTTGCGCCCTCCACAACTAAGATTGAAGGACAACAACTTGACTTGGAGCTGATGGGTCCTGGAAAAACACATGTTCCTCTTCCCCAATTCTCCCACACTGTTCCCCTCCGCAATTCCCCAATAAAAATCTTTAAAAAAAAAATTCACCACCGAGACTAATGTAATACAATAAGAAATGAATGAAACCTGGGGGGACATCATTAGTCAGAGGAGTTATCAGATTGCCTCCCAAAACCCTCATTGTCAGCTTTGCCAGAAAAATACACCTATCATAGAGGAAACAGATAAAAACGCTGTATGATCCTGTCTTACTATGTCTAGGATATATCATGAAGCCAGAAAATGTGAAAGTTAACCCAAAAGTCATTGCAGGGAAAAGACTCCACTCAGATTACTAAATGGACTGGCAAAATGATCCATGTGACAATGAAACAGAAAGGACTAACTTCGTGGGGAGAGATTGATGACAGGATTACTCTTATACAAATCAATGCTTGCAGCTTCATAAAGTGTTCTGCTTGTCCTGAATATATAAATTGCAAAATTATACTCTTCTTTTAGTTTTTCTGATCTGTTATCATAATCTCATTTATCCCAGACCAATCCCATGTTCCACTGAATCTATGGAATATTGAAATTTTCTGCAAAGGAGTGCCCATCAAAAGAACAAGTCACCAGCCTTCTATGACTGAAAGTATTTCAAGACCCATACAAACCAATTTTAAAGGAAATATGACCTTTTAAATTGCCCAAGCTAGAATCAAGAAATTATTTTTGATAGAAAGGGCTTTCACAATGCTCTTCAAATTTCACCATATCAGCAACCACAATCATTTATCTACAGAAGACTGAATCTAATTAATTTGAAGTTGATGATAATGACAATAGCAATGGCAATGAAGTAATGAGTCTTGGCCTAGTCTTTAAAATGAGAAAATTTAAGACAATGGCAATTCATTCACTCAAAAAGCATTTATTGAACATTTACCTTTACTAGGTCTTAAAGACAAAAAGAAATAAGGTAGGTCCCAGTCTAACAAGAGTACAATAGGATTGAGAAAAATGGGCACTCTGTCTGTGGACTTGAAATATCAGCATCATTTCATTAGAAATGGGTAAAGTCAATTTTTTTTTGGCTGCAAGCTTTTATTCTCATATCTTTACACTTAAAATGAGAGATTTAAGATTGCTTGCATATTTTTATGTATTTTGAATTATCTTTTATTCCTGACACAACTGGATAGCATTAGGTGTTTTCACTAAGGGTAAAATTATCACAAATGGATATAGGTGCAAAGTCTTGATCAAAGTATGCTTAAAACATTTTGTGGGCCAGCGGAGTGGCGCGGTGGTTGGGCACTGGCTTGGGAAGCCAGCGGCTCCGGTTTGGGTTCCACTTATGAGAGCCAGTGACACTGTCTTCAAAAAAAAAAAAAAAAAAAAAACATTTTGTTCTCTGATTTTCAAATGACAATACAGTTCTGAGTTTTACAGAGGCTTTCTGATGTCTAATTCTCCATTTTTATTTTTATTTTGCAGTTTGTTTGTTTTTTCAGTTTTCTGGACACCTTAAAAACACATTGGAATATTTAAAATAAGGTAAGACAATAAATTATTCATTTCTAGGAAAAAAAAGGACTTTATTTTTGCATTACTTGATTTCAGAATTTAAGTGGTTGTAGCTGTTGACGGCACTCATCTAGCAGCTGACCAGTATCAGGGATGGCAAGATATCATGTAGATACACCATGAAATCACATGTGAATGACACTAAATATAAGAATTACAAACTAACAAAGCGTTCCCCTCCCTTCTTCCCTCCCTCCCTCAGATTCCTCCCTTCCTTCTTTCCTTCCTCAATTCCATCAACCTCACTCCTTCCTTCTTTCATTTTTTTCTTTTATCATTTCATTTGTGCAAGTGTTTTAGGAAAGGCTGAATCAACTAGCAATCCAATTCCAATTTATTTCAGTGGTGTTTTATTACGCCCTCATACCTTGACACTCTCCATGAATGTGCTTGGATGGCCCAATCCTTGATCAAATTCTGAGCAGTGAGGAATTCTGAGCAGTGAGAAGCACATAAGAAAAGACTAACTATAATGTAGCATGTGCATACTCTGAAGGAGCTATGTGCAACATGCTATGAGCTGATAGGAAAGAAGGCAATTGAAAGACTTTGGAGAAGTCTCTGAGAGAATTTGGAAGGCTCCTATAAGAGGTAACATTCAATCATGCATGGAATAGTGAATAAAAACTCGCCAAACAGACAAGATGGGGAGGCAGGGTAATCCATTCAGGAGCAGGTAGGGAGAAATGTGGTTAATCTAATCAAAACAAATTAGTTGATGCAATATTTTTGTGAAATCTTATTTTTAATTATGTAATTCTATAGACAGACTGCAATCCTACCCAGTCTCTCATGGAGTTAGCTGAGACATATAAAAGTTCATATTGAGACCACATTCTAAGGATGCTATACTCAGTCTGAAAGAACACGAGAGTACTCTTGAACATCTCATAATATTGTTCACATGGTACTGTCAATGTCAGGGTGACCCAGGTTGCCCTCAAGGTGAATAAAGGAGATCCTGGAAATGCCAGTGAGTCACGATGGCAGGATGTTAGAGAAGTGTTCTGAAAATTGGCATTCACAGATGTGTGTTCTTTGATTTGTGAGATTTCTCAGAAACCTAAAACTGCTTTACTGCTTGTAATATCAAATGGCTTGTGTTGGGTATTATTTGAGACATTCAGATATTTTGTTGTATCTCCAATAATGCTGATGAAAACCCTCAACCATATGTGGTATTTTCTTTTAGGAGTAAGAAAGAGATATTCTTCATGTTTATATCAGACACTTTCTTTCCCAGACTATTGGTATCTACACCTCAATATTTTACATACCTCCCAGGTTGCATGCATTATGAGTTCATTGTTTTTGTATAAATGCATTTTTATGTACTATTGGTTGCCTACTTTTTATGTATCTATATATAGAGACTGGAACTCTCTTCACAGGCCAGGTGTGTAGGTATTGCTATATTTCCTTTTTATTATTGACATAAAAATGGAAAATCATAAACTTAGGAGTAAAGTGATCCAAAACCATCTGAATGCAATGAGATTCAAATGTTTCAAAGTTGTAGAATTTTATAGCTGAATGTCATCTTAGCAATGCTTTACTTCAGTGTCCTGATATTGAATATAGGAAAGTGAGGTTAAATGATGCTATAACTTCCTTCAGATTCTTCAGTTATTGTAAAAATCCTGGGATTAGAATATCAACTTCCCAACTCCCAGCCTCACAGTTCATACCCAGATCTATTGTCAGTACCCCATATAACTCCCTTTTCTTTAAATATAATCATAAAATAGACGTTTGGAAAGGTCCTCAAAAATCGCTTAGTACTCCTGTTCTTCCAGTGGGTAGAACTTGTTTTCTGCACAGACTTCAAGCTACTAACTTCTAAAGACATAGATACATTGTAAATTAGAGTATAATTCAAATATCCCCAAATTGCCATCTTTCCCCTAAAATAAATGAGAGTTTTGTTCTTCAATGAAATATAATTATAACCTGACACAAACATTACTGTGATATTATATTAAAATTTGATAAGAATAAGGTATAATGCACAGAAATTACACTGGAAAGTTTGTCAGCAACATAATCATTTTAAAGTAAAAGAACCTCATTACTATCCTGGAAAGAGCAGTATCATTAAAAGATGCTTATATTGTTTTATTTTTTTTTTATATTTTGAGGGCAGTTTCACTGGCCCTCATATGTGGGACCCGAACCAGGGCCGCTGGCTTCCCAAGCCAGCGCTTAACCACCGCGCCACTCGGCCGGCCCAAAAGATGCTTATAGATTGTTTCAATTGCCAAGAAATCATCTAATCCAAATGAATTATTTTGTGGTAGGAGTTCTTTTCTGAGATTTTTGCTGTGAAAAATCAGCCTACATAGAGCCCTGCAATCAATGAAGCTGAGTCCTCAAAGATGTGGTGCCATCAGTTCCCTACAGTTTGTAAGTCAACTCACAAAAGCACCAGGAACAATTTCACCCATAAACTCAGACATTCTGCTAGAGTTGAATTCGGTCGAATGTACATAGCTGGCATTACTACATTATTCAACAAGTATCTACTTGGTGGGAAGACCAGTGCCATGAATACTCTCACAACGTGGGCTTCAGTTTCTGTTGGGATTCATGTTGTCTTGGGCCACCTTTCCCTACGTCTCAGAAGGAGGACTTTGGAGGTAAGGTGTCCAAGTTTCAATCCCTGCTTTAGAACATTCTAGTTAAGTAATTCCTTTCTAATCCTCAGGGTCCTTATCTATAAAAGAGAGAGATAAATGCCTATCTCATAAATTTTAGCAAAGGTAAAATAAGATAATACTTGTAATATACCTAAGCAGAGTACCTAGATTATAATGTGGAATTGGAAATACTTAACTTAAGTACCAAACATTGTGATATACTTTGGTTAAAATAAAACCATAACCCAAATGTTTTAATAGTATTTAGTGAGAAAACCTTAGGGGAAATAATTGTTTTTGATACAAGTGCTTTTGAGTATCTAGGATACAGAGCACTTCGTTAATCCTTACTGAAAAGATAATAGAGAAGGTTGGAAAATATTTATGGATCAATTACCATAAAGAGACAAAATATAAAGAGCATTAGATATGTACTGATATTAACTAAACCTATACATATCCTTTATCTTGTCATTGTAAAATTGATTTTGGGGCAAGTTTTTTGCAAATGAAAGAAATTTTTCTGTAACATCCTGTTTGCCTTCTCAGAGTTTTATTTTTATCTTTAGTGCAATCTAATCCTAAATCTCAAGACTATAATTATTATGGGCTTGCTGTACATGCTTTTTTTATATAGAAAATGTTATCTGTTAAAGTATTTATTACAGAAAATTGAATTTACTCAACAAAACTGTAACGCACACACTAGCCGTGTGATGTTTAGCTCAATATCTATGTTTGTCCTTCCCAAAGATGGTAAACATCTACTAATGTGGAATTCATTTACTTGTCTGAAAGAAAGCTTTTTAGTTTTAAATTTTCCTTTCAAAACACTTTGCAAGGAAAATTTGTCACTCTTAACACATTCGTCTCTAAACAAAACATAGAGATTCTTTCTTTATAATGAATGGTAAATATAAAACCAATGTTGACTCTGGCTAGTAAGATTAGTAGTTTCATGACTTAGTCTCTCTTCTACCATTTGACAGCTGCCCTAAGAGTGGTAGAATAATGAAAGTAGATTAATTTTACCTTCTTTTAGGAGAAAACAAATTTTGACATATCTGGGCTCTGACTTGAGTTAACTGTCCTGCTGGTACCTGGGCTTTTGTGTTAAGCATTGTCCCTACCTTTTCATAATAATTGCCTACAAATAATTAATTAAGGGGGGAGCATGTCCACACTTGCTCTCTCCCTTATGAAATACCGGTGTCCTGACCAGAAACCCCTGCTTATGGCTGGTCCCCAGCACCTGCGGAGAGTTCTCCCCAAGTCCCTGTGCCTGCTGGTCTGTCTGCATCTCTGAATAAGATCTTCCTCCAAGATCCCCCGGGCACTTGCCTGTCAAAGAAATGACACAACGCAACACTGGCTTTGTGATATTGTGCCTGATTACATGTCACAGTGAATAAAAGTAAATATAAAACCCTGCAGTTTGGGCCGGCCGAGTGGCGCATTGGTTAAGAGCTGGTTTGGGGATGCCAGCGGCCCTGGTTCGGATCCCACATATGAGGGCCAGTGACACTGTCCTCTACAGCTAACAACGGTTCCACCTGGAGCTGGGCTGTGCGAGCCCCGGTGATGGTGTAGGCTGCAGCCCCTGCTGCAGTGGGCTGCCATAGGCTACAGTGAGTGGCCGGCAGCCAGTGTGAGCTGCCAATAGCCGCGGTGAGCGACATCCAGAGGCCGGCGACCGTTCTGCGTCATCCAGGAAGAGCGCAATGTCAATACCAACATGGGCCAGTGAAGCAACATCCTCCACAATTAGACTGAAGAATAAAAAAGACAGCAACTTGTCTGTTCCCCTTCCCTGATTCCCCAACACTGTTCCCCTCCCCCAATTACCCAATAAAATCTTTAAAAAAGAAAACAAACAAACAAAAAACCCTGCAGTTTGAATCATGGACCTGATGTTGCTTTTCCCTTTGAGTGTAAGGATCATCCTAGCTAATGGCATCAAGACAGAGGGCATCGGGTTAGTGTTGGGAACAGAAAGATAAAGATACTCAGTTGGTGAGCTTGCTGTTTCCTTTCATCCTCACTACTCAAAACAGCCAGGGTTTAATTGTGATGAGGTTCAGGGCAGGCCGCCCCAAACATGCCAGTTTGGCATATTGATTGTTTTGAATCAAAGCTACTTGAAAAACAGCTGTCACAAAAAGGACACTCTGACCCTCTTCTGTTTACGTGGGAAGCAAGAGCTAGATCTCCCCTATAAAAGGTACCTTCCCTGTACTATGGGGTAAAGACATTGTTATTGCCAGAGGCAGGGAATTCAGGGCCAAGAAGACCCTCTAAACAAACGCTGCTTAGACTCTTAACTAATTAAGTAAGTACCCAAGTTTCTTTGTCCTATCAATTTCTCATAAATGTACTATTTCTTTGTCTAAAAAATATAAAAGCTGCCTGCTTTGGCCACCTTTTAGGTCCCATATCTATGAGACCTCGGTATATATGAATTAAAGTTTTTTCCCTCCTATTTATCTGTCATGTGTCAATTTAATTATTAGACCAGCCAAAAGAATTTAGAAGGGTAGATGAAAATTTTTTCCCTCCTGAACAAAACTGTCACATGTGTAAACTATAATTAAAGAGCAAACACAACAAAGACAAACATATAACATAATTTCAGTGTCACACTTCAGCAAATGAAGGCTAAATTACTGAAAACATTAAGCTTTGATCACAAGTTATAGAGGCTGGTGTCTGTTTTATTGTTCCCTAAATACTGGTTTATGAAGAAACATCGTAAGTTCTAACATATTTATGAAAAAAACATAATATTCATTATTGAGCAAAATATATTAATCAGAACATATCAAAAATCACCTTACTTTTTAAAGGTTAAGGTGCAAGCTAATTTATGAATTTACTCCTTGCTTCACTATTGCAACCATAGTCTGTGTCATAATGGTTTGAACCACAGCTGCCTAAATTCCCACAAGTTACATAACCTCTCTGGCCCTCAGTCAACCCATTGGAAAAATGATATTTTAAAAATAGGATTCAAAAAGCAAAAAAAAAGCATGAAGAGTCCTGCAAGTGCTACGCACACAGTAATCACCCAGTGCATGAAGTCCCGTTTACTTATGACAAAGCAGTCACACACACCTGGTCTCTGTATATCATCACACCTATGTACTCTCTGACCCTTAAGCTCCAAGATTCCAAATTTGTTCTTTTCCATCCTCTGCTGTGGGCAGCCCCAGCTTTCATCACCCATCATGTTCCCTGTTTTTTACTGGACACTTAATGAACCTAAATTTGCACCACAGGACCTTCTCTCCTAGAACACGGGAAGTTACAGTTTCAGAAAGCTGGATGTGATGTTAGTTTGAGCTGTTGAGGCTCACATATCCTCTTGGTCTCACTCATAGGCCAGTCTACTTCCCTGACAATCAGTCTTTGGGGAGCACAGTGGGGGGAAGAATAAAAAAGAAATTCCTGCACTCTTTCAGTTTGTTTTGGTTTTGGTTTTGACAATGTTGAATTTTATCTGAACCCTGTGCTCCTGGAAAACAATAATGGTTAAAGAGATCCACCCCTTCCCAAATTTGTGTTCAGAGAATAGTTTATTATAAAAAACATACTTCCCCATAAAATTTAGGTAAGTCTCACAGATGCTTCTCTGACATCCCAAAGAAGCATATTTGGGGATGCCAAACTCTGCTCCCCTTCATTACTACAATAATTAAGTACATAAATTTTATGGTCAATATTTGTAAGTATTCTATGTGTTAATGAAAATAATGTGTATTGTGCTCTTGTTGGGTGAAGTGATTTACATACACACAACCATTAGACCATATTTGTTAATGGTGTTCACATCTTCTATAATATATCTTAATTGATTTTTTGTGTGTGCGATTGTTACCAAAAGAGGAGTATGCGAAAATCTCCCACAATTACTTGGGGTTTATCCACTCCTCATTGTCATTTTGTATATTTTTGCCAGTTTGTGTGTGTGTGTGTGTGTGTGTGTGTGTGTGTACATGTGCAGGCACAGGCACATGCACATGCGTGCACACACGTACATTGAGGCTATGCTATTATTTTATCTTCCTGATGAATTGAATCATTTACCTTTATGAACTAACTCTGTCTCTTGTAATGCTTTTTGCCTAAGCAAATCTACAGTAGGGCTGTTTATGACCACATATAATTGATTTTTTTTCCTTCTCTTTTTCTCTCTCACTCTACTCAGTACAAAGATGACTTTCCTGCATCCTCTGGGGATAAACTGAGTTCTGGTTTTCTCTGATAGTAGGATGTAGCCCTTTTAGATCACAGACTTCCCTTCTTGGGCAGGATGGAGTCTTGACTTCTGTACTCCTCACCTCTTGCCATCATCCCTACTCAAATCAGAGAATCTAACTCTCAAAATAAAGGACACTCAAAGTCACTCAGGGTTGAGGGGGCAGTGAGGTGAGACTAATTTCTCTTTTCTGCTAAGCTCCCTGGTTTTTGGTTTTTTTTTTTTAAGATTTTATTGGGGAATTGGGGTGGGGAGCAGCATTGAGGAATCAGGGAAGGGGAACAGACAAGATGCTTCCTTTTGTTCGTCAGTCTAGTTGTGGGGGATGTTGCTTCACTGGCCCATGTTGATATCATCATTGCTTTCTTCCCAGATGAGGTAGATTGGTCGCCGGCCCCTGGATGGTCGCTCACCGTGGCTATTGGCAGCACATGCTGGCTGCCAGCCATTCACGCTGGCTGCCGGCCACTCACTGTAGCCTATGGCAGCCCACTGCAGCAGGGGCTGCATCCTACACCGTCACCGAGGCTCGCATAGCCCAGCTCCAGGTGGAGCTGTTGTTAGCTGTAGAGGGCAGTGTCACTGGCCTTCATATGTGGGACCCGAACTGGGGCCGCTGGCATCCCAAGCCAGCTCTTAACAATGCGCTACTCGGCGGGCCCTGGGTTTTCACCTTATAGTACAAACTTGGCCTAAAGTTTTTTCCATCGTTTTACTAGCTCATGGATGTTTTAAAAGTGATGTATTATATATTTTATCCAACATTTTGAATTATTTTTAGTGGGAGAGTTCATCTAAATAATTTATCCCACCTTAACCAGAAATCAAATTAAACAAATACAGCATTTTAGTGTAGGAGTTCAAAACGAGTCAACCCAAGATGTACCTCTGTGTTATACAGATTGTTTTGAACAAAAGGGAACCGAGATCTCATGGCCTCAAGAGAAACTTCTCCCTGTTAAATACCTAGAAAAATTTGAATTAGGAACCTTGCCCATAATAAGAGATGATCAGAGACCTTTTTTTTTTTTTGACCTACCTATAGGACAGTGCAAACTTCTTTTTCAATTTTGTTTTTGTTTTTTTTGAGGGCAGTGTCACTGGCCCTCATATGTGGGACCCAAACCGGGGCTGCTGGCTTCCCAAGCCAGCGTTTACCCACTGCACCATTTGGCCAGCCCAGGACAATGCAAACTTCTAATTACTGAACATCTGCTCTTCCTATTGTTCTGCAATGACTTTCCTCCTTTCTAAAGCCCCAAAGTGATCCTAAACTCACAATGTCATATATACCCCATTTTCCCTTTTGGTCTCTGAACCTCATGTGTATGTGGGGTCTTTGACTCTCTCATGTATGCAGGATTCCCATATGTATGTATGTAATTAAATTTGGTCATTTTCTCTTGCTAATCTCTCTCATGTCAATTTGATAATTAGACCAATTGAAAAAACCTTGAGGGTAGGGAAATTTTCTTCCTCCCTGGCATTAGCAAAAAACAAAAAAGTTAACTGCATTTCCAAAGAATTTTAGAACTCTAACATAATATTATTGATATCCAAAGCTTTTGACTGCAAAAGTTGAGCTGCTTGAGAATAGAAAATGTTTATTGAGTTTCAGATGCTCTGGTTTGAATACTGGATACCCAAAGTACTGAACAGCAGGTTTGAGAAAACCCATAATGGTGAAGAGTTGGTCTTTCCTACCCCTAGGAATGTAGCTCAGTGGAAAAGAAGAGAAATGGGAGAGGAAAGAGAGTCATTTGATGTATGTCCTGGAGAAAGGGATACGTTTAGGTAGAGCCAAAGAGTTCCCAATATATGATGAGACAGGATCATAGACATGATTTATTCCCCACTTCCCACCTGGGACTCTAAGAGTGCAACATAGTGAAAGGGTTCAGAACACGCCTCCCCAGGATATGCCACTTTGGCATGTGAATCATTCTAAGCAGAAGGCAATTGAGACCCTGGGGGCCCATGAGAAACTTTTACTTCTCCCTTAAAGAATTTAAATTGGGGCCTTGCCCATTATAAGAGTTATTACCAGAAATACCGTTTTATGACCTATCTATAGGTCAGAGCAAACTTCTAATTACTGAACATCTGCTCTTCTAATCATCCTTTGAATGACCTTCTTCCCCTCTGAAGCCCCAAAGTGCCTTACCTTCACCCTTAGCTCAGAATATCATATATATTTCATTTTCCCTGTCTGTCTCTGAACCTCTCTTGTATGCAGGGTTCCCACATGTATGTATATAATTAAATTTGGTCATTTTCTCTTGCTAATCTGTCTCATGTTGATTTAATTATTAGACCAGCAAATAGCATCTTGAAGGGTAAAGGAATGTTTCTTCCTCTTCCACAATGCCAAGATCTTCAGCCTCACAGTAGAAATGGTCACAGAGAAGGTGTAATTATAAAGAAATTTTGCCTGTCCTAATAAAGAGCTTCCCAGACAAGAAAAATCTAAAGTAGTTTGTGACCACCAAACCAGTATTACAAGGAATATTAGAGGGACTTCTTTAAGACAAAAATAAAAATAAAAAATGCGAATAAAAAATGGCAATAACTACATACCTATCAACAATTACTTTCAATGTAAATGGATTAAATGCTCCAATTAAAAGATGGGGGGGCCGAGTGGCATGGTGCTTAAGAGCTGACTTGGGATGCCAGTGGCCCCGGTTCAGATCCCACATATGAGGGCGAGTGACACTGCCCTCTAAAAAGAAAAAAAAATAAAGACAGAGGGTCCAAATAGATAAGAAAATAAGACTTTTACATATGCTGCCTATACGATACTTTCAGATCGAAAGACACAACAGACTGAAAGGGATGAAAAGGGATATTTTATGAAAATGAAAATAAACAAACAAAAAAGCTGGGGTAGCAATCCTTATACCAGACAAAATACACTTTAAAACAAAAGCTAAAACAAGAGACAAAGAAGGACCCAATAATCCCACTTCAGGGTATTTATCTGAAGAAACCCAAAACGCCACTTTAAGATGTGTGCATCCATATGTTCATTGCAGCATTGTTTATAATGTCCAAGATGTGGAGGCAGCCTGGGTGTCTGTCACTGGAAGAATGGATAAAGAGGAGGTGGTACGTGTATACAATGAAATATTGCTTGGCTATGGAAGGGAATGGGTTCTTGCCATCTGCGGCAGCATGGATAGCCCTGGGTTGTGTTGTGCTGAGTAGAGTACGTCAGACAGAGAAAGACAGATGCAATGTGATTTCACTTATATGTGGAATCTAAAGAACAAAATTAACAAACAAAACAGAAACAAATTCATAGATACAGAACATTTTGATGGTTGCCAGATGCGAGGGGGTTTGGGGATGGGAGTAGAAAAAGGGGAAGGGATTAAGGAGAACAAATTAGTTGTTAGAAAGTCGTTATGGGGATGTAAGGTACAGCATAAGGAATATAGTCAATAATAATGTAACAACTATGCATGGTGTCAGAGGGTTACTAGATTTGTTGGGGTGATAGATGGGAGGAAGTTGGGGCAGGGTGAAAAAGTGAAGGAATTAAGAAATACAAATTGGTAGTTACAAAGTCATGGGGATATAAAGTAAAGCATAGGGAATATAGTCAATAATATGGTAATAACTATGTATGGTGCCATGTGGGTACTAATGAATAAGTATGATGTATACCAGAAACTAATATAATATTGTATTTTAGCTTTATTTTAATAAAAATCTTTAAAAAAGGAAATTCTGCCTACCCTGAGTTGCTTTTATTCCCAAATTTCTTGCAACATAGGTGGCTGTCTGAGAATGAGGCATATTTTGAATATACAGAGATTCTTAATGTCCTAAAAGGAGATAGTTTGAGGAAGACTCAGTGGAGTTGAAGGGATTCAGTGATTTAGATAAGGAGGATGACATAGGAGGTCTGCCCAGTAAGTTCACGAACTCCTCCTAGAAAAAGTGCTACATACCTCATTGCTGAATATCACTACCTTGGGAAACTATGCACTGACATCAGTACCTAGTCCACCCTTCAAAGCAATTTTGAAACTTTTATTGGAATGGCCATCAGAGCTGCTGTTGTATTACCCTTGACGTCCTGAATGTCATCAAAATATCTTCCTTTCAATATTTCCCTTAACTTTGGGTAAAGAAAGAAGTCATTGGGGGCCAGATCAGGTGAGTAGGGAGGGTGTTCCAATACAGTTATTTGTTTACTGGCTAAAAACTCCCTCAGAGACAGTGTCATGTGAGCTGGTGCATTGTTGTGATGCAAGAGCCATGAATTGTTGGTGAAAAGCTCAGGTTGTCTAACTTTTTCAAGCAGCCTTTTGAGCACTTCCAAATAGTAAACTTGGTTAACTGTCCAGTTAGTGCAAATTCATAATGAATAATCCCTCTGATATCAAAAAAAGTTAGTGACATCATTGCAACAAAGGTTGTGGACTTAATTGTCTGACCTGGTATATCTCTTGTAGATCTGGCATCAGAGAGCAGACAACAGATGAGATTGATGACAAAGTCAGAGGCATCTCAGCAGAGGCCATAGTGAGCAGAAAGTGGCTGTGGGCCAAACACAAACCTTAATATGACAATATGAAATACCCCACCAACCACAGTATATGTAGCCTAGAGGAAAACAGATGGTGAAGACGAAAATCTAGAATTCCTTTCCTAAATAATACTGAGAAAATCTAAAAATTGTTGAGTTGACCACAAATATTCACATTTATGTGTCCTTTGCTCTGCAAATTGGAAAATAGAGAGTAAAATTTGATACTTTAACTGGTAGCACAAGCTACATCTCTGCCCACAAAATGTTATGATTATGCTAATTATAGTGGGGGTTAGTCTGAAATTCTAAAGATTTTAAAATTTTTATAAAGTGGGATTTACATTACATAAAATTAATCATTTCAAAGTGAACAATTAAGTGATATATTCATAATGTTGTGCAACCAGCATCTCCCTTTATTTCCAAAACAGTTTAATTATTTAAAAAGGAAACTGTAGCCATTCAACAGTTGCTTACTGTTCCCCTCTCTTGCCAGTCCCCAGCAATCACCAATCTGCTGTCTGTCTCTTTAGATATACCTATTCTGATTTTTTTTTGGGCGGGGGAACAGTGTATTTTTCCAGGACCCATTAGCTCCAAGTCAAGTAGTTGTTTCAATCTAGTTGTGGAGGGCGCAACTCAGTGGCCCATGCGGGGATCGACCAGCAAACTTGGTGTTATGAGCATTGTGCTCTAATCAACTGAGCTAACTGACTGCCCCCTGAATTTTTACATATAAATAGGATCATATAATATCTGACCTTTCGTTTCTGACTTTTAGCATTTATCATGTTTTTCAGGTTCATCTGCATTGTAGCGTGTATCAGAACTTTATTCCTTCTGTGGATGAATAATTTTTTATTGTACATACATATCATAATTCATTCATCTGTTGAAATACATTTGGGCTGTTGCCACATTTGGTTACTGTGAATAGTACTGCTCTGGACATGTAAATACATGTATTTATTAGAGTACTTGCTTTAAATTTTCTTGGGTATAAATACACCTTGGACTGGAATTGTTGGGTGCATGGGAATACTATATATAACTTTCTGAAGAACTGTTTGCCACAGTGGATGAACCATTTTACTTTCCCACGAGCAATGTTTTAATCTCTCCACATACATGCCAACACTTGTCACTTTCTGTTTTGTTGATTATAGCCATCCTAGTGGGTGTGAAGTGGTACCTCACTGTTGTTTGATTTGCATTTCTCTCATGACTAATAATGTTCAGCATCTTTTGATGTGCTTGTTGTCCATTTATATATCTTCAGAGCAATGTCTATTCAAGCCTTTCATTTTTTAATTAGGTTGTTTAACTTTTTGTTGTTGAATTATAAGAATTCTTTATATATTCTGAATACTAGATTCTTATCAGATATATAGTTTGAAAATATTCTCTTCCATACTGTAGGCTCGCTTTTCACTTTCTTGATAATTGAAGTTTTTAATTTTGATGAAATTCAATTTATCTGTTGTTTTATTTTGTTGGTCACATTTTTGGTGTCTTATGTAAGAATCCATCAGCAAATCCAAGGTCATGAAATTGACTACTATATTTCCTTGTAATTATTTTATAGTTTTAGCTTTTGCATTCGCATCTTTTGTGTCTTTTGAGTTAATTTTTGTATATGGGATGAGGTAAGGGTTTAATTTTGCTTTCATATGTTGACATCCAGTTATCTCAGCAAGATTTGTTGAAGAGAATAATCTTTATGCTTTTCATGATGTTATGGACTGAACTGTTATTTCCCACAATTCATATATTGAAGCCCTAACCCTGACTAGGGGGTTGTATCTGGAGAGAGGCCTTTAAAAAGAGGTAAGTAAAGTTAAATAGAGTCATAATTGTAGGCCCTAATCCAATGCCTGGTGTCTTTATAACAGGAAGAAGAGACACCAGGGATGTGCACAAAGGAAAGACCATGTAAGGACACAGCAAGAAGACAGCCATCTACAAACGAAGGAGAACAGCTTCAGGAGAAACCAGCTCTGCTGGCACCTTGATCTTGGACACCCATCCTCCAGAACAATGAGTAACACATTTCTGTTTTTTGTTTTTGTTTTTGTTTTTGTTTTTTGAGGGCCGTGTCACTGGCCCTCACATGTGGGACCCAAACTGGGGCCGCTGGCTTCCCCAGCCAGCGCTTGACCACCGCGCCACTCGGCCGGCCCACATTTCTGTTTTTCAATCCACCTAGTCTATGATATTTTGTTATGGCATCCCTAGCAGACTAAAACAGATAATCTCCACATCACTGTCAAAAATCTATTGAACTTACATGTGTAAGTTTATTTCTGAATTCTTAATTCTATTTACTGGTCTTTATGCCAGCAGCACACTGTTGGAATTACTGTAGCTTTTTAACACATTTTGAAGTCAGAAGTGCGAGTCCTCCAACTTTGTTCTTTTTTTCAAGATTGTGTTGACTATTTGGAGCCCCATGCAATTCCATATGAGTTTGAAGATGAACTGTTCTATTTCTTCAAAAAAGGCCATTGGAATTTTTATGGTAAGGACATTGACTACATAGACTGTTTTGAATAGAATTCTCATTTCAACAATATTAGGTCTTCCAAACCATGAGCATAGGATACCTTTCCATTTTTTCAGATCTTCATTAATTTCTTCAGCTCTTCTTGATGAATCGACCCATTTGTCACAATATAAAATCCTTCTTTATCCCCTATAACAATTTTTACAAAAAATTTAAGTCAATTTTGTTTGACTTTAGTATAGCCATTCCAACTCCCTTTCACTTGTTATTTATATGTAATATATTTTTCAATCCATTCAATTCAACATATTTGTGTTTTGGGATCTAAACTTTGCCTCTTATAGAGAGCATATAGTTGGAATATACAGTAATACCTCGGTTTGCAAGCATAATTTGTTCAAGAAATAAACTACTAGTATTGTAAGACATTGCTCTCTTACCAAGTTAAAATGCATTATTGGATTGGTGCAAAAGTAACGGCACAAACCACTATTACTTTTGCACCAACCTAATAGAAATGTTTGCTCATCTTGTGGAACACTTGCAAACGAAGTTACTTGCAATCCAAGGTATGTGTGTGTGTGTATATATATATATATATATATATATATATATATATATATATATGTAAAGCCATTGTTCAAATCTCTGTTCATTGCTGACTTTTAGCCCACTTACATATAAAGTAATTACCAATGAATTTACTTGTGCCAGCTTTGCTATTTTTTCTAGATTTCTTATTCTTCACCCCCCCTCATTTCTTTCATTCCTGCCTTCTTTTGTGTTTAATTTAATTTTTGAAGTGTACCACATTGGATTTTCTCTCATTTCTTTCTGTGCATATTTATAAAATATTTTCTTAGGGGTTACCATGGGAATTGCAACTTAACATACTAAGTTTATAGTCATATCGTTTGAATTAATACCAACTTAGCAACAATAGCATACACAAACTATGCTCCTACACAGATCCTTCTATTCTTATGTTATTGTTGTCACAAATTACATCTTTATACATTGTATGCGCATTAACATAGATGCATAATGATTGTTTTATACATTTGCATTTTAAATCATGTAAGAAATAAAAACAGACGTTACAAACAAAAAATTCAATTATATTGTATGAGCTGTTTTGCATAAAATATTCACTATTTGGGGATACTAAATTCTGGAGAGAAACTTAATGTATTCATCAAAAGATACAGATAGCTGATAATAAGTAAATATTTTTTTTAATCTGGAAAGCAAAATTATCCTAGGTAGAGACATATTTATTGAGTATAGTCATCAACCAAAAAGGGCAAATATGTCCTCATCTTTTTGTGTCTGTAACTGAACTAAAATTAAATCTTGAACTTTCATTTTAGCTCAGTAGTGAAATATTAATTATTGAAATTGAAGGTAAATTCTAGTTTGAAACAAACTTTTATAGGGAGGCAGTCTCATAATCCAAGAATTTCTTGTTTCCCCTTCTATTTGCCCTACAGGTGATCTGTGTTCCAGGGGGATTTATACATAAGCTGACACTTGGGGATATATGTAATCTATTATATATATAACTGAACACTGGAGCTAACTGAACACTGATTTTGGGTGTAATAAATAATCTTAAATGGTATTATTGGTTGACATTTATCCATTGCCTCTGTGGCTCAAACATGCATACCCCTCTGCCCTGTGGTGCCCACTTTATTACGGATCTAAATATGTGTATTCATTATTTTTCATTCTGAGGTCCCTCAAAATCTCCAGCACACTTTTAGCCATTTTTATATCCCTCTGAAGGGTGTAAGACACTATTGGATATTCCTGCACTCACCACATTCAGGACATATACTCACAACTTGCTACTCTAAATTGAGATGCCAAAATAGTCTTGGGACTTCTCCTAGAGCTTTACACTAACCACTCTTTATGTTTGGGTCCCACTAAACCTGTGTGGATTGCTATCATACAACAAGCCCTAGGAAACAGCCCACAGACATTTAATCTGCAATTTAACTTGCTTGATCACTTCTGCCAAATATTTTTCTTTCCCTAAAGCAAATACATGGGCTGTTTATCAGGACAGCCAGAAAACTGTTCTCACATCTTTATACAACTTTTTAAATAGAATACATTTAGCATAATCTCTAGGTCTGCTTCCTTCAAAGCTGAGTTTACTGGAATGCCAGGGTTTCATAACTCTTGTGAGTTCTATCAGTTTAAAAAATCTACTCAGAAACTCATTGCTACTTCTTTATTCTCAGCTGGATTAGCCTTCCTGTGACTCAACTAATACTGATGACCCAATGGGTAAAGGAATCCAAATTATAAAAACACTGGGAGAAAGAAAAGCCTTGGATATCATGTTGTCTCCTGCCACACTTATAACCAAGACTTGTGGCTAATTGAATGGCCGGACGTGGGATAACATTTTATTAGGATATCTATATTAGCGTATGTTTGAAGTGTTCTTTTGTGAGAAAACTGAAGTTCTGATATGTTAAATAACTTGCCTGAGAACTCAGTGCTAATTAATAGCAACTTGGTACAGAAAAGCACAATATTTTTCTATGACTGGAAGCTCCAAGTTTGGATTGGAGAAATGGAAAGGGGCTTCTGGCTAGCTGAATATTAATAATTCACAAACATGACTATGCTTTAGAATCAACCATAAAGCTTTGGAAAAATATATACACGACTCTCCCACCTCAAGAAGGCAGATTCACCTGGTATGGTCGGGTTCCACACCCCTGTATTTAAAAATAATCTCCTCAGGTAATTGTTTTATAAAATGCTTTATAAAATGAGCAAAGCTGAAAAGCATGTATGATGCACACCCCATCAGCCTCAAATGTTACCTTCCCTGGGCGTCCTTCCAGTTGCTTTGCCCTGGTTTCGCTCATCTCCTGAAGACCATACAGGAAGCAGGTAAGGCAGGCGTTAGCTCTGACACACACACACAACCTGGGGCTGTGGTTTTCACACCTTTCTGTGCTTTGGGATCATGTAGGACACTTGTTAAAAGTGCAATTATCAGGCCGGCCGAGTGGCGCGATGGTTGAGCACTGGCTTGGGAGGCCAGTGGCCCTGGTTCGGGTCCCACATATGAGGGCCAGTGACACTGCCCTCAAAAAAAAAGTGCAATTATCAGCTGCATAAACTGCCTTATGGTCACTTGATAATGGGTAATTAATACATAGATACTTGCTAGAATTTGATCTGAAGCCTGCTTTTATTATAACCTGAAGGAGAGGATTTGGGGCCTATTCAACTCTTAATCCTCATCAAACCTTTGGCTGCTCTTGTGTATGTATCAAAAAGAACTTAATAATAGATGTGCACAACCAAATTGATTTAGGTCATAGGCTTATGTACCCAAGCATGTGCCTCCAGTAGTGGAACCTTCCTTCCCTTGTAGGCTGCAAACAGTCTGTCTCCTGGTCCTGGGCTTTGGAACAGAGCCTGGCAGTGAGTAGGAAGTGAGGATGCTTGTCTGTTGGGGGATTTGGCAGGATGGCACGTAAGAACCCTTCCCAAAGTATTTCTGAGCCTGCTCCTGGAAACATGAACTGTCTTCCATGCCCGGAAAATGAGCTGTGATGTTTGCTCAGTGAAGAGCTCGAAATCATTGAATTTGCTGATTGATAAATATCGGTTTGGAGAACGGAGGATGCCTGCCAAGCACAATCTCTGTCTCTCAATAACTCTCAGACAACACAGATGGCAAGAAAGTTTGGGCCTCAAAAGCTCTGGCATCCTAGGGGTGTGTATAGAATGTAATTATTTTTCAGGTAAAACAGGGAGCAGATGTAGAACAACAGGTCCAGCAGTGGGTGAACCCCACTATCAGCCCAAACCATCACTTCTTGGCTCCTTGCATGAATCCCCTGACAGGAGGCCAAAAATCTGTGTGGTGAGCTCCATGGCCTGGGCTGCCAGACAAGGCAGGTGAGAATTATTAGGAGAAATGTTGCAGTCAGGATAATTATTACAGTAGCCTCCTAAGGTCCAACAATCTGTGTGTTTCTGAGTGTATATTACATGAATACAGTGTAGCCGTGTGTATTCAGAAATCTTAGGGACTATTTGTAAGTTTGAAAGTTAGAATTTTTTAAATAAAATTTACTTTAGAATAATTTTAGATTTACTACAGAGAGTTTCTGTATACATGTCACTTAGTTTCTCCTATTGTTATTATCTTAAGAACCCTGATACATTTGTCAAAACTGAGAAACCATCACTGGCATTTGCTAATAACTAAATTACATACTTCATTTGGATTTAATTAGCATTTCCACTAATGAAATTTTTTTCTATTTTAGGATCTCATCCAGGACACCTACATTACATTTAGTTGTCATAGCTCCTTGGTCTCCTCTGGACTGACAGTTTCTCAGGCTTGTCTCATTTTCCATAATCTTGACAGTTTTGAGGAGTACTGATCAAATATCTTGCAGAATGTCCCTCAATTTGCCTAGTGATTTCTCATGATTAGACTGGTTTATAGGTTTTTGTAAAGAATACCAAAGAAGTGAAATGTCATTATAATAACATACAAATATGTACATGCTATCAATATGACTTATCACTGGCAATTTTAAACTTGATCCTGGATCAAATAGGGATTTGTCAGTTTTGTCCATTGTAGAGTTACTCTATCTTCGATCCATATCTCTTTCTTTGGAATCAAGTCACTAAGTCCAGCCCATACTCAAGGGGAGTCAGGAGAATTTAGATGCACTTCCTGGGAAGTATCTACATAAATTATGTGGAATTATTCTGTAAGGAGGATTTGTCTTCCTCCCATTTATTTCCTTACCCATTCATTCAATCATTTACTTATCATATCAGTATACAGTCAGGGATACGTATACAATTATATATATATAAATTTCATTAAATTTTGGATTTCTTTCATCAGTGTTTTGTAGTTTTTCACATATACTTGTAGATCCTGCACATATTTTGTTAGATTTGTACCCAAGTACTTCATTTTGTGAGTGTAATTGTAAATGACAATATCATCTTTAATTTCAAATTCCACTTATTCTTTGCTAGTATATAAAAACACAATTTACTCTTGTCTATTGACCTTATATCATGTGACCTTGCTAAATTCACTTATTAGTTTTAGGGGTTTTGTAGTAGAGTTTTTGGGATTTTTCAACGTAGACAGACAATCAAGTTATTTGAGACTAAGGAAAGTATTATTTCTTACTTCTCAATCTTGTATTTCTTCTCCTTGCCTTAATATTCTAGGTAGTACTTCCAATGAATATTGAATAGCAGTGGTCAGGAAAGCAATCTTGACCTATTCCTCAAATTAAAGTGAGGGCTTTCAATATCATAACTTTTGTATAATATTAAGTGTAGATTTATTTTATCATTATAATATATATTATTTTTTGTGGATACTTTCAGTTAGGCCAAGGAAACTCCTTTCTGTTATTAATTTTTGAGCATTTGTATCATGGATGGATGTGGAATTTTGTCAAATGATTTTTTTGGCTCTATTAATATAATCATATCTTTAAAATTTTATGTGTTAATATGATAAATTACATTCATTTTTGTATGTTGAGTTGGCCTTAATTTCTGTGATGAACCTCACTTGGTTGTGATATGTTTTCAACTTTATATGCTGCTGGATTCAATTTGATGATATTTTCTTATGGATTTTGCATCTAGGTTAGAGATACTGGTATGTAGTTGCATTTTATTTTAATGCCCTTGCTTGGTTTGGGTATTAAGTTACTGACAGCCTTATAAAATGAGTTTGGAAGTGTTCTCTTGTTTTCTGGAAAAGATTACACAGAAATGGTCTTATTTCTTCCTTAAACTTCGGTAATGATTCTACAGTGAAACCACTCAGACTGCAGTTTTATTTTGTAGAGGAGTTTTATCTACATATTCAATTTTTTAAATAGATTTGGAACTATTCAGGTTACCTATTTCTTCTCCTTGAGTGACTTTTGGTAGCTTGTGACTTTCAGGGAATTGGTCTATTTCATCTAAGTTATTGAGTTTACGGGCATAAAGTTGTTAACAGCGTTCCTTTATTATCACTTTAATGCTAGTAGAATCACTCTGTGTGTGTGTGTGTGTGTGTGTGTGTGTGTGTGTGTAACCACTCACTCTTTGATAGACATCTAGATTCACTTTTCTTTTTCTTTTCTTTCTGTCACTACAACTAATGCAGCAGTGAGCATCCTAGTACTTATATCTTTGTATATGTGTGTGTTTTTAGAAGGATAATTGCTGGGCCAACATGTATGTGTATTTAACATTTTGATAGATTTGTAAAACTTGTATTTTAAAAATTTCCCAATTACACTACTATAACATTATGTGAGTGTGCTTTTCCTCATAACTTCACCAATAATTGATGATAACAAGCTTTATAACATTGTTGTAAATCTTACAGGTGAAAAATATTTCACTGTTTCATTTTGAATTTCCCTGATTATCAATAAAGGTGATTATATTTCATATAGGAACCTATTCATTTATACTGGATACTTCAAATTTTGAGTTTATATTTTTTTGTGATTTTTCTATTGAATCATTTGGATTTTCAATTTAATTTGTAAGTTTTTATTGTGCATTCTGGATCTCCATCCCTATGAGTTGAATATGATAAAACTATTGTCTCTCAGTCTTTTATCTTCAAAATTTATGATTTTGTCATACAAATGTCTATTTTAATAAGGCAAAATCTGTCAGTCTTTTTCTATGGATTTTAGAAGTGTTTGCTTTAAAAACAAATACATCTTTAATACATATATTCACATGAAGGTACAATAAATAGAACATAAGGTTGCACATCATTTTGCTGACAACGGTTACATCTAAAGAGGAAAATACAGACAGAAGCATAATGAGTGACTTTTAAGTTGGTTTTGCATATAATTGTGATGCAATGCAGATATTTTATAAAATACTGTATCTATAGATTGGTTGTGTAACAAAACTCTTTTTTTTTTAAACAATGTATTGCTTTATTGGGGGTGGGGGTGGTGAGTTGGGCGGGGAGACACCAAGGTGAGGAACGAAACAATTAAAGGAATACAAGTACAGGAAGCAATGTTAAAATAGTAATACATAAAACAGATAATTGCAATCTTTAAGATGACTTGACTCATGGAAGAAAAACTTTTAATTGCTGTTGCAAAAAACATCTGTATGAAGTAGAAATTGGTTTCAATAATATTAGTAGAGAATATGTTAAAAACATTGGAGGTAACTGATGTAATATCCTGGCAGCAATTTAATAATAGAACAATCCCAATAGTTAGGCTGAGGCCAACAACTAAGGAGGACGAAAACCTTGTCTGTGGGGAATTTTGGATGATACCTGAAGAAATATTACATTGTGCATAAACCAAATTGAATTGTCACAAGTGTTGTAAAGTTTCATATAGTAAAAGTTTTTTTTCTACATGCATTTCAATTTCATAGCAAGAGTGGCATAGGATACCTAAACACAGAAGAGAGCATTCATGCAAGATATCTAACTCCTTGATATAATAATGCATACAATTCAAAATGATTACACTATCATTACATCTAGGGCTTTCTGCAACTAAAAAGTGATGGTTATGGAAAGCATGGCCCTCGGTATCAATATTTAAAAAGCAGCCACCACCTTCTTCTATGTGTGTTCTCTTTTTGCGTTTCTTCTTCATTTTTCTTAATTGACTCTGCTGCTGTTGCTGCTTCTTAGCAAAACTGGTAAAAACAAACTTGTAATCATTGAACATAGCACTCTGGCAATCAAGACGTTTAAAACCTTCAATCTTCTGGGGTGAAGAAAGCACTGTGCGACATTTAGAACTCTGATTTACAAACAAGGTGGTCACAAATTTTCCTGGCTTGACGACTTCCACAACTTTCCTGATCAGGTCATCATAAGAGGTCTGACTTAAGTTTGTTTCAAAGCTAACATAAGAAAATTCTGGTTCTGGAGTGATGTGAATAGTCCAATAAGTTCCATCCGATTTCATGCCATTCATCGAATACCCACAAGGATTGAACATTGTGGCATCAATGACGGAACCTGGTATCAGGTCACGAATTCCACTCTCACGAGTGACATCCTTTGCAGTAACACCATCTTTCATGTAGAACTGGTCCATAACTGCTGGGTCAAGCTCACTCATCAGAATTTCCAGGGTTTGATCTGGCTGACTGATTCCTCTACTCTCTGGGAAATCCAAAGTATACAAGTACCAACAGTCAGAATTCATATGTCCCATACAATATGCTGCTCCATTTGGGAAAATTGCATTAAGAAACTCTATTTCTTCCTGGAAATTCCGGCGTGGGTACCCTTGGTGAGAAGGCTTCATGAAATTCTAATGAGAATAAAAGAAGCTTTGAATTGAGTCAAACCCACTGTAGTCCCTAGCAAGTTTCAACAGGGGAACCAGTGCTTTCAGCAAGAGGGTGGTACCACATGTCTTCAAAATGAAACGTCTCTTGGAGACAAACATGCTACTCTCACTGAGTACATAAGCTTCCTGCTTGTCAGTTTTTGTCACACTTATGATTGAACATTGCACATCCTTCAAAAGTATATCCCACTCGGATCTTGGGATGGTGCGGAGATCCCCGGATCCTTGGTTTGCGTCGGGCTGCTGCCTGGAGAACCAAACCTCCAGCAGTTTCTCCATCCCTTCGAAAAAATGTGCAGCTTCCATCACCGTGAGACTAGCGAACAACCAACAACCACAGAAAATCAACTAAATTAAACCTCTTCTCCCCCCGCTGCTGCCGCGGATTGTTCCAGCTGTGTTACTAAAGTTCAGGTTCCTTTTTTTTTTTGCTATAATTTTATATTAATTTTTTTTAAAAACAAGGATTAATAAAATTTTCCCGGCTTTTTCTTTTGTGAGCGAAAGTTGAACGTGAGTCTGTTGGAAATAGAGGCAGATACAGTTCAGTCTCTTGTAGTCTGCTGTTTCCCCGTTACAGAGAGCAGAGCGAGCGCTAGCTAATGTCACTGGCCATACTGTGGAAGCCAACAAAAATCTTCAAGAGCTAGATGAATCTTTCCTTTTCCTATTTTCTTTATTACCACTGTAATTATTTTTACTCTTATCACTCCATTGATGCTGCTCTGGCCAATATTATCAATGATCTCCTAATTCACAATGCACTGAACAGTTGTCATATTTCCTGACCTTACTCTGCATTTAACACCAGTATCCATCCCCTTCTTAAATGTTATTGAATTTGATTTTTTTAATACCATTTTATCCCAGTTTTTTTTCCAGCTCTTCTAATCACTTTTGAGTTTTCACTATATCTGAAAAGTTGATTTCCCTGGAATTCCTTGGACTACCCTGTATTCAGTCTTCCTCTATAACTTCTAATTCAGTGACTTTTTTCTACAGTAATGTTATTAATAGCCACTAATATTTTGATGACTCTTAAATCTAAATCTCTATCACAGATATGGCTCATGGCTGACATGTCCCCCTAGATATTCTATAAATACCTTACACTCAACATGTCCAAATCTGAATAGTTTGGTTCCATCAAAAATCCAATGTAAAACAATATTTATTATTATTATTCATCCTCTATACTATCTTGCTAAGAGAAAAATCGAATCATATCACTTCCTTGCTTCATATTTTCACTTGTCTATCATTGCCTGCAAGAAAACGCAAATACATAGAATGGCATAATAGGATGTTTATGAGTAGACTTCTACTTCATCTCTTCCTACATACCTCCTCTTGAATCCAACAGCCTCGCTTCTATTGTACCACTTAAAACTCTACATGTTCCTCTCTTCTATTTTGCACATGTTTTTGCACATGATCTCAGAGGATTACCAGTCCTACCTCCTGTGGAAGAAATCTTAATCCTCTTCCTGATCCATCTTAATAATTCTCTTCTCTATAATATTTATTCCCTACTGCCTTCAAACCTCAGACACAGCTGATTCCTCTTCCTTCTAAGTGCACTTAGAACACATCACTCTATCGTAATGATCATTTTACATATTATAACTATGCTCTGAAAACTTTCAGTGGAAGTGTAATGTCACATTTATCATATTACTCCCAGCACAAACCATGCTACTTGGCATATAATAGGTACTTAATAAATGCTTGCGGAATGAAGAGAATGAACATATGTTGTATCTGTTTCAGTGGAGATAATGAGTGAAACAGAAAATGATATATTACTTTTGCCTGTTGTTATGGACTAAATTGTATCTTGTCAAAATTCACATATTGAAGCCCTAACACCCAGTGCATCAGAATGTGACTGTATTTGATGATAGGTCATTAAAGAGCTGATCAAGTTGAAATGAGGTTTTTAGGTTGACCCCTAATCCAATCTGACCAGCATTCTTATAAGAAGAGGAAATTTGGACACACAGAGAGACACCAGGGATGTGTGAACACAGAAGAATGACCATATGAGGACACAGCAAGAAAGAAGCCATCTGTAAGCCAAGGAGAGGGGCCTCAGAAGAAACCAAATCTGCTGACAACTTGATTTTGGACTTCTAGCCTCCAGAACTGTGAAAACATAAATTTTTGTTGTGTAAGCCACCCAGTCTGTGGTATGTTGTTATGACAGCCTTGGCAAACTAGTAATTCATCATAATACTAATATTTACACATTTTGGCCCCTTGCTTGTTATGTTAGCTTCCTATAGCTACTGTAACAAAATACCATAAAGTTGTGACCTAAACCAATAGAAATTTATTTCCTCATAGTTATGGAGGCCAGAAGCCCAAAATCAGTTTCTCTAGGCCAAAAACAAGGTGTCCACAAAGTCATGATCTCACTGAAGTCTCTAGAAAACAAATTGTTTCTTTTTCTTCTTGCTTTAGATAGCTGTTGAAATTCCTTGGCTATTATCCCAATCTCTGCCTCCATGGTCACATGGACGCACTCCTTTTCTGTATGTAAAATCTCCTTCTGCCTCTCTCTATAAAAACACTTGTGACTACAGTTAGGCCTACCTGGATGGTCCAGGATAATCTGCTTATCTCAAGATTCTAAATTTATTCAAATCTGCAATGTCTATTTTGCCATATAATGTAACACGTAAAGTTCCAGGGATTTGATCTTAATTTCTTTGGGGGCCATTATTTGGCCAACTACACTTGTTTTATTTCTTCTTTTCTTTCTTTCTACCTCCATTATCTAATTATTTCCTTCCCTTCCCCTTCTACTTTTCCTCCTTCTCTTCCTTCCCTCTTTTGTTTTCTTTTTGAGCTTCCTTCCGAATTCCCTTCCTTTCTACCTTATTTCCCTTCTTCTGAAAATGGCAAGGCAGAAAAGGCTGAAAGGGCTACAATGATTTTCCCCATGTTCCTTCATTAAGGTAATGACAGAGCTGTGACAAAGCGATGTCCCCATCCAGGTCTCCTTATCACTACATTAAATATACTTTCTCTAGTTTAGGTTTACATAAAATCTAAGACAGCCAAGCTGTCACCATGACACCGAATGAGCTCCTCATAACTCTCTATGCATTGCTCTGAAATTATTACATCTAAAGAAATTAGTGGCACTTCACACTCTGCTGTATCTCAGGCATAGGAAATGCTTGACTGTGATGGTCATAGGTCTTGTTAGGGAGACCATTTCATGGATGGAGTAGAGGTTTGATCACTGCACTGTATAACTGAAGTGGAGGTTGTATACCTACTGTAATTGAATATATATATATATAGATAGATAGATAGATAGTCACGGGATGTGGATTATACAGTGGAAGAGAGTCAGAGGAAGAGTAACATATATATGATATGGGGGGAGTGGGGTGGTGAATTGGGGGTGGGGGGTTGTCACTTGGAGGGGTAAAATGTATAACTATTGCACGGTGTTGTACACCTGAAACTAATTAAAAATAAATAAATAAATTTTAAAAAAAAGGACAGACATGGGATAGGAAACAGGCTTTTTTTTAAAGAAGTATGTGTCAAAAAGTACAATATAGGTGGAGTGCAACGATAAGTGTTCTTCAAAACTGGCTGCTCTGGGGGCCGCCGAGTGGCGCATTGGTTAAGAGCTGGCTTGGGACGCCAGTGGCCCCAGTTCGGATCCCACATATGAGGGCCAGTGACACCGCCCTCTACAGCTAAGATGGTGAACAACAGCTCCACCTGGAGCTGGGCTGCTGTGAGTCCCTGGGACGGCATAGCTGCAGCCCCTGCTGCAGTGGGCTGCCATAGGCTACAGTGAGTGGCCGGCAGCCAGCGTGAGCTGCCGGCAGTTGGTGTGAGCTGCCAAGAGCCACTGTGAGCAGCCATCCAGAGGCTGACGACCGATCTATGTCACCTGAGAAGAGTGCAATGATGATACCAACATGGGCCAGTGAAGCAATGTCCTCCACAACTAGACTGAAGAACCAAAGGACACCAACTTGTCTGTTCCCCTTTCCCGATTCCTCAACGCTATTCCCTTCCCCCAATTCCCCAAGAAAATCTTTTTAAAAAAAGTGTTATTAGCAAGCCCTAGATCTGTTTGGCCAATGGAAGCCTCCATGTATGCTCGAGGGTAATTTTCCAAACTCAGTCAGATGTAGAGCATTATGGCACATTAGTTCCTCCCAGGATAACTTCATGTTGGATGCTGCAAAACCCAGAAAAACTTGTACAGGGTCGGGTTCACCTCCTCACTCACATCTCATTCAATTTTTCAGTGGTTCACAATGAAACAAGGAGTTTTATCTTTTCCAAGACTCAAGATTCAACTTTGCTATATTTCCTAATTATTGCAAGTCATGCGAACAATAACTAAGGCAGATTGTGTTGGCAAATTCTCTTCAACTACCTACTTTTCCTTTATTATTTATTTTGGTGTCTCTTTTTGTGGTGGTGGTGTTTGCAGTTTTAGAAACTCCTGTATGATGAAGGAAAGCGTTGATGTGCATTGGCCAGATATTTTCATTTGATATAACTTTGGCTCTAAACACCCCATGTAAAGTTCCCAGATTTAGAAAATATTCAACTCATTTCTCATGTGTTAGAAAGATCATTAAATGAGTAGTAAATAATTCTGGGTCATAATTTTTAAATCAGCACCATGTCTTGTTTATAAGTTACCACTTTCTTGATTATGACTCAAAAACAACTTAAACACAAGCTAGTGGCCCCCAAATTACCCTCTTTTCATGTAGCCTGTCCCCTTTCAATGTTTTAAATTAAATTGTATCAAGTGAAAATCATTGCTCAAGGCAAAAAATAAAAGTTAAACAAGTTTCCTTAAAGCACAATTTCTATATATATGCCCACCATATATAAGGAGGAAAGTTTATATGGAAAATATAATATGAAACAAAAAAAAAATCAACATTTGGGTGCTGTAAGTGTATAGGAGAAGTGTGACAAAGACTAAATAATTGAAATTCAGAGCAGCCAGGTTTTTTTTGTTTTTGTTTTTGTTTTTAAAGATTTTATTGGGGAATTGGGGGAGGGGAACAGCATTGGGGAACCAGGGAAAGGGAACAGACAAGTTGCTGTCCTTTTGTTCTTCAGTCTAGTTGTGGAGGACGTCGCTTCACTGGCCCATGTTGGTATTATCATTGTGCCAACTCCTAACCAACGCGCCACTCAGCCGGCCCAATAACACTTGTTAATAACACTTAATCAAAGCTTTCCTAGGGCTGGCCAAGTGGTGTGTTGGTTAGGACTTGCCTTGGGATGCCAGCTCTGAGCAGCGGGGCCCCAGTTCAGATCCCATATGAGGGCCAGTGATGCTAAGATAAGTGAACAACAGCTCAACTTGGACCTAGGCTGCCATGAGTTGCTGACCATGATGTAGGCTGCAGTGGGGCTGGCCAGCAGCTGGTGTGAGCTTTCATGAGCTGTCGTGAGCTGCCATGAGCAGCCATCCAATGGCCAGCGAGTGACTGCCTCACCTGGGAAGATCGCAATGATAATACCAACATGGGCCAGTGAAGTGACGTCTTCCACAGCTAGACTGAAGAATGAAAGGACAGCAACTTGTCTGTTCCCCTTCCCCTAGTTCCCAAAGCTGTTCCTCTCCCACAATTCCCCAATAAAATCTTACAAAAAAAAATCTTTTAAAAAACAACAACACTAATTGGCATCCAGGATTACTACAGGAAACAGAACTATGATCCCATACAGAAATAAGTGGATATCCAATTTTATTCATGATATACCTACCAGATTTAAATAACCTTTAATTAAACACCTCTCCTTCCCCATAGTCTAGGAAATTCTGAAAATGATGTTGCATATGTATTGTCACGTTGTGTTATTTAATGCTTTATTATTTGTGACTTTGTGATTTCCTATGATATTAATCAAGACAGCTCATGTTACCTCACTTAACTTCTATTACTTTTTTTCTTTTACCTAATCCTATAGTTTCTAATACTAAATATTTTGAAGCAATTTTTTAAACCCATGGGCCATGGACTTTGACTGCCTCATTGCAACCTACTCCCTTACTTCCTTCATTGCCTAGAAGAGCATCCTTAGGCCACTTTGTTAATTTAAAAAAATTGAGATATACTTGACATATAACACTGTTGTAAATTTAAGGTGTACAACATGTTGATATGATACATTTATACATCACAATATGATTACTACTCTGCTTTAGAAAATACCTATTTGCTAAGTTGGGGAAGGGAATTGCTATTTGAAATCCTTATTGACAGGGCTGTGAGAATTTCATTATAAACGTTGTGTTGGGTTCATAGTAAGCATTCAAAAAAGGTTAGGTATTATAATATTCAGTACATAAAACTTATTTCTCTTCTCTCAGTGACGGGGCACTTATCATAAAACATGGAGTATCCACATCCTGACATAGGTCCCTATCTCAATTTGCTTGATCTTTTTATTAATTGCCTCCTCTGCCTCATTAAAAGCTATCTTAAAGACTGCCCTTATCTTTTATAAAATCTTGCTGAAAGAGAAAAGAATGTAGCTGCACCAGAGGAAGACCCAGTGGAAGGAAGATGGAGACTGTCCTCCAGCCCTTGCTCTGAGGCCACACACTTCAGTATACCCTCCCATGTGCCTCCCATGGCCCCCAGGTTGCTGTCCCTTTGCTGAAACCCAAGAACCTGGAACTTTGTATGTGTGTAACATAGAATATGATGAAATGTGGATATACATAAAATGGTAATACCAAAAAAATAAAAATAGAATGATAAATAAGAACTTTTGCAGGAGCTCTGGTCAAGATGAAGGAGTAAGTAAATGCTGTGCTTACCTTCTCTCATTATCACATCAAAATTACAGCTACACTACAAAACAACCACCATTGAAAAACACCTGAAATCTTGCTGAACCAAAGCCCTACAGCTAAGGACATACAGAAGAAGCTACCTCGAGACTGGTAGGAGAGGCCAAAACACGGATCGAGCTGGTCTCACACTTATATGTGACCGTTAAAAATCAGGAGGGAGGGCCAAGTGGTTCAGTTGGCTAAGGGATCGAGTTCTGAGCAACAGGGTCACCAGTTCGCTTGCCACATGGGCCAGTGAGCCGTGCCTGAGCTGCCGCTGAGCTGCTGATGGACAGCCATACGGCAACTGGAATTGGAGCTGAGCTAGCTGTGCCATCTAAAACTAACGTTGAAGGACAACAACTTGGCTCTTTCCCTTCCCCAATTCCCCAACACTGTTCCCCTTCTCCAATTCCCCAACAAAATCTTTAAAAAAAATTCAGGAAGGCAATCTTGGCTGCAGAGGTACCCCCTGAAAGAGCAAGGGGTCCCAGCACCATACCAGGCTCCCCAGCCCAGAGTTCCAGTGCCAGGGAAAGAAGTCCCCATAATTTCTGGTTGTGAAAACCAGTGAAAATTGTGGCTGAGCGAGACAGAGGGCAGCTGGAGTCCCAGGTGCTCCTCTAAAAGGGACACCACACAAACTTACTCACTGATGGAATCACAGGCTCTGAGCTCCAGCACTGGGGCAGTGGCTAGGAGGGCAATGAGGACATATGGCAGGAACTAGATTGTATGGATTCAGAACGAGGGAAGGAGGGGCAGCTTTCTTCAGAACAAAGGAGCTGGTGGAAGCAATTGGCTCTTTGTTGACCCTCCCCCTTCCTGGCGTGCAGATATAGGCAGCTACCATATCTAAGTCTCCATCAAGCTGGCTGATACCATTTGTTCACCATGCCCAGGTAATTCTGAGACCCTGCCACACCCAACTTTTGGGCACACCCAAGAAGCTTCCAGTGGCTTTTCTGCACAAATTGCCTGCCTTGACTCGTGCTGCAAACTTTCCTAGAGTCTCTCAAAGGTTCATGGAACCCAGAGAAGCATCATCTGGCTTGAGCATGTCCTGTACCACTGGCTGAGCAGCCCTAAGCCTGGCATCAGTAGCAGCAGGTCCTGGTTCATGGTTTGGCCTCTGAGGCACTTTCAAGCATGGTGCAGGCAACAGCCATCTGCAGGTTGCTCTGAGGCTCCTGCTGGGTGGCCCCAGATGGGACATGGGCTGTGGCTGAACTTGACCTGCAGAGGGTCCCCTCCCAGGTGGCCCTGGGGATGGTGAGTGACCAGCTTCAAAATGAGCTGGAGCATCATCCAGCCACTTCCAAGGTTGACATACCCAAGGGGCAGATTGGACAGGCACCAAAGCCATAATGAGGCAGATCCTGCTCTATAGGATCATCCCCTGTATCACAACTGCTCCACTGTAGTCACAGCAATTCCTCACAACCAATGATCCCGAGGGTCAATCCCTCATTTTGATGTGCAAACAAGGACCAAAGCTCAACTACAACTTGAGGGCACACACAACCCTCACAAAGGACACACCTGGAGTGTGCAGTTCAGGTGACCAGGAAGACTGCACCACTGAGCCCCACAGCACACCTATTATATAAGATTAGGAGATGTAGCAGCCCTACCTAATACATAAAAACAAATACAGGGAGGCAGCCAAAATGGGGAGACAGAGAAACATGCCCCAAATAAAAGGAAAAAACAAAGCTCCAGAAAAAGAACTAAACCAAGTGGAGCCAAGTAATCTACCAGTCACAGAGTTCCAAACACTGGTTATAAGGATGCTCAGTGATGCTCAGAACTTCAATAGAGAGATAGAAAAACATAAAAAAGAACGAGTCAGAAATAAAGAATACAATAATTCAAATGAAGAATACATTACATGGAATCAACAGTAGATTAAATGAAGCAAAGGATCGAATCAGTGATGTAGAAGATAAGGTAGCAGAAAACACCCATTCAGAACAGAAAAAAAAAATCCAAAAATATGAAGACAATTTAAGGGGCCTCTAGAACAACATCAAGCATGCCAACATTTGTATTCTAGGGGTATCAGAAGAAAAAGAGCAAGCACAAGGGATTGAAAACATATTTGAAAAAATAATGATGAAACACTTCCCTAACCCAGCAAAGAAAATAGATGTATAATTCAAGCCCAGGAAGCACATAGAGTCCCAAACAAGATGAACCCAAAAAGGCCAACACCAACACACATCATAATTAAAATGCCAAAGCTTAAAGACAAAGAGAGAATCTTAAAAGCAGAAAGAGAAAAGCAGTTAATTACCTACAAGGGAGTTCCCATAAGTCTGTGAGCTGATTTCTCAACAGAAACTTTGCAGGCCAGAATGAATTGGCTGAAAATATTCAAAGTGATGAAGAGCAAGGACCTCCAACCAAGATTCCTCTACCCAGCAAAGCTATCATTTAGAATTGAAGGACAAATAAAGAGCTTCCCAGACAAGGAAAAGCTAAAGGAGTTCATCACCACCCAATCAGTACTCAAGGAATCTTAGAGGGACTTCTTGAAGATTTAAAAAGATAATAAAAATATATGAATAATAAAATGGCAATAGCTACATATCTATGAACAATTACTTTCAATGTAAATGGGTTAAATGCTCCAATCAAAAGACAGGGGGGCTAAATGGATAACACCCTTACATATGCTGCTTAGAAGAGACTCACTTCATATTGAAAGAGAAACACAGATTGAAAGGAAAGGAATGAAAAAAGATATTTCATGAAAATGCAAATAAACAAACAAAAACTTGTGGTAGCAATACTTATATCAGACAAAATAGATTTTAAAACAAAAACTATAACAAGAGACAAAGAAGGATCCAGTAATCTCACTTCTGGGTATTTATCTGAAGAAACCCAAAACATTATTTCAAGGTGAGAGTAGGGATAGGAACTTCTGGGGGGGGAAAAAACTATATATATGTCAAAAATATATATACAAATGGACATGTTGGTCAACGTTGCTCAAGCAGTAGTTCACAGTAATCAGAAGTGTCTGGACGCTGATGGTACACTTTGAGTACCTCTTGTCATTGTACAAATCAAATGGGACTTGTATTAATCTTTTGTTATTGTTATATATTGAGTATTACAATTTTAATGGTTTTCCTTTCTAAAAATGTGTATACATTTTTTGGCACTCTCTGTATATATATCCCAAGGGTTGGAATCAACTTCTTCCAAACCCTATTAATGTTGATATTTTGACCTCTTGTTATGAATCATGAATATTCTTAATGGAATCTGCAATGGTGACTCTTTCCAGAGATTTTCCATTTACTTTGCCCAGAACCATCAGAGGAATCACTATCTATGGAAGCCTTAAAAAAGTATATTTCTCAAATTGAGCTTGAATGTTGAAATTGCTGCTTGATCCATAGGCTGCAGAGTGGATGTTGTGTTAGCAGGCATAAAAACAACATTAATCTCTTTGTACATCTCCCTCAGAGCTCTTGGGTGACCAGATGCATTATCAATTAGCAGTAATATTTTGAAAGGAATCTTTGTTTCTGAGTGGTAGTTCTCAACAGTGGGCTTAAAATATTCAGTGAACCATGTTGTAAACAGATGTGCTGTCATCCAGGCTTTGTTGTCCCATTTAGAGAGCACAGACAGAGTAGGTTTAGCATCACTCTTAAGGGCACTAGGATTTTCAAATGTTAAATAAGCCTTGGCTTCAACCTCAAGTCACCAACTGCATTAGCCCCAAACAAGAGAGTCAGCATATCCTTTGAAAGCCAGGCACTGACTTCTCTATAGCTGTGCAAGTCCCAGATGGCATCTCCTTCCAATATAAAGCTGTTTCGTTTACACTGAAAATCTGTTGTTTAGTGTGGCCTCCCTCATTAATTATCTGAGCTTGATCTTTTGGAGAACTTGCTGCAGCTTCTCCATCAGCACTTGCTGCATCACCTTGCACTTTTATGTTATGGAGGTGGCTTCTTTCCTTAAATCCAATGAACCAACCTCTGCCAGCTCCAAACTTGTCTTCTGCAGCTTCCTCACCTCCCTCAGCCTTCATAGAACTTAATAGAGTGTTAGGGTCTTGCTGTGAATTAGGCTTTGGCTTAAGGAAATGTGGCTGGTTTGATCTTCTATCTAGACCACTAAAAGTTTCTCCATATCAGCAAGAAGGCTGATTCGCTTTCTTACCATTTGTGTAGTCACTGGAATAGCACTTTTAATTTCCTTCAAGAACTTTTCCTTTATAGTCACAACTTGGAGAACTGTTAGGTGCAGAGGCCTAGTTTCAGCATCTCAGCTTTCGACATGCCTTCCTCTCGAAGCTTAATTGCTTCTAGCTTTTGATTTAAAGTGACAGACCTGTGCCTCTTCCTTTCACTTGAACTCTTAGAGGCCATTGTAGGGTTAATAATTGGCCCAATTTTAATATTGTTGTGTCTCAGGGAATATAGATGTCTTAAGTGATGGAGAAAGATAGAGGAATAGCTGGTCAGTGGAGCAGTCAGAGTACACACATTTATTGAGTTTGCCATCTTATATGAGTGCGACTTTTGGTGCCTGCCCTGAAACATTTACGATAGTAACTTCAAAGATTACTGATGACAGGTCACTATAACTAATATAATGATAATGAAAAGTTTGAAATATTATGAGAATTACCAAAATGTGACACAGAGACATGAAGTGAACAATACTGCTGGAAAATCACATCAATAGACTTGCTCGAGGCAGGGTTGCCACAAACTTTCAATTTGTAAAAACAACACAATATCTGTGAAGTGCAATAAAGCGAAGCAGAGTAGAGCGAGGCATGCCTGTGCTCACTCTACTGATAAGGGCAACATGCCTTTACTACTTGCAACATCAGAAGGGAAAGGGCACATTCTTTATTTTAAGTGCAAAACACTGAACTTTGGCTTATGCTGTGAATGTTAATAACAAGTATTTTGTGAGATAAAAATAGATTTGGAGGCAAGTTCCCCCAACCCAGTGAGCCTGTGTTTAGTTGAGGCAGAAAAGTTTGGACGGATTCTAATACCCCACGGGAGCATTTCTCAAAATCATTTTTCACCCAGATATTATTGCACTTCAAGGAGAAAGTGTAAAACAGCCTTGTTTGGAGTTAAATAACTAGTTTTCTATCTGGGTGTAATCATTTTTTCTTTGCAAGATCATTCACCTGTAAGTCCTTGGTATAAAATGACTACTTGGATCCTGCAGTTTTCTCTTCTTCCTATCTTCTCTATCCAATACATGGATGCATATTGCTTGTGATGCTTTCCATTTAGGCATCTATTCAGGTCTATGTGGTTAACTTGTCCCCCACAGGAAGGATAAAACCATTTTGTAGAATGTTGCATGCAGCATTCATTTTAATTTCCTTTCATATGATTGATTGCAGAATTGCCTCTTATGTAATATCAGTTTGGTGCTAGAGTGAAATGTGAAGATTTATAGGTCTCTCTCCAAAACAAATATCTGTGAACTCAAAAGCAATAAAAATTTCACTGGAGAATGCATCAGAATGAGGGAGAAATCTCGATGGTGGAGGAAAAAAAAGTCCAAGACAAATTTCATTTGTTTGACCAAACATGGACAGTCCACAGGGGTGAGCACCACAGCATGCTGAGGTATTTGCCTGACAATACTATGCACTAACATGTGAATGTCTGTGTGACAGGTGTTTGAACCAGGTCACAAAGGGCCGATTTCGATGCTCTATGACTTTCAATTCTTCCGCAGCCACTTTGTTCCCTTTTTCTACCTGGTATCACCTGTGGCTGTTACTTCGCCACAGATTTGCCACAGGAGGTTATGAAAAGATGAATCATTTGTGAGGGTAATGAGGGCCTAAATCTCAAGACTTCAGTGCCTGGTCTACTGATCACTACATACCAAATACAGCAGCCTCTGATGTGGGCAAATGTCGATGAGTCGTTATGGAGAAACAGAAAGCCCATTTTCTTCCCAGTCATGTAGATGTGAACCTACCTTCAGCTGGCAGCTCCCAGGATGGTGGTGCCTGGTTAGGGTGGGAATTGCTTGCTCATAAGAAGCCACTGATGAATAATATATCATAAGACCATCCGTGCAAATACCTACCAATAAATACGACCAGCAGATAAAGCTGACCCTTCCTTTCTTTACATGAAGATTTACTCCTGAAGACTAAAACTGGAGCTGGACCCATGGATTCTAGCAACTAATGCTTTTATTTGTGTAATCAAGCCTTTTATTTGTTTGTTTCTGAAAATATGTTTCTGAAAAATTTAGTGGACTCTCCCAAGGAATAATATTTGTTATTTGTCTGCTGATATTTTTCTTCTTGTGGACTTTCTGTTCCTTCATTCCAAGAGCTCCTTAAAGGTTTTCCTTAACCTTCAGCCATTGCCTCCCATTTTTCAGCATCACTCAGATCACAACTCATATTAATATCCAGGCACAGAGGTGCCCCAGCTTTCAAGATGATCAGATAGAGAAGAAGACATGCGGGAGAATATCAGTGCTTGCAGGGCTATGCAATGAGATTACACCAGAGCACCTTCTCAGTCAGATTGAGAACTGGAAAGATGTTTATGAGGAAGTGGTGGCATCAAGGGAGCTGATTCTTCAGGGATGGGTAAGGATTAGCCAGAAAGACGAGCATACAGGCAGAGGAGAAAAAAGAATTCTAGCAGGTTCTAGCCTGGGCAAAGACTTGGTTTAAGAAACCTTGGCACATTGAAAGAACTGACTATACACAGTGGGTCTGAAGCAAGTGATGTGTGTGTGCATGAGTGTGAACCAAGCACGTGATCGCCTATTCATCGGCATAAATCCAGAGACAGATAGAAGAAGTTGAACACTGTAGTAGGAAGGCAGTTTCTAAGCCCTTTTTGTGCTGCATCTTTGCAGTGTGGCTTCTTTATTGTTAATAATAATAATAATAATAATACTGTAATTATATTTTTGAAATGCTGTGTGTTTATACTGCTCTCATTGTCAATCCCAATATTCAACTAAATATCACAATCTATAATAGACTGACTCCAATTTATAAATACATTATGTCCCCAAATCCCACTTTTAAGTTAGTTATTTTAACTCACAATGTGTTTGCCCATAGAAGCAGTGTTACAAAAGGCAAGAAGCATCCCGGATTCATGTCCCAAGCCCATTTATCCATTGTCTACTTGAGGAACAGTGCTTCTGGGTCCTCACTGCCACGTACTTCTGGCTGAAATGAAGCCATCTCACTCTGGCATCACCCAAAGGCAATTCAGCCAATGTGCAGACAACAAAGTCCTCCTTTGAGGACCTCACACCTGCTCGTCTGTCTTTGTCTCTACCCTGACTCACTGCATCTCCATCATCCAGACACCTGATTAGAACACTTACAGTCATTTCGCCTTCATTGTCCATGTTCCATCAGTTATTAAGTCCACAAAATTCTATCCAAGGGCCACTCTATTCCATTCCTTCTTCAATACTTCCACTGACCTAACCCAGGCCCTCATCTTTCTCCCCTGAAAGAGTGATTGTAATAGCTAAGCTTTCTCACATTAGGCTCAGTGTGACCTCACTACAATGTACTAATTTCACCTCTTAAATCCTATTTACCTTCTAGATGGGGTCCAATCTTACTAATACCATGCACAAGGCATCTCTGTGCACATGAACTTGTGCCCTGCTTTCCAGCCCCACAGAACAGTTGGCTGCCCTTGGATGCACTGGCTGTGACACACCTTTATTCCTTTGCACACTGCTCTCACTATATCTCCTATCATCTTCTTGCCCTCTTTCAGAAATCAGCCTAGACATCAAATCTGAAAGTCTTTCTCTATTTAGTCATTATTGAATGGTGATGTATTAAACAGGTGATGCCTGGCCCTGTATGAGAACCTGGAGATACAATGGTAAACGAGAACACAGTCTCTGCCCTCAAGAGTTTTGATGGGATATAACTAAGCAAATAGATTCTTTTGTAATTTTTTTTAATTGGGTAACAGTGTATTTTTTCCAGGACCCAAGTTGTTGTCCTTCAATCTAGTTGTGGAGGGCACAGCTCACTGGCCCATGTGGGAATCGAACCAGCAACCTTGTTGTTCAGAACATGTGCTCTAAGCAACTGAGCTACCCGGCTGCCCCATTTAATTTCTTTTTTTTTAGACTCTTGAATACAGGTAATTAGACCAAAGAAGGGGAGACTGTATTGGAGCACTTGGCAGTACTTAATCCAAACTGGAGAGAAAGATTCTCAGAAATGATTTCTAAGTCAAGACCTGAAGGGTGAATAGGAGGAACCACAAGGTGAATAGGGAAGGGTGAAAGAGGGAAAGTGGTGTTCTAGGCAGAGGGAATAGCGATGTCAAGGTCAAAAGGCAGACACAGCAACATAATTTGCAGGGTCCAGTGCAAAATGGAAATGTGGGGCCTCTAAATGAAAAAAACAGGGGAAAAAGTGCTCTTAATGGTATTAAAATATAAAAGTGTTTCCTTCCATGGTCTCTCTCTCTCTCTCTCTCTCTCTCTCTCTCTCTCTTTCTCTCTGTAGTATTATTTTTTTTCTTTTTCTGCCACTTAATGTCACACTTCTTCCTGTATGGGAACACTAGCAGGGCACGTGTAAACCCCCATAGGTGCCTAGAGACCTGACCTGGGGTTGGGAACACATGTGACCCACGGGCTGCCTGTTACACCTCTGACCAGCAGCCAAACCAATGAGACTTTCGAGAGGAGGGAAGCTGAGCTAGACATCTCACATCCCATGTGTCACAGATGAGCAATTGCAAAGGGATTTCAACATCCACACTGGGACACACTCATTTCTTGCTTCAATTGGGGGTGAATAAGGGCTTGCCCCTCCAAGTTGACTTTAAATAGGTTGTAACACTGACAGCCTGGGGCACAGACAGCCATCATCGTGTCTTGTTCCCGAATAATGTGGGGCTCACTCATCTGTCCCCAACCCTCTCTGTGCCTCTGTTCAGGTCTACCTCCCATGGGGTAGAAGGCAACAGTGGTTGCTGGATGGTATAGGGAGGGAGAGATTGTGTGGGATACTAAGCACTAGGGGTGGGGATCAGGCTCTCCCAGAGAGGTCAGAAAGTAACAAGAGGCAGGGCAATCTGAGTAAAGGCTTCAAGCCCTGTCACATTCTCCATTGACCCATGGAGGGTCACACAAAACATAAATTCAAAGATAACTTTATTAAGTATTTCAATATGACTTTTGGCATGATGGCTTTGAGGAGATGAGGAATTTTGTGGATCCTTTCTCCAAAGAAACAACCATAACTGGTAAAAATGTATATATATTCTTTCATTTAAAATCTCTGCAAATTGTTCTAAAAGCATGCATCAAATTAAAAAATATATACTCAAGAAAAACCACCAAATTTCAATAGGTACAATGAGAGTCTGTGGTATTTGAAACGTATTCCTTCCCTACACCTCCCTCCCAGCTCAATGTGATGGAAGACATAGGACTTTCTCTCCCCCTAGGTCCCAGTACAGGACAATGGTATCTCCCCCTGAGGGACAGGCCACCAGCAGCAGGTCTCAATTCCAGTAGCTGAGAGTTGTAGAGGCTCTATTCCAGGAAACAGTAATCTAGAAGACCTGGGGGTCTCTTCCTCCACCCGGCCCTCACTTCTAGGGCAGAGCCTCACTCCGGCTTTGGCAGGCCAACCACATTGGGGCTCTGATCACCATCACCCCAGCTCATTCATTGGGTGGAGGTTCTACACTGGAAGAATTAAACCAAGAAGACAAGAGGATGGTACCTCAGCCCAGTACCCTGTACATGAAGCAGAGGTGCCACTCTGACAAAACTGGGCCAAATTTTGTGTCTCCAGGTCTGGATCAGTGGTGATTTTACTGAGGGGAAGAGGCAAGCTATAAGAACAGAGAGCCCTAAGGTTCTTCCCAAGAGAAATTACTTCTTTTGGAACAGAATCTGGGTAGCTCAAGGTTATGGGTGCTCCCCCAAACAATGGAGATTCTGGTAGTAATCAAAGAAACTGGTTGCTCAATTAGAGCAGCCAGTTATACTCTAAACCAGCTATATGTATATCAGAGAGAATCAGGGAAGGAGATGGCTAGGGAGACCCTTCCTCGGGTTGGAAGAAACCTGAAAGACTGGCCTCAAAGGTTACCCCTGCAAGGAGACAGAATGTAATGGGATCAGGCTAGGGAGCAATTTATGCCTCAGGGCACTATTGAAACCAATAGTAAAATCAGCCAGTGATTAATGAAACCTAACAGCTGCCTGTGAATCCAACTGAAGCAGAGGGCTTAGAGAGATCAGGAAAAGAAACAAAGAGCCCTGCTGAAACCACTGTCATCCCAGGGTGAATGTGTGCATGTCCAAGGATGTGCCCTCCAAAGACTTACATCACAGGGTATATCCTGCTGGGGAAATACACTTCACTAAAATAATCCAGCCAAGCCACTAAACAAGTAAGCAAGCAAACAACAATTCTGAGAGCAGGGGATTAGTATCCAGGGTTGCTACAATATATTATTAATATCTAAAATGTTTAGTATTCAAGAAACAAGAAAATGTGACCCATACCAAAAAAACTCATCAAATATTGTAATGAATGGTAAATGACTGAATGTCTTCCCCCTGAGGTCGGAAGCAAGATAAGGATGTTCACCCTCAACACTTCTATTTAACATTGTATTGCCTCTATTTAGGGCAGTTATGCAAGAAAACTAAAAGATGTTCAGACTGGAAAGGAAGAAGTAAAATTATATTTCTTTGCAGATAACATGATCTTGTATATAGCAACTCATAAGGAATCCACTAAAACAAGCAAAAAAAACCACTACTAGGATTAAGAAATTATTGGTTTCAGCCAGGTTGCAGGGTACAAGAGCAATATATAAAACCTATTTTGGGGGCCAGCCGAGTGGCTCAGTTGGTTAAGAGCTCACTCAAGAGTGTGAGCTGAGCTCTGAGCAACAGCAGTTCGATGCCCAGCCTGAGCTGAGATGTCATTGAGCTGCCAACAGGTGGCAGGATGGCTCAGCTAAAAAAAAACAAAACAAAAATAGAATCTATTTTGTTTCTATATGTTAGCAATGAAAGATGTGAATATTAAATTAAGAAACAATTCTGTTTATAATAGCATGTTAAAAAATATAATACTAAAAATAAACTTAACAAAAGAAGTATAAAACTGATACTTGAAAACTGCAAAATATTGTTTCTAAAAGAAATTAAACACCTAAGTGAATGAAAAGATGTCTCATGTTCATTGACTGGAAGACTTAATATTGTTAAGATGGCAATTTTTCATGATTGGTCTATAGAAGCAATCCAACCCCTGTTAAAATCCCAGTTGGTTTTTCTGCAGAAATTGACAAGCTGATAATATTCATATGGAGTTTCAAGGGATGCAGAATGGCTAAAATGATCTTGAAACAAATAAACAAACAAAAAAACCAAAGTTGGAGGATTCATGTTTCTTAACTGCAAAACTTACTATAAAGCAACAGTAATCTATCTAGATAGTCAGGTCCTGGCATAAGGTTAGACATATAGATCAATGGATCAAAAATAATAATCCAGAAATAAGCTTTTACATTTATGGTGAATTGATGTTTGATAATTATGCCAAGACAATTCAATAGGAAAAGAATAGTCTTTTCAACGAATGTTGCTGGGACAAGTGGCTATCTCCATGTAAAACAGTGAAGTTGTACCACCTTTCCTATACCATACACAAAAATTGACTCAAAATGAATCATGGATCTAACTGTAAGAGCTAAAATTATAATAATCTTTTAAGAAAATATAAGAGTAAATCTTCTGACCTTGGGTTAAGCAAAGCCTTTTTAGTCATGACACTAAAAGCAAAACAGCAACAGAAAAAAATAGGTAAATTGGACTTCATCAAAATCAAAACCTTTTGTACTAAAGGACACCATTAAGAAAGTAAAAAGACAACCCAAAAATGGGGAAAAATATTTGCAATTCACAATTCTGATAGAGTTCTTATATCCAGAATACATAAAAAACAACTCTTACAAATCAACAAAAGACATAATCCAATTATGTTAGTGCAAGGACTTTCTTTTTATTATCCATTAGAGCAGCCATTAGAGATTTTTTAGACATAATCTCTTTTATATACTTAAATATCACCTTGGTTGTATTATGGATAATTAACTATACAGCAACAAAAAGTGGAAGTAGTGAGGCCATTTAGAGGGCTACTGTGTAAAACTTAGAAGATGAAGATATCTTGGACTAAAAGTGATAGCTGTGGAAGTGCTGAGGAAGTAGTCAGATCAAAGATGTATTCAAATGTAAAACTAACATGCTGTTGAACAGCTAAGATTGAAATTTGCCTGTTACATTTCTTAGTGTTAGGCACCTACATAATTACTATTTTTTAGTGTGAATGTTTGTGTGTGTGTGTGTGTGTGCGTATATATATATATATATATATATATATATATATATATATGTGTGTATTTATGAAATCGCTTTTGTAATCTTACATTGCCAGATCTTGTTAAGTAAGACTAGGACACTGCTTGTATAGAATAATTGAAAATACCCCAAGATACTGGAGGGACTATTTCAGAGAAGAAGAAACTACTCCAAAAATAGCACCTTGCATCCTTGTAATATAATTGAAGATTACCTAGGCAACTGGCTTTCTAAGAGTGGCTCAAAGGATTGGATTTTGGTATCAAATATGAGCTTTACCACTTGCTTGCTGTGTTATCTTGGCTAAGTTATTAATATTTCCAAATCTAAAGGTGTCTTCTATAAAATGGGTAAAATAATAACTTTGTTGGCTTCCTGAGAGAATCATGTTTTGGTATATTTAAAAAGCCTGGTACAGAATAGAAAGCCCATAGTGGTAGCCAACGTAAGTCATTCTAATGTTTTACTAGGTAAAAGATGTTTGTATTGTCAATCATCCTCTATGTATACAAACAAATGTGTACACATTGTGATATGATATGACTATTCATTATTCAAAAGCCCTATGAAATTCTGTGTCATTAAATACTAGAAAAATAATTAGTCATTGTCCTCATTGTCTCAACATTTTGTTTTAAAATCTATTGTTGGGCCGACCGAGTGGCGCGGAGGTTAAGCGCTGGCCTGGGAAGCCAGTGGCCCTGGTTCGGGTCCCACATATGAGGGCCAGTGACACTGCCCACAAAAACAACAACAACAATAAAATCTATTGTTCAATTCCTCAAATTTTGAGAGAAAAATTTTTGGAAACAAAATTGCATTCTTGAATTAAATGAAGAAACTCCAGATATTTTTGACAACAAAGTAGATGAAAACTATAAACTAATATTTTTAAAAATACAATAAAACTTTTAAATTTAATTTTAATTGATTTTATTTTTTAATCTTTTATTTTACATTAAAATTATATAGAAAAAATAAAACAAAAACATAAGTCATAATTAGAAAACTCAACCAGATGATGTGGGAAAATGAGCTGACAGAAAGGAAATAGCTTTTAAAAAAATGAAGTGAATATTAAACTATGAGAAACATTAGCAAATAAGCATCATGGAAAGTGCCTTAAAATAAGGAGAAGATTGAAAGGAGGACATTTCTTAAAATAAAAACTAAATTAAGAAAGATATAATGAGTCTAGAGAAAGTAGTAGATATGAGAAATAAGAAAGAGATCCAAAATACATATACAGAAAAAAAGAAAATTAAAACAATCGAATAGAAAAATAAGAAAATTAATGCAATTTTTTAATTCAAGAAAACTTTTGAAACTATATATTGCAAGGGAAAACTATGTATCTGGGAAAATTGATATAAAATATTCAACACTGAGATATATTCGATTAAATAATTTTATTTTAAAAAAAGAATCATTTGGGCATCTAGGCAAAAAGATCAACTCATAATAAATAAAACCACTGAGATATTCATCAAACTTTTAAACAGTTCCAGTTTATGTCTGAAAATGATGAAGTTAAGACACTCAAAAGAAAATTAAAAGTTATCAAAGGAATTTTAATATATCAATCTGTAGTGTGTTGAATAGTGGCCCCCAAAACATAGGTCCAAGTTCTAACCCCTCGTATATGTGAATGTAACCTTGTTTGGAAATAAGATCTTTGCAAATGTAATTAAGTAAACGATCTCAAGATGAAATGATCCTGGATTTAGGTTAGACCCTAAATCCAATAATGAGTGTCGTTATAGGAAACATAAAGGAACACACAGAGACACATAAGGAAGATTTTACAAAGATGAAGGCAGATATTGTCGTTATGCTACAAGTCAAACAACTCCAGGAGCCACCAGAAGTTGGAAGAAGCAGAGAAGGATTTCCCATCAGAGCTCTGGAGGGAGTGTGTCCCTTGCTATATCTAGATTTTGGACTTCTGGCCTCCATGACTATGAAAGAATACATTTCTGTTGTTTTAACCTACCCAAATTTGTGGTAATTTGGTTATGGCAGCCATAGGAAACTATTAGGTTGTCGGAAAAGTCATGATGCATTTTTGCAACGAAAAACATAGAAAAAATACGTCATGACTTTTCCGACAACCCAATAATACAGATTTTGGTACCTGGAAGTAGGGTGCTGCTGTAACAAATACCTAAAAATGTGGATGTGGCCTTGGAATTGGAAACTTGAAGACTTTTGTGGTACACGATAGAAAAAGCCTAGACTGTCCTGAAGAGATTGTTGGTGGAAATATAGACATTAAAAGTGCTTCTTAGCTCAGTTGGTTAGAGCACAGTACTAATAACACCAAGGTTGTTGGTTCTATCCCCACATGGGCTACTGTGAGCTGTGCCCCACCTAAAAGAGTCAACTATGCCACTGTAGCATGAAAGCAATGTGTAACCAATGACCATGGCTTTTTCCCAATAAAATATTTTTTAAAGTACTTCTTATAAGGTTTCAGAAGGAAATGAGGAACGCGTTATTGTAACTACACATGAACTTCATGTCTTTAGCATGCATTCTACTTGAATCCAAGCTAGCTTTGTTTAGACTAGTAGAACTATAACTCATTTGCATTCTTTCCTCAAATCTTTTTACCTGTACATATACTGTATGTCCACTCTTTAATCTTTAAGCCCTTAGGACATTACGTTCTGGTATACATCAAAGTCACTTAAGAATCTATCAACCATGACCAAGATCATAACCAAACCACAAACAATTACAGAATAAGATTTTAACCAAATATAGCTATCACCTTGGCCTGTTATGTTTCAGCTCCAGACTCATGAAAGCAGAAAGGCCCGTGGATCGCATCCCCTGGAAACCACACCAAACAATGCCATGACTGACATCAGGACTTGAAGCCACAATCATTTGCTCCCTGCTGTACCTTTGGCCAATCAATAGAGCCCCCAGCTCCAGCTCGCATAGTAACCATGATTCATAATTTTTCCCTTATATAACCTAGCTACTAGAGGCCATTAAGGAGCTAGGTTTTTGAGAGCACTAGCTCACTTGTATCTCTGGGCTTGGCGCCAACTCCTTAAATAAACTTTTACTTTCTTTGCTGCAAATTCCTGCCTTTTTTTTTTCTTTTTTGGCTTCCACACACAGAGACAATGGACCCTTTGAGCCTGTGGTAACATTATTGGAAACTGAAAGGAAGGCAATCCTTGTTATAAAGTGTCATAAAACTTGGTTGAATTGTGTTCTGTTGTTTGCAAAGTAGAACAAAAAAAATATGTAGATGAGGAAATTTACAAGAAAAATGTTGAAGGTACGAGGTATGCCAATTAAATTTGCAAACTCACCCTAGAAAAAGTGCTACATACCTCATTGCTGAATATTGCTATGGTCACCTTCGAAGGACTCCCCTTGGGAAGTACTTGGTTGCTGGCTAAAATCTCTCTCACAGACAGTGCTGTGTGAGCTGGTACATTGTCATGATGTAAGAGCCATGAACTGATGAAAAGTCCAGGTTGTCTAACTTTTTCACACAGCCTTCTCAGCACTTCCAAATAGTAAACTTGGTTAACTGTCCAGTTGGTACAAATTCATAATGAATAATCCCTCTGATATCAAAAAATGTTAGCAACATTATTTTGACTCTTGATTTGGACTGATGGAACTTTTGGGGTCCTGGAGAACTGGTAGCTTCCATTGTGTACTTTGATGCTTTGTTTCAGGGTCGGATTGGTACACCCATGTTTCATCACCAGTGATAACATGTCACAAAACATCGTCTTGCCTCTCCAAAAGGTCTTGGCAAACTTTGACTCTCCTTTGCTTGTGTTCATCGGTGAGCTCCTTTGGGACCATTTCTGCACACACCTTTTTCATGCCAAGATTTTCAGTTAAGATTTTCCTAACTGTTTCTCTATCGATGTTTATTTGATCTGCTATGCTTCTCACAATCAGCCAATGATTTGGACACACAATTCGATGAATTTTTGCAATGTTTTCATCAGTTCTGCTCATTACTGGCCACCCTGACCTCTCTTCATCAGTGACGTGTTCTCTCCCCTCAGAAAAACGTTTAATCCATTTGTATACCGCCATGTTTTTCATGGCATTATCCGTGGAATATTGGATGAATATGTCCCTGATTTCACTTCCACTCTTGCCAAGTTCAATAAGAAATTTAATGTTTGTTCATTGCTCTAATTCAAGCTCAGACATGCTTGCAACGGCACAAAGAAGCACACACAACAATGAATGCCACTCAACAGGACACTGCCACAATTCAACATGAACACAGCTGTGAGACACTGATATATCAAGGTTATGAAACCTTACCAAGCTGTTTGTACAGTGCTGCCAATGTAAGCACATGGTGACAAGTTTGTGAACTTAATTGTCAGATCTGATATAGCCTGGTTTCTCCTTCATGGTTATAGTAAAATGTGAGAGGGAAGGATTACATTGAGGGAGGCACTGTAATGAAAAAGAAACCAGTACTTGCTGATTTGGGAGATTTGGGAGGTTTTTGTCTTATCCAGATTGCAAATGAAGCTAAAATTAAGAAATTAAATATTGGAAAAGCATGCTCTGGAGAGAAGCTGAAGGGATTGCCTAGAAAACCTTTTGATGAAGAGACTACGCATGTGACTAATACATTCACACAACCATCTCAACAGAAGTCAGCAAAAGATATGGAGTTACCCAGGAAAGATTTGTGGAGGATCCTCTTGTATAATGCCATAGACTCCCATGGAATACATAGAATGACAATGTTTTTTAGAATGTACAAATAGTATCAGCAAAAGCATTGCCATCTCAGACTGAAGGGAGGCACAAAGACAAGACAAATTGAAAGAGGGCAATCAGATTTCAAAAATTCCACAGACAGGAAATAGGCTGATGGAGCTAATCGGCTACAAACATAATATCCTTCAAGAAAAAGGAACCATGTCTCTAAGAGCAGAACTATGGATGCAGAGATGGAAGCCAGAGAGTTGGACCCAGAGGGCAGAGTTTCCATGGGCCCAAAGGGTGGAACATCAAGCCAGAGAGGGCTATTTCCAGGTCTTAAACATAATGCAGTTTTCCCTGCTGGGTTTCTAACTTGTTTGAGACTAGTGGCCCCCTTTATTGCCTTTAATTTCTCTGTATAGAAATGGGAATGTCTAACCAATGATCGCACTCCCCCCCGCCTTGTATTTTGGAAGCAGATCACTTTTTCTAGTTTCACTGGTCCACAAATGGAGGGGAATTTTGCCCAGAATCTCACCCACACCTGATTTAGATGATGAAATTTGGGACTTTTTAAGCTGATGCTATTTAAATGAGATTTTGGACTTTGACTTGATACTGTAATAGGTTGAGACTTTTGGGGATGTCGGGATGGTATGATAGTATTTTGCACATGGGACAGAAATGAAGTTTTGGGGCCAGAAAGTATATGGTAGTGACTGGCTAGTAGCTCAGAAAAGATATATCTAAGTCCTAACCTCTGGTACTTAGGAATGTGACCCTATTTAGAAAGAGGGTCATTGCAGATGTATCAAGTTAAAGATCTCAGAATCTCTGATTGAATTTAGGATGGGCCCCAAATCCAATGATAGCTGCCCATAGAAGAGACAAACAGGATGTGAGGGCAATATGGTGGTTATATCTCTCACCCCATTGATTGCAATGGGTCAGTCAGCTGACCTGGTTCGCTAGGCAGGTGTACGTTTCCTCCCTTACCATTCCATGTGCTCAGTCAAAGAGGATGACCTTCCCCAACAGAGGAGGACTGTTCTTTGGTTAAGGGTATATGAGTAGCTGCACGCCCTTGCTACAACCTTCAAAACAGCTCTCAAGGTCCATTTTTTAAAAAATTTATTCATTTATTTTTAATTAGTTTCAGGTGTACAACACAGTGCAATAGTTATACTTTTTACCCCTCAAAGTGACAGCTCCCCCTCCCCCATTTGGCCACCCCACTCCTCCCCACCATATCATATATATCTATTACACTTCCTCTGACTCCCTTCCACATTATAATCCACATCCCATGACTATCTATATATTCAATTACAGTTGGTATACAATATTGTACAACCTCAGCTTCAGGTGTACAGTGCAGTGATCAAGCTCAAGGTCCATTTTTTTTTTCCGTAGGGTAGTTAAACTTCTAAGACTTCAGATAAATCCAAATGGGGTTCTGCATGTGGCAGTCTGCCTTTCTTTAAAAAGAGAGAGAGAGAGAGAGAGAGAGAGAGAGAGAGAGAGAGAGAGAGAGAGAGAGAAACAAGAAGCCACAGAAACACACAGGAAAGAAAGCCATATGAAGACAGAAGCAGAGATTATCATTATGCTGCCACAAACCAAGAAACACCAGGAGCTTCCAGGAGCCGGGAGAGGCATGAAAAGATTCTCCTATAGAGCCTTTGAAAGAAATGTAGCCCTGCTGTCACCTTGATTTCAGGCTCGGGCTTTCAGAACTCTGAGAAAATGAATTTCTGTTGTTTTAAGCCACCCAGTTTCTGGTAATTTGTTATCAAAGCTGTAGGAAACTAATATACCACCTAAACTACCTGTAAAAATAAAGGCTTGGAGAATATTATTTTCACAAGCCCTTCCCGAAGAATCAAATAAAGAAATAAGTTCAGACAATCAAAATGACTGCAGCAGTGTCAACATAGGCATTAAATACATTTTACCTATAAACATAAATCAAAATTATGGTTATAAAGAAGAGAGAATCGTATGGAATGAATATACTTTCTGATATTGTAGGTAGAGTATAAATATAAAAAATGATAGAGAAATGAGGAGACTGTAAATGAAATAGAATAAGTTCACAGATTGCCTTCTAGCTATTAACTGTGAATAAAAATATATTACTTTATATTAGATGGTGGGCAGCAGATAATTTTAGCTAATTTTAATATTGCTCATAATGTAGAGCTAAAAGACAATAACTAAAAATTGGATGGAATAAAGAGGTTATTTAAAAAGTAGTTCAATGATATCATTTAGAGCAAAAATGTAAACTTTCCTATATACCAAAAAAAAAAAAAAATCCAAAATATAAGAGAAAGAAAGGGAGAGAGAGGGAGAGAGAGAGAGAGAGAGAGAGAAAATAAAGTAAGTGTCACAGTGCAAAACCATGTGTATGCATGTATATAACTAAACAATGTTTAAATAGGTTTAACATTCCTAATTAAAGAAGAAAAAAATAAGATTCACTTACAAAGTAAAACATAATGTTATGATGTATAAAGAAAAGATAACTAATAATTTTTTTTAAATGCCAGCATGAATAAAACATATAAATGCAAATAAAAAGACAGCAAAGGTCCTAAACCTAATATCTAAGAAGGTAGACCTCAAATAAAACATAAAAATAGACAGGTAAGAATACTTTATAATGTTAAAGGTGACATTCTCAATGAATATAAAACAGGTATTAATGTTTATGCACCTAATAACTCAGCAGAACCAAATTCATAAGAAAAAATAAATAAACCTGAAAATACCAGAAGTAAAGGGAAACCAAGTATCAACAGGAGATTTTAGCGTACCTTTCAAAAAGAAAGATAAAGTAAACCAAAAAAATTATATGTCCTTGGGGCCGGCCGAGTGGCTCAGTTGGTTAAGAGCTCGCTCAAGAGTGCGAGCTGAGCTCTGAGCAACAGCTGTTCGAGGCCAGCCCGAGCTGAGTTGCCGTTGAGCTGCCAACAGGTGGCAGGATGGCTCAGCTAAAAAAAAAAAAAAAAAAAAAAAAAAAAAAAAAAAAAAAATTATATGTCCAGAGAAGATTTCAACAACATAATCAATCAGGTAGATCTTATGGACATAAATATTGAATTCTGAGAATTAAGAACTCATTTCCAACTGCACACAGAAAATTCACGAAAATTAATCATCATTTATTTAGGCCACAAATACACACACCACATGGACATCCCCCCATTCAGATTAATACCAACAGCATACAAGCAGTATTCTCAATACACAATATGATAAAATCAGAAAATTTCCACCAGCACACCTACTCTAAGAATGCCTAAAATAAGGTTTTTAAAAGAAAAATATGATAAAAGAAGAAACCTTGGAACATCACAAATGTTAAAAGTGAATAACAGGCAAAAAAATGAATAAATACAATAAATAGTCCTTTTCCTCTTGCTTTCTAAATTATGTTTGACGATGGAATCAAAAGTTATAACACTCTTTGATGTGATGCTAAACGCATGTAGAGGAAATTTTGATGATTATGTTATAAGTGGGGGAGGATAAAGGGAGGTAAGATGTCTATACTCAAACTGGCAAAACAATAACACCAGCAGACTGTGATAAGTTATACAAATGTAATATGATTCCTAGAGCAACAACTAAAGAAATTATATAAAGATAAACGTTCAAAACCACTATTAATAAATTAAAATAAAAATCCAATAAATGATCAAGTAATCTACAGATAGGCAGCAAAAGAAAACAGAAATAGAAAATGGAATGAACAAAGAAGAATTTTTAAAAAAGGGAATTAAATGTTACTTTTAAGCCCTCCCATATAAATAAATACATTAAATATAAATGATCTAAATAAACCAATTAAAGAAAATAAATTGCTATAATGGATTAAAGAACATGACCCAACTGAATGCTGAATACAAGAAACTCACTTCAAAGATAGGCTGATACAAATTGAAGCTAAAAGGATGAGAAAAGATACATCATGAAAATATTGACTAAAGGTGAAGGGAGTGATTTTATTAATATCAGAAAAAGGACATTTTAGAGAAAAGAAAATAACGAGAGATCAAGAGGTACATTATATAATTATAAAATGATCAATCCATTAAGAAGAAACAGCATATTAAATGTGCATCTACCAAACAACAGAATTTTAAAAAATGTGTAGCAAGCACTGATAAAATGGAAAGGAGAAATTAAAAATACACAATTATAGTTTGAGACTTCAACATCCTTTTTTAATCATTGATTGAATAACTAGACAGAACATCATCAAATCTACAGAACTCAACAATGCCATCAAACAATAGAAAGTAATCAACATATATAGAATAGATCATCTAATGAGCAGAATACAGATTTATTGCAAGTGCCCATAAAACATATATCAAGATAAAGTACATCCTGGGCCATAAAACAAAGCTCAATAATTTTAAAAGAACTGAAGTCACACAGAGAGTGTTCTCTGGCCTGAATGGAATCAAAGGAAAAATAACTAAATATAACAGAAAAGTCTCTAAATACCCGAAAATTAAACAGCATATTTTTGTTTTGTTTTGTTTTGTTTTGTTTAGAGGGCAGAGTCACTGGTCCTCATATGTGGGATCCGAACTGGGGCCGCTGGTGTCCCAAGCCATCCCTTAACCACCGTGTCACTTGGCCAGCCCAAACAGCATATTTTTAAACAATCAAAGAGTCAAAGAAGAAATCCCAGGTGAAATTCTTTTTTTTTTTTTGAGGACAGTGTCACTGGTCCTCATATGTGGGATCCAAACCGGGGCCGCTGGCATCCTAAGTCAGCTCTTAACCACTGCGCGACTCGGCCGGCCCCCAAGTGAAATTTTAAAAAATAATAAACGAAATAAAAATGAAAATACCTATCAACATTTGTGGGACACAGCTAAAGCAGGGACGAGATGGAAACTGATCACACAAAATGCGTATGTTAGGAAAAGGAAAAGTTTGAGATCAATTAATCTAAGCTCCCACATAAATAATGTAGAAAAGAACAAAATAAACCCAAAGCAAGCAGAAGGAAGGAAATAATTAAGATAAGAAATTAAAAAAATTAAAAACAGAAAAAATATAGAGATCATCAATGAAAAAAGTGCTGGTACTTTGGAAATATCAATACAATTGATAAATCTCTAGTAAGAATGATAAAGGAAAAAAGAGAAGAGATAAATATCTCTTCTACCAATATCAGGAATAAAACAGGACTATCATGAAAGACTCTGCAGGCACCTAAAAGGTAATAAGGGGATAAGGAACAATTCTACACACATAATTTTGACTATTTAGATGAAATTGACCAATTCCTCAATATGGGATTTGTCCTCTGGAGACCATGTGAATTTGGAGGTTGCCAGAAACATATGTTAGGAAGAGATGGGCATAAATTGCATTAACATCACCATTAATCTCCATTTCCTTAATCAGCTTCTGAAAAATCATCTCTGTATCTACATCTCCTTATTTTGTCTTCTTTTCAAGGGGCTTTACAGTCTAGTTATGACAACAATATGCACATTTAATTCAAAAGAAAAGTATATAAATTTCAGATACTATAGCCTTAAATGGTTAAAGAAGAAAAAATATGCAGTAATGCATTATGATGCAGCCTTGAACAATAAAATACAAGACATACTCTCAGAAAGCAGAGAAAGTTACTCTACAAAGAATTATAATTATCTGACTAGCATAGGGACATGCATTGCCTAGCAACGTTCTGTGATTTGCAGACTCAATGGTACCACGGCACAAATAGATGTCTGTACTGTTTTTCAAATCATTTGTTTGCTTGTTGGTTTTCTTGTTTAGCTTCCAAAGCTTATACTCAGTTCTTTTCTTTCAACCTTCATAGTGTACTGATGTTGCCCAAGAAACACCACATATCCGAGCTACCTCTATGGACACTTAATAAAATGACTACTCTTCCCATGTCTCTATTTAAATTTCCCTTTTCTCATAGCCTCATCTTCCCAAATAACATTTGCCTTGCTTATAAACCCTACCAGTTGTACTGATTTTTCTTGATCACTTAACACCAGCACCTCTAGATTTTTCTGCTCTCTAAGAGGTCATCTACGGATCATTTGCTAAGGAAGACTACCGCTTAAAACACTCGAGTGCTTCCATCATTTAAAATGAAGTCACATCTTCTTGCTTCCTTTTTAAAGAACCACCATTTGTTCTTTGTTGGGTCAAAAGAAAAAAAAAATAGGACTATCAGATATATGCCTAAATGAATGACTTATCAAAGTCGTCTTCAGAGAACAGCATTTATTTCCCTGCCAAAGCACTTGTGCCAAAGTCTGTGGTCAACTGAGCAGTGCTCTTTTCATTCTGCTGTCTCACAAAGGCCGTGGAAAAGTTAAAAGAGTACAAAGGTTCTTAGAATTCTTGGCACACTCTGTGCCACTCTCTCCAGATGTTCATTCTCTTAAATGGCCTTTCAATCCTAAATTCTGCAGCACGAAAGCCATTGGGATTTCATTGTGACAGGACTGGCCGGCCCACCAGTGTAGTTATAGTGGGGCTTGATGCTGGCCTTTGTGACATGCAGTGTTCACAGCTGTCAAGCCTGAGCTCGGTCTCTGCTTCCATACCCACACTGGACACACTAAAAGATGAGAAAGTAAATCTTCCCTTGTCATGTCCCATAGAGGCATATTGCTCAGGTATCTAGCTTCAGATAACAAGTTTCTTAAGTATCTCATTGAAGTTTTTTGAAGCTGTGAAATTTGGTCTTAGTCATAAACACATGTTATTTCACTAAAAGCTTGGCAGAAATCCCAGCTATAAATGAACAAATGAAAGCCATAAAGACAAGAATGCATTTAGCGAGAAGGGGTGCCTATAGGTTTATGCAGAAACTAAAGAAATTTTCTTTTAGGAATATTTAAATAATTTTAATAGCTTGTTAGATTTCTTCTTAGTTAGGTCACTGGTAATGGTAAGAAGAAAATAACCTTGCAAACAAGAACAAATGAGGACTCTTTTTTATACATCCGCTTTTCACTTCTATTATTTAGGAAATTGAAGGCATACTGGGATTCAAGCTGTGCTATTCACTACCTCAACTCAGTGGACAATTGCCACTCTTTCACTACAGTTTGAGTTATAAAGGCCTAGCATGAGATAGAATGAAATGCATTTTGATAACTCTTTAGTGAAAATGAGCCCGTTTTAACATTCAATTGCTTTGCTTTGAGCATCCTTGCGGAACTCATATCCTTTTAAAAGTACAGCTGTCAGCAGTCTCTATCATTTTTAAATTTGTCTTTTCCGGGCCTGTATTTACTGATCTTTGGCCACAAATTGCATTGTTTTTAGGGTCTCTCCATCTGAGTCCAAAACTTGAAGAATGTGCCCAGGACTTCACAAAAAACAAAACACAGGAAAAAAAAACAAAAGAAAAAAAAAACCAAACTAAAGAAAGCATTACCCTTTATCTGCCTTCCCAGTCTTGCTTGTGTAAGTGCCTCCATCATTGTTGATAGCACATGACCTATCCCATATTCCAACCTCTGAAATCTCATGCCACTTTTAAAAAATATCATCCTTTACCCTGCCCATTTTATCAATAGTCTACTTAACCAGCTTGTTTCCCAAGTCCTAGGGATCACTGTCCCTCACTGCCTGATGTTCAATACCTTAAGAAATTTGTTTCATATATTTTGGCCAGTGTTTTCCAGTTCATTCATGTAGGAGGATGAATCCAGCCCATTAACAGATCTTGGAAAGAGGTGGAAGTCTATTGCCATTTTTGATTATCATCTTTTACCCATCTCATCAAGAGTAACACTGACCTGACCAGTTCTCTTTAATGTTCTTTGGTGATCACCCCTACCTTCTGCAGCTCTTTAGCTCTGTCTTGGTTTTGCCAGAGGAGTAGCTAGATTTCTTCCACCTGCTCTCACACCGTTCACTTTAAGCTGTCATCCCATGGGGTTTGATATTACCTCTCCCAATGGAAACTATAAAAAATGTTAATAAATGAGAACTCTCCCTTTAAAATGTACATTGTTTCATAAATTTCCCATTTGATAATGAGTTCTGGGGCTGTACTAGCTATAATATATACTTAGATTTTCAACTTTGAAAAAAAAGAATGGATTGTTTCTTCCTCCTTTTCTACTCACAGATTTTTAGTCCAGAAAATACTTAAGTCAAATTGATTGTATGTTTTCTTACCAGATGAAGAAACATATTGGTTATAAATTTTTGTTTTATACAGCTTTCAGAGATGGGGGGCACAGTTCTCCAAAATACAAGCATTCCAGTTGTAAACCATTTTTAGTTTTGAGAATAAAATTTGGAGAAGTATGAGAGCTTCCATGGTCAGGGACCACCATAAAAAACTGATAAAACTGAATGCCAGTTCTTATCCTGGTGACCTACCAAGGACCAGCTGTGGGAGGAATCTGTCTACCCCAAGCATCAGCACTATGAGGATACATCATCTATGGCAATTCTACAAACAATAGCAAAATAAACCAAAAAGTCAGTTGTCTTTATATTATACATGATGAACAATTATAACCATTGTCAGGGATAAGATACTCCTATCCTAAGAAAACTTCTGTTGGTTAATGTAAGTCCTAAACAATTTCTGTGGTCGTTGATAGTTTTAACAGTAAAGGTGGAATCTTCAAATAAGCGCATTTAAAAAAATATATTTATCCTGATAGAAACAAGTTATTTTGGAAAACCCATTCTACAAGAAGTACTAATACACAGTACTCGGCTACATATGTTCTTAGAGAGAGTTCCTAATGTCTTCAGGGGGTGAACATTTAAAGAGTAGATTCAAATTGAACAATGATTAATCATGCAAAGAAAAAGAACTTAATTTACATCAATCCTGTTATTTTATTTAACCAATTCAAATTTTCATTTGTGTTTAAAAATTAATAGAGTGAAAGAGTGTTCATAGCAGCATTATTCACAATAGTCGAAAAGTGAAAATAACCCAAATATTTATCGATGAATTAATGCATAAACAAAATGCAGTTTATACATACAATGAATATTATTCATCTTTTAAAAGGAAGTAAATTCTTACACATGCTACAACATGGATGAGCCTATAATACATTATACTAAGTGAAATAAGTCAGGCACAAAAGGACAAATATTGTATAATTCCACTTATATGAGGCACTTAGCATAGGCAAATTCATAGAAATAGAAATTAGAGTGCCAGTTGCCAGGGGCTGGCAGGAGGGAGACATGGGGTTATTGTTTAATGGGTACAGTTTCAGTTTAGGAAGCTGAAAAAGCTCTGAGATTCACGAGGGTATGGCTGTTTAATGAAATACCTCCCAAAATTCAGGTTCTTGTGCCTGATATACTAGTAAGGCAAACACTGAGATACCAGTGCTTGGAGATAAAAAATTATAGGATTTGGCCAAAGCCTGAGGACCAGAGAGCAGGTTCTCTCAAATCTGTCTTTCCAAAAAAGCAAAAGTAAGGAGTTTTCACGTGTGTAGGGAGTAAGGGAGGGGGAGTTTCAGGGAGCCGAGGGGAAAGTGCGTTTTTTCAGTCACAGATAACACCTCATGTGCAACCAGACTTCTGGGCATCAGCAGCTGGTCACAATTATCTTAAAGGCATTTATTCCATCTGTAAAACAAACTCATAAATTCTCCCGGTGACCCTGGAGTTATCTCTTCCTGCTTGACGATGAAACAGTACATCAACAACTTCAAATTATATTGTGAGAACAAGGGGTTGCTGGTCAGGAAGAACCAAGATTCTGCAAAATATCTCAAGATTGTGTGTCAGTGAAGTTATCTTTAAAGCAAAAAGCAGAAACTAGACATCTTGTGACTGTTGTCATTGTTTAATCTATCATTGTTTTGTGCTTAACTAGCTATATTTTTCTATTATCTCTAGTGAAATGTACTCTTAAACATTTTTCCTGGAACTTGCTTTCCAGGCAGACCTTCAGAACATGACTAACATACTTTCTTAATCTTTGACTATAAGCTATGTGACAACTAAAGCAATTGAAACATTTAGCTAAAGCCTATAACTGTATCTTTTGACTCTATGATTTAATGGTGAAACCTGTTTAGTGTTAACTGTTGGTTTCATGGTTATACAACAATGTGAATGTACTTAACGCTTGTTGGTTCTGAACCTGGCACCCCATAACACAGAGGACAAGGGGAGACCAAAGGAAGAGGAAGACCACTCTAGACTGGTAGGTGGTAGGTTTAAAAAGCAAGGGAACTTACAAGGCTTGTCTTGGGCGACTGCCAGACAAGTACATCTCTGCACTCACCCACCAGAATCTAAAAGTGTATATAGAGGCCTTAATGGGGTTCAGTCCAGATGGTCTCAATAACACCTTACTCTCTCAAGGCTAAGTTCTTGAAACAGCTCCTAGTGTGGGAATGGTGAGTGGAACGTAGCTTCCAAGGGCAGACGAGGTGGCGAGGAGCCCCTAGGTACTAGCCAGGGTCCATCCTGTGAGTTAAACCATGTACTCTCAAAGACCTCTTCCAATAATGTCACTGAACTGTCCACTAAAAAAAAAATGGTTAAAAGGATAAATTTTATGCTGCATATATTTTACCACAATAAAAAAAAAATAAAGATTTCATATATCTTCTGCAAGCTGGCAAAATATATATGATGTTTAAAATTACCTATAGTATGATTTAGGGGGGGTCAACATGATGAATATTCCCTGCTAAACCTCATGAAGTATCAGATAATAAATGGATCACCTGAAAGAAAACAGGAATAGGACTCATCTTTTTTTCTGTAATATAAACTCCCGCTACAATATGTCCTTTCAATGGTTACTTGTGACCACTTGTTCACACATTAAGGCAGATCAGGTTACCTCAGGAGACTAGATCACAGCTCTCTTGCACCCCACATTCTCGTTTATGGCCTTTCCCATGGCCAGCCGACTCAGGACACTGTCACTTCTGCCTTCCTTCCCCTCATGCCCTTCCAGGTTACACACAGCCATTATGCTCCCTTCCCCACTTCCTAGTGAATATTTCCCCCTCAGTGATGTGAAAAGTAGGTTTTCTTCTGGAAAAAATCTTGAAGGCCTTGGTTTTGAAAGCTTGATGGCTACACCAATTAGGAAGGGACAAAAGATGTCTTTACTTTATTTTTGTATTTTGTTTTTTGTTTTTTGTTTTTGTTTTTTTTGAGGGCAGTGTTATTGGCCCTCATATGTGGGACCGAACCAGGGCCACTGGCATCCCAAGCCAGTGCTTAACCACCGCACCACTCGGCCAGCTACTTTGATTTGCTTTTTTGTTCTCAAGTAAAATGAGAAATGACACGCAAAATATTCATGGTTATTGCACTTCTCTAAGAAAGTATAGTCTGTTAGTAACATTTCCATGGGTTTACTAATAAGCAAAGGCCATTTATAAAGAAAAATGTGTACTATTCTAATAATAAATACTGTTGTCATTCATAATGCCCTGTCACATAATTCCCAATTTTAGTGTTTATGTACATTTCCAGATAAATTTTTAGATTCCTCTAACAAAGAGGTAGTCTTCATTCTGTGATTTATTTTTATCCAAGACACTTAGCAAGGGTGTGTGCATATTTACATACATGTATATACACTAAAAATATCACATATGTATCATATATATTTTATGCATATATATCTTATCTTATATATTTTATAATATAGAACTTACATGTATGCATACCTTGTATAGCTTATAAGATACATATGCATATACCTGACATATCTTATAATTAATACTTTCATACTTGATGTGATTGTTGTTTGCATTTACATACATATATACTAAATATATTACATATTTCTATTATATATCTACTGCATACAGAGGGTGCCAAAAATGTATACACATTTTTTTTTTTTAAGATTTTATTGGGAGAGCCGGCCGAGTGGCACGGTGGTTAAGTGCTGGCTTGGGAAGCCAGTGGCGCCGGGTCAGTCCCACATATGAGGGCCAGTGACATTGCCCTCAAAAAAAAAAAAAGATTTTATTGGGGAATTGGGGGAGGGGAATAGCGTTGGGGAATCGGGGAAGGGGAACAGACAAGTTGCTATCTTTTTGTTCTTCAGTCTAGTTGTGGAGGACGTTACTTCACTGGCCCATGTTGGTATCATCATTGCGCTCTTCCCGGATAAGGCAGATTGGTCACCGGCCTCTGGATGGTCGCTCACCGCAGCTATTGGCAGCTCATGCTGGCTGCCGGCCACTCACTGTAGCCTATAGCAGCCCACTGCAGCAGGAGCTGCAGCCTACACTGTCGCCAGGGCTCGCACAGCCCAGCTCCAGGTGGAGCTGTTGTTAGCTGTAGAGGGCAGTGTCCCTGGCCCTCATATGTGGGATCTGAACCGGGGCCGCTGGCATCCCCAAACCAGCTCTTAACCAATGCGCCACTCGGCCGGCCCAGTATACACATTTTAAAAAAGGAAAAAACTGTATTAAAACCGCAATACTCAATATATACCAATAACAAAAGATAAATACAAGTCACACTTGACTTGTGCAATTACAAGAGGTACTCAAAGTGGTTACCATCAGCATAATTTTAATACAGTTTTTTCCTTTCTTAAAATGTGTATACATTTTTTTGGCACTCTCTGTATTTACTCTATATTATTTTTACATACTAAACATATCATATTTATATATCTTATACTATATACTTTATGTATCTGCATATGTTGTGTAGCTTATAAGATATATATGCATATATTATATCTCACATATATGTTATAATTAATATTTTCATACTTGGTGTGATTCTTATTTTAACAGACGTTTTTTCCTCTAGGAAGTGAAAGTCAAATAAAAACATTTAGAATCTTAGGGAGACCCACATTAGACTTTTAAAGGTTAACGATGCTATGAATTCCTAAGCTGTGTGCTAACCAAACACATTATTAAAAGTGTTAATATTAAAATGCTGTGAAAAATACTGGGTGGGGACAAAGGAGAGGGCTCTAGTTTGTAGAGTGCAAACCAGAGATGCACTCTTGGGACACTAGGGGGAACTGAGGACATTTGAGCAGGAGGTGATCTGACGTTATTGTGAGAATTGTCGCTGAGGCAGGAAACAAAGCCCTCCCTTTCCATATTCTGATGCCATAAATGGGGTTCATTTCACCATAATTCCAGAATCCCTCATGATTGATTCTTTCACAGTGTGGCAGACACGGTCTCTTAAGCAGCTGGATGTGACGCTCTTCAGTCTAGACAGGCATGATTTGCTCAGATGTTGAAAGGTGAAGGGGCAAACCCCGAAGCCTCTCTCATGAATTTCACAGGCAGGCCTCATCAACTCAGTTGTTTGTTGGGCCTGCCAACTGAAATAAGTGGTGAGAAATAAAATCAGCTGTCCAACAAGAGGCTACAAATGCCGGCTTAATCGTGGTCTTTGTCAAGTGTGATTGTATTTAATGCAGTGGAATTAATTCCAGAGGGAAAGGTGGAACTGTGGCAACTTATTTGGATGTAAGATTAGGCTTCAAGACATTCCCTAAAAGGCTTGAGTTGGGATGAGTTCCTTGAGCCTCTGCCTTGGCCTGTAGGGACACTGCCTTGGTCTGTGGGGACACAGTCTTAGCCTGTGGGGATACTGCCTTAGCCTGTGGATAAGCTTCCTTGGCCTGTGGGGACACTGCCTTGGTCTGTGGGGACACTGTCTTGGCCTGTGGGGACACTGCCTTAGCCTGTGGATAAGCTTCCTTGGCCTGTGGGGACACTGCCTTGGCCTGTGGGGATATTTTCTTGGCCTGTGGGGACACTGCCTTGGCCTGTGGGGACACTGACTTGGCCTGTGGGGACACAGTCTTGGCCTGTGGGGACACTGCCTTGGTCTGTGGAGATATTTTCTTGGCCTGTGGGGACACTGCCTTGGCCTGTGGAGAAGCTTCCTTGGCCTGTGGGGACACTGCCTTAGCCCACCGTCTGTGCACTTGCACATTCCCCGTTGTCATTGTCCTCAGCTGTAATTATCTCTTTTCTAGCTTATTCTCTAGTCAGCATCACATGCAGGGTAAATCTACATCCCATTGCACACCCTCAGGGAACTCTTGGTGACTCCAGCACCCAGGATGCTACAATATATTAAACACACTCAGAGCACCGCAGTTCATTTGCAGTGCTTTCAAAGTGGGTTCTCCACATTGCCTTCCCCTTCCCTCCTCCCTTCTCATTCCCACAGCTTCATCTATGCTAATGTGGTCTACTTAAGACCTAAAACTGCATTCCACAATACACACTCGGCCCCTCAGCATCAAAAGTGAATGACCTTTGCCTTAATTTTCCCCTTGGGTAAGGGATAGGAGGGTTAACACAGGAAAGCTAGGCAGGACAATTAAGCAAATTCTTTCACATTTTCCTAAATGAATTATTAAATGCATATTGTTAATCACATCATTTTGCTTATGCAAAACAGAGAGAGAGAAAGAATATTAAGATGGTGTTATCTACTGCTAATTACAGATGAGACAGGATTAAGTTGGAAAGAATCTCACTGCAAGAAATTGGCCAAGGAAAAAAACAAAGAAGCCTAATATTGTTATTATTCAACTGAGACAACAAATAAAGAAAACAGAGTTTAAACTTTCTTCAGAGAAATTACAGAGGCAGTTTTATAGATTTTTACAATTCAATTACCTTTTTTAACAATCAAAAGTTCAAACTGTACCATAAGGACATTTTTAAAACAAAAGAACCCACAGAGTGGCAAAATCTACCCAGCACAGACAGAAAAAGAAAGGGAGCTCGATCATTTCATAGCAACGGGTTCTTTACCATGAAATCCTTGATTTCTGTCCCATTCTGCTACCTCCTGCATAGTATCCTCTGTTCCCTCATAATGTTATAAGCTTTACACCCAAGCCATCTACACAGGTACTTTCCCAATATGATTTTGAAACTTATTGGTCATGCTAAATTAATCTTAGCCTACAATGTAGAATACATGTTCTTGTGCCTCAGAAATGTATTTGTTCATTTTTAGGTGTTTCAAGGAATAAGTTATATTGCTGCATAATGCAACATAATTCCATGCCTCATTGTGCTTTTTATACTGATTGAACTTGTCTGCTAAGAGAGACATTTAAAGAGATAACAGCCTCAGATCTCCAAACCCAGTGAATTAATATTATCTATCAAACAAACATGGTGTGACCTATGGAAGTCACAAGAGAAACTTGGGCCAATTGCTGAGAAGAAATAGCATTTCAATTTCTCTAAGTACCCATCATGAAGAAATAAAATGATTCCTCTTTTTATTTGAGCTAACAGTTTTAAAGTGAGATAGTAGAAAAAAGTTTTCTTACTATTTTTGAAATTATATTGGCATACCTCATGATTTACCGGATATATGTCCTATAATGCATAATGTAGCTAGAGTGTATAAAACTTCCATTATTCCTTAGTAAACTATGGAAATATAACTAATTGTGAATATTTATAAAAATGGGAGCATTATATCTTTAGAAAAGTTATGATGAACTGAGTTTTGTGGAAAAACAAGGAGAGCAAGCTAAAAGCTAATGTGATATTTTCTCTGCTAATGCCCCTAATAAAAGCCAGGGGTCACTGCAAAATGCAGTTGCAGAGAAAAGTTGATTATAATGCAAATGATGTCATTTTACCTCATAGGGGAAGCATAGGTAACTGAAATCTTTAGATTATTTCCACAATTTATTTTAGATATTCACCTCTACCTTTTCCCAAAACAGATATTGTACTATTTCCATAGTGCTATAAGTGTGGAATGTAAATTTAATGTTAAAAGAGCCACTTGGATTTAATTTTTCAGAATTGGTGAGTCATTCAATCATTTGTTTGAAACATAATTATTGAGCATCTACTGCATGCCACTCATGCTTTGGGGTTACAACTGTGATAAGACATTCATGACCTGAGCCCTAACAGGTTACAGCTGAGCAGTTTTGAGTTGCATTACTTCTGGATTCTTCCAAGGCCGATAGTCATGCCAACCTCCTTTGACTAACAGCTGCCTCCATAGTAAAGCTGTGCTCTGTGGCCATGGCACAGAATTTTCCTTTCGAGAAGAGACCTCCTTCAATAGATGACTGGATAAAGAAGATGTGGTACAGATACACAGTGGAATACTACTCTGCCATAAAAAAGATGAAATAGTGCCATTTGTGACCATAGGGATGGATCTTGAGATTGTTATGCTAAGCGAAATACATCAGACAGAAAAAGTCAAGAACCATAGGAGTTCACTGATATGTGGGATATAAACCTGAAAGCAACAAAGGAAGAAGACTAACAAAGAAATAAAACCTCACAGACACAGACAACAGTTTAGTGGTTACCGGAGGGTAAGGGGTAAGGGGGGTGGTAGATGAGGGAAAAGGGGGTCAAATATATGGTGATAGAAAGAGAACTGACTCTGGGTGGTGAACAGACAATGTGATACATAGATGATTTATTATACAACTGTACACTTAAAACCTAAATAATTTTACTAACCAATGTCACACCAATACATTTAATTAAGAAAAAATAAAAGAGATCTCATCTCACGGCGGGGAGGAAACTGCCAACACTGCCAGCATCTCTATTCCCAGAAAGAAATGACAGAGCAGATAAAACTGGGCATCTTGGAATAAAAATAACAAAGTTAGGACTTCATTTCCTCCTTAGGTTGGTCTGCGCATCAGGAGGAAATGCTAATATTCTAAGGAAAACCAAACTGCCTGTGTACCTCTCTTTTCACTCCATTTCCTTTCATTCCAGCAAGGCAGTGACCTCTTCACCCCGCACTCTGTGGCCTGGCTTGGCCACTAAGAACATACATTTCAGAGGTAAGAAGAGTCAAGTACTGTTTTCTGTTTGTGCTGCCTTGGATACATTATGTAGCATTCTGTTTGGGTTTTTTGTTTTTTTTCAGGTTTTATGAGGCATACCTGACATAGAGTAAAACACATGTTTTTAAAACACAGAGTTTGATAAATATTGGCACATGTGTATACCTGTAAAGCCACTATCACAATCCAGACAATGAACAAATCAATAACCTCAAAAATGATTCCTCAGGCCCGTTTGGTCCTTAGCATTCTAAGCCCCAGACTCTTCATCTGTGAAACAGTATGAACACAGCAACCTCCTACTGTTGTAGGAAACATTTACAAAATATAGATAAAGAGCACACTATGTAGCAAGAGATGAGTCCGTATTAGATGATTGCACACACTTCGCATGTAGTGAATCTCCATCTCTAATCAAGTTCTGACTATATCTACCATTTAGCATTCCTTTTTCTTTTCCCCCAATGAGTCAAAGCTCCTCTCATGATTATAAGCAAGATATAAAAGGCTGTGACCTGAGCTGAATGAAAGTTTGCTGAGCTAGTTGGTGGGGAGGAGAAAGCTGGGCATTTTGAACTATCCATGGAGTGCACGGTAACAACATGCACAAGCTCTAGTGCTGGCTGAAAGCTGAGCAAATGTCTGTGCATGTGTGTGGAGGGGAGGCACATCAAGGGCATTGATGCCCCTGCCTGAAGGGAGTTTGACCTTTCGTCAACGCTTACACCAGGGGATGGGGATTCATAAAATGCTGTCAGCAAGGAAACCACTCTCTGATTGAACAAGATGGCCGAGAGGGAACTTAGCTCCCAGGAGGAAGCTGTGCTTACTTGAGTTGAGTTCCAGTGTTTATAAACTTGGCTTTTTGGTGAAGCATCTCTTATGATTATAAAGAAAAAGCACATGAGCATGTCCAGTGGCAATTATGCTCATTCATAGTTGTGTGACTGGTCTTGTATTATTTTAAAGCTCCTGAAAGAATATCTGCATGCTTGGTTTTTTCTATGCTTTGTAAAGATATTATTGTTGTTCTTCATTTCTATCTCCATTGAGTGATGTGTCCTACTTATGGTGTTAGTCTAACACTGGAGTCGTCCATGGTTAAATACAGATTCCTGGGCTCAATCCCAGACATACCAGGCATGGGAACAAGAAATTGCCAATTTTAACAAACTGACTGAGTACTTGTAATTACTACCTACATAATTTTTGAGACGATGTTATAATTGTTTAAATATTTTTCTTATTTAAAGTTTATAGCAATTCTTTTGGTATGTTTAAAACTGATTTCGAAGAAGAGAAAGTAAAACTCAGCAAGACTGAAGAATTCAGCAAAGTTAGACAATTACAAATTATAGACTGATTCCCAAATATGTAATTTATCTACTATGTTTCAATGCGTCTGGATTTTGTAAAAGGTTAAGCCCTTTGTATGCCTATTAGTTTTTATCCTTCTGGAAGCTATTGCACATCAGTCTAGGTCAAATAGCAGTAGCTTTGCTGGATTTATTAAGGCTGAGAAAAATATTGGCTGACTGAAAAGAACAGCTGTGTCCTGAGCAAAACAGATGTGGTTGGTAATTCTAAGTATGGGGCAAAAGGATGATAGCAAGAAATCATCCAAAAGAGCATAGAGTCATTAAGACAATCTTTTCTTCACTTTAATACTTTGTGAGTTAGGCACCCATTGATAGTAAAAACACTGTAGGTCCTCTCCTTATGAAGGCTGAAGTAACCTGAATATGAGTTTAATGACACAATTTGGTGGGCTCCAATTTATAAAAAAGTCATGAAACACATTTGCTTCTATAAGTCAGAGTCCCATCATGTGGCCTTTTGCCCTTCCTCAGATGCCAGGGCACGGCTAACCCATCACTGATGCACCTGAGAAACATCATGCCATGATTCCCCCAGCAGTGCCAGCTGTTGCTCTGGGAACAGGAAGCTGTCTGCTTCAGCTACTGAGCTGAAAATCCTTCTTGTCCTTCTTCAATTTCACCTCTAGTGAAGGCTCATTTCCCCCCAGGGAATCTTGAATACCATCAGGAGAGAGAGCTCTTGTTTAAGACGTATGTCCTCATTGGTGACACTCAGCTGCTGCTGGGAAAAACCTCCAAGATCTAGCATGCTGAGAAATAAGCAGCACACCAGACAAAAATTGACTCGGTACTGATGACAACCCTCAGGGAAAATGTATGTCGGCTGTGAAGCAGTCCCACCAGATATCATTAAATTGTACAGCACAAATCTCATTTTATAAGCTTGGCAATGGGAAATCTACTCTAACATTGCATTAGCTTAAGATATTTCCTGAATGTTGAATATCCTGCTCAGAACAACCAGGATATAGGAATTTAATGTAGAGAAGGGACAAAGGAGCATCCTCAAGAGAAAAATAGGTACCAGAGATAAAGTTTTGAATTTTGAAGGTTTAAAGTATTGTTACTATATTGAGGCGCACACTTTTTTTCTGGCTGTGATACAATTTCATCTAACTTGTCCGGCTGTCGACTTTGAACAATGATTTATAGCTCACATATGTTGTCTTCCAGTCAAATACCTAGTGTTGGTTTTACCAATTATTGTTCCACTTCAGCAAGTCGTCATTCTCTTTGAACCTTAGCTTCTGTGGCATATTGTATTTTCACAAGATGGCTGCAACAATGTCCCCTATCCCATCAACCCTTCTAGAACACTGCCACACCTCTTACTTAATCTGCATAGGTTTGTGACTCACTTGTAATGAACAGAATGGGACACAAATGATGCTGATTGAAAGCCTCAGTGATAAAAGGCAATGCCTTTTTCATTAGAGCACTAGCTCTGTGATTCTTAGGCTGCCATGTAAGAAGTCCAAGTACTCTGAGGCTCCCATGCTGTAAGGACGCCAAGTCACAAGCAAGGCCATGTATAGATGTTTTTTACTGTTGGCAGCCTTAGTCTTCAAGTTCTGCCAGCCCTGAATGAGACTCACACAATACCAGCCCCTGCCATCAATTCAACCTCAGCCTTCAGGTTTCACAGCTGTGTCCCCAGACATTATAGAAGAGAAACAAGTATTCCCTATTGTGTCTTTTCCAAATTTCTGACCCACAGAATCTATGGGCATAATAAAATGGTTCTTTTACAACACTAAACTTGTAACATTTGTTGTGTATATTTGTAACTGGATACAATTGTAACTGGGATAGCCTTTATGTAATGTTAAGGGAGTCAAATGAGTTTATGTCTGGGAAAACTTCCTAAGCTGTAAACCGCATCACCCATATGTGAAGATGGTCATTTCTCCTGCTGTAACTCAAAGCCTGTAGATATTACTGGTACCTGCTTCGAAATAATTCCCATTTTCAAAAACTATTCCTCCATCCTATAGAAACCTTAGCTCCTTGGAAGAGATTGCCATCAGTCTGTAATAGTATTTTCTGTATAATTATCATATATATACACACATGTACACACACACACACACTCACATTATAAAATTTCATGTTTATCACTGACAAATGAATCTGAATAAAAAATATATTTACTAGAGAAATATTATTACAAGTATAGGTAGTCAGTGAGTAATACACAATTTCAAAAGAAAGATCTTAGGTTAATTTCAGTTCTACTAACATTTTTTCATTAAGATCACCGAACATTTTTATAATTTTATGGAACATTATATCTTTCCCAAGATACATCCTAAATGAAGAGTCTTCCTTTTTTTCTTTGCTTTTCTGACCCCTAAGGCACATAAGGCCTCAGAAACAACTACAATACAAGTTCTTGAATAACTTCAAAATGCCTCTTCAGTTTTTGTTTTTGATTTAATTTTCTTTAATAAGTTGGCCTCATTCTTTCCTCTTTCTAAAGATGAACATTTTCCACATACAGAAACCTGAGTCACAAATATACCCAAGAAGTATGTTTTATAGTATTGCTCATTAGAAGTCCAAAAGTCCCGGGGAAGTTTGTGATGGTGTTGGTGGATGGCTGAGCATGCATAATATGAGTCCAACACACAAGATATTTAAAAAGCTTGGGGAAAGGAAAAACAGTGAATAACAATGCAAATCAGGACTTGCTATTTTACATAATGAAAACTAGTCTTCCTCTCTGCCTTAAATTTTAAATATGACCATTTTTCTTCTTTTAATGCATTTTTACCTACAGTATCACATAAGAAAATTAACAGCATTAGAAAATACCTAAGGGATTCAAAATTTAGTTTTTTATAAAGACTATTTTTGCAAGGACTTACTGCAATCATTTACTCAAATGCCCCCAAGGGGAGGTATTTTTCTCACTCTTCATCAAGTAGATGAGAAAATATTTGAACAGCCAGCTAGTCATTTTCTATCATTTCAAGTGCCTGAAATTTATATCAAGCTCAGAATAGATTAAAAATAATAGTTACAGTAAAAGGACAATTTTTTTCATATGTAGAATTACCATTTTCTTAAAAGTTCCTATACCAGCCCTTGCATTTTAGGTTAATTGGGTTCAGAATGATATGGACATGTCACCTATCATAGAAAGTACATGAAGATGATTTGAAAATAACACATCTTATTGCTAAACCTCTATAATCACACTATTAAACACAGTCTTCCTTTATTCTTTGAGTTTATTTTTCTCTCTGACTGAGCTCTGCCCATCCTGCCAGTGGGTCTGGTCCAAGTGCCTTTTTAACTGCATCTCCTATCTTAGTGCTGACTTATATATAATCATGCATCCTATGTAAAACCCACTCACGACCTCGGACTCATTATTAATACCCCTGTGCTTCTAGTTTAAGCTGAAAGGCCAAGTGTTTAACATAATACGATCAAAGACAGCTCAATTACAATAGTTTTAGGCTGTTTTTCCTATAGGTTGCGAAAGCATACCATTTCTAATTGAATTTGCATGTTAGATCTACGCTGACAATAGATAGGCAGTTACTTTTCTGGGCCCGCCGTAAAACTTGTCACAATTGTCACTTTATTTTTTTATGATGTGCAGTAAAAGGGTTGGTCTAACTAGTGAAATACTCAGGAGAGATGAGTAATGGGACCCAAAAGAGGAAAAGGATACAGAGTTAAGTATTATCTTTAGCTCTTTGGGTAGACATTGATCAGATTCTTACCTAGAGTCTTTCCATCCAAATTTGCAAGAACACATGATTGCCCAAAGCAATAATTTTAGATAGACACAGCATCAAGATTTAAAATAGAAACACCCTGAAGAGGGGTCCCCTTTTTCCCACTTATTTCATTGCTTAAAGTCATTATTGTACCTCTATTCCCATCATTTCACATATGGCATGAAAACCTATTATTAGTGTCCTTCCAAGTCTTCCTTTATGGCCACTATGCTATTGCTTGCATGCATTTTACTCTTATACAAATAATAAAGCCTGTAATATATTGTTATTATTCGTGTTTAGAAAGTGAGATTCCATATCATAATAACTACATACAGTGACAGATACTTACTAGGCTTATTGTGGAGATCACTTTGTAAAGTCTATAAATGTTGAATCACTATGTTGTACACCTCAAATTAATATAATACTGTATGTCAATTATAATTAAGGATAAATTATTAAAACATAAATAAAATTTAAGAAAAGAAAGTGAGATTCTCTCCTGAAGCTTGGTGGAAACACAGAACAGCCCTGTATCTCAAGACTTCATCTTTGTCTCATTACTGCATGACCCTGGAGATATTCTCAGTTTTCATAGGAAATGTTCTCAGATTCTGAATGTGGTTAAGGAGGAGGATGGGGAAGAGGAGGAATGCTCACTTAAGTACTTATGCTCTTTCATTCAAGAGTTAGATACACTGGAAGGCCACATGGACATGTTCAGGTTGTGAAAATCTTGGCACTATGCATTTATAATGTGTGAACATTTCTGTATGTATTCCATAGTTCAATCAAAAGTTTCAAATTTTCAAAAGCCATATTTGGAAAAAAGTCAAAGAGATAAAAGAGGAGACTTTAATTTTTATCAACTGAGGTGTCAGACTTAGCAATTTATAATGATGTATCTTAACAACATGTAAATTGACATGTTGCATGAATTTGTTTAGTGGCAAACTCATTTTACAAAAAAAAATTCATATCAGATCGTGACACAAAATTCGTTATGCATGTTCACACTGACTGATTAAAGGATCACATGATGAAGCAATTGGGAAATTGGGAATCATATATCAGAATAACCTACATTAATGGTTTGGGACAGAAAAAGACCTTGAAGATACAAAGCAGTGAGACCCAAAGTCAGGGAGACTTATTAGAAGGAAAATAAAAAATTTTAAAAAGTAGATAACCTTTTTCAATATAAAATTCAAGGCCCTCAGTATCCTTTATAGTTGTCATGTGTGGAAAAGTGAAAGACAATAGTGGTGAGAAACATGTATCTATACCCACTGACTTATAAGGCAGAATGTAATCTAGATCAGTTGCAGAGAGAAGATATTCGCATGTTAATTACTGGTTTAGTGGACTTGGTAGTAATATGAGTAGATAATCTGTGTCACAATACCTGTAATTTATTGAGCTTCTATACGAAGTGTTGAGCTAAGCATCATCTCATTTAATTTTGCCAATGCTTCTGCAAGACAAGAGATATTATTTTCATATTGTAGAAGAACGTGCATAGGTGAACCAGAGGCATTCCAATGAAGAAAGCACTGGGCAACTGACCCTCGTATTGAAACAAGAAAAAAGAAAGGAAGGAGTAGAAGCCAATCAGAGGCCAGGAACTGAGTCAAGAACTAAGAGAGGAAAGAGGACCTGTCCATGGCAGACCACAGTGGCTCATGGCCCAATAACACTCCAGGCCATGTTGTTGCAAGCACATTCCCCATCGCCCTTCCTGTAGGTCAAGATGAGGAGGAAAAGACCTGAGGTGTAGAACGAAAAAGTTGTAACAACCATATGGCAAAACCGTGGTGTGGGGCCGGCCGAGTGGCACGGTGGTTAAGAGCTGACCTAGGAAGCCAGCAGCCCGGGTTCGGTCCCACATATGAGGGCCCGTGACATGCCCTTAAAAACAAACAAACAAAAAAAAAACCGTGGTCTGAAACACACTTCCTCCTTTTACCATCTTATTTCACTTCTGAAAGAAGTCTCAGGCTCAGCGAACTCACACATGTAAATGGCCTCTGATTTGATAGTATTTTTAACATCACCAGCTACCACAACAAGTGCTGAGGGTGCATTTTTAAATCAGTGTTAAAAATATACTGAAATAGTCTCAGAATCAGTTGACTGTGTTAGCTGTGTTCCCTACTATTTAAATCAGAAAAGTACAGTAAACTGGTTTAAAGAAGATAATCTGAAAAATAATTTTCCTCACAGCTCTTAAATGCCTTTTTCATTTAATAAGCTTTTGTTGCTGTAAGAGGAAGGTTATGACAATGTTTTTGATTATTGTGGGACATTGGGAAATATAATGAAGGCATGTATTAAAAAAATAAATTATATGCCATGCTTTGTAGCTCTCACTTTTGGATATTTAAAATTAAACGAGCATTTCCAAGTTCAATTCTGCATTGGTCAATTAAAAAGTGAAACACTCATTATTTTTCTTTAAGGCCTGATTAAGGTACTTGGCATCCTTTATAGTTGTTATGTACGAGAAAGTAAAAGAAATTAGTGGTGAGAAACGCATGTCTAGACTCACTGACTAGAAAGGCAGAAAGCAAGGTGGATGAGTTACTGGCAGAATATAAGGCAAAGCTATGGACACATGTCAGCCCTCTGCGCTGTGCCTTTGGCAGTTTTGCTCTGACTTGATGTTTTTGAAATTCAGAAGCTAAACATTTTAAAACCTCTACCAGGGGATGAAAATAATATTAACTGGTTTTCAATCCTCTGAGAGATATTTCAGCAGATTATTGATTTTTCATTTAACAAAAGCTAAACCCTAAAATCCCAATAATGCTTTACCTGTGGCTGTATAGACTTTTCAAAATAGCTTTACATAAGGCAGGCCGGTTAGCTCAGTTGGTTAGAGTGCCGTGTTCATAATACCAAGGTTGCCGGTTCAATCCCTACATGGGCCACTGAGATGCGCCCTCCACAACTGGATTGAAAAAACAACTACTTGACTTGGAGCTGATGATGGGTCTTGGAGAAACACACTGTTTCCCAATGGAAAAAAAAAAACAACAAATAACCCAGCTCTGCATAAATTATCTTGTTTAGTTGTTCCAGCATGAGTGTGATGTACACATTGGTCAGCCTAGGTTCACAGAGGAGGGAATTAAAATTCCAAACTGTGTTGCGATTTTTACCAATATCTCCATGACTAACCACTGGTAAACTGGAACTAGAACTAGGGGCAGCATCCTGCAGAATTCAGGACTGTTTTTCTCTATACTTTCATCTTTCTTGAAACAATGTTGGGGGCATTGAAACAATCTGAATTGAGAAAAGTTTAGTACTTGTTTGAAATGTAGAATTCCTCTAACGTAAACAGTCGTTGCGAGATCTTACTGTGGACCAGCCTCTGGCTGAGTGCATGCTTTGCTTTGGAGCCCCCTCACTGTATCTCTAGAAAAGACTCTGATAATTCTCTCTAATTTACAGATGAGGGGGATGTCTGAAGCAATTTATTAAAGGACCAACGTTGACAAGAATGCCGCTGGCTTCAGCCATCTCTGAGGAAACTTTGACCATGAAATATCAATCCCAAATTCACTACTTTACAGGCTAACTTGTCCACGGGTGAGTCTTGGGGGTTCTTATTTGAGGGCACGTGAACTATATTCACTGTCACTGCTTCCTTTGGGAAGGAAGCGCCAAGGTGCTATTTTCAAATGTCTATATTGCAGTTCACCACAGTGAAGGTGGGTACCTCTGCATGGCCAGTTAGGGGCCCTTCATTAGCTTTAAGGGAAACAGAGTCTGACATTTGCATACCCTGAAATCCCTGCACATCCCTGGGTTAATCTCCCGAGGAACATGGTAGATAGAAAGTTAATAATAGAGGTTAACTGGCAAGGACAAATTCTGAAAGTCTAAACAAATTTCTTCGTCTCAGCAGAGCATTGCACACAAACGTAAAACAATACTGATTTATTGTAGTCTTATCACACAGAAGAAGTAGGTAATGCTTGAACATCAATTAGAAGAAAGTGCTATTAGTTAGATTTGCCCAGAGTGATTTCATTCTATCAACCGTGGAACTTATGGAGGGAACATTCCATTTATGTGGTGTTCACTGTGATTAGAAAAGCTCCTGTTCATCAACTCTTCTATGAGGATGGAAGCTCGGATAGAATCTTTAATGTATGGTGGATTTCAGAGCCCCGAATGACAACGGAATCAGTTTAGCCTGCAGTGTTATATGCCACCATTTCCATGCAGGGGAGACATTTCTAAGATGGATACTTGACTAGTAACAAGTTGATATCTTAAATTAATATCTCAAGCAGAATTAATAACTTCACTGGCAACAACTCTCCTTTGTTGTACATTTGGCACACATTTCAGTTTAAGCAAATGCCATTTGAATGTCTCTGATCTCCTGTTTGTTTTCGGATGGCATGACCTTCTTTGACTTTAGAAAAGATCTTTTCCTTTTCTTCCTCCAAATGTCTTTGATCAGTCATAACATACGTCCATTCAAAACATGGCATCAAGTACTGACAAATCTAATGTGTTACAGAGCAATGTCTACCAGTGAGGCTTAAAAATGATTTTTAAAAGTTTATCTCCTGTCCCACCCACCCAACTTAAATATTTCTTTTACCAGCCTGCTTTAATTTTTCAACTGATATTGTTTGGGTTAAAAGTATTATTTTCTCAAAGAATTTGTGAGAATGAATATATGTTACCTGAAGGAGATAACAGAGAGGTTGGCACACAGCAGGGGCCCAATCAATGTGTGCTGAATGAAATGTTTGTTAAATGGCATCACTCTTAAACATGTTAGTTTGGCTTAAATCCTGAGTTTAAGATCATAAAGAGAAATTCTATGAGAACGGGACCCAACACAGAGAACTATCAGTAAATGGGTCAGGAGATAGAACAGGAAGTATGTGAACACTGAGGACTATGGGCACCTACTAAAATTAAGCTTCAGAAATGGAGGAACCTTGGCTGTCATTCTCCTTAAAGATAATCCATACCAGGAACAGTGTGTGGCAACCTCCAAGATGTTTAGTAAATATTTTTGATATAACAGAAGGTAAAATTCATTCACATCAAAGTTTTGCACGTGTGCATGTGGTGGTATTCAGGGTACATACAAGTAATGATTATAGAGATTAAGAAATGGAAAATGGGCCAGAGACTCAGCAGAAAATTGAGGGTCTTTCTGTAAAGAAGAACTAGGAAATTCAGAAATGGGCCAAATAGTCTACAAGTGCAAAAGAAAAATATGGTGAATAGTGAGAGAGGGCGATTAAGATTTTTCTCTTACCCTCTCCTGAGGGCTCAGGTGTTCATCCTATGTGTGGACAGTATTTGCCAGCTACAATGTGGAGTTCATTATAGTTTTGTTCATTATCTCATTTAATCTTAACAATTGTATCTATTATCATCTGCATTTTAGAGATGAGAAAACCAAGGCACTGAAGTTCACATAATTAATAAGGGACAGAGCTAGCTTTCTGAGGTTTGAGGATGTTGAACACAGAGCAAAAGATGACAGATACTGGTATATCTAAATAAGTTTTGGGGACAGTGATTCTCATTCCAGTGCAGTACGGAAGACATACCCTTGAGTTTCACGTGATGTTTTGACTCTTGAGGCATAGAAATACCCTATTTACTTAGCACTAATAATGCAGATAGGCAAAGGCTTTGAAAAGATTATCACTTGTGGAAGCCAAGGTCATGGGGAAAGTTTTAGCTTTCCATATATCAGTACTGTCGCCCTGTTGGTATATAATCTTTTTTGACAATTAAACATTGTAAATGTACCTCCAAAAGTGCTCACTGGGGGTGGCATCCTCTGTGGGATGGCAGGTTAGAGGACAACATGAGGAAAAAGAAGGAAATCTCCCAAACATTCTTAGGAAGCCCCTAAGCACGAGGCTATTTGAATACTTCAATTCTCAAAGATAAAAACTAAAAAGACAAAACTAAAAACTTATACCAGCATGATTATTAGCAACATTGAGAGTTGAGATTTATTTCATCTTATACAGGTGAAGACATCTTCCCAAGGTCAAGCTGATGGCAGAACTAGAATTGCCGTCTGAGAAATAAATATCAGAATAAATAACAATGAGTTGTGTTGGACTGAACAATTATGAATGTTCTTTTCTAAATTTTCTATAATGGTTAATTAACTTTTAATGTAAAATGAGAAAAGAAAATATCAGATATAGGTCTAAATAGAAACATCAGTACTGGCGGCAACCACATCATAACAAGTTACCAGATTTGTTCCCTGATAAAACTAGGATTATCACTCCACAGGAAATCAGTTTGTGAGCAGCTGCTCTCTGTTACCATGGCAATCCAGAGTTTTTTTTTTTTTTTGAAGATGCAGCACCAAATAAAATCTACCAAAACCATGCTGGAAAAAATCTCTTCAATCCCTCAAATCACAATCAACTGACCAATTCTCCAGGGCCTCTACCCTCTGATTAAGCTGAGGATGATGAGAAGAGTGAGGTGGGACACACTTGATTTAGTGAGTTACACAATGGTGGAAATGTGGACCCTTGAATGTTATCTTGGCCCAGTGCTGACCAGCTGTGAGACCTTGGACAATGTACTTGACTTCTCTGAACCTCAGTTTCCTCATCTGTTACCTGCAGGTCAGTTGTCACAAGGACTAAGGGACACATTAGCATGAGAAGTGCTTAGCACTGTACCAGGCCCCCAGTGAATGGTTAATACATATGGCTGGTCCTATTATGGACTTTTATCATTTTTTCCATTCCTTTGACAAACTGATCGCCAACTCTGTGCCAGGAACTGTTGTAAACACTAGGAGGACAGCAGAAAACAAAACAGATAAATATTATGGGGCTTACATGCTTGTAGGGAACACACATATAAGATTTTAAAATAATGTATGTAGAATATTAGATAGTGATAAGTGCTAAAGAGAAGGAAATAAAAGAGGGAGGTATGAAGTGTCAGTATGGCGAGTTGGATTTTAGTTCGCATGGCCAGGGAAGGCCTCACTGAGATGGGACTTTTGAGTGAAGACATGAATGAAGGACGTGACCGAGGAGCCAGACAGGCAGGGACCGGCAGCAGAGCACTTCAGGTGATGCAAACAGCGAAAGCAAAGGTCCGAGTCGGGAGCTTGCCGGCACGTGTACGGATAACAGGGCAGCTGCTCTGTTGAGATGAGATGGAAGGGGGCAGGGAAGAAGTGGAGAGCTCTGTGAGAAACCGGAATTCAGGAATTCAGACCAGAGATGAGCTGAAATGGCCGGGGAAGGGGTGACAGCAGCACTGGGCGTACTCCCGGTACCTCCTGCAGGTGGAGCTGACAGGGGGTGTGAGAGAACAGCACAATGGAGCGGCATTGAAAGACCAAGGCTCTATGCTGGTTGGTGTCAACCTCAAGGCTGGAAATAATGACCTGCTTGTGGTAGGCGCTTCAGAAATATTTAACATTCTCACACTTGGAAGATACCTTAGGGCCTGCTAGTTAAGCCATGTTGTCAGTCCTTGATTTTTTTTTTGTAATCACTATCTGGCTTTAACCAAACTAGGCTCCCACAAATGCCAGAGAAGTCACTACTTCTCAGGGCAATTCATTCTATCCTTAATCAGTGCTTACCTCGAGTGTAAACTATTTCTCAATAACAAATAAATAAAAATATAAGTAGGTCCATTTCATCTTTCCAACTACCAAGGTTTTGTTTTTCCTTTTTGTATTTCTATTCTGAGATTGAACATAGTCTATATCACACCAATTATTGTGATCTACACATAGAGGAAACCTTTCAGGTTTCATCTAAAGCACTGATACAAATGAAAAGGAAGCGCTGAGGAGAGAGGCCTATGGAAATGCCCCCATGGTGGGTTTCTATCACAGCAATGCCAACTCATTTGTCAACATCGATGTAGTCATGATAAATCAACCTGTTAAAAAAATAACTTAAGCTCTCGGGTTTAGCGTCGTCTTTTTAGATCCCTCCGTGCCATGAGAGCCAAGAGGAGGAAGAAGCGAATGCGCAGGCTGAAGCGCAAAAGAAGAAAGATGAGGCAGAGTTCCAAGTAAACCGCTAGCTTGTGCACCTGTGGAAGCCACAGGAGCAGAAATGAGGAAAGCCAGAGTCCAGGGACACTGGAACAAATTGCTGGGCTGCATGCCTGCTGTCTAAGACTTCTCAATGGATCTAGAATATCCATCGCCATCTGTTCCCCGTGACCACCTTTTGAGAGACCCACTTTGCTCATATAAGAACAGTCCTTTGCTCTGGACCTGTGACATTCTGGACAAGTTTTGTTCTTAGTACTGGCTGAATGTAACATGTACAGTAAATCATCTGCTGTTAGCTGAAGAAAAAAAATAAAAATTAACCTAAACTTAACCAATAGTTTCCCGTTTTTGTTTTTGTTTTTTCTGCTAGGAAGATAATAAGATTTTCTAATAGTTTCCAGAAATCCAGATATATTACATATTCCTCATTTCATTAGTTATTCTGTCTGAATTATCTCACTTAGCATAATATGCTCAAGGCCCATCCATGTTGTTGCAAATAACATATGCCCTTATTGGTCATAGCTGAATAACATTCTTGTGTGGGTGTGGGTGTGGGTGTGTGTATACACCTCCTTTATCTATTCAACCATTGATTGGCATTTAGGCTGTTTCCATATCTTGCTTATTGTGAACAATGCTGCAATAAACATGGGAGTGCATATATCTCTTTGATATCCTGTTTTCATTTCCTTTGGGTATATACCCAGAAGTGGAATTGCTGGATCATATGGTAGATCTGTTTTCAATTTTTTGAGGAAACTCTACATTGTTTTCCATAGTGGTTGAAGCAACTTGCATTCTCACAGTGTACAAGGGTTCCCTTTTCTCCACATCCTTTCCAACAATTGTTATTGCTTGCGTTCTTGACTATAGCTATTCTAACAGGTGCGAGGTGATAGCACATAGTGGCTTTAATTTGCACTTCTCTGGTGATTAGTGATGTGAAACACCTTTTCTTGTACCTGTTGGCCATTTGGATATCTTCTTTGGGAAAATGTGTATTCAGTTCTTCTGCCCATTTTTAAAATCAGATTGTTTGATTATTGAGTTGTATGAGTTCTTTATATATTTTGCATATTAAGAACTTACCAATAATGGGCCGGCCAAGTGGCACGATGGTTAAGCACTGGCTTGGGAAACCAGCAGCCCGGGTTCAGGTCCCACATATGAGGGCCAGTGACACTGCCCTCAAAAAAAAAAAAAAAAGAACGTATCAATATTTGGAAGGCAAAAATTTTCTCTCATTTTCTAAGTTGCTTTTTCATTTAGTTAACTGTTTCTTTGGCTGTGCAGAAGCTTTTACATTTGATGTAGTCCCATATGTTGATTTTGCTTTTGTTGTTTGTATTTCTGGTGTCATATGAGAAAATCATTTCCAAGACTATGTCCAGGAGCTTCTTCTCTGTTTTCTCCTAGGAGTTTTATGTTATCAGGTCCTGTGCTTAAGTCTTTGACCCATTTCGAAGTATTTTTTGTAAGCGGTATAAGATAGAGATCCAAAGTCATTGTTCTGCATGTACTTGCTCTCTATTCTGTTCCGTTGGTGTTTGTGTCTATTTTAATGCCAATGCCATATTTATTTTTATTATTATAGCTTGGTAGTATAGTTTGAAATCAGGAAGTGTGATACCTCCAGCTTTGTTCTTCTTCCTCAGGATAACTTCAGCTCTTCAGAGTCTTTTATGGTTTCATATGAATTTTAGGATTGTTGTTTTTTTTTTTCTATTTCTGTGAAGAACGCCATTGGTATTTTGATGGGGATTTTAACAATATTAATTCTTTTAATTCATACATTTGGGATGTCTTTCCACTTGTTTGTGTCTTCTTTTATTGCTTTCAGCAAAGTCTTGTAGTTGTACAGATCTTTCACTTCCTTGGTTAAATTTATTCCTAAGTATTTTATTTTATTTTTTGTGCTATTATGAATGAGATAGTTTCATTTCTTTTTCATTATTAGTGCATAGAAATGCAACTGATCTTTGTATGTTGATTTGGTATCTTGTAATTTTACTGAAATCCTTGTTTATCTCCAGCAATTTTTTTGGTTGAGTCTTTGGGATTTTTCTATATACAGAATCATATTATCTGCAAATAATGACAATTTTACCTTTTGCTTTGCACTTTGGATAACTTTTATTTCTTTGTCTTGCCTACTAGCTCTAGCTAGGTCTTCCAGTACTATATTGAATAAAAGTGGTGAGAGTGGGAACCCTTGTGTTTTTCCTAACCTTAGAGGAAACGTTTTCAATTTTTTCTCCATTGATTATAATGTTAGGTGTGGGTTTGTTGTATATGGCCTTATTATGTTGAAATATGTTCCTTCTATACCCAATCTATTGAGAGTTTTTATCATAAAATAATATTGCATTTTGTCAAATGTTCTTTCTGCATCTATTGAAACGATCATATGATTTTTATCTGTCATTCTATTAATGTGATGTATTACAGTTATTGATTTTTGTATGTTGAACTAGTCTGCATTCCAGTAATGAATTCTACTTGGTCATGATGTATAATCATTTTACTGTGTTATTGAATTTAGTTTGCTAATATTTTGCTGAGAATTTTTGTGTGTATATTCATCATGGATATTGGTCTACAATTTTGTTTTCCGTTAGTGTCTTTTTCTGGCTTTAGTATCAGGGTAATGCTGGCCTCAAGGAATGAATTTGGGAGTGTTCCTTCCTCTTTAATTTTTGAAATATTTTGAGAATAATTGGCATTATATTTTCTTTAAATGTTTGGTAGAATTCACCAGTGAAGCCATCTCGTCCTGGTTTTTTTCCATGTTGGTACATTTTTGATTATTGACTGAATCTCTTCATTAATTATTGGTCTGTTCAATTTTTCTTTTTTTTCCTGATTCAGTTTTTGTAGGTTGTATGCTTGCAGAAACTTATCCATTGCTTCTAGGTTATCCTCTCTTTTTGGTATATAATTGTTCATAATAGTCTCTTATGATTCTATGTATTTGTGCATTATCTGTTGTAATATATCATCTTTTATTTCTTATTTTATTACTTGAGTGTTCTCTCTTTTCCTTTTTAGTCTAAAGTTTTGTTTATTTTGTTCATCTTTTTTTTGGAAACCACCTCTTAGTTTCATTGATCTTTTCTATTATTTTTCTGGTCTCCATTATATTTATTTCCACTCTGATCTTATTTTCTTCTTTCTGCTTACTTTGGGTTTAGCTTGTTCTTCTTTCTCTATTTTTCTAAAATGTAAGGTTAGGCTGTTTGAGTTCTATTTTCTTTTTTACCAAGCTGTCCTCTTATTATTGATTTCTAGTTTTATATTACTGTGGTCAGAAAAGATACTTAGTATGATTGTATCATTTTAAATTTGCTAAAACCTATTTTGGGACCTATCACATGACGTATCCTGGAGAATATTCTGTGTGTACTTGAGAAAAATGTTTATTCTGCTACTGTTAGATGAAGTGCCTGCTAGGTCCATTTAATCTAATGTATGGTTAAATTCAACATTAGCTTGTTGATTTTCTATCTGGATGATCTATCTATTGCTAAGAGGGATATGAAAGTCCTCTATTATTATTATATTGTTGTTTATTTCTCCCTTTAGATCGGTTACTATTTGTTTAACATATTTAGATGCTCCAATGTTTGGTGCATATATAATTCAATCCCCTTGGTGTAGTCAGACCTGTGAATATGATGGAATATGACTTCTATTATTAGGTTACCTCACATGGAAAGAGTGAAGGTATTTTGTAGATGAAAGCATGTGCCTAATAAGTTGATTTTAAATTAATAAATAAGGAGATTACCTGGGTACCTTACTTAACCAGGTAAGCCCTTTTAAGTAGGGTCTATAGGTCAGATACAGAAGTTAGATTAAAAGCAGCACCCATGCTGTTCTCTTGGCCTTGAAGCTGGAAACTACCATGCTGTGGAAAGGGGCATATAGCAGGGAATGGTTGCTGGTCACTAGGAATTAAGGATCTCAGTTCAATGACCACACAGAACTGAACTCTGTCAACAACCAGTTAGCTTAGAAGAGGACTGTGAGTCTCGGATATTATAGCTCTAAGTAGTACATTGATTTCAGCCTGGTGAGACCCTTATCAGAGAACCCAATTAACCTGCTCCATGAGAAACTGTGATATAACAACTTATGTTGTTTCCAGACTTGATGTTTGTGATAAACTGTTATGCAGCAATATAAAACCAATGCACATTCTTAGGCTGATTTAATTATTGGGTTGTCGGAAAAGTCATGATGCATTTTGCAACGAAAAACAGAAAAAAAAAGTCATGACTTTTCCGACAACCCAATAGCATGGAATGTAGCATGGGAATTGTGTTTATTAAAGGTTACCATGTTAGCCTAGTGTGCAGCCAAGGTAAAGATCACTGGCTTAGACATTGTTTTTCATATTTCCTTTTGAATCATGGAGAAGAGTTGTTTTCTCACATCATCTCCTATACAACTTGAATTTTTAAAGACCTCTATCTGATGGTACAATTGCTTTCATTGTGGCTAATCATTCCAAACAGTAACTTCAACATTTTATGATAGAGTGATACTTTAGGGCATCAGAGTTTTTTAAAGAAAACATGTAATAGGTACATACATGTGTCAGCAATTCTTTTTCGGTATTGAGAGAAAGAATGTCAAAAGAGATCTTAGCTAATTCACCCAGATGGCTTTCCATAAGCATTTTCTTCATGCTTATATAGTAGAAAATTTTTTCATAGGATTCTTTTACACACAGAATGGCAGCATCAATGCTAGCTGCTTATGAAACACCTTTTAAAAATTTGTTTTCCAGCATTCAAGTAAACTAAGTGGAAATAGATTTTTTGCATTAAAGTGTGAAACTCTATAGGACACGATTGATCTTAAATTTCAAATGTGTTCCTTCAATAGTCCCCATAGAGATTCCGTATCAGAATGTCTTATTTCTCGATGACCATCATAGTTCCTAAAATTATGTCTTTGGTTAGGCTATAATATCACTTCTCCAAATAACATAGAACAGTGGTTCTCGAAGTCTGTTCCCTGGGATGAGCATCACCTAACAACTTGTTGGAAATGCAAATTCTGCAGCTCTGTCCTAGCCCCCCTGAATCAGATACTGAAGAGGCAGAGGCCATGTGTTATATTAGAATCACCTCCAGGTGATTCTCATGTATGTATAAGCTTCAGAAAAAAATCACATAGAACATAAACTTTGACTTATATATTTACACTCTTGCCCCAGAGATCTTTTTGCCTTGATTAGGCTATAAATAAAATTTTGAAAAGTAGTCTATCTATTGATGTGCCTAAGACAGGATTAAAACAGACTTGTAAAGAAAACCTTTAAAGGAGCCAGGACTACAAGACCATTGCATAATGCCTTTCATTTTCTTTGACTTCCATTATTTTCTTTGCTGCTTATTCATTTTACAAGTAAATAGCCAAGGTCACACACCATGCACTTTCTTTATCTCAACCTATAATAATGCTGACCTTGATATAAATATCTGCATGGAATTCTTAAGGAAGTCTACAAAGGTAAGAAAGAAGACAGATTCCCGACAGCCTGATCCCTTCTGGTAGTTTATTCTCTTTCTGTCAACAACAACACTCCTAATTTCATATTCCAAATTTGTTATCCTTCCTTATTTCTGTAAGAAATTTCAAAGGAAGCTTAATGCTTAAATCTGGTGAGTAATTTCCCATCTTCATGCTACTCACATTTCTTTATTTTTTCTTTTGTTTAATGGATCTCACATCACCTCATTTCTCTTTGTGATTTTCCTTACAATTGAACTCCTGTTACTTTTCATGACAAGAAGTCTCCCTTATTTTCTGAGGATTCCCTCTTATAGACAGTCCACTGAATGCATGTGTAAAATCATTAAATGTCCCTACCTCAGCCCAATTTCCTTAGAAAACATAACATGTAACAATGATTAATATTAACATTGTCCTGGTGGGGATTAGGAGAGCATATAAAATTCCAGGGGAGGAATAATTTTTAAAAGAGAAGTGAAGCAAGAAAGAAAGCAAATACAATACAGAACATTATCAAACTGGCCACAGCTTAATAAGAAAATGTAGGTATTTGATCAGTCACATGAACCACTCCCTAAGAGGCTGTATGGAGCCATTACACCTCAGAAAATATGTGGGAAAAAGAAAAGGAGTGGCATCTCTAACAAAATCTTCATCTGTATTGTATCACACTAGTTCAAGCTTGCCACAGAGAACATTAACTCCCTAAGCCTCCAGGGTGTGTTACTGAGCTTCTCCAGGAAACCACTAGGACAAATTCCCCCATTCATAATTGCAAGACATCATCTAAACCTAGAAGGGGTGAAGGTAGCAATAGCGTCTGTGGGCTGAAGGACTGGGGTGTCCAAGCTGTGGTGGCTTCTGCTCTACGTCATGTGGAAGCCTTTCATCACCCCAAGAGGCTGAAACAGATAGCAGTGTGAGGAGATGTGTCCATGCCAGTGGTGGATGAGGCTCTTCACTAGTAGGTGGTCAAGTCCTTAGGTGGTGGGGGTTAGGGGTAGCTTATAGTGCCAAGAGAATCTGAGGAGGTGCCTACACTGGGTCAATCAATTGAACCTCTCTAGTATGTATCCTGAGAATGGAGGTGAAAATCCAATCTTTGGCAGTTGTTATCTCCTCAAAAATTACAAAGTCTTTTATCACCGTTGCTATACCTGCTTGAAGCTACAATAGATATTCATCTTCTTCACCAGCATTCTAGATTTATATCCCTTCTGCAAGTACTTAGTCTCATTTAGGTTGCTTGCCTGGCTGGGTAAACCAGAAATACATCCCTGGGGACATAATCCTTAGTGGACTTGTGCTTGCTGAGCTGCTAAAATTGTCCATTTAAGCTCCTGGTGTGAGATATAGTCCTCTCTGTTCTCACTGTGCAGTAGCATTCCAGCTCTTCATAATTAACCTCATAGAGTGTTTCCCCTCTGGAAACTATGGCCTCCAATCAATCAGATCCTCACATTGAAGGGTAGGAATCAGAAATGACACAACTGGATTAGTTAGAAGGATGATACAATGGGCCTATTTTATACCCCATTTCTATTTCCATACCAATGTGTTCTACCTATTAGGGATACAACACCTTATAATGACATGTATGTTCAGGGCATATACTGCCCTTCATAGTTCTGCTGTCTATCTGTCTGGTGTTTCAGAAGCTTGCCAGTTTTGAGTGGTGTGTAGCACAAAAGAAGGCTCTGACTAGGTTCAAAGTAGATACAACCTATCCTGCCATTTTGGAGTTATGACTTAGCATATTCATTTGTGGTGGAGGTCTCAGCATTTTAAAGATACTTTGTAGAGTATCTGGCAGGCCTTGATATAGACAGTCACAGAGCAGACCCCTTATTATTGAGAAAAGCCATGCTCTATACCTGTGATACGGTGCCAACAAGTTACCCATAGCTACTTAAATTTAAATAAATAAAAAGTAAATAAAATAAAAAATTCAACTCCTCAGTCTCATCACCCACATTTTAAATATTCAGTAGCCACATGTGACTAGTGGCTGTCATGTTGAATGGTGCAGATATAATGTTTCAGATATGATCATTACAGAGAGTTCTATGCTCTACCCTGCTCTACACAACAAAAAACTCTTCTCCTTTAAGATCCTAATAAAGACTGAAAAACTAACTGTCCCAGAGCCAGTTCGTATTTGAATGGAACTAACTGAAAGGTATCCCCTGCTCTTTATATTGAATCACCTGAGTGCATTTAAAGGTATAGAATGTGAATCAGAACCTAGAAAGCTCCATTTCACAAAGCTGGGTACTGGGAGAAGGACAGTCAGTATTCACAATTCAATTGAACATACTGTTGAATCCCTCCAAGACTGTTACAAATGAAGTTTCTAATGAGGTGACAAAGCATAGTTTATATCAATGCTATGTTTTCAAATTTATTTTCAAAGCTGTGCGAAGTAGTCTCTTGTAATTATTTTTACTTCTTTGTATCAATAGTTATTTTCAATTCACATATAATTTGCCCTTTCTCTTTTTCTAATGAAAAAAATCATTAGATTTTTTCCCCCCCATATCACTAAATTTTTACAAAGAACCAAAGTTTGGATTTATTAACTTCATCTTCTGTCTCTCTGTTGTCATTAATTTTTGCTTTCATATTAGTTTCTTACTTGTGCTTTCGTGTGATTTACTTTGTTATCCCTTATCCAGCTTGCTCATTTGGCAACTATTTTTATTCTTTTATTTTTATTAATGTGTTTAGAACTTTGAAACTTCCTCAGATCAATGCTTTAAATGTACCCCATTTTAGGCTCAAATGTACCCCATTTTTAGGCTCAAATGTAATATAATATTGTATAAGCTTCAGGTATACAACTGGCTGACTAGATACACATATATTGTAAAATGTTTACCACCACAGAGTTAGCTAACACTTCCATCACCTCAAATAATTACCATTTCTCTCTTTTTATTTCTTGAGGGCAGTGTCACTGGCCCTCATATGTGGGATCCGAACTGGGGCTGCTGGCATCCCAAGCCAGCGCTTAACCAATGCGCCACTCAGCCGGCCCACCATTTCTCTTTTGTGTTGAGAAAATTTAAGATCTACTCTCTTAGCAACTTCCAAATATATAATACAGTATTTGTTAACTATAGTCACCATGCTGATCCCCAGAACTTATTCCTCTTATAACTGCAAGTTTGTACACTTTGCCCAACATCTCCCCATTTTGCCCACTCCCCAGCCACCACTCGACACTCTGTTTCCTCAAATGGCTGTTTTAGATTCCACATAATAAGTGAGATCATACAGTACTTGTCCTTCTGTGTCTGACTTACTTCATTTACCACAATGCCCTCAAAATCCATCCATGTTGCTACAAACAGCAGGATTTCCTCCTTCCTCATGGCTGAACAATGTTCCATTTTGCATATACATCTCTCTCTCTCTCTCTCTCTCTCTCTCTCTCTCTCTCATTATATATATATATATATATATATATACACACACACACACACACATCACATTTTCTTTATCCATTCACATGTAGATGGACATATAAGTTATTCACGCTTTGGCTATTGTGAGTAATGCTTCAATGAAAATAGGATTGAGTGCAGATATCTCTTCAAGGTAATGATTTCATTTCCTTTGGATATATACCCACAAGTGGAATTGCTGAATCATGATAGCTTTATTTTTAACTTTTTGATGAACCTCCGTACTGTTTTTCATAGTGGGGGTACCAATTTTCATTGCTACCAACAGTACAGCAGTGGTTCCCTTTTATCCAAATCTTCACCAGCACATATTATCTCTTGTCTTTTGGATGGTAGCCATTTTTAACAGGTATGAGGTAATATTTCACTGTGGTTTTGATTTTCAATTCCCTGATGATTAACAATCTTAAGTATCTTTTCATGTACCTGTTCACCATTTGAATATCTTCTTTGGAAAAACATCTACTGAGTTCCTCTGCCCATTTTTCAATTAGATTGTTTTTTGTGTTTTGTTGTTGTTGTTGTTATTGGTTTTTTTGTTGTTGTTGTTCCTTTTGCTATTGAATTGTATGAGTTCTTTATATATTACGGATATGAACCCCTTATCAGATATATGATTTGCAAATATTTTTCTCCGATTCTGTACTGTCTTTACATTCTGTTGATTGTTTCTTTTGCTGGTGATTTTTTTGGATATGACACTAAAAGTACAAGGAACAAAAAGCAAAATTTAATAAGTAGAACAGCTTCATATTTTTGATATGAAAATATCATTATGGATGATTTTATCTCTAATTTGTTTCTAGAAATTCTTCAATTTCTGTTTGTATGTTCCCTTTAATCTGAGTTGTTTAATATTATAGAAGTGTTTTTCCAAGTGAGGTAAAACTTTCCTGTTTCATTTCATTTAGTTTTGCTTTATGGTTTCTATTTTGATTTGCTTATTGGCATTGTAATCAAAAAATATTGTCTTAATAGTTTTACTTTATATAGAATTCACTGATTCTTTTTTGTACTGTATTTGGTATTCCATTTTTGTGAATGTACTATGTGCACTTGAGAAAAAGGTCTAGTGTCTATTATTAGGGTGGGAAGATCAATATAAACCAATATATCTACCTTACTAATTATGGTGTTTTTGTCTTTACATGTTTACTTTTTCCTCTACTTGATCTTTGTTAAAATCTTTGTTAAAATTGTATTTCTAGCCATGTCTCCTTGCATCTCCTGTACATCTGTTTTATATGTGATTACTCTGTTATTTAATGAATAGATATTCATAATTCATATATTTATTATAAAATATAACTTTTAGCATTATAATGTCCCCTTCTTTATTTCATATATATAAACTTGGATTCTGCTGTGTCTGTTACAAAGATAACTTTGGCTTTCATATTGTCTCCTAGTAAATCTTGGTCCATCTCTTTATTTTTAATCTTTTTGGATCACTGCATTTTAGGTGTGGCTCTTCTTTTGTCTCTTGGATTTTTCTTTAGGAACTAATTTGAAAATATTCTTCTTTTTCAGCAATTTAAGTTCATTGGCATTTATTGATATGATGGATATGGGTGGTCTCAATTCTTTCATATCTTTTGTTTTAATTACTGTGTTTTGTGTTATGTACTGTTTCTTTCTCTATTTGGTGCTTCTTATAGACTCATTTCAAACAAAATAGCTTTTGGTATTTAGAAAGGTGTCTATTTCTTTTGATATAAAAAAGAATTTTTATTAATAAAGAGTAGATACCATTCTATTATTACATTTTAAGATGTCTTTAATCCCTTTTTTCTTTTTCTTTTTTTTTTTTTTTTTAAGAGGGCAGTGTCACTGGCCCTCATACGTGGTATCCAAACCGGGGCCACTGGCATCCCAAACCAGCTCTTAACTACCGCACCAGTCGACTGGCCCTAATCCCTTTTTTCTTGTTAAATACTTACTAACCAATATTTCAGTTTTAAACCTTTTGACTCCTGTATTTAACCTATAGAACAATAAATGATCTTATTCTGCTTTTTCTTTCTCTATCCCTTCTACTCCCATGTTTCAGTTGAATTTTTTTCTGTATTTAAGAACATCTTTCTACCCAGATATATACCTTTGTTTTTGTCTCAGATCTATAATTAAATATATGGAATTCTCACTGCATGTCCCTTTGCAAAAGTTTCATCTGTCATCTCTTGGTTGGATGAATTTTCTCCTCTAGTAGATTCTGCAAAAAGCACTTATGGGTATACATTCCCTGTGTTCCTGTACATTCAAAATTATTTTTTACAGGCTCTTCACTAAACAGAAAGTTTGACACTATGTAAAATTCTTGGTTTGTACTTTGTTTTCTTAAGTTTTTTAAAATGCCATTTCACTATTGCCTTCATTTTTATGTTGCCGGTGAGAATTTTGATACTAGGCTAATTGTCTTTTTTTGAAACTTCTTTTTCTTGCCTGGAGGACCAGAAGATTTTTTTTCTTTTATCTTTAAACTTGAATAGTTGTATTAGGGTATTTCTCAGACTTGATCATTATAGTTCAATTTTACCTACTACACCATACTCAGAATGATTGGGGGAGGGGAGATGAGGGAATGGGATTGTTATCTTAAATAGTTATATTCCATTGTATTACATTTTTTCCCATGATGCAATTATATTATAATATGTTAGATCTCTTCTTCCTGTATTCCATTTCTATCACTTTCTGTCTGATACTTTTTTATTTCCTTCTTCCTTCTAATTTATTTTGTTGGGTTTTCCTTGGTTCATTTTAATAAGTTATTAAATTTTCACTTAAATCTATTATTCTTTGAGTAATGTGTAATTTAATTTTCCTACCTAATGTAATTTTATCTTCTACTTCTATATCTTTCTTTATTTTAGTTCAAACAACTCTTATTTTATTTTCTTTTTCTGTAACTAGATTTTGTATTTCTGATTAAAGATCTAATGCTTGCATAAAAATCTTTAATTTAGTATATAGGGCTAGGCTACAGTTTCCTTGGACTTCCTGAGTTTCTATTTTGGGTGACTGGGGTTGTTATCAGTGGAAATGCTTTGAATTTTCTATTTTCTTACTGTATTTTTGTTATGTGACTTTATTTTTCTCTTTCTATTCATTTCATGCATAAGATTAATAATTTTAGACTGTCCTTTTTTATAGTTTTTAGTGTTCATGGATGATGTTATCGGTTAACATGTCTTATTTCCCTTTTGTTTTTCTGCAGGATTTTTAATTTTCTGCTCTTATTACCTACTTTCTCTTCACTACCACATCTGCAAAATATAGCACTCTTTCTCTATATACCTAATTCTCCTCCTGAAGCAATGTTTTTCTGAAGCTTGCACTTCTGATCCCACTTGATTTCAAACCCCTTTCCTGTAGCCTGTTCTGTAAAGCACCAAATCTCCATCTGTGTTTAGTATTTTTTTGATTGGTGTTAAATTTTCTCTTTTGGGGATGATTTTCCCTTTCTTTCTTTCTTTCTTTCTTTCTTTCTTTCTTTCTTTCTTTCTTTCTTTCATTTTGTATTTCCTTTTTTTGTGTTTTTTGGGTGTTTTTTTTTTGCTGTTTTCTTTCTTTTTCTTTTCTTTCTTCTTCTTTTTCTTTTTTCTACATTTTTTTGAGGGAGGGATAATTTTATCTATGCTTTATCTAAGTCCTGTGTATCCTTCTACAATTTTCCCATGGATTTCCTTAAATATCCCATCCCTAAACTCCACACCATATACTTGCAGAGACTAGAAATGGAAGCTCTGTTGGAATTTGTTTTATTATTATACCTGGAGGTAATTTGTAGTGCATCATATTTGCTGTCCTCTAATAATGCTAAAAGTATGTATTACATGTAGTTTTATTTGTTCTCTTTGATGATGTTATGCATATACTTTTAGTTTTCCTTGGTTTTGTTTTGTGTGAAGGATGTATGGGAAGAATCAGTATCATTTGGATCACTGTGGACCTATACCACATCTGAATATTTTTCTATTGACATACAAATCCTGAATTCAAATTCAAACTCTCTACTTATACTCGAAACCTATTCCTTAAACCATATTCACCATCTCCATAAATGGATTTCTATTCTTCAAGTTATTCAGGCCAAAAAGATACAGAAAAATCTTTAACTACTCTTTTTTCTCAAAACCAGCCCATAAAAATCAAACCTATAAAATATGTACCAAATCCAACCACATTTTTCTGCCAAATCCACTATTACCACCCAAATCCAAGCCACCATCATTTCTTATCCAAAGATCATCAATAGCTTATAACTCACATTTTCTGATTTTGCTCCCCTCAAGTATGGTTACCAAATAGTACAAAAATAGAGCATTATTAAAGGTTTATTAAACCATGATAGAATAAGAATAAAATACAAATCCATTCCTTACCAATAATAAAATAAAAATCCATTCCTTACCAATATCCCTTAATGTTTTTACCACACCTTTACTTGCCCACACAGGTCTTAGTGCTATACACACAATGGAATATTGTGCAGCCTTTTAAAAGGAGGAAATTCTGTATTATGTGGCAACATGATGGACCTTGAGGACATTATGCTAAGTGAAATAAGCCTGACACAGAAAGACACTATTGCATGATTCTGATTATATAAGTTATCTAAAATAATCAAATTCAAAAAATTAAAGATACAAATGGTGGTTACCAGAGGTTGAGGGAGGGGAAATGGGGAATTATTTAATCAACAGGCAAAAAGTTAAAGTTCGATAAATTAGCCCTACAGATCCGCTGTACAATGCTGTACCTATAGTCAAACAATAATGTATTGTACACTTAAATTTGTTAAGAGGACAGATCTCATATTAAGTGTTCTTACCACAATAAAATAAAAATTAATAAAACATAAAAATAGAGAAAAGATACATATTACTAATATCGAGAATGAAACAGGAGGAATCATTATAGACACTGCAATACCAAAAAGATAATAATAGAATACTATGAACAATTCTACACCCATATATTTGATAATTCAGATGAAAGAGACCAATTACTCAAAATATACAAACTAGTATACCACACTGAATCTGAAACAGATAATCTGAATAGCCCCGTAACTATTAAAGGAATTCAATTTTTAATTTTTTTTTTTGAGGGCAGTGTCACTGGCCCTCATATGTGGGACCCGAACCAGGGCCACTGGCCTCCCAAGCCAGCTCTTAACCACCGCGCCACTTGGCCGGCCCCAATTTTTAATTTTCAAAACTCCAGATCTAGAAGGTTTCACTGGAAAATGCAACCAAATGTTTAAAGAAGAATTAATACCAATTACACCCTATCTCTACTAGAAAAAAAAAGGTTGATTAACACTTTAAACTAATTTTAAGCCAGGTTTACCCTAATATCAAAACCAGATGAATAAAGTACAAAAAAGGAAAAATATAGACCAGCATCCATCATGAATACAGATGAAAAATATTATTGGGAGGTCGGAAAAGTCATGACCCATTTTGGTAATGAAAAACATAGAAAAAATATGTCATGACATTTCCAACAACCCAATATTAACAAAATATTAGCAAATAGAATTTGGCAATATATCAAAAAGAATTATACAGCATTCCAGGAATGCAAAGATACATAAATATTCAAAAAACCCATGGTCAATAGAAACCACCATATTAATAGGGAAAAGAAGAAAAATCACATGATTTTGTGATGCAGACAAATGTAATAAAATTCAACACCCATTCACATTAAAAATCTTTAGAAAGCTAGAACTAGAGGGAAACTTCCTCAACTTGATAAAGAGCATCTACAAAATGAATTGCAACTAACATGCTGATTGATTTCAGTTAACATAGGAGATAATCAGGACAATCATAAACAGGTTGAGAATGCTTTTCTCAGAACTGTGATTCTACAAAATACAGAATTTTTATGGGAAAGAGACTCTTGGGAGATTACTCCATCTGATTCATTTTCACAGGCTATCCTGAGTAATGCAATTCAAAAATTTCAAAATTAATATAGATGAGGGAAGCATTTTTCTTGGTCTGTTGAGATCTTGCTTCTTGTTGTATCCTCTGTTTGACTCAAACACATAAAAATTCAAAGAATTAATACTGATGAGCAAAATTATCTCCAGTGTCACTTCCCAATCTCTTAAAAGTGTTTCCCAGGATCAACTTCCATAAGATTTACAAATGATAAGAGACTCAGTGCTATTGTCATAACACACTTAACTGTTCTGTGTTTATAAAGCAATGCTACAACGAAATTCATGTTTTTAGTAGCCAAAATATCAGTGAACCTGTTGTAAAAATGTGTGTGAATTTTTTTAAAAAGTCTTCAAATTGCAGAGAAATTACATTTACACATTTTTTCGATGCTTAATTTCTATCAAAAAGAACACAGTGTTCAATCTGAGCTGAACTTTCTAATATCACTACTGAGATTCATTTCTTGGGGAAAAAGCTGAAAACTATTTTTCTCCAAAGTTCCAACCCTGAGGGAAAATCAACTCACAAAGACAATAACAATAATGTTGGGAAAGTTTTTCATCTGGGAGAACCAGTGGGGGAGAAAACCACCCTTCTGACTATTGGCAGATTGGGTTAAGCAGTGGACCATGATACAGAATAATAACCTTCTACTGTGCACTAAGCATGTGGCTCAGGAATTGTCATGTACTGGAAATTCCCAGTGAGTGTATGAGATGTCAGAGAAAAAGTTAACGAGCAGCAAATTTCCTAAATGGGTATGTGTCTGTTGAACAGTATAGAAATGCCAATCCATTTGGTACAAGATTGTAACCAGCCTTTATCTCCATTCTGTGTGATACTGTCCACAGAGAAACACTCTTGGTACACTGAATGCCCTTGCAGAAAACAAGCTTTCAAAGATTTCTGTCATGGCATCTACATTGTTCTGGATGGGAAATGGGAGTGTTTGTGCTCTCAACTCATCTTGGGTTTGGGCCTCTTAGTTGATACTGCTAGTGCCCTATCACTCTACCCTTGGCACTCACCTCAACATACCAAAGGCTGCTTACTGCGAACATCTGTTAGTCTCTTCAGGAGGGCTTTGTTTGGAACTAGCTCAGTATCAGTAGTGTGCAAACCAGTGTGCCCAAGAAAGTTATTAACCCCTTGAAGAAACTCTAAGTCAACAATTGGCAGGCCAGAGGTCCCTAGTGGGACTGAGCTGTAATTGCTGGCAGTAGTTACTACCATATTAACAAACCATTAGTGGCTTCCTCCCTTCCTTGTCTCACCTCCAATCCCCTAAAATGTTTCCCTGGATCAACTTCCAAATAAAATACTTGTCTCAAGTTCTGCTCCTTGGTAACACCAAGCCAACACAGGTTTACACTGAGGATTTTTTTTAAACTTTATTGGGGAACAGTGAGTTTTCCCAAGACCCATCAGCTCCAAGTCAAGCTGTTGTCTTCCATTTAGTTGTGGAGAGCGTAGACCACTGGCCCATGTGGGAATCAAACTGGCAACCTTGGTGTTAAGAGCCTGCGCTCTAACCACCTGAGCTAACTGGCTGCCCCCAGGAATTTTTAAACCCCATAAATGAAAAAGAACATAACTCTAGGCTATCAGGTCCAGAGTAAATTATGTACACCCTATTTATACATTAAAATAGTTTTTCAATGAACATGAGTTATAGCTTTGGAGGAGAAAAGATTTCACAAAATGAGCATGTAGTTTAAGAGACATTGGAAGGGAGGAAGTTCTGCCTGCTTTGGCCTGTTGCTAATATGGAGCTCACATCTTGTCAGATGTTTTAGATATTTATTATGTAGGTGAGCCCAGGTATTTCAAAGCACCACTTACAGGAACCATTTTCTTGGCCCTTGCCTCTTTACTCCCTGAATAACTACTCTACCTAATTCATCAATATATACTTAGAAAAAAATCAGGATCTTTACCAACCTACATTTCTTAAGCCTTTGATGACTTTTTCTGAGATATTGGAAGCAACATATTCCGGAAAATGAAATGTCCCAAGAACAAAGAACGAAATACAGATTTGTATTAGAGAATCTGGGAGGGCAACATTCCCTATATTTAAATTCATCAGGTTTTCCTAACTACCCCTTCACTCATCACCATTGCCACTCATGTCTTCCAGGTTTGGGTTGGTGCTTTGAGAACAAAATTCTGTAGGTGGTTTTCCCATTGTTATGCATTTTATCATCCTCAGAGATATGTCTCCAGCACCCCCTGGTTGGCAAGCAGTTGCAGGCAAAATTGTGAAAAAGAATAAATTTGTACTGTAATTCATCACCTCTCTTTCCATGTCTTTGACAGTTCATGATCCTCTCATTCAAGTACAGTATTTTTCCCCTAGTTTACCCATATTTAGACCCATACTCAGAAAATATCCTGACTTCAATTACTTAAAAATTAGCTGCACTAGGTCTCTAAAGACTGACTTCTTTCTAATTTTGGAATGGAAAGCTTTATATATCATTAAAGATATTTTGGACACAATTAAGTAGGCAAGTAATGACTGTAGGAATTAGGAATCTTCCACTTAGAAAATACTGAGACACAATTGCCTCTTTTTCATCCCTAGAGTTTCCTACAATCATTTCTGAGTAAAATTTATATTCTATTACAGCTTGTTAGAAAAAACCATCTTTCAATCATTGTTGAAAGAATCTAGCTACTTGGTAAACAGTATGTATTAACTGAACCATTAGGAATAGAGTGAGGCCAAATGTTCTACTGTAACTTTAAAATCTGCCACCATTGATGGCGTAATTCCAATCCAAGTCTGAAGGCTTGAGAACCAGGGTAGTCAAGGGAGTAAATCCCAGCCCAAGGGCAGGAGAAGATGGATGATCCTGCTCAAGCTGGCACACAGGAAGTAAAAAGGGTGAATTCTTCCTTCCCGTCTTTTGTTCCATTCAGGTGCTCAATGGATTTAATGATGCCCACCCCCATTGGGGATGGCAATTCACTTTACTGAGTCCACTGTTTCAAATACTAATCTCATCCAGAAACACCTTCAAGGACACACCCAGAAATAACGTTTAATCTGGGCACCCTTGTGGTATAGTCAAGTTGACACATAAGATTAATCATCACAAATTCAACCCTTGTCAATTTGGCACCCATATACAGCTCATTTGAACATACCTAATGTCCAAATAAAGACAATAACAAGACCATAATTCCACTTAATATGATATAACTGTTTTGCATGCAACTGAAAACACACTAACTCCTTCCCAAAATGAGGAGGTAAAGTCCTTGAGTAATGTTTACACTTCTCCTTGATATCCTGTAATTTAAATAGGATGATGTAAAATTAGCAATATTTAAATGCTATGATATAAACTCAATATAACTTATCTTACATGATAAGGGAATGAGAGAGGAAAGAAGACAAAGATATATATATAGTAGGGTGACAAAAAAGTATACACATGACTTGTATTCATCTTTTGTCATCAGTATATATAGAGTATTCTAATTTTAATACAGATTTTTCCTTTCTTAGAATGTGTATACATTTTTTGGCACCTTCTCTCTCTCTCTGTGTATGTGTGTGTGTATGTATGTGTATATATATGATAGATATAAATATATCTTCACACACACACACATACACACACACATATTCATAGCAAAATAAGGATGAAAGACATGATAATTACCGTCATTGTTTCTGTAACTGATCACATTGTTGAAGCTGGTATTCATAACTACCTTCTTCCACTACCCCTATGTATTCCCTTTTCCCTCAGCAAACACCTCAGCTGATCATGGTTCTTTACCTGGTGGGTAACCTACACATGATTTCTGAAGGCTTTTGGCCATTAGTAGCCCTGCCGCATATGGGTTCTTGTAATATTCCATTGATTATAATCATACCGCATGGTAATGCTAAGAGAAACCCTAAGGAGTCTCCTGTATTCTAGGCATGTTCTTCCTTCCCTCCATTGTGGAGTAGGAGTCCAATTTCCCCTTGATAGTCAGAATCAGTCACCCCAGCCAGCACCATAACTCCCTTCTTTGCCTCTTGATTCAGAGGTCTGAGGAGCCCAAATTGGCCAGGTGGCAGTCTTAACTTCCAGTTCAATAGAATCATTGTTGTGTCTCCTGGTGGAAGCATTCCTCCCTCTGGAACTAAGACCTCTATGCCAGTAGAGTGTAAAGTCATGGGAACAGTAAGCAACAATGTTGTTAGTGGGTCATTAGGAATAATAGAGAGTGGAGCCACTCCCTTTGCCACCTCCTTGATTCCTGGACCCATGAATCCTGGCTATTGGAGAAACAGCACCATTTACTGGACATGGGTTTAGAGCATACAAAGCCTTCTAGAGAACCTTGCCCCCAGAGCTGCAAAGTATTGCCACTTTGCTGGCACTGTAACAGAGCCTTCAAAAGGGCATTCTGCTGTTCCACGAAGGTGGATGCATGAGCATAGTAGAGAACATGGTAATATCAGTGAATTCCATGAGCATGAACCCACCACCACACTTTTTTTTTAATTTTATTGGGGAACAATGTGCTTTTTCAGGCAACAATGTGTTTTTTCCAGGACCCATCAGCTCCAAGTCAAGTCATTGTCCTTCAATCTTAGTTGTGGAGGGTGCAGCTCAGCTCCAAGTCCAGTCACCGTTTTCAATTTAGTTGTGTGTGGGGGGGGGGGATGAGGGCAGCCCACCATCCCATGCATCACCACACTTTTGCAATGAAGTGAATTCACTGATCAGAAGCAATTGTATGTGGAATACCGTGAGAGTGGATAAGGCATTCTGTGAGTCCACAGATAGTTTTGGCAGAAGCACTGCATGCACAGAAGATACACTTTTACCCAGAGACAGTGTCTTTTCTATAAGAACAAAATGCTGTCCTTCTATAATGGAAGTGGTCCAATGTAATCAACCTGCCACCAGGTAGCTGGCTGATCACCCTGGAGAATGGTGCCACATCTGGGACTCAGTGTTGGTCTCTGCTGCTGGCAGATTAGGAACTCATCAATAGCTACAGCCAGGCTGGACTTGGTACGTGGAAGTCCATGTTGCTGAGCTCATGCATCACCTCCAACCTGCCACCATGGCCACTTTGTTCATCAGCCCACTTGGAGATGACAGGGGTGGCTGGAGAAAGAGGCTGGCTGGTATCCATAGAACACTTAATCCTATCAACTTGATTATTGAAATCCTCTGCTGAGGTCATCCTTTGGTGAGCATTCACATGGGACACATATATCTCCATGTATTTTGCCCATTCCATGAGGTCCACATACCTCTCCAAATTTCTTTGTCACCAATTTTCCAATCATGTTTCTTCCATGTCTCTGACCACCTAACCAAGACATTGGACACAATCCATTAACGAGCAGAGCAGTTTGTCAAATAAGATTTCTTTCAATGTTGTTTTGTTATAACATTGATGAGGGGAAAAAAGATTCCTGGCCAAGGTCACTCACTGTGTGGACTTTGCACATTGTCTCCATGTCTGTGTGGTGCTCTGGTTTCCTCCCACATCCCAAAGATGTGCATGTGAGGCTAATGGTGTCTCAAGTGTCCAGTCTCAGTGTGTGTGTGTGTGTGTGTGTGTGTGTCTGCGTGTGTGTGTCTAGGTGTATGTACCCTGTGTCCTGTGCAGGGTGGGTGCACGCCCAGCACCCTGACCTGCTGGGAGAGGCTCTGGCCACCTGTGACCTTGAACTGGAATAAACAAGTTGAAAAATAATGATCTTACTTGTTTTTAGTATCAATCTTTCTTAAATGCATGTGTAGCTCACCTTTATTTCAATGTGTAATACTAGAAGTGGTTTAAGTCTTTATTTAGAAGTTTGGTGATGTTTTTGTAACCAGAAATATGCCATTGAAATTTAACTCTTGTTTATATCAATTACCCTATAGTAAGATTAGTTTCATTACACGTCATTTTGTTTAGTCAAAGTTTCCAAGAACTTATTGATGATGTTAAGTGAGGACTTGCTGTATGAAATTTCACAACTGTTCATTTGTTTTTCCAAGCAAAGTGAACAACCGGAATAGAAAGCCCATAAGGAGATACACAAACACAGCTAATTGGTCTTTGATGAAGGAGGAAAGGTAATTACCTAAAGGAAAAGGATAGTCTTTTCAACAAATGGTACTGGCACAACCAGATATCTGCAAAATAATGAATCTATGTAATGGCCTTATACCTTTCACAAAAATAAACTCAAAATGGACCATAAACACAACGTAAGATGAAAAACTATAATACTTTTAGAGGATAACATAGAAGAAAATCTATGTGACCTTGGATTAGCAATATATTTTCAGATACACTATCAAAAGCATGATCCACAAAAGAAATAAACAAGTAGTTGGACATACTTAAAATTAAAAAGTTACGCTCTGCAAAAGACACTTTTCAATGAATAAAAAGACAAATCATAGACTGAAAGAAAATATTTGCCAACCATATATCTGATCAAGGACTTGCATTCAAAATATGCAAATAACACTTAAAACCCAAAAAGGAAACAAACAACCCAATTAACTTATTTCATATTTCATTGCAATTACAAATGGCATTTTTATTTTAATGCAGGATTGCTCATTATCATTTTAAAGAAATGCAGTTGATGTTTATATATTGCTTCGTACCTTGTCTCCTTGCTAAACTCATTTATTCATTCCAGTAGCTTTTTTATAAATTACTTACGATTTTCTACATATACGATTATGTCGTCTGCAAATAAAGGTAGTTTTACTTCTTTTTCTGTCTGAATGACATTTCATTTCTCTTTCTAGCCTCACTGCATTGGCTAGAGCTTACAGTAGAACGTTGATTAGAAGTGGTGAAGGAAGACATCTTGCCTTGTCCAAGTATGAGGTCAGCTGTAGCTTTTCTGTCAATCATCCTTATTAGATTGAGAGAGCTTCCTTCTGTCTTACTCAGTTCAGGCTGCTATAACAGAATATCATAGAGTGGGTAGCTTAGAAACAACAGGGATTTCTTTCTCACAGTTCTGTTGGCTGGAAGTCTAAGATCACAATGACAGCATGAGGTTCTAGTGAGGGCCTTCTTCCAGGTTGCAGACTGCTAACTTCTTGCTGTATCCTCACATAGCCCAAAAAAGGCCAAAGAGCTCTCTGGGTTCCCTTTTTAAGGGCATTAATTCCATTCATGAGGGTTTCATACTCATTACCTAATGAACTCCCAAAGACCCTACCTCCTAATACCATCACATTGGGGGTTAGGATTCAACATATAAATTTGGGGGGAACACAAATATTGAGTCCATTGCACGTTCCTTTCCTACTTTTCTGTAAATTTTCAGCAAGAATTGTTAGATTTTTTTCAAATGTTTTTCTTCATCTACTGAAATAATATGTTTATTTTTATTTTCAGTCTGTTAATATGATCAACTACGCTAATTCTTGAATTTTGAATCTGCTTTGAAGTCTTGGGATGAACATCTAATTGTCATGATGTATTACCATTTTTAGTTATTAGTGGATTTACATTTTTAAACATTTGAGGGATAGTGGCTTGTGCTTTTCTTTATGTGTAATGTCTTTTATCTCGTTTTGGTATGAGTAATGCTGGCCTCTTAGAATGACTTACTGTATATTCAGTTATCTTCTATTTTCTGGAAAAATTGATGTAGAATTCGTATAGTTTCTTCCCAAAATATTTGCCGAAATTCACCATTGAAGCCATCTGCTCCTGCAATTCAATTGCTGGAAAGGATTTTTAACTACAATTTCTGTCTATTTAATAGAATGCTAGTCAGATCGTATATTTCTTGAGTTGCTTTGGATGGTTTGTCTTTCAGGGAATTTTCCATTGTCAACTAAAATGTCAAATTTATTCATATAATGTTGTCCTTAATATTTATTTGTTGCCATTTTAAATAATTCAATGTATGGTGATGTTAACAACGTAATTCTTTTTTTGTTTTGATTTGTTTTGTTTTGAGAGCAGTGTCACTGGCCCTCATGTGTGGGACCCGAACTGGGGCCACTGGCTTCCCAAACCAGTGCTTAACCACCGCGCCACTCGGCCGGCCCAACAACGTAATTCTTGACATCAGTAATTTATGGCTTCACTTTTGCTTGATCACTCTGGCTAAACACATCAATTTTATTCATCTTCTTGAAGAATCAGTTTTTACTTTCATTGATTTTTTTTCTCTGTTATGTTTCATTTATTTTCACTCTGATCTTAGTGACTTTCTTCCTTCTAATTACTTTGATTTTATTTGCTCTTTATTTTCTAGTTTTTTTTTGTTTTTTTTTTGAGGGCAGTGTCACTGGCCCTCATATGAGGGACCGAACCGGGGCCTCTGGCTTCCCAAGCCAGAGCCTAACCTCCGTGCCACTCGGCTGACCCCTATTTCCTAGTTTTTAAGTTGGAAGATGAGTCATTGATTTGAGACCTTTATTCTTTCAAAAGTTAGGCATTTCACGTTATTAACTTTTTCTACATACTTCTTTAGCTTCTTGGATATGTGAGTTTATAATTTTCATTACATTTACAAAATTAAGCTTCTTAAAGCTGTCCCATTGTTCACTGATATTTTGTTAAAGTTTTTTTAGTCTTTTTCTGCTATGTTTCATTTTGGATACTTTCCATTGTTATGTCACCAGGTTTACTAATAGTTTCTTCTGCAATGTCTCACATGCTGATATTCCCATCCACTTTGTTTTTCATCGTATACATAGTCATCTTTATATCTAGAAGTCCAGTTTGAATCTCTTATAATCTTCCATGTCTCTACTTAAGATGTTCAATTTTTTTTTCTGGCTTCTTGGACATATGGAATCCAATTTTAATAATTGTCATAATGCCCTGTCTACTAGTTCAATCATCTATTTCATTCCTGGGTCTGTATAAGTTGAGCAACTGTGCAATTTTTCTTCTCATTGTGGGTTGTATTTCCTACCTTCTTTGCATGCCTGGTAATTTTTTATTACATGCCAAAACTGCAAATTTTACCTGGATGGGTATTAGATGTGTTGGTGTATTTGTATTCCTAAAGTATTTTTGATCTTTTATCCTGAATACAGTTACTTAAAAAAAAAATCTTTTGGGCCGGCCGAGTGGCGCATTGGTTGAGCACTGGTTTTGGGATGCCAGCGGCCCCGGTTCGGATCCCACATATGAGGGCCAGTAACACTGCCCTCTACAGCTGACAACAGCTCCACCTGGAGCTGGGCTGTGCGAGCCCCGGTGATGGTGTGGGCTGCAGCCCCTGCTGCAGTGGGCTGCTGTAGGCTACAGTGAGTGGCCCGCAGCCAGCGTGAGCGGCTGGCAGCCAAGCGTGAGCTGCCAATAGCCGCGGTGAGCGACATCCAGAGGCCAGCAACCGATCTGCCTCATCCGGGAAGAGAGCAATGACGATACCAACAGTGAAGCAACATCCTCCGCAACTAAACTGAAGAACAAAAAGACAGCAACTTGTCTGTTCCCCTTCCCCGATTCCCCAATGCTGTTCCCCTCCGCCAATTCCCCAATAAAATCTTTAAAAAAAAAAAATCTTTTTAGGCCTTGATTTTAAGGTTTGTTGAGATATACCAGATGAGTGTTTAGTCTATGCCTAATTTTAATCACAACTAGTACAAGACTTATGCAGTTTTTGCCCCAAGAATTATGCAGTTTTCCACACTGGCTAGTGGGAATGGGAATTCTTCTTAGTCCTATGTTGAGTCCCAGGGACTGCTTCCTCCAATAACTTTAGGAGATTATCTCTCCAGTCTTAAGGAGTTTCCTCACATGTGTTTGCTGATTAGTATTCACCTGATTACTGAAGGGGAACTCTCTGCACATCTCCGGAATTTTCTGTCTGTACTCCTCTCTAGTAACTAATTCTATGAACTTCAGTTGTTTTGGCCTCTTTGGTCTTCCAGCTACGTCTCCTTAATATACGAGGTCGGACAATTAAGTCCGCAAAGTTAGAGAACATTTAACACTCCACTAAACACTGAATCCAGGGGTCTGCTTAAGCCTCATAATATTACTTGACATTGTTTAATCTCTCATCAATACCTCCTCCCAGTCCAGCTTATTGTAGATACTGATGCTCATTGAGCCTCTGCCCAAACTCCAGCCTCCTCTATGTGGATGGAAAGGCCCACTTGCTGGCTCTCCAAACCGACGCTGTCTTCCTCATTCCTGCAATGCTGATTGCTCAACTCTGGGCTTAGTTTCAGCCTGTCCCCCAGATATCTTCTGGGACTGCTGTATGACGCCAATCGATTCATGAATGTACCACAGAGCCATCCTTAATAGCTTCAAACAGCAGTTATTAGCTACCCATCTGCACATACAAAGGTCTGACAATCAAGTTCACAATCTTGTTGCAATGACATTGCTAATCTGTTTTAATATCAGAGGAATTATTCATTATGAATTTGTACCAACTGGACAGTTAACCAAGTTTACTATTTGGAAGTACTGAAAAGGCTGCATGAAGATGTTAGATGACCTGACCTTTTCGTCAGTAATTCACGGCTCTTGCATCACAACAATGCACCAGCTCACATGGCACTGTCTGTGAGGGAGTTTTTAGGCAGTAAAGAAGTATCTGTATTGGAACACCCTCCCTACTCACCTGATGTGGCCCCCAAATACTTCTTTCTTTACCGAGAGATAAAGGAAATATTGAAAGGAAGACATTTTGATGACATTCAGGACATCAAGGATAATACAATGACAGTTCTGAAGGCCATTCCAGAAAAAGAGTTCCAAAATTGCTTTGAAGGTTGGACTAGGCACTGACATTGGTACATACCTTCCCAAGGGGAGTACTTCGAAGGTGAGTACTTCGAAGGTGACGGTAGTGATATTCAGCAATGAGGTATGTAGCACTTTTTCTAGGATGAGTTCGCAAATTTAATTGTCAGACCTTCATGTGATTGGCTATGATTGGTTTCACATTACTTCTTGATATGTCTTTCCCAGGAATTGTACCATGATCTCTTCACTTAGTTGGTTATTTGATTGCTCCAAGGATTTTCTTGCTTACCATTCCTTCTCTTTGATGTTGGTTTAAGGAACATATTTCATGGGAAACCAACATGTCCAAACAAAAGTGACCCATTATGGGCGGCTGATTAGCTCAGGTGGTTAAAGTGCAGCCTCATAACACCAAGGTTTCTGGTTTCATTCCCACATTCCCAGCCAAGGAGCTGAGCCCTCTACAACTAGATTGAAGGACAACAGTTTGACTTGGAGCTGATGGGTCCTGGAAAAACATACCGTTCCCCAGTAAAATTTTTAAAAAACCCCAAAAACAAAAAATGTGACCCATTATTATTACTCAATGGTGAGAGCAAGACTGGAAAGCCTCGCACCAAGCCACAGTCACTCTTTGATTTCATTTCCTCCACTAATACCCATGCAAAGCTGGAAAGCTGTACAACATTATGCCACGCATTTCTAGAATGGAAAGAAGTGATATTCCCTGGCTAGTTTGGGCTGTCTGACTAAATGCACAGAAGATCAAAAAGTGATATCAAAACCATATGGTTAATGGACATTAGGAACCTGCTGGGATTTTCCATTCAGTAAGTGGGATTCACTCAGCATTCTTCATGAAGGCACTAGCTGCTGAGGTTCACAAGAACCCTGTGGAGAGCATTCTGTCAGAGCAGACACTTTGGAGAGTATGACTTCAAACAGATGAGAGTAGTGCTGGGCTCATATGTCGGTTATTACATTTCCTGGTTTTAGCTATATCACTGAACACATTAGGTGAATGTTGTAAAGCTATACAGAGACTAGAGAAAACAAACATAAAATGACTTTAGTAAGTTCCTGGCAACATATTTAACTCTGAATTGGGATTTCAATAGGATGTTCAAGCCAGGTTCTATTTTCAGATGTGCACGTTTAGGTAATAGGTATTCCATTCATCACAGCTGACAAGAACAAGACACCTTCATGGCATGTGTTCTCATTTCATGTGGCACAGCATTTGTAGGCATGAAAGGAGCACTGCCCAAAGAGAGGGTAAACAACCTGTGGTTAACAGTCTAGTCCAGATCCTGACACAGAAACTCATCATAGGAGGAAGAAACACTTAGAATTAAACAGTGTGGATAGAACGTTGTGGACAGAATATTGCTTGTATTGGTTTCCGTAAAATTCTGAATGACACAATGAGCAAATTATGACAGAGTCATAATGTTATTTTGAAACTTGTATCCTTAAGTAGAATGGGATGTTACCTAAGTGAGCTGACCCATCAAAATAACTCTTCTCAACTTATTGAAGAAACTTTAAGCTGAAATCAGCTTCTCTGATCATTTCATGTAATGCTGCTTTGCTATTTTGGAGACAGTTCCTTTAGGAGCTAGCATAATATTTTAACATATTATTCTAGAGTCAAAAATAAAATCTCTGCTTAAATTTTGGTTCTATCATTTACTAACAGTGTGACTTTGGGTTTCAGTTCCTTTATCTGTATATGGGGATAAAAATAGTACTTCCCTCATAAGCTTCTCAAGATTAAATGGTGGCTATCAACTGGTATTGCTTTAACTCTGATTGGTATACTCATCATTCCCTTTCATTGAACTGCAATGACACAGAGTGACTCAAATTATTTTACTTTTCTTGGTCTTTCAATTACCAGTGAATTCCATGTATTCTTCATACATTACACAATTTCTGTAGTATAAGTATTTGTATAATGATTTTTTTTCAGTATTCCAATCAAATATATTTGACAGTCAATACAGAGATGAATTGAATTAATGGAAATTCTTTAAAAAGAGATCTATTGAGCATTTGGAATCATTATAGGTATAGGAGATAAGGACGGACAAGTGAGATGTTATGTCTTGGCCCAATGATCATAGAATATTCTGGGAAAGATGGGAATATATGAGGTAAATAAAAGCACAGAGTAGGGAGGCTAACTCCTTGGGGGAGGGACATTTAGATAACTTTTCACAGAGGAAGTAAGGTTTGAACTGAGTGTAGAAGTCCCAGATATTAGGAAGTTGAGAATAAAAGATATTTCTGGGAGGAGGAATACCATTTCCAAAATCATGGCATTGTATGAAGGCATGGAGGTCTGAAAGAGCTAAAAGTAGAGAGGTGCTTATAAAGCAAAAGATATGTGAGGGCATGTGGAGGAGTTGAGGCAAGAGAAGTAGGGACGAATTATAATATCTTGAGTACATATTAAAAACATTCACCTTTATCAATCATCATCACTATGGACAATAATTATTCATGACATTAGGCTGAGTATTCAATGGCAGAGACCTGAAAGTCCATGAGAAAGAAGAACAATATATATTCAGCACTTATTATATGCTAACCTCCAGGCTAAGGAGTTTTAGCATATTATCATATTTAATTCACATAACATGATATTTGGCAAATTCCATTCTCATCCATACCACCACAGATCAAATCTTAGGCAAAGGTTCTGGGAGAAATCCTGGAAAAGGGGAGCTGGGCCTGTTGTTGCTGTTGCTAAGTTAGCTGTTTAAGAGTATCAGGTGAAGATACCAGAGTTTATGTCCCTGCAGTTTGGGGCATTAATAAGTCATTTTGCCCCTCTGTATGTTTCCACTGCAAAACATGAAGAAATGGACCAGGTGATATCTGGTATTGCTTCTTGAAAAAAGAAATGTTATTCTCCAAACACAGGAGTCATACTAAAACTACAGAGAAACTTAAAGAACAGACTCATTTATTACTTAAGCAAATGAACAATACTTAGTCTGTACCTCTATGGGGACTGGAATCATGGATACAAAAGGAATGAATAGCTTAGTTGGAGAGACAGGTAAATGAATAGATCACCATAGCATCCACTTGTCAGGATAATGGCAGAGTGAGGCAAGGCCCTCAGCGGGGACTCCAAGTCATCACTAAGCATGGAGAAAATCAGTGGAGACTTCTAAGAAGCTATATCTAAGTTGAGACTGAAACACTTGTTCTAAGTTCCTAGGTAAGAAAGTAAATAGACATTCATTTAATCTGTCTTCCCAGCTAGACTATTCATTCCTTCTGTGTTCCTGTGTTTCCGGTCCCCTTAGGGGACTAGGCTAAGGATCATTCATTTTGCTCAGGTAAGAAATGAGTCCATTCTCTGAGTTTCTCTGCGGTTTTAGGCATCTATGCAGGGACAGCAGCAAGTGCAAACATTGGATGGTTAGAGAATCTGGAGTATTCAGGGAACTATAAGGCTGGACCAGAGGGAATAAGGGAAATAAAACAATGAGTCTGAGACTAGCAGGGGTCAGCTCATGAAAGGTCATGTAAGTTCTTCTCAAGGGATGAATTTATTCCAAAGATCATGGGTGCCATGGAAGGATTTTTAAGCAAGAAGTCACATCACAAGTTTTGCAGTTTAGAAAGCTCACTCTTGAACAGTGAAAGGAATAGATGATGAAGGAATGGGGAATTAGTGTCAGCATGTGTGGGATTTCAAATAGAAATTAGGAGAGCCAGTACTAAGATAACAGAGAAAATGGAAAAGAAAAATGAAAGAAACACATTGTGTTTCAGGTTTAAGAGAAAGTACATGGTAGAATAGTCTAGATGTGGTATCTGCTGGGATGCAGGCAAAAGTACATATGTATTTAGTATCTTTAATTATAAGGATACTAGTGAAGTTAGAAGTCTTGCACAACCAACGGAAGGAATATGATATCACATAATAGTCAGTGCATTTTTTTTTGAAAAAAAAATTGAGTAGCAATGATGGCCTGTTTGAGGTCAAAGATAATGTCTCTGATTTGAAATGAATTCCCTTTTGTGACTTTCTTTATTAATAAATGGTGGCTTGGAAGCAATAGTCAATAAAATATATTATGAAGATGAGCTAGAATTAGAAATTTGTCAGCAGAAATTCTAGAGGGTGAGGAATTCTTGGGTGGTGGCCACATTGAAATGGATGAAATCAGTGTCTTGTGATGGTTGTTGTGGTCATACACCAGATGATTTAGGGTAAAAAAGTGAGGAGAGAGAATAATTTTATAGATGTAAAAAATGGGATAAACTTCAATAGACTAAGAAACAGAAAAGAGAAATGAGAAAGGAAATAGGCAAAATGAAAAAATAGAAAATTGTGCTTCATTTATGTAGATCGAAGATGCAACCTAGGTCAAATAAATAACTCAGTGAATATTTAGCAATGGGCTCATCATCAGGCTTTCATGCTGATGTTATTTGTCTTTTAAGGATGATTTTTGATGTGGGGATGGTATGCTTTGTTCCTTTTACACATCAGCCCTAATTCCCTCTTTTACAATAATGATAAGAATTTTTTGTCATTATTAACTGTGATTGTCTCCAAGATTCAATGTCAATATTATTTTTTTGAAAAGAACACGTTTGCAGATGGCTTGTTCAGTGTGATTATTTTATTAGTAATAAAGAGCTAATACAGCTTTTAATCCAAAGAAGGGGTACAGCTTGTTGCTCCTTTAGAAAAAAAAGGGGAGTCTTGATCTCTGATTATAGGTTTGCCAAAACACCTGAGGGTAATTCAGTTCCATGCATTGTGGAAGTACCATTTAGATTTTGCTTTTCAAATATAGATGCAGTCACATTGGCAATACAGTTTTCCTTCCAGCAATACACTGAATGCAGGATGCTATTGGCAATTTGAGACTAATATTCTCAACTAATATTTCTAGCATGGTCTTTCCATTGTCTACAAATGACCTTAGGCAGGGATGGAACGTACCACTAAATGCAGCAATATATTTCTTGGGACTTGCTTACTTCTTTCAACTTCTCAAGAATTCAGTTGAAAGACTAAATGACTCCAAAGCAGCAATTAGGAAGATAAAAGCCATCCTATATATCTGGTAAACATCCATTTAGTTTCCAGTCTATCAGTTACTCTACTAATTTAATATTCCAAGTTCAACCAACTCTCAACACTAAAACTCAAACCAACCTGGGCTTATTTATGCAATCAATGATGTTGAAATGTCTTCATTTCATTTTTGTCAGTTTAATTATCACAAACCTGTTTAGATACCCAGGCTCAAAGAGTGGTGAAGAATGTGTAATACAATCTTCAATGTGCCATTAAAATAGCACAATGCTTTATTTTTCTAAGTGGAAGAACAAGCCTCTAGATAAATCAGTGGATTTGGACATATAATTAACAATTCTATTTGAGACTATATATCTGATTAATTGATTGATAAGAAACTTGAATATTGACAAAATAAAATCAGAGGTTTTCTTGGAAGCCATGGTGATCATCAAAATAATAAAATAGCAACATCTAAAGTAAAACAAAAATTGTTTTCAGATTTAAATTAGGATAAAATACATAATATGGCTTAATTCAAACTCTTCTGAAAATTCCAGTGTTCAGATTAAGTACTGATTTTTCTTTCAGAGAGATTCAGTAACAAATTGGGAGACAGATTTATGAATAAAGTTCAAAATGAGGTTACTAAAAAAGTGCTAGTGTGGGCTGAGTGTGAAATATACAGCTAAGAGGATAGAAGCATGTACTTTGAAATCAAACGACCTGGGTTCAAATCCAACTCCACCAGACTATAGCTGTGTGAGCTATGACAAGTGACTTAACCGCTGTGCCTTAGTTTCCTTACTTGTAAAACGTGGGTTACTTAGTACCTACCTCTTCAGGGTATTATGAGGATTAAATTAGTCACTGTGTATAAAGAATTTACAGCAATTTAAGTGCCATTGAACTGCTTGATATTATTCTTAAAATTATTTTGGCAATACCAACATTGTACATATTGAAATATGTCTAATTTTGAGACATGTTTCAAATTTTCTATTTTGAGACAAGTTTCTGGCTTTCCCATATGAGAAAGCCAGAAGACAGTATGTGATCTAGTTATTTGAACTGGGATAAAATGATCTGCCTGTAATATCATAAAGGGGATTTTGTCTGCCAATTTCCTTGGGAACCAGTGAGGTGTGAATGGGAAAGAAGATGCAAACATTTTTTTCACAGCTTCTTGTATCTGATGGAGAAAGAGCTTTATATAAATGATATGAGCAATAATATATGTTTGCAGAGACCCAAGTATGAGAAAAAGGCTTTCCCTGCTAGACTCTCCATTTACCTTCAAAAGTCATCATTTCTCAGTTTTTCTACTGATTATTTATTCCCACTTCTGGGTGTCCAACTTGCCAACAGCAGAGAGAAATGCCAACAATCCAACAGAGCACCATTGCGAGGGAGAGAGCAATGACCTGCAAGGTGGCAAGTTGATTAGAAATAATTCCTTACATCATTTAGGGAGCAGTGATTTGTCCTTCCACCATTACCACCATCAATGGACTTACCAAATCCCTCATTTATCAACACGGTGTCCACACACACATTATAAAATCTATTTCACAGCAAAGAAAGTAAAGGAATTTAGTCCTGCTCATTCACTGATTTTACCATGTTCCACAATGCACAGAAATAGGTCAAACTATGGAAGAGCCTATTGAAGGCTCAGTGTGGAGCCTTTGATTGACAACACATTGTGAGCCTGGATATCTGCAAGTAAAGGCTCAGTATGTGCTCTGAACCAATGACCAATATATGATCCATCTGTTTCATAGCCAGAATACACAATGTAATGTACCAAGATGGACGTATATTTAATAGTTAGAGGTGCCCCCTCTAACTATTAGAAGTGATAATATGTGAATGACAGTGTGGGTTCCAGCCACAGTAACTTTGTGCTTTCCTGGTTTAGAGTGTTAGTTTCCCCTGTAAAAAGGAATATTTTTAGGGCCGGGTGAGTGGCGCGGTGGTTAAGCACTGGTTTAGGAAGTCAGTGGCCCCGGTTTGGGTCCCACATATGAGGGCCAGTGACACTTCCCTCAAAAAAATAAAAAAAGGAATATTTTTACTAGGGTCACAAGAATTCTTCCAATAAACTGAAAGCTGAAATTGTCAGCTGTCCTATTTAGGACTCTGCATTCCCATTAATAGAAAGACAAAAAAATATTACTCTCTTGGTTGTGTTAATTGATTAGGATTATTAAGAGGAAACAGGGTGGCTGCTACAGGGTTGGAACAAGGTTAGTATTTATTAAGTATGCAATTCAAGTGGTTTTCTGGAGGACTTCTTTGCAATTCTTAGTCTAGTGGTAAAAGTTAATGGAAGGTATAGCAACCCAATGTAGGCAGAACTCTAAGGATTCCAACCCTTTAGGAATAAAGGTTCAGGGTCATCCCCAATTAAATAACTATGAACAAGCTGAGAGCAAAGGAGATATTGACTAAGTAAAGAAGAATAAAGTTATAAATGCCAACTATGACATTATGACCAATTACAGAAAACAAGACTTAAGAATCTAAGCAAATTTTATTCTGCTTGCATATATATAGAGGATGCCAAAAAAAGTATACACTTTTTAAGAAAGGAAAAAACTGTATTAAAATTGTAATACAATGAATGACGCTAGCATTCATTTGATTAACGCCATCTTTTGAGCGAACCTCATATTACAGGTTGCTACCGTAATTCAATTCATCTTGGAAAAGTAATATATAGATAACATCTCTTAAAAGGTGTACATTTCTTTGGCACCCCCAGTGTGTGTATGGATATATATGTGTGTGTATGTATATTATATATAGCATAATATATAATATGTATTATATATTATATGTTATATATTATATATTACATATTATATATTATATATATAATATATACACATAGACACACATATATACACATATATATCAATTTATGTTCCTTTTCTTCTCTTTCACTACTATTTTGTATAATTCATTGCACAAAAACTTATAGTTTTATCTCCAAATTAAACACCTGAAACCTATGTAACTTGAATAACCATTGTCAACCCAATAAACTAATTAAAAAAATAAAAATAACATGTTGTGAGAACAAAGGGGAAAAATTAGAAAAATAACAAATGGAGTTTGTGACTGAGGTAGAAGAGGAAAAATCATCACCCAGTAATGGGCAAAGTCTATTGGGAATTAGTGTTTTATTCTGGGGATAGAAGAGAAAGGCATTTTCTTTACATCACAGATGGTCACATGTTATGTGGATACTGGAACTGTTGCTGTTTTTGTCATTTGAAAGTTAAATATAGACAAAAGAGTATAAATACATATTTAATTGTCAAAGGGGTAGACTGTGTCAAATCAAAGTAATCCACACCCTGACTCACACTTGCTTCTGCATCACAGGGGAAGTTTCAAAGCTGTATCTGAGACTTCACTGACAACAGAGTTCAGGGTTAAATTTTGCCAATAGAAGGATCTACAAGTCATTTGGAAGTCAGAAGAGAAGTAAAAGCTCTTATGATCCAGCAGCATGAAAAGCAGACGCTTGGGAAACTGCAAATGTGAGTTTCCATTAGACTTAGAGTGCGGTCCCATTAATCACCTGCTTTAGTCCTATGGGCAATTGATATCATCATCAGTGGTTTCTGCATGATTCTTGTATTTCCATATTTCCTTAAAGCCAAGCATGTTATCTGCTGAATTTTACTTCTCCAGCACATTCAATGATTAATACTCTAATTTCCTAGATTAAATTCCTGTCTACTTGAGATGGTCAGGGTGATATCTGTCGTGCTGATTGATCTCTGATGGATACAGTCATGGATCCATATCATATGCTGAGAGGAAGGGTTTGAAGAGTTATGAAGTGTGAAGGAGAGATTATTCCATGACGCGACCATGGCTGGACCTGTCAGTTGGATCCTGGTCAGAACAGATTGCTTCCTAAAACTCCCCTCAGAGACTGTCTGGTTGACCCCTCTTTTATGCCTGCACTGTGTGCTAGTTTGTTCTGGTTCACAGAACAGGCCATTGCCCACCCCTGGGGAAACATTTCTTTCCCTTATCTGGGGTGGGTCATGCCCCAATACCCCAATCCATCTTGCCCTACCTTATATAACCCCTTAGGGCTTGCCACATGGCACAAAGGACATCCATGTCACCTCGCCACTGTTCAAGATGGAGCTTGTATGTAAGTTCCCTTAATAAACTCAATGTAGTGATGGAGTTGTTGGCCCCTTTTCATAGTCTCTCAGCCCAGGGAAATTTTATATAACAAGAAGGAAAGTCATTGTATTTAGTGAAAATTATGCTTGAAAAATTCTGAGTAAAGTAACACGTCAGGGGCCAAAATCTTCTCTAAAAGCCCAACAAATGATTTTACCTACACATGGGAGCTTCTTTAGTTCAGCACCAGATGAAGGTAATGGCTTGCTTTTAGAAGAAATATTATGAAAAACACCATCTTTAAACCCTGGAATCACACTGAACACATAGCTGCTCACTTAATGGCACCAGCCAATGTAAAGGAAAGAGCCAGTTCAGGCTTCTCACCTTAGTTTCTCTGTAGGCTATGTGTTCACTGATTGGGATGGTGGGCTGAATTGCCCACATTATTTGAACTTTTATTCTCTTCCTCTCTCTTTCTCTCATTCTTTCTCTCTCTCCCTCTCTCTCATCCTCACTATCTGTCTTATTATCATTCTCTTTCTCTCCTAAAAACATAAAATTGAATTTACCTAAGTTAAATGTACATATATACCCATTGAATTTCTTTTCGTTAATTGTCCTTTCATTTATGCCCTAAAATCATTCATTCCTAGATATCAATATGAACATATTATAACCGAGACAATGAATAATTTAAGTTTTCTCAGTAAATGTGTTGTTCAAATTATACCTTATCCTTTATTGTCAGTTTAATAATTTGAATGAGGTAGCAATTCAACACTATCATATGTAATCATTAATAAAATTGCATATAAGACAGATTTTTGAGCTTTTGGTTAGTAATACAATATTTTTTGAACCACAGTCTGAGTGCCCTAAAGTGAAAATGATTTAGAATCACAAATGTGCTTATATTTGAACTTTGAAATGTAGTTCCCACTGCAGCTGTGTCTATAACTGTAAAGGGTCTCAGATTTACCTTGCTTATAAGTTAATAAGCTGGCCTCTTACTGTTTCATAGATACTGGCATAAAATATAAGATATCTGGGTAAGAGATATATAATTTTATTATGCACAGCATAATATGTACCATAATCATCAACATATTTGTGTCCATTCTCCTTGCCTCAAGTTCCACGAAGGCAACACAGATTAGCCCAGACAAATGTCTGCATATTCATTGGGTTCTATTTCAGAAGCAACCCTGAGCTTAGTGAACCTGAATCATTTTATAATGGACGGTAAGCATGCCTTCCCTTTGATCCAGTTGAAGACATTGTCTTTACTATAGTGGAAAGTAAGGGAGCCTCCCCTTTGATACAACGAGAGACGCTATATCTATTCCAAGGCTGGTAACTACCTAAATATCCTTGAAGAAATACACGTGTGGTCTGACAATTAAGTTCGCAAACTTGTTGCAATGAAGTTGCTAACCTTTTTTTATATCAGAGGGATTATTCATTATGAATTTTTCCCAACTGGACAAACGGTTAACCGAGTTTACTATTTGGAAGTGCTGAAAAGGCTGCATGAAAAAGTTTGATGACCTGAACTTTTCACCAACTATTCATGTCTCTTGCATCATAACAATGCACCAGCTCACGTGGCACTGTCTGTGAGGGAGTTTTTAGCCAGTAAACAAATAAACTGTGTGGGAACACCCTTCCTACTCACCTGATCTGGCCCCAAATGACTTCTTTCTTTACCCAAAGATGAAGGAAATACTGAAAGGAAGATATTTTGATGACAATCAGGACATCAAGGGTAATACGATGACAGCGCTAATGGCCATTCCAGAAAAAGTGTTCCAGAATTACTGTGAAGAGTGGACTAGGTGCTGACATCAGTGCATAGCTTCCTAAGGGAGTACTTGGAAGGTGATGGTAGTGATATTCAGCAATGAGGTATGTAGCACTTTTTCTAGGATGAGTTCGTGAACTTAATTGTCTGACCTTGTAGTTCAGAAAAAATACAGTGCTTTTGCTCACAAGATGTCTAGACACATGAGAGTTTTAGGGAAAATTGTCACCCCATGGACAGACTTTGCAGTCTAAGGCTGATTTCTTCACAGTGACTTACTCCCTGATGCCTAGGAAATGAATTATCATTGTGCTGTCTCCTGGAATATCTTTGACTCAAGGTTGTTATGCCTAATCAAAGAACTAGAATAAAAAGTGTCTTGTGATTTTAAATAATGTGAACTCTCAGAAATAAAGTCAATAAAGGAACAGTAGCTCTGAAACGTACATCCTGAATGAAAAAAAAAAAAACACAAGAGGAGGAAACCAAAGAGTTTAGCCAAGATTCACTTTGTCCTGTGGGGTGGGGGTGAGGGGAATCCTGTTCAACAATAACCAGATATACAAAATGCCCTATTCCTGGAACCAGGAATTTTTTTTGTCCCCACCCCCCAAAAAAGCAAGTTATATAACACACAGCAGTCAGACCTCAGAGCAAACTTCTGTTTCTTGGTCAAAAAAACATAGGTTGGGGGGCCTGCTGGGTGGCTCAGTTGGTTAGAGCACATGCTCTTAACAACAAGATTGCAGGTTCAACTCCCACATGGGATGGTGGGCTACGTGCCCTCCCAACTCCCCCACCCTTCACAACTAGATTGAAAATGGTGACTGGACTTGGAGCTGAGCTGTGCCCTCCACAACTAAGACTGAAGGACAACAACTTGACTTGGAGCTGATGGGTCCTGGAAAAACACAATGTTCTCCTTCCCCAATTCCCCAATAAAATCTTAAAAAATAAAATAGGTTGGAAAGACAGAATACCCTACAGCTATTTTATTTGGAAATTAAGTGAAATAGGTATATTTTTCTTTTGTTCCAGGAGAGAGAGAGAAAGAGAGAGAGAGAGAGAGAGAGAGAGAGAGAGAGAGAGAGAGAGAGAGAGAGAGAGAGATTAAATAGTGTGGAACCCTAGCTAAAACATGCAGAGGCTTTGTACAAAGATATGCCTGGGTTTCAATCACAGTACTGCTCCTTACTAGACATATGGCTGTTATAAATTGAGCTTTTCTAAACCTCAGTTTCTTATTTTTAAAATATAGTGCTGTCAGTAAATTAGGAATAATTTATGTAAAGTACTTAGCTCATGCTTGATATTCATTCAGAGTTAGCTATTCATTACAGGGAGTTGGTAATAGATCATTGGGGAAGAAGTCTGGTTAAACAAGTGAGATTCATCCCCATGAGGTAATAGACAAGCTGTGGAAGTGGATGAGCTCTCCAAAGAAGGGAATATAAATGAATCAGCACTTCCAGTCCCCAGAAATTAAACAAGGACATTGAAGAAGCCCCAGATAGTAGCTGTCCCAGTGAATTCACACACCCTTGGTAGTCTCAGGGCTGGGTTGGTTTCTTGCTCCAACAAATAGAACACAGCAGAAGTGATGCTACTCCAGTTTGGAGCCTAACACTTAAAAGCTACTAGAAATTTCTGCTTTTATGCTTGTGGACATGCTAGGCAGGAGTCATGCCGGAGAGAACATATGGACAGAACATGTAAAGGAGATAGAGAGATAGAGAGAGAGAGAGACCCCAGTAATCCTGGTTTCTCAGCTGAGCCCAGTCTTCCAGGAGCCAGACCTATGAGTGAAACACCTTGGAATGTTCTAAGCCACAATCTTACAGAAACAGCACAGGAAGTTTCGAGTGAGACTGATAAACGAACTGTCCCGCTAAGTTCCAATCAACCACAGAACTGTAAGAAACATTAAAACTGTTTTTGAAGCCACTCAGTTTTGGCGTGGTGGGTTACACAGCAACAGATAACCAAAACAGACATTAAAATGCTATATTAAATTTGTCTGGAGTCCATCTGGCCCCAGTGTTTTTCCACAGTAAGGGACATATTTTAGGACCCTGGTAGTCCTGTCTGTAATATTATTCTCACAAATACATGATATGTAAGCATCCTCAATTTCCCCATGATGGGATCTGTGATTTGCAATTTATCTAAATCATCCTTGAATGTACAGATGGTCCCCGACTTAACAATGGTTTGACTTATGATTTTTCAACTTTACCATGATGTGAAAGCAATGTACGTTCAGTAAAAACTGTACTTTGAATTTTGATCTTTTCCTGTGCTAGCGATATGCCTTACAATATTCTCTCGTGATGCTGGGTAGCAGCAGAGAGCTATAGCTCCCAGTAGACCACATAATTAAAAGGGTAAACAACCAATACTCTACAGTGTACTATGTTGCCAGTATTTTTTGTTGTGTCCTGAGCACGGTTAAGGTAGGCTAGGCTAAGCTATGATGTTCAGTAAGTCAGGTGTATGAAATGCATTTTCAACTTACAATATTTTTAACTTTTGATGGGGTTATCAGATCATAACCCCATCATAAGTCAAGAAGCATCTGTATTTATTATCTTTCATATGCATAACTTGGGGCATAAATGTTACATATGTTTCTAATCTGTCATGTCCATTGTCAGTTCTACAAATCGTTCTCAAAGAAATTAAGTGCCAAGCAATAATTCCATTTTGCCTTTTAAGCCAACATTCTCCAAAGTAACAAGTGAGAGCAACTAAACAAAATTAGATAATGTATCTGTAACATTTCACTACAATAGCCAATGATTTATGCATCTGAATTTAACTCAATTCCTTATCGATCTTCTAGAATACACATATAATATCCATAATGAAAGGGGTTTGCCTAGTCTTCGAGGGACTTCCCAATGTGTTTATTTAGCATACTATTATTGGTAAATTCCATCTAAAATGAATTTAAGTTATATACATTTAATCAGTGCTTAATCGTCTTGCTCTAACTTCAGGGAAGGGAAGCCTCTCCCCATTTACAGGCATCCATAGTAGTGCAGTGATGTAGGTTTTTATTCTGTGATTTCTTATACTCTTTTTCAAAAAAACAAAACAAAACTCTATAAATATGTGGCTGGTGACTGGGAGAACGAGGGTAGAATGAGGGAAGAAAAGGTTAGAAAAAAAGGATGCTAAGAGCAGTTAATTTTGTCCTGAGCTTTACTGAGAAAGGCCTAGGCTGAGAAGTGAGGATGTGAGTCAGTGCAGGGCACTTAGAAAGGAAAGCTGGGACTTCTGTGATCCAGATACACATGGGAACCAAAGAGAGGTCTAAGAAAGAGGTGAGAAGTCTGGTGGACAGTTAGCCAGGCAGTGGGTGCATACGTGATGACAAGGAAGAAGGTAAGCAGTGAGTTAAAGAACAAACGCATTGATTTGGGTATCAATGGGCAAGTGTATCAAAAAATAAAGGATAGCTGATGGTATCTTATGGAGACAATAAGGAGATGAGTGGAAACGAAAAGAATAAAATAACCTGAAAAAAATTTAACGAGGGAAGATCAAGAAAAGCATCGGCTCCCCTCCTAAATCTCCTGACTCTCACCCTGTTCTTTTGTTAGTTCTGGGCTGGAGAACAATTCCCATTTTTGACCAACTCAGTTTATAAAGGGAGTGAGGTATGACTCAGTCTCTCACATACTTTGTTCAGTTTTCATTGTAATAGACACTGAAAATTGGAATGCCCTGTCAAATACTTATTTTTAAAGACAAAAGAGGGCTCTGCCAGTGGACAAAGCAGTATCATGGAAGCGATTGCTCTCCCTGCTCGGTCTCAGCACAAGGAATCATCGTTATGTTCCTTCCAAAACAAGAATAAATGGTGTTTTGTAGTGGAAAGAATTTTAAGAAAAGAACCGTACTTGATATTCTATCAGAAGAGGAAATTAAATCAGAAAAGAAAGGTTTCAAAACATAAGCCTCAGTTGTGCAATCTGAAATCAGGTCTCAAGGCCTGTTCCTTTTAATCAATAAGAAAAACTACATTTTCACTCGTTGTTACAGTCTCAGTGACTCATGCATGACAAATGTAGAAAGGGAGGTCATTTCTTAGGTTTAAGTGCTTGGCTTGGCTGAAGGGCTGGTCTCCTCCAAGGAGCTACACACGTGGAGGAAGGGAATGCATAGCACATGTCATGTGTTGAAGTATGCCTGGAGTGAATTTAGATGGTCACCATGACAACTGCTAGTCAAGGTGAAATTTTTGATAGTGAAGGTACAGAAATCTTTAAACACCACAGGAATGGGGGCATGTTGGTCCCAGGGCCAAGTAGACTTAAGATAACTTGACTTCATTTATTTCCATTGTGAAGTCTTTTTATCTTAATCTTATAATGAATGTCAAAAGTCAAGAGCTCAGTGGCAGTTACTACACAAATATCTTTGCAGATAATTTTGCCTCATCCTTTTCCCAGCCAGACAAACATGTCAAGTGTGGCTTGGCAGAAATCAGAATACTTGTAATTAAGAAAAACACATAATTTATTAGTGCCAAACCATTTTCCTCTCTCCCTTCAAAACTGTCTTTGCCTACCATTTTTTACAAAAGATTTTATTGGGGAATTGGGGGAGGGGAACAGTGTTGGGGAGTTGGGGAAGGGGAACAGTCAAGTTGTTGTCCTTCAATCTTGGTTGTGGAGGGCACAGCAAGCTCAGCTCCAAGTCCAGTTGCACTACTCAGCTCAAGGTGCCATGTTCAATTAGTTGCAGGTGGGCGTAGCCACCATCCCATGTGGGAGTTGAACCAGCAGCCTTGTTTTTAAGAGCACGTGCTCTATATCCTGAGCCACCCCGGAGGCAGCTCAGCTCAAGGTGCCGAGTTCAGTCTTTAGTTGTGGGCGGGCATAGCCACCATCTCAAATAGGCAACCTTGTTGTTAGAAGCATGTGCTCTCATCAGCTGAGCCATCCTGCCACCTGTTGACAGCTCAATGGTAGTTCAGCTCAGACACAGTGTCACTGGCCCATGTGGGAATTGAACTGGTGACCCTGTTGCTCAGAGCTCACATTCTTGGGCACACTCTTAACCAACTGAGCCAATTGGCCAGCCCTTTGCTCTACCGTTTTGTCATTTCCTTCCTCTTAAGGAAGGTTTCAAGTATCATGTTTCACAGTGGTTGCCTTCTCTGACAAAAGATAAATGGTAAAAGAATTTATTCACTTACTGATCCAGCCATAGGATGGAGACTGAGAGAAATCGAGAGAGAACAGTGTGTGTGATACTGAGGCTCTCAGTGATTTCCTTAAAAGCCCTTGCATCCCATCTTTAGAATTAAAATCCATACACAAAATACACCTGATAGAAATTAATTCTGAATGCTATATATCAAATTCCAAAACACTGGTCAATCATTGTCATTTTCCTCCAAGAATGCTACTGATATTGGACTCCCAAATCTCTAAATGCTGTTCTACTATAAGTTACATATATGTACTTTTGTAATGTTTCAATAAAGTATACTTCACAATCTTCTCCAAGTTACTCTTTGTTAACGCCCAGTCTCAGCTGGGTGGAACAGTAACTGGACACACTGGTTGATGGGTGGATTCCACATAAACTGTAGCAATCTCCATCTCCCCTTCCTCATGTACCAGGCTCTCTGTTTCACTGTGAAATGTATTTTGCGATTACATATTCTGAGATATACATGTTAACCCTACATTGCTATCTTATGTTTATGTCAGAGAAGATTTGTACTAAAACTACTGAAGGAAGGACAGCCATCAGGGCTATGTCCCCAATTAGATGCTGGGAATCTCTGGATGGAAGACTGGAAGGGAAGCTGGAGTCGGGCCTTAGAGTAGGAGATGACAGAGAATTAGAATAGGAGCCAAGATGGAGCTTTTATGGAATCTGTAATCAGTTGACTAGAGAGGGAGTGATGAGGTTAGGAGGACATTCAAAAGGATATCTGGGCATGGAGATGAGAGCCAGTTGGAGACTCATGTGCCCAGGCCAGAGGAGAGTACAGTTCAGAGGTATATAGGTTGAGTTTAGTAGACAGAATCCTTTTAAACAAAAGCCAAAATCAAATGGTTGCTGCCCTCACAAAAAGGACATGTATTTTCCAGTGACTACGAAGACTGAGAACACCTCTGCATTGGACTGCGGGGTGATTATCAAAGTAGGACCATTATCATTAAAGGGTCAGGTTACTGGCAGGGTGCTGCCCCTTCAGATGAAAGAGCCTGGAAAGACAGGGTATTCTCTTAAATTCATTATTTGGATAATATGAGATAGCTACAGTGGTATGCCTCTTCTGAATCACAAAATTCCTATTCTCCTTTGCTGTTGTGAATTATACATTTTAAGGAGCTCTCTGTGATGAACTTCGGTGGAAATTACAAAGAACGAGATCCAATGACAACGGTTGATTAGGAAAGCACCAGGCCCCACTGTTGCTGGAGTATTATCTATATTGTGTAATGGCCCCGGTGAACTGACAACACCCCTGGTACCCATTGGCCAGGTCATGATTCATCCTGCTGATTCCTCATGGTGCTCATGGTGCTATCTTCTCCTGGGTCTGAAAGATCATGGTGACTTTATGTTTCCACCTTCAATATCTAACTGTGCATTGTGTCTAGATAAAACCTTTTAGTCTGAATTCCCAGGCCCTTCATTATGAGGCATCAGCCTCCCCGTCACAGTAATTATTATCATCATCATCATCATCATTATCATCCATGATAGTTATTTAGCATTTATTATGCACCAGACTCCTTTACATAATATTCATATTCATCAAAACAATGCTATAAGGTGAGCTATATTAGTATCCTTGTTTACCAATAGGGTGTGAGTGACATTAAAAACCTTCCTACAAGCTGCACAGACAGTGTGTAATGGAGCTGGGATGTATACCTAGATTTCAGTTTTGAAATCTAGAGGTCTTATTGGAAATGCATTACAAACATGAGGATGACCTTTAGGACATATTTATATATTTAGCCCAGGGGTCAGCAAACTTTTGAGATGGAAGAGTCGCCAGGGGTCAGCAAACTGCAGCTCGCGAGCCACATGTGGCTCTTTGGGTACTTATATGTGGCTCTGAAGTCAAATTGAAAATGAAAATAAAACTATCATAGCTTCATTTATAAAATTTTTGAAGGATATTATTCACATAATGGTGATTATGTAAATATATTTATGGCTCTCGAATAATTTTTAAATTGTTGTGAGGGACAGGGTTGGCTCTTCCAGGGGTCCGCAAACTTTTGAGATGGAATGTACCCAAAGAGCCGCATGTGGCTCATGAGCCGCAGTTTGCCAACCCCTGATCTAGCCAATTGTTAAAGCAACAGGAACTACGGAGTGTCATAAAACCTTAATCTTGAAAATTATAAACAAAGTTATGCATAAATCAGAATATTTGGATATAGAGTAATCTTGCACAGAGATGGAAGAAAGATGAACAAAAAAGGACTTGTCAAGGACTGTGGTACCAAAAAGTTGTTTTGTAGTTGTTCTGACCTGCAAATTAGCTTTTGAAATAAATTTATTTTGGACCTCATTTCCCTATCTGGCATCTGGAAAATTCTCTTTGTCAGTTGATAACAGATGTGCCTGAGAGCTCCTACCCTCTTATTCTCCCTTCTTCCTGCCCTTCCCTTCTAGGAATCCAACCTCGATCTTTCACTTGACCTTGTCTTGGGGCTGATTCCCTGAATGCACACATACAGGATACATCCCATTCTTACATCTTAGGAATCTAGGTTAGGATCCCATTCAATTGACCTTTTCTTGAACCTTTCCCCAAAGAGCACACATGGAGGCGGCTTCCTATCCCTACACCTTAGGAATCCTGCACTGGGTGCCCTTTCACCATGTCTTTTCTCATCTGCGATTCCTTGAGTGCACATAAGCTGGCCACTTCCTATATACTCTCCTCTTAGAAATCCAGTGGAGGACTGTCTTTCACTTGGTCTTCTCTAGGGACTAGTTCCCTGAATGTACACGTGCAGGCCCATTCACTTTCCTCTTACGAATCCTGCACCAGACTCCCTTTCACTTGGCCCTCACTTGGGGCTGATTCAATTGCTGAGCCTTATCTCCATGGCATGGAAAAGCAAGACCTTGGAATACAATTAGTGTTACCTTCTTTTACAGTACACTGGAATAGTTTACATAGTGAATATGGTGGCTTTTTGCATCGGGAGGGGTCCCAGTGTCCTTTTGTTCTCATATTCCTGAGATTTATGAGAAAACTTGCTTTCCTTCTTAAAAGCAACTTATTTTTTTTTCTTTATTTTTATTTTATTTTATTAGTTTTCGGTGTACAACACAATGCAATAGTTATACTCTTTACCCCCCAAAGTGAAAACCCCCCTCCCCCAGTTCGCCACCCCACTCCCCCCCCCATATCATACATATCCATCACAACTCCCCTGACTCGCCTCCACAGCATACTCCACATCCCGTGACCACCCACATATTCAGTTGCAGTTGGCATACAATACTATACAACATCAGCTTCAGGTGTACAGTGCAGTGATCAAGCCTCAAAAGCAACTTATTTTTATCCATGAAGGCCTAGAGCTCAGGCTGTGGGGAGCAATCCTCTGTTATTCTAATTCGGCAACCACTGACATCTCATTCGGAAAATGTGAGATCTGGATCTCCCTTGCTTAGCTAAGAACCCACCTAGTACCCCTCTCTGTGCCTCTCTGTGTTAGAAATACTTCCAAAATTCAATGCAGGATGTCTAGAACTCAAATTCTAGAACCCAATTTCTAGTTCTAAGTAATCTACAATGTCTATGATGTCAACAAGTCTCAGAGGGCAGAGACAAGGAGTAGTTGGTTCATTATAATAAATTAGCACAGTCTCTTGAGCATCTATCACATTGTGAGTAGTTTGCTGAGTTGACAAGTTCGGTTCTATAAAAATAGAGATCCTTGTCTCACAAAGTCAAGGCTTTACAACCTGGTCTAGATTATAGAACATGCGACCAAGGACATGAGCATCAGACTTGAAGGACCCCCTGTGAGTAAGGCTCTTCTTAACTCACACTGAGCACAGATGGAATATCCCATAATTACTGTGGAAAACTACAAGTAGGCAATTCTGGGAAAAGGGAAAGCAGGATATACAAATAAAAACTGACCTTGGCCAGATTTATTCCAGAAGACCATTGGTTCATCATTCTTCTACCACGTGGTGCTGACAACCTGTGAGACAATCAAAACAAGAAGAGCTGACATGAAACAATGTCTCTAATGTGCAGAAAACAAACCACACGATTTGTAAACTCAACCCTTCTGGATTCAGGGCATTTTTCTTTATCTTTTTTTTCCCTCTGTCTTCTTCAAAAGGCTTTTTTTTAAAAGCAAATGGATAGTTTGCTTCAACAAGAAATAGGATCATTACTTTGCTAGCTGATGACAGTGTTCAAGGTTAGTTTCTCTTGGAGTAAAAGAAAGTCAGCCCCTGCAGAGGTCTAGGTACACTTCAGAGGCCTCAGAAATTATGGGGGAATCACAACTCCGGAGCAGACAAGCCAACTGTGGAAGGGCACAGCTACATCATTCTGGGGGATAAAGTGGGGTAGATTTTGAGATGATCAAGTTCCTTCTCCCCATAACAGGCAGCAATATTATTTTTTCTAATTTTAACTGTAAGGGAAGAAAGCCCTCTTCACATGCTAGGTATGCAAGTAAGGTCACAGTGACTTTAATAATAATGTCAGCATTTCTATGAGCTCCCATCTCAGCCCTGCTAGCCTCATCACCAGCATCATCCCACTCCTGATATGTGGGGCAGAGGCCACTTACTGGAATGTCATATTCTGTGGGGAACTACCTCATGTCTGGATTTGAAACCCAAGTATCAATTGAGGAATTCTGCATCCACCACTGGAAGCAGACGCCAGACAGCTCACAGGGCAGCCAGAGACTAACACCCATGCACAGAAATCTGGGGAGACCACTCCCAAAATCCTATTGCCCCTGCCAAGGTGACTGGCCATATGTAGAACCCCCAGAGCCGGGTCTGACTCCACACTATCCCTACCTCAGTGTCACCGCTAAAACCCAAGTGGTTTCAACAGCCCCATGCCAGAGTAATACCTCTGCCGACACAGATTTTCTTTTGGTTCCTGTTGTTATTTGGGGGTTGACAGGTGAGGAGAATATAAGTGTATAGGGACAAAATACTCTCTCTTCTCCCACTGTCACTATCAGCTGTCACATACCACCATAGGTCATTATAAACTATGTTATAAACCACATAACCTGTGATTTCATTATTGATATGCGGCCATTAATCTCAAAGCTATTCCATGGTGTTTGAGTTATTTAGTCACAGGAACATTTTATTTTTATTATTATTATTATTTATTTATTTATTTTAATTTTATTTTATTTTTAATTAGTTTTAGGTGTACAACACAGTGCAATAGTTATACTTTTTACCACCCAAAGTGACAACCCTCCTCTCCCAATCTGCCATCCCACTCCTCCCTGCACCCGATATCATACATATCTATTACAATTCCATTGACTCCACTCCCACACTACACTCTATATCCCGAGACTATCTATATATTCAATTATAGTTGGCATACAATATTATACAACCTCAGCTTCAGGTGTACAGTGCAGTGATCCAGCCTCTATTCCATCCATGAAATGGTCTCCCTAACAAGACATGTGACCATCTGACATCCTACAAAATATTTACAACATTATTAATTATACTCCCCTAACTGTCTTTCATATCCCTGTGGCAATATTGTAGTTACCTATTTATGCTGTTTAATCCCTTCCCCTTCTCCTTCATCCCCACCTCCCTCCCAACTAGTAACCATCAGTTTTTCCTGTATATCTCTGAGACTGTTTCTGTTTACTTTGCTCATTCATTCAGTTTTTTAGATTCCACATATAAGTGAGATCATATGGTATTTGTCTTTCTCCAACTGACTTATTTCACTTAACATAATAGTCTCTAGGTCCATCCATATTGTTGCAAATGGTACGATTTCATTCTTCTTTATGACAAGTAATACTCCATTGTATAAAAGTACCACAATTTCTTAATCCAGTCATCTACCAATGGGCATTTCAGTTGTTTCCAAGTCTTGGCTATTGTAAATAGTGCTGCAATAAACATAGGGGTGCATATATTTTTTCAAATTAGCGCCTTAGGTTTCTCTGGATAGATACTCAAAAGTGCAATTGCTGGGTCATATGGTAGTTTCATTTCCAGTTTTTTCAGATACCTCCATACTGATTTCCATAATGGCTGCACCAATCTGCAATCCCACCAACAGTGCACCAGGGTTCCCTTTTCTCCACATCCTCGCCAACACTTGTTGTTTGTTGATTTGTTGATGATAGACATTCTGACTGGAGTGAGGTGGTATCTTCTTGTGGTTTTTATTTGCATTTCTCTAATGATTAGTGAGGTTGAACAATTTTCATATGCCTGTTGGCTATCTGTATGTCCTCTTTAGAGAAATGCCTCTTCATATCCTCTGCCCATTTTTTAATTGGGTTGTTTTCTGGTATTGAGTTGAATGAGTGTTTTATAAATTTTGGATATTAAGCCCTTATCAGATATATCGTTGACAAATATCTTCTCCCATTCAGTAGGATGCCTTTGGTCACAGGAACTTTTTAGATTCAACTTTTTTGCATAGAACCCAATAGATCAGAGATACTGGCTGCTTGTTTACCAAACCTGTATACATAGTCAACTTTTCTGACCTGCAGTAGATGGGGACATGTGGATGGAAATGATTAACACCACTTCTAGGTCTAACACAACAAAATATCTCTTGCTCTCTCTTGTACTTTCTTCTGGCAGACAAAAAGAGCACCCAGCAGGAGAGCCTGAGGTCCTATGAGGCAGCAGTGCTATCAGAAGGAGGGGGCTGCTCCCTGCATCCTTTCACGGAAGGCCCCCCACCAAACCCCCATGTTGTACTGTTGCATGGGCCAGCAATCCGTTTGAGTTCCATTAAGCCACCAGATTTGGGGGCTGGTCATTACAGCACTTACCGTTCCTGGTCGAATACATCATGGTAGTTTAAAGTCTGATTTATCCCTTCATTACCACTCCAAATTCCTTCCTTCTGCTTTCTGACCCAGTGCTTTTATAAAAGGTTTTTAAAGAATGTGGGTAACCCAAAATGGAAAGCAATCAGATCCCATATAGATCTTTTCTCTGGAGAATATTTGGTCCCTTTGCTAATTTGTCTGCTATGTCTTTCCTGACAAACTGCCTCTTCCTTCAAAAATCATGGGAGCTGGAATTCTCACAACCTCTCTAGCTGAACACATCATCAGTTACTTAGTTGAAGTAAAGGAAGTTCTCTCTGGAAGATTGTATTTTAAACTCTAAAACTTACTTGAGTTAAATTTGCCTGATATATAAGATCATAATAACATGCACATGTGTGCATGCGGGCACATGCATGCACACACACACACACACACACACACACACACACACAGAAAATGCCATGAATGAATGTTGATAAAAACATTAAACTACAGGAGGAGGGGAGTTATCACTTTATGAGGGGTAAAATGTATAACTATTACATGGCTTTGTATACCTGAAAATAATAATAATAATAATAATAATAATAATAATAACAACATTAAACTACAGTATCAGATCTACAAAGATTGCACATTTTGAAATTATTGGACACATTTGATACAATTAAAGAAATAGAGTACCATGAGTATGACTGACAAATTCTATTATTGTTCAGCAAATATTTACCTCCCAGTCCTATGCTTGAATGTATATGATAACATTTGTTTCTCAGCTAGGTTACTGGAATATGACTGAAAATATTTACTGGTTCCTTCTTGTGTCTTGGACTTGGTCATGTGGCTTGTTTTGGCCAATAGAAAATGAATGGAAGTGACAAACTGTCAGCTCCAAACCTGTGTCTTAAGAGGCATAATGTGTTTCCACCTGACCTTTGGGAAACTTTAGATTTCTGCCATGAGAAGAATATGTACTAGGTAGCTATTGCCCCTTCAACCTGTGTCCAAAAATGAGACACGTGGGAAGACTTGAATTTGACACACAGCCTGAAGCAGAGCTTTTTCTAATCACACGAATGTATTTGACTAGCCATTGTACTATTCATTTCATTTTTCTTGAAATGTGTTCATGCAGTTTTATACATAAATGCATGACAATAATAATAATAGAAGCAAACATCCTTACATATTTTAACAGCTAGATTATCCACATTCTTTTAGCAGTGCATAGAATTTGAGGCATTTTCGGGTAACTTGAGAAATGTCAATGTCAACAGCAACTTAATCAAAAGGAGTAGAGCGGAATATTTTATTGCTGCATGTTAGTACCCATCAAGAAAAGGATGAAAGTGACTATGATCATGCCAGCATAGCTCTTGCGTTAAGCAGTGAAAATCATGTATTCCTTTGGTGAGACTATTTTAGCCCGTTGTGATTTTAGAACAAATGTTTTAAAAATAATGTAAACAAAGGTGTCTGTGGCATTCCTGGGTCATCAGTGTTCTAAGAATGAAAAAATAAGTATATTTCCAATGCTTGCTTAATAATAAATAGAACATATGTGTTCCTATGTGTATGGGAATACATTGTGAACCTTTGTTGTCTCTGAACTAGGCTAGTGAAATATGGTTGACAATATTTACTGGTTCCTCCCTTAAACAGTTTTTGCTGAGTCTTGTCAGAAACTGAAGAATCAGCATTAGTTTGAAAATAAATATTTTTCTGGAATACTTTCAAGAAAAGGAGGAAATTTGATGACCCAATTTTTGCCTACACAGCATTGCTGGGTAGTGCCTTTTCCCTGAAAGTGCAAGTTAGCCAAACCCTAATTGCACTACACCATTCACACTGGATGCCCTTGGGTGGCTGGCTCTAGTTTCTTCTCATACCAGCCCTCTGACTCCAAATATGAAAAGTTTATGTTCCTCTACTTAAAAGCTGAGTTTTTGTAACTTGGTACAGGAGCAGCCATGGTTCTAAGAGTGATTAGGAAAATCTAGGAAATAAGTGACAAACTGCATTTATTCTTCAGTCTCTGACCACAAGTTGCATAATGCCATAATACATTTTTTGGTCATCTCTGGTATTTACCTTTGTAGTTGGCATGAACATGTTTACATTAACCATGATGTCTTCTGGGTGTACACAAAAGTTAGCTTTGCAACTGTCAATGGGTTTGTTTAATCACAAGTATAAGTTGCAAAGTGACTCTTCAAGAACAAAACAATCAGAAATGTGTGGTAACAACTAGTTTATAGGATAATTCTGAAATCAGCAGGAAAGGCTATCTTTGATGCATATATGGTATGACCTTGGAGACGCAGATAATTTTTGATCATTTTTAAAAATTAAGCATCAATTTTAATATAATAGTTTTTATAATTTAATTTCATTTTTATTGTAAAATATACCTAACAAAATTTAGCATGTCAACAATTTTTATGTGTACAGTCTAAAGGCATTTAATACACTCACACTGCTGTGTTACCATCACCATCATCCATCTCCAGAACTTTTTCATCTTTACAAACTAAAACTGTATCCATTAAACAATAACTCCCCATTCCCTCCACCCCACAGACTTTGGCAACCACCATTCTACTACTGTTTTTGAGTTTCATTACTCTAGGTATATCATATAAATGGAATCAGAAAATATTTGCCTTTTGTGACTAGCTTATACACATAGCATAATGTCTTGAAGGTTTGTTCATCTATGTTATAACGTGTCAAAATTTCATTCCTTTTTGAAGCTAAACAAAATTCCATTGTGTGTGTGTATATATATATACATTTTGTTTATTTATTCATCCAGTTATGCACATTTGGGCTGTTTCCATCTTTTGGCTGTTGTGAATAATGCTGAGATGAACACAGGTATACAAGTATCTATTTCAATTCTTATTGAAATACAAATACCTGCTTTCCATTCTTTTGGGTCTATCCCTAGAAGTGGAACTACTAGATGGTATGGTAATTGTATATTTAAGTTTTTTGAGGGACTGCAATATTGTTTTCCAAGGTGACTGAACAATTTTACATTCCCACCAGCAATGCCTAAGGATTCCAATTTCTCCACACCCTCACCAATGGCTGTTTTTTTTTTTCTTTTTTTCTCTTTTTTATAATGCAATCCTAATGAATGGGAAGTGGCACTTCATTGTGGTATTCATTTGCATTTCCCTAATGATTAGTGATGTTAGGCACCTTTTCATGTACTTATTGACCATGAAGACCTGTACATGTTCTCTGAAGAAACATCTATTCAAGTCCTTTGTCCATTTTTAATTGGTTTGTTTGCTTCTTGTTGTTGCTGACTTGTAGGAGTTATATACTCTGGACATTAATCCATTATCAGATATATGGCTTGTAAGCATTTTCTCCCATACTGTGGGTTACCTTTTCACTGTGTCGATAATGTCTTTGATGCACATATATATTTTAAAATTTTTATGAAGTCTTATTTATCTTTTTCTTTCTTTTGTGGTCTGTGCTTTTGGTGTCATATCAAATAAATAATTGTCAAACCCATTGTCTTGAAGCTTTTCCCCGATTTGTTTCTTATAAAAGTGTTATAGTTTTAGCTCTTATATTTAGGTTTTTGATCATTTTTTTGTTAATGTCTGTATAAGGTAAGGGTCCACCTTCATTCTTTTGCTTGTGAATGTCCAATTTTCCCAACACTATTTGTGAAGACTCCTTTTCCTATTGAATGGTCTTGAATCCTTGAGGAAATCATTTTACCATATGTGTAAGGATTTCTTTCTGGGCTCTCTATTCTATTCCACTGATCTATATGTCTGTCTTTATGGTGGTACTATTTTAAATACCATAGCTTTGTAGTTAATTTTTGAAAACAGTAAGTTTGAGTCCTCCAGCTTTGTTCTTTTTAAAAAAATGTTTTGGCTACTCTATCCCGTGAGATTCCATATGAATTTTAGAATGGATTTTTCTATTCCTTCAAAAAACATCATTGCAATTTTGATAGGGATTACATTGAATCTATAGATCACTTTGGTAGTGTTAACATCTTAATGATATTGTCTTTCAATTGATGAATACAAGATATATTTCCATGTATGTGTCTTATTTAATGTCTTCATCAATGTTGTTTTAGTTTTCAGTATACAAGTCTTTGACCTTCTCAGTTAAGTTTATTCCTAGGCATTTTATTCTTTTGGATGCTGCTGCAAATGAGTTTTCTTTTTTCTTAATTTCCTTTTTGGATTGTTCAGTGTAGAGAAAAACAACTAATTTTTTTTTTTGGCTGAGCCATCCTGCCACCTGTTGGCAGCTTAGTGGCAGCTCAGCTCAAGCCCGGAATTGAACCAGCAACTATTGTTGCTCAGAGCTCGCACTCTTGAGTGAGCTCTTAACCAACTGAGCCACTCGGCTGGCCCAAAAACAACTAATCTTTGTGTGTTGGTTTTCTGTCCTGAAACTGCTGAATTCATTTATTAGTTCTAGCAGTTTGTGTATGCGTAGGTGTATGCAATCATTAGGGTTTTGTATATAGAAGATCATGTCATCTGTGAACAGAGGACATTTTACTTCCTCCCATTCAATTTGAATGTCTTTCCTTTCTTTTTCTTCCCTAATTGCTCTGGCTAGAACTTCAAATATTATTTTGAATAGAAGTGGCAAAACAGGCTATAAAGCAGTTTTAACATAGACTAATATTTATTTTCACCAAAGGTAAAATCTAAATCCCAGTTTACATGAACTCTCATCAATGCATGAAAAAGAAAATAATTCAGGAATATTAACGTTCCTTCTACTAATTAGAAGTTGGGAGATCAACAGAAATAGGATGGGTGGGATGGAGAAAGGGTCTGAAAAAAAATAGTAGAAGTTAGAGCAAAAGCTAAGAGGTCAGTAGCAATGGCAGCTCCAGATTTTGTGGGATCTAAAGTTTATACAACTTGGGGCTGATCATTGAAGGAAAAATACAAAGCAAAGCAAGATACTGAATATTAAAATGGAAAAAGAGGGCTGGCTGAGTGGTGCAGTGGTTAAGTGCTGGCTTGGGACGCCAGCCGCCCCAGTTCGGATCCCACATATGAGGGTCAGTGACATTGCCCTCAAAAAAAAAAAAAGAAAAAGAAAAAAAATGGAGAAAGAAATGACCACAAATATCTGTAATCTTAGAAATTAAGATACCTTTCTCTGAGAAACTTTAGGAAGTTTGTCAGCAATGATTATTTAGACATGTTTCCTGATTTCAATCTGGTTTTCTCTCCCTTTCTAGAATATTATACAACTCCTAGAAACTCACAACATTCCCAAGAACCCATGCAATTAAAGGGCTCTGGTGATAAAGAAGCATCATTTGCCACCTGGGGAATCCACCATCTGATCAGGATGATGTGGAATACAAATTTGTCCCCAAGTGTTGGCCTTGAGGAGTAAGACTAGGAAAAGTTACATTGCATCATTTTGTACAGTTGCTCTAAGACTAAAACTTGAAATACTTGTATTGCATCTGTACTTGATTTTTGCTTGAAGCTCGTGATGTGAGGGTCTTCAACTATAAATTGGCATTCTTTCACCCCCAGTAGAAGACTGATTATTTCACATCTTATCATGGTAGTCGTAAGAGCATGTGGCTGGAAGTGTGCTTGCTTTTTGATCTCTTACTAATCTGTTTTCTGGAAAATCTTCTCTAGTTTGTGTATTAAGACTCAACTATCTCTCTTTTAGTTTTATTTTGCTTTCCTATTTCAGGGACTCCACTTGGAGTGGGGCTCCACTTGGAGCCATAGGAACTGACTGGACATACCAGTAATAACAGGCAGAATTAGACCAAATCAAAGCGAGAGCTGGGGCTCCAAAAGGCAGCAGTTATGTACAAGTATCTCTATATTCCTGACTGTCCTCCCTGTTTCCAAACCTAGACAAGCAACATGCATAAGAGCAAGGGAGAGAGAATATCCTAGACCCAGACCCCACCATCATATGCATACACACATCAAGAGCTACACGTAGGGCAAGAGGTATGAGACAGGGAGCAGAGAAATCACAATCTGTCACTCCAGATCTCTTTAGACAGAAACCCAGCATTAACTGAAAGAGCTTTAGAATAATAAATGTAATATTAGAGTTTTAAACAGGACTATACAAAATTTTCATATCCAAAGATAAAGGATTTGCCCAATATTTTATGAGAGGGAGAATTTGAGATTTCATGGTTGAAAGCAGTTAAAATGAAGACCATTTCACGTTTATAATTTAAACAGTTTGCAGTGGCATGTCAAGCCAGGGGTGGGGGAGAGGCGAGCCTTTCACCTTGACAGGGAAGGTTATTTTATTACTGACTTCGTTTAAAATTACTGGGCCCATGCTGATACTAAAACATATACAAACTTTTAGTTGATTTAATTATTATTTTTAACTTCTCCAGGGCCAGGCTCTATCAAAGCTCCCTTGTTACAGGACTGCCAATGAGACTTCCCCAAAAGACATTTACAATGGCTTAGTGACCTGCCCAAAGAAACACAACTTCTTTTCCTACAGAAAGAAAATTTGTTAGGGGGTAGATAATTTTGCAGACATTTTAAAATTTCTGACCTTGACTTAAAATTGCTTCTATTTTGCTTTAAATAAGTTACAGGTTTAGGCAGAGACAGTGGGTCATTGGGGTCCTTTGGGAGGTGGACATGGAAACAGTTATGAGCACAAGAAGTTCATTGTGGGATAATGCCTGAGAAAGATAAAAGGGGGGAAGGGAGCAGGATTGGGCAGAGACAGCCTTAGTCCATGATGCAGATCTGACAGTCTCAGCTAACCCAGTAGGAGCTAGGAAGCAAAGAATGCTTGTTAGAGCCTTACGTTGGGCAGGAATGACCAGGCTTCAGTAATGCCACAGTCATTGACTAGGGGTTGTCCAGAAAAAGCATAGCATCTACTGGAAAGCTGAGGCGGCTCCTGAAGGCAATGCAGCTGGAAGCTATAAGTAAATGGTACCCCTTGCTGCTGAACAGCAAGTTATTTCTTAAAAGGAGATCAAAGCCGGCACATCCCTGGCTCCTACACCTGAGAGCACATTAAATTCCTGCTTCCCCAGCTTTTCTATTCATTTTAAATGTGTAGTAAGGGTTTTGTGATGCCTCATTAGATACTCATCAACCACTTCTATACAGCCAAATAATGTTTGGATGCCCAGGATATTCAGCTGTTAAGAAGAATCAATTTCGTAAACATGGAACTGAAATGTGGGATTTGACTCAATTCTGTGTCACATTTCAGCTTTTTTAAGATCAAATAAAGTACAAATTCTCTGATAAAGATAACTATCTTTTATTCATATTTATATCTTCTTCACCTGCCCCCCCCACATACACACACAATTCAGAGCCTAGCAGGGCATCTGCAGCCCAAGGGGGTCATAGTATATGTGTTTAATAGAATTACAGAATGTTTTACCTTCTTCCTCTCACTTCACATCCAAATAAACAGACTTTGTATCAATTGATATTATTGGTGGTTCTGACTCTGGTTTTGAAATCAATATATTTTGTCTATTTTCTTCTTTATGAAAGAAAATATAACCCCAATGGTAATGACAATATAAATAAAACAATGTTGAGAAGAAGAAATGCTATCTTACAATGATGAACTAAAGAACCATTTTCTGGGCCCTGCCACTCCAGGTAACATCTCCAGTAAGGTAACCTTCTTTCCAGCACCCCAGAGAGCAACGTGGGCAGCAAGACCTGCTCCATCCTGAGGGAGCCAAGCATTCCGATGTCAACACAACTTTAGGAAGGAAGGCAGGCAGGAAGAAAGGGAGGAAGGAAGAAAGGAAGGGGGAAAAAAGGAAAGTTATAGAAATTGTTTACAAAATAGGAAGATTGGGAAGCTCCTCGGTGTAAATTTAATAACAACTTTCATTTTGTCAGTGGACTGAGGATAATGTTATGACTGGAGGGAGTGTGTTTCCATGATGAGGACATATAAATATAAGAGGTCCAGCTGGTAGCTGGAATGAAACTTGAATGTCAGGCTCTCTAGTAGCTGCCAAGGAAAGACCAGTCCTTTGCAAATGATCACTGTCTGCCTGCAGCATCTACTGTAGTCACCCACAGGGAAAGACTGGCAAATCATGGGGCTGACATTAAACCTAAATAAATAAGTAAATATAAACCATTGCTTTCAATGGTTATGGCTTCATTTGCAAAGGCATCTATACTTGGATACTTTTCAGTGCTAGGAGACAGCCACTGACTTTTCTGAAAGTATAATATCTGGGGAAGGGCGCAAATGGGGAAGCTAAAACAAAGCCACATGAGGTCTTCCTAGAAGGTTCTTTGATGCAACTGATTATGATGTTCTGTTGGATAATTTACTTGTTTCAAATGCATGATTAATGGAATTATTATTCACAGTTAGGTAATGCTTAGAGAGAAAAGAACACAAACCATTCTGACTAGCTGTCAGTAATTTTCAGGCTGACACTAATAATGGCCACAGATGAAAAGGCTCTGGCATTTTCCTTTAATTTGATTTGGAATGTGATTTCCTGATAGCAATCAAGTGCTGTGGGCAGTGTACAAGCACACCTTGAAAATACTGAGGGTTTGGTTCGAGGCCACGGCAATAAAACGAATATTGCAATAAAGCGAGTCATATGAATATTTTGGTTTCCCAGTGTATATAAAAGTTATATTTACACTATACTGTAGTCTATTAAGTATGCAATAGCATTACATCTAAAAACCGATGTGTGTACCTTAATTAAAAAATAACTTATTGCCAAAAAATGCTAAATATTATTTGAGCATTCAGTTAGTTGTAATCTTTTGGCTGGTGGAGGGTCCTGCCACCATGTCAATGGCTGCTGACTGACCAAGGGGTGGTTGCTGAGGGTTGGGGTTGCTGTGGCACTTTCTTAAAGTAAGACAACAATGAACTTGGCTGCATCGATTGACTCTTCCTTTCACAAACGATTTCTTTGAAGCATGCGATGCTGTTGCATAACATGTTACCCACAGAACTTCTTCCAAAATTAGAGTCAATCCTCTCAAATCCTTCTGCTGCTTTATCAACTAAATGTAATATTCTTTTGTTTTCATTTCAACAATCTTCACAGCATCTTCACCAGGAGTACATTCCATCTCAAGAAACCACCGTCTTTGCTCAACCATAAGAAGCAACTCCTTATCCATTGAAGTTTTATCATGAGATTGCAGCAATTCAGTCACATTTTCAGGCTCCACTTCTAATTCTCTTGCTATTTCCACCATATCTACAGTTACTTCCTTCACTGAAGTCTTGAACCCTCAAAGTCCTCCATAAGGGTTAGAATCAACTTCTTTCAAACTCCTATTAATGTTGATATTTTGACCACTTATCATGAATCAAAAATGTTCTTAATGGAATCTAGAATTGTGAATCCTTTCCAGAAAATTTTCCACTTATTTTGCCAAGATACACCCACACCCAGGAATCACTATCTATGGAAGCTACTGCCTTAAAAAAAAAAAAAAAAATATATATATATATATATATATATATATTTCTCAAATAAGATTTGAAAATCTAAATTTCTCTTTCTCTTTGGTCCATGGGCTGTAGAGTGGATGCTGTGTTAAGAGGCACGAACACAACATTAACTTCATTGTATTGATACATCTTCCTCGGACCTCTTGGCTGATCAGGTACATAATCAATAAGCAGTATTATTTTGAAAAGAAACTTTGTTTCTGAGCAGATCTCAACAGAGGCTTAAAATATTCAGTGAACCATGTTGTAAACAGATGTGCTGTCATCCAGGCTTTGTTGTCCCATTTAGAGAGCACAGGCCGAGTAGGTTTAACATCACTCTTAAGGGCCCTAGGATTTTCATAATGGTAAATAAGCCTTGGCTTCAACCTCAAGTCACCAACTGCATTAGCACCTAAGAAGAGAGTCAGCCTGTCCTTTGAAACTTTGAAGGCAGGCATTGACTACTCCTCCTAGCTATGAATGTCCCAGATGTCATCTCCTTCCAATATAAGGCTGTTTCATCTACGCTAAAGATCTATTCAGTGTAGCCTTGTTCATTAATTATCTTAGCTTGATCTCCTGGATCATGTGCTTCACCTTCTCCATCAGCACTGGCTGCTTCACCTTGCACTTTTGCTATGGAGATGGCTTCTCTCCTTAAATCTCATGAACCAACCTCTGCCAGCTTGAAACTTTCTTCTGCAGCTTACTCACTTCTCTTAGCCTTCATAGATTTGAAGAGAGTTAGGACCTTGCTATGGATTAGGGTTTGGCTTAGGGAATGTTGTGGCTGGTTTGATCTTCTATCCAGATCACTACAACTTTCTCCATATCATCAAGAAGGCTATCTCGTTTTCTTATCATCCATGTGTTCACTGGAGTAGCACTTTTAAATTCCTTCAAGAACTTTTCTTTTGTATTCACGACTTGGTGAACTGTGTGTTCCAAGAGGCCTAGCTTTCAGCCTATCTCAGCTTTCTACGTGCCTTCTTCATGAAGCTTAATCATTTCTAGATTTTGATTTAAAGTGAGAGACCTGTGACTCTTCCTTTCACTTGGACACTTAGAGGCCAGCGTAGGATTATTAATTGGCCTAATTTCAATACTGTTGTGTCTCAGGGAACAGGGAGGCCCGAGAAAAGGGAGAGAGACTAGGTAATGGCTGGTTGGTGGAACTGTCAGAACGCACACAACATTTATTAAGTTTGTTGTCTTATATGGGTATGGTTTGTGGCACCCCAAAGCAATTATAATAGTAACATCAAAGATCGCTGATCACAGATCTCCATAATGAATACAATAAAATTGAAAAAGTTTGAAATATTGCAAGAACTACCAAAATGTGACACAGAGACACAAAGTGAGCAAATGCTGTGGGAAAAATGGTACTAGTAGATTTGCTCAAAGCAGGATTTCCACAAATCTTAAATTTGTAAAAAATAAAAACAAAAAATAAATCTGCAACATTCAGTAAAGTGAAGCACAATAAAACAAGGTATGTCTGTATAAGGCTTTTCCCACATACAAAACCAGATGCATTTTTCTGAACTTTTCATTTATTCCAATGGTGTCTATATTTTTATCCCAGGTTTATCCTGCCATACACAATAAGCAGTGGTGTTTTTCCAACTTTCTGATCAATATGCAGGTTTAACTTTATGAATATGATTACAACTTTGATCTACAAATCTCTAGTCATTATCACCAAAGTCAGGGAAGACTCAACCAAACGCAATTTGAATAGTTTTGCCCAATAGTTGAAGCCATCAGAGATGAGTAGATCCCAATAATATTAAATTCAAGGGCATTTGCAAACACCTTGTGAGTCAACATTTTACAGCTCATATTTCCTTCTTCTCCTTCTGTAATTGATTTACGTAGTCAAGTTCTCTGTGGATTGAAAACTCACACCTAGCTGAAAATGATCCACATGCGAGAATCTTGATCTCTTTCCAAAATCTCCCAAGAGAACTTAGAGGCTGAGTTGAAATACCAGAAACAATTTAACTCATTATTAGCTCAACCAACAATAGGCAAGTCTGGAAATGAAGCCACTTACACTGCATGTGATCTGCACCAGACCATTAAATAGGCTGTTCATGCCCAGAGATATTTGCATCCCAAATATTTCAGAGGTCCCTTGGAAAAAGTTAACTATTTGAGATATTATTTATATATCACACATCCTGGTGGTCTTAATCTGGGAATACAGAACAGAGTTCTGGAGAAGTAACTGGAAACTCTTGCTAGAGAAGGTGACGATTGTTAACTATTATAGCAAACAGATATTTACAAATATTTATAGGGCCGGCTGAGTGGCTCAGTTGGTTAAGAGTGTGAGCTCTGAACAACAGGGCCGCTGGTTCAATTCCCACATGGGCTAGTATGCTGCGCCTGAGCTGAGCTTCTGCTGAGCTGCCAACAGGTGGCAGGATGGCTCAGCTGGTGAGAGCAGATGTTCCTAACAACAAGGTTGCCAGTTAAACTCCCGCATGGGATGGTGCACTACGCCCACCCGCAACTAAGATTAAACATGGCACCTTGAGCTGAGTTGCCCTGAGCTGCCCAATGGCGGTCAGCCGGATGGTGGCTGGACTTGGAGCTGAGCTAGCTATACCCTCCACAACTAAGATTGAAGGACCACAACTTGGCCATTCCCCTTCCCCAATTCCCCAATAAAATCTTTAAAAACAAACAAACAAAAACAAAACAAATATTTACAAATTATAAACCTTAAAGTAACATTCATAGCCAATCTATCTATGAAAAAATAACAGAATAAAAAAGACTGAAAAGAGAGTTCTATAATATTATATCAGATACATAGTTGAGTATTGTGAACTTAATCCCAGAATATTCTTATAACAAAAATCATTTCCGTTATAGAGGGCTTTTATTTTTCAGTTGACACAGTATTTCCAAATACATAATTTCAATAGTCTCATGGAGATTATCTCATCCTTGTTTTGCAGATGAAGATGACAAAAGTCACAAGGTGGAATAACTTGTCTAAGGCCTAATAACCAGTGAGTAACACTGCCTTGTTCTTGGTCCAGTATGACTTCTTCCACACCCAGGTTACCTTCATTTGCAAGTACACAGATGAGTTCTGGAGGGAAAAGGTATCTGGAAATGCTTACTAGAGGAGATGAAGATGATAAACTCTTCTACAGCAAATATGAATGCTTACTTCCATATCTGCCTTCCCTGTTGGATGGGCATCATCTTAAAGAGCATACATTAAATCTGCATCCCTCATACCTTGCACAGTATCTATGTAGTCACTATTAGAAATGTTGAACTAAAAAATGCTTAATAGACATAAATGCAAGACTCTTTCTCTCAGGCACACTTGGTCATGTCACTAAGAACACAGACCCTTCTCCAAACAGGGAAATGTGAGAAGGTGTATGGGAGTTGGGGAAATGAAAGATTCATCCATTTATTCATTAAAAGCTACTTATTGAGAATCTACTATGTGCCAGGCACTGTGTTAGGTAAAAAGCATAGTAATAAAGAAGGCAGACATGATGCCTATACTCAAAAAACACCCATAGACATGGACCTGTGCTTTTAACTCTTGTTACAAAGTGTGGACCAGTGTTTCTCAAACTTGAACGTGTGTATGAATTACCCAGAGATGTGGCAGGTTCAGTTGGTCTGGGGTGGGGCCAAAGACTCTACATGTCTACAAGCTCCCAGATGTAACTATGCTGGTCCTAGATTCACCTTTTGAATAGTTAGGACCATGATTATAAAATGTTATTTTCTTGAAATACTGCCCTGTATTCCCTCCTCCCCAAAGTTCCCCTTGTGTCACTTGGTTCTATGCAATTTTACCACATCTGCAGGTTTGTATACCCACCATCACAGTAAAGATATAGAATAGAACACTTCCATCACTCCCAATCCCCCCTCCGCACAACATTGCTCACCCCTGGCAACCACTGATCCGTTATGCATCTCTATAATCTTCTCATTTCAAGAATGTTATATAAATAGAATTATACAGTATGTAACCTTTTGAGATTGGAACTTTCACTCCACATAATTCTCTGGATAGTCATCCAAGGTTTTGCCTGTATCAATAGATCATTCCTTTTTATTGGAGAGAAGCATTCAATGGTATGAAAATACCACAGCTTAGCCATTCACCAGTTAAAGGGCGTCTGGGTTGTCTCCATTTTCAATTATTTCAAATAAAGCTGCTCTAAACTTTTGTGTACAGATTTTTGTGTGAACATAAGTTTTCATTTATTTGGGATGAATAATCAAGATTGCAACTGCGGGGCAATATGGTGGTTTCATTTGTAGTTCTATAATAAACTGCTGAGTTTTTGCCCAGAGTGACTGTACCATTTTATATTTATATTGAGTATTCCATTTCTCCTCATCACTGCTGGCTTTTGGTGTTTCCATTATTATTATTATTATTATTATTTAATTTTAGGAATTCTAATAGCTATATATAGCACTGTCTCAATGTGGTTTTAATTTGTATTTCCCTAATGACTAACGATATCAAACATCTTTCTTGTGCTTCTTTGCCATCTGATATTCTCTTTGGTTAAATATTTGTTTATGTTTTATCCAGATTTCTAATTGGATGAATTTTTTTCTTTATTGTTTCTGTTAAGTTTTAAGAGTTCTTCATATATTCTAGATAACAGTTTGTCATATATATTCTTTAGAAATATTTTCTCTCTGTCTTAAGCTTCCATTTCATCTTCTTCACAGGGGTCTTTTGCAGAGCATGCTATTTTTAATTTTCATGAGGTCCAATTTATCAATTTTTTCCTATTATGATTTAGTTTTGGAGACCAAATTTAACAACTGTTTACCTGGACCTGGTCCCAAAGACTTTTCTTCTGTGTTTTCCTTTCCCATAAAGGTTTTATAGTTTTGTTTTAAATTTAAACCCATGGCCAATTTGAACTACTTTGTGATAAGAAGTGAGTTTTAGATTGAAGTATTTTACACCTGTTGAGGTGTAGCATGAGGGCTCATAGGGATCATCTTCAGTTTCCCACTGAACCCCATTGACATCACTACAAAAGCAGAGCAGACCTCTTACACCTCCTCAATGCAGACAGTTGAGGTGGAAGTTCAGTTAGCTCTTCCCTCTGCTGATATCTTCCTTTGTTGGCTCTGAGTGAACATCTAAGCTCAGCTCCTCACGGGAGTCCTCTGAAACTAGGGAGAAGGGAAGTGGAGGGCTGATGTAGAATATTTTGTTGCTATAGGGAGAGTGGAGGTAGAAGCTCAGATCCCTGCTGACAGGATAGGAGGAGAGGGGAGTAGAGGGTCAATCGGCCCCACCTCTCATCACCTCATTCTACCTGATTGTTGGCAAGTGGGGGTTCCGGCTCTGCTCTGCAGTGTGCTCCATGGACACAGGGAGAGGACTGTGATGCCTGAGTTGCTCTGCTTCTTCCCGCCTCATTAAGTCTTGTTTCTTCCAGGAAGATCTGGGGAGTCCGTTCACTGCTGGATGCCACTGATACTCTCCTGGGTGGGAGGGAAAATAGCAATACCACCTGCTTCTGGCTGGTGGGGGATGGGATATCGGGTCTCCATTCAGCTTTGCCAAAACTATTCCTGTGGGGGACTCAATGCATATGCTGGGCAGAGAGCAGAGGACTAGCTCCAGTACCACTGGGCAGGGAAATCAGAGGGCTGCCACCTGCTTCTGTGGTGCAGCGGGGGAGTGCCGGAGAGGAGATCAGCTTGTGCTGGGTCCCACTGGAACTGGGAGAGAGGGGTACTGCTTTCAGCTTTTCCATTGTTGCACTGGCTTTTGGCTAAAACAGAGTTGCTATTGCCAAAATGGTTTCTATTGTGAAGCTAACTCATTTTCTGGGCCATTAGCTAGGGGGAACAGGCTTTTTTTCTTTCTCTTTTCTTTGTCTGTGCTTGTTGGCAGTACTATGTTGGAGACTTTTGGAGCATCCTGTCTGGGATATATGGAGGTGATAAGAAAACCTAGGGAACTCACTGCCATGTTGCTCTTCAAGCCCCCTGCAATTGAAACCCGCAAATAATAGCCCACCATGGGATATTGCATTCTCAGCCCTAGATAATGCACTCTCAGAACCCTGAGGGCCCAGCAGCATGACATGTTCTGTTTCCCAGTAAATTGCTCTTTAATAATGATTGAAAGGAGGAAGCTTCAATTCTGAGAGCCACCCTGCTGGCTTCTAGGCTCAAAAGTGCTATCAGCCTCTGAGGGGTTGCATAGGATGACAGCACAGGAAGCTCTGGCCTGCCTCCTTGTAGCTCGATCATATCTAAGAAGGAAATGAGCTACTGGCTTCTTCTGCTTCCTAATGAGGACTTCAATAACACCCTTCCGAGTTCAACATGACTTCTGTTCCTCGTTATTTAGCTACTACTTTCACTCTTTTTTTTTTGAGGGCAGTGTCACTGACCCTCATAAGTAGGAACTGAACCAGGGCCGCTGGCTTCCAAAGCCAGCGCTTAACCACCATACCACTTGGCCCTACTTAGCTACTTTCAAATGCTCAGCCACAGAAAGACCCTGGTAATCGATTGGAGGACATCTTAGAAATTATGTGTAACGTCTGCCCCTCAGTTCATGTACTCTCTGCCCTCTCTAAGGATAACTCAGATTGGCCAAAGTTTCATGGCACTGGGAATTTTAACATTTTTTTGTGGAACAGAGGTATGTGGCAGACTTGCACAAATTTCTGACAAGTTTTGGTGTTTAAAACTCCTTTAGGGCCGGCTTAGTGGCTCAGTTGGTTAAGAGCGTGAGCTCTGAGCAGTAGGGTCGGTGGTTCAATTCCCACATGGGCCAGTGAGCTGCACCCAGAGCTGAGCTGCCGCTGAGTTGGTGAGAGCACATACTCTTAGCAGCAAGGTTGCCAGTTCGACTCCCTCATGGGATGGCGGGCTGCGCTCCCCCGCAACTAGATTGAAAGCGGCGACTGGACTTGGAGCTGTGCTTGCGCCCTCCACAACTAAGGTTGAAGGACAAAAACTTGACTTGGAGCTGACAGGTCCTGGAAAAACACAATGTTCCTCTTTCCCCAATTCCCCAACACTGTTCCCTTCCCCAATTCCCCAACACTGTTCCCTTTCCCAATTTGAAAAAATCAAAAACAACAACAACAACCACCAAAAAACTTCTTTAAAAACACTTTTCAGATTCATACTAAGATTTTTATCAATAAATAGTTATAACTAATAGCTTAGGTTTAAATTTCTTAAATATATTTCAGTTCCAGAAAGTATAAGTTCTCACTCTGTATCAAATATAATGCATAATTATAAAAAACTGCAAGTAAATCAACTTGTCATCTGTACTTAATAGTAATGTCCAACACCAATACCTTTTGGAATGAGAAACCTGAAGTATTTTCTATTTATGAAATCATATATATATATATATATATATATATATATATATACATATATATATATATTTCTTTTTTTATATAGAACTGTATTTGGAGATGAAAATGAACTCTCTTTCAGCTATACACACAAAAAAAAACATTAATTAAAGATACATGTGGTTTAACTGTTGGCAGATTGGCTAGTCAACCAAGCCATATAATTTTCCAAGCTCTGGGGACCAGTTTCTCAGAGACCATATATCTTCACGTAAGTCGTGTGTATCAGAGTCATCCTCAAAGGCTGACCTAGAAAGGGTCTAAAGATTCTAGGACGCAGACTTCCTTTGGAGATGAGGAAACCAATGCTCAGTGAAGGTAAGTGGCTTGTTCAAGGTCTCAAAACCAATAAATTCTGAACTCAAGTTCTTAACTCTTAACTCTCAGACCAATACCATTTCCATTACATCAGTGGTTCTCATATTTTAGTGGTACATCAGAATCACCTAGAAGGCATGTTAAAATGCAAACTGCTGGGTTGCACCCTCAGAGTTTCTGATTCAGTTGGTCTGGAATGGAACCTAAGAATTTGCATTTCATACCAGATCCCATACCAAGGTATTGAAGTGTTTCCCTCTTATATTTCTATACAATTTCACATTTAATGAACACCTTTGTTTTTAACTTTATACTTTAATGAATTTTGAAAATGCACAGAAGCGGACAGAAGACTATGAGGAATCCTCCATAAATCCATCGAGCACCAACAACCATCCAAGAATGGCCAATCTAAAGAGTTATTTAACATACCACTTTATTTTTTATGTACTTTACTCTGAGAAACAGGTATTCTTAGAAATTCAAAATGTCTGATTAGAATACTGTCACGCATTATTATTCTAGTACTTTTTATTTTGTTGTTTTATTTAATGTGAAGTAGCTTTACAACTCCAAGAAAAGGTAAAAATGGAGGTTTACCAACTTCCAGCGACAATAAGAGAAAATGGAGGCTCAGATGGTTATTAAGCGACACACCCAGACTCATACTGAAGTTTGATTCCAGAATTTACCTTGTGAATTATCATTATATAATTGCTTCAATGAAAGCCAAACTCATCTGATTTAAGGCATGTAAAAAATAATATAAATGGAGCCACTTTAAAATGGAGTCAGAGCCGCCATCCCAGAGGAACTGCCTTGCACACCTTACTCCTCAAAAATTTGGAATGTTAAAACAGGACAAAATAACCTTTAGAAGGGCCTATAGCAACATTGTATCCTAAATAACTGTTTGCAAAGATAACAAGAAAGCAGATATTATGACTACCTGACTGAAAATCCAAAACATTCTTTAGAAATAACATCACTATGTTAGCATACCTGCACTTATAGAAGTGCCTTCCTTCTGTTGATGTAATTGTTCCCAAATCTTTCTCATTAATACTCCTTTCCTTTGCCACTTAATCCGAATGATGTTTGGGTTTCTGCCTGAATTGGTGCTTCCAGAATAGCTATTCTTTTGGACCTTAAATAAATGCTTGTCGCCTCTCACTTTGGCCTTTATTTTCAGGTTAACAGGAGAAAACACTCTCTTAGTCCATTCATTCTGCTATAACAGAATAGCATACACTGGATGGATTAAACAACATTGGTTTCTCACAGTTCTGGAGACTGGGAAGTCTAAGTTTGAGACTCAGTAGATTGTGTTTGTTAAGAGCTCACTTCTTTGGCCATAGACAGCCATCTTCTTGCTGTGTTCTTAAACGGTAGAAGGATGAGGGATCCCTCTGGAATCTCTTTTACAAGGGCATTAATCCCATTCATGAGGGTTCTACTCTCATAACCTAATCACCTCCCAAAGGCCCCACCTCCTAATATCATCACATTGGGGATTGACATTTTAACATATGAAATTTGGGGAGATATAAATATGTAGTCTACAGCAAGCACACTACTGGCTGTACTTATTTCTATACATGTAACCAGTAATTGTGACACACTCTTAGCATTTGTGGGCAAATGTTAAATGGTTGGTGGCCTGGGAAGATTCAGACCTCCTGGTGGGACGGAGGTGGCTGCATTTTTAGCCAAACTCCCAGTGTGGTTAATTGCTATAAGGATTTAAACCCCACCATTGACTCAAAGTTCATGCCAGAGTATAGAGCACTGTCTTCTTCTGGCACCTGAGTTTGAGACTCTGTCTCTTGCTTTCAGAAATGTGGATAGTCTTTGTCATTTATGTGGCTCCAATGAACTGTGAAAATTAATGAACTATAGTAGCATATGTCCAGTTCTCTGTGTTATACACACATATTCATATATATTATGAGTAATTCATATGCAATTATGATTCAGTACTAAGAAATAGAAAAGTATAAAATATTTATATGTGTCAAATAAAATGCCACTCAACACATCTATGATATCTTAAACTCCTAACCCTTACACTGTTTTAACAATTATCACCTTTTGAGACATAACAGATTTACTTACTGTGATAATGGACTTTATATGATTGGCACAGATAAAAAAAGGTCAAACTCAACACCAAAAAAAACCAAACAACCCAATTAAAAAATGGGCAGAGCACTTGAATAGACATTTCTCCAAAGAGTACATATGAGTACAGATGGCCAACAAATATATGAAAAGATGCTCAACATCACTATGAAAAGATGCTCAACATCACTAATCATCAGAGAAATGCAAAAAAAAAAAAAAAAAAAAGCACAACGAGATGTCGCCTCACACCTGTCAGAATGGCTATCATCAACAAATCAACAAACAACAAGTGCTAGTGAGGATGGGGTGAAAATGGAACCCTCGTGCACTGTTGGTGGGATTGCAAATTGGTGCAGCCACTATGGAAAACAGCATGGAGGTTCCTCAAAAAATTAAAAATAGGCCAGTCGGGTGGGAGGAGACAAGATGGTGCTGCGTGCGATGCAGGGGATCATGAACAGGGGCGCACCCGAACTACCTGTGCCCACCACTGGGGCCGTGGTGGGATCTCGGGAGCAGGCACTGGTGATAAGCCGGAACTACCTCTCCCAGCCTCGCCTCATGTACAAGACAGTATCAGGCGTCAATGGCCCACTAGTGATCTTAGCTCATGTTAAGTTTCCCAGATATGCTGAGATTGTCCACCTGACATTACCTGATGGCACGAAGAGAAGTGGGCAAGTGTTAGAAGTTAGCGGTTCCAAAGCAGTGGTTCAGGTGTTTGAAGGGACTTCAGGTGTAGATGCCAAGAAAACGTCCTGTGAATTTACTGGAGATAGTCTCCGCACACCGGTGTCTGAGGATATGCTTGGTTGCGTACTCAATAGCTCAGGAAAGCCCATTGATAGAGGTCCTGTCGTACTGGCTGAAGACTTCCTCGACATCATGGGTCAGCCAATCAACCCTCAGTGTCGAATCTACCCCGAGGAGATGATTCAGACCGGCATTTCGGCCATAGATGGCATGAACAGCATTGCCCGGGGGCAGAAAATTCCTATCTTCTGCTGGCTAACCGCACAATGAGATTGCAGCTCAGATCTGTCTCCAGGCTGGTTTGGTAAAGAAATCCAAAGATGTAGTGGACTACAGTGAGGACAATTTTGCCATTGTATTTGCTGCTATGGATGTAAACATGGAAACTGCCCAGTTCTTCAAATCTGACTTTGAAGAAAATGGCTCCATGGACAATGTCTGCCTCTTTTTGAACTTGGCTAATGACCCGACTATTGAACGAATTATCACTCCTTGCCTGGCTCTAACCATAGCCGAATTTCTGGCCTATCAGTGTGAGAAACATGTATTGGTTATCCTAACAGACATGAGTTCTTATGCTGAAGCACTTCGAGAGGTTTCAGCAGCCAGGGAAGAGGTTCCTGGTCGACGAGGTTTCCCAGGTTACATGTATACAGATTTAGCAACAATATATGAAAGCGCTGGTCGAGTGGAAGGTAGAAATGGCTCTATTACTGAAATACCTATTCTCACCAGGCCTAACGATGATATCACTCATCCCATCTCTGACTTGACTGGATATATCATGGAAGGGCAGATCTATGTGGGTAGACAGCTACACAACAGACAGATTTACCTGCCTATTAATGTGCTGCTGTCACTATCACGGTTAATGAAGTCTGCTATTGGAGAAGGTATAACCAGAAAGGACCATGCCGATGTGTCTAACCAGCTCTACACGTGCTATGCCATCAGTAAGGATGTGCAGGCCATGGAAGCTATCGTTGGAGAAGAAGCCCTTACCTCAGATGATCTTCTTTACTTGGAATTTCTGCAGAAGTTTGAGAGGAACTTTATTGCTCAGGGTCCTTATGAAAACTGCACTGTCTATGAGACTTTGGACATTGGCTGGCAGCTGCTCCGAATCTTCCCCAAAGAAATGCTGAAGAGGATTCCTCAGAGTACTCTGAGCAAGTTCTACCCTCAAGACTCTGCAAAGCACTACCCGCCCCTTCCCTGCCCGCTCGACACTCGTGTGAAATACTGGTTCTGTTTCCTTTATTCCTTTTGCACTCCCCTAGCCCCACCTGTGTTGGAGTTTACGGTGTTAGCCTGTAATTAAAAACAAAGAATAGGTGACATGTTGTGCCAGTGTTGCCATGTCTTAAACTGCTAACAGACTTTGAAGTCTCCCCTGTTCAGAAAACCCGGATCTTCAATGCTTTGTTTAAAGTGGCTGCAGGGGGTCGGCCGAGTGGCGCATTGGTTAAGCGCTGGTTTTGGGATGCCAGCGGCCCCGGTTCGGATCCCACATGAGGGCCAGTGACACTGCCCTCTACAGCTAACAACAGCTCCACCTGGAGCTGGGCTGTGCGAGCCCCGGTGATGGTGTGGGCTGGAGCCCCTGCTGCAGTGGGCTGCCATAGGCTACAGTGAGTGGCCCGCAGCCAGCGTGAGCGGCTGGCAGCCAAGCGTGAGCTGCCAATAGCCGCGGTGAGCGACATCCAGAGGCCGGCGACCCATCTGCCTCATCCGGGAAGAGCGCAATGACGATACCAACAGTGAAGCAACATCCTCCGCAACTAAACTGAAGAGCAAAAAGACAGCAACTTGTCTGTTCCCCTTCCCCGATTCCCCAACGCTGTTCCCCTCCACCAATTCCCCAATAAAATCTTTAAAAAAAAAAAAAATAAATAAATAAATAAATAAATAAATAAATAAATAAATAAAGTGGCTGCAGGGATAGAGGTGAGGTTTTTTTTTCACTGATGTGTGTATTTGTACATAGTGGGGTAGTTAGTTACCTAATAATGTCCTCATTATTTGGGTCTCCCAGACTTTCCTCTCCACCCTCATAAGAGGATCACTATCAGAAGGTAGAGTGCTTTGCTCTCCTCGTTAGGCCCAGGACCAGGACTGAAAGAAGCCTCCTCTCAGAAGAGCCGAGAGGCTCTGAGCATTTGGTTTGGGATTGCTGGTGTGCCTCAAGGTCTGTGCTGCTGCTCTGAGCAGATGGCTTTTACCGGCCACCTGTTCTTTGTTATTTAATGACTAGGTTAGAAAAGGGGTCTCCTTTTCTTCTTCAGCACGTGTACGCTGGGACTCCTGGGTCTTCCTGCTCTCCCTGCCTCTGAGGGACACAGAGGGCTGCAGCTTGTGCACAGCTGGCATTGATCTGATGTAGTGAGATTGTCTTGCTCCTGACTGGGTTTCTACTCAGAGGAATCATAATGAAAATAACTGATAGAATTGTTGCTTGGAAAGAGTTGGAGTACAATAAAAATAAGAAAGAAAAACCTAAACCCATTCTACACTTGGACACGCTAACAGAGGTGTAAGTTTCTAAAGTGTTGGCCAGATGCCCAAGGCAAGGTGGGAGGAGAAAGCAGTCCTGTGTGTGAGTGTTTAAACCCTGTTCGAGAACAGCCTTTGGAAAAACCCCTCTTTGGTCCTGCTTCCTGACCTCTGTCTGCCTCTTCAGGTTGGCACAAGTGATAGCATTTAAAAGCTTTAGCCCTTTCATTCCAGCTCCTTCCTGCTGTGAGCCTGAGCTGTTTTCTCTGCACGCTGCCACGTCAGTCAGCCCTGTGGTCTCTGTTCTTTGTTACCTGAGTGCAATAGCAACTTCTCTGTGCATTCCATCTTGCAAGTTGTGTAAAATTCTTCACTTTTTTCTCAGAGGGTGTGTGGGGGGTGGGGGGGGGAGTCAGCATGATTATATTTTAATGTAGAAAATGTGTCATCTGGATATAAAATGAAAATAAATATTAAATTAAAGTGAAAAAAATTAAAAATAGAACAACCTTATGACTAGCAATTCCACTCCTGGGTATTTATCCAAAGAAATCCAAAACACTAATTCAAAAAAAATATATGCACCCCTATATTTATTGCAGTGCTATGCACAACAGCCAAGATATGGAAACAGCCCAAAATGCCCATCAATACATGACTGGATAAAGAAATCATGGTACATTTATTACTCTGGCATAAAGAAGAATGAAATCTTACCATTTGCAATATCATGGATGGACCTAAAGGATATTATGCTAAGTGAAATAAGTCAGACTGAGAAAGACAAATACCATACAATCTCACTTAGATGTGGAATCCAAAAAGAGAAAAATGAGCAAACAAAACAGAAATAGACTCAGAGATACAGAGAAAAAACCCAATGGTTGCCAGATGGGAAGGGTATTGGGGGATGGTGAGAAAGGTGAAGGGATTAGAAAATACAAATTGGTAGTCACAAAATAGTCATGGGGATATAAAATATAGTATGGGGTTGAAGATGAGTAGCATAGTGGCCAGGCATCAGAAGTTGACAACGACCAATGGAAAGCAATCATAGAAGCTGATCCTTTTACAACTACATGAGAAGTTGCTGAAGAACTCAGTGTAGACCATTCTATGGTTGTTTGGCTTTTGAAGCAAATTGGAAAGGTGAAAAAGCTCGATAAATAGGTGCCTCATGAGCTGACTGCAAATCAAAAAAATGGTTGATTTGAAGTGTCATCTTCTCTTATTCTATGCAATAATAACGAACCATTTCTCCATTGGATTGTAACATGCAATGAAAAGTGGATTTTACATGACAACCGGTGATGACCAGTTCAGTGGGTGGACCTAGAAGAAGCTACAAGGAACTTTCCAAAGCCAAACTTGCACCAAAAAAAGGTCACGGTCACTGTTTGGTGGTCTGTTGCCGGTCTGATCCACTATAGCTTTCTGAATCCCAGTGAAACCATTACATCTGAGAAGTATGCTCAGCAAATCGATGAGATGCACCAAAAACTGCAACACCTGCAGCCAGCATTGGTCCACAGAAAGGGCCCAAAACTTCCCTTCAACAATGCCTAACATGTTGCACAACCAATGCTTCAAAAGTTGAATGAAATGGGCTACAAAGTTTTGCCTCATCTGCCACATTTTCCTGACCTCTCGCCAACAGACTACCACTTCTTCAAGCATCTTGAAAACTTTTTGCAGGGAATACACTTCAACAACCAACAGGATGCAGAAAATGCTTTCTAAGAGTTGGTCAAATCCCAAAGCACAGACTTTTATGCTACAGGAATAAACAAACTTATTTCTCATTGGCATAAATGTGTTGATTGTAATGGTTCCTATTTTGATTAATAAAGATGTGTTTGAGCCTAAAAAAAAATACAGTATGAGGAATATAATCAATAATGCTGTAAAGATTATGTAGGGTGCCAGATGGACACTGGACTTAATGGGCGATCACTTCATAGATGGTGTAGATGCCTGACCACTGCACTATATACACCTGAAGCTGAATAATATTGACTGTCAAATTTTTATGGGATATAAAGTACAGCATAGGGTATATAGTCAATGGTATTGTAACAGCTATATACAATGTCAGACGGGTAGTAGACTTGTGGGTGGTTATCACTTTGTAAGGAGTGTAAATGTTGTATTCATCATTTTCTCCTGATATTTAGGAAAATAAATATGTCTTATGTCAAAATTTTTTTCAGGTAGATTTTTTTACCCCCACATGTACTCTATCATTGTTTCAAAGAATTATTTGCAGGCCCAGAAGAAAGGTACAGCCCCTATTTCCAAACCATATTCTGGATGGAATTATTTTCTACCTGAAATGGATTATCCCACAAAGGCACACAAAATAGGAAGGTGATCTTGACCCAGAGAAGATGCCAGCCACCAAGACATCTGCTGAGGTGTGGCATTTTGCTTTTGCTAAAGTTTTGCACCATCCTCTGTGAGCAGTTGTCCCAGATACAAAATCACACAGAGGATTAATTCCACAGGGAAGAAGCTGAAGTCACAGGTTCTGTTTGTCTTTGAAAACCTTGGGCTGCTTTTTCAGCACTGCCTTCCTGATCATTGAAATGGAGCCAACCCTTGTTTCCTGGGGTTAATTTTTAAGGAAGAGGACCTTCTTGAATATCATTTTTTTTTGACAAGTATCTGTTCTTTACATTGGAGCCTTGATGTATTATAAAAAGTGTCACCTGTCCAAATTAAAACATACTATTATAAGCCAGGTGCTACTCTAAACATTGCAATGGCTGAAACAAGATAGAATGTAGAAGATGTTTCATTTCTGTAGAAGTGGTAGAGTCAGAAAATGAATTGGATTCCTTTAAGATAAATCATTTATGGATGCACAGATTTATTCAGAGTTACTTAACAAGGAGATAACACTTCATTAGCAATTAACTCTGATCTGTCTCAGTAAGACATTCTTCAGTCATTTATTTCAGTATAAGATGTCACTGCAGAAGAAATACAATTACTATCTAAGAGGGAAATAAATACTGAGGCAAAACCAAGACTTTTTACAGAATATGGATATTACACTTGATTCTAAGCTTCATTTAATCAAAGTATTTGACTATTTGACTTTGTAAGTTTGCAGTCAGAAAAGGTGAAACAATTATTTAAAGAACACTAAAGCTAACATTTTTGCACAGTTTGTAACAATGATAACAATGATTTAAATACAATTGCTTGCCACTATTATACAAAGAATATGGAAGATGTTGGTTGCTCAACTGATTTTGGACAAAGAAACAAAAGCAATTAAATGGACAAAAAATTGCCTTTTCAACAAATGATGCTAGAGCAATTGCATATTAAGAAGCAAATACATAAAATGAACTTCAGCCTAAATCTCATACCATATACAAAAATTAACTCAAAATGGATCACAGATTTAAGTATGAAAGTTAAAACTATAAAACTTTTGGGGAAAAAACAAAGAAGAAAATGCTTGGGATCTAGGGCTAGGCAAAGAGTTTCTAGACTTGACATGGTCAGATTAGACAACCCATTAAAAGCACAGTCCATTAAAGAAAATACTAATAATTTAGACTTCATCAAATTTAGAAACTTTGGTTTTGTGAAACACTATACTAAATGGATGAAAACACAAGCTATAGACTGAAAGAAAATAACTGCGACCAAACCATATATCTGCACGGAGGACTACTATTAAATATATGAAAATTTTCAAACTCAACAGTAAAAAAAAAAAAAAAAAAAAAAACCACACTCAAAAAAGAATCAATCTGATTAGAAAATATTAAAAGACACTAAGAGACATTTCACTAAAGAAGACAGAAGGAAAACAAGCACATGAAAAGATGTTCAACATCATTAGACGTTATGGAAATGCAAATTAAAACCACAATGAAATACCACTATACCCCTATTAAAATGGTTACAATTGACAACTGGCAACAAAAACGCTGGGGAGGATGTGAAGAAACTAGGTGGAAATGTAAAATGGCACAGCCTCTCTGGAAACAATTTGTCTGCTTCTTATAAAAATAAACATAGAACTACTGAACAACGAAGCATTTGCACTCTTGGACATTTTAGATCAATAAAGATTTTTGTTCACATAAAAACATATACAAGGGCTGGTCTGGTGGCATAGTGGTTAAGCGCTGGCTTAGAAAGCCAGCGGCCCCGGTTTGGGTCCCACATATGAGGGCCAATGACACTGCCCTCAAAAAAAAATATACAAGGAAGTTCATAGTAATTTTATTTCTAATAGTCCAACAACCCAGATGTCCCTCAACAAGAGAATGGTTACACAAACGATGGTATAGACCCTATGGAATACCACTCAACAATAAAAAGGAACGAACTGTTGATACACACAACAGCTTGGATGAATATCCAGAGAGTTGTTCTCAGTGAGAAAAGCCAATCCCCAAAGGTCACATACTGTATGATTCCATTTATATAACATTCTCGAAGTGATATAATTATAGAAATGGAGAAAAGATGAGAGTTTAAGGAGGGGGTAAAAATGAGAATGAACTAAACTTGGCCATTCTTTGTGATAATAGATCTGTTCTGTACCTGACTGCATCAATGTCAATATCCGGGTTATGATATTGTACTATAATTTTGCAAGATGTTACTGCTGGGAAAACTAGGCAAAAGGTATACGGAATCTTACTTCTTCATTTTTATCAACACATGTGAATCTAAAATTGCCTTGAAATTTTAAAAACATTCATTAAAAATATATATTTAAAATGTGTTTATAACTAAAACAGAAATTGTGGGCAGAAACATTATGAATGTGTAATACTGACATTATCTTGACTGAAAATACCACAATCTCAACTAAAAAGCACTTTTCTCAAGATATATAAATAGGTCACTATATTGGTATTTTTTGTCTCTGTATCTGGTTATACAGTTCATGATCTCACCCCAACTTGGTTTCACCTTGGTCTGGTAAAATGTGGAGGCCATGAACCTTCTATATCCCTAATCCATCTACCAGTATTCTTGTGTTTCCTCTTTAAACAGATGTAGAAGGAAATCCATCTGGGAGGCTCATTCAGAGTAAAAAATTAGTGCCTGAATTTTAAGTATAAAGGAGAAATCTGTCAGAAAGATCCAGGTGTAACATGAAAGCCAAGGATGAATAAAACAGACAGATACCCCCAGCCCCCTCAGAGATATGAACAAGCCACTGGAATGGTATTGGTAAGCAAGACATATCATAGAATCTATAGTTTGTCTCTCTCTGTACATTTGCCTTATTTCTCTATCTGAAGCTGAGCCTTATTGATGTCTTTCATCATACACTGATGCATACATTGCCATCTCACAGCTCCCAAATTTACCTAACTGAATAGTTGATACCAAAATAAACTCTCCTGTCCCAATGCCAAATACCTAGAGAATGAATCTGATGGTTTTTCCAAGGTCAGTTCCCTGCTCTTTATCCAATTGACTGTGGGGTCATGCAGGAGGATGAACATGGGTATTGAGGGCTCAGATCTACAGTCCAATGATATTTACCTTTTAAAAGCTATGAGGCACAACATAAACAAACAGGAAAGGAGAGAATCATAGGCACGAATGAGGCAGATAACTTTAAATGATCCCTTGTTTGGTGTCTGAAAAATACCATTGCCTGGATAGTTTATACGTGGAGTGGGGATTGCCTCATCTATCTGTTATATAGATGTCAAAAGTTTCTGTATCAGTATTAGAGGATGAGAGTGATCCTTCAGCTTCTCTTAGTATCTCCCCCATACTCCCTCCACACTCACTGTCCAGTACCTGACAATCATGTCCCACTACAAATTTCTACCTAAGGGCTTTCTTTCACACATGTGTAAGTTAATGATTTTAGAAAGGTGATGCTCTTAGGCAGCAGTCCTCAGCAATGACAGACAGGAACTGGAGGATAAATATCAGATGCAATTTGCCTCTGCAAAAGGAGGGGAATAGCTAAGGCATTGTCTATCCTGGCTTCCACAGATCGCCAGCAAAAGTGAGCCACAGTGGCTCGTAGCACCAATCATCTAATAACACATATTTTCTTTGGCTTCTTCCCCTTCCTGTTTCATGTCTTATTCCCCCAATGGTGCTTCCAGTGATCAACTACCAAATAAACTACATGTTCTCAATTTCCTGTCTAAAGGTTTTCTTCTTTGAGATGCAATATAAGACAGGGTCATAGGACATAAATTGTCAAATGGCCCATCTTCAAGGCTAGCCAGATGGAGCAGAATGAGAGAAGCCAGTAGCTGGCAAAGGTAAGAGAAAAACGCAGGTACAATGAGAAAGTTTCTAGTCTAACATGGACCCAGCTGAGTCAGGGCACAGAGGGTGAATACTGCTTACACACTGAAAGAATACTTGATCTACACAATGAATTTTAAAAAAAGAATCATTGGAGAAGAGAAGAGGGCTTAAAGTACTCACCCAAGCATGGAGCAAAATCAGTAATAGACAAGCTGAGAAAAACTCATCCCCTTGGAATCTCAGCAGATGGCAACACAAAGGGAGCAGAACCCTGCTGACTGCCCAGAGACAGGGGATTTCCTACCTGTGGTTAATGACCTGAGTGAGGTGTATTAGGGAACCTTCCAGCTGAGATCCAAGGGAGTAAATGAATCTATTAATATACATAGGGTGCCAAAAAAATGTATCCACATTTTGAGAAAGGAAAAAAAGTATTAAAATTCTAATACTCAATATATACTGATAACAAAAGATGAACACAAGTCATGCGTATACATTTTTTTGGCACCCCTGGCAGTTTTAGTTCATTTGACCAATTGCTAATCTATCTAAGCATAAGGATGCAGCCTACCCACAAATGACATTATTGGCTGTTTTGTGTTAGATAAATAAAGTGCTTCTTATAGTAGAAAAGAAATGTCTCCTTGTAGAAATAATTTTCAAATGAGGCCCTCAGTTTACCCATTTTCTTTTCTTTTTTTTTTTTTGAGGGCAGTGTCACTGGCCCTCATATGTGGGACCCAAACCGGGACTGCTGGCTTTTTGAGCCAGCGCTTAACCACTGCGCCACTCAGCCGGCCCATGGCCCTCAGTTTAAAAGCTCTATAAAACACAATATTTTAAATCTTCACAACAGTTTTACTCAGGAACATGTTTGTTTGTAAGCAAAGATATAAAGATCCAACAATTTAATATTCAGTGAAAATATGTTAATTCTGGCAGAAAAGAGCATAGAAAATTACTTAACTAATCCTAAAGTGTAGAGACCAAGACTCTTTCCAGTGATAGCGGATGAAGGGGAACAAGTTCCAATATCTTTAACTACTTAACTGAATTGAAAATTTTTACATAATTTTAAATGTTAAGTGTCTCTTGAACAGAGCCAAAATAAATTTAATAACTGATTATAATCTAAATGTGCCAGTCTCTGGAAACTCCATAACCATTTCCACTTAAAAGTGGTTGGATTTCCTTTACTAATTAATTTGGCAAAACTCTAATGGGATGTGTAGTTAAAATGAACCTAGAGATACCAGTGAAAATGTCATTCTATGTCCCCTCTTTGATGTACTCCCTTCTGCTCTACAAACTTGGCAATGATGGATAAATTATAAAAACAAAGAATCAAAGGCACTTAGATAAGATAAAATAAGATAAACATCTTCAGAGACCACAGAGAAAACAAAAATCTGGAATTGTAAATGGGGCTGAAGATCCATATTTCAAAGCAGGTAGTGGGGGATATAAGTTCACCTCCTTTGGGAAAAGAAGGACTAAAAGGCTTCCATGTGAAATGGAAAAATAGAGTTGGACTCACTGCTTAAATCCAGGGGCTATGAGTCATAAAAGTAGGGTGAAAAATACTGACAACTACTGCCTGGGGCTACAATGTATATGGGGCTGCCAAGGCAATGTAAGCCTGAGGACAGGACTAGCCTCAGGACAGGGCTGCTTGAGGCTCACCATCAGTTCTGCATATCCTTCATATGCCTAACAAGGAGGAGGCCCAAACCTTTATTATGAGAGCAGCTCCCCAATCGATGGTCCCAGGACGTTCTTGGAAGTAGCCTCATAACTTTTTAGGGAGGAAGGAGCCCAGAGAGAGAAAGAGAAAAAAAGCAAGGCAAAAAATATATTCCCCTTACATAAGCCTGTGATCATTGATTCTAAAATTCATGAAGAAGTCTAATGCTAAGGAAGAGTGAAAAAAATAAACATCAGAATAGGAGCTGTTTTCTGATTATGTAAATGTTATAGAATAGACGAATGTTTTAAAATAAGAAAGGTTGGGGGCCAGCCGAGTGGCACGTTGGTTAGGAATTGGCTTGGGACACCAGCTCTGAGCAGCAGGGTCCCGGTTCGGATCCCACATATGAAAGCCAGTGACGCTGCACCCTCTACAGCTAAGATGGTGAACAACAGCTTGACCTGGAGCTGAGCTGCAGTGAGTCGCTGGCAACACGACGGTGTAGGCAGCGTGGGGCTGGCCAGCAGTGGGCATGAGCTTTCGTGAGCTGCCGTGAGTCGCCGTGAGTTGCCATCCAATAGCCGGCAAACGACTACGTCACCCAGGAGAAGTGCAAGGATCACAATACTAACATGGGCCAGTGAAGCAACATCCTCCACAACTCGACTGAAGAACAAAAGGACAGCAACTTGTCTGTTCCCCTTCCCCGATTCCCCAACGCTGTTCCCCTCCCCCAATTCCCCAATAAAATCTTTAAAAGAAAAAAAAAGGAGCAAGAAAATATTAAATGAGAATTTGCATACATAAAACGAGGTGGAGGGCCGGCCGAGTGGCACGGTGGTTAAGAGTTGGCTTGGGAAGCCAGCGACCCCAGTTCAGGTCCCACATATGAGGGCCAGTGACACTGCCCTCAAAAAAAAAAAAACAAGGTGGATATGAAAAAGAATCAAATTGAAATATGGGAAGCAAAAATATAATAAAAATAAAATTAGTAAGATAAACCTTAAACACCACTGAAGAGATTATTACTGATTAATAGCACTGAACACTTCACTTACCACACAGCAAAAAAGATAAAAAGAGATAAAATACATGCAGGAGCAGTTAAAATTCCCATAAGATCTATTGAACATTCTTTACACTGAAATTTCACTAATCTCTTTGGAAACATGTTCTAGTATATAGAGAATACAGGCAATGGCAGGGAAAGAATATCTGATAAGATATTTGTTGAGAATTGTTTGACATTGAAGAAAAACATAAATATTCAAATTAATATTTGAGTACTAAGCAGAATAGCAATAAAATAATAACAGCATAATAAATCTACAGTAGACATAAACTTTTAGAAAATAAAAAATAAAAGGAAAGAATTTTAAAATTAGAATAAAGCAAAGTCAGTTTATCTAAATGTCAATGGCAATTTGACAAACTGTATTTCTCATTATCAAGAAGAAAAGACAGAAAATAATGCTAAAAGCTTCAACAGGCTGAGAGGAAAAAATAACTATGAACCCATAATTCTATATCCAGCAAATTGTAATACAAAAGTTAGGGCAGGGCCGGCCAAGTGGCGCATTGGTTAAGAGCTGGTTTGGGATGCCAGTGGCCCCGGTTTGGATCCCACGTATGAGGGCCAGTGACACTGCCCTCTACAAGTAACAACAGCTCCATCTGGAACTGGGCTGTGCAAGCCCAGGCGATGGTGTGGGCTGCAGCCCCTGCTGCAGTGGGCTGCCATAGGCTACAGTGAGTGGCCGGCAGCCAGTGTGAGCGCTGGCAGCCAGCATGAGCTGCCAATAGCCGCGGGGTGAGTGACATCCAGAGGCTGGTGACCGATCTGCCTCATCGGGGAAGAGCACAATGACGATACCAATATGGGCCAGTGAAACAACATCCTCCGCAACTAGGTTGAAGAACAAAAAGGCAGCAACTTGTCTGTTTCCCTTCCCCGATTCCCCAAACGCTGTTCCCCTCCCCCAATTACCCAATAAAATCTTTAAAAAAAAAAGTTAGGGCAAAATGCAGTTGTTTTTTAAAAAGAAAAAGACTAAATAAAGGGAGAAAACCAAGGTGGTGGAGTAGACAAACACTGTGCCTGCTTCCTTCCATGAACATACTAAAATTACAACTAAATTATAGAACAAGCAACCTGGAGAACCATCTGAAGTCTGGCTGAGCAGAAATTTTAGAACTAAGGATATAAAGAAGAAGCCGCAATGAGACTGGTAGGAGGGGAGCAGACGCAGAACTGGCTAATCCCAAACCTCCATGTGGCAGTTGAGAATGAGGAGGGATCTCTTGGCCACGGAGGATCTCCCCAGAGGAGCAAGAGACCCTTGCCCCACACCAGTAATGATGCTGGGAAGGTAAGCCCCCATAACATCTGGCTGTGAAACACAGTGGGGATTCTGACCATCTGGGAGGGACAGAAGTTTGCAGGAAACCCAGACATCCTCTTAAACAGCTGCGCACAGACTCTCTCACCCCCAGGCACTCACCATGGGCTCTGGTGGAGGGACAGTGACTCAGGGGTCATCAGAGGCATACGGGAGGCAGTAGACAGAGGTGTGTGGCTTTGATGCGAGGGCTGGAGGACAGTTGCCATTTTCGCTGAGTGAGGCCCTTCTTGCATGCAGCTGGCAAGCGGGCACCATCTTCTCTGTGTGGAGCCCACTCCCACAGGGCCAAATCTGTATCTGACTGGCTTGCTGAACTCCGCTGGGATCCCACCGGACCCAACACCCCCCACATCTGAGGCACATTCTTGCAAGCAGGCAGCTCCACCCACATTGCACTCTTTCTTAGAAAACTATCAGAGTCTGCGGGCCCCAGGCAGGTGGGGACTGGTCTCATGTGCTCTGAGACTTTTGTTGAGTAGCTCCAGGCTCAGCCCTGGCACCACACCAGAGTCTACATTAACCTGTGGCCACAACTCCTCCCACTTCAGTGACTCCTTGAGACCTTGCCTCACCCAACTGGTATACGACACGATATTTTTATCAGTAGCTGAACCTTAAGGGAACCAGCAGGTGGCAGCAGACCTCAGGATGTCCTGGCTTTTTGCAGCGTTAACCCAGGGCCAATACAGGTGGCAGCGGACCTTGGTTCACAGTGTGGCCTCTCGCATGTGCCTCCAATTTTAGCACAGGCAGTGAACGACCTCGGATTACTTTGTAGCTCCTACCAGGTAGTCCCTAGCCAGTCACAGGCAGTGGGTGACCTGGGCCTGCACCAGAACCCCTCCCAAGAGGCCCCAGAACCAGCATACTTGGAGTTTGGTTTCAGATCACAGCAGAACAATGCCCAATTAGCCCCACCAGCAGCACATACAAAGAGCTGTCTCAACAGGTACCAGAGCCCACAGGGGCAAGTTGCACTCAGTGGGCTAAGCCCCCTGCACAGCAGCCCTTAAGCTGTGGATATGCCAAACCCTACAGCCAGTCAGCTTAAAAAAAGAAAAACTGCCAAAGGAACATTTTAGAGTCTTGATCTCATTTTAAGCAGTTTCCAAAATTAAAATAATTCACAAGTGATGGAGGAGCAGAGAGCATTTGACACTGTGACCTTGCCCCTTATGTCTTCTTGACACCTCTGGTGCCTTGTGACATAAGTCCGTAAGCCGTGCGGAGCCAGATATTTGTTGAGATCTGGGCTATATTGGGGACCATTTCAGATAGATAAATTCAAAATTTTAAATTGGGAAAATATAAAGCCCAAATATTGTAAAACAAGTAAAGATTACGAGTTATTTGCTACATGGTTCTAATAATGGATAGAACTTAGGGAGATCATTTGAGAATAATTATTAACTAGAATAGCTTGTGCTTCGAATGCCTGCAAGTAGAGAGAGGGAGTCAGAATCATCTTCCAAGTCCAAAAGAAGTCCCCACCTTTTTTTGAAATTATGGTATCAATTTACCTCACTTCCTTACTGTCAGATGTTATTTTCATTGAATTTGGCTAAATCCTTCCACATCAGTCATCTCAGTGGACTGTTCTGGGATTCAAGAATGACTCCTGCATATTACAGAAAAAAGTTTTTAAAATATTGTATATTGAATATGTAGCAATAGTGTGTAACTATTTATTCATCTTCTTGATGAATACTTTGAAAATTCAAAGTATACATGTAATAAAATCCCTTTTACAAGATACACATCACAACCAATTAACCTACCCTAACATCCTCTGCTCTCCTCAACGAAACAAGACTAAAAATTGATTGATCATCTCTTGTCTATATAATAATTACTCCTCGGTGTTGCATAGAAGGATTCATTAGTGTCAGATCAAAATGCAAAGACCATCATTGCTGATGAAAACAATCAGAATTTAATGCTCTCCTGGCTGGTGTCTTGAGAACCAGAAATGTCACTCAAGAGACAAGTTCACAAGGTCTCACCAAGTTAAAAGCAAGACAGGATACAGCACAGAAGAAAAAAGATTTTCCCAAATTAAGATTCTGAAGGTCATGATTTGAATGAATAGGGAGAAAATTCTAAAGTCTCTTTTGGGATTGGTCATTGCACTGGCGTACATCACAAAAGTGTGGGTACAGAGGTCATACATTTACATTAGCAGAGATAATCATATTCCACTTGCAGGGCCCACGGCAAGTTCATGGGCAGGACTTTGTTTCAATTGGCTCTGTAAACCAGCACCATACCCCTTGTGTCAGGCTGGGCACATAATGATTGTCAAGAATAATTTCTGAGTAAATGAATGCACATAGATTATACAGAACAAAAGAGCTGTAACTGTGCATGATCCTCAGAACTCTTTGCCTCTCTGAATGATTATTTCTGTGTTCAACATAGTGCTGTGCTTTTCCATGTCAACACTTTATCTCCAGGAGATTTTCTACTTTGCTCTGGGTCTTTACATGGTTTACAACTGATTCTTTGTCTTCAATTTATTTTCGAATTCTTTTCTCTCTGGACCCATATATAAATCCACTACAAAAAGGCCTTTTAAATGAAAATTATGTCAAATACCAAGAGTGTGTCCCCTGAGAACACACCTTCTAGTCCACTGGATTAAGGCTAGAATTTCACTGTTTCTATCTCTTTGTCTCAATTTCCACCTTGTTTCTGTTTTAGTCAAGGATGTTAAAGCTTCTTCATCTTTCTCTTACATGTTCATATAGAAAATTAAATTAATACCCACTGTTCATCCTTTTCTCTAGGCAGTTTTTCTGTCAAAGAGCTGTTTAAGCAACCCAGCAAATATTTTAAGGTACAGAGCTTAAGTACAGGTATAACTGGTGCTGTTGGATTTAATAAGCATTATTGATACATCAATAGTTCTTAATTAGGTCTCTAATAATCATATCATCCCTGTGTATGTTAAGAAGTTAAGATGCCTCCCTTTCCTTCATGTGTCATCTCTCCTTCTAAAGGAACATGCATATTCTGGGAGTAGATGACAATGTGATGTAAAGAAACAATGAAAACTGGAAGATGATGCCAGAAGTCAGGTGGAATATGGAGGTGTCAGTCTCAAGAGACTATTCAGAGGGAAGAATTGGAGAGGAAAAAAAAAGGCATCAGAGAATCCAGACAAGAGTCGCTATTTGAATTCCTTGCACATGTAAGTGTGGGAGTGGCTGGCAATTGAATGAAAGGGGTCATTCTCAGAGAACTGCCTGAACCACTGATGCAAAGCTGTGGGCTCATTTCATACTGCGATTGTAGCCCAGCAGCATGGCACACAAGCTGAGGAAGCCTGGCACTGGGCACTCAGTCACCACTCTCCCCACACCTCCCCAGGTCATGGTCGCGAGCAGTGCTGGCAAAGTTCCTCTTACCCTCTCTAATGCCTCCAAACTCATTATTTTTTGTGCTCAAACAGTCTCTCCTCAGGAAACCTGGACTTCTACAACTGCTCTCTTGTACATGGATGTCTGCTGGAGTTAGTGCTCTCCAGCTATTCCCCCACCTGGGCCATGAGGGCATCACAGACTCCTGCTGGTTCCACAGCCCATATCCAGGTCTGTCTGCTTATTACATGATGTACAGATGGGCGAGACTCCCCCTGGGTCCCTCGGTGTGTGGTTCTGTATCCCACAACTCCCTCAGAGGCACTTTTGTTCCTGGATGGATGCCGAATTTTCGTTGTTAAAGTGGGGTACAAAAAAAGGAACGTCTTATGCTGCCTGATGCTGACATCAATCCACAGTTCTTATTTCAAATGTATTGGGGCTTGACCTTCCTTTAAAGACTCAAATAAGTACTGTAATGGAACAGGAGGACACAAAATGCAGAATCTCATGCATGTGGCCTCAGAGAAACGGGACTGAGGGACTGATTTCCATAAAGAATTCATTTGGAGAAGACCCACACTTTGGAAGATTTGCCAAGAATCTGGCCAATGAACATATGTTAAGAATCTTTCGAGGCTGCTGGTTAGCTCAAGTGTTTAGAACGCAGACTCATAACACCAAGGTTTCTGGTTCAATCCCCGCATGGGCCACTGAGCTGCACCCTCCACAACTAGGTTGAAGACAACTATTTGACTTGGAGCTGATCGGTTCTGGAAAAACACACTGTTCCCCGATACACTTTATTTAAAAAAAAAAATCTCCCCCCATCTACAAGCCAATGAACTTCCTGCTTGAACTCTGGCTGGACTTCCCCTCTTCGGATTCCTTACCTGTAAATACAGCTCTCCCCAAACCGAACACAGACTTACCTGTAGCTTGCTACAGCTTGTGGTTTCCAAACCCTAATTCCTCTGCTAGTCCCAAATAAACTTAATTTCTGGTAATTTGAGCTTACCTCAGTTTACCTCTTTATTTACATTGACAGTAGGCTTACATTCCCTTGAACAAAGTTATTTTTTTAAGCAGTAGGCATGTGATGAAAGTAAACACAAATGGAGTGAACCTCAGGATTTTTGTAGGAAATGCTAAGGGGAAAAAGGAATGTTTTAATGCATTATTCATGTTTTTCTTCCTCTGTATTTTATTATTTTTTTTTACATGTATTAAGTTTTATTGGAAAAAGGGGTGTTTGTTTAGTCACTAATTTCAAGGGAATTTAGAGGTCAGGAAGACCATGTTGTAAAATAGGAAGGTCAGAAAGAGACCATAGAATATTTCCTCCCAACCCCCAGGTTTATTGAGGTATAAATGGCATATATATATAGGGGTCTGCAGTGGGCTGTCATAAGCTACTGTGAGTGGCCGACAGCCAGTGTGAGCTACTGTGAGCCACCGTGAGCTCTCGTCCAATGGCCAATGACCGATCTGCCTCAGCCAGGAAGAGAGCAATGATCACAATAACAACATGGGCCAGTGAAGCAACATCCTCCACCACTAGACTGAAGAACAAAGGACAGCAACTCGTCTGTTCCCCTTCCCCGATTATCCAACACTGCTCCCTCCCCCAATTTCCCAAGAAAATCTTTAAAAATAATAATTATTATGATGTTTTAACATCATAAAAATCTTGCTGGCTGGAGAGTGACTCCAAGGCCAGCCCTTTCTTAGAGATAGCAAAGTGATCTAGCCAAGAGGCTGTCCTTCTAAACCCAAAAACCTCATCTGACTCACACATAAGCCAATATTTCCTCTGCCCTAAATGATCCCAGCTCCTGGATCAAATAACTAGAGTCCACCCCTATAGCCCCAATCCTACTGTAATTATTCAAACTAGCCAGTCCTAACCTGTTTTCTCTGCTTTGCCTAGATTTTCGCACAAAATCTCCGATAAAGGTGCTGGACTAGACTTTCCTCTGGATTCTGTCTTTTGCCACCTTATCCAAATCTGGAGCGTCCTCTGTGACCCTGTATGGCATGCATTGACTCCCCTCTCTGGGATCTTTAAGTATAATAAACTTTTTCCTTTCAAGGCTTGTTCTCATTTCCTCCTATGACTACACTCACTTTACCATACCACATTCAAGATTTACATTCAAGATTTATCCAACTACTCAACACTGATGGGATGGAACAGGTGTAGTAAAATGCCTCATGGAGAAAACTGGATCTGCTGGGTAAACACATGTAACATTGCAATGGAGCTTACACACAGCAAGAGATGAAAAGAAACTCGGTCTTGATCATTGTTTTGATTGTAAATCTAACCATGACTGTAACTGCATCTTGTGTTTAAAGTGGAGTGAAAAATCTACTTTGTTACTTAACACAGTCCAGTTTGGGTCTATTGCCAATTGTAACAGAAAATAACCTACCTGATTCCAAAATTAGTACCAACAGATGGAGTGCTAAATGTGATAGATCCTAAATTATTCAATTAAATGAGTAGAAGTTACATGGAAACCATGAGGAACTTATATTTTGGCCTTGGGATTTGGTAATTTAAAAAAAAATGTAGTAATACAGTAGGTTAACATATTTTCTATTTTATTTAGGACTAAAACCATTTCAATGAGGCTGCAGTATCTGAGGCTTGGAAGTTAAACCTTGGATGCATCTTGGAAAATTTTGCCATTCTTTAAAAATCAGTTCACCTAGGATGTACAATAAAGATTCAAGCTATAATAAATCTTTAATTGTTACTTGTTTGAGCCCAAGCCTGCCATATTACATTCTCCTGGATATCTCATCAGAAATTATGTGAATAAACTCCAGATGAACAAAACAAAATCATTACCTGCTTCCCTGTTTCCACTCTTTATTAATGGTACAAAAACTTTATTACTCATTTGACTCAAAAATGTAGAGGCAGGTTTTACTGTACTATATTAGTCTGCGTATTCACTTGGTGTCTCATATCAATACAGCTTCTCAGTCCCAAAGCTCCCCTCTGAATAATGCCTCATTATCTATAGGCTCTAATGACCTATAAGATGAAATCTCTATCTTCATTTGGTATCTCTTTCATACATTGGTAATAATCTCATGCCATAGCCATATTAAACTTCCCTAGTGCACAAGTTGCTTCAATTGCTCTCCTGTTCAAACATCTTTAATATCTCCCCACAGCCAACACCATCAGAAATCAAATGTACTCATTATAGTCTGCAAATTGAGCTTTTGCATAATATGACTGCAATCGAACTAAATTATCTCCTACTACTCTCCCATACAGATACCCAAATAGAAATATTCACGTTTTGACATAATCACCCCATAATTTTCCTGCTATTGTATATGCTGTTCCTTCTGTCTCAGATGTGTCCCTTTTTATCATCCTCTTATCCTTCAATGTTTAATTCATGTTTTGTCTCCTCCAGGAAGACTATTCCGTTTCTTTCCCAACTATCAATGGCAATTTGTACCTCTCTCAATGTTAGTTATCATATTCTAATTTGCAACTAATGTTATTCTCTATTTTACCCCTCAAACTATAAATATCTATTGGATAAGGACTATAAGAACTATGCCTTTAGGTCTGCTTCCCAATTCTGAGTTAATGCTTTAGAATTTAAACCAGTTGTTTTCATAATATTTTATAGGCATATTTAAGTAAAGCAGACTCTTGGCAACTTCAAAAATAAGTTAGAATGTAATCAGTTTCGTGTGTGTGTGTGTGTGCATGTGTCTGTTTATATGTCAATGTGTCATAAGCAGATTCTGAGTGTCAATTCCAAAAGTGAAGTTACATATAGTGCTTTGAACAATGGACATATTACCATACATAATTACCAAGTGCATAGCAAATGCAGTGTCGAAGAAGATAAAAATGATTTGCATCAAAGCTTCGAAATGAGATTATTCAAAACAGTCTTCATTACGAAGATGAGCCTTGAAAAATGAGTAGGCTTTAACAGGCGGAGGGGAAATTACAGAAAAAGTCAGGTGAAAAGGGAGAGGCATGAGCAAAAGTGCAAGAATTAAAATAAATGATTATGGTGATTTTGGAAAGGAATAGGAGGAACCTTGTCTGCTGACAACAGGGACTGAGTACTAGGAGGAGAAGTGGTAAATAATGCTGGATGAATAGTGTGAGGTCAAGTTTTAGAAGACTCTGAAAAACAGTAGAGAGATTTGGATGTGATGTGATAATAATTGGTTATACTTATAAAAAGATATAGTTTACAAAGAACAATATATACATTTTTTTCATTTAAACTTCAGTTTGTGACAGGCACTCTGTATTATGGATGAGGAACTAAAACCAGAGCAGCTCTTCTGAAAAACACACAGCTAATAAAATGTAGGACACCTGACTTACTAGTCAGGTTCTTTTTTGCATCTATACCATATTATCTTCTGCATTTTTAGACAAAAGACCGAAATGACAAGCATTTTAGGAAGAGGGCTCTGTCTGTGTTAGAGATATCTCTATTGGAAATACCCATTCTACTATGTAGATGCCAAACACATTCTCTATGTCTGAAATACAACAGAAGTTAATGGGGCAAGGGAGTGAATGCACATTAGGAGTTGCATGAATAAGATTTTTATGAAGAGTCATTTGGAAACAAGAAAGAATTTCTTATGGCAGAATAGTATTCCATTATGTATATATAACACATCTTTATCCAATCATCTATTGAAGGACACTTTGGTTGTCTCCATGATTTCACTGATATGTGGGGATACAAAACTGAAAACAACAAAGGACAAGACAAACAAATAAAGAAAAGCTCATAGACAGACAATAGTTTAGTGGTTACCAGAGGGTAAGGGAAAAGGGGGGTGGTAGATGAGGGTAAAAGAGGGTGAAATATATGATGATGGAAGGAGAACTGACTCTGGGTGGTGAACACACAATGTGATATATAGATGATGTATTACAGAATTGTACACCTGAAACCTATGTAACTTTACTAACCATTGTCATCGCAATAAACTTTAATTTAAAAAAACAAAAAAAGTTTTTGGTAATGGTGACTTGAATGATGATAACAAAACAACATTCCTCTGCATATCACAGTTAGAATCTGTAATTACATTTCCTTTCTAGAATAGTGATTAACATCAAAAGGATACACTCTACCCTGTTATGGAAGCAGATATTAGCACCTGGGAGAGGAAGGCATTACTGCAAAAACATAAACTCAGATTTCAGCATGGATTCAGTACAGCATTGTTTAAGGGCAGGCTGAGTGGCTCAGTTGGTTAAGAGCTCACTCAAGAGTGCAAGGGTGGCTGCGCAGTGCCCATCCCTGCGGGCCTCACGGGCACCCGGCCTCTGCCCGCCCCACCCCACCCCCTTCCTCGACTTGGAGCCCCAGCTGACGGGCCAGCAGGAGTCCCAGCCGCTGAGGCGAAGCCACCGGGCTTCCGAGCTCTGCGCGGGCGGCGCTGCGGGGACTTCGCTGGACACTCCCTGGCGGGAGGCTGACGGCAGATACTCCCTTCGGAGAGATAGCTCCTTCACATTTTTAACATCTTGTCCACATTGGGACTTCACTTTGAAAAGAAAACGAAGAGCAAAAGATGATGATGTTGTAAGCCTCAGCAGCCTTGATCTAAAGCAAATACGCAATCAGATCGGTCTAGTCTCATCTCTCCATGGATTTCCACTCCCTTGGATTATTTTGAAGCAAATCCTAGACATTGTATCATTTCACCTGTATCATGAGATTCAGTTGTTCACACTTTCCTGGGTTGTCTTACACATTTTTTGCTTTTGTTTTTTTTCATTTTGTTTGAATTGGAATTCATATAAGGTACATTGTGATTCATTGTATCTCTTAACTATCTTTTTAAAAGAAAAAACAAGCAAACTTTATTGCGGAACAGTGTTTTTCCCAGGACCCATCAGCTCCAAGTCAAGTTGTTGTCCTTCAGTCTTAGTTGTGGAGGGCCAGCTCGGCTCCATTGTCCAGTCGCCATTTTCAATCTAGTTCTGTGGAAGGCGAGGAGGGGGGGAAAGGGGGGGGGAGGCAGGGGCGCATGTGCACAGCCCACCATCCCATGTGGGAGTCAAACCGGCAACCTTCTTGTTAAAGAGTACTGCTCTAACCAACTGAGCCATCTGGCCGCCCACCAGCTGTAGCTCGGCTCAAGTTGTTGTCTTTCTTTAGTCTAGTTGCAGAGGGCACAGCTCGCTGGCACATGTGGGAATCAAGCCGGCAACCCTGTTGCTCAGAGCACGTGCTCTAACCAACTGAGCCACCAAGCCGCCCTCTTAAGTATCTTTTAATCTACAGGTTTCCTCTCTTGTTTTTTTATAATTTTGTTGTTGTTATTGTTGAAGAAACCATGTCTTTGTTCCTGTAGAACTTTCCTCAGCCTGAATATTTATGATTGCATCCTACGTTCCTCTATTTCCTGTATTTCTGATAAACTGGTGGTTAGCTCTAAAGATTGCTTTGGGCTGTGCACTTCCTTCAGGGGGTATGTAACATCTTTGTGTGATGCTTTCAAATTGAATTATCATTGCCTAGATCAGTTTATTCACTGGAGGTTGCAAAGTTGAGATATTGTGCTTTTATCAGTCCTCCATTTATTATCTGGGATATTTCTATAAAGAGAAAATTGCCCTCACCAACCACTTGGTTACTCCAAGATACTGATTTTATAATAAAGGTGGAACAAGTGCTTGATTCCTTTCCTTAAAAAAAAAAAAGAGTGTAAGGGTCGCCATTTCAATTCCTAGCCCAGGCTGAGCTGCCGCTGAGCTGCCAAAACGTGGCAGGATGGCTCAGCCAAAAAAAAGGGGGGTGAATATTCCAGAAAAGGTTTATCAGACTTTTGCTGTAGTAAAATACATTTCTCTATTTTGGAAAGGACAAACGAATTCTTCTGCAAGGTATTGAATCAAAAATGGGTAATGAGCAGATGGAATATGAAGGGAGAACAACAGCAGGACAGGGTGCTCCAGGGATCATAAATGACTAAACTTTTGCAGCAATAACATCACTACCTCTGATGAAAAAAACCCCAGAATGTATCAGGGGACTGAAATACCAGCCCTATATTGACATTCCCAGTCAGAGTGTTATAAAATGGGTTAAATAAATAAAACTGAACAAGATAAAAAGATGATATTTCAATGCCTCTAATATCAGTGAGTGGGCTTGTTTATTTGCTTGGTAATTTTGGTTGCTTTTTTACTTGCTAATTTAAATTTCTAAACCTGAAAATAGATGTTTCAAGAATAAAATCAATGAGTAGTAAAATGGTTATAGGGAATCAGGAATTCGAATTTACTATTATAAGCCAATTTGTAAAAAGGAAGAACATAAAAACAGGGGTGCACTGTATGCTTGTATTCAGATGAATAATTTTATTTTCTAATTTCTTATTTCAAAGAGAGGAATTGCATAAAATACCAGTAATTAAAACTTTCTGAGAATATTATCAAAAGTGACCACCATAATAAGATCACTTCTGATAATTTTAGTAGAGAGAAGAAGAATCACAATTGGAAAACTGTCAGCATTTTTGAGATCCTACTGTTTATAGTGTAAACACTGATGTGAAATTCTATGGATTAGCCACTTTTCAGCTGCCATGCACCAAGTTAAATGCACCAATATGCATTTAAAGCATATTGCACAATCAATTTCACTCAAAACTAAATCCAATTTATCAATAGCCTTTCTTAGTTGATTATTTTCACTGATAATGAGTAGAAGCAATGCTGATATGTGATAGTATGAAGAAAGATAATTTTCAACATTTGCTACCAACATGTCAAAAGTCATCAATAACTACAATCTCTGAAAGGTTCATGCACTGTTTTTTTTTTGGCTGGGTCTTGAAGTGCAAACTAAGATAATCAGTTCCATGATCACATTTCTTTAATCCTAGATACCCAGACATAAGCAATTTTAAAAGGCAGACCCTAAAAATGGTGAACCAGTAGTTTCTGACATGGCATTTGTTTTGTCCCAAGATAAACACTATCTCTAAAGGGCTAATACCATTTTGTTATTTTGAGGCACAATCTCTTATCCACATTTTAGAAATCAATATCAGCATGTAAGGATAAATGGTAGGATACAGTTCCTAACCTAATATCTTATAATGTTATTTTTGTTGTTTTGTTTTTATGAACTACATTTGTCGGGAAGATGAGTACATTCAGAAATAGCTACTGACAAAACTAGTGGTAGCTTATGTCTGAATAGTATAGTTGTGGGGAACACTATGGTGTGCACCCGGATACCTCTTTAGTGAAGGACTTAATGCAATAGCTCCTGAAAGTGCTGTGGAATTCCCTCAACTGCAGAGAGCCACCCTCTAAAGTCGCATTCCTTTCCAGATTGATCTACATCAAATATCAGGTTAGTATAGGTGTGTAAACTGGTTACGTCAGCCCTACCCCAGACAACTCTAAATGTATATTCTAGCAACAGAGACACTCATGGGTCAAAGGTGCCTTCAGGGCTACACTGCAGCCTAACTTCTCCCTCTGTGCAACCCTGCTTCCTTCCCTTTCCTTCCACATATGTTGAGTCCAAAGATACTCCTGCATGTTAAACTCCATCTCAGTATCTGTTTTCCACGGAACTCAACTCACAGCAGCTGTCATTAAAAAATAAACCTTATCTTCCTCAAAGGTCAGCTAATTACCTTGATAACTCAAGCAGAAATTGAAATACAATTTTCTTTCTTCTACAGGTGCAAAATGAAATTATTTGGTTAGAAGTTTAAACCCAAGGTTAAATTGAGAGTATGATTCACTGAAAGCATCGAGATGAAAAAATAATCTGATGCTCTGGATGATTCATAATTTTAGCAGATATTGAAAATGCAGAGGAATCACTTGTTGGAATGAATTTATTTTGTTATGTGTTGAGATGTGGTAGAATTATTAAAGTAACTGGCTTCATCAAGAAGCCATACCCCTTAAAATTTCTTAACTTGTGTATTAGCTCTCTATTGCTGTGTGACAAATTACTACCAATTTACCAGTTTAAAACAACATACATATATTATCCCACAGTTTATGTAGATCAGGTGTCCAAATACAAGATCTGACAATTATGTTTGTGAACTCATCCTAGAAAAAGTGCCACATACCTACCTCATTGCTGAATATCACTATGGTCACCTTCCAAGTACTTTCCTTGGGAAGCTATGCACCAAAGCCAGTGCCTAATCCACCCTTCAAAGCAGTTGTGGAACTCTTTTTCTGGAATGGCCATCAGAGCTACCATCATATTATCTTTGATGTCCTGAACGTCATCAAAATGTCTTCCTTTCAACATTTCCTTTATCTTCAGGTAAAGAAAGAAGTCATCGGGGGCCAGATCAGGTGATTAGGGAGGGTGTTCCATACAGTGATTTGTTTACCGGTTAAGAACTCCCTCACAGACAATGCTGTGTGAGCTGGTGCATGTCCTGATGCAAGAGCCAAGAATTGTTGGCAAAAAATTCAGGTCGTCTAACTTTTTCACACAACCTTTTTGGCACTTCCAAATAGTAAACTTGGTTAACTGTTTGTCCAATTGGTATAAATTCATAATGAATAATCCCTCTGATATCAAAAAAAGGTTAGCAACATCGTTGCAACAAGTTTGAGAACTTAATTATCAGGGTTCTCTGCTCAGGGTTTCACAAGACTGAAATCCAGGTATTGTCTGGAATGCCTTCTCATCTGCAAATGTGACTTGGGAGGAATCCACTTCGAAACTTATTAGGGTTGTTGACAAAACTCAGTTCCATGTGGTTGGAAGACAAAATTCCCCATTTTCTTACTGACTGGCAGCTGGGGACCACTCTCAGCTGCTAGGATTGCCCTAGGTCTTTGCCATGTGGCCATCTCCATAGTAGCTCACAACATGGTATTTGCTTCTGTAAGAGCAGCAGAAGACTCTTATATTTTAAATCTCTCTTGCTCTGAATTTCTCTCTTCACAGAAGATTTAGATCCTCTTTTGAAAGGCTCCCCCTAATTAAATCAAGCTCAGTCAGGATAATCTCACTTTGGATTAACTCAAAGACAGTTTCTTAGGAACCTTGATGACAACTGCAAAATCTCTTCACCTGTGTGACACCAGGTAACCCAATCAAAGACAGAAATCTCGTCGTATTTACAAGTCCTGCACACACATTCAACGGGAAGGGATTAAAGAAAGCATGTGTACATAGGTGGGATGGGGAATTTCAGAGTCCATATTAGAATTCTGTCTATCATATATTGGTTTTGAGTTTATAAACACCATATTTTTAGATAAATTAAATAACTGTATATTTCTACTTGCTTCAACTCATGCTTTAAAGCTTTGCAAGGTACTTAACATACATTTTATCTGGTGTGTGTATGTGTACGAATTATCCAAAAATAGAAGAAAAAAGGAAAATTGGGGAGGGGGGTAATGTACTTTTATTATCATAGAAGTCACAGGTTCACCTAGATTATTTAGGAGAGGGAAATTTGTTTGCTATGTGTCTATTGATTAAAGTTCCCAGATATAATGATGTTACATGTTAAATTACAGATGGTCATTTATGGGTACAAATAATTGATAGAAAAGGTAACCCAGAAGTTACAGTTTATAACCCTATAAATCAATGACCACTTGTGTATATAATCTAGCAATTTTATACATTCCTTTGTTACTTTTACATAGCTGCTTAATTTCTCTTTTAAATTAGTCTCAACATCGTACTGGTCCCATTAATTAATTAAATCTTTGACCTCATATATTAGTATGAAAGTCATTCCAAGTGTAAGAATTATTTATTTAAATGGGTATATGATCTAGGTATTTACCTGAGACTTGGATTTTCTTACATTCTCACTGCCAAAGTCAATTTAAGTTGAACTTTATCAGTGGTAGAGATCTTTCTATTTCCCTATGCTTCCTTTCAATTTTAAACTGACAGAAAATTCTTCCTATGAGGGATGATCACACATTTTTCAAACCATACTTACATATATTAATATATACAAAATGAGATCATATTAATTCTGGCAGCCTATAGAATGTACTAAATGAATATTGTTGAATCAATTACTAAATTAATGAAATGAAAGAACTGTTATTTGAGGTGAAGATTTTTAAAGCACAATATTACATGGGAGTTATGTGAAAGTTTTATAAAGAGACTGTTTGAAAGGTTAGAAGTCTGGTTCAATTGGCTTAATTGGCAGTAATCAAGTCCTCAAAACCAGGTGCTCTGTAGGAAACTATTAACAGAAATACATTCACAATTATTTCATTGTTCCACAAATCTTTGAGTTCTGGTTTGTTTGTTTGTTCACCAGTCTTTTTCTATTCTTCAGGTTGTGTAATTTCTATTGCTCTGTCTTTAAATTCACAGATTCTTTCCTCTGTCATCTTTATCTCCAATCCACTATTGAGCTTACTCAATGATATTTTAAATTTCAGGTATTGTATTTTTCAGTTCTAAAATTTCTATCTCTCTTTTAGAGATTCAATTTTTCTACTGATAATGTATATTTTTCTTTTTATCTCAAATATGTTCACCATTACTTTGAACATAGTTATAATACACTGTTTTAAGACTTTCTCTGATAATCCCATCACCATCTGTGTCATCTCAGGGCTGGCATCTGCTGATGGTCTTTTCCCTTAAATTTAATCAGATTTTCCTAGTTTTTTGTATGCTGAATAAATCTGGATTGTATCTTGGATATTTTTAATACTGTGCTGTGAGACTCTGAGGCCTGTTAATATCTTTTGGAGAATGTTGCTTTTGTGTGTTTGTTTTAGTTGGAAATCAACCCAGTTGGTTTCAGAAAGCAAGATCAGTCTCACTTTCTGTGTGTGGTGGTTCCAATGTCAGTTAAGTTTTCTAAGCTCGTTTATGCGGTTTGGGTCTGATTATCACAGTTGCTACTGAGGCTTGTCTGGTGCTAAAATAGTTGTTTATGTGATAAATTTCTTGAAGCTTTTGGCTCACTTCTTTGGGTCTGTGCTGCTCGTTAGCAACTTAAGAGTCAGGTTGGGATTTTATGTTGCTTCATGTATAGGTTTAAGGGACGCTTTTCTTCAGATCTCCTCTCTGGGAGAAATCCAACTCTCCAAGGCCCTTTTATTCATGCCTCTGGCTGGAAAATGAAGTTCTCTCAGAGTTCTAGACTTTCACACTGCTGTGCAATTCCAAAATGATGAGAGGAAAGATAAAGAAAAAAATATCAAGGGTTTTCTCCACACTCCTTGGACAACAGGAGCTCCTTTTCTTGTTTCTTCCTTTTCCTTTTCTTTAGGGTTTTAAGTATTCGTTTCCCAACCACCACAGCCATGCACTTTTCTGACTGCAGCTGTCCTCAGAACAGTGCTGGAAGAAAAAAAGCCACGAAAAAAAAGAGATGTCCCTCCCACTCTTTGATATGCAGGGAGCTGTTTTCTTTCTCCTCCAGCTAGAAACAGGTGTTTTTTGCTGTCAACACACAATGTACTATTTCAGAATTTGGGTGGAGGCCAAAAGACAAAAGGAAAAAGAAACATAGAACATAATAATAATTTCCACTATGGGTTATTATTCAGGTTTGGATTTCTGTCTTCAATCTGCCTACTCTTGTTTACATTTCAGATTCCTCAGGTGGTTGCCTTTTCTGTGCAAAGATTTTAGTTGTAACCAGTGGGAGATATAGGTCAACTTGGCTGGCCTCCAATTATTTAAAATGGGCAAAATAAATGTTGCATATCTAACCCAAACTCCCAATTTTATAAAATGTAATGAAACCATAAATAGATATCATATTGCTATGTCAAATCGTGATTTTTTTTCTAATTATCAAATAATATGGTTAATATGGTGAATACTTGACATATAAGTAGTAGCTTATTCTCTTTCATTGTAATCTCTGTCTCTCCCTTTGCTTCCTTCTCTACAATCTTATTCAGTTAAACAAAAACATATAACTGTGATAGGTTCTATGGAAATGCTCTCATAACAAATGGATGATGACAGAGAATGCGTCACACTGAGTATGAGACTGTGATTCCACTCTTAATACCATGAATATCTAAGGGACAAATTGTCTCCACTGAAATTCAAAATGCATTTTGTATTTAATTCACAATGTTAGCACTCTTTCTCTTACTTAAAAATGTTGTATTGAGTCAGGGATATAAAGATTGGAGGAAAAAAGGTTATATTGAGAAGTATGTTTGTTTCATAAAATTTGATATTAAACACTAACAGACATTCTACTGGAAACATGCTAATTGGGAGAGAGGATTTATGAGTAGGCTTATATAACAATTCTGACTTTTCTCCATAATTGCACAGGAGTTAATCTGGGGACACTTATAGTGCATTTTACTGTGCACAGGTCAGAATTCTATCATTAAGCTGAGAAAAACTACAGATGGCGGCTGTGACGAAAGTCCTTGTTCATGACAGATATAAGCTGACCTGAAGTTTGGGAGAATATTTTAATTAAACTTGGAATTCAGTTTGCATGCCAGAATCTATGTTAAATTATTAATCAGAAGATAAGAAGCCACTCTACCCATAAACATGAAGTAGGGCAAGGGAAGTTCAAAACTCATAAATGGGAAGAGCCAGAGGAAGAAATGCAGAGACGATAAATCAAAAAAAAATAATAATAAGAGGGAGAGACATGGAGTCTCAGATCAGCAAGCCCAATTCTGTTTTGTGCATGAGGAAACCTAAATTCTAATTTGGTAGAAATATTTGCTAAAGGTCACAGAGGAACTGGGGGACAGAGTTCAGCAAAAATAGGGATCAGCAAACTTTCTCTGTAAAAGGGCCAAGATGGTAAATATTTGAGGCTTTGTGGGCAATATGATTTCTAGAACTATACAGCTCTCCCATTACAGTAGAAGAGCAGCCATAAACAATATGTAAATAAATGGGCATGGCTAAATTCCAATAGAAATTTGTTTCATAACACAGGTAATGGGCCAGATTTAGCACATGGGCTGTGGGTGGCTGAACCCTAGCCTAGAGCACAAACCTCTTGATTTCCCATTGGATACAACTACATATCCTTGTACAGGCAAAGGGGACTTTTATAGAAGAACACAAGGGCTTAAAATTTAATATGTTAGGGAGGAATTTCTCTGCTCTCTGCATCTGAATTTGAAATACATTTAAAAATAAGATGGGTGGGTGGTAAAATGTGATAAGCAACTGTGGTAAATGTTACTTATAGAATCTAAGTGATAGGTGTATGTATAGTCCTTGCATAATTATTTCAATTTTCTATATGTTTGAAAATGTTATTAATCTAATGTAGAAAATATTTGAATATGAGACCAAATTCAAATTTCTTAAAATGTATAATGTTCTCTATAAAAATAAAAGGTACTCCTCGCTAAAATTATTTTAGTGAAATATTCTTATGACACATTAGGAAGGTTAAAAAACAGTATTTTCAAAAAAATTATACATCAGTAATACCTCATATTAGCTATAGTATTTGTATACTATTTCTTGATATAATCTTTTATTTATTACAAAGCTTAGTTTGTCACCCCCAAAAAGCAAACAGCAAATGGTTAAGTTAAATGACATAAATTTGGCTGCCAATCCAGTTTGTAAGATTTGCTTTATTCAGACAGTCATATAAACACTCATTTTATCTGGGCTTTGAAAGCAAGTCATATTAGGATGTTTGTTCAAAGTTCTGTTAAGAATAAGGTTATGAGAAAATATAACATGATTCGGTACACACACATTGATAAGTTATGACAACCCAACCCAGGAGTAATTAACTGTAGCATTCATATATTTTTCCTGAACTATATATAACTTTTTTCTCACAGGAGAAAGCCAAATGAAATTAGCAAATGGCCCCTAGCCACTCACTCTGTTATAATATTATTAGTATAATAGTATGGCTAATTTGAAAATTATTACTGTTGTTGTTTGGGTCTAATCCCATTAGATGCCAATGTACATTACGTTATTTTCAGCAAATTTGCCGCAAAACGTTACTCTTAATGATACCAACCATTAGAATCTATATGGATTTTTATAGCATTTGCCTTTAAGTATGTGTATATTCAGTGTTTTATTTTAAATAGTTTCACCAACATGTGGAATATGAAAACAGTTTACTGATGGTTCTTATTTTCACATCTTGCCATCAATAAGAGTCAAGGAGGAAGTGAGCCATGGAGTAGTAAAATGTGTTAAGCAATCTTGAAGAAAATCCCATTTTCTTCTCCATTATCACTTTCACACTTTGACGTGGTGTTGACATTATTATTGATGATGTCCTTGGACATGAGCACAAGAAAGTAGTCCCAAAGCCATATATATACAGGGGGTATCAAAAAATATGTATACACATTTTAACTCTTTTGCTGCGTTAATTGATTTCAAGTTTTTCTTTCAAAATGTGTCAGAAATCCACAAAAAACAAAGAGTTGATATTTTGACTGTTTCATGCATTTAATAGCAATTTGAGCTGCTTTGTATATAAATGACATTATTTTTATGGATTAAAAATTTCCTATTGTTATTCATTCTTGGAAAACACAAAAATATTTTAAAAGTGTACATCTGCTTTCCTAAACTTCCTTTCTGGAACACTGACAGGATTTTTTATATTTTACTTTTGAATGATACTTCTCAAAACAAGGAAAAACACACATTGCTGGATTTCCAGGACACATAGCACAGTAATGCATGGTTTGTTTTTGTTTGCAAACACCTTTCCCCTTTTTTGCACATTGTGAGGGCATAATGCTGCACACGCAGCAATTAGGCTGCTTTTTTTTGTCCTCAAATTGCCTGGGAAAATGGCGCTCTGTCAGCCTAATTTCTTTTGGAGCAGACATCTTGCAAACCCTCTTATTCCCATCTTTTCTTGAAAATCAATCTAATAAGCCCTCTATAACTTTTTCCCTGAATTTCCGCTGGCTCAATTTATGGTTAGGGCTTTGAATATTGTAACATATATAGCCATTTACTAGAGCCACTTCAATGAGAAAATGCCATACGAGACACTTAAGTTGTTTCCATATTTGGCTATAGTGAATAATGCTTCAATGAAAATGGGAGTGCAGATAAGTCTTCAAGATAGTGATTTCAGTTCCTTCGGAAATATACCCAAAAGTGGGGTTGTTGGATCATATTACAGTTCTATTTTTGATTTTTCAAGGAACATCCATGCTGTTTTTCACAGTGGCTGCACTCTGCCTTGCCACCTCCGCTGCACAGGTTCCCCTTTTCTGAAAATCTTTGCCAACATTTATCTCTTGTCTTTTTGGTGATAGCTACTCTAACAGGTGTGAGGTGGTAGGTATATCATTGTGGTTTGGATTTGCATTTCCCTGAGGATTAGTGATGTTGAGCACCTTTTCATGTATCTGTTGGCCATTTGTATGTCTTCGTTGGAAAAATGCCTATTCTGCCAATTTTTTTGCTATTGAGTTGTTTGAGCTCCTTATGTATTATGGATATTAAGCTCTTATCAGATACATGGCTTACAAATATTTTCTCCCATTCCATAGGTTGCCTCTTCATTTTGTTGACTTTCTTTACGCATAAGTTTTGTAGTTTGATATAGTCCCACTTGTTGAGTTTTGCTTTTGTTGCTTGTGCTTTAGGTGTCATATCCAAAAAATCATTACCAAGATCAATGTCTAGGAGCTTTTTCCTATATTTTGTTTTAGGAGTTTTATGGTTTCAGGGCTTATGTTTAATCTGTTTAGAGTTAATTTCTGTGAGTGGTATAAGATAGGGGTCCAATGTCATTCTTTTGCACATGATTATCCAGTTTTCCCAACACACATTTATTGAAGAGACTATCTTTTCCCCATTAAGTATTCTTTGCTCCCTTGTCATGCATGTTAGGTTATCAAATATGCATGGGTAAGTTTTGTGCCTCTCAATTCTGTTCCATTGGTCTGTGTCTTTTATCTGAAATTCCAAATGTGCTATTGAATGCCTGTAGTGAATTTTTCATATCAGTTATTGTATTTTTGGCTTCAGATTTTCTGTTTGGTTCTTTCTTATAATATTTATCTTTTTATTAATTTTCTGTTTGATAAAGCATGGTCATTACATCTTTCTTTACTTCTATAATCATGGTTTTCTTTAAGTCTTTGAACATACAATGGCTACTTTAAAGTCTTTGTAAAATACATCTGGTTGCTCTCAAAGGTAGTTTCTGTTGCATACTTTTTCCCCCAGTGAATGAGTTATACTTTCCAGTTTCTGTGCATGACTCATGTTTTGTTGGAAACTGGATAGTTCAGATAATATATTATAGCAACTGTGGGTAATAGTCCCCAGGGCATTTTATTCTATTTACTTGTTTATTGATGGGCTGTATTATTTTCCTGAAGTCTACAAGTCTACACCCACCCCCTCAATATGAAGCCTCTGATATTGTCATTCAGGGGATGCAGCCTTGCATATTCCGACAGTCACCAGTAGGATGAAAGTGGTGTGGCAGGACTGTCTTTGACTATCTCTTTTTCTTACCACACTCAGCCATCTCACACCACTAACTGCTGCCTGATTGCTTTATTATTTTCAACAATTCCCTAGGAGACCAAATTGCATCACAAACTAATCCAATCAAATTCTAACCCTTGGGAAAGGATGGTTATGGAGGCCAGTGTTTGAGGTATTTTCTGACCAAATGAGGACTCACCCCACCTGCCTCTTTCCAGGTTTCTCTCCAGAAGACCAGCCATCCCATAATTTTGCATATATCTCCCACGAATCTATCAATCTCTTTCCAACTATCTTTCACTACGACTTCCACTTTTTTTGGGAGTGCCCACATGCATGAACTTCTTCAAACTCTGTTTCAGTTAAAGTCAGTTCCTTGGAGAATGAATTTGGAGCTCCCTATTCTATGGCTTGCTTCCCTATCCAAGGGGGAAATCTCAGAGCTCAGGTTCTGGTGCAGAGAAGGAATAATGATGTATGTCTTTTTTGAGTGAAACACCTCTTTAAGAGCTTAGTGCTCAGCGGATTGAGTATCAGCAGCACCAGGTCTCCTTGGTTTGCTTCTTCTTGGAATGGATCCTCTATCCCACAAGCGGGGCAATCAGGGCTCCCATGTTCTCAAGAGTGGCATAACCAAGTCAGGGCCTTTGTTCAATGAATGGGAGGTGGACAGAAGGGAACCTTCACCTTGTGGCCACACATGCCCAGATCATAGCCTCAGCAACACATAGCTGGGACCTGGATGCGAAATGTTGACATCCTGCCCCTCTTGAGAACATAGCTCTCTGACTAGGTTCTGCCTTTGAATGAATTGTTCTTCGTTTGCAGTATGTCTTTAAGGCCATTTTCAAAACTGTTATATAATTGTCTTTTTAAATAATTTTTACCAGTTTCAATGGAAAGTGGCTCTATGCAGCTCCTCACACTGTTATGCCAGATGTGGAACCTCAGCTCTTTTTTATCATGACTTAATTTAACAATATACTTTATGTCACGACCCAACATGCGCACACATATACTCATGCATGCACACACACACACACCACACACACATGCACACACACACACACACACACACCCAAAACCAGATTTTATAGAATACCTTTCCTTACTAAGTGTGATTCTCTCTAATACTTCTTTAGTCTATTTTGCTTAATTAAAAAAAAGTATTAATTGAAAAAAAAATTTTTAAAGTATTAACTGGCAGTATCTCAATTGATTTTTCCACCCACCAACAGATTGTCACTAAGATTCAGAAACACTGCTCAAGCTAATATGCAGTCTTGGTTTATTTTTCCACTCTTTCTTTTATTAATTTAATCTATAACTATTTAGAACACTTGTTCGATTTATATTTTTAAAAATAAAAATATGAATGAAATATAGTTATTCAGGGGAGTTTTAAATCAACTTGTTGAGCATGTTAGGTATAAAAATACAACTGACAAGAGACATCTCATTAGAAGTTTTGAAAATGATGGGTAACGTAATCATACGTATGTTTTAGGAAGTCAAATCTGGTAGTGGTGTAGAAATTGGATGGGTGATGGAGAGAAACTACAATCTGGTCTATCAGTTTACCAGCTGTTGCATTATGTCAGTAACATGGTATGAACCCAAATTTAAATGCTATAGTAGAATCAGATAAGAGAGAGTTGAGGGATGGGAATCTAAGAGACATGTAGCAGGTAGAGTCAATAAAATGCAGTGATAGATGGGCTTTAGGATAAAGATGTTTTCTTGTGCAGTGAAGGGTGCATGTGGCATTATTTACTTGAGATGGGAATATGAGGAAGAAGGAATATGTTTAGGGGGAAGTGGAGAAGAAAGTGGGGTTTTTTTGTAAGTGCTGATAATTTGTTAACAATTGAGAAAATATGAACTGTGAAGAAAGCATTAACTAAAAAGTCTGGTAGAAATTGTAGGACTTTAACAGAAAGTGATACACCATTGAGTAAAAATAAAAAATATTGAGCAACCCTAATATTTGTGAGATTAAATAATTTTTATTTAATATGTATTAAGTAAATTTAAAAAATAATAGTGTTTTCATGTCTTGTATACTGTCACTTTCATTTTAGTGAAAGTATTATTTTATTTGAAAAGAAAAAGTTAACGTAAAGAGTTAAGGTACATTATTTAAAGTACAATGGTTACATTTGAAATGATTTATAAACTAAAAAATAATTTGCAAGAAGAGACCATGTTATCAATATATTTTGACTTTAAAATTATAACAGTGAACTCTGTAAAGTAAAGGACTGAGTTTAGATACTACCACAGTGTTCTTGATGCCTCTAGGTTGATTAAATACAGCAAAAAATAATATCCATTTAAATTCTATCTATCTATCTATCTATCTATCTATCTATCTATCTATCTATCCATCCTATAGCTGAAATAACATCTGCTCTTTATCACTTAGATAACAACCAGTTTTAAATTCCATACAACTACTTACTATGTAGAAATGAAAAGTAATTTGTTTCTTTAAACCTTGTTTCTTCATCTAAAAGCAAAAAGTAATACCAACTCCCTCCCAGAGCTGTTGTGAGGGTTCAATGAAGGGGCGGAGGGTTCGTGAAGCAGGGATTAATGAAGGGACCAGCTCCCGCCTTGCATTTAGTAGGTACAAATGAGTGAGATAAAGGAAAGACCTGTATCCACACCTCAAATTTAGTACAAATGAATGAGCTGCTAAATTGGACACACACAGCATTTCTGTAAGTAGCGCAAGGCAAGCATTATTCTCCCAGTTTAATAGCCATGTTACCAGGTGCAGAGTGACAATTGTCTTTGAAATGAAAAATATTATTGCTCAAGTCATGGCATTTTTAGTAGCAATAATGGCTGTAATGTCCAAAATTTGAGGATGAAGGTAACTATATTCTAAACTACTGCCCAGTTGAATGCTTATCCATTAAAGTGGTTAATATGTTCCTATCATTTCAATGATTCTCAGCATTCCAAATACGTCATAGCATTAGGAACTGTTTCAAAATGAGCAATTACCAAAAAAATGTCAATTATTTTTAAAAAGGATTACATGTAATGGTACTAGTATCTATAGAACAAATTCTCAAATGCAAATTTCTATTAAATTAATTTTCTATAATTTTAAAGAGAGAACATTATATACATGAAATTGTGGATGCCAAAAATGTTAATAGAGTAGCTTAAATAGCTTAACGTAAATGATATTACTACATAGAATATTTCCTGATAAATATGAATAATATACTTTTTGGGATTATTATGTGAAAATAATAATCTTCAAGTGCTCGTTAGAAATAATAACCTATATATGTACTAATTGTAAAGCCCTAATTATGTGCATTTCAATTTTCAACTAATTTTGCAATAAAAGAATATATAGTTTATACATAATTTTATACCTTTATATATATTTCTGTATATCTCTATATCTATCTATCTATCTATCTATCTATCTATCTATCATGTGCCACATGATGCTGGGCATAAGATAGCAAACAAACTAGATAAGGAGTACAGTAATACCTCGGTTTGCAAGCATAATTTGTTCCGGAAACAAACTACTCAAATTGCAAGACATCGCTTGTTTACCAAGTTAAAATGTATTATTACATTGGTGCAAAAGTAATCGCTGTTTTTGCCATTATGATTAATGGGAAAAACCGCTATTATTTTTGCACCAACCTAAAAGGAATGTTTGTTCATATTGCGAAACACTCGCAAACCAAGTTACTTGCAATCCAAAGTTTTACTGTATTTCATTTTCTCATGTTATTCAAAGGAATGATTTACAATGGTAGTCACAAAATAAGTTAGTAGAAAGTCGATCATGTCTATAATCCAATGCATTGTACGCTAATAAGAAATACATGGTTTACTTTATATAAATACATTTAAAAAATAAATAAACAGCCCATATGCCTTTCAGCTAGTTATCAGAAATTCACCTTCCCCAAGACTACACCTGTAAGAGTTCAGATGTAATCCTATTACTCATAGATGCTTCTCCAAACCCTCTGAGATTTCAGTTGGCCATACAACTGCTGGCAGTGATGGCCAGGAAGCCTGTTGCCAGAGAGGTGGGGGCAGAGTGATATTACCATTCCGGGGGGTTCCTGTTTCATGTTCTTGAAACAGTATCACCATGTAATTTTCATTTGCCTTAGCCCTGGCCTTTGGAGCAAAGTCACCATGGGAGAGGAAAAGGGACAGGGAATATATAAACAAATTGTGTCATATAGAAGTGTGGTAAACAAATACATACACTTACTTGACCTCTTTTGCCTCCATTATGCCCTGTGTTCTCTGCTTTTGGAGGAGGGGGCTGTGGGACAGAAGATAAAGACTTATCACTTGGGATTTTTCAGACATGCCTGTGGCAGCAAGCAAAGCTTCAGCAGAGCTTCAGACCTTCTGGCCTGTTCACTATTTTGGGGCCCAGCCAACACACTATGCATAACACACACACACACACACACACACACACACACGCCAGCCAATTAAAGTTCTTATGCTGATATTTAACATTCCTTAATCAAATTACAGTTGACCCTTGAACAACGCAGGGGTTAAGGGCACTGGCACCACCTCCTCTGCAGTCAAAAATGCACATATAACTTTTGACTCCCGCAAAACGTAGCTACTGATAGCTTACAGTTGACCAGATACCTTACCAACAACATAAACAGTAAATTAACACATATTTTATGTTATGTGTATTACATACTGTATTCTTACAATAGAGTAAGCTAGAGAAAAGAAAATGTTATTAAGGTAGACAGAAAAGGGGACACAGGTTAAACCTGACAAGCTCAGGAGACTGAAAATAACCACATAAGATGGAGTGAACATAAAAATTCCTAAGGTGGGCCATAGTGGGAAGTCACATCTTTAGTCTGTAGCTTCCTTGACAAAGGACAAATCTTCTACCTTAAGTGAGCCTGTCTATTGTCTTTTTGCATCTAGGATAACATGCCCTTGGAATGTCAGTAATTGCTTTTTTTTGGACCAGAGCAGGAAACTACAGAATCCCTCATTATTATTCCAGTCCTCTGATTACCATCTTTATGCGCTGTAAAAATGAACTATTAACTAGACTGCACCCACCTATGTGCAAGAAGTACCCTTCTCTCTAATTTACTTTTCTCTAATCCCAGAGATTTCCCTGCTTTGCTTTCTCCCACCCCCTTAATCTACCACCAATGGATTTCATGTAACCCTCCTCCTTTGATTTTAATGTATAAAATAAGTTGCAAAATGGCCATTTTCCAGAGCATTGTCTCAATCCGTTGAGATTTTGCTTTCCGGCAATTGTCATCAGTTTGGCTCAAATAAACTCTTATAAGCTTTCTCTTAGGCTGGATGTTTGTTTGTCAACATTAAGAAAATAATAAAATGTGAGGGGTGAAAATTATAATTAGTGCGTTGTTTTGTACACCTGAAACTAATAAAAAACGATAAAAATTTTAAAAAAGAAAGAAAATAATAAGAAAAATATATTTACAGTATTTCTTGAAAAAAATTCATGTATACGTGGACCTACACAATTCAAACCCTTGCTGTTCAAGGGTCAGCTACATAAATAAAAACAATTCCTACTAAGACAGGTTAGTTAGTGTAATATCAGGCAATTAGGAATTCCCTGGTAGACTGAACAAAGATAAGATAAAAAAAAAACTGGTCATTCCTTAAACTAGCCATTCCTTTCAAAATTATAGGGTAACTCCCTCATACTGGAACAGAGACATGAGCCATGCCCCAGAGCAACAAAAACATTTTGGACAACATTAAGAGAGGCCTTCCCAAGGCTAAGAAACAGAACAAATCTGATAAAACACTTTAACAACAAACACTAATATTCCAACATTCCCCCCTCCCAGGCAGAAAGAAAAGCATAAAAACTCAAGCCTTTTGCCCTAGCTAGTGGGCATCCCATTTTCTGGGTACACCCTCCCGCTCAGGAGATGTAACCTTTCTCTTGCTTTAATAAAACTATCCTCTGCTACAAACTCTACCTCTCTGGTCCGTGTCTCCATTCTTTGGCTTCACGAGACTACAATCCCAGCACAAGAAATATCCTACATCACTACCACATGCATTTTGGAATAGGAAATAATATTTTCCTCTACCATCTTTGGCTCAAATGGTTGGAAGCCTGAAAATAAACTGACAATATATTAACAGAAGAGACAAGGTTCATTTACATGTTGCTCAGTAATGAGTAATTTGATAAATAGTCAGAGATAAAAGTATATATGCTAATTAACAAAAGGCTCTGGGTGGGGCTTCCTTGGAAAAACATGAAAGGTTCTACTGGACTTTTTGATGCTAACTGGACAGCTTAATTCATATTTCCCAGTGCTAAGAGTCAGTCCTTTCCCAATCAGGAAACTCCCTTGGGGAGTTAGAAGGGGGGGGGGGTCAACAGCATCTGTATTTGGGGGATACTGCTTAAGTTTACATGATGCTTCTTTTGTGGCTACTGAGTATTTAGATATTTTCAATTTAAAGTAATTTTTGTACCACTTTGGTAGACTATCAATCCCTACATATCCCCCATCTGAAACTTCTCTAAAAGTTTTATAAACAAGTTGCTAGATTGATTGTGGTGGAGAGAATACTTGGGTTAGAAATTGGGAGATAAGAGATCAGGATAAAAAAAAATTAGAACAAGGACACAAAAAGAAAAACAAAGATTAATGGTTAGAATAGACTATGAACCAAATTTCTGAGTCCAGAGGGACACCAGTCAAGATTTCTAGATGTTGGGTTTCAAATGTCTTTAGATGGTGGAGTGAGACATTAGTGTCACAACCATGGTTATGTCCCAGAACAGAGCATGGAAAATGTGGGTGATCTGGTGAACTTCATGAAAGGCCCACATTGCTGTGATAGTAATGATAGGGTAAGTAGATAGTGATAAAAGTGAACTGGCATCTTAAGATGATTAACCATAGAGCTGGGAGGACTATGAGTGGAGCTGGCCTCATGTTAACTCTCTAGTCCTGACTTCCTGTTAAACTTTGTGGTAACTTCTGGGGGAGACATGCTAATAAAGAGGAAAGCCATCTTGGAATTGGGGCTTTTTGTACATGTGCCACCATTTGAGCACCAGTCAGAAGTGTGCATTCACACACTACAGGGTGACCTCGTTTCTTTTTCTTTTACTCAATCAACTGTTTTTTGGTGAAATTTTTAGAGAGTTATTTTGGCCAGTCAACAATAAACAGAAATGAGGAGGAGAAGGAAAGACCTAACCAAGTTAGAGAGCTCCTTGCTGCAGTTCCTACTTGGATCAAGACCCCTTGCAGTTGCCCTCACTGAGGTCACCAATGTCTTACTAGCCCAGCAGGATTCCAGGCTGACACATGCCCCTAAATCAAAGGGAAGTGTTATTAGAAGCCAGAGAAGGAAGGAAGATATTCCACTTATCAGCATATACATCCTGCTTATCAGGACCATTTTAGTGGTCCTGATAAATAAATCCTAAAAAGGAAATTGACAGAAACTACCTTGAGAACCAAAAGGGAGGACTGGGCACCTCGGCAGGAGAGGAAGATGTAAAGAGAAGGGAGAGGGGGAGGCAATTCTACCCACAGGAATAAAAACCATCACACAATGTAAGGCGAGGCCTTTCCCTCCCTTGGGATTGTTCCGCTCCACATCTTGGAGTGTATCCGCCTTTACTAATAAACTTCTTTCTACCCTATACCTGCACAAAATGCTGTCTCTTGACTGAATTCTTTCCCTCAAGAAAACAAGAGCCCAGGAACATCCTCACAACCGGGTAACAGTAAGACATTTGAAGTTTATCTTTGAAGTTTATATCATGTCATCTAGCTTCAACTTGCAGGATTCAGGGAAAGAGCAGCTACAAGACAATCTAGAGTCTCATGAAGGATCTTGGAAGTCAGGTTTTAGTTTTTAGTGATGCCAGAAGGGTGAGAGGGAAAATTCATTCATTACTAACAAAATGCGTAAGATGGCAAGATCCAGTTTACACAGAGGTGAAAAATAGTTCAAAGATAATGAGCAGGGCTAGAATCTGAAAACCCACAAAAGCGCAAAATCTGGTTATAGTTTTCCATTGAAACATAAAATGTCTCTCTAAAATCACTCCTGTTTTAATCAAAGATAATCAAAATAAGATAACTCTTATTTATAAAATAAGCCTAGTCTCATTAAATTTGGCCTGATCATTTATGTAAGTGCAGCAAAATGATAATTGACAATTGACCACACAGCCCTTTTATAAGTTTGTTTGCTGGAACTTTTCTAAAGAATCTCAGATTTGATTTTTAAAAGACTCTTAAGGCTAGAAAGCAAAGCCAAAAACTCACCATCAGGATTCACCTCAAGTACCTATAGAACTAGGTGAATTGCTCTCTTTTCGAGATCTGAAAATATCTTAAGTCCCCTGGGCTTGCCAGGAAGTCACATTCCTTACTCACCTATAAGTTTGGGAACTCTGTAATGGCTCTATAAGGCCAACCTTAATTTATTAAAACTGTCTTAATTTTGTAAAACACATCTGAATCTATGCACATTACTCTCAAATGTGACATTCCAGTCTAAGCTGTGGTTATGTAACCAATGTTTCCAATTATAAGAAATAAAGACTGTAATAGAATCTATGTTAATAATTATATTGACATAAATAAGAATATTCAATAATAATTTCTGAATTCTGGAAGTATTATGCAGGAGAAAGATAAATGTTTTATTTTTGTTTACAAAAGTATAACCTATTAAAATGTTATGTGTTTTAGATAGAGAAAAGAGAAGTTCCTTCAACCCAGAAAATGGAATGTTAAAGAACCAATAATGTTCCAAAGAAAAAAAGCCATAAAACTTATGTGATCACTCTTCATTAGGTCATTCAGTCCCCTCTAATTCTTGTTCTACTTGATCTTGGCTTAGCAGTTCCATGAACCCATTAGCTCTCTCAACTAGACTTCTAAAAATCCTTCCTCAGTCCGATGGTATGATTGGACTCGAAACGGTTAGCATAAGGAAGTTAGTACTTCTGTGGTGATGGAAGAGTTCTGCATCTTGGTTGCAACTGTTATTAAACAAATCCATACATGAGTTCAAATTGGCTAAACACACACACACACGCACACACGCACGCACACACACAAATGCATGTGAAAATGGAATTAAGTCTGTAGCCTAGTTCATGGTATTTTACCAATATAAATTTCCTTATTTTGGTATTTTACTACAGTTGTATAACTTGTCACTGTTGGGGACAATATCTGGGTAAGATTTCACAGGACTCTAGTATTTTTGAAACTTCCTATGAGTCTATACTTATTTTAAAATAAAGGTTAAAAATATAAGAATTATAAAACTATTGAAAATTTGAAATTGAAATGAATATTGGTGTGTGTTGATATTAAGGAATTATTATTAATTTTTGGAGGTGATAGTTCTATCACAGTTATTTTTTCACTTTTAGAAATTAATAGGAAATATTTGCAGATGATCTGGTATTTCCTTCAAAATAATATGGAAGGTGGGAAAGGGAGTGGGACATATATATGAAGCAGGATTGGCCATGAGTGGATCAGTGTTCATACTGGATGACAAGTGCATGGAGATTAATTATTCTATTTCTGTGCATATTTGTAGTTTTCTGTAAAAAAAATAGAATGAACAAAATAGTGATTCCCCATGTAAGTTTTTCAAATTATACCACTTCAAACTAAGTGCAAATACCATGTCCTCAGTCAATATCATATATACCAACTTATTCTCTAACATAAAAACTTCAATTTTGCTTCCAGTGATTTAATTGTCAAATCAATACAGGGAAACCCAGCACAAATTTTGTTGATAAAGCTTCCTAAGTATTTAATTTTAGAAATGTCCAGTGTACGCTAGATAAAATGAATACCATTTTAATTTGCAAATCTATTTTTTAAAAATGTCATTTAACCCCCTTAGAATGAAAGTACACACTTATTTCTTCATAAGCAAATTCAAAACCATGATCACTTTAAATCTATTAATATTATCAATGCAGACAAAGGGCTATGTGCAGCTAGGATCCAGATATTTTGTATTTTTATTACCTGGGTTGTAAGAACTATTACAAAGATGAAAAACAGAAATAATCTTCTCACACTATATTCAACATTTTTCTTTGTTTATTAAAAAGTAACAATACATTTTTCTGCTCATGGTAAAGACCAATCAATGTCTGATTTAAAAGTCTAGTAATCACTTTGGCACCAAAAGTTGTGTTTTGATACATGTCCTTTGTGCCTGTGTTACTGAAAACAGACACTGGCAACGGGCATATCTTCAGATATAACTGGAAGATTGTCTTTAACCTAAAAGTTCTTAGTAGAATATGTGTGAAATTTTATAGAGAAATTTTGCCTTCCTGTGAAATTTGGAAAATTGTATTTACTTTCATTATTAATGAAATGATACTTTTAACAGACTTTTACATGAATGGTTCATTTTACATTTTATTATTTCAATTCAAAAACATTTTTAATCTTGTATTTAATTGTCTTCAACATTTCAGACTCAATTTTTTATTTACAATACCCTATGCCTTAATTACAGTTTCCAAAATTTCTATCTCAAACCACCTATATATTTAATAAAGTCCTTGAAAATTTACCTTATGGAAAATGCTTTTTTAATATCAAAGTCACTTTATGGTCATTATTTGTTTTTTCCACATTTCTTTAATGTAAAGGGAAGTAATTTCTTACTTTCTACTACTGCTAAAAACCTTTTTGTTATATTCTATAATTAAAATTCCTTTGCTGAACATAAGTAAAACAGGACAGAGGGTCTGAAATAAGCTGGCTTTTGCATTATAATCCTTTTATTTATCTGTGATCATTGGGTGAAACTGTTAGGCCATCTTTAGGCCAGCAGCAGAAACCTTATCTTAAAAGTCATCGTGTCTTGCTTGTACTTTGTACCTGCTGGCTTGTGTTTGTCTCCTAGGGGCTTATGATCAGCAGGCCTGGAAGGTCCAGACGGTGGCCTGGGGGCCAGGATGTGGAACCAGAGGGCTTGGTCAGGCCCCTGAAACCCTTTGTTGTGAGACACAATGTGATATGGGCCAAGAAAGTAGCCCTCCCCTCATTGGACAACTTTTAAGTCTCCTCTTCCCTTAAGTTTCTTAGCCCCTGGCTTTGATTACTCTTCTAATCAGTTTCTGAAACCTAAACTAAAGATTGCCCCTAGACTGAATCACAGAATATCTCTCACCCACAAGGGCTTTAGATAACTACTTAAAACCTGTGACTTCCCAACACTCCCCAAACCATTCCAGACCTAACTCTTGGATAATCCCATCCCAGAGACTAAATAGGTTTTAACATTCCCCCAGGCCAGTATACTTGTTGATTGTAAACATTAAAGCCTAATGTTCTTTCCAAACCTGTAGCCACCATACATCAATAGCTTTGAGCTCTCCTCTTTAAGAAATTTATTAATTAAAATCTAGTTTTCCTCATATAGGGGCCTTGGGGATACAGAGGGCACCCCAGCAAGATTGCCAGTCGCAACCAAAGAAGGCAACATGGTCTTCCAGGCAGATCTCGAGACCCCTTCCTCTCATGTGAGATCAGATAAGGTGAGAGTTCTGTGAACCCCTCAAATAGGCAGGGACACCCCTACACCCCTGCCTGGCAGGAAGTAGACACAGAAGAAAAGACCTCCTGTCCCTCAACTTCCCATAGAGATTTTATGGGGATCACGCCTCTCAAGGGGAAAACAAGACAGGCAGTTAGAAGCAGGCATGGGTCTCTGCATTCCTACACATTCCATAGAATACACCACCCAAAAGACCTCCCCTCTCCACCCAAAACTTCCTCTTTTCATTGTAATTATCCACCCTTACAGGGAAACAAAGGGGTACAAAACACCCGACTGGATTAAACCAGTCACTCACACCTGGGGTGTAAAGGCCATAATGACCTTCATTTCACCTGGGCCTCCTTATATCATCATTAATATAATTATAACAGACTGAATTCTGGGAAGGAACATGCACATTCTAAAGAGATGAGTTAATAACCTGTTGTCAATCACAAGTGTCAATCAAGTGGTCCCACGCCCAGAGAGGAACAGAAAGGAGGGATAAAAACTCCAAGTCCTGGCTAGTCAGCGCCTTTTGAGCTTCCTTTGCTCAGCCTGCTCCAAATTTTTTGGAGTGTGCTTTCTTTTCTATTAATGGCCCTTGAGCCATTCTCTACTGCTCGGACCACTTCTGCTTCTTTGAAATGTATATTTACTTCTAATAAACTCCTTTTCTGCAACTTGACCTCTGGTCAGTGTCTCCATTCTTTGGTTCCATGAGACCACCATCGCGGCAGAAGAAATATCCTACATCAAATGCAATGAAGAAGCCCCCGAAGCACTGAAGGGGGAACAGCTGCGTTTACCCCTTCTATAAAATTCCATACCCGTTTGTGCTCAGGGAGGTTATGGTCTTTACTAGCTTGACCTCCCACAGCTCAAACACACCAAATAAATTCTAGGAGAGCAATTTTGGTCTCCCACACCTCATTCCTCCGGTGGTGCCTAACAGAAACCTTTTCTCCCTACTTCATTTAATGCCTTTAGTGACATCAACCATCCTTGATTATTGTCTCTGTAGAACTCACCTGTACTACTAATGTTGCTTTATAGTTTCTGCATATATTGGGGTTGCCAAAAATATATACACAAGTGGACACTTTGGTCAACATTGCTCAAGCAGTATTTTGCCATAATCGCAAGTGTTGGGATGCTGATGGGAACCACTTTGAGCACCTCTTGTAATTGCAGAAGTCAAACGTGACTTGTAGTCATCTTTTGTTATCAGTATATATTGAGTATTACAATTTTAATACAGTTTTCCTTTCTTAAAATGTATATACATTTTTTTTTGGCACCCTCTGTATTTGGGGTTTAAATCCTACAAAGGTGAGAGTTCCATCAGTGTCAAAAGGAACAAGTTCTCCAACCCGAGGTTTTACCCCATACTGGAAGTTTGTGGGAAATGGGCTCAGCGTTTCTGAAAAAGGGTGTAAATATTACCCCAATAAATTTGATCATTACCTTGTTCTTTGTGAGACCTCAATGACTAGAGGCTGTATCCTGTTGCAATATTACAACAGTTAAACACTAATGCTGCCAAGCAGCTGTGAGCCTGATACCTGTGACTTTATGGAATGCTTACAGAATAATAAACAGGAGGCATTTTTAAACCACTGAAGAGTGTCCTTCTTCCCAAGGTGACAAAATGGAATCCTAAAGATTATGTCAACCACATCTTATATGTATAGTGCACAAAGAAAAAAAAACCACAGTCCCCATAAAAATTGGGAGAACTCAATGATTCAAGTGAAAATCAAGTCATTTGTAAATTTATATGTAAAATGAGCACAACAAAAGGTCTTTCATTTCTACAACTACTCTATTGTGATGTTTACTCCCCTTCAGCTTTTGATTTGCTGAGAGGAAAGCACTTGATAGGCAAGTATTCTTGGGTTTGAAGATGGGTTGCAATGATTTGAAGTGAACTGAGTGACATTTAAGACCCAAGTGACCAGTGACCATCTTCATGCCAAGGTTGATTACATTTGAGATGAAGACTGTGAAAGAAGTTGAGGGGCGCCTTGGCAGAATAAAGCAGACTTCATAGGCGGTTGTATATGAGGGATTTAAAATCCAAACTGATGGGAATTGCAGGTAGAAGGTAAAGTGCAGCCCCCAAGAACAGGTCCCACGCTGAAACACAGAAGAGGAGACAGGGCACATTTGGGTTGGGACTCAGTGATCCAGGCAGCAAATGTGTATTGAGTATTGTGGCAGAAGGTTTGATAGCGGACTGTGGCTCTGGAAGGCCTGGCCTGGAATCCTAGTTCTATCAAGGTGCATGACTTTAGGTTATTTACTCAATCTTTTTGTACCTCAATTTTCTCATCTGTTCAATGAACTTAATAACCCCTGTTATAGCCATCAGATCAGTGCTTGACATGTGTAAAGTGTCAAGGATTTACCAATATTACCATGGTTATCATTATCAATGTTGTCACTGTTTCAACATTTTATTACCAGTGCTATGCAACGATGTCTGATCAAATAACTGAGAGATGAATAAGACAGTTTCGATTCTCATGAAGCTCAACCTAGTGCAGTGTTTTTACATCATTGATTTAAAGGCAGCTTACCATTAAAAAAATACCTTAACTATATTTCTAAAATGTAAGGTATGTAAAATATAAGTGAACTGTTGTTATTAAAGTTGTAATAGACAACCAATCAGGATATATTGTGCTGTTGTAATGTTTATTCTTTGGGTTCTAATTATTTAGTCATTAAGAATTGAGTTTGTGGCTTGGGGAAACCCAGTGCTTCCTAATATTTTGCTGGGATGTTTTCATAATCAGAGTGTAGGAAGTTTCCTACCTCTGAACTGACTTAATTATCTGTAATGTCCAGTCTTTCTGCAATCTAATAGAAAAATATGCAAAATATTCAAGAAACTTAAACAAATCTTAACTACGAAAAACAAAGCAAAAAAAAAAAAACAGGAACTGAAAAGTCCCAAATATCTAAAACATATGCATTAGTGACAAAAGATTCAGAGATGTCAGAACTTTTTTCAGATACCCATGGGCTATAATAGGTCCATGAATAATAAGGCTTCTTTATTAAAACTTTAAGAGATTAATATGTTAATAAGGAAGCTGTGTGTTATTTATAGCTGAAGTTTAAAATTTGGTATAATTCTAAAGAGCAACTGTTTTTAGAAAACTATGACTCACTCTTCTGTATTTCTTAATGTTGAGATACAGGAACCAAATCTGGGATCTTCAGGGAAAAAATATTTATGGACATCAGTGAGCGATGCAATTTGTTCTTAATACATTCTGCTGTTTTTGTAAACAAAATCCAAGCAGAACTTTAAGGCGATGCCTGGAACTGAGAAAAAAATACCATTGATGGATGGCTCTATGCATGGATAATAAAAGTAATAGCCATCATTTATTAAACTTCTATCATATATTTCGATCAAATCTCTGAAATGAACTTGGGAGAAAACTTGAACCAGAATTAGGGAGGATTTAGACTGTTTTCCAGAAAGGAGCCTGGCAGGCAGGGTCCTGGGGCCTAGAACTGTATTAATATTTCATGGGGAATAGGGAAGGAGGGCCCACTATGCAGGAAGAAGCTGCAAGTACTGCTCTCTTGCTGTGAGTGAGAGGGGTTTGATTGATGGGGAGATCTAGTCCCAAGGAATGGTGGCTGCAGGCCCTTGACACACAATAACACCTGCTGGCGGTGAAAGTAATCATCGCTACTTGGGGAGAAATCATTACCTAACAGCAGTAGTGCAGTGTTCCACTCCTGTCTCATAAGCATGAATTGAAACTTCTCCAGGTTCCACTGGAATCCTGAGCCCTTGCATATGAGGAGAAAGCCTAAGCAGGGGTACGATTGGCCATGAGGACGACAGACACATGAGTGGACCAAGGGCTCTTCAGAAAGTTCATAGCGTCTTGAGTAGAGCTGCATCAGTCAGGCACAAGCAGCCTGGGAAGAGGAAGAGGATGACAAGTATGAGATACTTCAGACAGCCCCTCCTTTTAGAGCCAGAGAGAAGAAACAGGAGGAGCCCAGACTCAGAAAAACAGATGTGTTATAAATGTATATCTAAGGTGTGATCTTAAATTCAGGCTTTGCACAAAATCCTGTTGCACAGACAGCTACCAGTCCCTTAGTTATTATGATAGTTTTGCCATTATGTTCAGACCCAATTACTTACTAATATAATAATCTAGAATTCCTTTGTGAGATAAATCTTTTTAAATGCCCGCTTTTCAACTGCCATCCCAATTACATGCCTTTGTTCCCCGGCACTGACAGATATGGCTTGTGTAGTCTCAAGCATTCATGAGAAGCATGTTGCACTAGCAAGGTGATTTGTAACTTCACAGAGGCACAGCTCTGAATTACACAAACTAGGGAAGAAGTAAGGGGGCTGTGAGCCTGTCCTGTCCTTGAGCATCCTAGCAAAATATTGCTCTGCCTTAGCCATCCCATACGCAATTATAAATCAGTGCTTTCTTCTGAAAATTAGATCAAAAATTAAGTTATTAAAAATGTCAGTTATTAATGCTGGTGAGAGAGGATAAAAATTGGAGCAATCACTAAAATTTATTACTTTTAGAAGGAAGAAATGGCTGATTACCTTAGAGAATGCAGTGTTGAAGCAATAGTTACAACGTGTGATTTATGATGTGAATGGGCCTCCTATAGGTCAGATGAGGAAACACGAAAAGGGTTTTCTGAAACGACTTTAGTGGATACTCTGACAAATGTACTCATCCAATTTTTTTTTTAAAGGCATTACAGAAAATTAAACAGTCATTTATTTTAATTTTTTATTTTATTATTATTATTAGTTACAGATGTACAAAACAATGCAATAGTTATCCTTTTCACCCCTTACGAAGGGAATTCCCCCTCCTCCCCTGCTCCCCCACCGCTGATATCATACATATCTATTATATCTATTACAATTCCATTGATTCCATCCCCACACTATACTCCACATCCCATGATTATATATGTTAAATTATAGTTAACATCTAATATTATTCAGTGGCAGCTTCAGATGTAGTGTGCAGTGGTCAGGCCTCTACACCATCCATGAAGTGGTCTCACTGACAAGACATGAGTCCTTCTGGTCCCCTAAAAAATATCTACAACCTTATTGATTATATTCCCTAAACTGTCTCTTCTGTCCCTGGGTAATATTGTAGTTACCAGTTTATGTTGCCTCGTCCCTTCCCCTTCTCCCTCATGCCCATCCCCATTCCATCTATCCCTCATCAGTTTTTTCTTTGTGTCTCTAAGGCTGTTTCTGTTTACATTGCTCATTTATTCAGTTCTTTAGATTCCACATATAAGTGAGATCATATGGTATATGTCTTTCTCTGACTTATTTCACTTAACGCAATGTTCTCTAGGTCCATCCATATCGTTGCAAATGGTACAATTTCTTTCTTCTTTATAGCTGCATAATACTCCATTATATAAATGTACCACAGTTTCTTAATCCAGTCGTCTACCGATGGGCATTTCGATTGTTTCCAAGTCTTGGCTATTGTAAATAGCGCTGCAATAAACATAGGGGTGCATATATTTTTTTGAATTAGTGTCTTGGGTTTTACAGGATAAATACCTAGGAGTGGAATTGCTGGGTCATACAGTAGTTCCATTTCCAGTTTTTGATATACCTCCATACTGACTTCAATAGTGGCTGCACCAATCTGCAATCGCACCAACAGTGCAGCAGGGTTCCCTTTCCCCACAGCCCTGCCAGCACTTGTTGTTTGTTGATTTATTGATGATAGCCATTCTGACTGGAGTAAGGTGGTATCTCATTGTGGTTTTTATTTGCATTTCCCTAATGATCAGTGAGGTTGAACATTTTTTCATATGCCTGTTGGCCATCTGTATGTCCTCTTTAGAGAAATGCCTCTTCATATCCTCTGCCCATTTTTTAATTCGGTTGTTTTTTTGGTGTTGAGTTGCATGAGTGTTTTATAAATTTTAGATATTAACCCCTTATCAGCTATATCGTTGACAAATATATTCTCCCATTCAGTAGGCTTCTTTTTGTTTTATTGATGGTTTCCTTTGTTGTGAAAAAACTTTTAAGTTTGATATAATCCCATATGTTCATTTTTTCTTTTACTTCCCTTGCCTATGGGAATGTATCAGTAAAAATATTACTCAGGGTAATGTCTGCATATTTACTTCCTGTATTTTCTTTTAGGAATTTTATGGTTTCACGTCTTACATTTAAGTCTTTAATCCATTTTGAATTTGTTGTTGTATATGGGGTAAGGAGGTGGTCCAGTTTCATTTTCTTGCATGTGTCAGTCCAATTTTCCCAGCACCATTTATTAAATAGACTATCTTTACCCCAGTGTAAATTCTTGCTTCCATTGTCATAGATTAACTGTCCGTATATGCATGGATTTATTTCTGGGCTAATTAAAGAGTCATTTTAATTGAGGTTCAGGAAATGTGTAGCTTTCAAGAGACATAGACTTTGAGGGCCCCTGAGCAGGTATTCCTTCATCATCATTAGTTCCACTTTGTCAGAACCAGCTACGTTCATCTTTAACCTCAGCAGAGTTGTAATGTAAGATTGGGTATGGAAGTAGCAAAATTTATTTCAATATATTTACAGAAAATGTATTCTATATTTACAGAATCACTGAGAGTTTTAAGAGATTGATTTTCATTTTTCTTATATGTTACCATCCTTTACAGAGGAAATGATATGCTAGAGTTATGCTCCCAATATTGGAAATCCAAGAACTTAAGACATCTTCATCTAGAATATTAAGGACATATTTTACCTCCAGTTATTTCTTTCATTTGGCAAATATACTGAGTCTCTGTGTGTATTACACATCCCTAATGGAGGACATAAACAAGTGTAACAAATGGTTCCTATATGAAATAGCTTATAATCTACTTGGGAAAATGAGCCATAGAGACAAATACCTATAAAAACAAAACCAATTATAGTTTGAAAAAATAGCAGATATCAACAACCAAACGAATACTCCAGAAAATAAGGATTTTAGGAACTCACAGGAGAAAAGAATCTATGAGGTAGACTGTTCAAATAAATGGTGGAACTTATACTTTAAAGGAATCAGTGGCTATTCTGAGAATAGACTCCAGGTAGAAAAGAGAGAAGGAGACCAGGAAAGAAACTGCAGTTATCCAGGCTGAATACATTGGTGGCTTAGATCAAGATGGCAGTAGTAGTAATGGCAGAAAGCACTTGGATTTTGTTTATATGTTGTAGATTGCATTGACAAATTTGCTAATGGATCAGATGAAGAGTACAACAGAAACCGAGGAATCAAACTTTGCTGGACATTTGTTGGATTGAAAAAAATGTAAGAATAAAATTGCCATTTACTGAGATGCAAGGACTTTAAAAAGAACCACTTCAGGTAGAAATTCAAGAATCTGTTTTGGAGCATGTTAGCATAAAGATGAATATTAGCATACTAATAGTGATGTTGAGTGAATAATTGCTTATATGAGTCTGAAGTTCAGGAAAGAGGCCTCAAGGGGAAATACAATTTTTGTATTTCAGAGCATAGATGTTAAACTCATTAGGTTGCTGACATCACCTAGAAAGGGGGAGTGTGGATAGAAGAAAAGTCTGAGATTCTATCCCAGGACACTACAGTATTTAAAGATTAGGAAAATGAAAAAGGATAACTGAAGGAATACGAGGAAGAGTAGCCAGTAACAGAGGAAGAAATCCAAACTATGTGATGCCCTGAGGGATATGTGAGGGCAGTAAGTTCAAGAGAAAAAGAGAGGTGAACTGCACCTCTTTTGTGAAAGATGATAGACACAAGTTAAGTGGGATGAGAAGTAAGACTTGATTTTCTATTGAAAGTGTGGAGAGAGTACAACAACCCCAGAAGCATGGTACTGGATGCTTCATCTGAAGCCACGGAGAACCATGCCAGGGACAATGCGGGAAAGGGTGACATTGAAGTAGCTGCTAAGAGGGAGCTATTGCAGTGTCTTTAAAATGACTACATCAAGGAAGGGTGGAGGTGGATGATTCTAAGACAGGAGCATCAAAGCTGGCATTGGGTGAGGAAGAAAATGAATGATGTAGAGTGGCAATAATGCGGAGGTACCTGCCCAACATTAGATATGTGGTTTCCTGGGCATGGCAGTAACCCTTCTCTGCATCTTTAAATGTCTGTAGTACCCAGCCAAACACTCCTCCATGGATTTTTAAATAGCCCCTAAAAGGTATATTATAGCCTCTGGTTGAAAACCACTGGACATAGTTCCAAATTTAATTCCTTCCCTTTTATTGGCACTGCCTCAACTACGTAATCTTTGCAAACTTGTAAAGTTCTATACACATCCACACCAAGGTTATTTTTACATAGCCTCAACAGTTCATTTTAATTGGGGTTGGCATGGCTTCCAGAAGATTCGCCTTCTATACCTAGTGATGTGTAACACTTCTATTTTATTGATTTACAGTTTTAGTAATGGACTCCTTTGCTTAAACAAGCTATACAGAAGCACAAGGAATAAAACAAATGAAATAGAGCTTTTCTGTTAAAATACTAAGGGTTTGTGTATGGTTATTTTTTGGGGGATGGGGCAGGGGACAATTGGGAAAGAGAGTAGGGTAGCAGGTTTTCAAAATAAACTTTAATACAAAGGATGCCACTCTGCTAGAATTCCAGACCCTGGTGTGTGATGAGTGGTATTTATAGAAATGATTCCTTTTTGTATGTAGTAGTCCTTAAATTATACTGCCCAGTAGGATGCTCATTCTGCCAACATCTGTCAAAGCTAATGTGGGAAATAACTCTAATGAAACAGGGAGGTTTATTTAATAGCTTCCTCAGTGCTTTTGGTATTGAAAATACAGCCCCTACAGATCACAATGGCCTGAATCTGAAATTCACACAATACCAAGATAGAGCCAGGATGTAAACAGGGGTGTCTCTGTTGAAATGGAGCTGGGGGGATGTAATAAACACTCTCTCCTTGACCAAACTTTAGACAGGCTTCTCTGTGCCCTCTTCTCAGCTAGGACTTGACCTTGGGCTTTCACATTTATCCTTGCCAAGTGCAATCCTAGCAAGAATCCTGCTAAGTTAGTTTAGAGAGGATCCAGTCACCCTTAATATCTGATCACCTTGGCATGCCTTCAGGAAGAATCCTGTTAAGTCAGTTTAGCAAGAACCCCCCTACCCTTGATGTCTCTTAGGAATTTTCTATCCACTGATCCTTTCACCTTGCTCTTTGTCTATAAATTCCTACTTGTCCTTGTATTTGTAATTGAGCTCAGTTCTATATTAAAGTCTCTTTCCCTCTGTTGTAATAGTTTCTGAATCAAATGTCTTTACCACTTTAACTACTACCTAGCTCTGATTCTCTTTAACAGAGGAGAGGGAGGAGCTGAGGTATTGTACCTTAAATGAACACCTTGCCAAGTACAAACTGCTAAGTCTGGTAACTTACTTCATTATTCACTGTGATTGCATAAATATAATACATGTGCTTTTGTGTATGTGTCTTTGTTCAACTAAATTGGAGAGAATCATATATATGTTGTAATTTCATTACAAAAATTGAATTAAATATTATATATATGCTAAACATCTAGTAGGCATGCAACAAAAATTTACAATTATTATTGCGTGGTCCATAGATAGGGAAGACAGAGAATAAGGAAACTGTGGGGATTATGAATAATCACGTAAGCAGGCTCATATCCTCAACTTGACAAAGTTCTCACTTTTACTGGAAACAAATTATTTTCAATGCTTTTTCTTTATAAGGAAATCATTAAAAATAGTAAATGGGCTGCTTTCATATTTTGCACTCCATTATCTGTTTATCTTCCGTCTTCAGAACACTTTGTAGCCCTGAATTATCATGCCTAAAATGATCCCTTGACAAACTTCGGTCCTTTTTCATAATGAAAACATATACAAATGAAACGTATTTCTTTTTTTTTTTTTTTTTTTTTGAGGGCAGTGTCACTAACCCTCATATGTGGGACCTGAACCGGGGCTGCTGGCGTCCCAAGCCAGTGCTTAACCACCACGCCACTCGTCCGGCTCTGAAATGTATTTCTTAAAACAGCCTTCCTCAGCCCCTTATCTCTCCTCTCCCAAGAACTCTGATGTTTTAGAGATCATTGAATTTAGAAGATAGACTAGCCACCACCACAGGGCTTACATGCAAATTTTTCTCCTCCTTTCCCTTCCCTGCATGCCCAGTAAACAAGAAAAATGTGGTATCATCAGAATACAGGGGTCTTTCCTCATCACAACTTATTTTATGCTTGATCCCCAAGCAAAAGGGAGACGTTGATTTGGTTCACGGGAAAGCTGGTCGAATTCTGAATATGAATACGTTAGCCTCGTATTTCCTATGCTATCTCATATCTTTCTCATACATTCCCCACTAGTTTTCAGGTCTTCAGTGACTTGAGACTTCTAATATCTACTTAGGTACAGCTTCCCCAGAGCTGGAAAGTAAGCTGGATATATTCAGTAGCGTATTTACATCATTAGATCATCTAAAATAAACTTAAAGATAGACTTAGCATGGGGATCAGGTAGTTTCCAATTGCCCCAGAAATTTGACCAGTAAGGAGAAAGTAAATCCTCTCCTTTTTGAAGCTTGGTTATGTTACCTACATTAATCTGAGCCTTGCCACTGAAAGACGTCCAACTGGTGACGATATCCAGGAGGAATCTGGAGAGTCTGTTGACTTAAAAGAGATTTAAAATACTCAAATAAGCATACATACTCCATTACAGCATGCCTACACATTCTTTAACACTTTTCTCATTGAAAAGTGGGCCCTATATTCCCTTTTTAAACTGTAACCAATATAATGTGGCTGAAGTGATGCTCCCTACTTGTTGTGTGTCTAGGTCAGAAAAATGTCCTGCACCTCCTCCCACCTTGTTCTCTTGGGATGTACACTGTATGGGAAACAGTCCTCATATAGAAAATCCAACTACCTCGGACAAACATAACAGAGAGACTAGGCACTTTTGTTGACAGCTCAAGCTGAGCTGCAGGCCAACAACCAGCATAAACTGACAGTCATGAGAGTTAGTCATTTTGATCGTCCAGCTTAGTCAAACCTTAAGATAACTGTGGACATGACCAACTTGTGATTGTTTAACTGTATGACAGAACCTCAATCATTGAAATGCACCAAAAATGCATCCCACATCTACACACCAAATGTAGTTCATGAGGAAAACTCCATTTTCTATTAAATATTTTTTAAAAATATATACCAGTATCAATATAAAGAAGGTTTGCACTATTATATTCTCAAAGCTAACGTTATACAAAATTAAAGTCTTTATTAATTATTCTGTTGACATTTTTGGATTACTCAGTAATTCTAAGTGATTCACTCAATATGAGAGGATCATCAGAGTTCAGGGCAAAATAATCAAATTTTATTTCATATTTTGAATTCATTTGACATACATGGTTTGATATTATAGAATTCCTGATAACTGTATTCATTCCCCTAGGAAAATGTTTATTGAAAATTAATGAAGTAGGTATATTTCATATTTCTTTTGAGACTCTGAAAAATTAACACTTGCAGAAACACACCAGAATAAAAGATAAAAGCTGCTTCTAATTTGAAACAAACACCTAATAGTATATTAGGGATATTAATTAAAAATGAACTCAGCCATTAAGTACATATGAAACAAAATTATCACTTCTTTTTAGTTTCTTCCATACAAATATTTTGCCATACTTGCCTCTTTCATTTTCTTAAAAAAAAAAATACCAGGGCATAAGGAAGCAGACCTTATTACATTAGAAACTGGATACTATGTCCTATATTTTCTGGCAGAAGCCATAGCCAAATTACCATAAAGACATTAAAAACATTGAGACACTCATTGAAAATACAAAATTAAACCAAATGCTGATCAGAAGAAATTAATTTGTAATTGTCTTAATGTTCTTCAAAGGCTCGGGATATGTAGAAAGGTAGTCTGGAAGTCAACTTGGAATTGGATTGAGAAGAAATGAATGAATGTGGGGGAAGAAAGAACGCAAGGGTTGAGCTCTTAACTTATTACTCTGAGAAGCTGAGCAAGACTAAGAGTCAATATTGTCTCTTTTATCGTAGGAAATAGTATGTTCAGCATATCTATAAAATATTAACATTAGTATTACTACTACTACAGTAGAATCTATCAAAATTAGGATGATGCATAAAAAATTGAAAGAAAGCCTTAATGTCATCTGAATTAAATTGTATATTCAGTAGGATGATATGTCCCTGTTCTTCCTTACCCTCTTTTCGACCCTAAATATGGGCCTGTGTTCTAAGTCTCCAATTAACTAACTGCAGGCAGAGTTTCCAATCAGATTTAAAGACAGATTAGACTAATGATTTTTTTTCAACTTACATAGAAATAATCATGATGGCATTCTTGCAAAAAACTCATATATTTCATTTTAGATCTTTATTGCAAGTTTTCCTTTGTGAGTGTCATCCAGAATTTTAAGATTTGTGTTGACTGTAATCTCTTATAACTGATGATTGAATTACTTAATTGTATCTGTCAAAAGCAATCACAAGTGAGGCAACAGAGGATGGAATTGTGTTATTTTAATAGAAATTATTTGGTTGCTCTGTTTCATCAAATTACATGCAGAATGATATTATAGGAAGATTAATTAACAAGGACACAAATATAATAGCTCAATTACTCTGAACTCTATGGATTATTTTCTATAACCAAGAAAGAATACAGAAAATTTTACGAGTTTAAAGGCCTATAAAGTTATGAAATCAGTTTAATTTATTACATTTTAAGTGGAATATATCTGAAATGTGCTTAGTTAATTTTCACCTACACTAGAAACTTGTGATGTAGAACATCTAAAATAGACTCCTAGTAACAAAGGCTCTGTGCAAACCCCAAGTGTTATGTAGTCCGGATGAACACACAGAAATAAATGAAAGAAAATTGATGTCCTACCCAAGAAGCAAATTTCTCAGTAAACAAGTGGGATAGTAGTGCAATCTACTGCCTACTGAGTAAGTAGAAATTCATTTTGGCACTCCTGATTACAAAGGGGATATTTTCAATCTGACCAAGTTTGGAAACTTATACCGAATATTTCACCAATTAGTGGAGGAACAGAGCTCTCGTTCATACCCATAACTGTGTTTCTTTGGAGCTGATTAACCCATTTAAAAATATCCTGTTGTTTACAATAAACAATTAATTTAGAAAAATTCCATATATATATAGATGTAATGGCTTTATCCAGTAAATAAGGATAAAGATTGACACAGCATAAAACAAACAAACATATGGCTGCTCTTTTAAAAGTTTTACAAAACCTGATTAGAAATAGTAATTGATTATATATGCCAGTATTCCCCAAAAACCCAACTCTTTTTTTCCCTAAGTGTACTTCAAGGCAAATTTATATTCAACAATTACTGAAGGCATCACCTACTTGTTTGTCACTTATTGTAGAAACAAAAGTGTGGGGCTGGCCGAGTGGCTCAGTTGGTTAAGAGCACGAGCTCTGAGCAACAGGGTTGCCGGTATGATTCCTACATAGACCAGTAAGCTGCGTGCAAGCTGAGCTGCCACTGAGCTGCCAACAGGTGGCAGGATGGCTCAGCTGGTGAAAGCATGTACTCTTTTTAAAAAAACAAGGTTTTATTGGGGAATTGGGGGAGAACAGTGTTAGGGAATTGGGGAAGGGGAACGGCCAAGCTGTTCCTTCAATCTTAGTTGTGGAGGACTCAGCAAGCTCAGCCCCAAGTCCAGTCACGCCACTCAGCTCAAGGTGCTGTGTTCCATTAGTTGCGGGTGGGTGTAGCCACCACCCATGCGGGAGTCAGACAAACAGCCTTGTTGTTAAGAGTGCAAGCCCTATGCCCTGAGCCACCCGGGCGGCAGCTCAGCTCAAGGTGCTGAGTTCAGTCTTTAGTTGTGGGTGGGCATAGCCCACCATTTGAACCGGCAGCCTTGTTGTTAGGAACACGTGCTCTCACCAGCTGAGCCATCCTGCCACCTGCTGACAGCTCAGAGGCAGCTCACCTCAGGTTACAGCATAACTGGCCCATGTGGGAATTGAACTAGTGACCCTGTTGCTCAGAGCTCTTGGGCAAGCTCTTAACCAAGTGAGCCACAAGTGAGCCACTCAGCCAGCCCGAGAGCATGTGCTCTTAACAACAAGTTTTCTAGTTACTGTAGCCTATAGCAGCCCACTGCAGCAGGGGCTGCAGCCTACACCGTAGCCGGGGCTCGCAGCCCAGCTCCAGGTGGAGCTGTTGTTAGCTGTAAAGGGCAGTGTCACTGGCCCTCATATGTGGGATCCGAACCGGGGCCGCTGGCTTCCGAAGCCAGCTCTTAACCAATGCGCCACTCGGCCGGCCCAACAATATGTTTTAAGGGCTGGCCAAGTGGCGCGGTGGTTAAAAGCTGGCTTGGGATGCCAGCGGCCCCAGTTCGGATTCCACATATGAGGACCAGTGACACAGCCCTCTAAAAAAATAAATAAATAAAACATTAGAGTTAAAAAAACACAATATTTTTTAAGTGAAGTAAGCCTTTATTTCCTTATTTCATAAATAAAGCAGGATATACTGCACACGCACAACAATTATTTTTTGCTTTTGTAAGACCTGAGTGAGGTGATTTTCTACCTCCTTATTCTGCTTTTCACATTTTCTAGATGCCCTAGAAATTTATAGTGACCACCTTACAATGCAAAATTTAAAACGGATCAATATTTGATATGTCTCTGAGAAGCAGTTTTGTAGCTACATGCTTCAAAATATCCAGATTTTTCTTCCTTATTGTCATGGCCATTTTTCCCAAAATACTAGTGATTTCTATATAAGTTCTTCCTTATGGATTAGAACTAACTGAAGAGGGTAGTAACCATTCTGAGCATAAACTCATCAGTGAGACAGTTAACGTAAACAAGGAGACCAATATGGATAATACAGAAGGTGCCAAAACAATGTATACACATTTTAAGACAGGAAAATTTATTAAAATTGTAATACTCAATATATACCAATAACAAAAGATGAATACAAGTCATGTTTGACTTCTGCAATTACAAGAGGTGCTCTAAGTGGTTACCATCAATGTCCAGACACTTCTGATTACGGCAAACTACTGCTTGAGCAATGTTGACCAAAGTGTCTGTGTGTATACATATTTTTGGCACCACCGGTAGTTGTCACTGCTTTGTTTTGTTTCCTGCCATTTTTTATTATCAGTATAAGGACCTATGTCCTGCCAGGTAACCTACAATGTAATAGATTTTCTTATTTCTTAACCCAAAAAAATTGAGTCCCATCACCACAATCAATCAATAAACAAACAAATTACATATATATACACACACACACACACACACACACACACACACATTCACACACATATGTAAAATGCCTCCTACCTGTTAATGTATTTTGAATGTTCTAAATATTATCCATTATTTGGGGGAAAAAATCTTATGGTTTGAGGTTCTATTTGCCACATATGGTATAAATTGACGCAAAGTATTTTTTTTTTTAGGGCAGTGTCACTGGCCCTCATATGTGGGACCGAACCAGGGCCACTGGCTTCCCAAGCCAGCGCTTAACCACCACACTACTCGACTGGCCCTCCAAAGTATTTTTTGAAGAAAAATTATTAACATTATTAGTACTATAATCTAAAACAATATCTATATCCTGTTCTTTAGTAAAGACAAAGACTAATAACTTTGAATAACTCTGAAATAGATAAATGATTTTCTTAACAGCTATAACAATATTTCATCATGGTCTCTTTTTCCTTAGGTAGCCACAATGATTTAGACTTGATTGTACCTTTTGGGGGCTATTAGGATTCCACACAGCTATCATATACCTACCAGCAAATTACATCCCACTGGTAAAACTGCTTCATTTTTGTTGTTTTTCTAAAAGCACACATTTTGAAAGTTGATCACGTGTGCATTTTGCTATGAACATTTACAAAGTTCAGAGAAATCTTATTCACTCATAGCCTTCTCACAGTTCCAAATGGCCATTTTTAATTTACAACTTATAAAATAGTTTTTTAATATGAAAATCAACAAGTACCCAGCTAGACACTGAATCTCTAAAGCAGAAATAATTGAAATACATGAAAAAAGTTATAAACAATATATATATAAATTAAAGATATATGTATGTTTTCTTGCTTTTGTGATGTTTAAATACCTGATTAGATTGATCCTCAAGAATGGTCTCTTCATTCTAATTTCATCATTTCATTTATGTATTTACTAAATAATACTTCCCAAATTCTAATATGTGTCATGTACTCTGCTAGGTGTTGTGTCTTGTACTCTAGGAGCTCATATTCTTGTCAGCAAGAAAAATAAATATGATAGTGCGAGATATTTGCTGTAATTGTAACACAGGTCTTATGGGTACAGAGGGCTGGAACAAAGAATCGGCATAATATTTTTTTAAAATAAATTAATGAAGAATATTGCCAATATCAGAGTTTAATGCACCACTATAAGTAATGGGTGAAACAATTAGAAAATCAAAAAGGAACTAGAACAACATGGTAAGCCAACTAGACCCAACCAACACCTATTCTCCATTCTGCTGATCACAGCAGAATGAATACATATTCATTTCAACTGCATATGAAACATTCTATAGAATAGATGATATGGTGGGCTGTAAAACAAGCCATACTAAATATAAAAGGATAGAAATCACACAACGTATGTTCTCTGACCACAATAGAATAAAATTAGAAATAAGAGAAGAAAATGTGTGATATTCATAAATATAAAGAATTTAAACACACAATCTAAATAACTACCATGTCAAAGAAACAATAAAAAAATGAAGTAGAAAATACTTTGAGATGAATGAAAATGAAAACAGAACTTTCTAAATTTAGGCTATGCCACAAAAGCAGTACTTAGATGGAAATTCATCATTGTAAATATCTATACTGAATAATATAAAGATCCCAAATCGGTAACCTAACTTCCCACCTTAAGGAACAAGAAGAGTAACTCAAACCCAAAACTAACAGAGAGAATGAAATTATAAATATTAGAATGAAAATGAATGAAATGGACAATGGAAAAAAATAGGAAAAAAATTATCAACAAAATCAAAAGTTGGTTCTTTGATTCCATCACCATATATTGGATTCCCTTCATTGAATCTGGGTGGTGAGCACATAATGCAATATATAGATGATGTATTATAGAATTGTGCACTCAAAACCTATATAATTTTACTAACCATGTCACCCCAATAAATTTAATAAATCTTTAAAAAATAAAATAAAGAATCAAATGTTCATGCAAAAAGGAAAATAAACAATTGGTTCTTTGAAAAAAAAAATTGACAAACATTTAGCTATAGTGACCAAGAGAAAAAATTAGCTACACTGACCAAGGGAAAAAATAAAGAAGATCCTATTTGCTAAAATCAGGATTTAAAGAGAAGGTAATACCACCAACCTTAAATAAATAAAAAGGATTATACTATGAACAATGGTATACGAAAAAAAATTAGATAACCTAACTAAAATAAACAAATCTTAGAAAAGACTCAAGGTTCTGAAACTAACTCAAGAAGAAATAAAAAATCTGAATAGATCTATAATAAGTAATTGTTTGTTAGCAAAAATATTCCCACAAAGAAAATCCCAGTACCAGAAAGATTCACTAGTAATTTCTATCAAACATTTAAAGAAGAATTGACATCAATATTTCACAAACTCTACCAAAAGGTAGAAGAACTGGGAACACTCCCCATCTTATTCTATATGGCAATCTTACTCTGTTACCCAAATCAAAGATATCACAAGAAAACTACAAACAAATATTACTTACACATATAGCCACAAAAATCCTCAAAATCATTGCACTAGATGTAGTAAAAACATTTAACAACATCCAATACCTTTTTTTCATGATAAAAATACTCGATAAGGTAAGGGTAGAAGGATAAAATCTTTAACCTACTTAGGAGCATCTATTTAAAACAAACAAACAAACAAACATAGCTACCATCACACTTAAATGGTGAAACTGATAGCTTTCCCTCTAAGATCAGGAACAAGTCAAGGTTATCTGCTCTCACCATATCTTTTCAATGTTTTATTAGAGGTCTGTCAGGACAATTAAGCAAGAAAAAGAAATACAGTGTTTTCAGATTTGAAAGGAAGAAGAAAAACTGTATTTATTTGCAGATGTCATAATCTTATACATAAAAAATCTTAAGAAATGCACCACCAAAAATCTATTTGAGCTAATAAGTGATTTGACCTAGACTTTAAGATATAAAATCAATATACAAAATCAGTTGTATCTTTATATATTAATAATGAACAATCCTAAAATGGAATTAAGGAAAAAATTACATTTACGATAATCTTGAAAAGAATAAAATTCTTGGGAAAAAATTTAACAGAAGCAGTGTACGTTAGTCAGGGTTCTCCATCTGCAAACTGGAGAACCAAGAAAGCTGATGGTGTAATTCAGTCTGAATCCAAAGTCCTGAGAGTTGGGGGCTTATATAAATCCCAATATAAATTTGAAAGCTCAAGAACCAGGAGTGCCAATGTCCAACAGCAGAAGAAGATGGATGTGTCAGCTCAAGCTGAGAGATTGAATTCATCCTTCCTCCACCTTTTTCTTCTCTCTAGGCCCTCAATGGACTGGATGATGCCCACCTGCATTGGTGAGGGTGTTTTTCTGTACTCAGTCTACAGATTCAAAAGCTAACCTCTTTTAGCGATACCCTCATAGACATACCCAGAAACAACATTTTATGAGCTATTTGGGCATTTTCTAGCTCAGTCAAGATGACACATAAAATTAACCATCACACAGTGTGAGATGTGTATACTAAAAATTACAGAATATCATTGAAAAAAAGTAAATGATACCTAAATAAATTGAAATGTATATTATGTTTATGAATTGGAAGTTTTAATATTATTATGGTAGCAATATTTGCTAATATACCCATACAGATTCAATATAATCCCTATCAAAATCCCAGTTGGCTCTTTTTTTTTACCAAAATTCATAAACTTAATATAAAATTCATATGGAAATGCAAGGGATCTGATTTCAAAACTTACTACAAAAAAAAACAAAAAAAACCTTATTACTAAAGCTATATTAATCAAGATAGTGTGGTACTGCCATAAGGACAGATATGCAGTGAAATGCTATGAAGTGATTTAAATGGAGAAATGCACCGGACACAGACAGATAGATGTTCATGGCATATTATTAAATGACATGAGCAGATTATGAAACTATATGTATAATGTTATTTTGTATAAATAGTGCATTTATATATATACACATATATAAGAATTTATATTATGTATCGATGTGTTTATAGGGATTTAGTCAAGGCAACATGGAAGCAAAAATATGGATGAATGTTATTTCCAAAAACATTAGGAAAAAAATGCAAAATAAACACAAAACAAGAAGAAAGGAAATATTATAGATAACACAAAAATCAATGAAATTCAAAATAGAAAAAATGATATAGAAAATTAAACAAAGCAATTCTGGTTCTTTAGAAAGATCAAAAATATGATGAACCTCTAGCCAGACTGGCAAAGAAAAGAAAAAAAAAGACACAAACTACCAACATCCATAAAGAAAGAGGGAATACTACATGCTCAACAGACATTAAAAGAATAAGAGAATAATATACTATGTACTTAAATGCAACAACTGTCATGAAATTGACCTTGTAAGCCACAAACTACCAAATTCTAGCAAACAAAAAAATTGAAAGCTTAAATAATCCTTTATCTATTATAGTCATTTAATTTGGAGTAACAATAAAAAAATCCTTCCAAAAACGAATATGTGCAGCCAAATAGTTTCACTAATGAATTTGTCAAAGAAGAAATAACATCAATTCTATACAATCTCTTCCAGAAAACAGAAGAGGAGGGAACACTTCCCAACTCATTTTATGAGTCCATACTTATCCTGATACTAAAACCAGACAAAGGCAGTATAAGAAAAGTAAAATAGGGCCGGCCGAGTGGCGCAGTGGTTAAGCACTGGCTTGGGAAGCCAGCGGCCCCGGTTCAGTCCCACATAAGAGGGCCAGTGAAACTGCCCTAAAAAAAAAAAAGTAAAATAAATACCAATATCATGAACACTGACACAAAAATCATTAAAATTATATTGCCAATGAAAATACACGTATGGAAAATAATCACATCAAGTGAAGTTGAATGTCATTAGCAATTAGGGGAGATACAAATTAAAACTACAAGAAGAAACCCTTACATACCTATCAGACTGCATAAAATAATAACAATTACAACCATTATCATTACCATCTAAATAAACTGATAATACCAAGTACTGCGAACGATGTGGAGCAACTGCAATTCTCACAAATTACTGGTGAGAATGCAAAATGGTACAGACACTCTGGATAACAGTTTTCCATAAAGTTAAATGTGAATTTACCCCACAATAGGGTCAAAACTAGATAAAGCCAAGTGAGGCTATTGTTCTTGAAGTGAATGCCTTAAAAACACTCATTCCCCTCAAGAACAAAATTTAAGGGCATGTCAAAAAACTCAATAATCAAGACCAATATTATTTTAGTGTGATATTTTAAAATATTAAAAGTGATGCAAAAGTCCATGAAAAACAAAATTTCAAAATTTGAATGAGAAAAAAGGATCAGTGTTACTGTTTTTCCCTTATTTTTGGGGCTCCAATATGTCTCAGCATAGCCTTGTCCAGCAGTCTCACCGAGTTATTTATCCCAGAAAAATGAAAACATGTACACACATAAACCTGTATATAAATGTTTACAGCAACTCTATTCATAATTGTCAAAACCTGGAGAAAATTCAAAAGTCCTTTTAGAATTGAATAGTTAAATAAGCCACGGTAAATCCGTGTAATAGAATATTACTGACAAATGTAAAGGAACAAACCATTCATGCAACAGCATGGATGAATCTGAAAGGTATTACAGTGAGTGAAAGAAGGCAGTATCAAAAGATTACAAGCTATATAATTCTATGGATATGACATTCTAAACAAAGCAAAACTTGAAGATCAAGGACAGATTAGTGATTATCAGGGACTAAGGGCAGGAGAAGTGTCTGACTACAAACATGAAACAAGGAGTTTTAGCAATGATGGGATTTTTCTGTATATTGTGGTGTTGGTTACAGGAATCTATACCTTTGTTAAAACTCAGAACTAGGGGTGGCCAGTTAGCTCAGTTGGATAGAGCGCAGTGCTCATAACACCAATGTTGCCGGTTCAATTCCCACATGGGCCACTGAGATGCACCCTCTATAACTAGAATGAAACAACTATTCGACTTGGAGTCAGGGCAGCTGGTTAGCTCAGTTGGTTAGAGAGCAGTACTTATAACACCAAGGTTGCCAGTTCGATCCCCATGCAGTCCACAACTAGATTGAAACAACTATTTAACTTGGAGCTGATGCGTCCTGGAAAAACACTGTTTCCCAATTAAAAACAACAACAACAACAACAACTCAGAACTAGACACTTCAAATAGTAAGTAAAGTTTCTCAATAAGTAAATGCACGCATACATACATAAAACAAGTCAATTTATCTCTAAGTAAATTAAAAATAAACAACTTTGGGCCGGCCGAGTGGCGCAGTGGTTGAGCGCTGGCTTGGGAAGCCTGCGGCCCCGGTTCAGGTCCCACATGTGAGGGGCAGTGACACTGCCGTCAAAAAATAAATAAATAAATAAATAAATAAATAAATAAATAAATAAATAAACAAACAAACAACCTCTTGGTTTATATAAGAAATTTAAGGCAGGAGAGAGGGATCTCTGATCAGATAACACTATGTTGGCATCATCAAATAAGATGTAAATCTTGAAAACTAGAATTTATTTATTTATTTATTTATTTATTTATTTATTTATTTATTTTAAAGATTTTATTGGGGAATTGGGGGAAGGAACAGCCCTGGGGAATCAAGGAAGGAAACCAGACAAGTTGCTGTCCTTTTGTTTTTCAGTCCAGTTGTGGAGGACGTCGCTTCACTGGCCCATGTTGGTATTGAGATCATTGCACTCTTCCTGGTTGAGGCAGATCCATCGCCGGCAATTGGACGGCCACTCAGTATGGCTCACGGCAGCTCATGCCGGCTGCCAGCAGCTCATGCCGGCTGCCAGCAGCTCATGCCGGCTGCCGGCAGCGCACGCTGGCTGCCGGCCACTCACCGTAGCTCAAGGCAGCCCCCTGCAGTCCCACTGCAGCCTAAGCAAGCGACTCACTGCAGCCCAGCTCCAGGTCAAGCTGTTGTTCACCCTCTTAGCTGTAGAGGGCGCAGCATCACTGGCCCTCATGTGGGATCTGAACATGCTGCTCAGGCTCATGCTCCCAAGCCAACTCTTAACCAACGAGCCACTCAGCTGGCCCGAAAAATAGAATTTCAATAGATGGACAATTAAATAGATGGAGAGGAGGTGAGAAGGGTATTTTAGGAACCTAAAGAACATGGAGATATCTGAGAGGGAGGGATGCCTGTGACAGGCTCTGAAAATAGTGACCCTCTGAATAGACCAATGCAGAGGATCTGCTTCAAACAGTAGAGGAAGCCTAAAAAATCTGTTAGTCCAGTACTGTGGACAGCATGTATAATTGAGATGCTATCCTGCATAAGCAACAGAGAAACTTTGAATGCTTTTGATAAGGGAAGTGATGTGTTTAAAACCGTGTATAGGAGGCCGGCCAAGTGGCGCGGTGGTTAAGCGCTGGCCTGGGAAGCCAGCGGCCCTGGTTCGGTCCCACATATGAGGGCCAGTGACACTGTCCTCAAAACAAAACAAAAACAAAACAAAACAAAAAAACCGTGTATAGGGATGATTAGTTTTATGGCACTCTGTAAGATGAAATGAAAGTGAATGAGACTAATGAAGAAGTAATTGTATTAGTTCAAACATGAAGAGAAAAGCATCTAAGCTAAAATGATAGTAGTGTGGTTGAAATATATTTTTTAAATTACAGAGTGGCAACTGGCTTCAATGTTGGCTATAGTAAAATATATATAATTCATTGTGACCCATTTTCAACTATTCTTTATCACTATTTCAAAGTGAGCAAGTGTTCACTTTCTAATATTTGTTCTGAGGATCACATTGGTTATTGATGAAACAAGTTGAAAATATTTCCCTAAGCCTAAAAAACTCGTGTGACAGCATTAAATACATTTAGATTTAAAAAGAATCTAGTAACTTTCAACATTTACAGTTAATTAGCATAAAATGGCTTAATGACAATATTATAATATATTCAAAATGACCAGTTGACAGCCTGTGCTATAAAACTTGAGAATTCCAATTATAATAGGTAAGTGATCAGACATTTCACTGTTAATTAATTTTGACCTAAGTCCATACAATGCATTCACAGAGACCCAATGCCTCTGTAAAGTTCATTTCTAATGGCAAATGCATGAACCATCCTGAGCTCCACAAAGCAGACAGGCAAGTCATGCCAAAATTTTGGCAGTTGTAAAATGAAGAAAATCAATAAGTTAGGTCCTGCCCTCCCAAATTCATACTTTCTCCTATCTTGTTGAGCACTAGTGTGGAAAGTATTCAGTGGGACTTGGGGACAGGAACTTCTTATTTCTCCACCCATCAGAGTTTAGCAGTCTGTGTTGAATAGTCATGATTAAAACTCATCAAGGAAGAAACTGGCTTATTCAAACGGAAATAAATCATTCCTCTAGCGTGTGGTGAAGAAAATTAAAATAATACCAGTCCTTAGTCAACATTTCAAATATAAAAGAACTGGGAGCATTTATATTCAACAAAAGTGTACTTAAAATATATTGTCCACATGCACGTGAGAGAGGCTGAAATGTTATTGTTGTGTAGCAAATGATACTACAAGTACAATAAGGATAGCTATGGTAGAACAGCAAAATAAGATAGAAAATAGAATTAATTTGTCACGCAATCATCTGCTTAAAGTATTTCATGATATAGAACCTTTAAATCTTGCAGAAAAAAAATCCATGTATGTTAAAAAATCGTATGGATTGGGATATCCATTCCAAACCAATAGAAACATTTTCCTAAATAATAAATATCTAGTTACTTCCTTTTACCCCCAACTTTTTGGTCTTCATTTTGCAGACACCATACTTTGTATATTTTAATGATTATGCTAAATATATAAAGTCTGAGCATAGAAGCAATGCTGCTGTGGCTTAAGCAGCAAAAAAAGACCTAGTAGGATTTTCCATCTTAAATTTTGTTTCACAGTTGAGTATAAATTGCTTTCGCAAAACCAAGCCATGTACTTTTGCTTGATATATTACCTTCTCTGACTTGTCAGCCTAAAGCCAGTAATAAATTACTTCAAGAGCTGAGCCTTTCAGTCAACAACACATCCACTTCAGGCTCTGTGATGACCAATATTATGGGAAACTTCCAGATCTATCATGAACTTTATTATCAGTGGGACTTGAGATATGGAATAAACTAAGAGATGAGTAAAACAACGCTCAATAGGAAAACAAAGAGAACCATAGTGTGTTGACTCAATAGCCAAGTGAAAATGTAAACCTTGAGGTTTTAGCTAAGCCATGGTGGGGTTTTTTTGTTTTGTTTTTTGTTTTGTTTTTTGTTTTGTTTTTTGAGGGCAGTGTTACTGGCCCTCATATATGGGACCGAACAGGGGCCGCTGGCTTCCCAAGCCAGCGCTTAACCACCGCGCCACTCGGCCGGCCCAAGCCATGGTGGGTTTTAATTTTTTAAAAATGCAGGTGGCTGTAAATGAGATTACAGAAATAACTTCCATGCTACAGTTTACATTATTATTTCCGTTTGGGGTAGTGTTTTTGCACAACATGTTATCTAGTCTTCACGTGTTCACTAAGAACTGGTAGCTTGTATCTAATGCAGCCTGTGAATTTAACCAGTCGTGAGTATTTTATAAAGAATACAAGGCAAGATTTGAAAAGTAAGTCCAAGTATTAGGACAATAGGCATGATGCAAGAGAGCTTTTTGTTCACAATGGCGGATTGTGATATTGTCATTTTAACTTGAATTTCCTTACATGGAAAACACTTGTTTTCTGTGAATACTTACAGAATCTCATGATATTGCTTCAGAAAGACTTCTGTTTTTTCAAAATCAAATTATAATTACTAAAGACCCCAGACACATTACAACATAACACTATCAATATCACTTCAATTTGTTAGAGTTGCTAAGGGTAGAGCCCACTGTGGAATAGGGCCACACATTTTTTTAGTCGAATGGTAAATTTGGTGGTTATGAAAAAGAGAGAAAAAGAAGCATTGCTGACTGTTACCAGCTATTGAGCTGATGGCTTTCTGCAATGTTCTTTTCCTAGGTTCACACTTCTTTGTGGACTTTCACATACATTCTACTGAGACACAGATCCCCAAACATGGACAGTAACCTGTAATGCCAAAGCTGTGTTGGCATGAGGGGAAGCTGCAAACAACTTGTTTGGGCTCATATGCAAACATCAGAGAGGGTTTTCCTTCTGATCCATCATGGAAAAAATATCCCCAAAAGAACTCTTAGCAGTGTGCCAGGTTGGATTTTGTTTAAAGTAAGTCCTTCATGGAGTGGCCAGCCTAGCCAGGCATAGAAGGTTTAGCAAAATTTCCCATCACTTCTTTTAAGCCACACTTAAAGGGGGACCCCCTTTGCAATGACATTCTGTAATCATGGTAGTTTCTCTGAGTCTTCTATGGATAAATTGCTACATAGTTGTATTATGGTTGGGAAGAACAAGAATTTGAGATAAGACATATATGGGTTGTCGAGTTATGTGACGTACGGTATGCATCCTTGGACAAGTTGCATAATTCCTTAAAGTCTCAGTTTACTCATATTTATATCACAGATTTGCTATGAAATTAAGTAACATATGTAGCACACATAACACAATGTCTGGCACACCATGAATTCTCTAGATATGTTAGCTTTCTTACCTTTCTGGTATCTGTTCCAGTGACAAAAAGCAAAATAAGTCAAATTATAAGTAAATGTGAAACAATTTCTAAAATATGTAAATGAGTGCCATCTGTGCATCTGTGAATTAAATTATGAGTTTGACCTCAGTCCCAGGTTACTGACATTCCTGTTATGATTAGAATCGCTTTGGCAGGTAAATGCTTTTCTTAGCCACGTTTTACTTTTTTTTTTTAACTTTTAAAAAATGAAGTAGAAGGGCCGGCAGAATGGCTCAGTTGGTTAAGAGCTCGCTCAAGAGTGCAAGCTGAGCTCTGAGCAACAGCAGTTCGAGGCCAGCCCGAGCTGAGTTGCCGTTGAGCTGCCAACAGGTGGCAGGATGGCTCAGCTAAAAAAAAAAATGAGGTAGATATTAATCCACTGAAATAAGTTTCTTCCCAGTCAATCACTCATTCCATAGGCAAGTCTCTTCATATTTCTATTACTATGGGTTAGTAACAACTTCATATAAATGCAATCATACAGTATATACTCTGTTTTTTCCACACAGCATGAACTGTGTGAGATTCATCCATGTTGATCCACATATTACAAGGTTGTTACTTTTAATTGGAGAGTGGTACTCAGCTGTATAAATATATCAGTTTGCTTATCCATTCCCCTCTATTTTTGCACTTATTTTTCTGTTAGTGTTTCAGTTTTGAAAGCATTGTTGAGCAGATAAAAAGATATAGGGATTGCTAAGATAATTAGCATTTCGAATATACTCCAAGGTGAATTATATGTATGTGTCAAATCCAGCCTACTACCTGTTTTTGTAAATAAAGTTTTATTGGAACACAGCTATGCCTATTTGTTTATAAATTATTTATACCGGCTTTCATGCTACCATGGCAGAGTTGAGTAGTTGTGACAAAGAACATATGACCCACAACGTCTAAAATATATTTGACTCTTTACAAAAAAAGTTTGCTGATCCCTGTTCTAGAATGATTATCACTGATTAATGCTATATGAGTTCTGCACCAAATCAAGATGTTTTAAGTTATAATATAGATCTTTGAGTTTGATTTAAAACAATATAAAATGGCCAAAGGCCATGGAAGTAGTATTCATTCAACTTTTATTAAAAAACATAATTTTAGGTCATTCACCACTACTATGTAGTGCAATGCATCCAAAAACATTGAAAATAAGTAAATTACCTAGTATTTATCAAAAAGATACATTGTTCTGAAGCAATGGTGCATTTTCCTTTATCAAACCATGAAAAAATACAATGCATAGTATTTTCCTTTCTACTTTGCCATTCAGAAAGAGTTAAATTTAATACTCTGCCACGGGCCGTCAGCATCCCGATGTCTGACAAGGCCACATTGAAATAAAGATCCACCCTCAGCACTGGATGTCTGGGGTGCTGCCTTATGGTTGGTCATGTAATATCTGCTGTCTCTATTAACCCATGTGCCTTTCCTCCACATCAGACCCTATAGGAGACAGTACTTTCACTGCATTCATGGCAAGTTCCTGGGGTACCCTGATGATAGCTGGCTGTGTAAGTCAATGACGGGGCAAGCTTTTCCAAAAAGGGAAACTCCCTAAGACAGGCTGTCGCGTCTCTGCGTGGCTGGGTCTAGCTTCCTTGAGAGGACCAGCGTGGACTCAGAAAAAGAAATAAAGAGCAAGAGACAGGGATAGTTTAAAAAGCAATGTGAGCCAGGGGATTCTGTCTGATGGACAAGAGCCACGAGTCTGGTCAGCTTGCGACTTTTATTGAGTACAATCAGGGAAGGGGCTTTGTTCTTTCCGAGGTCTGTAAATCACATGCGTCACCCAAGAATTTAGCCAAATCTCCCTATGCCTCACAGACTCCCTCAGCCAAAAGACCCTTAGTTCAATACGACCTTGCCTCCTACGGAAACAGATAATGGTTCACTATGAGACTTAGAGGCAAGAATGCAAGGAGGACTGCTGTTATCTTCTTAGGAAGATTATCTCTCTTCTTTGGCAGGCTGCTAGCTCTGCAGATAAGAGTTCACAGGCCCTTAGGCCCCACATGCTTCACCTCCTTGATTCCTCCCAAAGTACCCAAGGACTGTGTCTGTCTTAGACAGCCCTGTTGCACATATTTTAGGGTCTTAGCCCATCATTGGCTGACCTGCCCTCTCTCTTAGGGTCCCATGGGGTTTTGCCATAAACATAGTGAATATCCTGTCCCCGTGAGGCTCTGCCCTTATGGGCAAATGCAGGGAGGTAAACGGCTAGGCTGCTGTGAGGCCACAACAGGCTACAGTCTGAGGGGACCCCAGGACTGAGAAATAGGGGACTGAAGCCCCTTGGAAGCTGAGGCTTAGGTCTTTGGCCATATAGGCCTAAGAAAGCCAGTCTGTGAGATACAGACAGTGTCTGTGAAAAACTGGTGCTATCATTCATGCTTGCCTGTGCAGCTGTGAAAAATCTCCTTGGAGACCAGCAGACCAAGGTCTTCTGGCCATGAGAGTTCTGATAAGAGACAACTTATTGACCATGGGGTATGTTATATCAATAGCCTTTTGATTCTTTGCCTTGTGTGCATTGCTGTAGTAGCAATGGATATTGAAGCTTTGACTGAGAAACAGATGTACCCTCTGTTAAAATAATATTTAGTCCTCTATAGGATAAGAGAGGTTTGAGACTTCCTTTTATTACTAAGTATTGTATTTACGTAGAAATAGACTTTAGATAAATTTTACCCTAAACACAGCCACTGCTAGTTTTTTTAAGTAATAGTTCAAGTCTATGCCCTGTGAGTTTTGCAATTATATTTAGCTGCTGGAATTTAGATAATGACTAGGTAGTCATGGTAACCACACTTCAGACGATAAGTGAATCCTTAAACATAAAATAGGTCACAGTATACCCTGGAGAAAGAAGTTACAAAAAGTAAAGACTGTAAAAGTCCTAAGAAAAACAAAACATCAAAATTATGTGAAATGTAATTTGGGATTGGAATGTTGGTTAAGAGTCCCTATAAAAAGGACATCTTATAATAATAAATTGTGACACTCCTGTGAAACTCTTTCCGGTGTCTCCATTCTTCTTTTCCTTGCCGACTCTGTCCTCACCTGAGGGAACCCCTGGACCTGTGGGGGCTGGCTCCCCGCAATACTCCAATCTAAGGTTTTGATATAATTATTTGCAGGGGGCCAGCCTCCGCGAGTCCAGGGTTTCCCTCAGGTGGAGACAGTGTCGGCAAGGGAAGAAAAGAAAGAAGAAGGGAGAGAGTGGAGACACTGGGGGAGTTTCAGAGAAGAACTGTCACCCTTTATTGGTATAGCATAACTTCTTTATAGGGACTCTTTACCAAAATCACAGGTCATAAGTTATGTTTCACATGAGACTGGTGTTTTCTATTTCCCAGGATGTTCACAGTCTTTACTCCCTTGTAATTGCTCTCTCCAGGATGTACTGTGACTTATTCTTCCTTAAAGGATTATCTTGTCTTTTATTATGATAATTACTATGAAACCCAGACTTGTTTTTGCATATCACCTAAAGAATGTTTATCATGACTATCTTATGTTAAGGATTGACATATTTCTGTATACTGCCTAAAGAATGTTCACTATAGTTATCTTGACTTTCTATAAATTATCCTGAATCCTAACAGCTAAACACAATCATAAGACTTGAGCTATTATTAAAAGACTAGGAGTGGCTGTATTTAGGGGAAAAGCATCTAAAATCTATCCCTATGTAAATACAATACCTAGCAATCAAAAGGGGGTCTCACACCTCTCCTATCCTAGGAAGGGCTGCATCTGTTTCTCAGTCAAAGCATTAGTACCTGTTGCTGCAGTAAGGCACTAGGCAAAGAATTCAAACAAGGCTGTTGATTAACATATCCCATGGTCAGCGAGCTGCCCGGAACTCTCATGGCCTGAAGACTTTTAGTCTTCAAGGAGACTTTTCACAGTAGGGGCCTTAGGCAAATGAGCTCAAGTGACTGATGTTATCATCAGTTTCTCACAGCCAGGCTTTTTGGCCTAAGTTGCCAGAGGTCTGTGCTTTCCAAGGGGCTTGAGTCCCCACTATCTCAGTTCAGGGGGTCCCTCAGGCTGTAGCCTGTTTTAGGGAGTTTCCTTTTCCAAGGGGCTTGAGTCCCCAATATTTTAGGATATCTTGCCCCGTCGTTGGCTTCCAAGGCCAGCTATCGTCGGAGAACCACAGGAACTTGTCACAAAGGCAGTGAGTATATTGTCTCCTATAGGAGGAAAGGCACATGGGTTCATAGAGACAGGAGATATTACATGACCAACCATAAGGCAGCACCCCAAACATCCAGTGTTGAGCGTGGCAATGTGACCTTGTCAGACACTGGGAGGCTGCCAGCTTCCAACAATTATTTATTTTTTCCACAATTTTGAAGTATTGCTCTTATATTTACTGGTGTTATTTACGTGTATCTCTTCTAGTAACGCAAGTCAAATACATTAGGAGCAAGAAATGACAGAAGTCAATTAACATGTATCACTTACTTCTCAGGAAAGATAAAGTAGAATTATTAAAATACATCAGAATATCACACAATACTCATAGAAAATTATGAATCTCATGTACACAAATTGTCCTAAATTGGTTTTCAAATGTTTGCCAAGAAGCTCTAAATTCTCAGATATTTGACCAAGTATTATTCGGGCATTGGCTTTGCCCATATTTACCAATATTATCTCCTCCTCCTCTAGCTGTTGCTGGTATATTTCATATCACTAAATTAACACAATAAAATTTTTTAGTATTTAGTGAACAAATACTGAAACTTAAACAAAGAAAGCTATGGAAATCAAAGAAAAGATAAAATGGGGCAATACTGATGTTTATAATTTATGTTCTTCTTGAAGCTTGATTTTATGACTGCTTCCCCAATATTATCCTGGTATTATGAAGTGATTAGGCATAAAAATCCAAGGTCATTTTAAATATATTCACAACCACATTAACAGCCACTTCATATGATATTAATAGTCAAAATATAATCATAATTGAAAAACACAATTAATAATTTTGATTGTTTCAGGGGATAGGAAAGTTCTTATCAGTAAGTCCTATCACTTACTTCTCAGGAAAGATAAAGTACAATAGCAAAGGTGAAAATGGGTTCCCCTCCATTGACCAGGGCAGAAAGGGTCACATATCCTGGGCCTGGGATACAAAACTTCCAGAAATGCTTCTGCAATTGGAAGAGCGTTCTGGGAGGAAAACACTTAGATGTAAATGATAATTTTGCACTCAAAGAAGGCCAGATGCTTCCATGGATCTTTTCATGAGACTTAAAATGGCAGAGTGGCTCAGCTATGGAGGGCAGTTTGCCATATCCCGTGGCACCCTATAGAAAAGGCAAAGGAATACACCCAAGTATCCTCCGTCACAGGCAGTCCCATACTCATGCTGTCTGTGGTGACTAAATGTTCACAGTATATCACTGACTGCACTAAATTAGTGTTTTAATTTGAATGTTTTGGTTTGGTTGCTTAGTTTTTATTTAATTTATAAACTGATTATTTCATTTTTATACCTCCATAGAAGCTGTAAGCTAAAGATATGATTTTTTTAATATATTTGTTTGAACAGATTTAAGTAATTGGCTAGTAAAAGTTGTGAAAACAATATAAACAGAGACACCTCAAAATAGAGTCAGAGCTGCCATTCCAGAGGAATTGCCTTGTACATCTAAACTCCTCAAATCTTTGGAATGTTTGAACTGGGCAAAATGCCTAAAGCAACATTGTATTCCAAACAACTGTTTGCAAAGCTAACAGGAAAGCAGATATTCTGACTACCAGACTAAAAATGAAAGACATTCTTTAGAATTAGCACCACCATATATAGCTAAAGAATAACTTGGCTTATTTGCACCTATAGAAATTCCTTCCTTGGCTTATTAACACAAATGGAAATTGCTTCCTTCTGTTCATACAATCATTTTCTTTCCCTTTCTCATAAATTATCCTTGTCTTCACCTCCTAATCAGAATACTATTTGGGTTTCTGGCTGAATCATATCTTCCCAGAATTGCTATTCTTTTTTTATCTCAAATGTTTGTTGCCTCTCATTTTGGCCTTTTATTTTTAAGTTAACAGAATAATTGAAGGCCATAGAGGCAGACCAAAATAACTTTTTTCCTTAATTGTCTAAACAATGACAAAGTTTGAGAAGCACAACTTTAAAGAAGTAATAAATATTGTTATGGTGTCCCCCTTGACAGCAGAATAATAAAAAGTCATCCTGCCAAAGCAAGCTTGAAAATAGAAATCAAATCAACACCAAGACAATGTCCCTCACCTATCAGATTGGCAAAAAAAAAAAATAAAAATCAAAGTTTGACCATTCACCTTTCTGTGACACTATGAAGTACTAGGCACTGTCCTGCATTGGTAGTGTCAGTGCCAAATGATACAACCCTCTGGAAAAAAATTGGGCAATATTTACCAAAACTACCATTTGATCCAGCAATTCTATTTCTAGAAATCTACCCTACAGATACACTTGCACATGCACAAACTGACAAACTTTTAGTTAGATAAATGATTCCAAAGGATTGAGGGAAAGTGATTTTGCCTCCCCCTTGGGGATATGTGGCAAAGAGAAAAGACATTTTGGGTTGTCATAAATGGGGGAATGGGTGCTACTGGTATCTAGTGGGTAGAGGCCAGGGATGTTGCTAAACATTCTACAATGCACAAGATAGCCCCCAAACAAAGAATTATCAGTCCCAAATATTAATAGTGCCAATGTTTAGAAACCCTGATATAGATCAACTCTTTTATTTAAATGATAAACTATGCTACTTTCTATAATTCATATCCTCTGTTTTGCTTTCATATTTTTTTTTCTTTAAAAAATTTTTATTGGGGAATTGGGGAGGGGAACAGTGTTGGGGAATTGGGGAAGGGGATCACTGTGTTTTTCCAGGACCCATCAGCTCCAAGTCAAGTTGTTGTCCTTCAATCTTAGTGTGGAGGGCGCAAGCTCAGCTCCAAGTCCAGTTGCCACTTTCAATCTAGTTGCAGGGGGTGAAGGGGTTATAGTCCACCATCCCATGCAGGAGTCGAACCGTCAACCTTCCTTCATGCACACTGAGCCATCCAGGAACTCGCAGCTGCTCAGCTCAAGGTATGGTGTTCAATCTTAGTTGCAGGGGGGCGGGGACACAGCCCCCTATCCCATATACGGGTGTCAAATGGCAACCCTGTTGCTCAAAGCTCATGCACTTAACCAACTGAGCTACTCGGCCAGCCCCTGTTTTGCTTTCAGCTTTAAGGGACATTTTTTGCAGTTCTAGTCAGCATTTATGGCTTAAGTTTGTTTTGCTTTGATTCCTAATTGATAACGATGAACTTAGATTAGAAATATCTAGTAAGTCAAAATATGTTAATAATTACAACATCTCAAGGAAAAAAGTCTAAGTGCAAAAACAAAAGCAATTGTAAGCATTTATTTGCTGTCCCTTACTTAGCCTTTTATATCCCTGCACCGAAAATCTAATATAGAGCTTTGAAACTAGCAAAATATAATTAGATTTTCATCAGATACACAAACTCTAAAGGGTACTACTATTATTATATATTGTTTCTTCCTGTGAATATTCTAACATTTGTTTCTAGATGGTTCTTTGACACGAATGCTGCCTAAATAGTGACAACTGCTTGAGGCCGAGGTTGTGCATCTTCTCTGAAAATTGTGAGCTTTATGATACACATGTAGTCACTGTACATTGAGCCCAAAATCTTTAAAATGTTTATTTAAAATGGCTAACACATAAAACATCAGAAGTGCATACTACCTTATGAAGGTGCTGTATGTGATAACAAACATATAAAGTTTACATCTACTTCTTAAAGAATGTGTATACATTTATACTTGAAACAAAATTAAAATCCTTTATCTTTCTGTTTCTCCAAAAAATGGATTGTACAAAAGCCTAATTTTAGGACTTCACTTTCTTTCTCCCTCTTTATATGAAAATACTTTGAAACTGAGAAAATCTCCACAAAAATATAATCAATCAGCCCCTCATTTTCTTCCTCCCTCTTTGGGATCTCCCCATTTCTCTTCCGCCTAACATTTTCATTGTATATGCTACTCATTGACTTCCTGAGGTGCAAATACTGTATGCAGTTGATATCTGCATGTATTGCTGTTTAATTATTGAAATCTTTATAGATATGGCAGTGTCAATGTGAAACTAAGAAATGAGAAGCTAATTTTAGTTTCAGAAGCACTGAACGTCCTGTGGGGATCTGTCTCTATGGCTATAATAATTCTGATATATAAGAATATCCAGGGCCGGCCGAGTGGCGCATTGGTTAAGCGCTGGTTTTGGGATGCCAGCGGCCCCGGTTCGGATCCCACATGAGGGCCAGTGACACTGCCCTCTGCAGCTAACAACAGCTCCACCTGGAGCTGGGCTGTGCGAGCCCCGGTGATGGTGTGGGCTGCAGCCCCTGCTGCAGTGGGCTGCCATAGGCTACAGAGAGTGGCCCACAGCCAGCGTGAGCGGCTGGCAGCCAAGCGTGAGCTGCCAATAGCCGTGGTGAGCGACATCCAGAGACCAGCGACCGATCTGCCTCATCCGGGAAGAGCTCAATGACGATACCAACAGTGAAGCAACATCCTCCGCAACTAAACTGAAGAACAAAAAGACAGCAACTTTTCTGTTCCCCTTCCCCGATTCCCCAACGCTGTTCCCCTCCGCCAATTCTCCAATAAATTCTTTAAAAAAAAAAAAAAAAGAATATCCACTGGTAAACACAGAGATGTGATTATCAGCTGGGGGCAGAGAGTGAGGCATATATTTTTCGTTCTCTCTATATCCCCCTTGTCCATAACTCAAATATGTTGGATATAAGGCCCTAAGGGAGAGGGATAGAAGCACCACTGACAAAAATCATGATAAACTGACATTCTACATTATGTTTTAAAGCTGATCTGTTAGAATCTCAGTATTTTATTGGAAAAGTCATATGCTCAGTTAAGAAATGTGACTTTTGCTATGTTCCTAATTTGGACAGAATCTATACTGTGGTTTTATGTGGATTGGGTTCATCAAAGCTAAGAATTATCTGGATGTTGATTTAAATGAATTTCTTTATGATGAACATAGCTGACAACTTTAAGAGACAAATACAGGCTTCTAAAATACATATTTTAGGGCTCACTGAGTGGCGCGTTGGTTAAGAGTTGGTTTGGGATGCCAGATCTGAGCGGCAGGGCACTGGTTCGGATCCCACATTAGGGCCAGTGACGCCATGCCCTCTACAGCTAAGATGGTTAACAACAGCTCGACCTGGAGCTGGGCTGCTGTGAGTCGCAGGCGACGGTGTAGGCTGCAGCCCCTGCTGCAGTGGGCTGCCATAGGCTACAGTGAATGGCTGGCAGCCAGCATGAGCAGCTGGCAACCAGCGTGAGCAGCCAGCAGCCAGCGTGAGCTGCCATGAGCCGCCGTGAGCGGCCATCCAGAGGCCGGCGACCGGCCTCACCTAGGAAGCTCTCAATGATAATATCAACATGAGCCAGTGAAGCCACATCCTCCACAACTAGACTGATGAACCACAGAACAGCAACTTGTCTGTTCCCCTTCCCCTGATTTCCCAACGCTGTTCCCCTCCCCCAATTTCCCAATAAAATCTTTAAAAATAAATAAAATAAAATACATATTTTAAAAATTCAAAGTTACAAGTCAACAGTTCTACGTATTACTGTAACAAACTTTTTGATAATGGAGAAAATTTCTTTCCTTTTTTAGCAAATCATTAGAAGAAGCAAATCATTGACTTCATGAAATCGGTATTCGGAATAAGTATATATTTAACTTCAGTAGTGTTAAAAAGGGTATGTAAATATTTACTAACTTCTGTTTTTTTCCCTTATCTTATAATATATAATTGTTAGCACAGGATTATCTTCTCAAAGTACCTCCCATTGTAAATTTTTGTTAGTTGTCTCCCATTCGCTGAAGACTTTCATAAACCACTAAGACCTATAGATTCCAGTGCAGTTTAACTTTCTAGCTGTGGCTCAATTCATAAATACGAAGTAGATAATTTTGTTTCCACAGCCAATATCTAAACATACTTTGAAAATAACTTTCTTTTTATGATTTATACTTATATTTTCATTCCTTTCATTCCACAAATAGTAACTGAGGGCTTTCACTGAAATGAAAGTATGAATTTTGTCCTCACAGAGCTTATGATCAATAGAAGTGCACCGACAATAAACTGAATGACACAAGTAGTTTCAAAATGATTACTGTGATAACTGCTACCATGAATAAGCAAAGGAGGCTATGAGAGAAGAGATCCTGGGACCCTGACTGCTAAGGATTCCCCAGGAGGAGATCAATATACCAACCTGAAGGGTGGGTAAGAGTTAGCTGGATATAGAGACAGAGAAATCACCTTCTAGGTATCAGAGCAGTGTGTGGGAATTTTCCATGATGGAAACCAGCTCAGCCTGTTTGAGGGAGAACTTATGCAGGTGGAACAGAGGGAGTGGGAAGAACTTGTCAAGAGATACAGATAGCAAGACAGTGTAGGGTATGGAGAGGATTTGGGACTCCTAAGAATAATGAGATGCAACTGAATGTTTTAAGTATGGCAGTGATGCGTTTTGTAAAAGGTACACTGAGCAAAGGAGATTCAAGGAGAGAAGTTAATGAAGTTTCCCTAGTAGTTCAGGCCAGGTAGTTACAGGTACAAGGGTGAGAGGAAGTTACAGATTAAGATCAAGAAATGCCCAGCTCTGTATAAAGTAGAGCTATGTGAGTAGTCATGACTGGTAACTAGAATCATGAGTTTATAATTTCAATGTTATTTATATTCATACTCATAATATAGATACAAAATATTTAATCATGTTTTCAGAGAACTGCAGAGTATGAATATATATATAAGACTGGATCTTATATTAATTTTTGCTCCAACAATCTATATTTATTCATGTACAAAAATCTACATTTATTCAAACAGTCATGTCTGGATGATGATCTTAACTGGGGCTTATGTTTGGGGTAGGGCTCATATTAAGAGCATCCTGAAAAATCATGCTAGGGCTTATTTTCAAATTAGGTCTTATTTTCGAGGAAACACAGTATATATATAATATATATATTTAATAAATATGTATTTATATATTAATAATGGTAATATGAATAATGGTAACAATCATTTGGATGTGCCAACAAAGTCATTATATTGAAAAAAAGGGGTAAGTGCCCTATCCAGATATTGTCCCTGCATAATTACTATTCAACCTAATGTCTGCATCATAATGCCAAGGGTGCCTATTACTTGGGTGAATTTTCTCGGACAATGATTGAGTTTTAATCAATATGGCAGAGCCAGTAATTTTTAAAAACAGAGTATCTTAATACTTGATTAAATGTGATAAAACTATTGAATTACAACAAATTTACTTATTAAAATCAATACACATTTTAATCTGTAAGAATACATTGTATGGCAAACTCAAAATAATCTTAATGATGAAGAAATGAATATCAAAGTATAAAGGAAATTGTTATCCATGTTATTTCCCCAAATTTCTGTAGTTTCCTGTGCTTTTATAATAAGTATATACATTTGTTTATAGAACATAATACACATGTAAGAAATGAATGGAATCAATGAAGACAAATTTAGAATCAGATAAAAGTCACAAGGTATTCAAAGATAAAAGAGGATGATAGATAAATTACCAGAAAGTATTTTCTTTGAACATATAATTAAGAAATACCATCTGCATACTCATTATTTTTATAAAATTGCATATCTTTTTGAAGGGGTATTTCACTGACATGTTTTTACTTCACTTTCATAAAGTTGTTAAAAAAACAGAAATTTTGTAATAACTATGTATGGTGTCAGATGGGGACTAGATTTACTTGGGTAATCACCTCATAAATTACATGAATGTCTAATAACTATATTGTACACATGAAACTAATATAATATTGTATGTTAACTGTAATTGAAAAATTTAAAAAATCATTTAAATAAATAAATTTAAAAAATGGATAAAAATTTGTGCTTATTATGTGTAAAGTGGATAGCTGGGTTCGAGGTTACAAAAATAAACAGGCTTTGTTTGAAAAAACAAACAAACAAAGAAAACAGACATTTGTTTAACTCAATATAACTACATTTTCCTCTGCTATGGCTGCAAGCACAGGAAGCAACAAAATGAAAACTAAAGGAGATAAGTGACCACACGTCTGATGCTCTTCTTACACATTTTTTCTTTTTTTTTTTTTTTAAAAAAAAGGATACCAGAAATGAAATCTAAAAGGACATCCTGAAACATCAATATTTGATTTGAGATTTTAGCTATTAGCATTCAATTTCAGACTCTATCCAAGATTTAGGCATCATATTTTTCTACTTTCTTTTCATAGAATATTATTTTGTGTAATTCTGAGAAAACTCACCAAAGATGAAAGAAGAGCACTCTAGTATATCACTATCACAGAATACTCAACTAGAACCTTAAATAATAATAATAGAAACATCTAACACAGAATATTCACTGAGGACCATGCACTTTTGAAGGATTTCACATGCATTTGCATACTGAATTCTCAAAAATAGCCTGCATTAACAGATACTATTATCTCCACATTAAGTTGAAGAAACTGAGTTTATAGTGAGGTAATTTTCTCAAGGTCCGACGGAGACCAAATGGAAGAACCTAAGGTGCCTGACTTCAGAATTCACAACCTAGGGTATCAGCACTGTCATATGGCATAATTGCTGAAAAATGCCATCAGTATCATCATCTGGAAGTGTGCAGGACATAATCTGTAACCTGTGCAATGGAGTGGGGTGGCCCTCAGAGTTGGAGATCAGGAGAAAGGGAGCCAGCAATACAGCCAGTGAGATAATAAATTAATAAAGCTAGTCACGAAAGTCAAGAGCAGAAAGAACTTCAACTAGCCAAAGTGTAAATGCTGCTGATGGGTTGAGTAAACTCAGAACACAAATCTGCCCATTGGATTAGAGTCAGAACACACAAAGTTGTCAGTCTTGTCAAAGGCAGTCCTACAAAACTGAGGAGGACAGAAGCTTTAATGAAGTGAATTGATCAGAGAAAAAAAGTGAGGAAGAACAGAATAAAGGGCTAATTAAGGTCTGGAGGCCAATGAGAACCAATGACAGGCTTCTCAGGACCTGTTTGTGATTACGGACCAAACCTGAGTTTACATACAACATGCAAACAAAACACATTAAGATGACTGGCCTTGAGGACTTCCGGTAAAATGGCGCAATAGACAGACGCTGTGCTAACTGCCTCCCAGGATCACACCAAAATTACAAGCAAATTATACAGCATTCAACCCTAGAGGTCCCCAGAACACTGGAGGAACAGAACCACTAAACGAAGAACTTAAAGAGGAAGCCGCATCGGGTCTGGTAGGAGGGGCGGAGACGAGAGAGGGCAAACCCTGTGAGGGAGGTCCCAGCTGTGGAGAGGCTTCTCCGGTTGGGGGAGAGACCCTCTGGCTGCACACCAAGCTCTCCAGCCCAGAGCTCCTTTGCCGGGAAGAGGAGTTCTAAGATAGCCGGCAGTAAATTAGCGAGGACTCTCTTTGCTCAGCTCGGTGAGGCTAAGAGCGGCTGGAGAATCAGTGGGGCCGGCGCCCGGGCTTGTTCGCCGGTGAGCACTTACCTGGTTCCTGGTGGAGGGAGTGGCTGTGTGAGCCGGGAGCCTGTGGGGACGGACTGAACTGAGCACCTTTGGTGCAAAGGTTGGAGGTTTTTGAACTGTTGTTCCCGTGGTGCGGAGCCTGCACGCGAGTGGTGTAGGGAGGGCGCCATTTTGTCAGGCTTGGGCCCTCCCACGGAGGATCAGGTCCGAGACCTCATTGGTCTGGTGGAACTGGCGCAGAAGTGCGTGTGTGCATGCGTGCGCGCCTGCGGCCTTGGATCCCCACCCTCCACCCGGCTTATACTGCGTTGCCAGGGAAATGCTGGGCGGGTGCCCTCCGGCTCAAACAGGCTGCTCATTGAGACCCGGGAGTGCGCGAGCCGCCTCTGGTCCCCACCCTCCACTCGGCTTGTGCTGCGTTGCCAGGGGAACGCCTGGTGGGAGTGATCCGACTCCAACAGGCTGCTCACTGAGACCCGGGAGTGTGCAAGCCGCCTGGAGTCCCCACTCTCCGCACTCCACTTACAGAGTTGCCAGGCTGGTGATTGGTTGTCGGGCTACTCGGCCTGATCTGTAAGTGGCTGATTGGGACAGGCTGAGACTGGGAGTTTTCCTGGGAGTGTTGGGCCGTGAGCTGTGTGCCTGCGTGATCCAGCCAGGGCTCTCTTGGTGATCTATCTAATACATCAAAGCAATCCCAGAGCGACAGCCAGAATGGGGAAACAAAGAAACATGTCACAAGTAAAAGATCAGAAGAAATCTCCAGAAATGGAACCAAATGAAACAGAGATATCCAACCTTTCAGAGACACAGTTGAGGACACTGATGATAAGAATGTTTAAGGAACTTAGTGAGGACATAAAGAAGGATAGGGAAACCATAAAAAACAACCTGTTAGAACTAAAGAATACAATAACTGAAATGAAGAACACACTCAAAGGAATCACCAGTAGAGTAGATGAAGCAGAGAAGCGGCTCAGCGATTTGGAAGATAAAATAGCAGAACTCACCCAGTTGGCACAGCAAAAAGACCAAAGGATAAAAAACAATGACAATAGTTTAAGAGCACTATGGGACAAGGTGAGCGCAACCACCTTCGAATCATAGGGATACCAGAAGGAGAAGCGAAGAAGCAAGGGGTTGAAAATGTATTTGAAAAAATAATGACTGAAAACTTCCCTACCCTGGTGAAGGAAATCAACATACATGCCCAGGAAGTGCAGAGGGTTCCAAACAAGCTGAACCCAAACAGGTCCACACCAAGACACATCATAGTTAAAATGGCAAAGGTTAAAGACAGAGACAGAATCCTAAAAGCAGCAAGAGAAAGACAGCAGGTTACATACAAAGGAACTCCTGTTAGACTAACAGCTGACTTGTCTACAGAAACTCTGCAGGCCAGAAGGAAATGGCAGGAGATACTCAAAGTGACACAAAATAAAGGCCTACAACCAAGATTGCTCTACCCAGCACGGCTATCACTTAAAATTGAAGGAGAAATAAAGAGCTTCTCAGAAAAGAAAAAGCTTAAGGAATTCATTACCACCAAGCCAGCATTGCAAGAAATGTTAAAAGGGCTTTTTTAAACAAAAGAAAGGGGTAAACAAGCTAACCCAGAGAGACAATTTAAGAAGACTGAAGTCATATCAAGCAGATATAAAGGAAAAACTGATGGTTGCTGGCTGGGAGGGAGTGGGGAAGAGGGAGAGGGGGAAGGTTTTGGACAGTGTATGTGGGACTACAATGTTGCCGCAGCGATATGGGGGCAGTTCTTGGAATGTAATCGATAATGTTGTGAAGAGACTATTATGTTGCGAGAAATAAGTCAGTCGGAGAAGGACAGGTACCATGTGATCTCACTTGTGTGTGGAGTCTGAAGAGCTGAGTGGATGATCAAAGTAAACAGACTCGTAGATGTAGAGGAAAAACTGAGGGTGGCTAGTTGGGAGCGGGGTGGGGATGGGGGGAAAGGGGAAGGGATTAGACAGCATAAATAGACAACTACAATATTGCCACAAGGATATGAAACACAGTACCAAGAATATAATAATGTTGTAAAAATTTTGTGGCGTGTCAGATAGTCACATGTCTTGTTAGGGAGACCACTTCATGGATGGAGTAGAGGCTTGATCACTGCACTGTACACCTGAAGCTGATGTTGTATAGTATTGTATGCCAACTGCAACTGAATATGTGGATAGGCACGGGATGTGGAGTATACTGTGGAGGGGAGTCAGGGGAGTTGTGATGGATATGTATGATATGAGGGGTGAGTGGGGTGGTGAACTGGGGGAGGGGGGTTTTCACTTTGGGGGGTAAAGAGTATAACTATTGCATTGTGTTGTACACCTGAAACTAATAAAAAAAGAAAAAAAAATAACCAGAAGCAGAAAAAAAAAATGACTGGCCTTGGGTGAATTGAGACCAGTATGATACATAAATCATCAAATCAGACACACATAAAAGAAAACAAGTTAGTCAAAGAACAATGTTCTTGAGCTATAGAATTCCTGGGAAATAAAGAGAAGAGCCATGAATCTGATATGCAGTTAAACAGTAAAACCACTCCCACTGAGAAAAGTCACTGAACTACTGTATTTTGCCATGTATAATGAGCACTTTTTGTACCCAAATTTGTGAGATAAAAATAAGGATGTGCATTATACATGAATAGTACTAATTCCGTATCTATGTAAATGTTTTTAATTCTTTTATGTTTGAGAGTTAAAAGTGTAACTATAGAAATCAATAATAATATCCATATGCAAAATAATACCCTGGAATACGACAGTCAGTTTTGTTGAACTTACAATGATCTTGCAGCAACAAAGAATTCTTGGCCTTCTATGATGCATAAATATCGTAAATTTGTTACTGGTACATAAAATTTCTTGTATCTTGTTTCTGTTGTGTTTTGTAATTATTTGTTACATAAAATTTCTTGTATCAGAATATGTTAAAAAATAAATGGGAAAATTCCTTTATAATACAAAAAAACAAGTACCTAAATGTAAACAAATAAAAATTTGAATTACAAAAATTAAAACGAAAGATTTTTTTTTCCCCTGGAAGTTTGGGCCAAAAAAGTAGGTGTGCACTATACACGGCAAAACATGGTATTCCCCAGAGAGACACAAAGAACACTTGGACCAAGAGTTACTCTGGAAGAAGAAATACAATTATAGGGGAAATTCTGCCCACAGAGAATGATCTGTAATCTCATAGAAGTGACACGGTGAAACAGAATCTAAATATCTAAGGAGAATACTGTCCTGGTGGGCAAATACTAATTAATTTAAATAGGATAGATGTATAAATAAAACATGCTGGATAGATGTAAACTGAATCTCTTGACAACACAGTCTGTTTTGTTCGTTCTGGAATCTCTGAGACTGAGCACGGTATCTGGCAGCAAAGATGCTCACTTGATTATTGTGGAATGATAAAGGAATTAAAATGACCAATTCTAGTTAGTGCAGGCAAATGGTGGGTGTGAGGTGTGGGGGTGGAGAGAGAGCAGAGGGGTCCTGGCATTTTCATGTAATGAGGCTAGATGGTTTTATTGGACTGGGAGAAAGAAAATAATGAAAATACAGGGAGGCAAATGGAAAGCGAGTGGTGTAGATTCTTATCTCCAACTTACATAGAAAAGCCTATTCACTCACAAGAAGGGAAAAGTATGGGATTAAAAAAAAGGAAAAAAAAAAACTCAGCTTCAACTTGCTCCTCCTTCATGCTTTTTCATGGGAGGAATAGCAACATATCTGATCAGTGAATTTGGGTGAAGGAATGGAACATGAGAAGATGATTAGAACCGTCACTTTTTTTCCCCAATATCTTGAATCCAGGAATATATCCTTTCTCTTCTTCCTTCTTGTGTAGTTTGTTTTCCCTGCAGGAAGTCTACCATTGGCTAGTTTGGTGTGAATACATTCAATTTTGGTGGAAGGTATCCATAAGCCCATTGTGTCTAAAGTTTTAAACCACTTTTCAATTCGTCTTTATAAATAATTAGCTAACATTTTTATTTCCATCTGCATTATTTCTACATCTACTTCTCAGTTGGTTTTACACTCAGATGAGGTAAGCCAAAGGTGAAATTAATTGGTAATTAATGATCTTTCCTAAAACCCGCATCAGAATCCAAGCTACCAAGTGAAGTGCTTTAATTTTCACCATAAAGTATTTAAGTGACTATAGAAAGTACAAAATGGCTGAACAACATGGTCTTGTGAATACTATTTAATGTGCTGAGTAAACTGTAATTAAACCGCACTCAAGGGGGAAAATAGTTGATTTGCCTTTGCATATACTAAAGAATAAAATTATATTTAGAGCTGTGGCCAGACTTGTCCTCATTAACAAATAGGTGAGAAGAGTAAGGGCAAGCAGGGAGACCCACAGGGAGTTCAGGCAACTTGGTTACACTCGTGGAATGGGGGGTGGCATGGGGTGGAGGAAGGAATCATGTAATTAACCAGATGCCTCTAAGAAGATCAGACAACAGAGAGGTCAGCTGATTTTATCGAATATTCAAGTACCACAAAGACAAGAGAAACATATTACAGTTGAGAGGAAGCTGGTCAAATATACTTATGTATTGTAAGACATGCTTCAGGGGAACAAAAATGAACATTTACAAGTTACACTGTCTTTAGCTAAAAAATAATGAGCTTGTTGAATCTGGTAGCCCTGAACAAAGAAAAAAATCTTTCAGAGGGAATGATGGGTGAAGATAAGCCTGCAATCTTTGCATATAGTTATTTTCAACATGAAGTATTATTTTTCATTATGAAAAGTAATAAATCAGTAAAATTAGGACCATATTAAAAATTGTATTCTCAAGAGCTGTTTGAGAACCTACTTTACATGAAGTGTTTTTCTGTGCCTGGTGACACAAAGTGCTTTCCCTCACATCCCCTATCTCTCTCCTACCATCAGACTGGTGCCTCTGCACTTTAGGACAGAGCCCATCAGTGTCTACTCAGCAGGTCAAATCCCCAACTGAGACTAGAAATCTTCTCCAAACTCCATTGTACTGGATTAGGAATAGGGTGACTAATTCCAGCTTCCTGGTGACTGAGACATTTCTCAGGACACAAGACTTTTAGTGAGTGCTGTTACCTGTAAACAATAGTCTTGACAATACACATGGTAGAGTTCAGGAACTGTTAAATATTTCTTAAGTAAATAAATAAATAAAACATTGTCAGAAAAATTCTCCTCCCATTTTTACTGGATGAGATGCAAGTTATTTTTTTTCTTAAAAGTGCAGAAAGAATTATTAAATGAATAGCTGCTATTATATGCAGCCAATTATATTCCATATCTCAGAAAAAAAGTTTGCTATATTACATAACTTTATTTATCATCTAGATATTAGCAATACAAATTTTACAAAAGAAGAAAACAGTATTATTAGGTCATACACTTACATTTTAATGATGTTATTTATTTATTTATTTATTTATTTATTTATTTATTTAAAAAATGTTATTGGGGAACAGCCATGGTCATTGGTTACACATTGCTTTCATGCTACAATGGCATAGTTGGCACTTTTAAGGAGGGCGCAGCTCACAGTGGCCCATGCAGGGATCGAACAGGCAACCTTGGTGTTATCAGCACCACCCTCTAACCAACTGAGCTAACTGGTCACCCCTTAATGATGTTATTTTTAATATTTGCTATTTCCTTTCATCTGTTTGAGTACCTTTTAATTTTGTAATTGCACCTAATTGCCAATTTAATCACATAGGTCTTAAATTTACAAATAAAATTGGAAAACGTCCACATGGAAAGAGTAGAATATTCTATTGCCAACTTTCTCAATTACTCTTTAATTTATGGAATTATTTCTTCAAATTTAGATGTAAACCAATCCCACTTATCTCGGGCATGTTATTATAACCTGAATCTAGAATTTTCTTTAGTAAAATAATTAAGGAAACCAAAATTTTAATACATGAAATACCGTAAGCCTCCTTTCTTCAAGTAATAGCAAAAACTGATTAATAGGCAAATCAGGGAAGCAGATATTAGAGTGGATTAACTTCAAAGTTCAGATGTGTAACACTTAACTGCCAATTTTCAGGGCTAAGTAAATTTCCTTAGTATTTCATGATTAAAATGGAACAAAATTTAAATAAGCAGGCAAATGGTATTTATAGTTCTCTGAGAATGGCCACTCTCAGTCAGATGTGAAAAGATTGTTTTGTGTCATCCTGTTATATTACATGAAGTTTAATGGTTGATTAAGTTTCATTGTGAAACAACTGAGATTAAGTGTTCAAACCTTGATTTCTATTGGAAACCTATTCTGATGAAGGAAAATGATTCTATGTATAAAGAATGGTAGAAGGAAATGTTATATAGGAACCACTGTAATATGTTCTCACTGCTTTACTGCCTTGTACACTTATCAGGTTGTAAACTAAAGGTTATTATTAATCCGATAATAGGAAATTATTAAAAGTTACTACCTAAAATATTTGAAAGTTACTACCTAAAATATTTGAAAGTTACTGAGAGAGTAGATCCTAAAAGTTCTCATCACAGAGAAAAACACATTTTTTTTGTAACTGTAAGGTGCTGGATGTTAACTAAACTTTTTGTGGTAATCATCTTGGATGCCATACAGATAGAAGGATAAGTTTTGTAAGTCCGTAGTAAATAAAGTATGTATGGCAGAGTCTGCTAACTCTCTCCCCAATATTTATTTCCTTTTTTCTCCTTTTTAAACAATAGAAGGTCCCCAGTTTTATCTGGGCCTGTCAAGAACTATCTCCCAGACTCAACTACAGCTAGATGTGTCCATAGGACTGAATTGTGACCAACGGATTTCACGTGTAAGAGAAATAAGACTTGATTGACTCTGTTATTTAGTTGCTGTTAAAACAGCTGAAGTACATTCCTAACTAACATGTACAATGATTCTAACTGATTTTCTGTTTAAAATAATGTTTCAATACTTCAATTATGCATGGAAGCATGGAAGACCATATGCCTAATTGATTATGGTGTAACCTCATCTGAGTGAGATTGAATTGGGGGGTGGGGGATTAATTCATGTTAGTTCAGGAATTTCTTGAATTGTTAAAAATGAACATTTTTAGTTAACAGAAATAACCATTACAAAATATTGAAATTACTCTCTCTCATAACTCTTTCAATTATATCTCATTTATTTTTTTTCATTGAAATAATTAGGTCAGAACATAGTTGATAAAACTGCAAAGTAAAACAAAATATACATATGGATGAGGCAAATGAGGGGAGGTATTTTTGTTCCTGCACACAGAATTGCCTGTTCAATTTTGTGGTCATTTTGCTTTATAAATCACATATACATAGATTTTTCCCCCCTTGATTTAATGAAATTGTGCTATAGGAATTTCACTTTAAATGTGCATTAAGCTCATTCCCATTTAGTTCATTTAGAAGTCAACTGCAAAAGTTGGCATCATTGGGATCTGATTTTGCCAGATCATCACATTAACTTTATGAGAAGTCTTAAGACTAAATGTCAGAGATAATGGATTATGGAGGTCCAAGTTCACTGTCTGAGATTTAAATCAAGATGATTTTGTCTTTCTGTACTTATTGGTGGTTTCAGTCCTCACTAAATTTACCTTCAGAGAAGTTTGGCTGAAAAACTTGAACCCTAAAATTTAAAACAAATTTTCCTCTAATTAATATTAGCATCTATCTGTATAGCTAAACAACCAAATACTGCTTGCTGAACATTAGACAGATGTCAGAGGAATCATCACTTAAGATAAGAGGGTGACAGAGAGAGATTGCCTTGCCATGAAGTGAGCAATTTAACCTTTATTTACTCTTTTACTGATATCATACAAAACACAAATATTGGGCTGTCGGAAAAGTCATGACGTATGTTTCCTATGTTTTCCATTGCAAAAATGCATCATGACTTTTCCGACAACCCAATAGTATACAGTATTAAACTTGACTTCCTAGCCAGCATCAGACACATCTAAAAATAATGACTGACAAAAACACAAATCACTCTACTACAACCAGGGTCAAAACATTTTATTACCAAAATGCTTACCTAAAGAGATAAAATGCCCCAAATTAATGTCTTGATACATACTCAAAAGTACAAAATTTATAAGAACAACCCATGGCTTTTTCAAAATGTTGTGTTTTCCATTTCCCTGGTGGCATATTATTCAAGTGAAAAATTGCATATTTGGAAAATTAAATAAGTATTTAATATTATTTGGAGTCAAAATTAGATACCAAATTTACAAGTAAAAAGCTGTAATTTACATGTAATATATGTCTTATACACAATTATAAAAAAATATTTGGCATCATATCTAATTTATGTGAACTTTTCTATTCTTTAACTAAAAGGAGTTTTATTTAAGTTTATGGTTCTAAAATTAAGATTATAAAATATGACCTCAATCATATACATTAAAACCCAAAGGAAAGGGCCAGCTGAGTGGTTCAGTTGGTTAAGAGCTCGCTCAAGAGTGTGAGCTGAGCTCTGTGCAACAGCAGTTCGATGCCCAGCCTGAGCTGAGCTGCCGCTGCAACAGGTGGCAGGATGGCTCAGCTAAAAACAAACAAACAAACAAACAAAAACCAAAGGATATCATAAAGAGAAAGAAAAAAATTAAAGTACAGAGTGTAAGGGGGGAAGGGGATGGTAGATGAGGGTAAAAGGGATCAAATATATGGTGATGGAAGGAGAACCGACTCTGGGTGGTGAACACACAATGTGATATATAGATGATGTATTACAGAATTGTACACCTGAAAGCTATGCAACTTTACTAACAATTGTCACCCCAATAAACTTTAATTTAAATGAGAAAGAAAGTGGGGGAACAGGAGAGAGAGGAGGGAGTAGTCACTTTGATAGGGGTGAAAAAGATAACTATTGCATACTTTTTTACATCTGTAACTATTAATATTAATAAAAATAATAATTAAAAAATAGAAAGAGGGCCGGCCGCATGGCGCATTGGTTAAGCGCTGGTTTGGGGATGCCAGCGGCCCTGGTTCAGATCCCACATGAGGGCCAGTGACACTGCCCTCTACAGCTAACAACAGCTCCACCTGGAGCTGGGCTGTGCGAGCCCCAGTGATGGTGTGGACTGCAGCCCCTGCTGCAGTGGGCTGCCATAGGCTACAGTGAGTGGCCCGCAGCCAGCGTGAGTGGCTGGCAGCCAAGCGTGAGCTGCCAATAGCCGCAGTGAGCGACATCCAGAGACCAGCAACCGATCTGCCTCATCCGGGAAGAGCGCAATGACGATACCGACAGTGAAGCAACATCCTCCGCAACTAAACTGAAGAACAAAAAGACAGCAACTTGTCTGTTCCCCTTCCCCGATTCCCCAATGCTGTTCCCCTCCGCCAATTCCCCAATAAAATCTTTTAAAAAAAAATAGAAAGACATTAAAGTAGACCGGGCATAGATACTGCAATTACAGCTTTTCCTCTTTTCACCATTGATAGAATCACAACCTACACCTTCTAAATCTATTGATAATTGTAATTACTGTCCTTTGGGTGTGTGACTAAGTGAAGAGAGCAAGTGTAAGAACTGAGCACTCATGGCACACTACTCAAATGTTGTACTGCATAAGAAAAGTAAACGGAAAATCAACACTGCAACTCCTGCAAGCTGTTCTCAAATTTCAAAGTTTAAGAGAATATTCAAGATTGTTGTTCTCTTACTCTTGATATTTTTATTACAATTATCTGAACTCCTTTTTTTTTTTTTTAAAGACTTTATTGGGGAATTGGTGGAGGGGAACAGCGTTGGGGAATCGGGGAAGGGGAACAGACAAGTTGCTGTCTTTTTGTTCTTCAGTTTAGTTGTGGAGGATGTTGCTTCACTGTTGGTATCGTCATTGCGCTCTTCCCGGATGAGGCAGATCGGTCAATGGCCTCTGGATGTCGCTCACCGCGGCTATTGGCAGCTCACTCTTGGCTGCCAGCCACTCACGCTGGCTGCGGGCCACTCACTGTAGCCTATGGCAGCCCACTGCAGCAGGGGCTGCAACCCACACCATTACCGGGGCTCGCACAGCCCAGCTCCAGGTGGAGCTGTTGTTAGCTGTAGAGGGCAGTGTCACTGGCCCTCATGTGGGATCCGAACCGGGGCCGCTGACATCCCAAAACCAGCGCTTAACCAATGCGCCACTCGGCCGGCCCTGAACTCCTTTTTAAAAACACTGTACAATGTGTCAGTTCTGAGGTAAGAATGTTCAAAAATAAATAACCAGTCAGTGTGACTTGTATGTTATTGTCTCCTGATTCCTAGAGAGAAATATTTCCAGTTACTTTGACTCTTAGTTTACATGATCATACTTGCAATACCAGAAAATAAACTATGTCATGAAATATAAAACTTCCTTGGTATACTTCATCTTGTCATTTCCTCTGGTATTTATATATAAATAAACAACTAACCAATATAAAAATAAGAATATATATATAAATATAAGCATATATAAATATAGTAGTGTATATAAATATGAGTATATATAAGTATAAGTGCACCACACACACACACACACACACACACACACACACACACACACTGCCTCAGAAAAGAGTGACTGGTAAAGAATAGACAAGATGACACAGATGACTACCAAATAATATACAAAAAGATGCTACTACAAAATATGTACCTGAAAGATATGGATTATGTTAAAGAAGACTAGATTAGTACATAGGGAATCTGCTTCAAGAATATATTTATATGACTAATTCAACTGATCACTTTGGATACATGAATTTGCTCATTGTGGCAATAACAATCTTGATTTTTATAATAATTTTGCAAAAATTAGTGTAACACTATAGCAAATGTGAGAGTATGTTAGCCTATTTTTTCCTACTCAAGTAATTCTTTACTCAAGCTAATTCCAATGCACCTTATTAATGTACATATAAACTAATATAGTAAAATATTTTAAATAGTTTTAATTGCTTTTCCATATACAAAATGAACAGACTCTTATGTTTTTAATTGTGAAAAATAAATATAATTGTAATGAATTATCTCAAAAATAAGCTCAAATATGAGATTATATATTTATATAATGCAGCTATGTATTTTTTTCTATATAATGGGGGAGAAATTGTCAATGATCTCATGAGAAACAAAAATATAATTTATCTGTACAGACATTAATTATACAAAGACATGTATGAATATTTTCCCTATGCTTTGCTCTAGAGTACTCCGGAGCCATGTGCACTAGAGTCTAAATAAATAGAATAATTTATGTTCCTCACAAATATATCAAATATTATGCTTTTATTAAGTCAGATACACAGAAAATATAAATTGAATTTATGGAAAAAGGGAATCATAATATTGATAGAGCTTTTGAAATTTATTTTGCTATGTTCTTGCAGCATGAAAAATCACGCATCCACCTAAACTGCAAAGTTGGTAAGCGTGCTCAAATTTATGTGTATTTGCAATATGTATCACATTTGTAATATGATAAAATATGTAAAATAAATTTTTTATCCTAAAGTTTACAGGCTGGTATTGAACACTCTGGCCCAAGTATAAATATGTGAAATAAACACTAAAGATACAGTTAGATATAAATTGAAAGGATTAGAACATTTAAGGAAAATGTATAAATTATTCTGGTTAAAATTATCTTCACTGTCTTTAAGCCTTAAATTGGAAATAAATGTGATGAAATTTACAATTATTATGTAACTGATCTTGTCCTATAAGTCCTTAAGCAATTAATGCCCTGACAATGCAAGCCTCACTCAATCACAATGGATTCATGTTCCATTGTATTTCCACTGTGACAGGTATTAGAGTCCCTTTCCAATTATCTGTCCCAATGCACAAGAGCAGATAAGAATCCACAGAGAGATAAGGTGGCTCACAGAACAACACCAAAAAAGGACCCCAAGTATGAATATAACCTGGGTGATAGATAAGAAAAATAGAAATATATAAATAAAAGTAAAGTATAAACAGATGATCCATTTGAAAGGGAAAAGCTCACAATGAATATCCCATGATCTACTTAGTAAATAATGGAGATGGGCTATACATAATTTATATAATACATATCTGTTCTATTACATCAGTGTGCTTCAGGACAACTGTAGATAAAATTTACTAGAATATCTCTGAGCTCTTTGATAAAATGATTCAATACCTAGTCCACAATCGATTTCAGAACACTGACATTTCTATTTGGTTTTGCTACTATAATCCAACATAGGCTAGATAAAGACCCCACATTTAATTTAACAGTTAATAATTACCAAGCCAAGTGAACAAAGGGAACACATCTATATCACCTATAACTTTCTGGACCTTGAGCAGAAATTTTTGTGAAAAAAAAGACGTGAAAGAAATTTATATTTTTATGTTCTCCTGAGCCCTGTTTTAAATGGAAATTTTCTACTTTACATTTTTTATTTGGGGAAAAGAAGAGAGTATCTACAAGTAGCATTACTGTTAAAATTCCAACAGAGCACTATCTAGGCTTTATTATAGCACTTTGATCAGATGACTAGATATTATAAATTTTAAACTTCATCTCTATGGAAGCTATATAATTAATTATCTTCTAGAAATTAAAAAGAAACATTTTGACAAGCTTCTGAAACATCATGAAAATAAATTAGTAGTTATAAAATTCTTATGTATGCTATATATTTTTTAACCCAAGAGGAAGCATACTGCAAGTCAAAACATGTGACATTATTGTCAAAGACACTGCTAGACATGTGGATTTTCACTCCAACTGTTCAAATTAAAATTTTATGAATAATTGTTTTGGCTTCCCTCCATCCGGGGTTTTAGACAGCTGAAAGGAGTTCTGCTTCCATGCTTACAATATAAAGGAGCCCAACCAACTTCAAATGATATGGCTTTTCTGGAACTACCAGAAAGCTGAGGTCACCGTTCCCACATCTAAGAAAAGATCATGACATGACAGCAGGGAGATGAGAGATGAACACGTGCTCACCAAGGGTAGACATAACCAGACACTGATAAGAAGAGTTCAGCTCAACTCAGTGACAATTAGTGAAGACCAAGTGTGTCCTGGTGAGACAATGTGAACACCCTGAGTGCACTGGAAATGAGAGGAGTCCATATGCTCTTGCATGTCCTTTCCTAACAAACCCCAACAGGTGCTCTCAGAAGACTGGAAACAGCCCGGATAAATATCCACTATGGTGTAGGCCCGTGAGAGGGAAGCAACAGCCACGTGGGAGGGGCAAGAAACTCTACCAGCATTCTTCTCATCTAGCTCCAATATAGGGGACTAGCTTGCATCTGTGGGGAGAAGGGTAACCTTGTTGATCTTAGGGAGCTGGTGAATAGTTATTGCATTGGGGATAATCAAATTGGTTAAGAATCCGACTTCTGGAACAGAGGAATGATTATGCATTGAGCTGGTCATTCTAAGTTGGACAGCCAAGATAACCAAGAAGCCACATCCCTGGCACTCAGGTAAATGGTACGTGCCTGTGACTGACCTTTAGTCACAGCACCATCACCTCCACTGCCAAGGTAAGAAGCTTTCAATAGCAAGTAATAGCAGACTACAGCTGGAATAGAACAGGAAAGGAAAGAAAGTGTACAAAAAACTTTCTCTGAGTCACATTACAAAGTGACTTGGTTTACCCTAGTCATAGCAGTGTTTCATTAGGATTTCCTTCACGTAGTGAATGCCAGCATCAAAACTGCTATATAGCGGGCCGGCCGAGTGGCGCGGTGGTTAAGCACTGGCTTGGGAAGCCAGCGGCCCCGGTTCGGTCCCACATGTGAGAGCCAGTGACACTGCCCTCAAAAAAAATACAAAAAAAAAAACTGCTATACAGCAGTTACCCCTTATCGGCAGGGGGATACTTTCCAAGCCCCCCTGAGTACCTGAAACTGTGGATAGTACCGCACCCTATATATACTGTTTTTTCCTATATGTACATACTTATGGTAAAGTTTAATTTATGAATTAGGCACAGTAAGAGATTAACAATAACTAATAATAAAATAGAAAGATTACAGCAACATACTGTGATAAAAGTTATGTGAATTTGGCATTAAGTAAAATAAGGGTTACTCGAACATAAGCTCTGTGATGCCACGATAGTCATCTGATAACAGAGATGGCTACTAAGTGAGTAACAGGCGGGGAGCATCTATACAGTACGGATACACTGGACACATGGATGATTCATATTCCTGGAGGGATGGAGCAGGACAACTCCAGATCTCAGCACACTACTCAGGATAGCATGCAATTTAAAACTTATAAATTGTTTATTTCTGGAATTTTTCATTTTTCATTGACTGCAGGTAAGTGAAACAACAGAAAGAGGTATTCTTACCTCAAAAAATATTTTTTTAATAAAAATTACTGTATGTGAAATTGCAAGTGCACTATTACTACTTCACCTCAAAAGATACCAATCAGCCTGATTAAACGGTCATAAAGGAAGTGTCATAAAGGACAACTGGGGTTTCTCAAATAAGAAACCATAAAACTCATGGTCTATTACACTTTACAGAAGAGAACCTACATCAAAACACGTTAGTTTCATTGATTTGTTTGTTCATTTTTTTAAATCTTTGAATTCTGGTATATTGATTTCCACTTGATAATAGGTCTGGGTCTCAATTTGAAGCCTCAAAACTGCTGCCAGTCATCACTGTTCATTTCCTTGACTGATCCAACATGGAAATCAAAGGTTATTCAAAAACAAACAAACAAACAAACATAAACAAACAGAAAATTCTCACTCTTTTGAAAGCCAGTGGCAAAATGATTGATAGTAGTTTCTTACGTCATACTAGATTAGAATTTTTCAGACTTTACTATGTATAACAATGACCAGTGGAGCTTGCTAAAAAGAGAGCCTCCTGGTGAGACCTACGTCCTGAAATTCTGATTCATTCAATCTGGCTGGTGTCCAGGAAGCTGCTGTTTCAACCAGTCGCCTTAACTAGAAGCTAAGGGATTCAGAACCCAATGATCATGGGGCCATAGTTTGAAAAACAACATATTCGTGACAGGTATTTAGAGGTTGCAGAAGTTATGAGGTTTGTTTTTTTTACTATGTGTAACAGGAGCAAATTCAAAAAGAATGACATCTTCCTTCATGACACTAAACTATTGTTGGCTATATACTTTCCTTATTCTTCGTAACAAGACATACAGTATCAAATACGTTTCACCAAAGGTGAGACTTATTACTAAACCATTAATAATGTCAAAAAAAGAAATTTTCTTCTTCTTCAGTATGCCCCAACTGAAGATTCCTTTAATTTTCCCAAATGTTACCTCTATTTCTTAAATGAAAATTTATCAAACTCAATATTACTAAATATACCATATATAGTAATTAATAATAACTAAGTATTAATTACTTAATATATGCTGGCCTCTGTTCTGGGTATTTAACTTTTATCATCTCATTTAATTATCAGAAAAGAAGCCCTATGAGTAAAGTGCTGTAATTATTCCGATTTTATAATTATGAAAATTGAGATAGCAAGATTAAAACACTTGCAGAAGGTAACAAATCTTGTAAGTTATAGTAATGACAGAAATTTTCAGTAATTATCAATAAAAGGGTATATGGTTAATATAAGGCTTTTGTCTTCCAATTTGTCTTTATAAGCTCTACATTTTTCATGCATCATTGTTTTGTGAGATACCATACAGTTAAAGAAACATATTTTCTAAAAAATAGTATAACATAAAATATCATGTCTGTGATTAACTTATCCATGGCCTGAAATCTTGGTATAGATTTTGTAAGACCCATTTGACTCTAAAACTTCTCTTTCCACTTTTTTTTTTTTTAGGGCAGTGTCATTGGCCCTCATATGTGGGACCGAACCGGGGCCACTGGTTTCCCAAGCCAGCGCTTAACCACCACACCACTCGGCTGGCCCCTACTTTTTCCACTTTTATCAACAATTTACTTGGGCCGGCCGAGTGGTGCATTGGTTAAGAGCTGGTTTTGGGATGCCAGCAGCCCCGGTTCGGATCCCACATATGGGGGCCAGTGACACTGCCCTCTACAGCTAACAACAGCTCCACCTGGAGTTGGGCTGTGTGAGCCCCGGTGATGGTGTAGGCTGCAGCTCCTGGTGCAGTGGGCTGCCATGGGCTACAGTGAGTGGCCGGCAGCCAGTGTGAGCAGCTGGCAGCCGGCGTGAGCTGCCAATAGCCGCAGTAAGTGACCATCCAGAGGCCCGCGACCGATCTGCCTCATCCGGGAAGAGCGTGATGATGATACCAACATGGGACAGTGGGGCGACGTCCTCCGCAACTGGACTGAGGAACGGTGGGGGGTGGGACAGTGGCTTGTCTGTTCCCCTTCCCCGGTTCCTCAGCGCTGTTCCCCTCCCCCAATTCCCCAATAAAATCTTTTAAAAAATACAAAAAACAATTTACTTGATTCTTGATCATTCGTAGCAAAATAAGAGCCTTTGTTGCTAAAGTCTAGGAATTTCCTTGCAGTTATGAAAGATTAATGTAGCTCACTTCATATTTCAAAGGTCACAAGTACAGATCTGATTAAGTACATAGTTTATAAAAATTCACCTCTTCTTTTTAATTATACTACAATAACAGATTGTTTCATTAAAACATTTTAGGCACACAAAACAGCAAGAGGTGATTCGAGTAAACTATGCATCTCAAAACAATCAAGTTTAGAAAATATTTAACTTTACAAACATTATTTTATCAACTAAAAACATATTTTGACATTTATGTAATCTTCGGATACAAGATATAGGTAAGATTATCCATTCTTTTTACACCACGTTTGCTTATAATACTTCAATTAAAAATCAGGATATGATGATGTCAGGACAAATAAGATCATTTAAGTTAAAATCCAGTGGCATGTTTGTGCCTGTCACTATTTGCCATAACTAAATGGAAAACCAAATTTTCCCACCAAATTGGCCATAAGATTTCATTAGTGTTAATTATACTTTTAAATAGAAAAATATGTTCTTGCTAACCTGTGAAATTGTAGTTCAATGTCCATAAATTCCAAAAAATAAAATCTTAAAACTGAAAATAACACAGATGGTACAAAGTTTCTTTAAAGTCTCACTAATAATAATATATATGCAAATATTATATTGGCATATCTATGGTCAAGATCTGTTACGAATTTTAGGATCTGGTTTTCCATTTCTGAAAAAAAGATTATTAGGATTTTTTAGGAATTACAAAGGCTCTGAAAATAACCTTGGGGAATATTGCTATCTTACAATATTAAGTTTTCAACCCATGAACACAGGATGTCTTTCAATTTATTTACATCTGCTTAATTTCATTTGGCAATTTTTTGTAGTTTACAGTACGTATATATCTTGCACCTCTTTGGCTAAATTTATTTCTAAGTATTTTATACTTTTGGATGCTATTGTAAATGGAATTGTTTTGTTACCTTCCATTTCAGATAGTTAAATTTTTTTTTAAAGATTTTATTGGGGAACTGGGGGAAGGGAACAACGTTGGGGAACCACGGAAGGGGAACAGACAAGTTGCTGTCCTTTTGTTCTTCAGTCTAGTTGTGGAGGGCGTTGCTTCACTGGCCCATTATCATTGGTATTATTATTGTGCTCTTCTTGGGTGAGGCAGATTGGTCACTGGCCTCTGGACAGCCGCTCACAGCAGCCCTTGCCAGCTCACACCGGCTGCTGGCCACTTAACTGTAGTCTATGGCAGCCCACTGCAGCAGGAGCTGCAGCTATGCCATCCCCGGGGACTCACAGCAGCCCAGCTCCAGGTGGAGCTGTTGTTCACCATCTTAGCTGTAGAGGGCAGTGTCACTGGCCCTCATATGTAGGATCCGAACCAGGGCCAGCCCAATAGTTAATTTTTTTTTTTTTTATTTTTTTTTAGCTGAGACATCCTGCCACCTGTTGGCAGCTCAACGGCAACTCAGCTCGGGCTGGCCTCGAACAACTGTTGCTCAGAGCTCAGCTCGCACTCTTGAGTGAGCTCTTAACCAACTGAGCCACTCGGCCAGCCCAGTTAATTTTTAATATATAGAAATCAACTGAGTTTTTACATGCAAATCCTAAAACTGCAATGTTTTTGAATTAATTTATTATCTCTAACAGTTTTTTTGTGAATTCTTTAGAATGTTCTATATAAAAGATCTTCTCATCTGTGAATAGAAATAGTTTTCCTTCTTCCTTTCCAATTTGGATGTGTTTATTTCTTTTTCTTTCATAATTGCTCTAGCTAGAACTCCCAGTATAATATTGAATAGAAGTGGTAAAGTGAACTTTTTGTCTTGTTCTTGATCTTAGAGAAGCTTTCAGCCCTTCATCATTAAGTATGATGTTAGCTGTCGGTATTTTTCATAAATACACTATATCATGTTGATGAAGTTCCATTCCAAGTTTGTGGAGTGCTTTTTATCAAGAAGGGTGTTGGATTTTGTCAAGTGAGTTTTCTGCATCAATATAGACCATCAAGGATTATTTTTTTTCCTTTCATTCTACCAATGTAGCACATTACTTTGATTGATTTTTATTTGTTTAACCACTCTTACATAATCGGGATAAATTCCTGTTGGTCATGGTGCATAATCATTTTAATAACTGCTGGATTCAGTTTGTTAGGGTTTTTTGTTTTTGTTTTTCCAGGACTTTTTTGTATTTATATTCATTGAGGATATTGGTCAATAGTTTTATTTCCTTGGTACATTTTTGTCTGTCTTTGATATCAGGGCCATATGAAGACTGGTATCATAAAATGTCCCATATACTTCTAATTTTGGAAAAGTTTGACAAAGATTCGTGTCAATTCTTTGAATGTGTGGTAGAATCCTCTAGTGAACACATCTAGTCCTGGGCTTTTCCTTGTTAGGAGGTTTTTATTTACTGATTCAATCTTTATTATTGTTATAGGGTCTATCCAGATTTTCTAAAATGAGTTTGGAAGTGTTCCCTCTTCAATTTTTTGGAAGAGTTTGAGAAGGATTAGCATTAATTTTTTAAATGTTGGGTAGAATTCATCAGGGAGACCATCTGGTGCTGGGCTTTTCTTTCTTGGGAAGTTTTTCATTAGTGATTTAGTGGCCTTACTAGTTATAGGTCTATGCAGATTTTCTATTTCTTCATGACTTAGTCTTGGTAGATTTTGTGTTCCTAGGAATTTGTCCATTTCATCTAGGTTTTTCTATTTTGGGGCATACAATTGTTAATAGTACTCTCTTAAAATCCTTTTTTATTTCTGCAAGATCAGTAGTAGTGCCCCTACTTTCATTTCTGATTTTAGCAATTTTAGTCTTCTCTTTTTTGCTCTTAGTTTAGTTGTTGATTTTGTTGATCTTTTCAAAGAATCAATTTATGGTTTTGTTGATTCTCTCTATTGCTTAATATTCTATATTTTGTCCATCTCCACTCTAGTCTTCATTATTTCCTTACTTCTGTTAGCTTTGGATTTAGTTTGTTCTTCTTTTTCTAGTTTTTTTAGTGTACCATTTTGATTCCCTTCTTATTTCCTTTTCTATTTATTTTAAATTATTTTCTTAGTGGTTACTATGGGGATTACAATTAACATAAAATAATATTCTAGGGCCCGCCGAGTGGCGCGGTGGTTAAGCGCTGGCTTGGGAAGCCAGCGGCTCTGGTTCAGATCCTACTTATGAGCGCCAGTGACACTGCCCTCTAAAAAAAAATAATAACATTCTAGTTCTAATTAATACTAACTTAGCTTCAAAAATATATAAAACTTCTGCTCCCATACAACTCTGTCACTCACCATTTGGGTTTGTTTCACAAATTACTTTTTATACATTGATTCATAATTATTGTTTTGTGCGTTTTTCTTAGTAAGTACAGAGGGAAAATAAGAAAGGATTTAAAAACCAAAAACGCAATAACAGTAGCTTTGACATTTACCTATGTGGTCACCTCTATCAGTGTTCTTTATTTTTTCATATAGCTTGGAATTTGGTGGGCATCTTGCATCAGTAGGTTTATGTTTTAAAACTCAATTTTGGATGTTCTCAGCCATTACTTGTTGAAAGAGTCTCTGTGACACTTTCTCTTAATCCTTTCCATAATGCATATGTTGGTACCCTTGAGGAATCCTATAGGTCTCTTAGGCTCTGTCCATTAATCTTCATTCTACTCTCCTTCTGCTCCTCAAACTGTATTATTACATGTGGTCTACAAGTTTGTTGGTTCTTTCTTCAGTATGCTCAAATCTGTTGGGATAGGAAAAACTACTAAATTTTTTAAATTTCTGTTATTTTTCAGTTCCAGATTTTCTATTTGGTTCCCTTTCATAATCTGTATATCTTAATTGATATTCCCTATTTGTCAAAATATCATTCTCCTAGCTTATTTCTTTTTCATGATTGATTTTATCTCTTTCAGCTTATTTAAGACAGCTGATTAGAACTCCTTTTCTAGTTAAGTCCAATGTCTATGCTTTTCAGGAACCATTTTTGTTCATTTATTTTTTTCCTATGAATTGACCACAGTGTCTTGTTTCTTATACAACTTGTAATTTTTCTTAAAAACTGTTTTTTTTTTAATATTAAAGTGATGTAACTGAAAATTAGATGCTTGTCCTCATCAATGTTTACTGTTGTTCCTTAATATGGGTTGTAGTTGTTCGGTTACTTAGTGACTCTTCAAAAGTATTTTTAATTACATTTATTAGGGTGACATTGTTCAGTAAAATTATATAGATTTCAAGTGTACATTTCTATAGTACATCTATATATTGCATTGTGTATTCACCACCCGGAGTCAGTTCTCCTTCCATCGCCATCCATTTCACCCCCTTTTTCCTTTTTCTACCAACCCATGTCTCTCTCCCCTTACCCAATGGTAACCACTAAACTGTTGTCTGTGTCTATGAGTTTTCCTTTGTTTGTCTTGTTTATTTGGTGCTTTCAGTTTTATATCTAACTTATGAGTGAAGTCATATTGTTATCGACTTTTCTGCCTGACTTATTTCACTTAGCATGATCATCTCAAGAACCATCCATGTTTTCACAAATGGCGGTATTTCATTTTTTCTTAAGGCTGAGTAACATTCCACTGTATAAATGTACCACATCTTCTTTATCCAATCATCTATCAAAGGATACTTTGGTTGTTTCCATGTCTTGGTAATCATGAATAACACTGCAACAAACATCAGGGTACGTATATCTTCATAGATAAATGTTTTCAGAATTTTGGGGTAGATACCCAGAAGAGGGATTGCTGGGTCATATGGCAATTCTATTAATTTTCTGAGAAATCTCCGTACTGTTTTCCATAGTGGTTGCACCAATTTACGTTCCCACCAGCAGTATATGAGGGTTCCTTTTTCTCCACAGCCTCTCCAAAACTTGTTATTACTAGTCTTGTTGATGATAGCATTCTAATAGGTGTGAAGTGGTATCTCATTGTGGTTTTGGTTTGTATTTCCCTAATAGCTAGTGAAATTGAGCATTTTTTCATATATCTATTGGCTGTTTGTATATCTTCTTGAGAGAAGTATCTGTTCAGGTCCTCTGTCCATTTTTTAATTAGATTGTTTGTTTTTTTTGTTGTTGTTGAGTTGTATGAGTTCTTTATATATTGTGCTGTCAGAAAACTCATGATGTATTTTGTCTACATTTTTCAAAGGTCATTTATTTATTTAAAGAACAAAGATCAATCAATGCTATATTGCCTGCCCATTTTGTTCAATAACCTTTTGCCATCTTTCAGTGACTTTCATAATTCCTCGTTCATAGAAGGACCTGTCTTTAATTGCAAAAAAACTGAATAAGGTGCTGATTTACAGCCTCATCTAAATTGAATGTTACACCACGCAAGGAGTTTTAAAAAGAGTGAAACAAGTGGAAGTCTGACAGTGCAAGGTCAGGTGAGTATGGTGGGTGTGGCAACACATCCCATCCAAGCTCCAATAATTTTTGGCGGGTGATCAAACTTGTGTGTGGTCTCGTGTTGTTGCCCTGGAACACAACTCCTTTACAATGAACAAGATCTGGATGTTTCTGGATGATGGATTCATTCAAACTGTCCAATTGCCAACAGTACACATTCGAATTGATTGTTTGGTTCCTTAGTAAGGAGGCCGAAAAACACGACACCTTTAAAAATCCGACCACACTAAGAGCATAACCTTACTATGATGAATGTCTGCTTTCGATGTCGTTTGAGGTAAATCATCACGTTGGGACCAAGCCCGTTTGCACACCACATTGTTGTAAACAATCCACTTCTCATCACCAGTTATCAGTCTCTTCAAAAAAGGATTGTTTTGCTCTCATTTAATGATCATATTGCAGGTGTTTATACGCGCTGTCAAATGAACTTCTATGAGTTCATGCGGAACCCAAATATTGAGCTTGCTTACGTATCCCAGCTTCTTCAGGTGGTCATGAATGCTTGAATGATGGATGTTCAATGTTTCTGCAATCTCTTGTGTCATGTAACATGGGTTTGACTTGATCAATGCCTTTATTTTGTCATCATCAATCTCGGTGGGCCTTCCTGACTGAGGATCATCATTGAGATCAAAATCACCAGCACGGAATTTTGTGAACCATCATTGGCACTGACATTCTTGTAGAGCATTCTCACCGTAAACTTGATGCAACTTTTCACAAACTTGATGTGCGTTCTTCCCTTTATGAAAGTAAAACAGTAAAATATAGCAAAAATGCACAGTTTGGTCTTCCATTTTCAACTTGTAAAATCTCCAAAACGTAACCAAATTACTCAGTTTTTTTAGAATGAAGCTAGAACTGTCAGCTGTCAAATGACATAGCAATAACATAAATGTGAATGACTCTAGTACTTCCAAAAATGAAATAGTGCAAATCTGTTGCAAACATGCATCATGACTTTTCTGACAACCCAATATTTTGGATATTAGCCCCTTATTGGAGGCATTGCTTGCAAATATCTTCTCCCACTCGGTTGGTTGCTTCTTTGCTTTGTTGATGGTTTCTTTTGCCATGCAGAAGCTTTGAAGTTTGACATAGTGCCATTCATTTATTTTAGCTTTCACTTTCCTTGCCTTTGAGGTCAAATACATAAATTCCTCTCTGAACTCAAGGTCCATAAATGTATTACCTATGCTTTCTTCTATGCAGTTAATTGTTTCAGGTCTTATGTTTAAGTGTTTGATTCATTTTGAGTTAATTTTGCTGTGTAGTGACAGATAGCAGTCTAGTTTCACTCTTTTGTTCATGGCTTTCCAAGTTTCCCAGCACCATTTATTGAAAAGGCTTTTGAAAAATTATTTTTTAAAGACTGTATTCTTTTCATGTGTGATCTCTGTACTATCCGTTCTTTTAGTGTTTGGTCAGACAGTGGTTTGAGAGAGATTTTACTAAATTCCTAGAGCAAAACAAAACAAAAAAATTCTCTCAGTCTTTGCAGATTGATTATGGTGGGGAAATGCTTCAACAGTTTGCAGGCCATTTACAACTCTTAGCCTTTATTCCCTTCTCCTCAGCATTAAGATCAGCCTTAGGTGAAACCTCATGTTCTTCTTAATTTTTCTGAACATGAAACTTGCCTTGGGCATCAACATGTCTTTCTACATTGCCCATTATATATGGGAACTTTCTCAAAGCCCTTATTATGCAAAGTAATTCTCTCTCCAGCTTTTTCTACGGGCTTTCAGCATGTGGGTTATTTTCTTCAACTTTAATCTTTGCTCTTTCTTTCTCAATGTTTCAAAACCTCTGCTTAGTTGCTTTTTGGCTCTGAGAGTATTCCAAGTTAGGTGAAGCAACAGCAAGCACAGTTCATCAGTCCTTGGTAATAAGGTCCACTATGTTTTCCCTAGAACCAGATAATCACACCAGGAGAATGGGCTGCCATCTTTAAGAGTGCCAACAGGCCCAAAAGGGGGATGTGACAAGGTTACCTTAAAACACCACAAAATCATTTCATCGCATTTGAGTTGGCTTTTCCTTCAGCATTTCCTTGGTTACTTTAAACATGTTTATTTTTTGCAGATTTCTCACCAAATTTATTTTGATCATTACTGCTTGTTTTTTCAGTGTCTCTGTGGAGGGATGAGACACTTCCTTTTCTGCTGTTTTTGCTCATGTCACTACTGAAAGCCTGTACACTGTGTTTTTATTCTATTATTATTTCATATAGTAAATAGATTTTATTTATTCATTCAGCAAACATTAAGTACCTACTATGTGCTAGTCACTGTAAATAAGCACTGGAGATAAAATCGTGATGAAAACAAATCCCCTGCTTTACTGGAGCACACACCCCAAAGTGTGTTGGAGGAGGTGGGTTTAAATCAAACAAAAATCAAAACGTATCATGTATATAATGCTATTAAGTAAAACAATAAGAGAGAGTAATATGGGTATTATCTAATACAGGGTGGCCTCTCTAATAACGTAAAACTTAAAGGGCCGGCCGAGTGGTGCGGTGGTTAAGTGTTGGCTTGGGAAGCCAGCGGCCCTGGTTCGGTCCCACATGTGAGGGCCAGTGACACTCCCTCAAAAAAAAAAAAAACTTGAACACAGTGCCTAAGGAACTTTGAGAAAACTTATAGACATACATGGGAGTAATACTGACATAGCAGGTAAATATATGAATGTGAATTTTGAGAAGTTAAGGCTGAGGCTATTAATTTGGAATTCACTGGTATTTCTGTGTGACTAGACAGGATCTCATCAGGAATGAGAGTGGATAAAAAGTGGAGAGGTCAGAAGGCTGAGCCCTAGACCTCTTAGAAGTCAGGAGGACAGGAACAGGGAGAGAAAATGCCAAAGAAAATGAGGAGGACTTACTAGAGAGACAATAGAGTCAAAGAAGAATTGAGCCCTAGAGGCAAGGGTTTAAGAAGCAGTTTGGGATCAGCTGTGCCCAAAAGAGCTCATGGGTTGAGCAAGCTGAGCACTGAGTATAGGTGATTGGATTTGACAGTGTTAAGTTATTGGTGAACTTAAAAAGAACAGTCTCCGTATACTGAAGAGGAATAAAACCAGATTAGCCAGGGTTCAAGAGATACAGCAATAAGAACCGAGGCCAGTAAGTATAGACAACCTTTCGGGTTGTTCTGCTATGAAGAGGGGTCAGAGAAATGGGATAGTAGCAGGCAGGGATGAAGGGTGAAGCGAGGCATGCCTTCTTAGCACTGAGAGCTATATTCTAGCATGTATGTGTGTGGATAGGAATAATCCAACAAGGAGAAACTAATGTATTATGGGGAAGACAGCAGGGAGAAATCCTGGAAATCTCCATATAGTTGAATAGGTGGATTCAGTGAATTAGTAGAGGACTGGCCATAAAAGCATCGAGTTTTATTTTTTTATTTTTATTTTTTTGATATAATTGGAGCAAAGGCAAATCATGTGAATGCATAATATTAGGCCGGTCAAAGTAATAGAAAGACCAGACAATATGACTCTGATTCACCTCTGTATTTTTAGTGAAATAGGAAGGACAAAGACCAGCTAAAAGTGAGAACAGGGAAAGCTGGATGTCACTAGTAGAGATCTAGATTGCTATTTACTGTATGCAATTATACTATAGCACATTTTACTACAGGAAAATCATCTCCCAAAAAAGGTTATCGCCCACTCACAATTTATATATTTATATATTTCCCTTTTTCTCTCCACTTATTATGAATACATCTATCAATCTACCTCTTGTAAAGCCTTGATATTCTATAACCTCTAATAAGATATGAGTACCTGTTACAATATTTGACTGCATTTCTGAAGCTAAGCAAATTGCATAAAAAAACATAAAAGAGATTCTGCACTGTGCTTTAGGTTGCATTTCATAAACCCAGACTGTTATAACTTGTTTTAATAGGTTCAATTTCTGTTCTAGTCATAAAAAGTTTCCACAGGTATAGCACATCTAAATTTTAGATTATAGAGATTTTTCTGAAGGGCAAGGTATCCATGCATCCTTGCATAACAAGAGCTATAGCTCTGTGTTTTTCAATAAAATTAGCAGCTTCACTTATTAACTAGGAAACCCACCTGCTTTATGCCATAAATTGTAATTAAAAATCTGTATGATTTAAACCTGAGCTCAGTTGGGTAGAAAATTGGTCATTAGATACAATAGAAAGGAAAATTTTATAAAATATGTAAAATCCATGCTCAGATGCCAACAGTATTTAATAAACTTTCATTGCAATTATCTGAAAGACCTTCATATGCTTTATATCAGGCAGCAATACACATTATTAGATGTTACTAACCACTGAGTTAATGGTGTAGGAATCTGGAGGTCATTTTGGAGTGTACTCAGATTAAAATGGGAAGTCCCGGGAGGGCATAGAGATAGAGCAGAGAAGAGATCTAATTTGACTTGAGTTTTTAAAATTTTCCTCTAATTGCTGTTAACAGAATACAGTTAGGAGGTAAACAGAGAAAGCAGAGCACTTATCACCTGTGGGATAACACAGGTGAGTCTTGAGATGGCTGCTTAGATGAGGGTGGTAAAAGTAGATGGGGTGGTAAGAAGAGGGTGACTTTGGATGTATGTTGAAAATAGTCATCAGGGGACAGCCGAGTGGCAGGTTGGATAGGAGTTGGCTTGGGACGCCAGCTCTGAGCAGCAGGGACACTGGATTGGATCCCACATGGGCCAGTGACACTGCCCTCTACAGCTAAGATGGTGAACAACAGCTCGACCTGGAGCTGGGCTGCCATGAGTTGCCGGCAGCTGTGTAGGCTGCAGTGGGGCTGGCTAGAAGCTGGAGTGCACTTTTGTGAGCTGCCATGAGCCGCCGTGAGGGGCTGTCCAATGGCCAGCGACGGATCTGCCTCAACCAGGAAAAGCGCAATGATTACAATACCAACATGGGCCAGTGAAGTGACATCCTCCACAACTAGACTGAAGAACCAAAGGACAGCAACTTATCTGTTCCCCTTCCCCGATTCCCCAAAGCTGTTCCCTCTCTCATTTCCCCCTCCCCCAAAAAATCTTTAAATGAAAAGAAAATTAAAAATAAAAACAAAGTTTTCCTCTTAGCATCAAAAAAATAAAATAGTCATCAGGGTTTGCTGACAATTTGCCAAGGGAAAAGAGAATAGGAGAGTTGCCACTCATAGGATGAGTTGGTTTAGAGACAGAAAGCAGGAGTTTGGTTTGAGGTATGTTACATTTTGAGGTCCCTATTGATATACAAATAGACAGAATATATAGGCCACTGAATTTTTAATCCCAAATTTAGGAAATGATTTGAGAATCAATTAATTTTTTATGATTAATTGATTGTATGTTTTTCTCTAGCCAGATTCACATGAACAGAGAGAGGCAGGCTTGGATGAACTCCCCATTTACAAGTACATCAAGTAAGTTGGGGGCAGAGAGGCAAGCAAGGAAGATAAGCATATGTGCAAGAGTTATTGTGATTATGGACATGGAAATTGATTACGTGAAATGAGGGCATCAGGAGGGAAGAGATTTGAGGAATTTCTGGAACTGGGATACTAGAGGATGGTAGTAAGAGAATGAGATACTTGACTTTGAAATAATAACTGCAGTCTATTGAGAATGACTCAATCTAGAGTATGAAATCAGGAGTGAGTGGCTGAGGTTGAGTAAAGAGTAAGATGATTGGTGAAAATTATAGACAGGATATTGAAATCTCCAAAAATTATAACATGAGTAATGTTGGAGCTGGAACTAAAAAATCCTCCAAGGGGCTGGCCGGATGGCGCATTGGTTGGGAGCTGGCTTGGGATGCCAGCGGCCCGGGTTCAGGTCCCACATGTGAGGGCCAGTGACACTACCCTAAAAAATAAATAAATAAATAAAAATAAAAATAAAAAAAAACTCCAAGGAAGGAGAGACTGGTGTAGAGTTGATAGTCAATTTTGATAGGTGATTTTGTTTAATGGTCTAAGATTCAAAGCTAAGATTCTTAGGAGGGAAGGTATAGGAGAAAAAAGAGCCATCACATGTAACGGCTGGACATGGGAAGCACTGTCCTCACAGGGGAGAGTCAGGTTTCAGGTAGAGCAAGAAGGTACAGAAAACATTAGAGAAGTTGATACAGAGGATATAAGTGATTTTTCTAATGATAGATTAAATCCAGAAAATGGTGTGGTACGATTTTAGGATTTGGAAATGGATGAGAATTGTAGTCAGAAAAGTAGATATACACTGACCTTGATGATAAGAGTTCAGAGAATGAAGGATGACCTAGAACAACTGGTTTTCACATGATGACAGATATAACAGGGATAAATGAATAATGAGATATTTCCTGAGGAAGGAAAAAAGATAGATGGTACTAGTAAGATCTCACACACCCACTATTTTGGGGGGTGAGTCATTGGGGTTGAGAAAGAATGGAGAACTCTGTTACTATAAATCATATGTAAGGAACTGACAATGGCTAGAAAGTAATCCACGCATTATTTAACAATCATTAACTACTTAAACATGTATGTATAAGGATATATATAGTTAGTTACATTATATGTATTATATATGTATATAAAATTCTATATTTGGTTTACAGAGAGAATATATATGTATATATAACTATAATAATTATACACTATATAAATATATATATATATATATATATTCTTATATATTAGCTTAGCATTCTCAAAACTCAGTCCTGACAAATAAACCAATGTTATGTGTGGAGAGTTTGCTAATGTACCAGGAATTACGTATTTGGGTACAAGATGCATCTCAATTTACTTTTTTCCTCCTATCAGTTTTTCTTGTAATAGAATTTGTAAGTTATGAGTTGTTGTGCCTAGCCAAAAGAGGAAAATCTGAGATTGAATTTTTTTTTTATAAAATGCATTCATCATTTTCCTTATACTAGAAAAATATGAAACTAGCCCATTCTGTAAGATTAAATGTCGTCTAGCTCACAGAGCTGGTGATGGTAAAGTTTTATATTTGTGTGGAGTCTTAGATATAACACAGAAAGCCCAACTTCAATTATCTAAACCCCACCTAATGCACACATAGGGGTTAGTGTCAGGTTTTGTTGTTCTAAATCACAGTTTTAAGGTTGGTTGGTTTTTCAGCATATTTGTAGCAATAGCTGATGGAGACACTGGACGTGTTCTTACTATTGAGGTACCTACAGTATACCACACACAGTGCTCTTCTCTAGAGGTCTAATGACTGACAGAATGAACAATTAAAAAGTAAAAGTTAGCTTTCACATTTAACTAACACCAATTATGATTCCAGAAATCCCACTTCTAATGTAAATAATGCCCTTGAATTGTACCCCAGTCATAGTGTTCTTTAATTAAATACTGTCCACATCCATTACATAAATATCTGACTTAGAAAATGTTACCCTTTTATCTGATAATTTCATACAGACATTACTGGCTAACATTATTTTGTTTTATTTAATAAACATTTATATTGACCTTATATGTTAGATACCATTCTAAGCACCATAACACATTGATTTCATCATCAAAAAATTGTTTGCTGTAGGTAGTATTATAATTTTAATTTTAAAGATAATGAAACAGACTCAAGTTTAAGCTGTTTGTCTAAAGTAATCATGTATTAAGTAGTGAAGCTGGGTTTGAAGGCAGGCAGTCTGGACTTCAGGATCTGGGCTCTTACCCAATGAACAATACTGTTATAACTAAACTATAACTGTAAAAGCAGTGACAAATAATAAATTAAATTAAAAGTACTTAACCTGTATATCACTCCGAATTATCTTAAGTAACAGTGTTCAATGTCAGGGAGCTTGATTGAAAGGGAGATTCATTTCCAGGAAGTTTAGGAGTAATACCTGTAGTGAAAGAATGAAGCAGAATTAAGCAGAGGGTGGGCAGTGAGTCAATCACAAAAAAAGGTTTTAGCTGACCTCATGTGAAGCTCTGAATTTAGAAAGGCTCTTCAAATTAGTCCTAAATGGAGAAATGGGAATCAAGATTTTATATCCCTCCCTCAACCAGTCATTGGGTGCAATCTGCCTATGGAAAAAAGTCCCGACCATGGTTCTCTACTCTTCAATCAAGGGCAATTCTCCCAAAGGGCTGTCATCTGTGAGCTCTCAACAGGCAGTACTTCCACTAGCTGGGCTTCAGTTTTGAAGGGTTTTCTGAGTGGGACATAATAGCCTCCACTAAAACTTCAGAAAATATAGGAATCATACTTTGGGAAGCATTGGCCTAAGCCGTGATCTACTAGAGCACTTTACATCACAACAGTTCAAGGGCAATTCATATTTTGTAACAACCCTTTTTTCCACCTTGTAGTGATTTATTTGGGCAGCAATTTGATAGATTGCATTTAAGGAGAAGTAACTCACCACATGAGACCTTCCAGGGGCAAGGGCAGGGCTACCCCCCCCCCCCGAAGGGCAAAGGGCAAGGCAACTTCTAGGGGAGAGAGAGTGCGGGGGACCAGCCTCCACAGACCAGGGTTTCCCTCAGGTGGAGACAGCGTCGGCGAGGGAGGAAAATAAGGGAGACAGTGGAGACACCAGGGGAGTTAAAGAGAAAAGGAAAAAAGTGTCACACTTTATTGCCAGAGTGTGTTCATTTTATAGGGATACTTGACCATTGCCTCAATCACAGGAGTTTGGTGGTTTCTAGTTCCCAGGATTTACTCAGTCTTTACTTATGTCTACATATCGCCTAAAGAGTGGTTACCATGACTACCTAGCCATTATCCCAAATTCCAGCAGCTAGACTCACAGGGCTATACTAAAAGGACTAGGAGTGGCTGTGCTTAGGGTAAAACCATCTAAAATCTATTCCTATGTAAATACAATACTTAACATCTTTTGTCCTAGGGGGGCTACATCTGTTGCTCAGTCAAAGCTTCAGTATCTGTTAAAGAATTTAAACAAAGTTATTAATTAACATACCCTATGGTCAGGGAGGAGCTACCTCTTACTGGAACTCTCAGGGCCTGAAGACCTTTAATCTTCAAGGAGACCATTCACAGCAGGGCCCTTAGGCCACAGGCAGGCTTCTTGGCCTATGTTGTCAGAGGTCTGTGCCTCAGTTTCTAAGGGGTTTGAGTCCCCAATATCTCAGTTCAGGGGTCCCCTCGGGTTGTAGCCTGTTTTAGGGAGTTTCCTTCTCTTTCGGAAATCTTGCCCCGTCTCTGGCTTACACAACCAGCTATCATCAGGGTACCACAAGAACTTGTCACAAATGCAGTGAATATATTGTCTCCTATAGGAAAGGCACATGGGTTCATAGAGGCAGGAGACATCACATGACCAACCCTAAGGCAGCACTCCTAATATCCAGTGCTGAGCAGGGCAATGTAATGTATCACATGACCAACCCTAAGGCAGCACTCCTAATATCCAGTGCTGAGCAGGGCAATGTGACCTTGTCAGATGTCGGCTCCCGGCAAAAATCTATTGAGTTTTCTTTTCTTTTTTTTTTAACTGAGCCATCCTACCACCTGTTGGCAGCTCAACAGCAACTCAGCTCGGGCTGGCCTCGAACAGCTGTTGCTCAGAGCTCAACTCGCACTCTTGAGCGAGCTCTTAACCAACTGAGCCACTCGGCCGGCCCGAGTTTTCTTTTCTTAATGGTTAAGTTATTTCAAACTCAGACCTAGAAAAATAAACTCTGAAGTTTTACTTTTAAAAACTCCCTTAGATGTCTGCATTTACCTGACACATCATGTATTTTCAAAACTTCCTTCAATTAACACTTCGCAATGAACTATTTTTTTGTTTGAAAAGGATGCCAACTAGATGCATTAAATAAGAAGAAGACCAGAATGACTGAAGGATGAAAAGGGCAGGAAAAATCACAAAGGTTAGAGCAATATATTGAAAAGGTTGAAGGAGTCTGGAACCCACAGCTGAAAGGATTAATTAGTTATTGACTCAAGTCCAGCTTCAGCTAAATCCTCGGAGATGTGTTACAACCTAGAAGAAGATACGCAGAATGAAATCAAGCCCCAGTACTCAACAGGTCCACAAAAAATTTGAGTCGATTATTTACTTGTTTGATTTCTTTTGTGTTTGGTAAAGAATTTTATTTGCAACTTCTGTACTAGGATTTTCTAAAGCTATGAAGATTCACCTTGCTGATCTAGCTCTTTGTGTAAAGAAACTAATCTCTTCTGTATTTTTCCTTCTATATGAGGATTACTGTTTATTTAATTTATTTTTTACTTTTTGGACAATCAAGAATATTTCCCAAATTTTTGGTTGAGGTCATGCATAAGTCAGATATCTATTAGTCTCGAAACTATTCTCCTAAGGTAAATTATACATTTTTGGAAAAGACAACACATCATTCATCCGATGGGTCCTGCATTGGTTTCAGAACTCCTGTATTATAATTGATTCCACTGCCTCTCAGATGGCAGAGTTGTCGGAGCTCTTCGGTGTTCTCCAAAATAGCAAGTGCATTCCTCCATTGACTTTCTTCCCCATTAAGACTTAAAGTAAAAAGTGCCGGCCGAGTGGCGCGGTGGTTAAGCGCTGGCTTTGGAAGCTAGCGGCCCCGGTTCGGGTCCCACATATGAGGGCCAGTTACACTGCCCTTAAAAAAAAACAAAAAAACTTAAAGTAAAAATGAGTAACAATAACATTAAAATGTTATCTAAAATTTTCACGGGCAGTAAGAGTTACAATCGCTTGGCAAACTACAGGTAGCTTCGAAGTAGTCGTGAAGACAATCTTTCAGCCAGATAGCCTGCGTTCAGGTCTCGACTCAACCTCTTACTATCCACCTGATCTTCATTTCTCTGTGTCTCAGTTTCATGATCCATAAAATGAAGTTGAAAACAATCCTTCCACTTTAGGATTGTAGTGAGAATACACTGAGAAAATTCTTAGACTGGTGTGTGCCACATTTAGAGATGTTCAAAAAATGATTAACCATTGTTGTCCTTTAAAATTATTATTCAGGCATACTGTACAGATGAAATGGAGTAAAATAATAACATTAGATGCAAAAATCACACCCTCTCCATTTTTATATTTATGTTCTGGAAAAGTGGAATAGTAAAACCCAGGCCAGGAAATGAACACAAATACCAGCAACTTGGCATTATACCTATCTTTTAAATCTGGGTAGATTCTGCTTAATTCAAGCAATCTAGTGATTCAAATGTTTACTGATTTTGAAATTTAATTAATTTGACTGGTCTAGGACTACATTATCATATCATAGCATAGTGGAAGTTGATTTAAGCTTGATTAACAACCTCTCTGAGTGCAGAAGGATGAAACTGAACAGATACCTCTGTGTAGAAGTGAAGAGGTATGATTAGCTGTGCAAACATGGAAAGAAGCAAAAGAGAAACAAAAATCAATATTTTTGTTTGATTCAGCATCTTTGTGTACTGGGTATAGGCAGGATTGATGTTCTTGTGATTAATGTCTTGCCTGGCACACATTCTTCATTCTCAGCCTGCCTGTTTGTTGACTATTGGTAAAGCAGCCTCTGGTAAATAGTGTTTGGTGGTACACACAGCACATTGATCACGTGGAATTGCCAGATGTGTAAAAGGAGGTCAGGATTAATTTTTAAAACTGATTTAGAACCCCCAACATTAGAAATATGCTTTCGTTTGAGGCCCATAGTATGCTGTCTATCCCATGGTAGTATTGAAGCACTGGGAAACTAAATTTTAGGCTTGATAATGTCAAAATAAATGAACTGATTCTAAGCATAGATGTAAGACACGCTTTATCACTGTGCAATGAAGTTTTCCTTATCCTCCTACTACATACACCTTCAGGGTGCGAATGTAATCAGCTGAAATAACTTGAGCCTGTGTGGTACTAAATTAAGTTATCGTTTCAGAAATTGTGAAAGAAGCCAGCAACTCTATCAGAACATAATGAGAGCTAGAGTATGTGCTATAATCAAAATGCTACATAATATAATATTTAATATCAACATTTACAAAATGAGTGATGCGTGTTTGAAGTTAGTCAATTATTTTTTACTAATGCATTTTTCCGGATTAACTTCCCCAAAAATAAAATTACAATTTAGCAGTGTAATACAATCTTTGTAAAATTGATACTCAATAAACTATGATAATTATCATGATTATCATGAAATACAAACTAAACTTTATGTCAGGGTTACCTCCATATACAGTAAGTCCCTGACTTATGAATGAGTTCCATTCTGGGAAAACGTTCGTCAGTTGGATTCATTCGTAAGTCCAACAAAGTGAGTCTTATACACCTCTGACATAAATACAGTATACAATGTAAAGCCAATGGTTGAATGATTCATCTTATAAGAATGAGCGACGTCTACCATCTTTTAGCCTCAGTCCAATCTCTCAATTATTTTCAGTTAGGTTTCCACGGTTATTGCTTTGTGCTTCCTAGCAGTGCCCTCCACATCACCACTGCTTTTCCTCTTGCTTCTGGACATCCTGGGCCCTGATTGAGCACTGCCCTGCTGTACACTATCACACTGTACAGTAAGCACACAGCAGCACAACTGTGACAATGTCCGGCAGACACGTGAGCTACTTCTGCGATTTGTTCTCATCTATGAATATTCATAACGTGAGGTCCATTCTTTTTTTTTTTTTTAAGATTTTATTGGGGAATTGGTGGAGGGGAACAGCGTTGGGGAATCGGGGAAGGGGAACAGACAAGTTGCCGTCTTCTTGTTCTTCAGTTTAGTTGCGGAGGATGTTGCTTCACTGTTGGTATCGTCATTGCGCTCTTCCCGGATGAGGCAGATCGGTCGCTGGCCTCTGGATGTCGCTCACCGCGGCTATTGGCAGCTCACGCTTGGCTGCCAGCCGCTCACGCTGGCTGCGGGCCACTCACTGTAGCCTATGGCAGCCCACTGCAGCAGGGGCTGCAGCCCACACCATCACTGGGACTCGCACAGCCCAGCTCCAGGTGGAGCTGTTGTTAGCTGTAGAGGGCAGTGTCACTGGCCCTCATGTGGGATCCGAACCGGGGCTGCTGGCATCCCAAAACCAGCGCTTAACCAATGCGCCACTCGGCCGGCCCAAAATTGAAACAATTTTTTTTTTCTAGCTGAGCCATCCTGCCACCTGTTGGCAGCTCAAGGGCATCTCAGCTCGGGCTGGCCTCGAACAGCTGTTGCTCAGAGCTCAGCTCGCACTCTTGAGTGAGCTCTTAACCAACTGAGCCACTTGGCCGCATTAATTCTTATTTAAGGAAATTTAGTGAACTTATTAGCATTAACACTTGTTAAACTTAAGGAATATAAATGCATTGTCTGAACTGACACAGGAAATGTAATTAAATCAAATTTGGTTTATTGAATTGAATGCATATATATTTTCATGTGAATGTTATCAAGTGACATGCATGTCTAGAGGGCTCCATTTATAATCAACATGTGATCAGCTCCAGGGCAAAGCTTGTAGCATTCCAAAAGCAGAACTGTGCTGGTATCCCAGCTCTGTCACCATTTATTTGTGTAAATTTGGACAAGCAAATTAAGATCTACAAGCCTCAGCTCCATCATCTACAAAATGGGAAAATGCATTCCTACCTTTCATGGGTGTTGTCGGAATTTTATGTGTGCATAGATGTAAAATACCTGCCACAATAAAGATAACAAAGTATACACTCAGTAAGTAGTATATTAGTGAAGATAATGCATTTTAATGTATGCTGATGCAAAACATATAAGATTTGATCTCTGCTTACAAAGTTCACACAATCACACTGAGGAGATGCAGCAGTTTGAAAGGTAGCATCCCCACATTATATGTCCATGTCAAATTCCTGAGCCTGTGAAGTTTACCATTTTTGGAAAAAGGGAATTTGCAGATGTAATTAATTTAAGATCCTGAGATTAGGAGATCATCCTGAATTATCCCTGTGGGCCTTGAAAAAAGACTGAAGAAATAAAATGGAGTCACTATAGTCAAGGTGTTAAATAACTAAAATCAAGTATGCTGAGGAATGAGGAAACAATTCTATTCTTGCTTTAACAAACATAGGAAGTTAAAACTTTTGAAATTTCTAGTTATGCCTTGAGATTTTACACACACACACACACACACACACACACACACACACACACACAAAGGTTTGACAATTAAGTTCCTGAACTCATCTTAGAAAACGTGCTACATACCTCATTGCTCAATCAATATCACTAAAGTCACCTTCGAAATACTCCCCTTGGGAAGATATGCACCTACACCAGTGCCTAGTCCACCCTTCAAAGCAATTTTGGAACTTTTTTCTGGAATGGCCATCAGAGCTGTCATCATTATTAACCACGATGTCCTGAATGGCATCAAAATGTCTTCCTTTCAATAATTCCTTTATCTTCGGATAAAGAGACAAGTCATTGGGGGCAGATCAGGTGAGTAGGGAGGGTGTTCCAATACAGTTATTTGTTTACTGGCTAAAAACTCCCTCCCAGACAGTGCCATGTGGGCTGGTGTGTTGTTGTGATGCAAGAGTCATGAATTGTTGGTGAAAAGTTCAGGTTGCCTAACTTTTTCACGTGGCCTTTTCAGCACTTCCAAATAGTAAATTTGGTTAACTATTTGTCCAATTGGTTCAAATTCATAATGAAAAATCCCTTGGATATCAAAAATGGTTAGCAACACTGTTGCAACAAGTTCGTGAACTTAATGATCAGAACACACGCATTCGTGTGTGTGTGTGTGTGTGTGTGTGTGTGTGTTGGGGGTGCCAAAAAATGTATACAAGTAGACACTTTGGTCAGTGTTGCTCAAGCAGTAGTTCACCATAATTAGAAGTGTCTGGACGCTGATGGTAATCACTTTGAGCGCCTCTTGTAATTGCAAAAGTCAAACGGGACTTGTCTTCATCTTTTGCTATCAGTATATATTATTACAATTTTAACAGTTTTTTCCTGTCTTAAAATGTGTATACATCTTTTTTGGCACCCTCTGTGTGTACATACACACACACACACACATACACACACACACACACACACACACACACACCCTACAGATAACTCTTTGAAGGACTTAGAATGTTCTCATATTCAGACCACCTGGCTATATGGAAGATTATCATCTCACACCAATCCAGAAACTAAGAATGCAGGAGGGATTCTTCTCAAGAATATAGCTTTAAACTCATAAGAACTCAGCTTTTCTTTCTTTTTCAGAACACTCTGAGTATTACCTAGTTGTGTTTATGGTTTGGAAACCCTAAGGCACTTGAATCAATTTTTATCATTTATTTCTAGCCAAAGTCTCCGGATTCATTTAGTCAACAGCCTTTACTACTACAACAAGAGTTCTTATAAGAGAAAAGCAAAGGGATTTTTGAGATAGAAGGGAAAATAGAGAGAGAAGATGCAGAGGCAATGTGACCATGAGACAGAGATTGCAATAATGGAGATGCAAGCCAAGAAATGCCTGCAGCCAACAGAAGATGGAAATGGCAAGGAACAAATTCTCCCATAAGGCCTTTGGAGGGAGTATGACCCTGCTGACACCTTGATTTCAGGCCGCTAGCCTTCAGAATTATGAGACAATAAATTGCAGTTTTTTGAGCCACCGACTTTGTGGCAATTTATTATGGCAGCTCTAGGAAACTAATACAGGAGATGAGACAAGGCTACATTTCTAGTGGCAATTTATCAAACAGTGCCTATTATAATAAGTTATATCCTTATTTTCCTGCTTCAAATTGCAAAATAGTTTTACCCTTTAAAATTGAACAAATTAAGTTACTTATTCATGCATTTAGATGGTAATTACTTGGTTCTGATTATATGACAAATCAGCGGTAGGGGAACAGATATGAATTATTATTACCCTGAAAGAGTTTATAAACCAGCAAAGGGTATTTTCACGGAATAAAATTAAATGTAATGTACAAATCATACCTAAGCCACTTGTGGACTTTGAAATAACAATAAATCATTTGGAAATTAATTTTGAAACACATAAAGTTGATTATTTTACTAAAGTGATTGAATTACCCATGTGCATACATGCACATACAGATACATATATGTGTGTATTTTCACAAATAAATTAAATGCTAAATGAACACCTGTCAGCATTTTTAATTTAAATTATTATTCTCCAAATGAGTGCTATGTGATTGCTGAAGAATTTACGTGAAAACAGTTTCATTTAAGCTATGGAAATGTTCAATCCTCCTGATATAATTTGGTTCTACTTTTTGTTCTCAGAAAGTGAAATGGAAAAATGGGGAGGAGGTGGCCAAAAAAAGAAACTTAGAAATTATTTAATTCAATATTCCATGAGGCTATTATTGGCCTGGAATCATTGTAATTTTATCAAGGGCCTGCATAACATCTTAACCTAAGAAATGAAGAAGAGTGGCCATTTGGGATATAAATCAGAAGTGGTAATGGAATGCAATTTAGAACAAGGAGATATTCTGACACTCATCAAATCTCATTGCAGAGGTGACAAAACAACTTTGATAATAAGGTGGTAAAAGGAGAGGTATTCACAAAACATATCTTCAAAGTGGCCATTACAGCTTGGTCTGTGGCTATTTCAGAGAGCTCAGCCATCAAAAAATGTACTTCATTACACCTGCACATAAGTAAGTGAGCAAGTGGTATATTTTAGAATAGGGACAACACTTAAGGGAATGAATAACATCTGGTGATGAAAGATGAAAATCAAAGAAATATACAAGTTTACAATTCAACTTGAGCAGATATATTACAAATAAGTGTAATTGCAAAAACAATGGGAAAATGCCTATCTACAATAGTTACAGGAGATGTAAGAAGCATAGATCCATAAAATAAATGGACATTTAAAGGATCATAGTAAAATATTCAATGCTTATAATTATAAAGAAGGAAGCATAAAAATGTAAAATGTAAAACGCTAGGACTTACTTCCTAGCCAAGCTGACATACTTCACAAAACTGGTGTAGGACTCAGCCTCCAAGGAAGTTTGTAATAGTCAAAGAAATCAATAATTAAAGCAAGGAAATATACCATAATAACAGACATCATCAACCATATATTGCCCTAGAAACTCAGCCTAGTGTTTAAGACAGAAGAGTAAAATGATATACTTGGGCCTAGAAATTTGTTCTGGTTCAGTACTCATATATTCATTATCAGTTCAAAACAATGGTACAGGTTTTTCACAAAAGTAAAAATAACAGTGATTTACAAAATGCTTTCACCACAATCAGAGTAATTTATTTTACATCCTGATACAGTCCATATATACATGCCACTGAAAAAGGTATCACAAAACAATTCCTACCCTTACCACATGTGATTGAAAGGATTCAGAACAGGCCTCCCCAAGATGTGCCACTTCAGCATGTGAATTATTTTGAGCTGAAGGCAACTGAGACCGTACAGGCTCATGAGAATCTTTTACCTTTTCCTTAAAGAATTAAATTAGGGGCACTACCCATAATGGGCTATCGCCAGAAATAACTTTTGATAACCTATCTACAGGGCAGTGCAAGCATTTAATTATGAAACATCTGCTCTTCTTATAGTCTGAAAATGACCTCCCTCCCCTCTGAAACTCCAAGGTAATTTACCTCATCCTTAGCTCAGGATGTCATATATACCCCATTTTACATGTCTATCTCTGAACTTGTCCTGACTCTCGCATGTATGTGGGGTTCCCATATGTACATCTGTAATTTAATTTGGTTATTTTTCCCTGTTAATCTGTCTCATGTAGATTTAATTATCAGACCAGCTGAAAGAACCTTGAGGGTAGAGGAAAACTTCTTCTTACCACTACGATGTTCTCTAATTTTTTTTAAAGATTTCATTGGGGAATTCGGAGAGGGGAACAGCTTTGGGGAACTGGGGAAGGGGAACAGACAAGTTGCTGCCCTTTTGTTCTTCAGTGTAGTTGTGGAGGAAGTCGCTTCACTTGCCCATGTTGGTATCATCATTGCACATTTCTCGGATGAGGCAGATCAGTCACTTGCCTCTGGACTGCCACTCACAGCGGCTCTTGGCAGCTCACGCTGGCTGCCAACCGCTCACTGTAGCCTATGGCAGCCCAATGCAGCAGGAGCGGCAGCTATGTCATCCCGGGGACTCACAGCAGCCCAGCTCCTGATGGAGCTGTTGTTCACCATCTTAGCTGTAGAGGGCAGTGTCACTGGCCCTCATATGTGGGATCCGAACCTGGGCCGCTGGCATCCCAAGCCAGCTCTTAACCAATGCGCCACTCGGCCGGCCCTCTAATATTTTTTTTATTCTCTTTTGTTCTAGTCTGGTTTTTTTAAATAATGCTAGTTTGATACAGTCATAGATTGACACCTGTGTATTTAGAAATCCCTGTCTAAAAAGGAACAAAATACTAGAATATAGAATTAATTTAGGTATTATCATAATTTGTAATCCTTGAACACAAATAATACAAAACCACTTTAAGCCTACTATTTTTTTTCTGTGAACTATACCCTATTTAATAGAAGCATGCCCTCGTGTTATAAAGGTATTATAACATTCCATGGTTGGCCAAACCTTAAGAGTAGGAAATGAGGATAGCAGCGATGGGGCACTTATGAAACAGCTTTTTCTTAGACTCTTGTCACACCTATGGCAATTATCACTAACTGATCACTTCACTCTTATCAGGAGGTCTGGACATCCCTTCAAACTCCTTCATTAAGGAGATCTTCACACAGCCAATGTTGATTGATTAGAGCTGCCAGTATTGCAATCTCCTGGAAATCCCTGAAATACAATTTTGTGGTATCTTTATATGAGCCAGAGGCTTATTAGAAAGGAGGTTTTCATGATACTTAGAAGTATGAGCTTCTTATCAGAGTGATGTCAGCAGGAAGGTGGAACAGGAAGCCCCAGACTCTCCTTTCCCCACAAAACAACCTAACAACAATACTAATTGCTTTTATGAGAAGTCCAGTAACCAGTTGAATTCCTGCACCTCAGGTGAGATACAGACAAGAAGAACCATATTGAGTCCAGTAGGAAAATTTGTGGCATTTACTCTCCATAGTCACTCTCCACAGAACAGCACTGCATGATTAGGAAAAAATTCCCAATCCACACCTTCTCACTGAGAAGGGAAAGAACAGTGAGACATATATCCAACATTCAAAATTTTGACTTTTCAGGGGACTGCCTAAGAGACTAGTTTCAATCTTCCCTGAATCTAAATGCTGACAGGAACATGAAACAGGTTGGGGACCTCTGATACAGATCATCATTGTGTAGACTAGCACCAGAGAGTCTGCAATACCACAGACAGACAGTAGCGAAAACAGTCTTGATAAAGAAGATAGCTGGAGGCCTCACACTTCCTATTTTCAAAACATACTACAAAATAACAACAATCAAGATGGTGTGCTTGTGGCATAAAAACAGGCATGTACAATAGATCAATGGAACAGAATAGAAAGATCAGAAATAAACCCTTGTTTATATTGTTGCATATTCTTCAACAAGGGTGCCAAGACCGCACAACGGGGAAGGGCAAATGGTGCTGGGACAACTGGGTATCCACATGTAAAATAATGAAGACAGACCCTTATCTTATACCATATACAAAAATTAACTCAAAGTAAATGAAAGACCTAAACATAAGATGCAAAACTGTTAAAGTTGTAGAAAAAAACATAGGATAAAATTTAGTACATATATATGTATGGGAACGCCACATTTAAGGTCTGACAATTAAGTTCGTGAACTCTTCCCAGAAAAAGTGCTACATACCTAATTGCTCAATATCACTATGGTCACCTTCAAAGTACTCCCCTTGGGAAGCTATGCACCCATGCCAGCACCTGCTCTACTCTTCAAAGCAATTTTGGAACTCTTTTTCTGAAATGGCCATCAGAGCTGTCGTCATATTACCCTTGATGTCTGAATGTCATCAAAATGTCTTCCTTTCAATATTTCCTTTATCTTTGGGTAAAGAAAGAAGTCATTGGGGGCCAGATCAGGTGAGTAGAGAGGGTGTTCCAATACAGTTATTTGTTTGCTGGCTAAAAACTCCTTCACAGACAGTGCCCTGTGAGCTGTTCCATTGTCGTGATGCAAGAGCCATGAATTGTTGGCAAGAAGTTCAGGTCATCTAACTTTTACACGCAGCCTTTTCAGCACTTCCAAATAGTAAACTTGGTTAACTGTCCAGTTGGTACAAATTCATAATGAATAATCCCTCTGATATCAAAAAAAAGTTAGCAAGATCATTGCAACAAGTTTGTGAAATTGTCATACCTTGTATCTGATAAGGGGTTAATAACCAGAGTATAAAAGTAATTCCTAAAACTCAACAACAAAAATTAAATAACCCAAGTAAAAAAATAAACAAATGAGGGGTGGCTGAGTGGCGCGGTGGTTAAGCGCTGGCTTGGGAAGCCAGCGGCCCCGGTTCGGTCCCACATAAGAGGGCCAGTAACACTGCCCTCAAAAAAAAAAAAAAAGGGCCGGCCGAGTGGCGCATTGGTTAAGCGCTGGTTTTGGGATGCCAGCGGCCCCGGTTCGGATCCCACATGAGGGGCAGTGACACTGCCCTCTACAGCTAACAACAGCTCCACCTGGAGCTGGGCTGTGCGAGCCTCGGTGATGGTGTGGGCTGCAGCCCCTGCTGCAGTGGGCTGCCATAGTCTACAGTGAGTGGCCCGCAGCCAGCGTGAGCGGCTGGCAGCCAGCGTGAGCTGCCAATAGCCGCGGTGAGCGACCATCCAGAGGCCAGCGACCGATCTGCCTCATCCGGGAAGAGCGCAATGACGATACCAACAGTGAAGCAACATCCTCCGCAACTAAACTGAAGAACGAAAAGACAGCAACTTGTCTGTTCCCCTTCCCCGATTCCCCAACTCTGTTCCCCTCCGCCAATTCCCCAATAAAATCTTTAAAAAAAAAAAAAAAAAAAAAAAAAGTAGAATTACCATATGAATCAGCAATCCACTTCTAGGTATATATCCAAATGAATTTGAAGCTGGATATCAAAGAGGTATTTGCACACCCCTGTTCACTGCAGCATTATTCACAATGGCCAAGAGGTAGAAGCAACCCAAATGCGAATCAAAAGATGAATATAGGGCCGGCCGAGTGGCGCAGCGATTAAGCGCTGGCTTGGGAAGCCAGCAGTCTCGGTTCGGGTCCCACATATGAGGGCCAGTGACACTGCCCTCAAAAACAAAACAAAAACAAAAACAAAAGATGAATATAGAAAATGTGGCATGTACATAGAATGGAATATTATTCAGCTTTTAATAAAGATAAATATTCTGTCATGTGATACAAAATGAGTGAACCTTGAGGACATTGTGCTAAGTGAAATAAGCCAGTCACAAAAGGACGTATACTCATATGAAGTATCTAATGTAGTCATAAGCATAGAAGCAGAAAATGGAGTGGTGGTTGCCAAGGGCTGGGTGAAAAGAAGGAGAATTAGTGTTTAATGGGGATAGAGTTTCAGTTTTATACGATGAAAAATTCTAGACATCTGTTGCACAACAACATGAATAATACTTAACACTACTGAACTGTACACTTGAAAATGGTGAAGATGCTTGTCTATGAATTTGTCAAATTAACACTTATGACGTGGAGCACAGGGTGCCAGATGGTGAGCCATGATTCAACAACACATCACAAGAGGAAATGAACAAGAGAAGTTTATTACTCACAGGTCTTGGAGGAAGTACTAGGCCTGCCTTGAGAGGACACATGAGGAGATCAAGGCAGAACACAGACAGAGAAAGAGAGACAGGAGCTGGAGCACACTCCTTCAACAGAGTTCACTGGTGGAGAGCTTTGAGGTTTCTAGGTTAAGGCTGAATTGGTCAATTCAAACCAAAAGAGTGGGTTTAGGTAAGCTCCACTGGGGTCTTATCCAAGGGGCGCATAAGAAGAAGGCATTGGGAGGCAAGACAAACTGTTGATCACAAGGGCTTTGGTGGAAGTCATATCAGAAATTTACATTTACTTGTGACTGCTGCTCCTCACTAGGGCATGCTCTTGCATGAGGGGCTAGTGTCAGTTTAAGTCCTTGCAGGCTGCCTGGCCAAAATGGATGCTAAATCAGCAATAACATGGAGTAGGTTAGCTAAACTCTCAACAGTGGTAAATACAATGTTATGTGTTTTTTAACCACAATAAAAATAAAGCTTTTAACTTCTAATTAACCATAATGAATCCCTATAAGCTTAAAAAATGTCAAACTTAACTATATTATTATAAAAATAATTTCTAAATTTAGTAATGGTTTGAATACTATTTTCTTCCAACTGTAAATAGATGAAAGTATCTAAATTACACCTTTAAACTATGTTGTTACATAATTGACCTTTATAATAAGTATCCACCTGCCAAAATACTGTTACTTCTGAATTAATTTAGGAAATATTAGTTTTCTAACAAAAATGTTAAGGCTAAAAAAAGTAGATCCTTTTAAAAATATTTATTATATTCAGTAAGTAAATGAGAACAACATTTTATTATTCATCATTTTATGAGATAGCCAAAAATATGTAAGTTCATTTTTGGAATATCTCCCTTATGTTAACTGTGTAATTCCAGAAATGCATAAGTGTCTTGAGCAAACAACATGCAAAATAAAATTTACAAAGTAAATTCCATATGCAAAAACAGTTTATCTTCTTGTGTAAGGTATCCTGCCCCCATTCCATTTTATGAAAAAATGAGTCTTACATAGGAAGTACAGCAAGTACAAAGAATTTTGAATTTCTATGAATACTTTATATTTAACATGTTTAAGTATTTGACTAGTATTTTGTTCACCAATGGCACATTCCTCCACTTTGATGGGTGAGTTTTTACTGTTAATTTATGTTCATAAATGTTTGACCAATTTTTTTTTTTAAAGATTTTATTGGGGAATTGGCGGAGGGGAACAGCGTTGGGGAATCGGGGAAGGGGAACAGACAAGTTGCTGTCCTTTTGTTCTTCAGTCTAGTTGCGGAGGATGTTGCTTCACTGTTGGTATCGTCATTGCGCTCTTCCCGGATGAGGCAGATCGGTCGCTGGCCTCTGGATGTCGCTCACCGCGGCTATTGGCAGCTCATGCTGGCTGCCAGCCGCTCACGCTGGCTGCTGGTCACTCACTGTAGCCTATGGCAGCCCACTGCAGCAGGGGCTGCAGCCTACACCATCACCAGGGCTCGCACAGCCCAGCTCCAGGTGGAGCTGTTGTTAGCTGTAGAGGGCAGTGTCACTGGCCCTCATGTGGGATCCGAACCGGGGCCGCTGGCTTCCCAGGCCAGCGCTTAACCACCGCGCCACTCGGCCGGCCCTCATTTTTTTTTTAAACACAAGTAAAATAATGATTGTACATGGTGGCTACAGAAAGTGTCTCTCATCTTCACATGGAGTCTTTTAGGTTCAATGATAGAGAACATTCCCATGTCCGACATTTTTCTCTTGCTGATACTTAAAGAATAGCTTAACCAACATACTATCTTAACATTCTATGTAAAAGAATTTCTGCCTGTTGAAAATAAATGCTTCCATTTCTCATAATCTTTTGTAAAATGACTATTCCATGTATATTTAATCTTGTGGAATGTAAGTACAGATTTTAAAATAAGAAGTACATTCAAAAGATGCTTAAAGTTAGAAAATCAAAAAATTCAAGTAATCAGAAAAGATTAGGATACTATTTTAAAATATGAACAAATATATATTGAATTTTGCAAGTTTTAGAACTTTTCAGAAGAAATTTGTGGGCCACCTGAATATGAGACTTGGCTGGTGAACTTCAGAGGATAGGGGGTAGTGGAGAAAAATTGGGCAAAACAGGTAAAGGCTTATAGAATAATGACTATTTTAAAAGCAAGTTAAAGAGACAAATTAAAGATATAACTGATTTACCTTTATTCATTCTGCTATGAGAATTCCAATCAAGGAGTAGATTGTAAAGCTGAATAAACTATATTTTATAATAGTCTTGTTTTTAAAAGGAGAGTCTCCTTTTAAAAATGTCTGCTTGGGGGCCGGCCGAGTGGCGCGGTGGTTAAGCGCTGGCCTGGGAAGCCAGCGGCCCGGGTTTGGTCCCACATATGAGGGCCAGTGACACTGCCCTCAAAAAAAAAAAATACAGTAAAAATGTCTGCTTGCTTAATAATCACTTCAACTAATTAAACTGAGAAAAGGGATTTTTTCCCCCTAAAAAAGAACCTAATCATTTTTGCACTAAAAATATTATCTCTATTACAGTTATGAAATTAAACAAAGTTATATGAAACCCCTTTAATCACTGATAATTTAACAGTGACTTTAGAGGTCACTAGAAAAGCCATTTCTAATTTAAAATTACAGGTTAAAAAAAATGTAGCATAGGACCCAAATAAAACTTAAAGCAACTTTTCAAAATACTTTTATTTAAAAAATGAATGTCCCATTATTTGAAGATTGAAGATATTTTCTTTGCATTTTTAAACATTTTTTTCCTTAAAAATTCTAGTATATATTAAAATAAATTTGTTATCCCTAAAATAGCCTATAAATATTTGATAAACAAATAAATGAATCAAATGTGGTTTTATACTATTTTTTCTCCTTCTAATAAAACAAACAAACAAAAAAAACATAGAACTCATAGTCAGAAAGCCTGAATAACAGTAGTTGTACAGTCTGTGTGAACTATTTTCCTGATTTGGACACAATACCTAACTTTCAGAGATATTAGACTGTACAGCTATTTATAAAATACTAAATTGTATTATTCTCCCTCCAGATGATTGATAGGAATTGTACTCACTTTTACTGGAATTAGAACTAATCTCTTAAAGAATTACTATTCCCACTCCAAATTATTATCCAGCAACTTTTCAAGCCCTCAAGAAAAGTAGTTATAGGTTAAAGTTGGGGCAACAGGAGGAAAGATACTTTGACTTTTTCATGTGGGCATTAGAGAAAATAGAAGTAATAAGTTGCAACTCCTTAAAATAAACAGAGACACACATTCAGGAGTTTTTTTTAATTGCCGATAGATAGAGATCATCAAGACTAAGGATGTGCTCCTAATACTATAGTTCTGTGTTCTGTTAAAATATGACAACAGGGCCGGCCGAGTGGTGCGTGTTGGTTAAGAATTGGCTTGGGATGCCAGCTCTGAGCAGCAGGGCCCCGGTTCAGATCACTCATGCGGGCCAGTGACGCTGCTCCCTCTACAGCTAAGATGCTGAACAACAGCTCAACCTGGAGCTGGGCTGCCATGAGTCGCCAGCAACGGGGTAGGCTGCAGCGGGGCTGCAGTAGGCTGCCGTAAGCTACCATGAGTGGTCGGCAGCCACAGTGAGCAGCCATGAGTGGCCGTCCAATGGCCAGCGAGCGACTGCCTCACCCAGGAAGAACACAATGATGATACCAACATGGGCCAGTGAAACAACGTCCTCCACTAGACTGAAGAACAAAAGGACAGCAACTTGTCTGTTTCCCTTCCCCAATTCCCCAATGCTGTTCCTCTCCTCCAATTCCCCAATAAAATCTTAAAAAAACAAACAAACAAACAAAAAGCACAAGACAACAGGCCGCAAATGGAGTCCCTCATGTTAAGCCCCACATCACCAAACTGAGACTTAATTAGTTTTGGTTCTCCTAGAAGTGGAATCTTACACCAGTCAATAAGGAATCACCTGATCAGCACTAGCTAAGTAATCTGCATGATGGACCCCTGCCATCCCTTAAAAGAAAGAAAGTAATCTTCCAATAACCAACCTGGTTTTTGCCTAGTATAATTTCCTTGGTCCCACTCCCTTCTCCAAGTAAAGTATTTCACTTTGTACAGCTCCTCAGAGCTCCTATGTGCTAGATTGGATGTGCCAGATTCAAATTGATTTTTTGTCAAGTAAACTTAAAATTTTCAGTATGCCCCAGTTTATCTTGCATCAGTACTTAGCACCTGAAATATGACCAGTCTAAATTGAGATGTGCTATAAACCCAAATACACACTGAATTTCAAAGACAATATGAAATAGAAATGTAAAGCATCTCATGAATAATTTTAAGAATGGATTACACAGTGGAATTATAATGTTTTGCTTATATTGGGTTATTTTCTTGACATTCATTTTGCTTGTTAATTTTTTCACTTTTTAAATTCAGCTACTAGAAAATTTAAAAGTACAGATGTGGCTGTTTTATTTTTATTGGATAATATTCTTCTAGAGGGCCCAAAGAAAAAACATGAGAACCATATTTTTCTTCAAGCTGTGTTTTATACAGCATTATGACCAACTGAATGTTTGCATTAATACTCTTAGAGATCACATTCATATATAAAGAATAATAAATGTATGTACATGAATTATGTTAATACCTAAAGCTAGTTTTCAAGAAAATGGCCTCTTCATATTTATATATAGATTTCAGTTCTGATAATAATAATCCCAAGAGTTCACCATTTTATGTTTAACTATCTCCTTGATTGGAGGTGGGAAGAAATGTTAAGCCTTCTTTCTAATTACATGTCAAAGAAAGTTTTACTTATTAACAATTCAAGGTAACGATAAAAAAAGGGCAAAAAAAGAATTTTAGAAAATGAAAAACAGGAGAAAATGCATATTGTAGTTAATAAATTGTTTGCACACATATCCTAATTAGGAGCCTTTGTCGCTGCTTTTCCAATGCTGAGGACTTCATGTACTTTTAATTGATGGTTGGGTAAATACTTTGACAAACAATGTGATAGTAGAAACTTGTATGAAATCTTATTTGTATTTCTTTTATGGTAGGAATTAGTATTTAAAAAATGATAAAGATCCATATTGGTTTTGTTAACTAGAATATCCTTAGGGATCAGCACAGTGTTTATTGACTACTTACGTGTATGAGGTCGGACAATTAAGTTTGTGAACTCATCCTAGAAAACGTGCTACATTGCTGCATATCATTAATGTCACCTTTGAAGTACTCCCCTTGGAAAGCTGTGCACCGATGCAAGCACTTAGTCCACCCTTCGAAGCAATTTTGGAACTCTTTTTCTGGAATGGGCATCAGAGCTGTCATCGTATTACCCTTGATTTCCTGAATACCTCCCTTTCAATCTTTCCTTTATCTTTGGGTAAAGAGAAGAGTCATTGGGGGCCAGATAAGGTGAGTAGGGAGGGTGTTCCAATACAGTTATTTGTTTACCAGATAAAAACTCCCTCACAGACAGTAGTGCTGTGTGAACTGGTGCACTGTCGTGATGCAAGAGCCATGAATTGTTGGCAAAAAGTTCGGGTCATCTAACTTTTTCATGCAGCCTTTTCAGCACTTCAAAATAGTAAACTTGGTTAATTGCCTGTCCAGTTGGTACAAATTCATACTGAATAATCCCTCTGATATCAAAAAAAGTTAGCAACATTGGTGCAACAAGTTTGTGAACTTAATTGTCAGACCTCCTGTTTTTCTCCTACCAAGCTGTTGTCCAGAGTGGTGTGTTACTGGAGGATATTAAGGAGGGGTAGATTCCTCTCACCTGCATTTCCTCCATAAAATCATTGCTCCTCCAATTTCCCAAGACTTAATAAATGCCTCTCAGCAGAGTCACTTTTGATAATTTTATCCATTTAGATCTCAAGATGGTCCTCTTCTCTCCATTGTCACCCTAAAACTCCAGTCTAAACCACTATCAACTCTCATCCTGATGGCTGTAAAAGTGTCTAACAGGTCTCCATTTTCTTTTGTTTCTTTTTTTCTTGAGGGGAGTGTCACTGGCCCTCATATGTGGGACCCGAACCGGGGCCACTGGCTTCCCAAGCCAGCGCTTAACCACCGCACCACTCGGCCGGCCAGGTCTCCATTTTCTCCTTCATGCACCCTACAATTTATTCTTCACACAACAGCTAGTAGCATGTTATAAAAACATAACTTATATCCAATTATTCCCCCCCCCTTAAGCCCTCTACTAGCTCCTAATTACACATGGACTGAAAATCTGATTTTGCCCTCAAGGTCCTATCGAATGTGGCACTGCTAACAACTCTGATTGCAAATCACACCTCTACCTTTCTGTCCCAACTCCAGGCTCACAAGCCTCTGTTTTGTTCCTGAAATACCTAAGCTCCTTCCTGGTAGGTTGTTTCCCATCAAGCCCTTTTTTTTTAAGTTTTTATTGGGAAATTAGGAAAGGGTACAGCATTGGGGAATCAGGGAAGGGAAACAGACAAGTTGCTGTCCTTTGGTTCTTCAGTCTAGTTGTGGAGGACGTCGCTTCACTGACCCATGTTGGTGTTGTGATCATTGCTCTCTTCCTGGCTGAGGCAGTCGGTCACCGGCCATTGGACGGCCGCTCACTGGGGCTCTTGGCAGCTCATGCTAGCTGCCAGCCACTCACAGTAGCTCATGGCAGCCTATGCCTTCTCTGGTGACTCATGGCAGCCCAGCTCCATGTTGAGCTGCTGTTCAGCATCTTAGCTGTAGAGAGTGCAGCATCACTGCTCCATGTGGGATCCAAACCGATGACCTTGCTGCTTAGAGCTCGCACTCCCAGGGCAACTCTTAACCAAAGAGCCACTCGGCTGGCCCCCACCAAGCTCTCTTTGTCCCGAAGGCTTGTACATTTGTTAGTTGCTCTACCTGGAAACACTGCTTTAGTTTTCATACCACTCTCAATGAAACCATGGATAATTTCATTGGTACCACTATCACTGAATTTATCTCGGTTATTTATTGTCATGGTAACAGGTAAACTAGGTGGACTAAATATGGTGGAGTGCAATCTGAAAACAGTTTCTCTCTCCCACTACTGCTGTTTAGACCCAGCAGGATGTCCCTTTCTCCAACCCCTTTTGTGAGCTCAGGATAGTCACCAATGCTGAAAACCCCCATTTTCAGATATGTAAAGTACAAAATCTATCAACACTTTCATCTCATATCCAGTGAATGTTTTTCTGGAGCTCCACTCCCTGGCACCCCATCCCCACCCCCAGGACTATCTATTAATTTCTTAGAAGTCTTGTGAGAAAGAAGGTAGACAGACCCTGCTCTTTTCACTCTGCTCCAACTTCTGTCCTCCTGAAATCACTGTGCTAATGTGCTCCTTCAGGTTATAAGATGTGCATGGGATGAGAGGTAAAAGAACAAAGGCCATTTACTCAATCGGTACTGATGGATCTTCTGTAGTCCACTTTCTAGTTTCCTTCTTCATTCTTCTTTCTTGCATTGCTCCACATAGACTTTCTCCTGGGATCTTTCAGCCTAGCAGAATGCATCTTGGGCCATGTCCTTTCAAGACAGCCCAAGCCCAGTCTCCTTCCACAGGATAGACTCCACTTGATTCACAAGATCTTGTCACATGCCAGTGGAAGTACAGCTTGCTCCTGCTGTAGCCATTTTTCCTTCCTCTATGGTCCATTCACTGGCAGGAACTCAGCAAAAGCCAATGGGCATTAAATTGTCAGTTTCTTCTCCTTAAGGAAGACAATCCCATTGTCTATGTGGCTATGTTGAAGCCAGCCATATTCACATGTGCTGTGATGGGTGAAAACAGAATGAAGGAAGCATAGTTCTCACTATTATGCTTATACTTCCCTTCCAGGGAAACCCTTCTTCTTTTTTCTTTTTCTAATTAAAGTTTTTTTGGGTGACAATTGTTAGCAGAGTGACATAAGTTTCAAGTATACAATTCGTCATCTATGTATCACATTGTGTTTTCACCACCCAGAATTCTTAATGATCAGTCTGTAGCCTTCACATATATAGACAGAAAATGGATGATAGGCTAAAGATTTCTCATCTCCATTTAGGGGGCAGAAACATCAACTGTCCATCAAAAATCTGTGATCCCTCTTCATGGCATGAAGATATCACTGGGAAGTGACTGTCCAACCAGAGATTACATTTCCCAGAACTCCTTGCATCCGGGCAGGTATAACCTTATGATCAGTTCTCTCCAATGGTATGTCAGTGGAAATGATGGGTGTCGCCTCTATGCTAAGGTGATTAAGAGACTAGTGGAAATTCTCTTTCTCTACTTTTTCTCCAACTATATGCAGGAATGTATGACTCCCTAAAGGGTGATGGAACCACAAGATGGAAAGAGCCTGGCTCCCTGGAAAGCAACAAGGAGGACACTATCCATCAACCAGAAAAAAATATGCCAAACTGCTAAAATTAGCACAAACTTTTATTGTGTTAAGCCATAGATAATCTGGAGTTTGTTATAGCAGCTATAAATACTCTGAATAATATATTTAGCAAGTCCTAAATAAGTGGCATAGTAACATCTTCATAACATACAGAATTATTATCTGATTCTCAGGTTTGTGACTGTAAAAATCCAGAACAGACCAACTTCCCATGAAATATCTCATTTCAATCATTTTTGCTTATTTCTTTTTTAACTCTATTATGAAAGAATGTTGGCTTCATGCACATAGGGGCCTTGTTTGTATTGTTTATCACTGTTCCTCAGCATCTAGAACACAGGGATATTAGAGAAATTCAATAAATATTTGTTGAAAGAATAAATTGTGCAATTTTTTGTTTTTTTGAGGGCAGGGTCACTGGCCCTCACATGTGGGACCCGAACCGGGGCCGCTGGCTTCCCAAGCCAGTGCTTAACCACCACGCCACTCGGCCAGCCCTAAAATGTGCAATTTTTAAGAGGCTTTATTGTGTGTATATAAATGTAACTATTGACATGACATATTCTGGATAATTATAACTTTTAACTAAATAATAAAGTTAACTATGGAGAAATCTGACTCAGAAGTTTAAAAAATCTCAAGTTAACCCAGGCTGCCTCCTGCTTGAAATTTATTGGGTAATGACAGCTGCCTCAGAAGAAGAAAAATTAACTTTATCACTTAGCTGCTGGTTCACACCTTCTTCAAGCAGGAAAAATTTAATTCATTTGATGTTTGAGCTGAAAACTTCATCACTTCCTGCCCTCACTGGGTCAGAGTAAATAAAGATTATGTTTTTGTTTATAAAGCGTTTAATTTAGTTGATGGAAATTCTATATACACTATTAAGAAATATTTTTCACCATATCTCTCAGAAGATAACCATGAGTTCACTATAAAATGATTATTTCTGAGGTCTGAAACACATAATTATATTAATTTAAATAAGATGTGTAACTGTGAAAATCTTCAATTTCAATTTTAAGCAATTTGAACACATTACCAAGTCAACAAACAACTGTACCAAAGGGTATTTTTTAAAGTATCATGTAATTGAGAAGAAGTGATAAGTATCTCGATAATTTTCTTTTTTTTTGTTTTTAAGATTTTATTGGGGAATTGGGGGAGGGGAACAGCGTTGGGGAATCGGGGAAGGGGAACAGACAAGTTGCCGTCTTCTTGTTCTTCAGTTTAGTTGCAGAGGATGTTGCTTCACTGTTGGTATCGTCATTGCGCTCTTCCCGGATGAGGCAGATCGGTCACTGGCCTCTGGATGTCGCTCACTGCGGCTATTGGCAGCTCACGCTTGGCTGCCAGCCACTCACGCTGGCTGCGGGTCACTCACTGTAGCCTATGGCAGCCCACTGCAGCAGGGGCTGCAGCCCACACGATCACCAGGGCTCGCACAGCCCAGCTCCAGGTGGAGCTGTTGTTAGCTGTAGAGGGCAGTGTCACTGGCCCTCATGTGGGATCCGAACCGGGGCCGCTGGCATCCCAAAACCAGCGCTTAACCAATGCGCCACTCAGCTGGCCCTCGATAATTTTCTTAAATTTAAGTCAGTGCCAACAGTTCAGAACTCAGAGGAACCAGGTCTGCAATTATAAATTAGAAACACCATTGTCATTTCTCTGCTACTGCCATCTGCATATCATGTCACTGTATCTACAGAAGTCATGCCTCCCACCCACCCCCATGTCCAATCTTCTGCCATCCAACCTCAGACATACAGAACTCAGAGGTGTAATCAAGGTGGGTGCTAATACCGGGCTGCGGGTGGGGATGCATTGATAGGCACTCAGACGTTGTGACAAAGACAGAAACTCCTGTAGGGTCTATAGGTTTGTTCATGTGTATTCCAACATTTCCCCCAACCCTGTGTGTGGCGGGGTGGGGTGGGGTGGGGAGAAGGGGGACTGTGAAAGGCAGTGACGAATAGAAATATATCTCATTGCAAGGAAGTACCCTCCTGCTTAACGGTTTGAGACATAGCTGTTGAGACACAGACATATCTTAAAGTAGTCATAACTTCCCGCTTTCAAAATCCTCAAAATGGAGTTTGAGTTTTACAAAGCCTTCCTTGGCCAAGGCGCCAGCCCACTGGACCTAAAGGAGCGATGTTATTGGTATTGTCCTCTTCCTGGGGGTCGAGATGCTGTGGCTTAGCTACCCAGAGAGAGAGGGCTGTCGTAGCCTGCTGGGCTTCCTGGCTTAATGGCCCTATGTGACACTGTCAGCACCTACCACCTGCTGTAGCCTGATGACCGCCATTAGTGCAATATTAGCGTACAAGGTCTAGAAGAACTTCTGAGGCGTAAAAAAGTCCACTGACGTGTCCTACTGAAGTACTTGGTATCACAGGGGGTTATTAGACCCCCATCTACTGCAAAACACAATCATATTCAGTATGCAAAGGATTATTGGGAAAAGCAATTACAACTGAAATTGTTGGAAACCCGAGAGACAGTTAAGACCTCTGAAGACATTAGATTCTTTGAACGGCAGGGGGAAAAAGAGAAAAAGACTGAAAAAGTTGATTTTCATCAATTAGGAGAAGAATTCTGTCACGGGTTTGTTGAATTTCTTTATTCTCAGAATCCTTCTCTTGGACTACGTCAAGATGAATGGGAGCCACAGTACTTCTGGCATCGTGTCAAACTTAGGTTTTATTACAACACATCTGAACAAAATGTAATAGACTACCCTGAGGCAGAAACTGTGATCCGGGGAGGTGGGGGGAGGTTGAGCCTTCCTCTGCTGTCACTAGTGAAAGAAGATCTTTTCTCCATCCCAACCTAGATTCCTATGGACTGAAATGTGCTTCTTCTCCCCATGGTCTGGTTATGGTTGGAGTTGCCGGGACTGTTCACTGAGGGAACACTTGTTTGGGCATTTTTGCACAAATTTTTGAACTCATCCGCTGCCCCTTCATGGAGAATACTTGGGAAATCAAATTTGTCTACCTGAGAATTATTGGAGAGGTTTCCCTTGCTCTTGGAACATTAATGAAAACATCTATTACATTTGACCCAAGTGATTGAGAGGCCGTTTATAACATCATCAATTTATGTGGTACCAATGAAGTATGACATAATGTAAAGCAGGCATTGGATAGTGGAACTAGAGACCAAGCTTTATGTAGTGGAAATGAGGTATTGCTGAACAAAAGAGAACTGATGCAGCCTGATGACCGCCATTAGTGCAATATTACTAATATTTAAAACTCTAGAGCACTGAGCACTGTATTTCAGTCTCTACAGAATCTCTTCCAAATACTGCATCAGTAACGTCTAAGTGATTTCAGATGGGAGGATTGATATCTTTTAGTTGAAATATCTTTTTTGACTACAGACTAACATATTATGTGCATACTTGCCTCTTGCTACCTGAGTTACAGCTAGTGGTCTAATGGCTTAATGCAGTTCATCAAATAAATCTCACTTTAGATGTTATAAATGGTGTGCTTTGGAAACCAGGTAATTCTTTCATTTTACTGAGTAAACATTCTGCCACTGTGTGTACTTTTCATATGGGAAAGGAGTAATCTTGTTCAAATCTTCCCCTTTTCAAGTTTCTCATTTACTTTTATCTAAATCTGGGTAATTTTGCAAAAGCATCTCATAACAGTATTGTGTTTTTTTTTAAGTGCATATTTTAGAGATGTTTAATGTCAACTCAAAGTTCTCATTTTAGAAAACTTGAATGACATTTTTGTGCAAAAAGTCCAATAATTTAGGAGGTAGAGAAAATTTTACTTTGCCTTTTTAAAATTTGAGAAACATATTTCAAAGTTATCTACTGTCGTCCAAGCCAAATATCTTCTATTCTGTAATATTTTCTGAACTTATTTGGGCAATAATAAATGCTGTTCAAAAAGCAGACCTTATTCTTATCTAAGGCTTCAGCTAACAGTTTTATAGAGCATCTATTGTAACACTATATAAAGGAAACATTGTTGAAATGTTTTAAAAGGTGTGCTTAGTTCCTAAGTTTGAATTACTGTTTTTCCTCTTGCTTCATCTTGGATGAGGTAGCCAAAAAGAAACACACACACACACACACACACACACACACACACACACACACACACTTTAGAATGTGTGTGTGTGTGTGTGTGTGTGTGTGTGTATATATATATTCTCCCACATCATAAATTAAAGTTATTAAGGTTTTTCACCTCTAGTTTCTTTCACTGGGTTTCAGTTATGGGGTTCAGTTGCCAATTTACTGCTATAGTTGCTTTAAAGTTTAAGTTCCTCATCATTCAGCAGCCTTGCTGATTCTGGATTTACTTTGTAATTTTAATTTCTAAAAATGCTATTTGAAAAAAAATTCAACTGGGAAATATTGTGATGATGTATTGCACATGTTAACTTTTTACCTTTAATTCTGCTCGTGGTCATCTAGGGTGACTGAAAAGAATTTTGGAGGCAGGAGGAAAAATCTCCTCCTTTTTGTCTTTTATTGTCATGCATCTTATGAGGAGTACCAATTGATATGCCCTGAAATAAAAACTGCTATAAGAACAGTGCATTGTTTACATTTAAAGCCAAATTTTCTTTTTCATCTTTTAAGTCGGAAGTATCATTACAACAGGTAACAGAGAAATATCCTAAAGGATAAAAATAAAACTAAAAAAATAGAAATTAAAAAGCATTCCTTATTCACTATGTAAATAGTGAGGCTTAGGATTCCTTCAAGTGTGGTAGGATAATAATTTGTCATATTAACCAAGGTCTCCCTCATCATATTGCCCAGGGCCCTCAGCTCCCATCCCAAACTCATTCTCTCTCTCTCTCTCTCTCTCTCTCTCTCTCTCTCTCTCTCTCTCTCACACACACACACACACACACACACAACACACAGACAACCACTTACTTTAAATTGCAAAGTTTTACACACACACACAAACACACACACACTCTTATTTCAAATTGCAAAGTTATACACACACACACACACACACACACACACACACACACACACACAGCCATTTGCAGCAAGTTTTCTACACCCATTGCCCCTAGACAGGGTAAGACAGTATAGCATATCTTTTATCTCCTGCATATATTTACTAGGGCTGCCAAAAAAAAGTATGTAAGTGGACACTTTGGTCATCGTTGCTCAAGCAGTCGTTTGCCATTATCAGAAGTGTCTGGATGCTGATAGTAACCACTTTGAGCACCTCTTATAATTGCAGAAGTCAAAGGTGACTTGTATTTATCTTTTGTTATCGGTATATATTGAGCATTACAATTCTAATACAGTTTTCCTTTCTTAAAATGTGCACACTTTTTTTGGATATATATATACACACACACACACACACACACACACACACACACACAATTTCTATTTCATTTAAAAATTTAATTCCAATTTTTAACAAAAACCTGTCATAGATTACATAGTGAGGAACCAGTTTACATAACAATCTTTGTGTACCTTTTTGATTATTTTCTTCCAACAAATTCCATAGAGTAAATCACTGGTTTAAAGGGGTTGAGGAATTTTAAGACCTTGAAACATTCTGTTTGAAGAAAATAAAATTTTAAGTAAAAGAAAAATAGCCAATAAATTCTGATTAGTACTGTACATATGAGATCTGACAATTAGGTTGGTGAATTTGTTGCAACGATGTTGCTAACCTTTTTTGATATCAGAGAGATTAGTCATTATGAATTTGTACCAACTGGACAAATAGTTAACCAATTTTACTATTTGGAAGTGCTGAAAATGCTGTGTGAAAAAGTTAGACGACTTGAACTTCTCACCAACAATTCATGGCTCTTGTATCACAACAATGCACCAGCTCACAGGGCACTGTCTGGGAGGGAGTTTTTAACCAGTAAACAAATAACTGTATTGGAACACCCTCCCTACTCACATGATCTAGCCCCCAATGACTTGTTTCTTTACCTGAAGATAAAGGACATATTGAAAGGCAGACATTTTGATGACATTCAGGACGTCAAGGGTAGTAATATGATGACGGCTCTGATGGTCATTCTAGAAAGAGTTCCAAAATTGCTTTGAAGGGTGGACTAGGTGCTGGTGTCGGTGCATAGCTTCCTTCGAAGGTTATTGTAGTGACATTCAGCAATGAGGTATGTAGTACTTTCTCTAGGATGAGTTTGCGAACTTAATTGTCAGACCTGTATATACATATCGATCATGCTTATATTCATGTATACATATTCCATTTATATATATATATCTATATCTATGCTGCTGTGATGGGAGAAGAGAGTCTGATCCTGGAGTCAGAACATCTTTCACAGTGCTGTGATCCTACCATATATTAATAATGTTATCTTGATCAATTTATTTGACCTGTCCGACACATGTTGAAATATGAAGCTTGGTTACTGTATTTACCTTTGAATGTATGTGGCCCACTCCAATGCAGAAATCTAGGAGCTTTTCATCCAGTTAATAACATTATTTGGGGATCTAAATTTTTATACTGAAATGCTAACTCTACTGTTGGCATTAAGCAGTAAAATCCTTCTGTTGTAAAATCCTTCAAAAGACAGAAGCGCCTATTAAGAAGTACAACCTTGGGCCAGGCAAGTGGCACAGTGGTTGAGAGCTGGCTTGAGATGCCAGAGGCTCAGGTTCGGATCCCACATGTGAGGGCCAGTGACACTGCCCTCTAAATAAATAAATAAATAAATAAATAAATAAATAAATAAATGTATTTTAAAAAAAGAAGTAAAATCTCAAATTTCCTGCTATTCAGTTCCCATCAAAATTTGATACAGAGAAGAGAAACTTAGAGAACTTTATCTGAAGCCCTAGTTCTCAACTGCATGTTTTATAAAAAGATGGTTGTTGTCATTCATTGATAATAGCATGCATTCATACTGTTGATAATATTTACTGCTAAAGTTCTTAAACATAAAACAATGTTGTTTGCCAGAGAAGCTTTGAACAAAATTCACAGCCTGTAGTTCTGTTTTACACACATCTACTACCCAAGATTTTGCTACTATGCCAAAATGTACCATGGTAGGAAAGATTAATAGCGGAACTAGAATATTATTTTCTTCCTAGCAATGATAAATTTTCTTTTAATAATGAAGAACTTGGTAATCCATTATTTCTAATAACTATATAATTGATTATGCTTCTGTTTTCTTCGAATATTAGAAATCTCAAGACAAATTTGAAACAACTAAGTACTGTTACGTTTGTTGTATGTTCCATGTTCCTATCGCTGTGAATCAAACCACCCAAGAACTTAGTGGCTTAAAAATTATTTTTCTATTCTGTGGGTTAATTTAGGGTATCTCATGCAGTTGCAGTCACTCCTGTGCTGGAGCCATCTAAATGCTCAATTGGGCTAGATATCAAAGATGGCTTCTTTACTGACATATCTGCAATTTACCTGAAATGGCTAGCCCAAATTTGGGCAGGACAAATGCTTGCACGTGTTCCCTCTCTCTGTCTCTCTGTCTGTCTGTCTGTCTCTCTCTCTCTCTTCCCCTACACTTGTCCCCACCTCCACACACCCTCTGCCCCTTGCAGCCTTGTCACATGGCTTCCTTGCACATGGTGGTCATAAGGTAGCAGAACTTCTTACATGACTGCTGACTTCACCTAAAGCAAATATCTCAAGATGGAAATTGTGGGTTGAGTGGGCATTCATTACAAGTCACCCTAAGATGTGTCTCTGTGATATACAGATTGTTTTGAGCTAAAGGAAGCTTTAGCCACAGACTCGAGAGAAACTTCTGCCCCTACCTTAACTACTAAGAACTTGAATTAGGGGCCTTGATTATCAGACATAACCTTTTTTGACCTATCTATAGGGCAGGAGCAACTGCTATTAACTAAACGTCTACTCTTCCTATCACCCTGCAATGACCCTTTGAAGCCCCCAAAGCACCTGACCTCATCCCTAGCTCAGGCAGTTTTATACACCCATGTCTCTTTTCTATCTCTGACTCATTCATGTACAAGGATGACCATTAAGTTCGTGAACTTATTGAAACGATGTTGCTAACCTTTTTTGATATTAGAGAGATTATTCATTATGAATTTGTACCAACTGGACAAACAGCTAACCAATTTTACTATTAGGAAGTGCTGAAAATGCAGCGTGAAAAAGTTAGATGACCTGAACTTTTCGCCAACTGAACTTTTCATGGCTTTGCATCACAATGCACCAGCTCACAGGGCACTGTCTGTGAGGGAGTTTTTAGCCAGTAAACAAATAACTGTATTGGAACACCCTCTCCACTCAGCTGATGTGGCCCCCAATTACTTTTTTCCTTCTCTTTTTTTTTTTTAGCTGAGCCATCCTGCCACCTATTGGCAGCTCAACGGCAACTCAGCTCAGGCTGGCCTCGAGCCGCTGTTGCTGAGAGCTCAGCTCTCACTCTTGAGCGAGCTCTTAACCAACTGAGCCACTCGGCTGGCCCTATTTGTTTTGGGTGTGTTTTTTTTTGTTTGTTTTTTTGAGGGCAGTGTCACTGGCCCTCATATGCGGGACCGAACCGGGGCCGCTGCCCAATTACTTTTTTCTTTACCCAAAGATAAAGGAAATATTTAAAGGAAGACATTTTGATGACATTCAGGACATCAAAGGTAATACAACGACAGCTCTGATGGCCATTCTAGAAAAAAAGTTCCAAAATTGCTTTGAAGGGTGGACTAGGCACTGGTGTCAGTGCATAGCTTCCCAAGGAAGTACTTCGAAGGTGACCATAGTGATATTCAGCAATGAGCTATGTAGCACTTTTTCTAGGATGAGCTTGCAAACTTTATTGTCAGACTTCATATGTGGGGTTCCCATACATATATATGTACTGAATTTGGTTATTTTCTCTTGCTAATCTGTCTCATTTCTACTTGATTATTAGACCAGCCAGAAAAACCTTCAGGGTAGAGGAAAGTTTGTTCCTCTACTACAGTAGTCACAAGATTTATTCTGCCTCAGCCTCACAACTTAGGCAGTTCCATTGCATTTTATTGGTCTGAAGCAACTTGCTGATTCAGCACTGATTCAAGTAAAGGGGACTATAAAAGCACAGGAATACCAAGAGATATGATTTATTGTGGGCCATCTTTAGAGACTATTACCACAATATAATTATATTTTCCTTTTTCTTATAGGTTTTCTATTTTATTATTTTCTTATATGCATTTATTATACTTTTGAGTTGTGTGGAAAAGTCAAACCATAATAAATAAACATTTGTACAAATGGAATATTAATACAGGGTATGTTATGAGAATTACTTGAGTTAATAAATGTGTGAATAATTTAGAAATAATTACTATAAGAAATTATAGTAGTGATGAGTTTTAATATATTTTATTATGGGAATTCCTGGTTTTGCTGGAAATGTAAGGATTTTTACTTCAGACCAATGCGTTTAATGTCAGTCAAATGATCTATGAGTATCTGATGAGACAAAAGAAAGGGACTTGGTGATCTAAACCAAAGAGAATTATGTCCCAGTAAAATTACTGGAAACTCTCTACATGGTTCTATTAAAATATAATCAAAGCAACCTGTATGTTACATTTTATGTTTGTTTTTATATCAGTTTCATAGAAATAGCTCCTAATTAATACAACAGTACATAAATATGTATTTTATTTCTACAGTTAGAATTTGATGAAGAGGGCACTGAATTATCTCCAAGGTTTCTTTTATGACTGTGTTTCTAGGAGTCTTCTTGAAAGATTTCATTCTCCATTCCAACGGCTGCCCTATGCATAGAGTGTCACCAAAGAATTCTTATTGATGTCTCTTCCTCGATTTCTCCTTTCCTTTCTGTAGTGCACGTTTTGACATATACTGTAGTTATGGACTTTACTTTGGTGTCATTTTGATCTTTTCCCTTAAAATTACTCTAGGTGTTCCTGTTGCCAGAAACCCTTCTGATAAGGTAGAATGAAATGAGCAGGAGGAGAAATTTATCTCAGGTTAAATAAAGCCCCTGGCTGCAGCTCCTACTTGGGTCATGACCCCTTGCAGCTGCCCAGCAGGATTCCAGGTTTTCATATACCCCAAAAGGATGTGTTTGCACATACCCCCAAACCAGGGGGATGTGCTTACACATGCTCCCAAACCAAAAGGTTGTGTTTACACATGCCCCTAAATCAAAGAAATGCATTGTTAAGAAAGGAAGACAGGGAACACTTAGCAGGGAACATTTCCTGTTTGTCAGGACCATCAATACCTTACCAGCCCAACAGGATTCCAGGTTTTCACATACCACTAAGGGATGTGTTTACAAGGGAATGTGTTTACACATGCCCCCAAATCAAAGAAATGCATTGCTAAATGCCAGAGGACCATGCATCTCAGGGGGAGAAACAGAGAGAAGGGAGAAGGGGAGGCAATTCCACCCATAGAAGTAAAAGCCTTCACACAGTGTAAGAAGAGGCTGCTTCCCCCTCTTGGGTCAGCTCGCTCCATGACTCGGTGTACTCTCTTTCACTAATAAACTTCTGCTGTTCATGCTGCACAAATTTCTGTCTCCTGAATTTATTTCTTTAAGACAAGATCAAAGTTTCAGCGTTATTTTCCTGGTAACGCTTCCTTTAACCAGAGGGCCTCTTATTCTACTTGATTTTGGACTATCCAGCTCTCGGCTGTTTTTGGCAACCCTGCAGACCAAGCCCCATGTAAATTGTATCACTTTTGGCCTCTGTATCATTAAATATGCCAGTTAATCTGCCCAGAATGTCACCCTCACTTTGCAGTGTCAAGTCTTCTGTCTCATTCATTAAAAATATCATCTCAAAGCCAACAATACTAATTATACAATGAAGCCTTTTTATTTAGCTTTAGCAGTCTAAACACTTAAGCACTTAATGGGAATATCTTTAATTGGCTCTATATGTGTTTTTGATATAGCAGTAATTTTCTTTGGTTCCCTTTTCTCTCCTTAAACCAAACAGCTGACAGGAAACTTATTTTATTTCCCTTGAAACTCTTCATCAGTGCCTCCAGCAAAGGGGTCAACACTTAGTAGACGTCCAACAAAAATGTTGACTGACAAAATCAGCAGTAGACCTTGGTAAACTATTGCTCTCTGTGCTTTTTTTACAGTTTTTGTTTTTACAGTTTACATAAAGGAATATTGTGAAGGTAATTTACCATTAAAAAAGTGTTTTTAAAATCCTAGAAAAGAGAATATTCTTCAACAATTGCATGAAATACTGCCGCAATGAGAATGATTTCTGGGTGCCACTCTGCTACAAATCTGCCTCCTAGGAAGAAAATGCCACTTGAAGAAAACTGGTTAACAAAGTAATGTGCAAGGCCAAAGTGTCACCTACTCCACCCTAAGTCAGTTTGACATATCAGTTTGACATATGTAAGCATTTCACTGAATTGCTTACATATGCATGTTAGTTCTGATTTGCTCGTAATTTTATCTTAAAATTGATTCAATCAGTGCATGTATAAGATAAAATTCTAGTCTTCTTATGTGATACAGAGCTGTGCTAATATAGTAGTGGCTGACCACATATGGCCATTTAAATTCAATTAAAATAAAATTTAAAATTCAGTTCTGTTGTACAAGCCACATTTCAGGTGCTCAATAGCCATAGGTAGCTAGAGCAACCACATTGAACTGATTGTTGCCAGAGAGGAGAGGGTGGAAGATGAGTGGAAAAGGTGAAGGGGAATTAAGAGGTACAAACTTCCAGCTATAAAATAAGTAAGTCACGGAGGTGCAACGTACAGCATAGGAAACACAGTCAATAATGGAATAACTTTGGTGCCACATGGTAACTAGACTTACTGTGATCACATCTTCAAGGTATATAAATGTCAAATTACTATGCTGTACACCAGAAACTAATATTATTATAGCATGTCAACTATATAGAAACTGCGGGGGACCTGCCTCCGCTGACCAGGGTTCGAGAAGGTGTACACGGCGTCGGCGGTCGATAAAAGACAGAAACTGTTTGTTGCAGTAAAAGACAGAAAATGGAGAGAGAGAGCTCTCTGGTTTATTTCTTACAGGCTTTATATACTGTATACATCTGAGGGTACATGTTGAACAGAAAATGACAGGCATGCATGACTACTCCTGCTAGTAATCTATTAACTACTCAATGGAAGCCTAAAGGTCAGTCTCCTAGGCTACTAGTTTCGACTATACAGACAAACATCTTTCTTCTTGTGCATTCACTGGAACTGGTCATTCTCTCCACAAACTTCAATAGTGAAGAACATCTCCCAGGTGGGACAAATGAGAACATGTAACAACATGTATTTCTCAGGCTAAAACTATCCTGCATGGCCCCCAACATCTCCCCCTTTTTTTTTTTATTTATAAAGCACGCCTGTGACCACAGGCGGCTGCGAGTGACAGTGCCTGTCTTAGGTGTCCCCCTAATGAAGTAACAACCCGTCATCGGCACTCGATCCTCTGGCGATCAAGCCCTGTCTTAGGTTAGTTACATTCAAGGAGGTCCTTACCCGTCTTTGGCTAGCCTGTCCTCGCTGAAGCTTAGGGGTAGAGGGGCTAATAAGCAGGTGGCTAAACTTGAGGCTTTGCCTTAAGTTTGATCTCATGAATATTGGCTTGGACGTCCAACATCTGTTTGAGAAAACATCTAATGAGGACGGGGAGTAGGCACAGAACCAAGCAGACACAAATGCCCAATGTAAGGAATGTCACAATGGAATGGCCAATATTGGGTAAAGACGGCAGGGCATTTCTCATCATATCAACAAACTCAGAGGCAGCTTGAGCTGCATCAAATTTTAAGGGTTCAGCTTCTCTCATGTTTTGAATTTCATCATGAAGCCGAAGCATGTCTAAAGACAGATTAACATTATGCCAGATTCCTTGAAGATGTAGACGAACTCTATTCCAATCATGTTGACTACTATTATACATTTTTGGGGTTACACAAATCCAATGATAATCTGAATGACATTCCAATTGAAGTCTAACTTTTATGCTTTGAATTTCATTACCAACATATTGAACTGTATCATATAAAGCATTTACTTTTTGTTCTAATTTTTCATTTATAATTTCTTGAGTCCCTAAGGCTAAAGTGACATTTTTTGAAAGTGTATTAACATAATAAGCATTTTGAACAGTCTGTGAAAGAGCCACAGCAGCAGTAGCAGCAGTTGTAATTAAAGTAACTAAAGCCATAATTCCAGCAATCAAAAGCCCTATAAATCTTTTTGGTCTACTTAAAGCATATTCGATTTCTTTAAAAAATTGTAAACTTTTTTCAGCATACCATGGTCCAGAAACATTAACAGGAAGCATAACAAAAGATGATTAAGTATCATAACACAAGTCCCAAGGGGTACCCAAGAAACACAATTTGTTAAAGTACAATTATAACAAGATACATTAAATCTTAAACCATTAAAAGTAATAGACAAGTTTCCAATCATGAGTACATAAGGAGAGGGAACACAGGCGGATACATTGACAGAGCGAATAGTTGAAGTACAGGGAGTATTTGGTCTACAAACCGTCACCGTTTGAAAGTTTTCACCCATTGTCCCTGCAAGTTTCCAAAGAGTTTTGTTGGTAATGAGTGTCAGATTTCCATATTTCAGCAGCCAGTCCCCTTGTCCAACTCGTTTTGTTACTTTGAGACCAGTCCAGAATATACCAATTCAATCCAGGAATATTGTATCTCACTGGCATGTTGCCATGGCACACTTTCCAGGGGACAGCTTTGTTCATAGACTGGGATTTTTGGGCTCTCCAAGACGGAAGGATGGAGGATGAGAACTGGGTGGCCGAGCAGAAGGCCTACTCCGGAGCAGTGGAGAAGGGAGGGGCGTCAGTGGCCGGTGGACTGTAAGGGCTGCGGTGACCTGGGCACAGCAGGGGGCTGCTACGTTGGCTGCGGTGGCAGTGTGAGTACCAGGAGGCAGCAGCTGCGGTGAGGGCAGATCAAACGATCTGGAATCCAAATTGGAGTGTCTGTGTCCTGAGGAAACACTCAAGCATACCCTCTTCCCCTGGGTTAACAGTATGTTTGGTCCCTTTCAGGTACCAGTTAACAGGTCCTTTTATTTTACTAAAGCCCTAGGCTGACACAGGTCAGAGTTTCAATGTTTATACATAGATGAGTGTTTTGATGTATCTATATTTAAAATACGACCGGAGAGTCAGGGGTTAACATTGTAAGGGCAGTGGAGCTGAAGTCCAACCCTGTGCTTCCTGGGGTTACTCTGAAGAGCTCAGGGACTGATTTAAATTGTTAAATAAGTTGTTGTTGCTAAATGGGTTGCAAATCGATGTCTCTATTGTTGCCTGGGCCCAAGGCTGGGGCCCTGGAGCTTTTCCCAACTAAGGGACAACCAGTTGGTTGAAAAGGAAGGACTTTAGAGATAAGATTGTTCGGTGGCAATACCTGTCCATTTTTACGCTATTTGGAATGGCAGTCTATCAGCCAGTGAAATCCCTTGTTGTATTGTGGACATATAGTCTGTGGCATCAAGGATGAAGTTTGTTGTGAGACATTAGGAACACTTTGTGGCTGTATATCTTGTGATTGGGGAGCTCGTCTAGGCTTAGGACACTGTCTGTTAAAGTGTCCCGGTTCCCCACAATTATAGCAATTGTAGCCACCGTTTCTGTTATTACTATTGGGAGTGTCCTGCATTGACTGAGTTACTGTCTTAACATCCCCTTTAAGGGTGGCAGCTATTGCTACTCCTTGAATAAAAGCTGGAGAGACATCAGCACATTGTTTTACATAATCATTAATAGTGTCAGATTTACTGATAGGCTGGAGTAGATTTTGACATGTAGAATTTGTGTTTTCAAATGCCAACTGTTTGATTGAAATATCTGCAGCTTCATCGTTGGTAATTACTCTACGAACTGCTTGAATGAGCTGAGACAAAAAGTTTTGAAAAGGCTCCTCACCTCTTTGTATTACGGTAGTTAATGTAGTTGGCTTTCCCGAGGCGGGGAGTGCTCTCCAGGCATTAACAGCACAGTCAGTGACTTTTTCTAGGACCTTTTTAGATAGATACATCAGGTCTTGTGCATGAGAATATTCACCTCTTTCCATAAGCATATCTGTAGTAATTGAATCACGTTTACTGACAAATTTTTCTGTCTTATCATCATATTCAGTCCTCCAAAGGAGATAATCTCCACCTGTTAAGCAGGCTTTACTAACTTGAGTCCAATCATGGGGAGTCATCCATTTCCCTGCCAATGTGTTAATTAAAGAAAGAGTATAAGATGCTACAAGTCCATACTCTGCGCATATAGATTTCAGCTCTTTTAAGATTTTATAGGGCAGGGGCACCCAGGAAGGCCATTCATCTCCTTTTTGATCCATATCAAAGGCCACTGGGCAACAAAGAGTAAAATTAAATTTTTTGTTTGCCTCTGCCTCCTCAATGGCTCTACGAAACCGAGATGTGGGTTTAGAATTACATGGAGGCATAGGCATTACAGGATGCTTTAAAGGAGGCTGGGGTTTTACGTATTCTTCATTTTTAGCTGAATATTTTTGGGGACCTAGCCCCTTATCCTCCTTTTTAGTAATGGGAAAGTTCCATAGATCTTGTTCATTATAGTTGGCTGCCTCCATTTCCAATTTGGCAGCATCTAGGGGAGGGAGGTTTTTTCCCTCACTGTCTGAACTATTGTTTGAATCTATATTTTTTAACTGAAAAGGCCAGATTAGTTTTAGAGTGAGCAGTGGACAATAACAGCGTATGTTCATCAGATAGTGCCGTTGGCACAGAAATAGTCTCTGGAACGAGTGTATCTTTAATTAAGTTCCAGAAGGCAACAGAAAGTAGAAATTTAGCTATCTGAAAAGTTCCAACCTTTAAATCTCTGGCTGCAAGAGAGCAGTGAATTAAGTTAATAGAGTTTAAGTTTCTTAGATCCGGTTTGACCCATATTTAATGTTAGTAAGTATAAAGGATAGAAAGAAACAATCACTCTGATGTTCGTCTGGCCGCGCCCCTCGCGGGACTAAGTCTGTCTTGGCAAAGGCTCTGCGGTATAAGCCCCCGCACAGGTGAACGAGTCAGTCGCCGTTATGCCTTACGACAGAGAACGGAACCGCAGATTAGAGCCCACTCAAGTTCCGTAGCGAAGAGCCGTAGAACTATATGCATTCACTCACACAATCACACCCTTGCACACGAAACAGTTAGTAGTATATATGTTTTCTAGGGACGTAAATCACACACCTCAAATCTTTGATTACCACTTATACTCACCTGGCGTCACTAGCCAGGGGGTCCGCGGCACCCTCAGTGGAAGCCTATCGTGTCGGGAAAGTAGAAAAGACTAACCTTCAGGTCCCTGTTCGGGCGCCACTTGCGGGGGACCTGCCTCCGCTGAGCAGGGTTCGAGAAGGTGTACACGGCGTCGGCGGTCGATAAAAGACAGAAACTGTTTATTGCAGTAAAAGACAGAAAATGGAGAGAGAGAGCTCTCCGGTTTATTTCTTACAGGCTTTATATACTGTATACATCTGAGGGTACATGTTGAACAGAAAATGACAGGCATGCATGACTACTCCTGCTAGTAATCTATTAACTACTCAATGGAAGCCTAAAGGTCATTCTCCTAGGCTACTAGTTTCGACTATACAGACAAACATCTTTCTTCTTGTGCATTCACTGGAACTGGTCATTCTCTCCACAAACTTCAATAGTGAAGAACATCTCCCAGGTGGGACAAATGAGAACAACATGTAACAACATGTATTTCTCAGGCTAAAACTATCCTGCATGGCCCCCAACAAGAAACATTTTTTTAAAGTAATGCTATAGTTGACTTAGTGAAAACAGAGGACTATGGACAATGTTTTAATGCCTGCTTATAGGTGTGTGTGTGTGTGTGTGTGTATATATATATATATATATATATATATATATATATATATATATATTGCTGTTTGGGTTCTGCACCCAATTCCAATGGGCGGCCCACACACACACACACACACACACTTTCAAGCAACTCAATTCTGACACTGTGTACTTGGTGATAGCATCAGATGCCACAGATTGTGGGTTCAGTCCTATAAGACTGCCCTCCACGTGCATTTCAGATGCCAGTCATAAGCCTAAATTGTTACCAGTGCTTCTGACCAACTGGCTACAGATTGGAGGTTCCTACAACCCTCTCCTTGGGCTTCAGACGCCAATCAGGAGTTCAGGTTGTTACCTGGGCTTCTGACTGACTGGCTGTTAAGTCAGAGGTCTCCACTACTGCTTACTTGAGTTTGGTTAATTTGCTGCAGTAGCTCACAGAATTTAGAGAAATATTTTATTTACTAGATCACTGGTTTATTATAAAAGGAAATAACTCAGGACCAACCAGATGGAAGAGATGCATGGGGGAGGTGTGGGGAAAGGGTGCAGAGTCTCCAGACCCTTGAGGTGCACCATTCTTTTAAAATCTCCATGTGTTCATCAACTGGGAAGCTTTCTGTACTGTCCTTTTGGGTTTTTACGAAAGCTTTGTTACATACGCATAACTGATTTTAGCATTAGTCACTGGTAAGTCAATCTCCAGCCCCTCCCCCCTACCCAGAAATCAGTGGCTGGGACTGAAAATTCCACCCCTCTACTGATGGTTGATTCCCATGGCAACCAACCCCCATCCTTAACAGTTCTTTCCAAGTCACTTCATTAACAAACACCCAGTTGTGGTGGAAAGGGTTTGTTATGAATAACAAGACATCTGTTTCATCTTGTGGTTCTGAAGTGATTTTAGGAACTGAGGACAAGAGACCAAATATTATAACAAAAGATGCTCCCACTGTTCTTAGGACTGAGGAAATTCGAAGTGTTTGGGGAGCTGTGACCCAGGAACCATGACTAAGACCAATATATTTTGGTCAACTGACCAAATATGTGTATCTTATAAATCATAATATTGCAATTGCAAAGTACAGAATACACAAATTCCCATTACTTGGAAAGTATAATTTAATTTTACAAGTCAAGTTTTATACAAGCTCTTTATTAGTCATCAAATTGTATTACAAATAATCTAGGAATCTTGATGAAATATATTCATTCTTATAAGCATATTGATTTTTTCTTACCTCCATAGGAAGTTTAGGAAACTAGTTGTGATCTATCAAAAAAGTTATAATCATTTTTAGGACCTGTATCTTCACACTAAGGACAACAACATCAAGTAACCAGAATCTCAAGATACTAGTAAATTTCAAACCTGAAAGTTTGCAAGCTCTTTACAAAGGCATAACAAGAGTTCACAGTGTTCAGTTAAAAGTAACATGGTATCATACATTAACTTGGATGATTTTACAGAACTGTAGGCATAAAACAATAGTGATAAATATACTGTTGGTGTACTTATGAATTATTTACATGGAAATGAAAAACAAACGCATACTAAAAAAAAAGAACAAGTATTGATTCCAGAAACTTGAAAGTAAAATAGTTGGAAAGATTTTATTGCCCATGAAGAAAGCTAAATGACCAGTATGCAAAATGCCTCATGAAAGTCTTTAACTTGGTGAATTAACCACAGTATGATCTATGCTGCTCCGTTTTACAGCATATAAATGTTTAGAATTACAATAGAAAAATTTTTTCCCTAGTTTTTTTTTTAAATTAAATTTATTCAAGTGACAATGGTTAGTAAAATTACATAGTTTTTAAGTGTACAATTCTGTAATACATCATCTATAAATCACATTGTGTGCTCATCATCCAGAGTCAGTTCTTGCCGGGAGCCAACATCTGACAAGGTCACATTGCCTTGATCAGCACTGGATGTCTGGGATGCTGCCTTATAGTCGGTCATGTAATATCTCCTGTCTCTATGAACCTATGTGCCTTTCCTCCTATAGGAGACACTATACTCACTGCATTTGTGACAAGTTCCTGTGGTACCCTGATGATAGCTGGTTGTGTAAGTCAATGACAGGCAAGATTTCCTAAAGAAAAGGAAACTCCCTAAAACAGGCTACAGCCTGAGGGGTCTCCTGAACTGAGATACTGGAGACTCAAAGCCACTTGGAAACTGAGGCACAGCACATAGGCCAAGAACCCTGCCTGTGAAAAGCTGGTGCACTTGCCAAAGGCCCCTGCTGTGAATAGTCTCCTGAAGATTAAAAGTCTTCAGGCCATGAGAGTTCTGGGACTCACTGACCTTGGGGTATGTTAATTAACAACTTTGTTTAAATTCTTTGCCTAGTACATTGTTGCAGCAACAGATACTGAAGCTTTGACTGGGAAACAGATGCAGCCCTCCAAAGGATAGGAGAGGTGTGAGGCCCCCTTTTGATTGCTAGGTATTGTGCTTACATAGGAATAGATTTTAGATATGTTTACCCTAAACACAGCCACTCCTAGTCTTTTAGTATGGCTCAAGTACACGCCCTGTGAGTCTTATGATTGTGTTTAGCTGCTAGGATTCAGGATAATTTCTAGATAGTCAAGATAGCTATAGTAAACATTCTTTAGGCAATATGTAGGAATAAGTCAATCCTTAACATAAGACAGTCATGATAAACATTCTTTAGGTGATATGCAGAAACTAAGTCTGGGTTTCATGGTAATTATCATAATAAAGACAAGAGTAAGTCACAGTACACCCTGGAGAGAGCAATTGCAGGGGAGAAAAGACTGTGAAAATCCTGGGAACTAGGAACCACCAAACTCATGTACAAGAGTCCCTATAAAACGGACATGTTATTGCATTCAAGTGTGACACTCTTGAGAAACTCTTTCCGGTGTCTCTGTTCTTCTTTTCTTTCTTTTTTTCCTCACCGACTCCGTCCCACCTGAGGGATTCCCTAGACTCCACGGAGGCTGGACCCCCGCAAGTTCTCCTTCCACCATAGAAATATTTAGAATCATGAAGACTAAATTTGCTAAGTCAATTCATAAGAGACTGATAACATTATAAGAAAAAAAAATTATGCATTGAAGTGGAGACCTGCATTGAAAGATCACATCAGCACATTCCCTTTCTTTAGATGGAAAGCAAATTCTATTAAGGTTGTTTGATCAACATAGGATCAACTACAAGGAAAGCTAATGGCTTGACAGAGACAGTTAATGAAATCAGACTCTGACAGATTGATACACACATCTTTAGCCAGGTCAGTTGGGATTTCGTATCCAGTAGCTGGGGGAGGGGGAACCAGCTCCCTATGCTTTAATGGACACTGTTAAAGAGCAAACCACAGGCCTAAAATGGCATCAGTTGTGCTAAAGTCCATGATACCAAACCTACATTTAGTACCTAACCTAAAGGTTGCTGTTTCAACCTTTCCCAGAAACATAATCTTTTTATTTTAAAGATTTTTCTTTTAATTGGGGAATTGGGGAAGGGGAACAGCGTTGGGGGAATTGGGAAGGGGAACAGACAAGTTGCTGTCTTTTTGTTCTTCAGTCTAGTTGCGGAGGATGTTGCTTCACTGGCCCATGTTGGTATGTCATTGCGCTCTTCCCGTGTGAGGCAGATCAGATGTCCCGGGTGAGGCAGATCGGATGTCGCTGACCGTGGCTATTGGCCACTCACTGTAGCCTATGGCAGCCCACTGCAGCAGGGTCTGCAGCCTACACCGTCACCGGGGCTCGCACAGCCAGCTCCAGGTGGAGCTGCTGTTAGCTGTAGAGGGCAGTGTCACTGGCCCTCATATGTGAGATCCAAACCGGGGCTGCTGGCATCCCAAAACCAGCTCTTAACCAATGCACCACTCAGCCGGCCCCAGAAACATAATCTTAATCAACCAGTCTGGAATTTCCTAGTCAATACCAATGATGTAATCTGTCAGGTGTTCCTGCCACCCCTACCCCCCATCCTAAGAAGGAAGAGGCAATCTGCATGATTGAAAACCCTTGCTATTTATTCCTTTCCCCCAACAAGATGCCTAGCTCTAAATATAATCCTTTCTTGAGGGCCAGCCGAGTGGCTCCATTAAGAGCTCGATCAAGAGGGCGAGCCCTGAGCAACAGGGTTGCCGGTTGGATTCCTGGCCTGAGCTGAGCAGCCTAGCCTCTGAGCTGCCAACAGGTGGAAGGATGCTTCAGTAAAAATAATCCTTTCTTGTCTCTTTTTAATAGCTCCCTTGCCCCACCCTTCTTCCTATAAAAACCTTCTATTTTGTACAACCCCTCAGAGCTCTTCACTAGTTGCTAGATGGGATGATGCCCTCTGGATTCATAAATTGCCTCACAAAGCCAATCATCTCTTCAAATTTACTCGGTTGAATTTTCTTTTCTAACAACACTTTTACACTATGATCATCTGACTCTTGTCAGAATTCTCTGCCTTTTGAATGACATAGTTTCTCTCTATGCATGTGAGCACCTATTGTTACACTGGTTTTCACCAGGAACATATTTAATTATTATTTTTATTTTTTATTTTGCAGAACTTTTTCTATCTCTAATTTTCTTTATTATATGTTAACTTTGGGCTACCTCTCAGAATATGTGGTTGCATATAAAACTCCTCCATTTGTGCTCTGCATACACATATACCCAAATAAACTCTACAGTGGAAAGTATAATAAAAGTATAAATGCTGCCCAAAAGAGAACTGTTTACAAAATCAATATCAACTAAAACAGACACTTCTGAAAAAATTCCTTAAGATCCAGAATTTAAACTAAAATTGTCAGCCATGTTTTCTTAAACATATAAATATAAAACGTAACTCATATTTATTCTATAAGCATCACGATTTAATATTTATGAATATTTTACCTATGCATATTATTTTCTAAACACACATTTCCTTTACCAAAGAGCTTATGTTCCAAGGGAAACAACATGTCATGGTCAATGAGAGAAGATGGTTATTGGAGAGAGCACTGGATTGGAAAGTAGGAAAAACCATTACTTAAACTGTCTGGGATTGTGATTCATTAGATGTAAAATAAGGAAGTTGGGTTTCATTATTTTTGTCACAGCTTCTAACATGTTATAACCCCAGTAAGAAAAGGCAATCACAAAATACAGGGTCAGAAAATAAAATCAAGTCAAATCAATAAAATGAGTGTTACTGTACCATTAAATAATTCTGTTCCATCTTGGGGATGTTAGTCTTTGTAGTTATTTTCTAAGTAAATCCCAATGAGTAAATACCCCTCCCTTACAAGTCAGGTGTTGTTCATTCAGTGTGTCAATCATTCTTCAGAACTCTAAGGAATCATTTATTAAGGAAAGTAATGTTCGAGGAAGATGAATGGTAGTCTAGTGGCCTTAATTTGTATAATCAAATTTCTTTAATATAGCCTAAATGTAGGGAAGTGTCATTGAGGCTTAGGAAAACAGTCAGAGAGCAAGAACATTTAAGGAAGAGAGCAAATTTGGTTTCTTAAAAGAATATATAGAAAAACTGTTGTTATGTTAGAAACATGGCAGCGTGAAGAGTGCTCCCTGAAATCTCCCTTGGAAGTTATAACAAATTGAACAGCTATAATTCAACAAAGGACTCCCCATGCAACACACAAACATGTCTGAGAGATCCGCACATTGAAATATCTGAAGGTGGGCGAAAAGGGGCAAACACGGGAGAAGGGAAGGGAGAAGTGTAGAGACACAGGCTGCAGAACGCAGCCCAGAGCTCACTGCGGTCCAAGAAAAGGGGAGGATTGAGACTGCAGGAGCACCTTCCGTGGCCCCAGCAATCCTACTGGAGGCAATCAGCATATAATATGGCTGAATCCAGCAATCAGTGCAGAGATCTTGGAGCAAAAACCAAATACAGAAGGGCTCTGACAAGTGCAGTGTAACAGGCCTCACCAATGGCCATAAAACAAGGTCACAGAGCCTGGCCACCTTCCCCCACCTTCCCCCTTCCTAGCATTAGCAGCAGCTCCAGATTGGGGGTGGGGTGGGGGAAGGGGGGCAGCAGTGTCAGAATACAGAGCAGAGTATCTACAGCCCTGAGCACTGGAAAGACACTCTGGAGTCAGATGCACAGTATGGCTAATTCCAGTGACAGGCAATGAGCTGTAGAGGTGAGGCCGATGTGGTCTGGCAGTCGCAGGTGCATGTTAGAGAGCAGGGACACAGGCATGCCTGTCGCCTCTTCCAGCTCACCTTGCCCCCACCTTTCCCTGCTGATTGCAGCGGAGGTGCACAGCTCCTGCATCAGGCTGCAGGGGCAGCACTGGGATTTCAAAAGCTCAGAACCCCATTGCTCACCACATCCGCCCACAGGCATGGTGCCCTGAGATGAGACAACCTGGTCACAGAGGAGAAACCCACCTCCCGGCAAAAAGCCGCAAGAGCCTGAGAGAGAGAAAATAAAACACTCCAGTGCCACTTACTGAAAAGCAAAAGAAAGCCCTCTTCATATCAACCTGCTGCAGAACCCATTCCTATAGGTGCCCAGGAAGAGAAATAATAATTCCTTAATTGTGATGAATAACCAAGATAACAAGGCAGTTAAGAAAGAAAATGAAAAATCTCCAGAAAATGAACTTAAAGACATGGAAATATATGACTTAACTGAGAAAGAATTCAAGATTGCAGTTCTAAAAACACTCAACGAGATGCAAGAAAACTCAGATAGGCAGTTTAATAAACTCAGAAACAAAATCAATGAACAAAATGAATATTTTCCCAAAGAGATTGAAATTTAAAAAAAGAAACGAATGCAATTCTGTAGATGACGAGCTCAATAAAAGAAATGAAGAATGAAATAGCCAGCTTAGGTAATAGAGCTGGCCAGATGGAGAACAGAATTAGTCATATCGAAGAGAAATCTGGAAATGACACAGATGGAAAAAGACAGACTTGAGAATTAAAAGAAATGAAAGAACTATACAAGAACTCTGTGACTCCATCAGGAAGAGCAACATAATAATGGGTATACCAGAAGGGGAAGAGAGGGAGAGGGTAACAGAGAGTATATTCAAACAAATAGTCGACCAGAACGTCCCAAACCCGTGGAAAGAATTGGATCCTTGAATTCATAAAGCAAACAGAACACCTAATTACCTCCAACCACATTACATTGAAGCTGTCAAAAATTAATGACAAAGAAAGAATTCTCAAGGCAGCCGAGGGGAAAGAAAAAGCAGTAACCTATAAGGGAAAGCCCATTAGATTATCATCAGATTTTTCAGCAAAAACTCTACAAGCCGGGAGGGAGTGCAATCAAATATTCAAACGATTGAAAGAGAGAAATTATCAGCCAAGATAATATATCTAGAAAATATATTCTGTAGATATGAATGAGGAATAAAGACCTTTCCAGACATACAGAAGCTGAGGGAATTTTCTAACACATGACCTGCATTACAGGAAATACTAAAGGAGGCTATTTGATCTTAAACAAAAAATCAAAAGAATCCAAAACCATGAGCAAGAATACTGACAGACAGAAGCAGAAAATGGCAACCTGTACACCAAATAGGGCACTACAGACTTAAACATAACATAAAGGGTAAAGATGACAAAAAATATTTAAAAAAGGAAAAAGAGAAGAAAAAGACAACTTGCTACTGCAACTCAGAAATAGGGATAACTTGCGACAACAAAAACAGAAAAGGGGAGAGAATAAAGGTCTAAACCTGCAAAGGTGAATGCAGATTGGATCAAAAAACAAAACCCAGGGCCGGCTGAGTGGTGCATTGGTTAAGCGCTGGTTTTGGGATGCCAGCGGCCCCGGTTCAGATCCCACATGAGGGCCAGTGACACTGCCCTCTACAGCTAACAACAGCTCCACCTGGAGCTGGGCTGTACGAGCCCCGGTGATGGTGTGGGCTGCAGCCCCTGCTGCAGTGGGCTGCCATAGGCTACAGTGAGTGGCCCGCAGCCAGCGTAAGCAGCTGGCAGCCAACGTGAGCTGCCAATAGCCGCGGTGAGCGACATCCAGAGGCCAGCGACCGATCTGCCTCATCCGGGAAGAGCGCAATGACGATACCAACAGTGAAGCAACATCCTCCGCAACTAAACTGAAGAACAAAAAGACAGCAACTTGTCTGTTCCCCTTCCCCGATTCCCCAACGCTGTTCCCCTCCGCCAATTCCCCAATAAAAAATCTTTAAAAAAAAACAAAAAAAATAAAACAAGGAACAAAACCCAATCATACGCTGCCTCCAAGAGACACATCTCAGCTACAAGGACAAATATAGATTCAAAAATGAAAGGGTGGAAATCGATACTCCAAGCAAATGGTATCTGGAGAAAAGCGGGTGTATTCATACTTATATCACACGAAAGAGACCTCAGGATAAAAAAGGTAACAAGAGACAAAGATGGACATTTCATAATGATAAGGGGACAATACAAAAAGAAGACGTAACACTTATCAATATATCTGCCTCCAAACAGGGAGCACCAAAATACACAAATCAACTACTAACAGAACTAAAGGGAGAAACTGACCAAAACACAGTTATAGTAGGGGACCAAAAATAAATACATCATTGACTGCTATGGAGAGATCATCCAAACAGAAAATCAGTTAGGAAATATCAGGCTTAAATGACACACTAGATGAAATGGACATACTTGAAATTTATAGAGAACTTCATCCGAGAACACCAGTCTAAACATTCTTTTCTAGTGTACATGGAACATTCTCAAGGATAGACCACATGTTGGGACATAAAACTAGCCTCAGCAAATTTAAGGAGACTGAAATGATGCCAAGCATATTTTCTGATCACAAGGCTTTGAAATTGGATATCAACTGCAAAAGGAAAGCAGGAAAAACCACAAAGATGTGAAGATTAAATAACATGCTATTAATGAATGATTGGGTCAATGAAGAAATAAAAGGAGAGATTCAAAGAAACCTAGAAACAAATGAGAATGAAAATATATCCTATTAAAATTATTGGGATGCATTAGCTAAATGGCCTCAGGACCAATATTGGTGGTAGCCAGCTTCAGTTCACAAAGAGACCATCCTCACATGACCCCAGGTCCAGCATTGGCAGCAAAATCAGACAAAGACATTATAAAAAAAGAAAACCACAGGCCAATATCCCTAATGAACACAGATGCAAAAATCCTCAACAAAATACTAGCAAACCAGAATCAGCAACGCATTGAAAAGATCATACACCACGATCAAGGGGGATTCATTCATGGTATGCAAGGTTGGTTCAGTATCTGCAAATCAATTAATATGATACACCACATCAACAAAATGAAAAATAGTCATATAATCATACCAATAGATGCAGAAAAAGCATTTGACAAAATCCAGCAGCCATTTATGATAAAAACTCTTAGCAAAGTGGGAATAGAGAGATCTTATCTCAACATAATAAAGGCCATATATAAGCCCACAGCTAACATCATACTCAACTGGGAAAGGCTAAAACCTTTCCCCTTCAGATTGGGAACAAGACAATGCTGCCCACTTTCACCACTTTTATTCAACATAGTCCTGGAAGTTCTAGCCATAGCAATCAGATAAGAAAATAAAAGGCATCCAAATCGGAGAGGAGGAGGTAAAACTGTCATTATATGCAGATGACATGATACTATGGAGAGAGAATCCCAAAGACTCCACCAAAAAACTATTAGAACTGATAAATGAATTTAGTAAAGTAGCAGGATACAAAATTAATATTCAGGAATCAGTTGCAATTGTATACACCAATAATAAACTATCAGAAGAAGAAATCAAGAAATCAATCCCATTTACAATTGCTTCAAAAACAATAAAATGCCTACGAATAAACTTAACCAAAGAAGTAAAAGAACTGTACTCAGAAATTTACAAGAGCTGTTTGCGCGGAAGATGGCGGAGCGGGTTCCCAAGTCGGTGCTGTTCGTGTGTCTGGGTAACATCTGTCGATCACCCATCGCAGAAGCGGTTTTCAGAAAACTTGTCACTGATCAAAACGTTTCCAATGCTTGGAGGATAGACAGTGCGGCCACATCCACAGATGAGATTGAAAACCCCCGATTACCGAGGGCAGAGCTGCATGAAGAAGCACGGCATCCCCATGAGTCACGTCGCCTGCCAGATTACCAAAGAAGACTTTGCCACATTTGATTATATACCATGTATGGATGAAAGCAATCTGAGAGACTTGACTAGAAAAAGTAATCAAGTTAAAAACAGGAAAGCTAAAATCGAGCTACTTGGGAGCTCTGATTCAGAAAAACGACTTATTATCGAGTACCCCTACTACGGCAGACTCAGACTTCCAGACCGTATACCAGCAGTGTGTGCGGTGCTGCAGGGCCTTCCTGGAGCAGACCTGCTAGCCGGCCACCCTCGCCGCAGCCAATGGTGTCGGGCGAGGGCTAGGGGGTGATGTCCACAGCTCTAGGCCTGCGCTGCGACTCCAGCTGACCTGCTGTTTCTGGTCTTAAAAGGAGTTGTAGATGGAAACCAGTTGATGTGTTTGGCCAAAGAATAAATAAATACCTTGGACTCAGACTATCTGTGGGGCCCGTGAAGTTTCTTGGACCAGCGGAACCTCTCCTTTCTCCAGTTGCAACAAAACCCTGCCACAACCCAGCAGAATCTAACGAGTCAGACATCACTGTGGCCCAGAGTGCTCTGCGCTGCCTCTTCCCGAAGTCTGCGGACAACCTGAGGATGAGCAGCGGGTCCCTGCCCCACTGTACGCCAGGCCCGCCGTCCAGCAGCCCCGACCAGACATATGCACCCACACACGCATACACACTTCATATTTACGACAGGACAGAAAGCTTTATGGCGTTTGACTTAGCACCTGGGACAGTTCCTAGTTCTGTCTAGTTTATTTCATGAGGAAGATGTCTTACTTTCTCCCATTTGAGACCCTTTGCTTCTGGAGTGTAATTATATCCAGAAAGCAAGACACGTGTATTCTGGTCCCTTTTATGATCGGTTTGAGGATGTGTCTGCTTTTAGATGCGTATGTAATCCCAATGTCAAATATACATTAGTTTAGGTAGAAAAAATAATGAAAAAGTTCAGAGAAGTTCCTATGTTGGGATGCTTAAATATTGATATTCTTCCATCAGTGCTTAATTTTTAGGCAAGTAAAGGTAATTTCTCTGTGCTTTGTGATAACTAATTTAGAATTCATATCGCTGTCAGAAAAGACTTTTCAAAATAAACGGGGAAAGTTAGAAAAATAAAAATAAAAACATAAAAAAGAAAATTATAAGACACTGAAGAGAGAAATCAAAGAAGGAGGGGGGCAGGATGGCGGCTGTGAGGAGGGCTCCCTGAAATCTTCCCTGGAAATACCCACAATTTGAACTTCTAATACGCTTCAAAGAGACGTCTACTCATCACACAGAACAACTAAGAGTTTCACACAACGATTGCTGAAAGGTGGGCAGGCCGGGCGAGTAGGAGAAGAAGGTGGTGAGACGCGTGAGGTGCAGCCCGCACCTGCGGCTGTGGAGGCACGATGAGTGTTCCCCGGGCTCGCTCCCTGCGGCCCGTGGCCCACCTGGAGTTCAGCAAGAGCCCACCGGTTTGCAGTCTGAGGCAGAAGCCTCAGGCCGGGCAAGTGCGGGAGGAGAGAGAGGAGACGACTGTGCAAAAGTACGAGCTGCACCCGCGGCTCGCCGGTTCCCCAGGAAGCAGGGTGCAGAGCCCCGCAGCGACAGGGTACAGATCAATCCCTGCACCCTCTCGGTTCAGGGATCAGTCTCTGTGCCCACCGGGTCCCACGGAGCGCAGAAGCCAGAAACCAGGGAGCAGGGGGAAAAAGAATCCTTGGGTGCAGAGATGCAGCTCGCGCCGGGCGGAGACGTAGGTCCCCAAGAGATGGAGTGGGGATCTGAGCCGCGCGGCAGGGGGCGCGCAGTCCCCTAAACCCCGGCGGCAGTCCCTCCAGAAGTGCAGCAGGAGCACCGCGCGGTCACGCGCACCAGCTCCGAGGCAGAAGCCTTAAACCCGGGAGGAGGGGAAAAAAGAAGACTCGTGCACGGAGAAGCAGCACGCACCCGCCGAAGACACAGGTCCTGGAGAGACGGAGGGGGATCTTAGCCACGTGGCAGGGTGTGCACAGTCCCCTAAATCCCGGCAGACCCTTTGGGAGAGCAGCAGGAACGCCGCTAGAGCATAAGAGGCAAAGGCCTTAGCTTAAAAGTGTTGGAACTGTGTCTTTATTTTTATGTTTTTTATTTTTTTTCCTTTTTCTACTCTTGAACAGAAAGAAAAAGAAAAAACCAATAACCCACCCACTCCCACAAACTTTGGCCCCCGCCAAGACAGTCTTAAGCTGACTCCTGAATGGAGCAGTAGGGGCAGACTACGAAGGTATTCCTACCTGCAGGGGGTTGAGAATTTCCACCCCAGTAAAGGCTGCGGAGTGAGACTACCTACCCCGCCCCCACCTTTAGGCAAGGCTTGGGAAGCAGGGCAGGATCACCTGCTGAGGCACTAATTAACAGATTCTTAGCAGCAGGCTTTTGGTAGTGAGGAATTCTTTCATTCTCCACAGCTGTCAACCGAAAGGGTGCCCGGAGTCACTCACTGAGCCTTTGGGGGTGCAGCCTGCCTTGGGACAGGCAAAAGCAAAAAGGCAGTGACTTTGTAAAAACCACCAATCACACGTCACAACCACACTCAAGTACAGCAAACCTGCAGTGCCAGGATCACGCTAGGCATCAGGTGGCCTACTCTTTTCCCACAAGACGCACGGGAATTCTTATACAGCAGAGGACAAACTGAAGAGAGCTTGGTGGACTTTAGCCAAGACCGGCACGGGTATTTTTGGTTTGTTTTGTTTTGTTTTCCCTTTATTGGTTGCTTATCTTGGTTGTTTTTGGTTTTTATTTCTATTTCATTTTTATCATTTTGTAGTTTTTAATATAGGCATATATATGTGTATATAGATGAATATATGTCCATATATATGGGTGTGTAGACAAATTATATATAATTTTTTTTTCTTTTTTTCTTTTTCTTTTATCCCCACCCTCACTTTCTCCCTTCTTTCATTCATTCTTCTCACTGCTATACTTTTCCTCCTTTCCTTTTTTTCTGCAAATTTTACTTTTTTAATTTTTATTCTTTTTTTAAATTTTTTAATTTTTAATCTTTATTTTCTGGTATAGCTATTTGGTTTTTCATGTTTATTCTATTTTTTATTTTATGATATTGTATTTTATTTTCTTTCCTCTTCTGTTATTATTGTGTTTGTGGTTATTGTTTTGTTTCTGTTGGTTTTCTTCTTTAGTATGTTTGATATTTCTGTACAAGTTGACTGTAGATTGATGGTTGGTTTTTTTTTTACATGTGCGAGCATTTGGTTTCCTTTGGTGGCTGCGGAGGCTGTTCTTGTTGATCTTTTTTGCTCTAAAATCACTCTGCAGCACTGGGTCCAAACAAACCAACACAAGATTCATCATACCCGGAGGCCAACTTTAGATAAAACCAGAGCATTTCTGGGTTTGACAAACAAGAGTCACACCCAAAAGGAAGTTGCTACCGGTTCTAGGGCCCAAAGGGTCCATCCAACCCTCATCAGAGGGGTCAACCCTCTCACAGCAGCTCATAAACTAGACACTGCTGATCCTCACAGCTAATCAGTCTGGGAGTCAATCCCACCTACTGACAAGCCAAAAGTAATCAAAACTAAAACTTCAACAAGTGAGGACGCACGACACAAGGAACACCTCAGATACACGCACAGGAGAATAGGGAGACTGAGTAATTCAAATATAAAGGACACACACCATATAAGTTTACCCAGAAAAGACTGAGAAACCTGGAGGATCTATCTGTTATATCGAAGCAAACACAAAGAGCAAAGCCAGAATGGGGAGACAAAGGAACACAACCCAAATAAAAGAACAGAAGAAACTTCCTGAATCAGTGGAACTACAGGAAATAGAGGTAAACAACCTATCGGAGACAGAGTTCAGAACACTGATTATTAGAATGTTCAAGGAAATTAATGAAAATATAAAGAAGGATAGAGAAATCATGAAAAGCAACCAGCTAGAACTTAAGAACACAATTACTGAATTAAATAACAAACTTGATGGAATCACTAGCAGATTGGATGAAGCAGAAAACTGAATCAGTGACTTAGGAGACAAGATAGCAGAGATCACCCAAGCGGAACAACAAAAAGATAAATGAAAAACATGGAAAATAGTTTAAGAGAGCTGGGGGACAACATCAAACGCAATAACCCATGGCTCATTGGAATACCAGAAGGAGAAGGGAGGGAGCAAGGGATTGAGAACATATTTGAAGTAATAATGTCTGAAAACTTCCCTAACCTGGCAAAGGACATTGAAATACAAGCCCAGGAAGTGCAGAGAGTTCCAACCAGGATGATCCCAAACAGGCCCACACCAAGACACATTATAGTGAAAATGGCAAGGGTTAAGGACAAAGACAGAATCCTTAAAGCAGCAAGGGAAAGGCAGCAAGTTACTTACAAGGGTACCCCCATAAGATTATCAGCTAACTTTTCTACAGAAACTTTGCAGGCCAGAAGAGAGTGGCAGGAGGTGTTCAAAGTGATGAAAAATAAAGGCCTACAACTAAGATTGCTGTATCCAGCAAGGTTATCATTTAAAATTGAAGGTGAGATAAGGAGCTTTCCAGAAAAAAATAAGTTAAAGGAATTCATTACCACCAAGCCTGCTTTGCAGGAAATGTTAAAAGGGCTTCTTTAAGTAGAAGAGAAAAACAACCTAACTAAGAAAGACTACGAACACAAATAACAAAATGGCAATAAATACACACCTATCAATAATCACATTAAATGTAAATGGATTAAATGCTCCAATAAAAACACATAGGGTGGCTGAATGGATAAGAAAGCAAGACCCCAGCATATGCTGTATACAAGAGACTCACCTCAGATCCAAAGACTCATTCAGGCTGAAAGTAAAGGGATGGAGTAAAATATTTCATGCAAATGGAACTGAGAAAAAAGCTGGAGTAGCGATACATATATCAGATAAAATGGACTTTAAATTGAAGAATATAACAAAGGACAAAGAAGGACACTTCATAGTAATGAAGGGATCGATCCAACAAGAGGACATAACCCTAGTAAACATCTATGCACCTAACATAGGAGCTCCTAAATATATAAAACAGATACTGTCAGACATAAAGACAGAGATCAACAGTAACACTATCATAGTAGGGGACTTCAACACCCCGCTGTCACCAACAGACAGATCCTCCAGACAGAAAATCAATGCGGAAACAATGAACTTAAATGACACATTAAAATAGCTGGATTTAATTGATATATTCAGAGCATCTCACCCCAAAGCTACAGAATATACATTCTTTTCAAGTGCACATGGAACATTTTCTAAGATAGACCACGTGTTAGGCCACAAAACAAGTCTCAATAAATTTAAGAAGATTGAATTCATTTCAAGTGTATTCTCTGACCACAATGCTATGAAACTAGAAATCAATTATAAGAAGAAATCCAGGAAGCTGACAAATAAAATGGAGGCTAAATAACATGCTACTAATTCGTGAGTGGGTCACAAATGAGATCAAGGAGCAAATCAAAAGATACCTCGAGACAAACGAAAATGAAAACACCACGACCCAAAATCTCTGGGATGCAGCGAAAGCAGTCCTAAGAGGGAAGTTTATAGCAGTGCAGGCCTACTTAAAGAAGGAAGAAAAATCTGAAATCAACAGGTTATCCTTACACCTAAGGGAACTGAAAAAAGAACAGCAAAAGAGGCCCAAGGGGAGTACAAGAAAGGAGATAATAAAGACCAGAGCGGAAATAAACAATATAGAGAACAGAAAAACAATATAAAAGATCAATGAAACCAAGAGCTGGTTTCTTGAGAAGATAGACAAAATTGACAAACCTCTAGCCAGGCTCATCAAAAAAAAAGACAGAGGACTCAAATTAGTTAATTCAGGAACGAAAGAGGGGAAATGACTACAGACATCACAGAAATACAAAAAATTCTAAGAAATTTCTATGAGTAACTATATGCCAAAAAATTTGACAATCTGGAAGAAATGGATAATTTTCTAGAAGCATACAACCTTCTAAAGCTAACTCAAGAAGAAACAGAAAATCTAAATAGACTGATTACTACCAAGGAAATTGAATCAGTAATTAAGAAGCTCCCAAAAAACAAAAGCCCTGGACCAGACAGCTTCACAAGTGAATTTTATCAAACATTCAAAAAAGAACTATCACCTATTCTTCTCAAACTATTCCAAAAAATGCAGAAGGAGGGAAGGCTCCCAAACTCTTTTTATGAAGCCACTATTACCCTGATTCCAAAACCAAATAAAGACAGCACAATAAAGGAAAACTACAGGCCAATCTCCCTGATGAATATAGATGCAAAAATTCTCAAATTTGCGAACAGAATTCAGCAATATATTAAGATCATACATCATGATGAAGTGGGTTTCATCCCTAGTACACAAGGATGGGAAGCAGAGGTTATATACCAACTGTAATTGAATATATATAGATAGTCACAGGATGTAGATTATACTGTGGAAGGGAGCCAGAAGAAGAGTAATAGATATAGATGATATGGGGGGAGGAGGGTTGTCACTTTGAGGGGTAAAATGTATAGTATTGCACTGTGTTGTACACCTGAAACTAATTAAAAAATAAATAAATAAAAACCCCCCAAAAAAAAGAAATCAAAGAAGATACAAATAAATGGAAACACATACTATGTTCATTGATAGGAAGAATTAGTATTGTTAAAATGTCAATACTACCTCAGGCAATATATAGATTCAACGCAATTCCTATCAAACTACCAAAGGGCATTTTTCTCAGAAATACAACATACAATCCTAAAATTCACATGAAACCATAAAAGACCCTGAATAACCACAGCAGTATTAAGAAATAAGAACAAAGTCAGAAGTATCAGCTACCCGACATCAAATCATATGCAAGGCTATAGTAATTAAAACAGAATGGAGGGAGTAGGCGCTCCCACCCGCCCGGCAAGGGCTCGGTGCAGGCAGAGGCCGGCGCGCTCCGTTTCTGGCGCGCTCCGTTTCTGGGCGAGAGCCGGCCGTGCACCTAGGAATTAACCGGCGGCGCGGGAGGGGAGGCGGGAGCGGCTGGGGTGGGGGTGCTGGGCGCGCGAGAACAAGAAGAAGCTCGCGGTGATGGCCTTGGCCCGAGGAGGAGTCCGGAGGTGGCGCGAGGCCCGGGAGGCAGGCCGGTGGCGGCATGAGGCCGGCGTCCCTCCCCGCAGCCGGGCCGTGATTTGCGGGCCCGCTGCGCCTCCGCCGCCGCCTCGCCACTTCCCGTCCTCGCAGCGGCCGCCCGCCCGCCCACCCGAGGCCGCAGGTGGGGGGGGCCTCCTGGCGTCTGCGCGGCGACCAAGGACGACCGGAAGGGGAGCGGCCGGGATGGCGTGTCGGCTGCCCCGCGAGTACAAGGCAGGCGACCTGGTGTTCGTCAAGATGAAGGGCTACCTGCACTGGCCGCCCGGATTGATGAACTCCCAGAGGGAGCGGTGAAGCCTCCAGCAAACAAGTATCCTATCTTCTTTTTTGGTACCCATGAAACGGCATTTCTAGGTCCAAAAGACCTTTTTCCATATAAGGAATACAAAGACAAGTTTGGGAAGTCAAACAAACGGAAAGGATTTAATGAAGGATTGTGGGAAATAGAAAATAACCCAGGAGTAAAGTTCACTGGATACCAGGCAATTCAGCAACAGAGCTCTTCAGAAACTGAGGGAGAAGGTGGAAACACTGCAGATGCAAGCAGTGAGGAGGAAGGTGAAAGAGTAGAAGAAGATGGAAAAGGCAAAAGAAAGAATGAAAAAGCCGGCTCAAAACGGAAAAAGTCATACACTTCAAAGCAATCCTCCAAACAGTCCCGGAAATCTCCAGGAGATGAAGATGACAAGGACTGCAAAGAAGAGTAAAACAAAAGCAGCTCTGAGGGTGGAGATGCCGGCAATGACACAAGAAACACAACTTCAGACTTGCAGAAAACCAGTGAAGGGACTTAACTAAGGTACTGAATGCTGCATATTAAGAGAAACCACAACAAGGTTGTGCGTTTGGTTGTCTCCTATTCTTGGATTTGATATGAACCAACACAGTCCTTGTTGTCATTGACAGAACCCCAGTTTGTATGTACATTATTCACATTCCTCTCTGTTGTGTTTGGGGAAAGAAAAGACATTTTAGCCTTTTTTAAAGTTATTGATTTAATTTCATGTTATTTGGTTGCATGAAGTTGCCCTTAACCACTAAGGATTATCAAGGTTTTTGCACAAACTTAGACATGTCTAGGATCCTATTATCAAGGCAGCCATGTTCATAATTTTTCTGCCTTTACTCCACCATCACCAAACACTCAGTCAAGTATAAATTCGCATTTTTTTAAATGACCACTCAGCATAATGCGTATTGCCTCTCTATGACAGAACCCAGGAACCATTCCTAGATATATAACGTTGGCATACTGAAGATTAAATTAAAATCGTCCTTCAGTTTTGAGGCCATGTGTAAAGTTTAATCATATTGTAAAATATCTATTCTGTATTAGAAATAGCTAGTTGACAGCTTATCCTTCTCAAAACTCATGTCGTTATGTACACAAACTGTTTCTATATGTGAAGTCAGTGAGTCTTTTTGTGTTACTCCAAATTAAAGACAACAATTTATTTTTTCCCCCACTGCCAATACAATGTGAGCGAATCACTCAAGGTGGGTACTTTACATTTCAGAGCAGGAATCAGCAGTAGCCCTATGGGAAACCAGACAAAGCACTGACTTTTAAACACAGACTTTTAAAATTGACTCATTTTCTTTCAGAACTAGAATGAGAATAGTTAATATCCATCCACAAACCATTATGTGTACATTATTGTTGCTATTGTGATAATAGAGAATTTTATTTATTTTTATGCCAGCTTATATTGTGAGAACACATTTAGTCAGTTTGGGTTTTATCAATCCTGTTATGCTTGTCCTTGGAACATCTTTCGCATACTCAAGATTTGTAGTTGAAAAGTTTACTGGAAAAAAAAAAATCAAAAACAAAAAAATGTATTGTTTTTACAGAATAAACTTATTGGAATGTGTACTGGGAGTAAGATTTGAGGTTGTAAACAACTAAGTGAGTGTAATTTGGCTTCATATATGTAATGTGAGGTATTAATGTAATTCATATATTAAAGCAAAATTTGTTAACAGCAAGTTGACAATAGAAAAAAAAACAAAACCAGAATGGAAATGGCATAAAAACAGACACATAGATCAATTGAACAGATAGAGAGCCCAGAAATGAATCCATTCATATGTGTCATTTAATCTATGACAACAGAAGCAAGAACTTACATTGGCATAAAGATAGTCTATTTAATAAATGGTGCTGGGAAAATTAAACTGACACATGCAAAAACATGAAACTGGACTACCTCCTTATGCTATATATGAGAACAAATTCAAAATGCAATAGACTTAACTGTAAGACCTGAAAACATAAAACTCCTAGAAGAAAATATAGGGAGTAAATTTGTAGACATTACCCAGAGTAATATTTGTACTGATATGTCCTCTCAGGCAAGGGAAGTAAAAATAGTAATAAACATTTGGGACTACATCAAACTTAATGGTTTTTTCATGCCAATGGAAACCATCAATAAAACAATGGGAGAAGATATGTCAGTGATATATCTGATAAGGGGTTAATATCCAAAATTTATAAAACACCCATTCAACTCAACACCAAAAAAATCCCACAAAACAAAAACCGAAACAACGCAATTAAACAATGTGCAGAGGATATGAGTAGACATTTCTCTAGAGGACATACAGATGACCAACAGACACATGAAAAAATGCTCAACCTCACTAATCTTTAGCAAAATACATATAAAACCACAGTGAGACACTGCTTTGGGTCTGTGGCCATTTCTTAACAGACTCTGAAGCGGATAGCTGAGAGGGATGGTCACCCTACCGAGGTAAATGGACACAGATATGAAATGAAATCTTTCACACGATGATACACTCAGCCATAAAAATGAAGGAATGAACACCATGGATGAAACTAGAAAACATCTTTCTTCCACATGAGATCAAGAAAGTAAAATCAAGAGAAACAGGAGGAGTATTTCAAATAGTGATGGAATATTTCAAACAGTGATGCTTGGAAGACATGAAAGCCATGTAATTGAAGATTTCTCCATCAGAGAAATCCAGGAAAACTTGCATGACTCTGCATGTCAGCAGAGAGAGGAAAAAGAAATGACAAAGGAATGCCTATGACTCATAAAAAATGTCTTACTGATAGAATGGATCAAAATGGTAGAAAGCATGTAGGAAACAAGCCTATTGAAAACACACTTAGACTAAGCTTCCAGTCACATCTGCCTAATATGGAGAGATTTTAAATGGAAGGGAAATTTATGAATGTAATGTAACTGCGAAGTCTATCAACAATACTTCCTCTGTTTTCTCCAGTTCAAAGGGTTCCCCCAGTGTCCAAGCCCACATTTTAATATATATGGGAATGACCTTAGGGATCCTTCAATACTGACAAATGACCAGAGAGCACGCAGGAAAAATTCCTTCAAATTTAATGAGTGTGGAAAAGACTTTAGGGTGCCTTCATCCCTAACGAGACCTCAGGTAGGTCATCCATAGTGCAGAGAAACCTTACAAATGTACTGAGTGTGGCAAGGCTTTTCACAGAAAATCACACCTGGCAAGTCGTCAGAGCATTCCTATAGATGACAAACAATGGAAATGTAATGAATGTGGTAAAGCGTTTACTGTGCATTCAAGCCTAACTTACCATCAGCTCAGACACCCTATCTTAGAAGTCATCAGGAGACAAACCATAGAAATGTAACGAGTGTGGCAAAGACTTTAGGGTGCATTCATCCCTAACTAGACATCAGGTAGGTCATCCATAGTGCAGAGAAACCTTACAAATGTACTGAGTGTGGCAAGGCTTTTCACAGAAAATCACACCTGGCAAGTCGTCAGAGCATTCCTATAGATGACAAACAATGGAAATGTAATGAATGTGGTAAAGCGTTTACTGTGCATTCAAGCCTAACTTACCATCAGCTCAGACACCCTATCTCAGAAGTCATCAGGAGACAAACCATAGAAATGTAACGAGTGTGGCAGAGACTTTAGGGTGCCTTCATCCCTAACGAGACCTCAGGTAGGTCATCCATAGTGCAGAGAAACCTTACAAATGTACTGAGTGTGGCAAGGCTTTTCACAGAAAATCACACCTGGCAAGTCGTCAGAGCATTCCTATAGATGACAAACAATGGAAATGTAATGAATGTGGTAAAGCGTTTACTGTGCATTCAAGCCTAACTTACCATCAGCTCAGACACCCTATCTCAGAAGTCATCAGGAGACAAACCATAGAAATGTAACGAGTGTGGCAGAGACTTTAGGGTGCCTTCATCCCTAACGAGACCTCAGGTAGGTCATCCACAGTGCAGAGAAACCTTACAAATGTACTGAGTGTGGCAAGGCTTTTCACAGAAAATCACACCTGGCAAGTCGTCAGAGCATTCCTATAGATGACAAACAATGGAAATGTAATGAATGTGGTAAAGCGTTTACTGTGCATTCAAGCCTAACTTACCATCAGCTCAGACACCCTATCTCAGAAGTCATCAGGAGACAAACCATAGAAATGTAACGAGTGTGGCAGAGACTTTAGGGTGCCTTCATCCCTAACGAGACCTCAGGTAGGTCATCCACAGTGCAGAGAAACCTTACAAATGTACTGAGTGTGGCAAGGCTTTTCACAGAAAATCACACCTGGCAAGTCGTCAGAGCATTCCTATAGATGACAAACAATGGAAATGTAATGAATGTGGTAAAGCGTTTACTGTGCATTCAAGCCTAACTTACCATCAGCTCAGACACCCTATCTCAGAAGTCATCAGGAGACAAACCATAGAAATGTAACGAGTGTGGCAGAGACTTTAGGGTGCCTTCATCCCTAACGAGACCTCAGGTAGGTCATCCACAGTGCAGAGAAACCTTACAAATGTACTGAGTGTGGCAAGGCTTTTACAGAAAATCACACCTGGCAAGTCGTCAGAGCATTCCTATAGATGACAAACAATGGAAATGTAATGAATGTGGTAAAGCGTTTACTGTGCATTCAAGCCTAACTTACCATCAGCTCAGACACCCTATCTCAGAAGTCATCAGGAGACAAACCATAGAAATGTAACGAGTGTGGCAGAGACTTTAGGGTGCCTTCATCCCTAACGAGACCTCAGGTAGGTCATCCACAGTGCAGAGAAACCTTACAAATGTACTGAGTGTGGCAAGGCTTTTCACAGAAAATCACACCTGGCAAGTCGTCAGAGCATTCCTATAGATGACAAACAATGGAAATGTAATGAATGTGGTAAAGCGTTTACTGTGCATTCAAGCCTAACTTACCATCAGCTCAGACACCCTATCTCAGAAGTCATCAGGAGACAAACCATAGAAATGTAACGAGTGTGGCAGAGACTTTAGGGTGCCTTCATCCCTAACGAGACCTCAGGTAGGTCATCCATAGTGCAGAGAAACCTTACAAATGTACTGAGTGTGGCAAGGCTTTTCACAGAAAATCACACCTGGCAAGTCGTCAGAGCATTCCTATAGATGACAAACAATGGAAATGTAATGAATGTGGTAAAGCGTTTACTGTGCATTCAAGCCTAACTTACCATCAGCTCAGACACCCTATCTCAGAAGTCATCAGGAGACAAACCATAGAAATGTAACGAGTGTGGCAGAGACTTTAGGGTGCCTTCATCCCTAACGAGACCTCAGGTAGGTCATCCATAGTGCAGAGAAACCTTACAAATGTACTGAGTGTGGCAAGGCTTTTCACAGAAAATCACACCTGGCAAGTCGTCAGAGCATTCCTATAGATGACAAACAATGGAAATGTAATGAATGTGGTAAAGCGTTTACTGTGCATTCAAGCCTAACTTACCATCAGCTCAGACACCCTATCTCAGAAGTCATCAGGAGACAAACCATAGAAATGTAACGAGTGTGGCAAAGACTTTAGGGTGCCTTCATCCCTAACTAGACATCAGGTAGGTCATCCATAGTGCAGAGAAACCTTACAAATGTACTGAGTGTGGCAAGGCTTTTCACAGAAAATCACACCTGGCAAGTCGTCAGAGCATTCCTATAGATGACAAACAATGGAAATGTAATGAATGTGGTAAAGCGTTTACTGTGCATTCAAGCCTAACTTACCATCAGCTCAGACATCCTATCTTAGAAGTCATCAGGAGACAAACCATAGAAATGTAACGAGTGTGGCAAAGACTTTAGTGTGACTTCAAGCCCAACTTAGTATGACCTACTCCATCCTGGCAAAAAACCTTACAAATGTACTGGATGTGGCCTGGCTTCTAGGTGTCGCCTTAAACTCAAGACTCACCCAGTAGTTCATACTTGCGAAAGTGGTGAATATGACAAAAGTTTAAATTAGAGCTCACTCTTTACGAGATACAAGAACATATACGTTCTGGCGAGAAATCACACAACTTAATGTGTGGCAAAGTTTTTACAGGCACAATGAGTGTGGCAGAGCCATTACTTTGAGTTCAAGTATTATCGAACATCAGAGACCCCATAATGAAGAGAAATTATGCAAATGTGTGTGGCAGAGCCTTTTTCCACGTCTCAAAAGTCAATAGATACCAGCATGCACATCCTTGAGTGAACCCACACAAAAGTGACGTGCATGTTAATGCTTTTACCTGAAGATCAAAAGTGTGGGACATCCGAGGATTCACACTGGGGAGCAACCTAACAAATGTAGTGAATGTCACAGACTCCTCACCAAGTATGTACACCTTTGGAATAACGACACAATTCATGCAGGAGAGAACCTGCTCTAATATTCTGAACACAGAAATACTTCTAAGAAACCATATCCTCAGGATTCACTCAAGATTTCATATTGGGCAAAATCTTTACAAATGTACTGAATGTACTAAAATTTTTAAACAAGTATCACAACTGACCACACAGTCAAGAATCCATACTAGGAATAACTAAGTCCCTAGTTCTCTGAGGTTAACCTGGAGCATTATATACCACAGAAAAATTAAAACTCTAACTATTTTAAAACTCAGAACTTTCCATATTACAGGAACAAGGATATACAGCCATTATTTTTAGTGTTTATAATACTTAGTTATTTGAGTTCGGTGGAAAAGACTATATTACTACCTATTCATTTTAACTTGAAGTTAAAAGTCTATTGAAAGTAAGCATTCCTTACAGGCCTTTCATGATGGTCCCTGGGAAGCAATAAATACAGTGATGGTGCCTACTTCATTAGGCATTTATCCATGTACCCTGGAAAAACAAGGACACTGAATAGCAAGTTAATTATTGTATGAATTAGCATCTGGGAAGGCAAGGGGTAATGTAAAACTATGTTATCCGTCTTCATACTTACTAGGCTCAGGGTGCCGACCTCTAGACAAGCCCCTGTCGGGTCACAGGAAATAATATTCTACCAACTGAGCATGAAATAGCAGGCTGGACAGTAAGGGGCTACACTTTTCATGGGAGGACAGTGATAGGTTAAAGTAATAATTACATGGTAGAAATAATGCAGAAGAAATGCTGACTTTCTTCACTGAATGGCAAAAACTGCTCTACATCAAGAGTAATGAAAGCCTGGGCCTCCCTGCATTTGCCCATAAGAACAGGGCCTCACGGGGACAGGATATTCACTATGATGATGGCAAAACCCCATGGGACCCTAAGAGAGAGGGCGGGTCAGCCAACGACGGGCAAGACCCTAGATATGCACAGGATTCTAAATTAGGTGCAAGATCCTATATAAAATATGCACATTAGGGCAGCCTAAGCCAGGCGCAGTCTGTAGGGTCCCCTGGGAGGAATCAAGGAGGTGAAGCATATGGGGCCTAAGGGCCTGTTAACCCTTATCTGCAGAGCTAACAGCCTGCCAGAGGAGAGAGAAATCTTCCTAAGAAGATAACAGCAGTCCTCCTTGCATTCTTGCCTCTAAGTGTCATAGTGAATCATTAACTTCCTGTAGGAGGCAAGGTTGTATTAAACAAAGGGTCTTTCGGCTGAGGTGGTCTGTGAGGCATAGGGAGATTTGGTTCAATTCTTGGGTGACGCATGTGATTTACAGACCTCAGAAAGAACAAAGCCCCTTCTCTGTAAGTACTCGATAAAAGCTGCAAGCTCACCAGATTCTGGGCTCCTGGTCCATCAGACAGAGTCCCCTGGCTCACATTGCTTTTTAAATTATCCCTGTCTCTTGCTCTGAGTCCCCGCCGGTCCTCTCGAGGAAGCTAGACCCAGCCGCGCAGAGATGCGACACACAGCTGTGTCCATCACCGAGAATGCTAATTCACCAGCTGCATGCCTTAAACAGATTCAAGACCAAGGGGAAGGGCAGTACAGAAATGAGCCGGATCCAATAGAAGTTAATATGGAGCTGAGGAAAGCTTAGAAGGATGACCAGATGTCTAAAAAGGAGAAATGTAAGCTCGTTTCTTAATGATGCTACTTCCCAACTGCAGGGAAACCGCAACAACCAGGACACTGGAAATTGGTTTGTTGAGGACACTGTCAATAGCATAAACAGACAACAATTTGGAAAGCTAACTCTAAGCTACACAAGCTGCTAGAAACTGCCTTCTAGTGAAAAACAGCCACCCACAGAAACAATCCAGGCTGGCTTGATTCCAAAATTCGTGTCCTTCTTGGGTGGAACGGACTGCAATCCCGTTCAGTTTGAATCTGCTTGGGCCCTCACTAACATTGCTTCCAGAACATCAAAACAGACCAAGGCTGGGCTGGCCGAGTGGCACAGTGGTTAAGAGCTGGTTTTGGGATGCCAGCAGCCCTGGTTCAGATCCCACATGAGGGGCCAGTGACACTGCCCTCTTAAAAAAAACAAAACAGGGCCGGCCGAGTGGCGCATTGGTTAAGTGCTGGTTTTGGGATGCCAGCGGCCCCGGTTCGGATCCCACATGAGGGCCAGTGACACTGCCCTCTACATCTAACAACAGCTCCACCTGGAGCTGGGCTGTGCGAGCCCCAGTGATGGTGTGGGCTGCAGCCCCTGCTGCAGTGGGCTGCCATAGGCTACAGTAAGTGGCCCGCAGCCAGCGTGAGCGGCTGGCAGCCAAGCGTGAGCTGCCAAGAGCCGCGATGAGCGACATCCAGAGGCCAGCGACCGATCTGCCTCATCCGGGAAGAGCGCAATGACGATACCAACAGTGAAGCAACATCCTCCGCAACTAAACTGAAGAACAAGAAGACAGCAACTTGTCTGTTCCCCTTCCCCGATTCCCCAACGCTGTTCCCCTCCACCAAATCTCCAATAAAATCTTTAAAAAAAAAAAAAAATAACAGACCAAGGCTGTAGTCGATGGAGGTGCTATCCCCGCAGTCATTTCTCTGTTGGTATTACCCCATACATCAGTCAACAAGCCGTATGGGCTCTAGAAAACATTGCAGGTGATGGTTTAGTTTTCCCAGACCTGGTTACCAAGTATGGTGCAGCTGACCCACTGCTGGCTCTTCTTGTGGTTCCCAATATGTGATCTTTAGTATGTATTCTTACCTGGACACTTTCAAACCTTTGTTGCAACAAAAATCCTGCTCCCCTGATAGATGATGTTGAACAAATTCTTCCTACTTGAGTTTGTCTCCTGCACCGTGATGACCCAGAAGTATTAGCAGATAGCTGCTGGGCCATGTCCTATCTTCCTGATGATCTAAGTGAACAGCTGAAATGGTCGTGAAAACAGGAGTTGTGCCCCAACTTAAGCTCCTAGGAGCTACTGAGTTGCCAACTGTGATTCCTGCACTAAGAGCCTGCACTAACATAGGAAATGTTATCACTGGAACAGATGTACAGACTCATAGTAATTATCACAATAAAAGACAAGATAATCCTTTAACGGAAGAGTAAGTCACAGTACACCCTGGAGAGAGCAACTGCAGGGGAGAAAAGACTGTGAAAATCCAGGGAAATAGAAACCACCAGACTCATGTGCCAAGAGTCCCTATAAAGGGGACATGTTATTACATTAAAGTGTGACACTTCTTCTCTGAAACTCCCCCGGTGTCTCCACTGTTTCCCTTCTTTCTTTTCTTCCCTCGCGACACCATCTCCACCTGAAGGAAACCCTGGACTCGTAGAGGCTGGTCCCCTGCATGGGAGTCCTTACTGTCTCTCCCAGCCTGCTAATGAACTCCAAAACTAATATTCAGAAGGAAGCTACGTGGACAGTGTCAAACACCACAGGTGGCAGCCGGGACCACAAACAGCAAGTTGTGAATCATGGATTAATCCCATTGCTCATTGGAGTCCTCTCCAAGCAGACTTTAAAGCACAAAAAGAGGCTTAGTGGGCTGTGACCAACTATACAAGTGCTGCAACAGCTGAACTGGTCATATACCTTGTGCACTGTGGCATAATAGAACCATTTATGATGTCTTAACTGTGCAAAATACCGAAATTATTCTGGTTACTCTGGATGCCATTTCAAATCTTTCAGGCTGCTGAGAAATTAGGTGACAGAGAAATGCTAATATAATGTTTGAAGAATGCAGAGGCTTGGACAAAAGTGAAGCTCTACAAAACCATGAAAATGAGTCTGTGTACAAAGCTTCATTAAACTTGATTGAGAAGTATTTCTCTGTAGACAAAGATCAAACTGTTGTGCCACAAACCACCTCCAAAGGCTCTATGTTCCAAGTTCAGGATGGCACTCCTGGGACCTTTGACTTTTAGATTGTACAGCTGAAGAATACAAGTTGTTTCTTTCTTTCTTTTTTTTTTTTTTTTTTTTTTTTTTTTTAGCTGAGTCATCCTGCCACCTGTTGGCAGCTCAACGGCAACTCAGCTCGGACTGGCCTCGAACAGCTGTTGCTCAGAGCTCAGCTCACACTCTTGAGCGAGCTCTTCACCAACTGAGCCACTCGGCCGGCCCTACAAGTTGTTTCTTGAATACCATGCTTGATGTAAGTTTGTCTAACTGTTTCTCTTCTAAGAATCCTTTTTAAATGTGGTTTGTCCTTGTAGCATTTTTTACAGCGAAACTGTACTTGAACAGTTTCAAAATGTACATGTGGTATGAAACTTCTCTTCTCAATGGGTTTCTTATTTTTATGTGGAATTTCCTACCTCGCAGTGTTCTATAAGCAGATTATAAAGTCCATCCTTTCAAAAAAAATAAAAAATGTATCTCAGATTATATAATATTTTTACAGAGAAAATAAATTTCATTTCTATATTTAAAAATTATCAAAGCATAAATTAATGGCATTCAAATTAATGAGGTTTAGCTGAGATGTTTTCAACTAGCAAGATCTGACACATTAAATTGAAATTATACATGAAATTAAAGTGCACAGAACTCATTAGGCAAATGAGTCATTCTTTTCTTGAGTTGCTGAGGTTCTAGTTAGCACATCAAAGGACACTTTGCCACGTATTAGCTGTGTGACTTAGGGAGAATCACTCAGATTACCTAAAGCCTTTTCTTCCTCAGTAAAATCAAGTTGACAACAACTCCATGACCTGTCTTCCAACTCCCACCCCATCCCACTTCCCTCACAGGGCAACTGGAAGTACAAAACAATTTTGTATACAGCAGAGCTATACGGATTAAACTGAGTGTGTGTCTTGGCTTGGGTTTCCCCCACAGCGGAGCCTACGGCCAAGTTTTGAGGAATAGGATATTTATTTGATAGGTTATCCATGGAAAGATAAAGGAGAATGCAGGACGTGTCAGTAAGGAGCTGGTGTTCCCTTGGACAGGCCCAATGTCCCTGTGAATCCTATGAGGAATTTATAGAAAATTCCCTGTGGATTTGGCTTCCGCCAAAAGACAGGAGGCTGGAGCATTTCACTACAGACTCCCATCCCCTATTGTTTCCTTGAGGGCATAAAAACCGTGGTCGGACCTATCAGAAGGCAGAATGAAGCCTTGCAGAAACACGGACAGGCAATAATGCCCTTAAACTGACACGCTGGGAGCATGCCAGGTACTGTGCACGTGGAGCTGTGAGTGAGGTCAGAGGTGGTCAGCAGAGATGGGGCCCAGGCAGTAACAGTATCTGCTACAGTGTGTTTTACTATGTCCTTGTGAGCAGAACTGAAATGGAGCTCCTGCATAGGGAGTAATAATACACTCCGGTCCACCCATGCCTTTTCCTTTGCTGGGTTGTGCTGCCAACAAAAGGGCTTACTCATTCCGTTCTTCAGCGCAAGGCCAGCCTTCTCTCATCAACTCTCTACGATCCTTTAATTCCCTTATTTTCCTAAGACAGATTCTTCTACTCCCTCATATGGGAGGCAGTATTTAATAAGCCTATGTTTGCTAGCATCTGCCTTGCCCTGGCCACCATTATAAAAACTGGCATTCTGCATTATGTATATATGTAGCTTTCCACGGTTTTCATGATATTCATCATATTCTGCTGTAGAAAAATATTTGAATTTCCACTTTTCCTCTCCGTACCTTGATCCATATTAGACTATGAACTATTAGAATGCAACAGCAATTAATTTTAAATGCAAATGATTACGTTTTCTACAAGTTTCAGAATATTTTAAAAGTCTATGTGGTGGTTAATTTGAACTGTCAACTTACCTGGTACATGATATTTGGTTAAACATTTCTGGGCGTGTCTGTAAGGGGCTTTCTGCATGGGATTGTCCTCCCCGGAGTTCAAGGGCCTCATCTAATCTATTGAAGGCCTGAATAGAATAAAAAGCTGAGTAAGAAAAAATTCTCTCTCCGTCTGATTGTTTTCAAGTTGGGACGTTGGTCTTCTCCTGCCTCGGGACGCAGTCTTGAACTCAGATTGGAAGTTGCACCATTAGCTCTCCTGTGTCTGGTTTTCTCAGCCTCTGTAATCAAGTCAGCCAATTCCTTTAAATACACACACTCACACACACATACACACCACCCTACTGGTTCTCTTTTCTCTGGAGGACCTTAAAAACAGTCAATTTTAATTTCCAATGAGATTTAATAAATTCCTCACTGACCTATAATCCTCTATGGTTCTGGTTTCATTTGGTGAAAAATACTTAGGGGACTCTAAGTAACTCTGCTTTTACCAAAAGAAAAGAGAAATATACCTTACCTCCTAAATAGTCTTTGATTTTGTATTTGCTCCCCCACAGAATAGTCCATTTAAAATAAATGCAGTGTTAGAGCTGCTCTGATACATTGGCTAAAACTCCCAGCTGACAGCTTAATTTCTTTAAATAAATAAATACCTGTTGGATCTTTAGCAGAAAGGTATAGGGCCGACAGAGTGGCGCAGTGGTTAAGAGCTGGATTGCGATGCCAGTGGCCCCAGTTGGGGTCCCACATATGAGGGCCAGTGACGCTGGCCTCAAAAAAAGAAAGGTATAAAATGTTTGCCTTATTTAATGTTCCCACGGTCCAACGCTGTAAAAAAGAAAGTCATGATAATGAATTTTAAACAAATATTATAATGTTATAAAATTCATGATGTAGGTATGAAGATAATCAAAATTTGGAAAATTACCAAATGAAATACAGTCATTAGCTGAAATTATTAATGGACATCTCAGTAAAAGTATGGGTATTCATAAAAACAAGACATGCCTAGATGGTGACTAAAATGAACTGAAGGTGAATTATAGATGACTAATGTCTTCTTTGTCCAACTTCAATATTCATATTATACATTTCAACATATTACAAAGAAGTAAAACACTTTGGAACCAAAATTGTAAATATTTACCTGGAAATCAAATATTAATTTTTTAAACAACAAATGTCATATTTTAAAAGTCCCTTCAAGACACAGATAATGATTAAGATCACAATGTTAGCTGTATTCAATTTTTCCTTTGAAAAATTATCGAATATTTTATAAAGATTCAGCATCAAAATATAGCTAAAGGTAAAATATCTATCTTTGTGAAGTGATATTACCCTTCAACAGTTATGCAAAGTCACTAAAAAGTTTGGACATATTAATCTTACCATAAGCTTTGGTAATTTTAATAATTATAAGCATATACATATGAACAAAAATAGGGATTATAAAAACCATTAAAATACTATTGTCATGGATGGTAAAGAAGATAGCGTAATGCCCTCCCCGCATCCCCAGAGATGTCTGTGGCCTAATCCCCGAAACCTAGGAATATATTATATTACACAGCAAAGGGACTTTTCAGATATGATTAAGTAAAGGATCTCAAGATGGAAAGATTATCCTGGATTATCTGACTGGGTCCAATGTGATCACAGGGGTCCTTAGAAGAGAAAAGCTGAAGAGTCAGATTTAGAGAAGGAGATGTGATGATGGAAGCAGAGATTGGAGTGATGTTGCCATGGCCAAGGAATGCAGGCAGCTTCTCGAAGCAGGAAGTCAAGGGATGGATTCTCCCCAAAGGCCTCCAGAAATGCAATGCTGTTGACAATCTTAGCCCCATGAGAAATATTTTGACTTCTGACCTCCAGAATTGTAAGATTAAAAAATTCCAGGGTTAACAAAATTTATGATTTGTTATAGCAGCAATATAAAACTAATGCTGTTAGATGTAATTTAAACTTCCCATAATATAGTGGCCCTTTTTAAATATTCCTAACGATGCCTTCCTTAGCTTAATTGAGACCCTGTGCAGACACAAGATATATAATTGTTAGAATTCTAATTATTGATCACATGGTTACAAGAAACAGAGATTCACTCCAACTAGTTAAAATAAGTAGGACAGTTATTTTAGTCTCTAGTAGGAGAATCTTACAGGGCCCAATATTTGGAAGCGTAGTTGAATCTTACAGAAACTAGAAAATCATCAGGCGCATAGTTTTTTACTCTCACTCTTTTACTCTCTGCCTCCTGTTCTTGCTCTCACACCCTTCTTCCCTTCCCTCTCTCCATCCTGAGGGCCTTACCTTTGTTTTTATTTTGTGAGCCTCCAATAGGAACACTGGCTTCCTCTGAAAAAAAAAACAGGATTTATTATCCCAGAACTTTGGATTGTACAGAACTTTAAACTTTTGTAGAGCCACATCTAGTCTTGATACATTATTGCAGGTCTGCTATCTGCACATACAGCCTAAAAATATCCTTATTCTAAATTCCCCAGGAAGGCTGTCAAGTACCTACTCTTAGTCCAATCAGCTGGAGCCACAGAGATAGAATCCTCTGCCCCAAATATGGCCACCTAGATAGAATCTCTTATAAAAAGGAATGAAAGCTGACGCAATGGCAAAGTTTGATGTGCACATATCTTATAAACATATTTCCATGGTGACTATATATTTTTATGTGTAGCATGTATTCTGTCACTCAGCTACAGCTAATTCATTAAATCTTAATGATGTGAATCTGCGCTGTGTTGTGAAGTGCACCAAGCACTGGCTGGTCACAAATAAGACAGTAAGAATGGGAGAAGATATTTGCCAAGGATATATCTGATAAGGGGTTAATACCACAAATTTATAAAACACTCATGCAACTCAACACCAAAAAAAAAAAAAAGAAAACCCAATTAAAACCTGGGCAGAGGATATGAAGAGACATTTCTCTAAAGAGGACACACAGAAGGCCAACAGGAATATGAAAAAATGTTCAACCTCACTGGTCATTAGGGAAATGCAAATTAAAACCACAATGAGATACCACCTCACATCTGTCAGAATGGCTACCATCAATAAATCAACGAACAACAACTGCTGGCGAGGCTATGGGGAAAAGGGAGCCTTGCTGCACTGCTGGTCGGATTGCAGACTGGTGCAGCCAGTATGGAAATCAGTGTGGTGGAATCTCAAGAAACCGGAAAAGGATCTACCTTATAACCCAGCAATTCCACTCCTAAGTATTTATCCGGAAGACATTAATTTGAAAAAATATATGCACCCCTATGTTCACTGCAGCATTATTTACAATAGCCAAGACTTGGAAACAATCGAAATGCCCAGTGGTAGATAACTGGATTAAGAAATTGTGGTACAGGGCCAGCCGAGTGGCGTGGTGGTTAAGTGCTAGACTGGGAAGCCAGCGGCCTGGCCCCGGTTCGGTCCCACATATGAGGGCCAGTGACACTGCCCTCAAAAAAAAAAGAAAAAAGAAGAAACTGTGGTACAGTTACACAACGGAGTATTATGCAGCTATGAAGAAGAAAGGAATTGTACCATTTGCAATGATATGGATGGACCTAGAGAACATTATGCTAAGTGAAATAAGTCAGAGAAAGACAAATACTGTATGATCTCACTTATATGTGGAATCTAAAGAACAAAATAAACGAGCAATGTAAACAGAAAGTCTTATAGACACAGAGGAAAAACTGATGACTGCTAGATGGGATGGGGGTGGGCATGAGGGAGAAGGGGAAGGGATTAGACAACATAAATTGGTAACTACAATATTGCCACAGGGATACAACAGACAGTTTGGGGAATATAATCAATTATGTTGTAAATATTTTTTAGGGGACTAGATGGACTCATGTCCTGTTAAGGAGACCACTTCAGGCATGCTGTAGAGGCCTGATCACGGCACTGTACATCTGAACCTGCTGTTGAATAATATTATCTGTCAAATGTAACTTAATACATATATAGTCATGGGATATTGAGTATAGTGTGGGAATGGAGTCAATGGAATTGTAATAGATATGTATGATATTGGGGATGAAGGGGCAGTGGATGGGGGAGGGGGTTGTCACTTTGAAGGGGTGAAAAAGACAACTATTGCATTGTTTTGTATATCTGAAACCAATAATAATAATAATAAGAAGAAGAAGAAGAAGAAGAATAGGGGCCGGCCGAGTGGTGTGGTGGTTAAGCACTGGCTTGGGAAGCCAGTGGCCCCGGTTCGGTCCTACATATGAGGGCCAGTGACACTGCCCTCACAAAAAAAAAAAAAAAAAAGAATAGGACACAAGTACCATAATTCTTTTAGTATGGACGCTAGACATCAAAACAATTGAGCAACTTTATCATATAGTAAAGGCCATTCTAATTAGATGACCCTATCAAGATGCCTTCTTCAGTGGTAGCTTGACCTAAAACTATTTTCTGGCACAGAATTAAAAGAATTATTTGGTAGCCTACAGAAAGCATACCTTTGCTTCCTCCTATAAAGTAGAACATCCCTGCTCTGCAGATATTGAGTAATCATAAAATGACCCACTAATTCTCCTCCTTAATGGAAAATATCTTAGATAATAACAATACCCAAATGCATCACATCAGTGCCTATCATGGGTCAAAGTCAAATATTGGATTCATTAAAAAAAGAAATCTCTTTTAAAATTCTCAGCCTTTCTTCAAGACAGCTATTTTATATATTTAATTTAATTAATTAATTAATTTATTTTTTGAGGGCAGTGTCACTGGCCCTCATATATGGGACCCGAACCAGGGCCACTGGCTTCCCAAGCCAGCACTTAACCACCCTGCCACTTGGCCGGCCCAAGACAGCTATTTTAAATCTTCATTTAACGAACAAGGAACCAAGGCTCAGCAGCAACACAACTTGGTCCAAGTCAAATAAGCAAGAGGGTGAGCCCAAGTTTGAGTCAGATTTGCCGGCCCTGTAGGGGAGGAAAAACAATTTTCCTTCTACCCTTCTAAGTTCCTCTGGCTGGTCTAATAATCAAATTGACATGGGATGGATTAAAAGCAGAAAATGACCAAATTTAGTACATATGGAGGTTTCATAATACTCTAGGACTCCAGGACAGATCAGGCAGTTGAGGCTTAAGTGACATCTTGAGCTAAGGAGAAGGGGGGAAGGGGTTGGGTTGGGATTTCAAGAACAGAAAAGCAATTCACATGGAGATGGAAAAGCAAATGTTTGGTAAAGAAATGGGACACAAAGAGGACTTTGATCAACCATCCTTTCTAGGTTCCTCCCTGTCTATCACACTTAGTTCATATTAAACTATCATTATCTATGATAATATTTCCCTTCCTGGGGCAGGTCCTCCATCTAAATTCTTTTAGGGAGTTAAGGGGAAGGTCAAAGGTTTTTCCTGAGTCTTTCATTTCTTAAAAATAACCAGCTTAGAATAATCAACAGCCCAAAGAGGCATAGTCTGTTTATTTATTTATTTTTGAGGGCAGCATCACTGGCCCTCGTATGTGGGACCCGAACCGGGGCCGCTGGCTTCCCAAGCCAGCACTTAACCACCACGCCACTTGGCCGGCCTGAAACTCATACTCTTTTTTTTTTTTTTTTTTTTTTTTAGCTGAGCCATCCTGCCACCTGTTGGCAGCTCAACGGCAACTCAGCTCGGGCTGGCATCGAACCACCATTGCTCAGAGCTCAGCTCACACTCTTGAGTGAGCTCTTAACCAACTGAGCCACTTGGCCGGCCCTGAAAGAGGCATAGTCTGTGCTGGCAAACTCTGCTTCCTCAAATCCAGAGCTAATACTGGGTTGTCGGAAAAGTCATGACGCATTTTTGCAACGAAAAACACAGAAAAATACGTCATGACTTTTCCGAAAACCAATATTTTATTCCCTACTAAAGTACTCCATGTTTATCTTGTCTTTATGAGAATGTAACAGATTCTGTCAGTTATAAAAAACTTACATACAGCTTAAAATGTACACAGTCATTCACTGTAAGAAATATATTATAAAATGAAAAGAAAAGCAAAACCAAAATCAGTATTTTTACAAGCTTTACTACAGTATATTTACACTATTCACAAGTCACTTAGTTGAATTAAGAGTCTTAACTCTACCATCTCTCATCACTTTGAGACTAGGTCCATCCTCATCCCAGCAGTAGCAATGAAATGGCTACCAGATGAAAAAGCACAGTATGTATCTGGAAAATTGGCAATCTATTTAGGGGACTTACCTGTGCAGTAGATATTACACCAAAGGCAAGACTGTTCTCACATTTGTGATCAGGTGCACCCAGGGGAAAATCCAGGCTTTGTGGGACTTAAAGCTTGTATGACTTGCACCACCTCTTTAAGAGAAGAGAATATAGAATTAAAAGTAAGTATTCAGTATGAAGAGGACTATTTATTGAAAATGGGAAAAGAAATGACAATGAATCAGAAAGCTTGAAAGCTGAGAAATACTGCAAGCACCACAAAATCCAGGAAAAAAAATATCACTTAATTAACTGCTTTAGCCATCTGTGAAATGCTTTTCTCCCTGACACTTCTTGCCCAGGTAATTTTTGATTCCCTCTACATGTGACAATGATGTTGTAGTATCATTTTCTGTATGTAATCCACTTGTAATGGTTAATTTTATGTGTCAACTTGACTGGACTACGGGATGCCCAGACAGCTGGTACAACATTGTTTCTGAATGTGTCAGTGAGGATGTTTCTGGATGAGATTAGCATTTGAATCACTAGACTGAGCCCAGGAGGTTGCTTTCACTAATGTGGCTGAGCACCATGCAATCCACAGGGGGCCTGAACAGAATCAAAAGGTGGAGAACAGATGACTTTGCTCTCTGCTTGAACCGGGGTGTTCATCTTTCTTGCCCTTAGACATCAGTGCTCCTGGTTCTCAGGCCTTCCTCGAACTGGGGCTTACACGATTGGCTCCTCTGGTTTCAGTCCACTGGGTTTGGACTGGAACTACATCACCAGCTTTCCTGAGTCTCCAATGTTACAGATGGGAGATCATGGAATTTCACGGCCTCCATAAATGCATGAGCCAATCCCTCATAGGAAACTTCTATGTATTTATATATATCATATTGGTTCTGTTTCTCTAGAGAACCCTCACTAATGCACCAATCATCCCACTAGCATAGCTAATTTGTGAAATATGCTGCAATCAAATATCTTTCATGAGTCCCAAAGACAACTGTGCTCATCTGTTTGCATCCACTGCACTGTGGTGGTGGCTTCCTTAGCTTCCATGTAAAGCCTTCAGTTTTCAAGTTTCAAAATTGTTGAAGGATTTTCTAACCCTACGAATTCCAATAGGCTATGTTTAATTCCTCACATATTAGGAAGGCATTTTTGAAGGGTGCTTTGAATTTAAAAGTTTCTAAAAATGCATATGTGAATAAAAGTTTATAATAAATCCCTATATCTGAGAGTCTTATGTAAATGCCTTACATGAGAAAAAGCTTATCAAATCACATTTTGATTTGACTATAAACAACCGCTCACAACATACACAAATTCTTTTTGATTGGTCAAGCAGGACACACGGAGACACACACACACATACACACACACACGTGCATGTACACATGCAAGCACACACAGAGTTTTATCTTCTTAATTTAAATGCAAAATATATCCAGGAAGTTCAAAATTCACATATAAAGACTTGAAATAAAATGTCAAGGATAAACTCATCACACACTAGAGATTTCTTCCTAAAGTAGCCTGAATTTATATTTAATAGAGCATCTACAGCCTGCCTTGCACGTCCAGGTAGAACTATGTCTCTAACACATAATAAAGAATTACAAGTTAATGTCGTGCCAATTAAATGTGGGCCTCCTGATAAATACTGGAGTTTTAGGAGTATCTTTCCTTCAGCCTGACAGAATGCAGTTGTCAAATTCATGCATTTCTTCAAGTCTGCAAATCTTCCCTGATAGTGTTCTTGTATTATATTGCACTCCTATTATTATACTACTGAACACATCTTTTAATATTTAGAAGCAATTTTATTTTTGAAATGTATTTGTTTCTCCATTCAATACTGACCAGATACCTGCTGTTGTATGCCACGTGTTGGTCTGGAGACAGATAAAGGACAGATCACCACACGTAAAAACAGAAAATGTAGTTTATGTCATCACTGATTGATCTATTAACTTGAATAGATTTATCTCTAGCCGATCGTTGGGAGTTGGAGCCACCATTAATACATATCTTGATTTGAGGAACAGAGGGCAAGAAAAAAGGTCTAGTGCTCAGAACCCTAGAAGGTAACACCATGAAGGTGGCTAGAGCTGTCATGAAACATCAGAGCTACCTGGGAAAGCAGAGATGGTAAAAGAAAAAGGAGAGTCCCAGGGACCATGAAAGGATCCTAGCAAACCAATTCTACTCTCTCTGAAGTGCCTCAAAGCCCTGCTTTTGCAAACCATTCCTGTCTTCTAAAAGAGCATGAAATGGTTTGTAGCAACCAACACTCAAAAGAGCAGTGGCACTTGTACTGGCCCTTATGTTTTACATCTATGTTACAGACAACACTGGTGATGAGAACAAGACAGCAAAATACAAATTTGATTTCAGCCAAACATTTCACATTACACTTCCTGGCTTCCTCATTGACACAAGCTATAACTTTTAGGCATTTCCCTACCAAACTAAGAAGAGAATAGTGAGGAGAAAGAGCAGATAGAAAAAGCAAACATTTACATTAGGTAATACCTTATCATTTTGGGGGGTGCTATGGTCATTAGTTTTCTTTCAGCATTAGAAAGAGACAGTATGGCACAGAGATGCAGAGCAAAGACTCTGCAGGCAAACTCACATGGTTCTAATTGCAGCTCTGCCACTGTTAGGTGAATGTCAACCACTTCCTTAAGCTCTCCTGTGCTTCAGTTTCCTCCTGTAAAACAGGGAAAATTCTAGTTCCTATATCAAAGAACATATACATTCTTTCCCATATATATTCATATATAAATATTTCTATATTATATATTTATCTCTCTATGTCTGTAATATAGATATATAATATATAGATAATCTATCTATACACACATTAGTTATTCTTAGTAAAGGAGCCATGTAGTGTTCAACAATTACTTACTAAAGGACATGAAAAAATGAAACTGATCATCATAAGCAGAATTTGCATGAGCTTTCAAATACGATACAGAATGTTTTCAGAGCTGTAAGCGGTAGATTTTACATTTGTACCATGCATCTTTTATGCCAGCTTCCCAACAGATTTTTTTCTAGAGCCTGTTTTATTTAAAAATTAAATGGTAAATTTAAATTAACAGTGTTAACATGCAAAAGTTCTTCCCTACATGATGTTTTCAATGTTGGAAAAGACTGTTTTTCCAAATGTGAGAGTCAAAGATGGGGTGGAGATATGTGCTCGCATATTAAATAAGAGTGATAAACAATAATTGAGCCCTACTAGATGAGTGCATTTCATTCATTCTCATTTGCTGCCTACACCCCACCCTGAAAGGTTAAATATTATCTAGATTTTACAAATAAGAAACCTGACATTTAGCGAAGTTAAGTAAATGACCCAAGGTCACACAACCAGAGAATGAAATAACTGGGAGTTGAAGTCATTTTTATCCAATTGTATAAAATAATGAGGAGACCTAACTTTTTTTTTTTTTTTGGTGTCTTTAGTATGTTCTATGATAGGGGCTTCATAGCAATATAACCCATTGATGGCATAATAGCCAATGATGTAGAGAGTATTTATTTTGCCATTCAATGGAAGAGGAAATTGAGGATGTGCGGGGTTGAATAACCTGGTCCGGGTCCCAGAGACAGGAAGTGGTAGATAGGAGATTCAGAGTCTATTTTTAATGTAACATGAGATTATAAAAAGCAATCATATTTTCATGATGGCCCTTAATTTTTCAAAAGCTGTATTTTAAAAACATATTATACATTCCTATGATAAACAAAACAAACTAAAACTAGATATTTATTTATTTATTTTTTTCTTCTAAAGAGTTTTATTGGGGAACTGGGAGAGGATAACTGTGTTGGAGAATTGGGGAAAGGGACCAGCCAAGTTGCTGTTCTTCAACCTTCATTGTGGAGGGCGCCAGTTGCCGTCTGGCTTCCTGTTGGCAGCTTGTGGCCTCTAAGCTCGAGGTGCTGAGTTCAATCTCAGTTGCAGGTGGGCATCGCCACCATCCCATGTGGGAGTCAAACCCAGCAGCCTTGTTAAGTGTGCACGCCCTATCCACTGAGACATCCAGGCGGCAGATCAGCTCAAGGTGCCAAGTTCAGTCTTAGTTTTGGGTGGGCATAGCTCACCACAGAACAGGCAATCTTGTTTTTACACCAGCTGAGCCATCCTGCCCCCTTTTGGCAGCCCAGCTCTGGTGCAGCATTCACTGGCCCATGTGGGAATCGAACCGGCGGCCCTCTTGCTAAGAGCTCTCACACTCCAAGCCAACTCTTAACCAACTGAGCCGCTCGGCAGGCCCTGGATTTTATTTTAAAATGATTTCTTAGTTGTTACAATATTGTTGGAAGCCCTGAAATAGCTTCATATCATTTATATGATAAAAATCAAACATTGGCTTGCCCAGGATATAAAAAGTAGTTTGACTTATTTTCAAAAAGAAAGAGAAATCTCAAAGATCTCTCATTTAAAAATTAAGTCTTGATTTATTCACATTTTAGAAAATTACTTAAAATGTATTTTATAAAAGTATAAATGGAATAAGCTTATTATAAATGTTTTGTGTTTAGAAAAATTCTCAGGCCAACTACAGTTATGGGATACTATCTTAAGAAAATGGATAATGATAAAAGTCAACCGAAACATATAACTTTGGCTTTACCCTGAAATGCTTTCAAAGGGATATTTTCAGAAATCATTGAAAATGAAATTGTTTGACTTCTGAATATGCTCTTTTTGCAATAACAGTTAAATAAAAAATTGCAAAGTACGAGACGTGTAATTTTGCCATTACAATGTGGTAGGTAGCATAAATATCTTTCCCAAAGTTATATGAAAATGCAAAATTAAATGGTAATCCTTTTGTTTGGCATCACTTTTTAAACATGTATAGGGCAAGTAATGCTTCTCATTACATATAATATTTGAAATCAAACTTTGAACTGAATTTGTCATTTTAAAGATGGCAACTGGTAATAAATATCTTTCTGGAAAGTGTGTAATTTCATTCAGTGGCAGAATGTTGACTATAAAAACTATTTCTATCTTGCTTTAATGTAGGCTTATCATAAGAGCAACTTTATTGTGCTCACATTAAACATTTTATTTAGACATTAAACAGAAGTTTTCTGATGTCAAGCCTTTACCAAAACTGACTAAAAGAGTTTTTGCAATTGTTTGGATGAGGTTTCTTGTGCCAATGTCATAAAAATAGATCTCTTTTCCAGTGTGCTAACCTCTGAATTGCAAATTTTTAGACATGTGTCTTAATTATAATTCATACTTGTGAGCACTAAATGAATACAATCACTTTTCAGCAAAAAAAGCACTTTGAGATGCTATTGAACAAAAATGCAGTAAAACCTTGGAATGTGAGTAACTTGGCTTGCAAGTGTTCCACAAGATGAGCAAACATTTCTAATACATTTAATATGGCAAACAAGCAACGTCTTGCAATATGAGTAGCTTGTTTGTGTAACAAATTATACTCACAAACCAAGGTATTACTGTACATGGTATTTGTTGATTATATTAAATTGATCATTGTTACTTATTTTCTGGAGCTACAAGCTTAACTATTTCTTACTATGAAAGGTTGTAAATAATAGGATTGAATTTTAGACATCCATCTTAAGGATGTTCAGGGTAAAATACTACTTAAGACAATATATAGATTAGATTTGATGCAATCCTATGAAATTAACAATGACATTTTTCACAGAACTAGAACAATTAATCCTAAAATTTACATGGAACCATAAGAGACCCCGGATAGCCTTGGCAATTTTGAGACATAAGAAAAAAGTCGGAGGTATCATGCTACCTGACATCAAATCATACTACAAGTCTGCAGTAATCAAAACAGCATGGTACTGGCATAAAAACACACACAGATCAATGAAACAGAATTGAGAGCCCAGGAATACATTCATATATGGTCACTTAATTTATGACAATGGAAGCAAGAATTTACACTGGAGTAAAGACAGTCTATTTAATAAATGATACTGGGAAAACTGGATGGATACATGCAAAAAAATGAAACTGGACCACCTCCTTGTACCATACACAGAATAGATTCAAAATGGATTAAGGACTTAAATGTAAGACCCGAAACCATAAAACTCCTAGAAGAAAATATAGAAAGTAAATTTGCAGACATTACCCTTAGTAATATTTTTACTGATACATCCCTCCAGGCAAGAGAAGCAAAAGAAATAATAAACATGTGGGATTACATCAAACTAAAGTTTTTTTCAACAGCAAAGGAAACCATCAATAAAACAAAAAGACAGCCTACTGAATAGAAGATATTTGCCAATGATACATCTGATAAGGGTTTAATATCCAAAATTTATAAAACACTCATGCAATTCAACACCAAAAAAACAAGCAACCCAATTGAAAAATGGACAGAGGACATGAAGAGACATTTCTCTAAAAAGGACATACAGATGGCCAACAGGCATATGAAAAGATGCTAAACATCACTAATCATTAGAGAAATGCAAATAAAAACCACAATGAGGTAACATCTCACTCCGATCAGAATGGCTATCATCGATAAATCAACAAACAAGTGCTGGTGAGGATGTGGAAAAAAGGAAACCCTTGTGCACCGTTGGGATGATTGCAAACTGGTACAGCCACTATGGAAAACAGTATGGAGTTTCCTCAAAAAGTTAAAAAACAGGGCTGGCCGAGTGGTGCGGTGGTTAAGCGCTGGCTTGGGAAGCCCGTGGCCCCAGTTCGGGTCCCACATATGAGGGCCAGTGACACTGCCCTCAAAAAAAGAAAAGAAAAAGAAAAAAAATTAAAAAATAGAACTACCTTATGACCCAGCGGTTCCACTCCTGAGTATTTATCCAAAGAAATCCAAAATACTAATTCAGAAGAATATATGCACCCCTATGTTTACTACAGCACTATTCACAATAGCCAAAATATGGAAACAAGCAAACTGCCCATCAGTAGAAGACTGGATAAAGAAACTGTGGTACATTTATTCAATGGAGTATTACTCTGCCAGAAAAAATAATGAAATCTTATCTTTCGTTACAACATGCATGGACCTAGATATTATGCTAAGTGAAATAAGTCAGATTGAGAAAGACATATACCATATGATCTCACTTATATGTGGAATCTGAAGAACAGAATAAATGAGCAAACAAAACAGAAATAGACTTAGAGATACAGGGAAAAAAACCTGATGGTTGCTAGATGGGAGGTGGTGGGGATGGGGGAAAAGTGAAGGGATTAGAAAGTACAAATTAGTAGTCACAATATAGTCATGGGAATACGAAATACAGTTTAGGGAATATAATTAATAATGTTGTAAAGATTATGTAGAGTGCCAGATGGGCACTGGAATTATCAGGGAGACCATTTCATAGACCATGCAAATGTCTGACCACTGCGCTATGCACCTGAAACTGAGTAATACTGAATGTCAACTATATATCTATATCTATATCTATCTATCTATCTATCTATACACACCACATACATACACACACACACACACACACACACACACACACACACACACACACATAAACATACACAAAATCATGGAATGAGGAGTACATCATAGGGAATAGAGTCCATAGAATTGTAACAGCTATATACGATATCAGAGAGGTAGTAGATTGGGGGGGGTTATCACTTTGTGAGGGGTGTAAATGTCTAACTATTACATTGTTTTGTATACCTGAAATTAATAAAAAAAAAAAGTAAAAACAATTGCACTTACAGCAGCTGGGGGCCCATCTTTTTTATATTACTGCTCGTCACTTGCCTGGAACGTGAGCCTGGACACTGCAACTGTGAGGGTTTCTGTGTGTAAACAGGGACACCAGAGAGACAACTTCAGAGAGGGCTGTAACAGGAAGGAGAGAAGAGATGTCAGGCTGTCTCAATTCAGGTGAATGAATATGGCAAGATGCCAGTAGTTTCTTAAAATAAAATCTGTCCTGAGTTAAAAAAAAAAAGACAAACAAAAAACAACCAGAAATAGACTCAGAGATAAAGAGAAAAAAAAACACTGACGGTTGCTAGATGGGAGGGGGTTGGAATGAGAGAGAAGGTGAAGGGATTAGAAAGTACAAATGGTGGTCACAATACAGTCACGGGGATATGAAATACAGTATGGGGAGGGAATATAATCAATAATGTTGTAAAGATTATGTGGGGTGCCAGATGGGCACTGGACTTATCAGTGGGATCACTTCATAGACCGTGCAGATGCCTGACCACTGCGCTATACACCTGAAGCTGAAGAATAATAATATTGAATATCAACTATAATTAAATATATATATTCACAGAATACAAAATACAGAATAGGGAATATAGTTAATGGTATTGTAACAGCCATATACGATGTCAGAGGAGTAGTAGATTGGGGGAGGGTGTTATCACTTTGTGAGGGGTGTAAATGTCTATTACATTGTTTTGTACACCTGAAACTAATTAACAACAAAAAAAGAATGTTCTGGATAGAGATGGAACTTACTAATATGACTGGAAACCATCTTAACTGAGAGTTATCAGGATTTAGTTTTCTAATGCAGAGTAAACAGAGTTAAAGCACCTTGGTGACTGTATTACACTAAGTCCATGTAATGTTTTGTAACTTCTAAAGATTGGCCACTGTCAGTAAATACTATGTGAAAATATTCTTGTTGTTGAATATCTGAAAATCATTTTAGGCCACCAGCCAAGATCAACATATTAAATTCTTACAGCCTGTTCTTCCCCAAATAATCTACAGATTCAATACAATACAAAATAAACAACAGAAAGTGATTCTGAGGCTATCAACAAACTGATTCTAAAGTTAACATGGAGAGGCAAAAGATCCATAATAGCCAATGTAATATTGAGGGAAAAGGACAAAGTTGAAAGACTGACACTGCCCAACTTCAAGAATATGAAGCTACAGTAATTAAGACAGTGTGGCATTGGTGAACGAAAAGGCAAATAGATCCATGAAACAGAATACAGATCCCAGTAATAGACCTATGTAAATACTGTCAACTGATCTCTGACAAAGGAATAAAGGCAAATCAATGGAGCACAGACAGTCTCTTCAGGAATGGGCTGGCCGAGTGGCTCAGTTGGTTAAGAGTTAGTTTAAGAGCGCGAGATCTGAGCAACAGGGCCTCCGGTTCAATTCCCACGTGGGCCAATGACACTGCGCCTGAGCTGAGGTGCTGCTGAGCTGCCAACAGGTGGCAGGATGGCTCAGCTGGAGAGAACACGTGCTCCTAATAACAAAACTGCCTGTTCGATGGTGGGCTATGTCCGCCAGCGACTAAGACTGAACTCGGCATCTTGAGCTGAGCTGCCATCCAGATGGCTCACTGGACAGAGTGCACACCCTTAATAACAAAGCTATCAGGTTCGACTCCCACAAGGGATGATGGCTACGCCCCCTTGCAACTAAGATTGTAACACGGGACCTTGAGCTTAGAGGACACAAGCTGACAATGGGCAGCCAGATGGTGACTGGTGCCTTCCACAACTAAGATTGAAGAACAACAACTTGGCTGGTTCCCCTTCCCAATTCCCCAACTCTGTTCCCCACTTCCAGTTCCCCAATTAAAAAAAAAATGGTGTGGGAACAACTACCCTTCACAAAAAATGAACTCAAAATGGATCACAAACCATAATGTAAAACAGAAAATATAAATCTCCCTAAAAATAAAATAGAAGAAAACCTAAATAACCTTGGATATGGCAATGATTTTTTAGATAAACATCAAAGTCATAATCCATGAAAGAAATAATTGATACACTGGACTTCATTAAAATTAAAAACTTCTGCTCTGTGAAAGACAATGTTGAGAGAATAAGAAGACAAACCATAGGCTGGGAGAAAATATTTGCAAGTCACATTGGATAAAGGACTGTCACCCAAAATATAAAAAGAACTCTTAAAACTCAACAATAAGAGAACAAGTGAATTAAAAAATTGGGGGCCGGCCGAGTGGCGCGGTGGTTAAGCGCTGGCTTCCCCTGGTTTGGGTCCCATATATGAGGGCCAGTGACTGCCCTCAAAAAAAAAAAAATTGACCAAAAACTAAAATAGCCACCCCACCAAAGAAGATATATAGATAGCAAATATTATAAGATGTCCCACAGCGTATGTCATCAGGGAAATGCAAATTACAACAAGACACCACTGCACACCTATTAGAATGGCCAAAATTCAGGACACAGACAACATTAATACTGGCAAGGATGTGGAGCAACAGGAACTCTCATTCATCAGTGGTGGGAATGCAAAATGTTATAGTCACTTTGGAAGGCAGTTTAGCAAATTCTTCTTTTCCCCCCAGCTTTATTGAGATATCACTGACGTATAACATTGTGTAATTTTAAGGTGTACAATGTGACAATCTGATATACACATACTTTATAAAATGATTATCACAACAGTTAACACCACTATCACCTCACATAGTTACCATTATTAATTTTTGTGGTGACAACCTTTATGATTTACTGTCTATAACTCTTACATTACAAAACAGCACTGTTAACTGTAGTCACCATACTGTACATCAGACCACAGAACTTACTCATCTTATAACCATTACCTGATGTGAAACTATATTACTGTCTCCTGTGTTTTGAGATCTTTTCTGAAAACTCTCTGCTCCTCCTCCATGAAGCACTCCCCAAAGTTTTGTTTTCACCTCTGCTCTTCTCTCATTCTGCACATTGTCCCTCAAATGTCTTACCATAGTCACAAATCCAAATAGCAATTTGTTTCATATAATTCCCAACCTGTATCTCCAGTTTGATCTCCCATGTAGAACTTCAGATCAAGATTAACAAGTGCCTGTTGGACACTGCCTCGGCCATTATATCAAACGCGGAACATTTAAAGTCGGACATAATATGTCCTCCCCAGACATATATTTTTTTTAAAGATTTTTATTGGGGAATTGGGGGAGGGAACAGCATTGGGGAATTGGGGAAGGGAAACAGACAAGTTGCTGTCCTTCTGTTCTTCAGTCTAGTTGTGGAGGACGTTCCTTCACTGGCCCATGTTGGTATCGTCATTGTGCTCTTCCCGGGTGAGGCAGTCACTCGCCGGCCATTGGATGGCCGCTCATGGCGGCTCATAGCAGCTCACGAAAGTGCACACCACCTGCCGGCCGGCCCCACTGCAGCCAAGGCCGTAGCCGGTGACTCACGGCAGCCCAGCTCCAGGTCAAGCTGTTGTTCACCATCTTAGCTGTAGAGGGCAGTGTCACTGGCCCATGTGGGAACTGAACCGGGCCCTTATACTCGGAGCTCGCGATCCCAAGCCAACTCTTAACCAACGAGCCACGCAGCCAGCCCCTCCCCAGACATATTTTAACTTCTTACTTCTCTGCTTCTGTTTGTATTGCAACAACTTTCATATTTACCCAGCTGGGAAATATTATCAGTGAGGGCAATGACTCTATAGCATCCAAATTTCACATTCATCAAGTCCTGATTATTCATCACACTGCCTATCAATTCACTCTTCATTCTTAAGACAGGACAGTGATAATGATATCTCAACTCAACTCATACTTCCTCCTCATGCCTTTCTGAACTACTAGACCCCTGCCCTTGACTTCAAGGCCCCCTCATTCACCACTACAGAGTTATAAGTCTAAATATGTTTGAATCACACTATCATGCTATCAGAAAAGTACCAAAGGCTGAGAAATGTCTAGGATTAAAGTCTAAGCTTCTTGTTCTGGAGTTTACCATCTGGCTTCACTTACATCAAAAGAATGACCTCAAGGGAAAGACTTCATTGAAATGGGCTGATGTGACAACACCAAACTCACCACAGGCTCTAGCAGTGGGGAGTAGAGCAGTGCCTGCCGGGGGTTTCTAACCAAACATCCGTGGTCCCGCAGAGGTGCCCATATATAGAATTTAGGGGGTTGGAGAGGGCTGAAGAATTGGGTGAATAAAATAATATTTCACTAATATTATTAGTGAAAATAATATTTCACTAATGTTTCACAGAAATTTCCTTCAAGTATGGATGTGGGCGACCAAATTAACAAGTAAGAAGTACCTATGAGTAGGTCACCTAATATCCCAGGTATTTTAAAGCCATATAACAGTTGTGTCACACATCTTTGAAAGTCTGGAAATTATGAGACCGCTCACTATACCTTGTTCAATGCATTAAGAAGCACATATCCTCCTACATGACAAGTGCATTTTGTTTTGATTTTGACTGCACTATTTCAAAATTATTGGTTTCCTTTGCTATCCTGTTTGTATATTTTTATACAAATATTTGTGTAAATATATTTGTATAGTTACAAACAGTACTCTGAGGGTATTTTTTTAGACTGCCAAAGGAGTCCGTGTCAGAAAATAAGTCCAAAACTCCTACACTACACACTGCAGGTTCTGGCAGGAGGTTAATTGATAGCACAGAAAAGTGGTCCTGGAGGTAGCCCTATCAGTTTAGACATTTACCTGTTTATTGTTATTCAAATTTTCTTTTAAATGATGTATTATGGCCCTGATATTCACAAGATGGAGGGCATCAAGCTCATTATTATGGCATTCCCATGAGAAACTCAAAACTGCCATACTAGAGATCCCCATCTCAGACATATAGGTTCTACATAAATTATTAAAGAGCAACTGGAGAAAGTTATTAGAATAATGATATGCAGGTTATACCACATTATACAACCTCTAATTGGTACAAGTTCATTTTCATAATACTGCATTAGGAATAAGTTGTCTCTATCTTATGAACACACATGCTTTATAGCCATCTCTAAATTATGTTTACAAATCATGTTACTGAAATCAAAATAAATTTAAGGATTGCTGTTACTAAAGTACAAGTTGACCACTTAGACCCACTCATCTTAATGTCATTCGTGCAAAACAAACTTCTTCCTGAGAAAAAATGGAAACGAACTTGCATATTTCACTACTTCAAATAAACAACAGGCTACCATCTGTTACCAATCAATCCTGTAGTAATGGACAGAACAATGGACAGAACAAGTGGACAGAACAATGAGCTTTTCAAATTATAATTTTTATCCAGCCCAGAGAGGTCACTTGATAGTGATTCTGGAAGAAAAAAAAATCTTAACTTTAATCATGTCTTAAAGCATGACACCATTATTTCTGCTACGACCTTAGGAAAAATAGATTTCACACATAGTGTGTTTGCTTGCTTGTTTTGTTTTCCTTCTTTTTCTGAGTAATGCTATCTTTGTGAAATTAGATTCCATATTTCATGTCCAAGTCATCTTAGTATTTTTTTCTTTTTGTGACATGTGTTGGCAACAAAAGCAATTCTGATCTCAAAATTTAATTGGGTTTTCTATCTCTGATTTTTTCCCCTTTTTAAATTAATGTTATCACCTTACTTGGGTTTCTTAGCACCATTATCATATTTGCCTTTTTGTTGTTCCTCATCCCCCATATCCAATCATTATCAAATGTAGCTATGGGAGGTACTATCAGGCACCATCCAGGAAACCTTCCCCCAGCTGTTGGGGTTCTGTGGAAAGACAGCTTTTGGCTGTCAGTCCTCTCAGAGTCTCCTCAGCTGAAGAAAACTGCTTCACCCAGATATGCCTCCTTGCACAACTAAACAACTTCCAATGACTGAGCACCACAGGGCTATAAAGACCTGGCCCACCAGCCCCAACTCAGGATAATTCTGAAGGGTCAGCTCAGCTGATGTTCCTCATGACGTTGACTGGTGCCTCTGTTGGGACTGCATTACAGCGCAACATTTATTAATTAATACCTTCACTCAATTCGATGTCACGCCCTCTCCCTCCGACACAAATACTTGTTGATACCAAGAGCAGTTCCTAAGAAACATGTTTCATGCCAAACCCCATCTTTAAGACTGCTTCCCATAGAACTCAACCTGTGACAGAACCATTTTATTTTTTTATTTCTCTTGAAACTATCTCCCTGCCCCCTTCTGACTGAGTTCAGTCTACCATTAACTTTCATTTCAAATGGCCACTCTTTACTTTTATTCTACAGCAAGTAGGCTTTGAAATAAATGTTCCTCCCAGACACATGGATTTTGATTGGAGTTCATGGAAGGCACAAATTTCAACTTCACCTTGTTCTTAAAAATTTTCCCCACTCACCCATATGCCCTCCATAGTGGTTCCCTTACACACTGAATTTATGCATCTCTCTGCCTGAAGGTATTCTTTGTCATGGGAGCATACTTAGCCTATTTATGTCGAAAATATCTGGAAGATAGTATCTCAACGCGGTGCCTCAAATAATGAGGTATGAGATAATCATGAATACACACCCAGCTTCCCCATCTCAGTGTGACAATTCTGACGGGTATTCTACATAGTCTCTAACAAAGGTCCCCAGTGAGGTACCCCAAAAGTAACATTTATAATTCTACCTTTTATTGGCTTTCACTCTTCCGTATCTTACTTTCCCCACTTCACAGTGTTTCCTAAGCTCACCTTCCAAATAAACTATTTGCATTCAAGTGCTTATTTCAGAGTTTGCTTTACAGGGAACCCAACACTAGGCACTTATGCTAATAAATGATACTCTCGAATAGAGGTCAATAAATGTGTGCTAAATATGGCCTACCAGCTGATTTTGTAAATAAAGTTTTATTGGAACACAGCCACTCACATTATTTCAGATATTGTCTACAGCTGCTTTCACACTATAACAGCAGAATTCGGTAGTCAAACAGAGACCAGGTGGTCTACAAGCATAAAATATTTACTACCTGGAACATTACAGCAAAAATTATTGTTACCTGATCTAAATTATTGCCAAAGGCCCTTAAGTGATCTCCCAGATCTAGATGTCCCATCTCTCCCTACCCATTTGTTTTATATATTACCCTTAATAAAAAAAAAATATAGGGCCGGCCAAGTGGCGCATTGGTTAAGAGCTGGTTTGGGGATGCCAGAGGCCCTGGTTCGGATCCCACATATGAGGGCCAGTGACACTGCCCTCTACAGCTAACAACAGCTCCACCTGGAGCTGGGCTGTGTGAGCCCCAGTGAGGGTGTGGGCTGCAGCCCCTGTTGCACTGGGCAGCCATAGGCTACAGTGAGTGGCCGGCAGGCAGCGTGACTGGCTGGCAGCCAGCCTGAGCTGCCAATAGCCGCGGTAAGAGACATCCAGATGCCAGCGACCAATCTGCCTCATCCAGGAAGAGCGCAATGACGATGCCAATATGGGCCAGTGAAGCAACGTCCTCCGCAACTAGACTGAAGAACAAAAAGACAGCAACATGTCTGTTCCCCTTCCCCGATTCCCCAACACTGTTCCCCACCCCCAATTTAAAAAAAATCTTTAAAAAAAATACATATATATAATATGTGTAAGCCTATATATATGTATATATTATATTTAATATAAAGTTTTCACTTCCTAAAACTTTTTTTTTAAAGATTTTATTGGGGAATTGGGGGAGGGGAACAGACAAGTTGCTGTCTTTTTGTTCTTCAGTCTAGTTGCGGAGGACGTTGCTTCACTGGCCCATGTTGGTATCCTCATCGTGCTCTTCCCGGATGAGGCAGATCAGTCGCCAGCCTCTGGATGGTCACTCACCGCGGCTATTGGCAGCTCATACTGGCTGCCAGCCGCTCACGCTGGCTGCCGGCCACTCACTGTAGCCTATAGCAGCCCACTACAGCAGGAGCTGCAGCCTACACCACCGCTGGGGCTGGCAAAGCCCAGCTCCAGGTGGAGCTGTTGTTAGCTGTAGAGGGCAGTGTTGCTGGCCCTCATAAGTGGGATCCGAACCAGGGCCGCTGACATCAAAAAACCAGCTCATAACCAATGCGCCACTCGGCCGGCCCCATTTTCTAAACCTTTTGACTCATGCCTCTTGCCTCCTCCAAAATCTTCAGTGGCTCCCAGGGCAATAAGAAGTAAAACAAAACTCTGCCCAACAATGTCTGCCTGTATTTCTAATTGTAAGTCACTATGCATTCCTACCACAAACACACTCCAGACACAACCCTCTATTCATTATTTACAGAAGCTGTCTTCTCTGTATTTACAATAAAATTGTTTCATCTGCTGGAATGCCCTCCTCCATCCAATGATAAATCCCAGCTCATTCTTCAAGGTCCAGATAAAACCCAGTATCTCCTAAGAAGCCCTCTCAGACCCATGCTGTTGTGATTCATCTTTTTCCACCATGAACCCCGACACCATGTTTAAATTTCTGATATATCAGAATGCACCTTGTATTGAGATGATTTATGAATATCTATTTTTACTACCAGATGGGAATTCCTGGGAGGCAGTAACCATATCATATCCATCTTTATATCCAGTAGTAATATTAAACATAACTAACAAGCATAGATAAGAGTTCTACCAATCTGAAAGGATGCCTGATCAAGGTCCTGAGACCCCTTGATGCACTATGTGTTAACTCCTTAATTGTTATTGGATTGGTGGGAGATGCAGGGGCTTGGAAGAGGGGCTGTGGTAGGTACAGTGGCAAGAGTTTGTTGGGACAGAGTCCCAGAGAGCAGTTTCCAGACTCAGCCTCACCTAGACAGGTGTTGGCTCGGTTATGTAGCCCGCACATGCAAGCACTCATGTAGCTAGTTGGCCATCAGCTGTAACCAGTTGGCCAATGGCCACTATGTATTGTTTTGTATATAACTGCCGTGGCTACGTTAGGTATTGCGGACATTGCGAATAATAACAGATGCTTAGATGTTGCCTCCTGCACCCGGATCGGTTGCCATCTGGGCTGTGGTGTGGGAGGATTCCTTGTTGGGGTGTTGGCAGGTGTAGCTTCTGCCTTCCTACATCTCAACCAGCTGCCCAAGAGAATATAAAGGTATGAACCCCTGCCTGTGGCTCCGTTATTGATCCTTTTCAGTTGCACCATATCCAGTGTTCACCTGCTGGGGAGGGAGCTGAGCTCTAGCATTACCCGTTACCTGTGGCATTCATTACAAGTTACACTACAATAAAACTAACTCTTACAATATTTTAACAAGTACAGCATAATTGCTTGAATGCCAGTCTTGTTCAGAGCTACTATGTTTATCAAGGATTTCCTAATAATAGGCCCTCAGTAAACAACTGTTATATACTTAAGAACAGAATGGAAAATGAGCACATTTTTTAAAAGACAGTTCATACACATACACACACACACCACACACACGTATATGCATGTGCACACACAAATGCTGATGCACATCTCTGACCAGCACAAACAGGGAACATTGCTTTATGAAAAAATTTATATTCTAGTTGTCCTTATATTATTTCAGATTAACAGCTGTTCAAAAGCAATTACACTTACAGTGTTTAAAAACATGTATAAGTCTTCCAGTAGTAATATCAATGAAAATGGAATTAGCCTTTTCTTGACTAGCTCAATTTTTCCAGAGCATAACGGCAACATTAATTCACCTCTAAGGGAAAACTCCGGGCAGAGCTGTCCTGACCATGTTTTGCAAATATTTTTCAAATTAATGAGGCCCGCAAAACTTCGTAGGGAACTAGTAACATTTACCCTAATCCACCCTCACTTTGCAGTGAACCCTGATTTGCCTTTACTTCCTTAAATTCCTTCTAAAATATTCCACACAAATATGAAAAAGCACATATTGCTTGTTGTAGGTATGTCTTGAAATGTGCAGCCTCACAATTGATGATAATACCAATACAAAAAAAAATGTTAGGGCCGGCCGAGTGGCTCAGTTGGTTAAGAGCTCGCTCAAAGTGTGAGCTGAGCTCTGAGCAACAGCTGTTCGAGGCCAGCCTGAGCTGAGTTGCCGTTGAGCTGCCAAGAGGTGGCAGGATGGCTCAGCTAAAAAAAAACAAAAACAAAAACAAAAAAACTGTTCTACAAAGGAAAAGCATATCAAATGTAATTATTTAATTCTTCTGTTCGTTTCAGTAACTTCTGGCCTAGGAGCATCTGTCAAGGTCGTCATGAGCATTCTGAATTCAATGATGGTCCACAGTTCACTGCGTCTCTTATGTTCCTTCTTGTAAGTAGCAGACCTCATTGCCTTGTATACAACAGGGCACTGAGGCTCATCATGTTGGTCTAATAATAATCACACCAATTCTGAGGGACTTACTATTCTTTACAAATACAAGCCTTAAACTGTAGAGCTGTCATTTGACGGTTAAAATTCAAATTGAAATAGAAATTAATTTAATAAATTCACATCTCCCACATTACATGCAAAAATGGGCAAAAATACTACTTCACTGAAATATTTGGAATAAGTTTACCATAATCCGTCGTGAATTTTTGTGATGGACTTTGTAAAGCAAAATTTTTTAAAGTGACGGGAAGATTTCAGAAGATACTAATGAGTATTGTTTTGGTGACATTTGATGTCAAGCACACGAGAAGCTGAGCAGTAAGCCAGTGGACATGTCCATTACAGAATGTTCTGTTACCGTGGCAATGAATGATGGAGTCGAGCAGAGCACCAACTCGTGTCTTTTTAGATTTTCCCTTCTGCTTACTAAGAGTATTTGGATTCAGTCTGCTATCTTTGCTCTGCCTTCTTTGTTTCATTTCTCTCCACCTTCTGTGCTAGATATGGGTCCTCCCATCAATAATCTTTGGTTTTCCCATTTTTACTCAGTTCAGTTCCTCAATTCTCTGATATCTTCCTGTTCATCCCAACCCCTATGCCATGTTAACTGTGTTCAAGCTCACCCATATCTTTCTACTTAAGTTTGAACTGGTATTTCCTCAAACATTTCCTCATTCTACTCTTCCAGTCTCAAAAGATGGCCAACAAGACATGGATGGACCTCGTAGATAATTTTAGACCATTATTCTTCCACCATCATTTATCACAGATTCTTTAAAAGTTTATAACCCAGGGTTGTCGCTCTCTGTACCATCTATTGGGTCATCGGGAAAGTCATGACGTAATTTTCTATGTTCTTCAATGCAAAATATGTCATAACTTTCCAGACGACCCAATATTTACTCCTTTAACCCCCTTAAAAAAAAAAAAACTCCCCACAAAATCCAATCCCAGAATCAAGGTTTTCCATAATTGGTTTCTTGCCATCATTCTTGGAAATTTAAGATGCTCTAATAACAAAAAAAATCTGTTAGTCACCTTGGTGATTAGCATGGGGTTCATGGTCAGCTATTCTAAAACTGCCCTTGAATCTCTTACCTATTTGATCTTCAATGATGCCATGGAATTCATATATCCAAGGTTAACCTTACTCCTCCCACCCGTATTTCATAATTCTTATCAAATGGTAATAAAGTCACAAACATGGGTTAACCCTGAAGTTTGTTTTCTCTGCTTTTTTCATCCCTGTTTAGCCACATTTTTAAAAACTTTTTTTTATCAATATCATGTTGCCCTAACATGGCCATTTAAAAAGGGCTCCTTAAGGGGCTGGCCGAATGGCTCAGTTGGTTACGAGCTTGCTCAAGAGTGCAAGCTGAGCTCTGAGCAACAGCGGTTCGATGCCAGCCCGAGCTGAGTTGCTGTTGAGCTGCCAACAGGTGGCAGGATGGCTCAAGGGCTCCTTAGATCTTTCTCTGAGCCCTTTCATTCCCAAGTCTCATCTGTTGAGCGGATGGTCTCACTTTCTATTCTCTGTGGTAATCTCAAATATGCAAGATTTTGTATGTGAATGTTTACTGAGCCAGTTCTGGACAATTGGTTTAAAGGGCAGAAATCCCAACAAACACACACACACATTTCCACAGACTAGACCTGATCTCATTCAGCAAGGGTTGTATTGACCTCACAGCTGGTGGACCTCTGAGAAACTATGGAAATCTTGGGGAACTATTTACACTCATATTTATATCCCCAATCCAGTTTATATAGTTTAAACTATTTTACTTATGTGAAAGTTAACTGAACTGGCTTTTAGTAATCCTTTTGAGAGTCATCATAATTGAAGTAGTATCTGTGGGCTCTCCTGGCATATAAGCCCTATCAAATATACTTCAATTTTTTTTCTCTGCTGCTACTTATTCACATCCATTCTTATCCCTCTAGATCATAACTTTGTGACTTCATGGCTAGACTACTGCAAACATCTACCAAATTGATTCTGTTAACCTAAAGTATTTTGTCACTAATCTCAGGTTGTTAAATTAACTTTCCAAAGTACTATTTTTATGTTATACTTCCACATAAAGATTTCCTATAACTTTCTACTAGTCAGTAAATGATGCAAAAAAATCACTGTCATGAGATGACTTTTACAGCTTCAACTCCTAACATTTCCCAAAGGCTCAGTGTCACAGTCAATTTGGAAAATTCCACATTCTGAAAATTTACTCTTGTCATTGATGCAGTCTTTCTGTCTTGAGAAACCAGAGGGTAAAGTTTGGGGTAGCCATAGCCACTAAAAATGATTAGGGTATTCTAGAAAGAGACATAGAGGAGAAACACTAAGATGATTTTGGTAATCTCTACTCAAAACTCTGATTGATGCCAAATTTAGACATGTGCAGGGTAGGCTCAGTGCAAACAACCAAAGGATAACACTACTGAACTTGGATTTCATAAAGGAATAGTTTACAGTATTACTCCCCCAAGTGACCAAATCCTAAAATAAAACAAAAATGTAACATTCTCCAGGGTAATAAAATACACCATTCATAGGCGCAGGGGCAAGATGGCTGCCGAGAAACAGGTTCCTGGCGGCAGCGGTGGCAGCGGAGGCAGCAGCGGCGGTGGACGCGGTGCCGGAGGAGAGGCAAATAAGGAAAACGAACGGCCGTCAGCCGGATCGAAGGCAAACAAAGAATTTGGGGATAGCCTGAGTTTGGAGATTCTTCAGATTATTAAGGAATCCCAGCAACAGCATGGCTTACGGCATGGAGATTTTCAGAGGTACAGGGGCTACTGTTCCCGCAGACAGAGACGTCTCCGGAAAACCCTCAACTTCAAGATGGGGAACAGACACAAGTTCACAGGGAAAAAAGTAACTTAAGATCTTTTGACCGATAACAGATATTTGCTTCTGGTCCTGATGGATGCTGAAAGAGCCTGGAGCTATGCCATGCAGCTCAAACAGGAAGCCAACACCAAACCCCGAAAACGGTTTCATTTGTTGTCTCGCCTACGCAAAGCCGTGAAGCACGCAGAGGAATTGGAACGTTTGTGTGAGAGCAGCCGTGTGGATGCCAAGACCAAGCTAGAGGCTCAGGCTTACACAGCTTACCTCTCAGGAATGTTGCGTTTTGAACATCAAGAGTGGAAAGCTGCCATTGAGGCTTTTAACAAATGCAAAACAATCTACGAGAAGCTCACCAGCGCGTTTACGGAAGAGCAGGCCGTGCTGTACAACCAGCGTGTGGAGGAGATCTCGCCTAATATCCACTACTGTGCCTGTAACATTGGGGACCAGTCGGCTATCAATGAACTCATGCAGATGAGATTGCGGTCTGGGGGCACCGAGGGTCTCCTGGCTGAAAAATTGGAGGCATTGATCATGCAGACGTGAGCCAAGCAGGCAGCTACCATGAGCGAGGTGGAGTGGAGAGGGAGAACGGTTCCAGTGAAGATCGACAAAGTGAGGATCTTTTTATTGGGATTATCTGACAACAAGGCCGCCATTGCCCAGGCTGCAAGTGAAGAAACCAAGGAGCGGCTCTTTGAATCCATGCTCAGCGAGTGTCGGGACGCCATCCAGGCCGTTCGGGAAGAACTCAAGCCAGACCAGAAACAGAGAGATTATACCCTTGAAGGGGAGTCAGGGAAAGTGTCTAATCTTCAGTACCTGCACAGCTACCTGACTTACATCAAGCTGTCAACGGCAATCAAGCGGAACGAGAACATGGCTCAAGGTCTGCAGAGGGCACTGCTGCAGCAGCAGCCGGAAGATGACAGCAAGCGCTCCCCAAGGCTCCAGGACCTGATCCGCCTCTATGACATCATTTTGCAGAATCTGGTGGAATTGCTCCAGCTTCCTGGCTTAGAGGATGACAAAGCCTTCCAGAAAGAGATAGGCCTCAAGACCCTGGTGTACAAGGCATACAGGTGCTTCTTCATTGCTCAGTCCTACGTGTTGGTGAAGAAGTGGAGCGAGGCCCTCGTCCTGTATGACCCAGTCCTCAGATACACCAATGACGTGAGTTCGGACACTGGGGCCTTCAAGAACAGCCTGAAGGACCTGCCTGACGTGCAAGAGCTTATCACGCAAGCGAGGTCGGAAAAGTGCTCCATGCAGGAGGCGGCAATCCTGGATGCAAGTGACTCCCACCAAACAGAGACTTCCTCCCACGTCAAGGATAATAAGCCTCTGGTTGAACGGTTTGACACTTTCTGCCTGGACCCTTCCCTCACCACCAAACAAGCCAGCCTCGTGCACTTCCCTCCCAGATTCCAGCCCATCCCGTGCAAGCCTCTGTTCTTTGACCTGGCCCTCAACCACGTGGCCTTCCCGCCCCTGGAGGACAAGTTGGAGCAGAAGGCCAAGAGCGGCCTCACCATCTACATCAAGGGCATCTTTGGGTTCCGGAGCTAACCGGGCTCTTCCTGGGGGCAGGGCCGATTCTGCCTCAGTCTGTATTGTGAGAAAACCCCAGCCAGTTCTATGCTATTAAACCTAGGTCTGCGCTGGCCCAGGGGCGAGTATCACACCCTCAAAAAAAAATATACCATTCATCACTGTGTTGTACACCTGAAACTAATTAAAAATAAAATAAAATTTAAATATATATATATATATATATATATACCATTCATAATATCCAGTACACAATTCAAAATTATCCATAGTCCTCCACACACAATGAAGGAAATTTTACCCATTCCAAAAAGACAATCAACAACCAACGCCTTGACAACACAGATACTGAAAATATTGGTTCAAGGTTTTAAAGCAGCAATTATAACACTACTCAAAGAGGTAGTGTAAAATATGGTCACAATGAAAGAAAATTCAGGAGAGAAATATAAATATATATATATCCAAATCTAAATATAAATTCTGGGACTGAAAAATATATTAAATTTACTGGTAGGGTTTAACAGAAGAATGGAGATAAACCAAGGGTAAAGTCACTTAAGTTGAAAACAGAAAAACAAAGTATGCAATCTGAAGAACAAAAGAAAATATATTTTTAAAATGACTAAGCTCTCAACTCGATCAAAAGATTCAGTGAAATCCCAATCAAATTAACAAAAAGTTATTTTTTTTTATTTTTTTCCTGAGAGCAGTGTCACTGGCCCTCATATGTGGGACCCGAACCGGGACCGCTGGCTTCCCAAACCAGTGCTTAACCACCACGCCACTCGGCTGGCTCCCAAAGAGTTATTTTGTGGATATCAACAAACTGATTCTAGAGTTTAGATGGAGGGGCAAAAGACCCAGAATAGTCAACACAGCATTGAAGGACAACAACAACATTGAAGAGCTAACACAACTTAACTTCAAGAGTTACAGTAAAGCTGCAGTAATTAAGACAGTGTGGTATTGGTGAAAGAATAGACAAACAGATCAATGGAGCAGAGTAGAGATTCTAGAAACAGATCCCCATAAATACTGTCACAGGTCTTTGGCAAGGGAGCAAAGGCAATACTATGGAGCAAAGATAGTATATTCAACAAATTGTGTTGGAACAGCTGGACATTCACATGCAAAGAATAAACTTAGATGTTATACTCTTCCCCCAAATGAATTCAAAATGGATCACACACCTACAGGTAAAATGAAAAACTATAAATCTCCTAGAGGATAACATAGGAGAAAACCTAGATAACTTTGAGTTTGGCAATGATTTTTTTAGATAAAACACCAAAAGGAATGATCTGTGAAAAAAAATAATTGATAAGGTGGACAATTTCACTAAAAGTAAAAACTTCTGCTTCGTGAAAGACAATGTCAAGAGAATGACAAGATAAACCACAGATGGGAGAAAATATCTGCAAAAACACACACAACTATTTTAATAAATGAGTGTCCCTCCAAATATACAAAGAACTCTCAAAACCCAACAATAAAACAAACAACCCAATCAAAAAATGGGCCAAAGATCTTAACAGACGCCTTGCCAAAAAGGATATACAGATAGCAAATAAGCCTGTGAAAACAACCAGGGGAAATCTCAATGAAGAAAGAAATAGCTACACCGTGGTAAGAGCTCTGTGGCATTTTCAATTGCCTGCCCACTATTTACCATTTGCTAAATCAGTGGCAGCCATGAACTTGGCAGCCCACATTCCTCGTGCAGCTTGTTACTGCCAGAGGGAGTATCATGAATCTTGTTCTCAAATAATTCTTGTGTGCTCCAACCTGTCTGATGGCTCCCTCAAGAACCAGCTCAAGGACTTTTCCATTTATTTCACCTGACTCAAAGCATTCCCAGGGTTGGCAGGCTTTTGCTAAACGGATTTAAAGGGAAAAGTATGGATGACAGCCTCCTGGGGCAAGAGAGAAGAGTTTAGACAAGCAACAGGTATATGAAAAACTTAGGAATGAAGAAGTTGATAAAGCAGATTAGAGGAATGAGAAGGGTTATGAAAGCTCATGCATATGCCTGGGTGTCAAGAAGGTCGCATGCATGCCAAGGCCCAGAAACATGTTCAAAAAAGGCCTGATACAGCCTACTGAATGGGAGAAGATATTTGCCAACGATATATCTGATAAGGGGTTAATATCCAAAATTTATAAAACACTCATGCAACTCAACACCAAAAAAACAAACAACCCAATTAAAAAATGGGCAGAGGGTATGAAGAGGCATTTCTCTAAAGAGGACAGATGGCCAACAGGCATATGAAAAAATGTTCAACCTCACTAATCATCAGAGAAATGCAAATAAAAACCACAATGAGTTATCACCTCACTCCAGTCAGAATGGCTATCATCAACAAATCAACAAACAACAAGTGCTGGCGAAGGTGAGGAGAAAAGGGAACCCTGGTGCACTGTTGGTGGGACTGCCGATTGGTGCAGCCATTATGGCAATCAGTATGGAGGTATCTCAAAAAACTGGAAATGGAACTGCCGTATGACCCAGCAATTCCACTCTTGGGTATCTACCCAGAGGAATTCAAGACGCTAATTCGAAAAAATATATGCACCCCTATGTTTATTGCAGCGCTACTTACAATAGCCAAGACTTGGAAACAACCGAAATGCCCATCGATAGATGACTGGATTAAGAAACTGTGGTACGTTTATACAATGGAGTATTACTCCGCTATAAAGAAGAATGAAATCGTACCATTTGCAACGATATGGATGGACCTGGAGACTATTATGTTAAGTGAAGTAAGTCAGTCGGAGAAAGACAAATACCATATGATCTCATTTATATGTGGAATTTGAAAAACTGAATGAATGAGCAAAGGAAACAGAAACAGTCTCATAGATACAGAGGAAAAACAGGGTTGCTAGTTGGGAGGTGGGTGGGGATGAGGGAGAAGGGGAAGAGATTAGACAGCATAAATAGGTAACTACAGTATTGTCACAGGGATATGAAAGACAGTTCGGGGAATATAATAATGTTGTAAAAATTTTGTGGGGTGTCAGATGGTCACATGTCTTGTTAGGGAGACCACTTCATGGATGGAGTAGAGGCTTGATCACTGCACTGTATACCTGAAATTGATATTGTATAATATTGTATGCCAACTGTAACTGAATATATAGTCACAGGATGTGGATTATACGGATGTGGAAGGGAGTCAAAGGAATTGTAATAGATAGTATGACATGGGGGGGAGGAGTGGGAGGAAGAATTGGGGGAGGGGGGTTGTCGCTTTGAGGGGTAAAAAGTATAACTATTGCACTGTGTTGGAAAATAAATAAATTAAAAAAAAAAAAAGGCCTGAAAAGGCCACAAGCTCCCAATTATGGCTGAGCTTCAGGCGCCACTCAAGTAGGAAATAAAGGCTAGGACAGGGTTGTAAACAGTTAAGCTAAAAGTTGAAGGAATACCCAACACAAAGCCATTCTACAAAGACTGACAAGATTGACACAGTATTTTTTCTTTCTCCTTCCCTTGACTCCAGGAATTTATAGAAACTCTGTCAAAACACAAGCTGACCACTAAACTAATGGAAAACAGACATCAATGGCTACATATGACAAAGAATACAAACCTTACAAAACAGTTTAGAAAAGCCACTAAAATCAACAACCACCACCCACAAAACACACCAACAAACCCTGGAGAGGGGATGGAATCTAACCTCTAGAGTTGTCATATTATAATATTCAAAATGTCCAGTTTTGAAAAAAATATAAGTTATACAAAGAAATAAGTATGGCCTATTCACAGGAGAAAAAGAAAAGAAAAAAAACAACCTGTCCCTGAGGAAGCACAGGCATTGGACTTAATTTAAAAAGAGTGTAAAACAACTGTCTTAAATATGTTCAAAGAGCTAAAGAAAATCAAGAAAAAAACTAGTAAAAACCAGGAGAAGAATATCTCCCTAAAGAGAACATAAAGAGCAATAATAAAATGGAACCAGATACAAATTTTGGAGGTAAAAAGTATAGTAACTGAAATCAAACAATCACTAACGGGGTTCAACAGGCAATTTGAACAAGCAGAAAACAGAACCAGCAAAGTTGGAGATAGATCTATTCAAATAATCCTGTCTGAGGGGCAGAAAGGGAAAAAAAGAAGAAAAATGAAAATAGCCTAAAATATCTGTGCAACACCATCGAGCATACCAACATAGGCATAATGGTATTCACAGAGGGAGAGAAGAGAAAGAAGGTCTAGGAATTCCACTACTGTGCTGAATAGAAGTGGTAAAAGCAGGTGTCCTTGTTTTCCTCCTGATCCTAGAAGGAACGTGTTCAGGCTTTCCACATTGAGTATGATATTAGTGAACAATCTGTTCATATTTTAATAATCTCCTTTTTTAGAACTTTTATCCTTGCTTCTTTCACCCCTACTCACATCTTCACTATCTTCATGCTGACTACCTAAATTCATGGATAAATGTCTTAAGCTCTGAGTCCCTTGAATCCATTAACTTTTTCTAGTCTTTGATCTCAACCCCTAAGGCTCTTTCTAGATTGTTTGTTTATTGCGTTACTCAAATCAACTAACCAGCTTGCTTTCATCTGAAGCCATCAGTGCCCTAATCCAAAGGCAATATGGACAGTTTAAGATCTACTAAAGCCTAGTGGAGAAATAGATTTGTACAAAGACATTTTGGCAATACTCATGTCACATCATATTAGCAGACATCTACTTCTGCCCAGCTGTAATGATGTTGGCTGGCACTTGCACTTTCTATTTAGAAATTTAGTAATGTCTATTTAGTGGAGCATTAGCATCCCTGAAAAGCATTTCTTATATAGAGAGTGCCAAAAAAATGAATACACATTTTAAGAAGGGAAAAAACTATTAAAATTGTAATACTATATACTGATAACGAAAGATGAATACAAGTCATGTATATCCATTTTTTTTACAAACACCCCAGTATTTATGTAACATAAGGTAAAAGTTTGCACCTACTGTTAGAAGATCTGTGTCAACTCAGTCGTTGATGCCTGGGAACTGAGTAACATGTGAAACTGAGGCTTGACAGTAGATTGTTTCAAATTATTTAACTAGTATTTGATTCCAAAGTCAGCGATTTGAAATCTTTGTGATAAATCAAATACAGGTTAGTATCTTATATGTTTGAGTCATTTCTTTTTGCTCTGATGAATTAATAACAGCAGTGGCAATCATAACATTTCACTAGCATTTATCACATGCCAGGCACTGGCTTAAGTACATTAAATCTATCATTGCTCTTCATTGAACAATTTCTGAAAAATGAGAAAACTGAAGTACAAAGCAGTTAAGTGACTTGTCCCAGGGATAAAGTGCTGGTGCCAGGGTTTGAATCTTTGCCTATGTATGCTGTACTTTACTGTCTGCCAAGCCAAAGGAAACTTCCTGCTGTTTGTTTTTATGAAGTTAATATTCTCCTTGTTTGCTCTCTCATTATGTTATAAACATGACCCAAATTTAAAATGAGAACAATTACATTACTAATATTTCACCTTTATTAGGTTTCACATTTAGGTTCAACTATCTTTGAAATAAATTACTTTGTTCTCGCATAAGGTCAACATTAATGACCTATTCATTTGAAAATTATTATTTTCTCTTTTTGTTGAGCAAAATGTTATACCTTCTGGGGATGTTATTCTAAGTATGTCATTTTATGCACATAATTAATCTTAACTAAATAATTTAACTTTAACCAAAATTTATATTTTCAGTATACTTGCCTATACTCAATTTCATCCAACTACAGAAATTCCATAAAACACTGAACATATGTGCTGTACTCAAACTCTGCTTCAATATGTGCATTTCATTTTACAGCATAAAGACGAGGTGTTATCAAAAAGTACGGTGAATGTTTCAATTTAAAAAATTATTACAGTAAAAGGTACATTGCCATTAATCGCCCTGAAAATACTCCCCCTTGCGTCTTGCCACTTTCTGAAGCAGTTCTGGAAGTCCTCTCTCGTGTCTTTAGTTGCGCTGTTGTGGCTGACTCTATGTCCTGAATAGATTCAAAATATTTACCTTTCATGGTCATTTTGACTTTGGGGAAGAGCCAGAAGTCACAGGGTGCCAGATCTGGTGAATAAGGTGGATGAGGACACAATGTAATGTTTTTATTTGACAGAAATTGCCGTACTAGAAGTGATGTGTGACATGGAGCATTGCCATGATGGAGAATTAAGTAAAGACACGAAAGAGGACTTCCAGAACTGGTTCAGAAAGTGGCAAGAACAATGGGATAAGTGTGTTCGAAGTGAGGGGGATTAATGGCAATGTGTCTTTTATTGTAACAAATACTTTATTTAAACATTCACCGTATTTTTTGATCACGTGTTGTATATTATGCTAAATTCACCATGCTATGATATTGCCCGTGTATAAAAATATGCATCAACTTATATGTAGTCAATTAAGGTTGAGAAATCATATTGCTGTAGGAAGGAAAAAATAGAAAATATTATTAAGTAGGTAACTGAAAGGGGTTTTTGAAAACTCCAAATGACATTTCCTTCCACACCAAATATGATCTTTTCTTTTCATGGTCACACTCTAGTTTCTTTGTATTCTTCTACTTAATTGCAGGGTGCATATGTCTCAGCTCATCATTTTCAATCCTTCCTCCTTTCCCCAGAGAGAATAATGTCCTACCTTTATTGCTCGTGGATTAATCTGCCATAATTACATAATTTAGTTTCTTGAAAATGCCCTAATTTCAATATATCTTGTTTTTCCTGTCCCATCTACACAGAAAAATCTTGGCCATTATTTTTTTCTGAAATACAATTTCAGACACCAACTGTCCTCATTGTTCATTTTGTCATGTCTAATGTCAAACACAGACTAGTACACATAAGGGCTCACCAACATTAACTGAAAAAATCAGTGAATAACTGAATACTTGATTTTCAGCATTTTAGCATGACATTCAGCGATTTCTGCCCCCTAGTCTGATCTTCGTTATACAATCTTCTAATTGGACTCTGGTCCCAAAGGATTCTTCAGCACCTGTAAGATAAACCATTCCTACAATTTCCCAGTGATCTCAGCATAGATCTCTCCCTTCCAGCCCTACTTTATGCTCATCACAGTATCTTAGGAAATGTTACTTTTCCTCCACTCCAGACTTTTGTTTTTCCCTCTTATATCTATGCAAATTATATTTCTGAGGCTAGCACATAAATAATTTAAGACACTAGTTTAATCCAACTGAGAGCAGAAGACAAGAACAATTTAATTATTTTTTAATTATTATTATTAAAGTGTGCTGTTAATTTTTTAAAGGAGAAATTGTATTTTCAAATCTTACTTCTAAAGTCCTCACAGGACGTCCAATATCTGCTGAGTATATGTATTCTGTCTTGCAAATACAGTAATACCTTGGTTTGTGAGCATAACTCGTTCCACAAACAAACTACTCATATTACAAGACATCGCTCGTTTACCAAGTTAAAATGTATCAGAAATGTTTTTTCATCTTGTGGAACACTCGCACACCAAGTTACTCGCAATCCAAGGTTTTACTGTATATCTAAACTAATGCATAATTTATATCCAGTATTTATCCAGAGATACTCAAATGAAGTTGTTTCCTCCTCCACAGCTTTTTTATATTTTGTATTATCTAACTCCACAATAAGGAAACTGTCAAAGAATTTATGGCAAGAAGCCAATAAGCTTCCTCCATTCCAGTAAATGTTATTCACCATCCCAAAGTACTGAGAAACATGCATAATTGTTAAGCTCAGTTAAGCTGCTAGGCTAAAATATGTTAAATCTTGGATAATAGAGAGTGACGCACATGAATTTTGTTATAGGAAATGCTTTGTTCACTTTCCAGATTTCTTCAAGTTTAGAATCTCTATTGTGGGCTATCTGAATGTCTCAGATTATTGAATAACAATCCCTTTCCTTTAAACATGGAAGTTACCACAGGGAACAAGGCATGATGATAAAAAGTGTAAGGAGGTACAACAGCTGTCCAACATAAGCATAAAAGAGTATCCTTACTCTATTGAAGACTTCTTTGTTTCCCTGCTATTCACCCATGCTTTGCTATTTCTTGAAGGTTTCAAACTGGCTGGGCAGGCTTCCCTTTGCTTTACCTATCTATGCTGGTCTTTTCCTTCCAAGCAATGTCACTTTTTCTCTGCTGGTTACCATTTCCTTAATCTTAATGACAGAGCATAATTTAAACATCTCCTCAACCCTAAGTTAGAATACAGTATAAGCACTTCATATAGGGACTTCTGGTCAAGATGGCAGAATAAACAAATGCTGTGCTTGCCTGCTTTCACAACCACATCACAATTACAACTAAACTACAGAACAACCATCATTGAGAATCGCCTGAAGTCTAGCTGAACCAAAGTCCTATAACTAAGGACATACAGAAGCAGCCACATCGAGACAGGTAGGAGGGGCAGAGATGCTGAATGGGCTGGTCCTACACAATGTGTGGCAGTTAAAAATTAGAAGGGATATTTCAGCTTTGGAGGTCCCCCTGTGGAGCGATGGGTCCCAGCCTCACTCCTGGCTCACTAGCCCATGGTTCCAGTGCCAAGGAGAGAAGTCCCCATAACTTTGGGCCGTGAAAACCAGCAGAGATTGTGATTGAGACACAAAGTGTAGCTGCACTCCCAGGCAATCCTCTTAAGGGGCCCATACATGGACTTACTTGCTGAAGGACTCACTCACTCTGAGCTCCAGCACTGGGGCAGCAGCTTGAAATATGTCAGGGATATACGGGGAAGAACTGAATTGTCTGGCTGCAGAGCGAGGGCTGGAAGGGCAGCTTTCCCCCAGACCAAAGTGCTGGCAGAATCTATCATTTCTTTGTTGAGGCCTCTCCTCTCCTGGTATACAGATGCAGGTGGCCACCAGATCTGGGTCTCCATCAACCTGGCTAACACCGTTTGTTTGCCCTGCCCTGGTGATTCTTAGATGATGACCAACCCCAATTTAGGGCCCACCCTAGCCACTAACAGTGGCTGTTCTGTACAAACAGCCTACCTTGGATCATGCTGCAGAATTGCCTAAAATCACTCAAAGGTTCACAAAGCCCAGATAAGCAGCATCTTGCCTTGGCATGTCCCGTACCTTGGGCCAAGAAGCCCCAAGCCCAGTACTAGTGGCAGCCAGCCTTGGTTTGTGGCTTGGACTCTCCCAGGCACCTCCAAGCCTAATGCAGGTGGTTGCCATCTGTGGACTGCTTTATGGCTTGGTGACCCCAGGCAGGGAACAGGGGCTATGGCTGAACTTGGCCTGCGGCAGGGCCCCTCCCAGGAGACCCCAGGGCCGGCATGCCCATGACCACTTTTAGACTACACAAGAGCACTACACAGCTGCTTCCATGGGCTACACACACAAGGGAAAGATTAAGCAGGTACCAGTTTCTTGCTAGAGTGAATCCTGCTCCACAGGGTCAATCCCTGGACAAATGGACTTTCTTTCCATTTATTGCTAATATATGTAAGTAGTCAATAAATAAGAAATGGTAAAAAAGTATCCTAAATCCTAATTCCATGTAAGGAAGTTTTCCATAAGCTAGAAAAAAAGTCAAGCATATCAACGAGATAAGCATCACTGACAATGAGAATAATTTGCTACAATTTTAATTCGTTACTATGAGAAAAATTGAGCACATCAAATGTTAACGATGAAAACTTTGTTTTCAAATGCACTGCAGTGTATATGTCAAGAAAATCAGTCATTCCTGCAAGAAAATTAACTGCTTTAAATCCTTTGTAAAACAAATTCAGGGTTTGTATGTGTTTATAATGTTTTATGTATGAAGTATATTTTATAAAAAGAATTACATTATACAAATTATATATCATATACCACATATTATGCTATATAATTTTATATTATATATTAACACACACTGGCAAGGGATCACTGCTGAAATCCATATGGTATCTAACCAAAACCCCAAGATTCTCAGCTGTTCTATGGGGGAAACAAATAGTTACTCTCAAAGACTGTCAGAATATTGTTATTTCTATTCTATCCTACTCAAGTACAAATATAACTTAAGAATATTATTTTCTCTTGGCCAAAAAAAAAAAAGACTCCAGGCACATTTTATCATCTTTGTTCATTGATTAGTTTCATTCTGAGTGAAGTATTTGGGATGTTGCAATCTCATTAGAGCAAATTGTAAGGAAGTATTGCTTGATCAAAATGTGTTGCTGTATTCCAGGAAAAAAAAGGGCCTGATTGTTCTTGTGCATGAACAGATTGAAACGAAAACCTTTAGAATAGGAAATTTAAACAAAATGAAATGTTTATAATAGGAAATTTAAAAAGGTCAACAGTAATTATTAATGTTATTAAAGATAAAGAATTGTTACCTATTTCATAGTATACAAAAATGGAAATGCACAGACTGGTCGAGTGGCATGGTGGTTAAGAGCTGGCTTGGGAAGCCAGCAGCCCCGGTTCAGGTCTCACATATGAGGGCCAGTGACACTGCCCTCAAAAAAACAAACAAACAAACGAACATCCAAAGAAATAGCTTTTCGCCAGCTGAGTGGTGCAGTGGTTAAGCACTGCCTTGGGAAGCCGGCGGTCCCGGTTCGGGTCCCACATATGAGGGCCAGTGACACTGCCTTAAAAAAAAAATAAAAAAAATGGAAATGCACAATTTCAAATATGGAGTTTCTGTCAAAAGCTTTGTGTTATATTCTGTTCCCTTCTCCCTAAAAATATTCATTTCCTAATGATACTGAATCTGAAAGTGAAAGTCAAGGACATTCCTAAGTATACATTTTCCTACTCTTGAAATGTTTTGAGCAAAGACCCTAAGGAATGCACAGTGCCAGCCCCTCCCCTTTACAAGTCCAAACCAAATACATCATAAAGTGGAATTCATAGAAAAGATGGTTCTATTTTTGAAGATGTATTGAGAAAATGGTGTTTTTCTGAAACATCACAAATAATTTAATTAATTCATGTAATAAACATAGGCAGAAGTATTACCATATGTCATAAATAAGAAGCCACTTTCTGGGTTAAGAGATTCATCTGACAGTATCTGCAGCCCCGTACATATAAAATAGCAGAGGTAGAAACCATTTTGATCCTTAGAAACTTGGAAATTTCCTGGCCACATAATTCCACTGTACCATCATTCTCTGTTAGGGACATATTTTCTCAAAGTCCTTTCCAATTCTGCACTGTAGCAGATGCTGTCCATGCCCAGCCATGGCCCCTTTGCATTTAAATCTTTCCTGCAGGTCAATGGCATTATGGAAAACTGTGACTTTCTTCTTGAGGACTTCCTCTGATCACAGGAGGGACCTTAGTCAATGCATGGATCAGGCCACAAGTGGCAGTTAAGAGATTGAAGGGGCAGTCTTCAACCAATGTTGGACGGAAATTGGTGGGAAATTAACCCAGCTTCCTTGACCTTCGGTTGGAATAACTCAGAGGTGAATTTTTCCAGAGGTCCCCAGTGGTATTAAGCCCCTACTGCCCACAGCTCACTACTATTCCCTGAACTGGTCTCCTCTCTTCACTGTCTTCCACTCTCCAACTATGATTCCTGGGATCACCCCTTAAATATAACTGTTCTCCATGCCTAGTTTCAATGGATGCTTCTGGGTGTACACAACCGAAGACATCCCTTACAACCAATCAAGTGAGGTCCCTGTCTTAGGACTCATGCTTGCCAGGGCCTCAGCCTACTCTTCTGTCTTTCCCACTCCCACAGGATAAAAAATCCGATGAGCCCATGGAATATGCTCACCCACATGTTCACCCACGTTCCAGGCACCTATGATACAAGAATTCCCGAATCAATAGCCTTACTTACCCTGCTTTCAGCACTCACACAGGACTCTTCTCTCGGCCAGATCCGGTAGTAGACAGCTAGGCTCAAGGCCTAACAAACGGACGCCTGTTAGGGGGAAAGTGTGAACTAAGTTAGAGCATGCTATGCTAAGGCATCGGAATTCAACATGAGGTCCCCCACAATATCAGTCAGACTGCATACTATCCCCCATGTTTTAAATGTCTCTTTTGTAGTTTTCACCTATGTCTTTCCATGTTAAATTCTGGATAGCGTGCGTAAAATTTTGTCGTCATCTGCAACTATTTGCAACTTACCTTTGCCTATATTTTTACTTCAGAGGTTCCTTCATATTCTTTTCCCATTCTGCCTGTTTTTTAAAATAGAGTTTTCTTTTATTACTATTTCATTTTTTATGTCTTCATCCATTTTATAAATGTTTATGTTATATTTTATTTCACAATTGTGTACTATTTTTCTCAGGTTATTAGGGCTCTAGTCTTTCTGAGTGTTGGATCCGTGATTTTTCCTTTTAGACTGCTTCCTTATGTGCTTTGTAACTTTTTCATTTCTATTCATTTTTTTAAAACTTTCTTCACCCCACTCTGTGCAGCCTGAATTGTACGAGTGCCTCTCTTGAATTATTTTATTTGCTTTTACCAGTAATATTAGGGGATATCACAATGCCTAGACTAATTTTTATATAAAGTTCTTGGTTTGGGGTTCCTGATCCAATTAGGTGGAACACAAACCAAGATTGCACTGGATAAACAGACCGCACGTACCTTCTTGGGAGATGACTTTCCCCATACAGTGGTCAGATAAAGACACAAAAAACAGTGTGTTTATAAATTGATTTTTGCATTTCATCTAATCACTTATTTCAACAAATGTACACTTATTTGAAAGTTCTGATTTTATGCAGCATTTGCAGTTACAACTTTCATTTTCACATGAAACCCAAGACCTTATCTCATGTTTTCTCATGGTAATGATCTAAGCTGTCTGACTGCCAAAACCACCACCACCTATCCTTGAATCTCTGACCTGTCTTTCATATGCTTCTCTTGTTCCTATCATCTCCTTGTATCTTTATACATTTTGTTTCAAATCCAATCGAATATATCATCCACAATGACAATTTTAATGATCTCATCTGAATAATGTATTATAGTAACAGCAATCGCCTGTTATTTTTATTGTGTGCTACAAACAGTACCTCAAACATTCAATAAATGTGAGCAACCATTATCATTATTGTGGAGCAACATTCATGCACTATTTTCCTCACAACAAACTGTAATACAGTTAACATTATTATTTTCTCCATTTTACAGATAGGGAATATAAGGCCAAAATATATTTTGTTTTAATTTTCAGATCAATAAAACATTAGGATTTATTATTAAATATAAGAAGAAAGTTTCTCTTAACCTTGTTATATTTTAAAGCCTAAAGTGGTGCCCATTCATTCCCTCATTAGGCTTTTCTTTCTTTCTTTCTTTCTTTCTTTCTTTCTTTCTTTCTTTCTTTCTTTCTCTCTTTTTTTATGGTGAGTATTTGCTCTTCCATATAAACTTTAAAATTTGTGGGGGGGAAAAGCAGTATTTTAAAGAAAATCTATGTACTTTTTTATACCTCAGGTTGAAAACAGGTAAAATATTCCACTCAAAAAGCTAAAAAAGGGAAGTAACATCACCAAGATGGTGAGATAGGAGACCCCAGCTTCTTTCCCCCTACACAAAGATCAACAATTAGACTGCTAGCCACAAACCAAACCAGCTCTGGGAGAGCCCAAGAGTCCATTAAGAATCTACAGCAACACGGAACAAAATAACCTGAGAATAATAGCATACAGGGGGGAAAAAAAATGAACAGCTTCATTTTTGCCTGCATCATCCCATCTCCCATGCTGGCACTTCTCAGCACCAAGAGGGCACTCCCCAGGATGAGCAGTGTAAGCGACCAGCTTCCCCAGCCTTTGGGCCTCACACAAAGCACCCACCTTTTCACCCTACCCAGAGACAGGCACACCTGAGACTGTAGAGAATGCTAGCAACAATAAAGAAGAGTAGGGGCCGCCTATATCAGCCACACAGCGGGAGCCACTGTGTTCCCAGTGACCTGCTCTGCACACGACCCCGGCCTCTTGCGCCACAAGAAACCAATGGCGCACGCAGCCACCATTTTGTCCCCACCAACCGCTTTACCTCGCCAGCCGCTCCCAACAGAACCCGGGATTCTCGCCTGCAGCCAGCCCATGCCTCTGTGGCTGCGAGGGTACAAGACGCCGGCCTAGTAACTTGCAGGTCACACCTGCCGCCATGTGCGCACTGGGGCCTAGCCTCTCCAGCTGTACACATGAACTCCGCCACACGGACCCCTACCTCTGCACTTGTGCAAGTACAATCTAAACTGGAAACGGAGGGCGGAAATGCGGAAGCTCGCACATGCGCAATCTCACACATGCGCAATCTCACACATGCGCTCTCGCAGAAAAACAACAGACGGGCTGATTTCTGTAAAGGGCTTATTTGCAGAAGACCAAGACTTAGAAACATCCGCGGTGAATCTGACCAATGAACATCCACCAAGAATCTCTTCCCCATTATCAAGCCAACGAACTTCCTGCTTGGACTCTGGGCTTCTAGGCCCCCAACCCTCCGTAGGCTCGCCTGTACCTTGCTTTCCTTTTCTCTGAACTGCAATTCCTTTTTATTTTTCAGGGCAGTGTCTCTGGCCCCCATATGTGGGACCCGAACCGGCCACTGTCTTCCCAAGCCAGCGCTTAACCACTGCCGGCCTGAACTGCAATTCCTTTGTGATCCCAGAATAAACTCAATTTCTGATCATTTGAGCTTGCCTCACTTTACCTCTTTATATAGGTTGACAGACGCTACTTCTGTGTTCATGCCTGTGACAAGATCCTGAAGCCACAAAAGTAAACGGCAACAGCCAAGTTCCTGCCCTTCCCCTTCCCCACCCCCATCTGCCGGGGGCCCAGATTTGGCCCTATTACAGTCATTGGCCTGTACCACTGGGCTCACCTGCAGCTAGCTACCTTCACCTGCTCTGCACCTGCGCCTTGCCGACCCAGCTCCGGTCGCTGGCCTTCACTGCTTGGCATGCACCTAAGTGAAGCCTGGCAATCACAAGAGTGCACACTGGTAGCCAGGGGCCACACAGACAGGTGCCAGTGTACTTGAAGCAAGCCCTGGCCCTGGCTGCTCAATTTGGTCCTTGCCACTATATGTGTGTCTGCACAGGCCACTGCCACTACATAGGCACCTGCCGCTGGTCCCTGTAGCCAAGTGTGTATGCACTACCCGCTCGGGCCTCAACCGCTGTCTGCCCTGGTCCCCAGCTGCTGGAACTGGAGGCACCGCTGAGGAATCCAACAGCCCTTGCAGCCACCCAGACTCCCAGCCTCACTCTCCCAGGACCGTGCAGGTTGGTTTGTTTTATGGTGTTTTTTTTTTTTCGGTTTTATTAAGATATGATTGACATACAGCCCTGTATAAGTTTAAAGTATGTAGCATAATGACTTGACTTACATATAGTGTGAAATAATGACCACAGTAAGTTTAGTTAACATCCATCTTCTCATATAGATACAAAAAAAAAGAGTATTTTTTCCTTGTGATGAGAACTCTTAGGATTTGTTTTCTTAACAACTTTCAAATATACCATAAACAATGTTAGCTATAGTCCTCATGTTGTGCATTTATATCCCTAGTAGTTAATCTTTTCTTTTAAGATTTTATTGGGGAATGGGGTAAATGGAATAGACAAGTTGCTGTCCTATGGATCTTTGGTGTAGTTGTGGAGGATGTCGCTTCACTGTCCTATGTTGGTGTCATCATTGCTCTCTTCCTGGGTGAGGCAGATCGGTCACCAGCCACTGAACAGCCCCTCACTAGGGCTCCTGGCAGCTCTCGCTGTCTGCCGGCCACTCACGGTAGCTCATGGCAGCCCACTGCAGCTCCTCTGTAGCCTACGCCGTTGCCAGCAATGCATGGCAGCCCAGCTCCAGGTCAAGCTGTTGTTCACCATCTTAGCTATAGAGGGCCCAGTGTCACTGGCCCTCATGTGGGATCTGAATCAGGGCCCTGCTGCTCAGAGTCTGTGCTCCCAAACCAACTCTTAACCAACACACCACTTGGCCAGCTCAGTTATTTATCTATAACTGAAAGTTTGTGTCTTTGATTACCTGCACCCAGTTTCTCCACCCCCATCCCATCCCCACCTTTGGCAACGACAAACCTGATCTCTTTTTCTGTGAGGTTGTTTTTGTTTGTTTGTTTTTGTGTTTTGTGTGTTTTTCATTTATTGTTCCACGCATGAGTGACATCATATGGTATTTGTCTTTCTCCTTCTGATTTATTTCACTTAGCATAATTCCACAAGGTCCATCCTTGTTGCAAATGGTAGGATTTTCAACTTTTTTATGGCTGGATAATATTCCATCTCACACACTCTCACACACACACACACACACACCCCTCACAAATTCTTTATCCATTTATTCATCTTAGGTTGTTTCTACATCTTGGCTATTGAAAATAATGCTGCTATGAACATAGGAATACAGATATCTCTTCAACATAATGTTTTCATTTCCTTCAGATATATTCGCAGAAGTGGAATTGCTGAATCAAAAGGAAGCTAATTTTTAATTTTTTGAGGAACCTCCATATTGTTTTCTATAGTGGCTGTACCAATTTATATTCCCACCAACATGAAAGAAACAATCTCATTTAGAAGAGCATCAAGAACAATAAAATACTTAGGAATAAATTTAAATAAGAAAGCAAAAGGTCTACACTCCAAAAACTATAAGATATTGATTAAAGAAATTGCAGAAGAAACAAATAAACGGAAAGATATTCTGTGTTCATGGATTGAAACACCTAATATGCTTAGAATGTTCATAATACTCAAAGCCATTTATAGATTGAAAGCAATTCCTGTTAAAATTTCAATCCCATTTTTCACAGAAATAGTACAAACGTAAAATTCATATGAAACCACAAGAGACCCTGAATAGCCAAAACAATACTGAGAAAGAAGGAAAGAGCCAGAGGCAACACACTTCCTGATTTCAAATTATACTACAAAGCTATAGTTATCAAAACAGTATGGTACTGACATAAAAACAGATACATGAACCAATAAGGCCCCTGCATAGATGGTAAAGTAGTATATATTATAGCAAGGGAGCCAAGAATACTCAAAGAAGAAAGGATAGTCTCTTCAATAAAGTGTTTGGAAAACTGGATAATCACATGCAAAAGAATTAAGTTAGGCCACTATAGGTGATGTATATGTATGTGTCTGTCTATCTATCTATCTGGTTTCCAGAAAAGGCATGATGCATTTTTGCAATAAAAAACAGAAAAAATACGTCATGACTTTTCCGACAAGTCAATATATGTATATATACATATGTATATAATGGAATACTACTCAGCCATAAAAAGGAAGGAATTCCTGCCATTTATGACAACATGGATGGAATCTGAGTGCATTATGCTAAGTGAAATAAGTCAGACAGAGAAAGACAAATACCCATAATCTCACTGGGTGGGTGGACAGGAAGCTCATACATACAGAGAACAGATTGGTGGTTGCCAGAGGTGGGGTTTTGGGGTGGGTGAAATGTGTGAAGGGAGTCAAAAGGTACAAACTTCCAGTTATAAAATAGGTAAGTCATGGGGATGTTAACGATTTATATTGTTTAATGTCACTACATTTGGGGTGGCTTATTCTGTATAGCTATAGATAGTTAGAACATTCCTATATCCATTTTCCTATCCACCATTCTATCCATATTTTCTAAATGTATAGTTATTTCATAAAACAAAGTAAATCAATGTTTGCCTTATAATTTTAAACATGGTGAGACCTTTCAACTGATTAGGTTTAAGCAGTTCAGAATTAGCCAAAAGAAACACAAAGGTGATTTATCTAAATACATCCATTGTACAGGTGAAGAAACTAAGACCCAGCAGTGAAAGGAAAGATGTGGGCAGAGTCCTGCCAAGGGTCACGAGCAGGAAAGGTCATGTTCCAGGCCCCTATGATACAAGAATTCCCGAATCAATAGCCTTACTTACCCTGCTTTCAGCACTCACACAGGACTCTTCTCTCGGCCTGGTCCGGTGGTAGACAGCTAGGCTCAAGGGCTAACCAACGGGCACCTGTTAGGGGGAAAGTGTGACCTAAGTTAGAGCATGCTATGTTGGCTAAGGCATTGGAATTCAACATGAGGTCCCCCACATATAGGTCAGACTGCATACTATCCCCCATGTTTTAAATGTCTCTTTTGTAGTTTTCACCTATGTCTTTCCATGCTGAATTTTGGATAGCGTGCGTCAAAATTTTGTCATCATCTGCAACTATTTGCAACTTACTATATTCACTGAGTAGTTAAAAATAATCAGTGCCTATATTTTTTACTTCAGAGGTTCCTTCATATTCTTTTCCCATTCTGCCTGTTTTTTAAAATAGGGTTTTCTTTTATTACTATTTCATTTTTTATGTCTTCATGCATTTTATAAATGTTTATGTTATATTTTATTTCACATTTGTGTACTATTTTTCTCAGGTTATTAGGGCTCTAGTCTTTCTGAGTGTTGGATCCGTGATTTTTCCTTTTAGACTGATTCATGTGCTTTGTACCTTTTTCATTTCTATTCATTTTTTTAAAACTTTCTTCACTCCACTCTGTGCAGCCTGGATTGTACGAGTGCCTCTCTTGAATTATTTTATTTGCTTTTACCAGTAATATTAGGGGATATCACAATGCCTAGACTGATTTTTATATAAAGTTCTTGGTTTGGGGTTCCTGATCCAATCGGGTGGAATACAAACCAAGAGTGCACTGGATAAACAGACCCCACGTATCTTCTTGGGAGATGACTTTCCCCATACAGTGGTCAGATAAAGACACAAAAAACAGTGTGTTTATAAATTGATTTTTGCATTTCATCTAATCACTTATTTCAACAAATGTACACTTATTTGAAAGTTCTGATTTTATGCAGCATTTGCAGTTACAACTTTCATTTTCACATGAAACCCAAGACCTTATCTCATGTTTTCTCATGGTAATGATCTAAGCTGTCTGACTGCCAAAACCACCACCACCTATCCTTGAATCTCTGACCTGTCTTTCATATGCTTCTCTTGTTCCTATCATCTCCTTGTATCTTTATACATTTTGTTTCAAATCCAATCGAATATATCATCCACAATGACAATTTTAATGATCTCAACTGAATAATGTATTATAGTAATAGCAATAGCCTGTTATTTTTATTGTGTGCTACAAACAGTACCTCAAACATTCAATAAATGTGAGCAACCATTATCATATTGTGGATCAACATTCGTGCTCTACTTTCCTCACAACAAACTGTAATAGAGTTAACATTATTATTTTCTCCATTTTACAGATAGGGAATATAAGGCCAAAATATATTTTGTTTTAATTTTCAGATCAATAAAACATTAGGATTTATTATTAAATATGATAAGAAGAAAGTTTCTCTTAACCTTGTAATATTTTAAAGCCTAGTGTGGTGCCCATTCATTCCCTCATTAGGCCTTTCTTTCTTTCTTTCTTTCTTTTTTCTTTCTTTCTTTTTTTTATTATGGTGAGTATTTGCTCTTCCATATAAACTTTAAAATTTGTGGGGGGAAAAAGCAGTATTTTAAAGAAAATCTATGTACTTTTTTATACCTCAGGTTGAAAACAGGTAAAATATTCCACTCAAAAAGCTAAAAAAGGGAAGTAACATCACCAAGACGGTGAGATAGGAGACCCCCAGCTTCCTTCCCCCTACACAAAGATCAACAATTAGACTGCTAGCCACAAACCAAACCAGCTCTGGGAGAGCCCAAGAGTCCATTAAGAATCTACAGCAACACGGAACAAAATAACCTGAGAATAATAGCATACAGGGGGGAAAAATGAACAGCTTCATTTTTGCCTGCATCATCCCATCTCCCATGCTGGCACTTCTCAGCACCAAGAGGGCACTCCCCAGGATGAGCAGTGTAAGCGACCAGCTTCCCCAGCCTTTGGGCCTCACACAAAGCACCCACCTTTTCACCCTACCCAGAGACAGGCACACCTGAGACTGTAGAGAATGCTAGCAACAATAAAGAAGAGTAGGGGCCGCCTATATCAGCCACACAGCGGGAGCCACTGTGTTCCCAGTGACCTGCTCTGCACACGACCCCGGCCTCTTGCGCCACAAGAAACCAATGGCGCACGCAGCCACCATTTTGTCCCCACCAACCGCTTTACCTCGCCAGCCGCTCCCAACAGAACCCGGGATTCTCGCCTGCAGCCAGCCCATGCCTCTGTGGCTGCGAGGGTACAAGACGCCGGCCTAGTAACTTGCAGGTCACACCTGCCGCCATGTGCGCACTGGGGCCTAGCCTCTCCAGCTGTACACATGAACTCCGCCACACGGACCCCTACCACTGCACTTGTGCAAGTACAATCTAAACTGGAATCGGAGGGCGGAAATGCGGAAGCTCGCACATGCGCAATCTCACACATGCGCAATCTCACACATGCGCTCTCGCAGAAAAACAACAGACGGGCTGATTTCTGTAAAGGGCTTATTTGCAGAAGACCAAGACTTAGAAACATCCGCGGTGAATCTGACCAATGAACCTCCACCAAGAATCTCTTCCCCATTATCAAGCCAATGAACTTCCTGCTTGGACTCTGGGCTTCTACGCCCCCAACCCTCCGTAGGCTCGCCTGTACCTTGCTTTCCTTTTTTCTGAACTGCAATTCCTTTTTTTTTTTTTTTCAGAGCAGTGTCTCTGACCGCCATATGTGGGACCCGAACCGGCCTCTGGCTTTCCAAGCCAGCGCTTAACCACTGCCGGCCTGAACTGCAATTCCTTTGTGATCCCAGAATAAACTCAATTTCTGATCATTTGAGCTTGCCTCACTTTACCTCTTTATATAGGTTGACAGACGCTACTTCTGTGTTCATGCCTGTGACAAGATCCTGAAGCCACAAAAGTAAACGGCAACAGCCATGTTCCCGCCCTTCTCCTTCCCCACCCCACCCCCATCTGCCGTGGGCCCAGATTTAACCCTATTACAGTCATTGGCCTGCACCACTGGGCTCACCTGCAGCTAGCTAGCTTCACCTGCTCTGCACCTGCGCCTCGCCGACCCAGCTCTGGTCGCTGGCCTTTACTGCTTGGCGTGCACCTCAGTGAAGCCTGGCAGTCACAAGAGTGCACACTGGCAGCCAGGGCCCACACAGACAGGTGCCAGTGTACTTGAAGCAAGCCCTGGCCCTCGCTGCTCAATTTGGTCCTTGCCACTATATGTGTGTCTGCACAGGCCACTGCCACTACATAGGCACCTGCCGCTGGTCCCTGTAGCCAAGTGTGTATGCACTACCCGCTCGGGCCTCAACAGCTGTCTGCCCTGGTCTCCAGCTGCTGGAACTGGAGGCACCGCTGAGGAATCCAACAGCCCTTGCAGCCACCCAGACTCCCAGCTTCACTCTCCCAGGACCGTGCAGGTTGGTTTGTTTTATGGTGTTGTTGTTTTTTTTCGGTTTTATTATGATATGATTGACATACAGCCCTGTATAAGTTTAAAGTATGGAGCATAATGACTTGACTTACATATATTGTGAAATAATTACCACAGTAAGTTTAGTTAACATCCATCTTCTCATATAGATACAAAAAAAAAAGTTTTTTTTTTCCCTTGTGATGAGAACTCTTAGGATTTGTTTTCTTAACAACTTTCAAAATATACCCTAAGCAATGTTAGCTATAGTCCTCATGTTGTGCATTTACATCCCTAGTAGTTATTTATCTTTTTTTTAAAAGACTTTATTGGGGAATGGGGGAGGGGAACAGCATTGGGGAATGGGGGAAGGGAAACAGACAAGTTGCTTTCCTATGGATCTTCAGTGTAGTTGTGGAGGACGTCGCTTCACTGTCCTATGTTGGTATTATCATTGCTCTCTTCCTGGGTGAGGCAGATCGGTCGCCAGCCACTGAACAGCCCCTCACTAGGGCTCCCGGCAGCTCTCGCTGTCTGCCGGCCACTCACGGTAGCTCATGGCAGCCCACTGCAGCTCCTCTGTAGCCTACGCCGTTGCCAGCGATGCATGGCAGCCCAGCTCCAGGTCAAGCTGTTGTTCACCATCTTAGCTATAGAGGGCCCAGTGTCACTGGCCCTCATGTGGGATCTGAATCAGGGCCCTGCTGCTCAGAAATTGTGCTCCCAAGCCAACTCTTAACCAACGCACCACTTGGCCAGCCCAGTTATTTATCTTGTAACTGAAAGTTTGTGCCTTTGATTACCTGCACCCAGTTTCTCCACCCCCATCCCATCCCCACCTTTGGCAACGACAAACCTGATCTCTTTTTCTGTGAGGTTGTTTTTGTTTGTTTGTTTTGGTTTTGTGTGTTTTTCATTTTGGGTTCCACGCTTAAGTGACATCATATGGTATTTGTCTTTCTCCATCTGATTTATTTCATTTAGCATAATTCCACAAGGTCCATCCTTGTTGCAAATGGTAGGATTTTCATCTTTTTTATGGCTGGATAATATTCCATCTCTCTCACACACACACACACACACACACACACACACACATACACACATATCTCACAAATTCTTTATCCATTTATTCATCTTAGGTTGTTTCTACATCTTGGCTATTGTAAATAATACTGCTATAAACATAGGAATACAGATATCTCTTCAACATAATGTTTTCATTTCCTTCAGATATATTCGCAGAAGTGGAATTGCTGAATCAAAAGGAAGCTAATTTTTAATTTTTTGAGGAACCTCCATATTGTTTTCTATAGTGGCTGTACCAATTTACATTCCCACCAACATGAAAGAAACAATCTCATTTAGAAGAGCATCAAGAACAATAAAATAATTAGGAATAAATTCAAATAAGGAAGCAAAAGGTCTATGCACCAAAAACTATAACATATTGATTAAAGAAATTGCAGAAGAAACAAATAAATGGAAAAATATTCTGTGTTCATGGATTGAAAGACTTAATATTCTTAAAATGTTCATAATATTCAAAGCCATTTATAGATTGAAAGCAATTCCTGTTAAAATTTCAATCCCATTTTTCACAGAAATAGTACAAATGTAAAATTCATATGAAACCACAAGAGACCCTGAATAGCCAAAACAATACTGAGAAAGAAGGAAAGAGCCAGAGGCAACACACTTCCTGATTTCAAATTATACTACAAAGCTATAGTTATCAAAACAGTATGGTACTGACATAAAAACAGATACATGAACCAATAAGGCCCCTGCATAGATGGTAAAGTAGTATATATTATAGCAAGGGAGCCAAGAATACTCAAAGAAGAAAGGATAGTCTCTTCAATAAATAGTGTTTGGAAAACTGGATAATCACATGCAGAAGAATTAAGTTCAGCCACTATAGCTGATGTATATGTATGTATGTATGTATGTATATCTATCTATCTATCTATCTATCTATCTATCTATCTATCTATCTGGTTGCCAGAAAAGGCATGACGCATTTTTGCAATGAAAAACAGAAAAAATACGTCATGACTTTTCCGACAAGTCAATATATGTATATATACATATGTATATAATGGAATACTACTCAGTCATAAAAAGGAAGGAATTCCTGCCATTTATGACAACATAGATGGAACCTGAGTGCATTATGCTAAGTGAAATAAGTCAGACAGAGAAAGACAAATACCACATAATCTCACTGGGTGGGTGGACAGGAAGCTCATACATACAGAGAACAGATTGGTGGTTGCCAGAGGTGGGGTTTTGGGGTGGGTGAAATGTGTGAAGGGAGTCAAAAGGTACAAACTTCCAGTTATAAAATAGGTAAGTCATGGGGATGTAATGATTTTTATTGTTTAATGTCACTACATTTGGGGTGGTGGATTCCTATATCCATTTTCCTATCCACCATTCTATCCATATTTTCTAAATGTATAGTTATTTCATAAAACAAAGTAAATCAATGTTTGCCTTATAATTTTAAACATGGTGATACCTTTCAACTAATTAGGTTTAAGCAGTTCAGAATAAGCCAAAAGAAACACAAAGGTGATTTTTTGTTTTTGTTTTTGTTTTTTTAAAAGATTTTACTGGGGAATTGGCGGAGGGGAACAGCGTTGGGGAATCGGGGTAGGGGAACAGACAAGTTGCTGTCTTTTTGTTCTTCAGTTTAGTTGCGGAGGATGTTGCTTCACTGTTGGTATCGTCATTGTGCTCTTCCCGGATGAGGCAGATCAGTCGCTGGCCTCTGGATGTCGCTCACCGCGGCTATTGGCAGCTCACGCTTGGCTGCCAGCCGCTCCCGCTGGCTGTGGGCCACTCACTGTAGCCTATGGCAGCCCACTGCAAGCAGGGGCTGCAGCCCACACCATCACCGGGGCTCGCACAGCCCAGCTCCAGGTGGAGCTGTTGTTAGCTGTAGAGGGCAGTGTCACTGGCCCTCATGTGGGATCCGAACCGGGGCCGCTGGCATCCCAAAACCAGCGCTTAACCAATACGCCACTTGGCCGGCCCACACAAAGGTGATTTATCTAAATACATCCATCGTACAGGTGAAGAAACTAAGACCCAGCAGTGAAAGGAAAGATGTGGGCAGAGTCCTCCCAAGGGTCACGAGCAGGAAAGCCTGAGGACCAACACTTCAGCCTCCCATTCAGCCAGCAATGCCCAGGGTTTGCCATTCTGTCCGTCGTAACCAACCTATGTTGAATATTTCACTTCATATTATGCTATGCATATAAAAATCAGACATGAAAGCTTTTATATGATGTACTCACATATTTTTAAGGCATTTGGGGCATGGGAACAGCCGTCAGTAATATCATGTTCAATGGTACTCCCAGCATCACTGTCATAAATGAAAAACAACATCAACAACACAGACAAAACTCAAAAATGATTCTGTATTTTACTTAACTCTGACAGATCCTTTAAAATTATGACTACCTATTATATGTGCACAGACCACAGATGGTATTTCAAAAATCATTTGATCTTTTATATTGTCTTAAGGATTTAAAAAATAAGAAAAATCCAAAAAGGAAACTAACAATCTTTCATATTTTCAACACTTGTTGCTTTAGTAAAATGATACATTTTCACTTCCAAAAAATAAAGAGAAGTATAAGTTTGATGATTATGAAGATAATAATTAAACTCAAATCCCAAAACTCAAAAGTATGTGGTCAAAATTTAGGACTAAATAGGTTCTTTCTCCAAAAATGGCTCTAGAACTTGCTTTCTTGAAAAATTCTCTTCTATCAACTCATGTTTTCCATGTTTGGTTTTTTTCTCATAAAGTTAGAAGACTTGTGCTGCTGTGAACTCTGGTTGCAGTTCTGAAAATTAATTACCAGATGACAGCCTAAGGCAGCTACCTCTCTTGTAAGATTCCTTGGTTTTCAGAAGCCATCAACTCTAGTCGAATTACTTTTTTCTTAGTATTTCTGACCACTTTGCTGAACATGCTGTCAATTAATATTTGGCCACACAGACATTGTTTACCTGATCTAATTTCTGAAAAAAGAAAAAATATATTGCTTATCCAGGCATCTACTTTTGCCTGAATTTGGTGCTATGTAAATACATTGACTATGTCCAAGAAAAGTTCTTTCCACATCTCGTTTTCTCCATTTGATTTTTATAACACTTCTTATATCATATTCTTAATAAGGTTATATAGCCCCATCTCGTCTGTTATGCTGTGCTTTACAAGATAGATGTTTTAGTTGCCACTTTAAATAATACATTTTTAAAAAATAAAGAACAGTTGATATTTATATGTATTTTGAGGGTTTGATATACACCTTCATTTAAGGCTGCCATAGACATAATAGGTGGGTATTTTAGCATTTATGAATGAAACCATGTACCAAGTGGACAGAAAAAAAGGATACAGATTTTTTCATATGTATTTCCATTGTCATCTCTTTGGTAATAGATCTCTAGGACTCTGATTAAAATCCACAGATAATCTCTGTGGTAGGCAGAATGACTACCCAAAGATGCCCATTTCCTAATCCCCAGAACCTTTAAATATGTTAGGTTACATGGTAAAGGAGAATTTCAGTTGCAAATTGATTAAGTGTTGCTAAGCAGCTGACTTTATGGTGGAGAGATGATCCTGGATTATTCAGGGGGCCCAATGCAAACACAAGGGTCTTACTATAAGTAGAAGAGGGAGGCAACAGAAGATTTCATAACAGGGGTGGTCAAAGGCTGTGATGTGAAAAGTCATTGCTGGCTCATGAAAGGGGGCCATAATCCAAGGATTACAAGTGGTTCTAGAAACTGGAAAAGGCAAAAAAAAGAAAAAATTTAAAAAAATGCAGTCCTCCCTAGAGCCTACAGAAAGAAATGTGGTCCTGACAACACCTTGATTGTAGCACAGTGTGGTCTGCATAAGACTTGCTACCTACAGAAATGTAAGGTAATAATTTGTGCTGATTTAAGCCACTGAATTTGAGATAATTTGTTAAGTACCCATAGGAGACTAATAAAATCTCCAAACCTTGTTTTGTTCAATGCTTGCAATCTCCATTCCTTCAGCTGTTTTTAACATAGCAAGTAGAAAAACAAACTGATTTGAACTTTGTATCTAATACTTTACCTATTTTGTTGGAGAGCAGCTAATGCAAGTGATATTTTGAATAAATCAAAACATTGCTTTATCCCCAAAAGAGCCTCTCAAACCTAGGAAACTTGAGTTAACTGTAGTATTCATAGCAAAAACAGGTTAGAAAATCTTTGAGAACCTAAGAATTTGTATTAACTTACTTATAAAGCTAATTACAGTAATACATTGGTTTGCGAGCATAATTTGTTCCAGAAAGAAACTACTCAGATTGCAAGATATCGCTTGTTTACCATGTTAAATGTAAAATGTTAAATGTAAAAATGTTTGCTTGTCTTGTGGAACACTCACAAACCAAGTTACTCGCAATCCAAGGTTTTAGTGTATTATCATTAGCATTACTTCAGAGATGCCAGAATAAAATTTGATAAAATAATTTGTCTTGGGAAAATTCTGTTTGATATTCCTTAGTCTAGCATGTCAGTGGTGAACCTATCTTTTTTACAAAGCCAGTATCATATATGCCCTGAAGATAGCAAAGTAAACACCTTCATGGGTAGTGACGTTATGAGAAGATCAAGTTTTAGAATCATCTCATCCTCTATATGTTCCTGAGTTCGAAAAAGGGACAAATGGCCATCTAGGGGTCAATAAAAATGGGATCTTTGCTGCCTTTTGTATCAGTTTGCCTCTGTAAAACTGAGGAGCATCTTAAGCAAGGGTCCCTAATCTGGGGTCCAAAAACAGAGTGGATATGTGAAATTCTGTCTTTATTTTCACTGACTTTAATTGCAAGATAGCATTCCCAAACCACAATAGTATTAGCTATACCGATTATGATCACCAAGAATCACAGATATGCTTATATCATATTTCAGTTGTTGAAGATATCTTAAAATATTATTTATATTCATCACTACTTTGAAAGTATGGCAGTTATTAAGCCCACCATCAAATCTTATGTATTGTGTTAATGAAGAAACACATTTTAATATAGTATTATTTACTTTTTGATAATCTATTAGAATATCATTAGTTTCTTCTATAATCCTTGCATTTTATTTTATGTATTTATGTATTTATAACACCCTAATCTGTGAAGAGGCATAGGCTTCATTAAACTGCTGATGGCATAAAAAAAGTGAAGAAATCCTGATCTAGAACAAGAAGATCAAGGCAGATCACCACTTGGCCTGTGATTTGCTTTGCTTTCTTTAGAGACTTGCCTAATTCTAATTGCTAATTCAGTGTAGTAAAATGATTTTTTTTTGAGGGCAGTGTTACTGGCCCTCATATGTGGGACCGAACCAGGGCCACTGGCTTCTCAAGCCAGCACTATAAAATGAAATATTTTTGAGCCATGGCTCTCCAGAATCCATCCACATTTGGTGAATTTTTAAAAAAATTTTATTGGGAAACAGCCATTATCATTGGTTATGCATAGCTTTCATGCTACAATGGCATAATTAACTCTGTTTAAGGAGGGCACAGCTCACAGTGGCCCATGCAGGGATTGAACCAACAACCTTGGTGTTATCAGCACCACGCTCTAACCAATTGAGCTAACCAGTCATCCCAACTTTTGGTGAACTTTTTTTTTGAAGATTTTTATTGGGGGATTGGGGGAAGGGAACAGACAAGTTGCTTACCTTTTGTTCTTCACTCTAGTTGTGGAGGACGTTGCTTCACTGGCCCATGTTGGCATTATCATTGCGCTCTTCCCAGGTGAGGCAGATCAGTCTCCGGCCTCTGGATGGCCACTAATGGCAGCTATTGGCAGTTCACACCAGCTGCTGGCCACTCACTGTAGCTTATGGCAGCCCACTCCAGCAGGGGCTGCAGCCATGCCATCCTGGGGACTCACAGCAGCCCAGTTCCAGGTGGAGCTGTTGTTCACCAACTTAGCTGTAGAGGGCAGTGTCACTGGCCCTCATATGTGGGATCCGAACCAAGGCCACTGGCGTCCCATGCCAACTCTTAACCAACGCGTCACTTGGCCGGCCCCCTTTGCAAACTTTTCATAGAGATCAGGACCCACAAAAAATCTCTGTCACTTGACAGTCTTTTCTGGGTCTACCTACTCTGGGATACAAGGATGAATCATAAAACCTCTAAGCTATGTAGCATATTTTCTGACATAAAATGCAGGCCTGAAAGAAATAATTGCAATGCAGAATGACAAACACGTCAGTGTTTTTTGAACCGTCATTTATGCTCACCTGTGCTGACCCGTACGTATGTGTGTGGCTTGTGCTTCACCTTTGTTGTGCCCCATTGCTTCTGTCATCCTCTTTCCATGTGCACTTTTTGTAGGGAAATTCTTTCCCTTCTCTGGACTCTGGCCATCAAGATCTTACTTATTTTGCAGAGCACAGTTTGCATATGATACACAAAAGCAACGAGTACAGTATGTGCATGCAGAAAGGGCTTACTCAGTGTTTCATAATTCTCCTGATGTCTTCTCCTCTTCCATGAATTTCCCTATAATATCTAAATAGTCACATTATTCTCCTAGAGAACAACTCATAGAGAATTGTTTTCATGTAATGTGTAAAACCGAATGCATCCTGCCTTGTACATCTGCAAATGTTTGTGTATTTTTTTCTACCTGATAGTGGGCTACTTGAGGACCATATCTGACTTATTCATCACAATATTTTGCAAATACTAAAAAGAGTGCTTGAGGTGCCACCTAGTATGTATCTTGAATGAGTACATAACTCAATATTGCTCATTTCTGAGCACAGCTGGTCCATCGATCAATTTTACATTGCGGCTAAAACCAGTCTTATGTACTGATCCTTGCCAGCCAGTTCTTTTGGGATTAATTAGAATAAGAATTTGTCAACTGTTCTTGTTTATGCCAATGCTTCATATTCTCCTAAAGTAAAATATGTGATGAATATATAAAGTCTACCTACCGTGCCACTGAAATTTCTTTTGTTTATCAATTACTTACAAAGAACAGTTTGTAGACACAGAATTTTTTTATAACAGTTTCTATATTTTTAACAATACCTGAAAAGATAATTTCAGTACCATAAGGCTCATTTGAGAAGAGAAAGTATTTCCTGTTGTGAAACATCACGTTGCATTAAAAAAAAATCCTTCAAAATCATTGGATTCACAAAATAATGTATTTCTTGTTCATACGACATGTCCATCCGAGATGGAGAAGGTACACTCGGAGACCTATGCTGAAGGAGGCTGAATTTCTATTATACATGTGCGTCAGAACTCATTGTGGCAGCGGAAGGGAATCTGAAAAATGGCCCAAAGGCACTTACATTTAGAAATAACATACAGCACTTTTCACAGGGTTTTGGCCAAATAAATTATATGTTCACATATAACTTCAGCATTGGTGAGGTAGTAAATACCATGTGCCTAAAAACAGAACATGAATATTTTTAAAAGCGCTAAAAATAATACAGCCATGAATTACTTTACATTCTTTTATTGGGATTTTTTAAACCTTTACTTGGGAAACTTAAAGACCAGACCAGAGTTTTTATTGAGACAATGTAGTGTTACTACATTTTAGGTTGTGTGAGAAAGTTAACCATAGAGGGACCATGCAAGGACTTCCATTGCAGTTATGATTTCAAATGGGCATTCTTATATTTTATCTGTGCCTGGAATTCTCTTCAAAGACAAGTATGAAGGAGAACTTTAAGAAAAATGTGATCTTGTAGCATTACTAAGTATTATTTTACTAAGACATGTAAAGATCAAAAGGCCTCATGAGGCCTACAAAACCAGAAAGATGAAATATTAGATAACTTTGTACTATTTGGGACAAAAATCCTTATCGTATGAGCTTCTGGAAGCCTGTCGACTGCTTACCCCAATAACTATTTGCCCTTTCTTCCTCCCTGACAAAACCTTGATTCTATTTAATCATATGAGGAAGAGAGGAGGGTTTCTGTCTTCCTTCCAGCTAGGTTCAGTCATCCGTTTAAGATTTAGCCATTAAACTACAAGCAGAAGTGCTGTGTGGTATTTCTAGAATGCTTTCCAAAAGGGAAAGGTATACTCTTATCACTGCCCTCCGTCTTTTTCTGTACCTAGAAGGTGGATATGATGGTTGGAGTTCTGGAAATTTTCACTGAGCCTTGAGTAAGTGTATAGGGATTTTCCTGCTCCATAACCCAGAGCCTGAAGGTGTCATAAAGCAAATAGTCAGGATATCAGAAAAAGGAAGAAATACTTTCACATTTCAGGAAAATCAGCCTTTTTCGTGAACTTAAGACCATTCTATCTCAATTCATCATATAGATTTAGGACTCAGCAGTCAGTGTATGCCACTGTCAAATGACAAACTAAGGATTTATATAAACTGGCCAGTCCCTTTTCCTTGACAAATTTTGTGGCTTTTGCCTTTGCAAGTCCCACTCTTGCTTCTGATGTGGGAGACAGTCTTACAGAGGTATATGGAGTAAATCTCAATCCTTCAAACTAATGGCTCTTGAGTTATTCTTTGGGGGTTAATCTGCAGGCGACAGACTCTTCTATGTTGGATCATGTTCTCCCTGACTTATGTTGGAACATGACTCCTTCACTCAGTGTTTCAGCATCTTTGTTTCTTTCATCACAGGGAAAGACGAGAGAAAAACTGAGACAGTTCAGTATTATAAGTGTAAATATAAGAGACTATATGAGAAGGAATAATCAAATCTTAAGATCATGGTAGACACACTCTTTAAACTGTATTTACTGAGTTGGTAATTATTTTAGATAACTACTTCTAAGGTTTCTTTTCCTGCTAAAATTATATTACAAATGTTTTTATACTGTGGATTTAATTTTGATTTTTGACTTGGAAAATATACTAGAAAAGGGAAAAATACCTTTATCTGTAACTTTAGTGTCTGTAGTTTCAATAACTTTGGATCTAGTCAAACACATTCTAGAACATTATATAAAGAAAAAACATGTTAAAATTTATGAGGCAGTTCTTATATTGCCTCCCAAATTGTGAAAGTAGACTAAATTTTTGTGTTCATTAAACTGAGTCAAATTTTGTTGTTTATACTCACAGATACCTACAGCATTGCTTTGAGGTTGACTCTAGTTTAGTAAGTGATATTATAAATTATTCAAAATAAAAAGGAAAAATCTTTTGAGACAACTCATGTAAAATCTACATCACAAAACAACCATTTATTCAAAAAGATACAAAGGGACTGGAAAGTTAGGTTTCTAGAAGAACTGTTTACTAAAATGTTTGCCAATAATATTTGATATCTACAAATAAGTTAACATAAGATTTCTAAAAATCTCCTATTATGGTATGGTATGGTATGGTATGGTATGGTATGGTATGGTATGGTATGGTATGGTATTAAAGCTCAACTCATTAATTCATGTTTAATTGTTTACTAAAGCCAAATGAGAAAGCAAGGATTTCAGTGCCCTCATTAAACATAACCTGTGCATTCAATCAAACAAATGTGGTGAGACCAAACGTCATCTTGTTTAACAACTTTTCTCATAGAACCAATAAAGAAATTAAACATCTTATATACAATCGTTGCAATTCCCTTAAAATGTTGGCTTGAGTACAACTCACTTTTGGAAATTAAAATACACATATTTTTTATCTTAGCAACATTGGTCCAAACATTGTAATGATTTCAGATGACTTCAACATTGGAAAATCCCATGTTATCAAAATTGCCCCAATATTTACATGCTGAGACTTTTTCACATCTAGAAGTATCACACAGACAGGGAAAAACAAACGTGTAAATTAACTAACAGCATTAGCAGTAAAGGTCAATATATAAGTCCATTTTATTAATAGAAATCTGCATTATTTTCTTTTGCCCTAGTATTCCTTAATTGTCATATCACTATCTTTTATTCTGTTTCACCACCAATAGTTTTCTGTAGTTTCAAAGATATTAAAATTATAAAGCAATTTAAGTTTTAAAAACTCTACTTCCATATTCAGATTTCAAATTCTTTCTAAACTATGAACACTGACTTCACAAATTAGATGGAAAATGTTTAAATATTAATGCTGTCAGGTGCATACTTATTCAATTAGCATGCATATGAACCCAGTAACACATAAATAGATATTTGAGTAAAAGTGTGAATAATATAAATTAATCATTTTGAATAAATTAAAATCAACATGTTAATTTATAATAAATTTATTCAGTGCAAATCATACTACATGCCCTCTGACAATTAAGAATTTATAAAACACAAATATTTACCAGTGGTTCATGTGTTTAACTAATTGGCCTGGTTCAGTTAATTGTTATGGTAAAGATACAAATGTGGAGGATTGCACCAAAATGACACTAAAATAAAAGGGGCAAGAATTATTTGGAATTCTACGGTACTGAAATCTACATGACTATAAATAATTCTTCCCTCTTTTTTCCTACCATTGCTGAAAAATAATTATAATCAGAACAAATTACAGTTTAAGAAGTGTAACTTCTCATTCTGCCACTGAAAATATATATGTCAGAGAAAGACAAAGCCCAGGTTCCCAGATCCTCTTCTGGAGAGTCTTATTTAGTTGGTGTGGAATGGGGCCCAGAAATTGATGTTTTAAAATAAATATCCCAAAATAGGCTTATCAGAGAAAATTGAGAAAAAATGAGCTAACCTAAGGAGGAGGTTTTGGGAAAGCTCATAATCTACCTGACACAGGGTTCCAAAGACAAGCTGCCCTTCTTCTTTGCCCTTATGCCAAAGGCCCCCTTTGTATCTCTACCAGTCGTGCCTCATGATTGTCTTGTCCACTCCTGCCAGAGGAACCATCTGAGTGTAAGTGAACAAGGTTGCTTCCTCCATCCAAGCTTTTCATAATCATGTCGTTATTACTCAAACCAATATTGAAAGCAAAAGAAACAAAAAGGAGGTGGAGGGAGAAGCAGTAACATATTCAGAGGGTGCCAAAAAATGTATACACAATTTAAGAAAGGAAAAAAACTGTATTAAAATTGTAATACTCAATTTATACCGATAATAAAAGATGAATACAAGTCATGTGTATACCTTTTTTTGTCACCCCCATGTACACATTCCAAAGTTACCCTATATTGCTTATTCTAAATGTTTAGGGCCGGCCGAGTGGCGCGGTGGTTAAGCGCTGGCCTGGGAAGCCAGCGGCCCCGGTTCGGTCCCACATATGAGGGCCAGTTACACTGCCCTAAAAAATAAATAAATAAATAAATAAATAAATAAATAAATAAATAAATGTTTGATGGTACAGCTATTAAAGGATAATACTCAATATAAGCTGTTGATATGAATAATACAATATTTAAATGTTTTGGCATAAAGATGATAAAACAGAAGCCAAAGCGTTTACATATAAGCATAATTTGGTTAAGAGCTGGCTTGGGATGCCAGTGGCCCCGGTTCGGGTCCCACATATGAGGGCCAGTGACACTGCCCTCAAAAAAGAAAAAAATATATATAAGCATAATCAAAGATTTTTTTAATACTTATTAGCACACAATGTGCATGCGTGCCCACACATATACAACTGCTATGTGTTTGTATATCCTGACACTTGAAAACTAACATCATGTTCTCTCTTTTTTTTTTCTGGGGTTTTTAAAAAGATTTTTTTTTTTAAAGATTTTATTGGGGAATTGGGGGAGGGGAACAGACAAGTTGCCATCTTTTTGTTCTTCAGTCTAGTTGCGGAGGACGTCGCTTCACTGGCCCATGTTGGTATCATCATTGCGCTCTTCCCAGCAGATCAGTCGCCGGCCTCTGGATGGTCACTCACCACGGCTATTGGCAACTCGCACTGGCTGCCAGCCGCTCATGCTGGCTGCCGGCCACTCACTGTAGCCTATGGCAGCCCACTGCAGCAGGGGCTGCAGCCTACACCATCACCGGGGCTCACACAGCCCAACTCCAGGTGGAGCTGTTATAAGCTGTAGAGGACAGTGTCACTGGCCTTCATATGTGGGATCCAAACCGGGGCCGCTGGCATCACAAAACCAGCTCTTAACCAATGCGCCACTCGGGCCGGCCCTAAAAAGATTTTTATTGGGGAATTGGGGGAAGGGAACAGCGTTGGGGAATCGGGGAAGGGGAACAGACAAGTTGCTGTCCTTTTGTTCTTCAGTCTAGTTGTGGAGGACGTTGCTTCACTGGCCCACGTTGGTATTATTGTGCTCTTCCCAAATGAGGCAGTCACTCGCCAGCCATTGGACGGCCACTCACTGCAGCTCACAAAAGTGCACACCAGGTGCCTGCCAGCCCCACTGCCGCCTACACTGTCACCTGCGATTCACAGCAGTCCAGCTCCAGGTGGAGCTGTTGTTCACCATCTTAGCTGTAGAGGGTGCAGCGTCACTGACTTGCATGTGAGATCCGAACCAGAGTCCTGCGGCTCAGAGCTGGTGTCCCAAGCCAACTCTTAACCAACACGCCACTCGGCCGGCCCCTCTCCTTTTGTTTTAAACTGATGTTTCTAACGCTTTCGTATTTGAGTTGTGAGATGTAACAAAATTATATACTAAAAATATGTTGAATATATGTATTAATCTTAGTAGAAGACAATGTATGAATTATACAAGACATGTGACAGACTTTTAGATGTACCTATATCACTGTAAAGTTACAGTTAGGCAAATATATAAGGAAGTATTCCTCTCCAGAGAGTAATTCAAATTTAAAACCAGGCAGTGAATTCTGATTTAAATTTTATAAAATTATGAGGGAGAAAAAAAGTCTCCTATGCTTCTTTATATTCTGTGACTTATTGGGGCAATTAATTTTGGTGATAATGTATTGTGGCTATTACACAGCTACAAAGGTAAGACATTTCAACACACAAGTCCAAGTATTGAACCAATATAATAAATATTTGATCCTTTTTACAATGAGCATGTACTATCTTGAGATAAAATTTCATTCCTGTTACTTCTGTTTGATAAGCCCCTACTTAATTACAGTAAACACATTTTCCGTAAAATATATGGAGAAATTCATTGTAAAAGTGAGATATAAACTGCCTGATTAAAAAAAGAAAAACCTGGGGCCGGCCGAGTGGCGCGGTGGTTGGGTGCTGGCTTGGGAGGCCAGCGGCCCAGGTTCGGGTCCCGCATGTGAGGGCAAATGACACTGCCCTTAAAAAAAAAAAAAAAAAAAAAGAAAAACCTTACTTGGTGAGTACAATTCCTAAAACAGTGGGTCTCACATTTCAGTGTACATAATAATCACCTAGGTTGCTTGTTTGAAATTCGGATTCCCAAGGTTTTACTTGCAGGATTTCTGATTACATAGATCTGACATGAGTCCCAGGACCCAGCATTTAAAAAAAACTCTCCAGGTGCTTTTTTTTTTTTTCAATTAATTAAGCAGTACAATGACAGTATAGTTTATTTAGAACTAGGTCACGAAAAGCAGACCTGTTTTACTCAGGATATCTTGTCCCAGATGTTGGAGTTGCAACTCTATTCCATTGTGACTTTTCTGAAAACCAGAAAGTATGCTGAGGGCCTTGAGCTCTGGTGGAGGGACAGTAACTCGGGGCATCGGAGGCATACTGGGGGCAGACTGAAGTGTGTGGCTTCAGGCAAGGGCTGGAAGATAGTCGACATTTTCCCTGTGAGGTGTCCTGCTCCCGACTCTCCAGGTGCTTTTCATGTAGGTTGTCCATGGATTCACCCATGATAGGCCCTGTCCTAGACCCCTTCTCTAACTTTAGTCTGCATAGAAATCCCCTAGGGATGTTGTTAAAAATGCAAGTTCTGATTCAATAGTTCTTCAGAGAGGGGGTCTGAGGATTCTAACGTGTTCCCCGGTGAAATCAATGCTTTTGCTTCATGGATCTCTGAGAAGCAAAACACTAAAACCTAAACATTTGTTAAACATAAGCCAAGACCCTCAGGGATAAAACACAGTAAGACGCCGACTTACGAATATTCGAGTTGTGAACTTTCACAGATATGAACGGACCTCGCATTACGAACATTCGTAGATGTGAACAAATCTCTGAAGTAGCTCACCTGTCTGCCGGACATTGTCACAGTTGTGCTGCTGTGTGCTTACTGCACAGTGCAGTAGTGGACAGCAGAGCAGTGCTCAATCAGGGCCCAGGATGTCTGGAAGCAAGAGGAAAAGCAGTGGTGATGTGTGTGTGTGTGTGGGGGGATTGCTAGGAAGTGCAAAGCAATAACCATGGAAACAAAAGTGAAAATAATTGAGAGACTGGACTGAGGTGAAAAGATGGTAGACATCGCTCGTTCTCATAACATGAATCGTTCAACCATTGGCTTTACATTGTATGTTTGTGTCAAAGGTGTATAAGACTCACTTTGTCTGATTTACAAATGAATCCGACTTACAAACGTTCTCCCGGAACAGAACTCGTTCATAAGTCAGGGACTTACTGTAAAATAAACGGTGACAAAGTTATATTACTTACCAGTAAGTAAGTTAACTAAGAAGTTGTGGGGGTAGGGGTGATTCAGGGATTTTTAGTTAGAAAGGGGGTTACTTAGTGTTATGCTAATTAAGGATGGAAAATTACCACTTTAGAGAGGACTCTAATAATCCATAGGTCCATAAATATTAGGTAAATGTGTCCATATTTCTGTTCATATTCATTGGACAGAAAAGAGCCTTCAGCTAGGTCCAGTGAGAGTCACTCAAGGATAATGATACTTTTTCAACTTCACGTGGTTAGAATAGTTGTGATGAAAGCCAACATTCAATTCCATACCACACAGACAAAAGCTGCTGCTGGTGGAATTTTTCCTGTTAACACTACTAGCTGAAAATGTGCCCAGCAAAACAGGATTTGGAAGTCATATAATTTTGGTTAGCAGATTTCTTTCCTAACTTTTCTCAAGTGCCTTCTACCATTATTTCTGTTTTCATCTTATATTAAGAAATGGATTCAGGACCAGCCGTGTGGCTCAGTTGGTTAAGAACTGGCTCAAGAGTGTGAGCTCTGAGCAACAGGGTTGCTGGTTTGATTCCCCGCCTGAGCTGAGCTGCCAACAGGTGCCAACAGGTGGCAGGATGGCTCAGCTAAAAAAAACAAAAACAAAAAACAAGGAATGGATTCAACAATTCATAGAACTCAATGTCAATCCCTTGCTATAAAGAACAAACAAACAATGCTGACTGTGTTATGTGTAAGGTGGATAAAGTACTCTCAGCTTACTATCTAATTTCCTTGAATTGCACCAGGCAGACTGAAGGCTCTCAAGCATGTTCCTTTGGTTGAGCATATGAGATCCATGACTTCCTTCAGAAATCCATGAAATACAGATGCTAAGTTTCACTAAGTATATAATTTTAGGCAATTCTAAAGACTTTAGCAAATGTTAGTACACATAAGTTTTGTCAGTAGTAATAGTTTGTAAGAAAAGTGTTTCTGCTAACTTCCTTAGATAATATCAGTCCTGAAAAAAAACTATAAAGTGAGAGGAAACATGTATTTCAGGAACTTACACAACAGCCACAATGAACCTAGAGGGAGGGAAGGTTGTTTAGGACTGCTTGTGGATAGAGGGTCAGAGGAGGATACAGGTGGTCAGGAGGAGGCCACGAGAGGGGAGGCTGGAGAATCACATGAAGTTCTGTTCTTCACGTCTCCTGGAACTTGTCTAGGCACATCCACGACCCTCCCTACATTACAGAAAAAAGTATCAACAGGCTAGAGCTCCAGAGGCCTGAGTCCACAAATTGTGGTGAGGAGGTGATGCAAAAAGGGGCTGATGGACTCCTCAGACAATCACTCTCACCCACTCCTTCCGGGTCCCCAGGGCTGGTGGGTTATAACTTTAGGGCCTTGAACTATCACTAATGTCTTTTAAAAATTATTAAAATATAGCTAACATACAATATTATTTTAGTTTCAGGTGTACACCATAGTTATGCAACATTTATACACCTGAAAAATGATCACCATAAGTCTAGTAACCATCTGACACTGTATAACACTATTACAATATTATTGACTATATTCTCTATGCTGTACATTACACCCCCATGACTTATTTATCTTATAACTGGCAGTTGGTACTTCTTAATCATTTTCACCTTCGCCCCTCTTTTTAAGTTGTTTTTTCCAATTACAGTTGGCATTCAATATTATTTTATTTTAATTTCAGGTGTACAGCATAGTGGTTAAACATTTATTTATTTATTTTTATTTTTATTTTTTTGAGGGCAATGTCACTGGCCCTCATATGTGGGACCCAAACCGGGGCCGCTGGCTTCCGAAGCCAGCGCTTAAGCACCGTGCCACTCAACAGGCCCTAACATTTATATAATTTACAAAGTGATTAGCCCTGATTACTCTAGTACCCACCTCACATATACATAGTTATTACATTATTATTATTATTATTATTATTATTATTATTATTTTTAGAGGGCAGTTTCACTGGCCCTCATATGTGGGATCTGAACCAGGGTCACTGGCATCCCAAGACAGCTCTTAACCACCATGCCACTCGGCCGGCCCTACTACCATGTTATTGACTATATTCCTTATACTGTACTTTCCATCCCTGTAACTCTTTTGTAACTACAATTTGTTCTTCTTAACCCCTTCACCATTTTTACCAGGTCCTCCTCCCATCTGGCAACCCTCAGTTTGTTCTCTGTATCTATGAGACTTTCTGTTTTGTAGTTCATTTATTTTGTACTTTATATTCCACATATAAGTGAAATCATATGGTATCTTTTTCTCTGTCTGACTTATTTCACTTAGCATAATACCGTCTAGGTCCATCCATGTTGTCGCAAATGGTAGGATTTCATTCTTTTTTATGGCTGAGTAATATTCCATTGTATCTATGTATCACATTTTCTCTATCCATTTGTCTGTTGATGGACACTTAGGTTGTTTCCATATTTTGGCTATTGTAAATAGTGCTGCAGTGAACATAGGGGTGCATATATCTTTTTGAATTAGTATTTTAGATATTTTCAGATAAATACCCAAGAGTAGAATTGTTAGGTTAGGCACTACTGCTAATTTCTAAGGATTTGAGGAAAAACTCTGAACAGAAGAGTTGACTGGTAAGTGGGCAGCAAACTGGGGTGACCAGTAGCAGATTGTGTTGTGCCTGGTCTTTGTACCCTGGTACATGACTGCTTCCTTTTCCTTAAATTCCTTGGAACTGGCACAGACCAGGCTGAGCCTTAGGCCATTCTCTAGTACAGCAGACCAGAAAAGATGGCTGATCCCCCTTACCTATGCTCACATGAGTTCATAGGCCAAAATAACTAGGCACCTGAGGGGTACAACTACATTAAGAAACTCTCCCAAAAAGCAACAGGCAAGGAAAAAGAGATAGAAAACATGAAAGAATACTACAACATGTGAGAGGCAGAAGGAAAATGCTAGCCTCCTGACCACAGGATTCCCAGAACGAGTCATGTTTTTAGAAAAAAGTGTGCACATGAGAAAAACATAAAATGAGAAAAAAATTCCAAACATTAAGACTTTCTCTTCTAAGCCATGGAAGACATATATTGTCCTCTATTAGGAAGAGAGCATCCCAAAAGCTCAGGGAACATGGACTTTCTGCATAAAAATGTTTTGAGGACCACTCATCAGGACACCTCTGAACAAGGTTCTTAGGTGTCAGTAAACTGGCCCGCTAATTCTGGCTCTGCTCAATCTGGCCTGGGTTGCCTTATTTGTTACAGTAACATTTAAAATTTGATAAAGTGGGGCCGGCCGAGTGGCGCATTGGTTAAGCGCTGGTTTTGGGATGCCAGCGGTCCCAGTTTGGATCCCACATGAGGGCCACTGACACTGCCCTCTACAGCTAACAACAGCTCCACCTGGAGCTGGGCTGTGCGAGCCCCGGTGATGGTGTGGGCTGCAGTCCCTGCTGCAGTGGGCTGCCATAGGCTACAGTGAGTGGCCCGCAGCCAGCGTGAGCGGCTGGCAGCCAAGCGTGAGCTGCCAATAGCAGCGGTGAGTGACATCCAGAGGCCGGCGACCGATCTGCCTCATCCGGGAAGAGCGCAATGATGATACCAACAGTGAAGCAACATCCTCCGCAACTAAAACTGAGGAGCAAGAAGACAGCAACTTGTCTGTTCCCCTTCCCCGATTCCCCAACGTTGTTCCCCTCCGCCAATTCCCCAATAAAAAAAAAAAGAAAGAAAGAAACTCTCCCAAAAAGCAACAGGCAAGGAAAAAGAGATAGAAAACATGAAAGAATACTACAACATGTGAGAGGCAGAAGGAAAATGCTAGCCTCCTGACCACAGGATTCCCAGAACGAGTCATGTTTTTAGAAAAAAATGTGCACATGAGAAAAACATAAAATGAGAAAAAAATTTCAAACATTAAGACTTTCTCTTCTAAGCCATGGAAGACATATATTGTCCTCTATTAGGAAGAGAGCATCCCAAAAGCTCAGGGAACATGGACTTTCTGCATAAAAATGTTTTGAGGACCACCCATCAGGACACCTCTGAACAAGGTTCTTAGGTGTCAGCAAACTGGCCCGCTAATTCTGGCTCTGCTCAATCTGGCCTGGGTTGCCTTATTTGTTACAGTAACATTTAAAATTTGATAAAGTGATCAAATCTGGTCTGTGATTCATACAATTATTGAGAATATGTGTGGATATTTTTATTTTACTTTCATGTACTTTGAATACGAGATTGTTAATAATCACCAAGTTCGTGACATTTTTTAAATGCAACATTAAAAAATTTGATCAGTTATTGTAATGTTGGTTATACATTAAATATAATCTACATATTAATTGGCATTCAAATTACTTTCTTATTTATTCTATTTTATTCCTTTTAAATTATAGAAGTAGTACCTGCATATCATAAAATATTGATTTTACAAATTTTGATGTTTATTTTAAAGTTTTGGATTTATATTACCATTGCCAAATTTTGCAGATCACATTCATGCAAGGGAAAACAGAGTAGAAATCTCTTAATTAATCTTGCCCTCTATCAAAGCATGCATGCTTCACAAAAAGTAATCGTTTAACTTAGCCTGAGCTAAACTGTAAAGCCACAATAAAATAAAACCATTTTTTTTTTTCACTGGCCCTCATATGTGGGATCCAAACCGGGGCCGCTGGCATCCCAGGCCAGCTCTTAACCACCACACCACTAAGCCAGCCCAAATATAACCATTTTTTTAATAAATATATAATTATAATAATCTCCCAACTTCTGGAACTTTGATACTTCCTTTCAGTTTAACCCTGGAATGCAAGACTAAAAATTTTGAATTTGGTATTTTGTTTGTTTGTTTTTTCTAAAAAACTGCAGCCAGACACTTAGTACATTTAAGGGAAGATTTTAATACTATATTAATGCCACGTACTCTGACATTTTCCTGGTCCTTACACTCCAGTGTTACACTTTAATAAAATTACAGTTCTCCCTCATATGGGTTTCCCATAAATTCACCATGAACCATTTCTTTTTTTCTTTTTTTTTTTAAAGATTATTTTTGGGAATTGGGGGAGGGAACAGCATTGGTGAATTGGGGAAGGAGAATGGACAAGTTGCTGTGTCCTGTTGTTCTTCAGTCTAGTTGTGGAGGACATTGCTTCACTGGCCCATGTTGGTATCATCATTGCGCTCTTCTCTGGTGAGGCAGATCGGTTGCTGGCCTCTGGACAGCCGCTCATGGCGGCCCTTGGCAGCTCAGCTGGCTGCCAGCCACTCACGCTGGCTGCCGGCCACTCGCTATAGTTTATGGCTGCAGTCTACGCCGTCACTGGTGACCCAAGGCAGACCAGTTCGAGGTCGAGCTGTTGTTCACCATCTTAGCTATAGGGGGCAGTATCACTGGCCCTCATATGTGGGATCCGAACCTGGGCCCTGCTGCTCAGAGCTGGCATACCAAGCCAGCTCTTAACCAACAAGCCACTTGGCCAGCCCCACCACTAACCATTTCAACAAGAGTTTTTGTTTTGTGAACAATGATTGATTTTTGTTAACAAGCAACTATCAAAGTCTAGATCTTCAGTGGTTTAAAGACTGAACAATATCAAAAACTAAGTATTAGACATATTTGTCACATCCGGGTCTCAGGATAAGTATTAACTTGAGAACCTGATTTCTGAAGCTGAGGGAAACAGGGTTCATAGTATAAACATTCTTTAAGGTATCATTTGATATTTTCACTCATAGTCCATTTTTCTCCCTCAACATGTAAAATTGTAAGAAGTTTAAAAAATTCATTGAGAACAGAGACATTATTTTTTACATTAAATAATATTCCAGCACTTTATTGTTTTTCATCTCAAATCTTTTATGTTGTTGTTGTTAATCTCAAGACAGTCTCATTTACATTGAATGCATAGAATTAATTGATCATGATGAACTAAGTAAAAGCTCGTTGTCTGTTTAAATCAATATTTCTGTTTTGATATCTAACAGATGAGATAAAACTAGAAGTTAAAAAGGTTATTAATTATAAATTTTAAAATATTGAAAGGACACTGGATATCAATGAAAAGAAAGACAAGATTTATGGTTTTGATTAGGGCAGTCTTAGCTTTGTACAGATCAAACAATATTTCAAGGAAAACTCATTTCTCATAATTATTTATTTTATCTGATGATGCTTATAAGTTTATAGTGTTGAGGGTCATGGTCCCCAACATTAGTGAAGCATAAACTTGTTTATCTGCTCCTATTGTTTCCTTGCTGCACCTGGAGGGTGCTTACTGTCTACTTATGGAGGTATGTGGTGAGGACAGTCAGTTCCTTGGGACACAAAACAAAGATGACTATCCGGATTAATGGAAAAGGAGCCTAAGGCACATACGTATACACGGTTAATGATTTACTGCAGTTTACTTCCTTAAAAATTTACAATAAAAGCTATGCGCAGATCCGATTCAGGGCTCAGTCTTCTTTGGCTGAGTCCCTTGGTCTTGCTCTTATCCTACTTCTGTCTCTTTTTCTTATTCAATCTGCGTCGCCCCTCTCGAGTCCCATTTGCCCTTGCCACGCAGGACGTGACATATAGGAATGTAGATACAGATAATTTCTTTTCAAAGCAATTCATGTTGAACAGATGAAGGAAATTATGTATATCTCTTAAGAGTGAAGAAGGTTGGGCTGGCCGAGTGGCACGGTGGTTAAGTGCTGGTTTGGGAAGCCAGTGGCCCCGGTTCAGGTCCCACATATGAGGGCCAGTGACACTGCTCTCAAAAAACAAAAAACAAAACAAAAATGCAGTTCTGCTCTAAATGAGCTGCTGGCCTTTCAAAAGTGAAGAAGGCTAATTGCAATGAATTTATTGCCAAGACCATAATTACTTAAGTACTCATCAGTTTGAAAGGGATTTTGACATTCACAGTGATCTTCCATTGTAGGGTTTTGAATTTTATAACTTTCCAAAGAAAAAAACAAATAAATCATAATATCTGATATTAAGAGAAAAGAATATCTTAATTTATTGTAGGCTGTATAAACTGAATAAATATGTAAAGCTTTTCATTGTAAACATTACACTGATATTTGTATAATTTCCCTTTTCCCACAAATAGTGTACTGCTAAAGTATATGAAAATTATTGTCTCTATAATCTTATCAATATTCTTTAGGTCCAAACATTATTTCTAGTAAAAATCAAAATAAATCAAGAAAGCATGTTTCCAGTTAAATGTTTTAATTTGAATTTTACTTTCTAAATAAAATTTTTGTTTAAGTTTTAGCTAGCATAACTTCTTATGCCTCTGAAACTTTATCTTGAAGTCAAAAGTGACTGCAATATAATTACAGCTCTAAGCCTTAGCAGCTACAGCTCTTGAATGCCATTGCAGTTAGGGAATTATCTTAGTAAATACCAATAAAGATATATTCTTATAAGTTTTAGATCTTTTCTTACAAAAATAGAAAGAAATAAAATCACGTATAAGAGAACACATGTCAATATTTGTTAGCAAAAAAAAATGGGGAAAGAGATGCTTTTCTTTCTCTAATCTGAGCCCTGTGAGACAAGAATTCTTTTTTTTGCAATTTATAACTTAATCCTTACCAAGCATCACTCACACCCTCTTGGAGACTACACAGTTATTTTCTCCAGGTGATTACAGTTACAACTTAAATATTACCGGAACATACTTTTTTTTTTTTTTTTAAGCTGAGCCATCCTGCCACCTGTTGGCAGCTCAACAGCAACTCAGCTCGGGCTGGCCTCTAACAGCTGTTGCTCAGAGCTCAGCTCGCACTCGAGCGAGCTCTTAACCAACTGAGCCACTCAGCCGGCCCTTCAGAACATACTTTTGAAGATCAATTTGAACAAGTTTTCAACATAAGAATAAAATTATTTTATCATAATAAAAATGTGAATAAGAATACATAGAACAGCCTAAAGAAAAGAAATTAACATGAATCAGATCAAAATGGTAAAATACTTATTATACAAAATAAGATTATATCAGCCCACAGTGTGCTGAGAAAAAAAAGCACAGAGAGACAGATAAGTTAGTTGAAAATGGTGTGTGGGTGGAAAATTTTTCCTCTATCCTTCTAGGTTCTTTCCACTGGTCTAATAATTAAATCAACATGAGACAGGGGCCGGCCGAGTGGCGCATTGGTTAAGCGCTGGTTTTGGGATGTCAGCGGCCCTGGTTCGGATCCCACATGAGGGCCAGTGACACTGCCCTCTACAGCTGGCGGCAGCTCCACCTGGAGCTGGGCTGTGCGAGCCCCGGTGGTGGTGTGGGCTGCAGCCCCCATGGACTACAGTGAGTGGCCCACAGCCAGGGTGAGCGGCTGGCAGCCAAGCATGAGCTGCCAATGGCCGCGGTGAGCCACATCCAGGGGCCGGCGACCGATCTGCCTCATCCGGGAAGAGCGCAATGACGATACCAACAGTGAAGCAACATCCTCCGCAACTAAACTGAAGAACAAAAAGACAGCAACTTGTCTGTTCCCCTTCCCCGATTCCCCAACGCTGTTCCCCTCCGCCAATTCCCCAATAAAATCTTTAAAAAAAAATCAACATGAGACAGATTAACAAAAGAATATTTAAAAATTTAATGTCATATGCATGTACGGGAACCCCACATACATGAGAGGTTCAGACTCAGAAAGGTAGCGTGAAATTTATATGACATCCTGAGCTAAGGATGAGCTCAGAAGCCTGGGGCATCAGAGAGGAGGAGAGCAATTTATAAGATGATAAGAGCGAATGTTCAGTAATTAGAAGTGTGCCCTGCCCTATAAATAGGATATAAAATGTTGTCTCTCATAATAACTTTTATTATGGGCAAGATCCCTAATTTAAATTATTTAAGGAAGAGGTAAAAGTTTCTCCCAAGCCCTCAGGGTCTCAATTGCCTGCAGCTCAAAATAATTCACATGCCAAAGAAGCTCATCTTGGGGAGGCCTGTTCTGAACCCCTTCACTGGGGACAGGGAATTACCACTTTTCCCCCTCTTTAATTCTTGCAGATGGAATACTAATAAAATTGGCACAAAGGAGAGTAATAGGAGAAAATCCCAAGGTTTGTTATGTGTACAAGAGATGAAAAGATTAATTCTCTGTGAAAGAAGTGGAGCAGGTCCTTTACATATGCTTTACATAAAGAAACAATACATCTGTAAGGATTTGACCAGGCAAAGGAGCATAGACTAGGGATATGTAGTTAACAAGGAGTTTAAGTAGAGTGGAGGCTGAGGGCAGTAAATTAGTAAAATTAACAAGGGTTTGTTTACATAGGCTTTTCAGCTCTGGATTCTCTCTCTCTGGTGATAAGGCTGTCTCTTCATTAGCCTGATCCATAGTTAGCTCTTTCACAGCAGGGAGAGCAGCTTTCACATGGAGATTTACTTCCTGCATTTAGAGAGACAGGAGAGTCAGAGAGATCTCGCTCCAGTTGCTTCTCAGGTGGTTTTAATGTGAAATAGTCAATATGCCATTGTGGGATATTTGGGGGCTGCCTGCCCTGGCCCCCAAAAAGACTTTATGCAAACTAGTAGAAGGGGTAGTCTTACATAAATATAAACAACTTAAGATTGCATGCTAGAAAATATTTCCTATGTGCTGCTAATAAAGAACAAATAACTTGGAAAAACAGCTCAATGTACTCTGACAAAATATAGAGACAAGATATAGATAAGATCAGGGACAAGATATTTCACCCACCAAAGATGACATTTGCAAGTATTGACGTAATTATATAGAAATGTTATCAGCACCAGACTCAGAAATTCCATTTTCAATTTCTTCTTCAAATTGATAAATGTACAGTTACATTTTTAACAGTCCCAGTGTATACAAAAAGCTTTAGTGGGAATTAGGTGACTGGTCAGGAGAATTTTCATTTTTACTTCCCTTTCCATATCCTCATTTTTTTAAAAAAAATCCATCTAGTTGTGTAAATGTCTAAAGGAAAGCTGAACACATTCAGGTAACTAGATTCCCCTTAAAGTGTCAATCCTTTCATGCATTAAATGAATCGCAAGTAGCCTGGAAGGATTGGACCTTCAAAAGTATTTAATTCTCATTGTCCACCTCCCCAAACTCCATTAATTTCCTGAATAAGGAAGGACTATGATTCATTGTAAGTGGTTTTTATTAATAAGTGTAAAATATTTCATTCACTCTTATAAATCATGGGCCTAGAAGGAGCATATTTGCTAAGTCGTTCAATTTTAAATAAAACTAATCACATTGATCATTGCTGTTCATTTGGGCTTATGAAAGAAATATCTAAAACCCAACTTAGGTGCATAACTCACATGTATTTTTGTCCCAAAGGTATCCATGCCTGTTTTAGCACAGTGCCCTATAGAGTGCAATGAAAGGACATTACTTTCCTGGGTAGATGCATTAGGAATAATTTATACACGTGGATAGAAAGCACAGGCATTGGTGATGTAGGATATTTTTCTTGTGCCGGGATCGTAATCTCGTGAAGCAAAGAATGGAGACACGGAGCAGAGTGGTAAAGTTTATAGCAGAGGACAGTTTATTAAGGTAGAAAGTAACAGCTCTCAAAACGAGAGGGGGTCCCCACTGGGTTGCCCACTAGTTAAGGCAAAACCATTGGGTTTTATACCTTTTGCATGTCTGAGGAGGGAGGTGGGTTGGCTGGCACCTTTTGGGGCCACATTTGTTGCTCAGCCCAGAGGAGGTGTTTCCTCCAAATGCCTAATTTCCTTAGAGCTTAATCAGCTTAATCAATGGCTCCGTTCAGAGAGGAGCATGTTACTGGGAGACTGACAGTCTTATGTTATGCTAAATAACCTCTGGGAGATATGCATTCTACCTTGGAATCCCTGCCTGGGAAAAAGAGGCCTTTCTCCTCCCCCACCTGAGTTTGTCACTGGTGGGTCCTGTGACTTAATCCTGTTTGTTAGCTAATAAATTATTTTCCTGGCTTTGTTATAGTTTCTACCCTGATTCCCTCTACCGTGGCAGTTTCCCTGACTGCCTATATTTCTCCTATCTCATTGGGATTAGATTTGGGTCACAAATGTCAGTGACCCACTCTTAAGGAAGAAAAATATAAATTCAGAGCGTGAAAACAAAGTACAGCAGTCATTGCATTATTTTTTTGAGTTACTGATTGTCAATAGCACTGACATGTAGAAACAACAAACAGGAAAATTAAAGGACATCAGAAGAGCTTGCCCTACATGTTAAAAGATTAACTAGAATGACTGAAAATTAATGAGTTGCATTCTTTGTACAAGGACCTCACAGCATCATGTAGACTCTCTAATAACATCAGAGCTCAGAAGAATACTAGACTCTGGAAACATTAAAGTAACTAAGACACTATCCCTGTCTTACAGAATCATGTAATGTAGTAAAATACACATGGCAGGTGGGCAATGAAGGAAGGATGGCAAGAGATTTTCAATAAAAGCCCTTAGGAGGAGGTCACATTTGAGGTGGGCCTTGAAGAATGCTAAGATATTGAATAGGTTGTGTTTAGGGTAAGGGAACAATGTATTCTATCAAAAAGGAAAAGCTGTATAAGACACAATATAAATATTTATAAAACTTTAGAAGCTGAGGGAGAAGATGAAGGGATTAGATTGTACAAATTGGTAGTCACAAAATAGTCACAGGGATGTGAAATACAGTATGGGGAATATAATCAATAATGTTGTAAAGATTATGTGGGGTGCCATACGGATACTGGACTTATCAGGGGGATCACTTCATAGACTGTGTAGATGCCTGACCACTGCACGGTACATCTGAAGCTGAAATAGAATAATACTGAATGTCAACTATAAATATATATATAATACTATAAATATATACGTGTGTGTGTATATATACACGTGTGTGTGTATATACACACACACACACACACACACACTGAGGATGCCAAAAAAAATGTACAAACATTTTAAGAAAAGAAAAAAACTATCAAAATTACGCTGATGATAACCACTTTGAGCATCTCTTGTAATTGCAAAAGTCAAACGTGATTTGTATTCATCTTTTGTTATCTGTATATATTGAGTATTACGATTTCAATACAGTTTTTTCCTTTCTTAAAATGTGTACACATTTTTTGGCACCTCTGTGTATGTGTGTGTGTGTGTAATATAATATAAAAAATATATAACATCTATTTCTTTCAGGGGATGTAAAGTACCGCATAGGGAATATAGTTAATGGTATTGTAACAGCCATGCATGGTGTCAGAGGGGTAGTAGACTTGAGGGGGGTTATCACTTTGTGAGAGGTGTAAATAGCTAATCATTATGTTGTTTTATATACCTGAAACATAATATAATATAAAAAACTGTATAATCTATATAAAGCACTTTAAGGCAAGGAAATAGGTAAGCTTAATGCTTGCTCTAGAAAGGGGAGGAAGCACAGCTGGGAGCATGCATATAATAAGAGGGACAAGTAGTGGGTGAAAAGACAAAAGAATGTCAGGGCCATTTTGTGGAGGTTTGAGATGTCAGAGGGAGGGACTTGGTGTTTGAACAAGAAATGGCTTCATATGAGCAACAGTTCAGGCAAATCAAACAGAAGTGTTTGGGGAGAGTACTTTTCCCAGGAAAGACACAAAAAGGCTGAATTGATAATTATATTAATAAACAAGGAAAATTAAAGATGGGGATAGGAAAAACTTTGGAATAAAATTCAAAAGTATAGAGGAATCACAAACAATAGGGCCGATAAATATAGCCCAAATGTAAGGTGGAGCCAAAAATAGGACCAGGATCTGAAAAGGGCGGGGTTCCTTCTGTGGTTTTATATAGTGCCTAAGGTCTCTTAGGAAAGGGTGGAGGTAGTGTGGGTGAGAATTACTCATAGCGGAGGAGTACTGAGATTGATGTGAGGTGGGGATTAAAAGACACACACTGACCCCAAGTGAGCCATAGTCTTTCTGCAGTTTTATAAAATGAAGATCTGCTATGTCTGATGGCACATACTCAAGTTAGCAACTGAAATGAAAATGATCTGGACCTGGCTGGAATTGCAAATGGTAAAATGTTAGAGAAGACCTAAATTGCCATGTGAAAGTAATGTACTTGATGATATTTGCTAGCAGTTATTGGAGAATAACACTATCCTCTCTGATAATCCACTAGTCCACACTTCCTCATAAACTCCTCTCCTTCTTGGGAAGACAGAATGAGTTTGTTCTTTCTCTCTTTTTGTCAAAAAACAGTAAGGTTTACCAATAAAAGTGTTTTGGGAAGGGATTGGTAGAAAAAATAAGGGAGCTAACTTGCCTCAGCAGGATAGAAAGCTGCTTGTGATTATGATTTAAGGAAAACTGAGAAATATACGAGGATGCCAAAGTTTCTCATCAGTGTTCTGTGGTCTCACATTTCTTCAATAGAGAAACTACTAGACTACAAAGGTAGGGATATGATTTCAGAGATTAACAAAGTCAAAAACAAAATTAAAGAATTTATCTCGGGTTCACTTTTGGAGTCTAAGAAGGTAAATTTAAAAATGAAAAATATGGGGCCGGCCGAGTGGCGCATTGGTTAAGCGCTGGTTTTGGGATGCCAGCGGCCCTGGTTCAGATCCCACATGAGGGCCAGTGACACTGCCCTCTACAGCCAACAACAGCTCCACCTGGAGCTGGGCTGTGCGAGCCCCGGTGATGGTGTGGGCTGCAGCCCCTGCTGCAGTGGGCTGCCATAGGCTACAGTGAGTGGCCCGCAGCCAGCGTGAGCGGCTGGCAGCCAAGCGTGAGCTGCCAATAGCCGCGGTGAGCGACATCCAGAGGCCAGCGACCAATCTGCCTCATCCGGGAAGAGCACAATGACGATACCAACAGTGAAGCAACATCCTCCACAACTAAACTGAAGAACAAAAAGACAGCAACTTGTCTGTTCCCCTTCCCCGATTCCCCAACGCTGTTCCCCTCTGCCAATTCCCCAATAAAATCTTTAAAAAAAAAAATGAAAAATATGGTCCTGCTGGGCCCTGCGTGTTGAGCCAGCCTATGGATGTGATCCAAAGAAAGTTGTCTAGGATGATGGGAAATGTGTTTAGAAAGGGCAAAATGTGTAAAAAGGGGAAAAACCAGTAGCAGAACACTCTGGATTCAAGTCTGGGGTCAATAAAATTCTTTTGAACCCGTTTGTAGTATACATGACTTAAAATAGGTAACAATATAAAATTTATTTCAAAAATCAATCTTTGAAAAAATATAAAATAATATAAAATATTATGAGCATGCAATAATTAGGTAAATGAAAAAAAAGTTTTTCTCAAATGAAAAATATACTTGATAGTTAAGACAATAGTGAAAACCAGATAAATGAAAGTATTCATAACAACATTCATAACTTTCTGTATGATACATTTCAATTATAAAAAGCCAGAGAAATTGCACTTTTGTTACTCCTATGTTTAAAAAATGTTAAGATAGGGCTGGCCAAGTGGCGTGGTAGTTAAGCACTGGCTTGGGAAGCCAGCGGCCCCGGTTCTGGTCCCACATATAAGGGCCAGTGACACTGCCCTCAAAAAAATAAAATGTTAAGTAGGATAAATGTTTTCTTTTATTTATTTATTTATTTTTAGTAAGTTTCAGGTGTACAACACAGTGTAATAGTTATACTTTTTACCCCTCAAAGTGACAACTCCCCTCCCCCAATTCGCCACCCCACTCTTCCCCCCATATCATATATATCTATTACACTTCCTCTGACTCCCTTCCACAGTATGATACACATCCCGTGACTATCTATATATTGAATTACAGTTGGTGTACAATATTATACAACATCAGCTTCAGGTGTACAGTGCAGTGATCAAGCCTCTACTCCATCCACAAAATGGTCTCCCTAACAAGACATGTGACCATCTAACACTCCACAAAATATTTACAACATTATTAATTATATTCCCCTGTCTTTCATATTCCTGTGGCAATATTGTAGTTGCCTATTTATGCTGTCTAATCCCTTCCCCTTCTCCCTCATCCCCACCCCTTCCCAACTAGCAACGCTGTTTTTGCTCTATATCTATGAGACTATTTCTGTTTACTTTGCTCATTCGTTCAGTTTTTCAGATTCCACATTTAAGTGAGATCATATGGTATTTTTCTTTCTCCTACTGACTTATTTCACTTAACATAATATTCTCTAGGTCCATCCATATCATTGCAAATGGTACGATTTTATTCTACTTTATAGCGGAGTAATACTCCATTGTATAAATGTACCACAGTTTCTTAATCCAGTCATCTACCAATGGGCATTTCGGTTGTTTCCAAGTCTTGGCTATTGTAAATAGTGCTGCAATGAACATAGGGGTGCATGTATTTTTTCGAATTAGTGTCTTGGGCTTTTCAGGATAAATAGGAATGGAATGGCTGGGTCAAAAGGTAGTTCCATTTCCAGTTTTTTGAGATACCTCCATACTGAGTTCCATAGTGGCTGCACCAATCTGCAATCCCACCAACAGTGCAGTAGGGTCCCCTTTTCCCCACAGCCCCACCAGCACTTGTTTGTTGATTTATTGATGATAGCCATTCTGACCGGAGTGAGGTGGTATATAATCGTGGTTTTTATTTGCATTTCCCTAATGACCAGTGAGGTTGAACATTTTTTCTTATGCCTGTTGGGCTTCCATATGTCCTCTTTAGAGAAATGTCTCTTCATATCTTCTGCCCATTTTTTAATTCGGTTGTTTGTTTTTTTGGTGTTGAGTTGCATGAGTGTTTTATAAATTTTGGATATTAACCCCTTATCAGATATATCGTTGGCAAATATATTCTCCCATTCAGTAGGCTTCCTTTTTGTTTTATGGATGGTTTCCTTTGTTGTGAAAAAACTTTTTAAGTCTGATATAATCCCATATGTTCATTTTTTCTTTTACTTCCCTTGCCCGCAGGGATGTATCAGTAAAAATATTGCTCCGGGTAATGTCTGCAAATGTACTCCCTATATTTTATTTTAGGAGTTTATGCTTTCAGGTCTTACATTTAAGTCTTTAATCCATTTTGAATTTGTTCTTGTATATGGCTTAAGGAGGTGGTCCAGTTTCATTTTTTTGCATGTGTCAGTCCAATTTTCCCAGCACCATTTATTGAATAGGACTATCTTTGGACTATCTTTACTCCAATGTAAATTCTTGCTTCCCTTGTCATAGACTAACTGTCTGTAAATGCCTGGATTTATTTCTGGGCTCTCTGTTCTATTCCACTGATCTATGAATCAGTTTTCTTTATAACAAGATTCTCATATGAAATACCTTTCAAAACATAACAATTCTTCTATCTGTAAAGATCTAACCAAAATGAACTTCAGTTGTTTAGATCTTTGATTGTTTTGGGTTTTTTTGAAATATTTTTATTGGGGAATTGGGGGAGAGGAACAGCGTTGGGGAACCAGGGAAGGGGAACAAACAAGTTGCTGTACTTTTTTTCTTCAGTCTAAATATGGAGGACCTTGTTTCACTGGCCCATGTTGGTATCATCATTGCGCTCTTCTTGGGTGAGGCAGTTGCTTGCCGGCCTCTGGATGGCCACTCACAGCGGCTCTTGGCAGCTCACACCAGCTGCCAGCCGCTCACGCTGGCTGCCGGCCACTCACTGTAGCCTATGGCAGCCCACTGCAGCAGGAGCTGCAGCTATGCCGTCTTGGGGACTCACAGCAGCCCAGCACCAGATGGAGTGGTTGTTCACCATCTTAGCTGTAGAGGGCAGTGTCACTGGCCCTCATATGTGGGATCCAAACTGGGGCCATTGGCGTCCCAAGCCAGGTCTTAACCAATGTGCCACTCAGCCGTCCCTGATTTTTTTTTTATTCTGAAGATAGTGTTTTGCTACTGGACTAGTGAAAGACAGAGAATTAAACCAGCAAATTGGGTCAGGGGTACAGCGGAAACCTCATAACAGAAAAAATGCTAAAGTGGAAGTGGTAAATTAGATTTAAGTCCTACTACTGCACAGTACCATGATCTTGGATGGATGGTCTTGAATCAGCTTCCCTAGGTCTCGGTTTCTTCATCAGTGACTAGAAGATAGGAGATGATCATCAGCTTCATGGTCAATTTAATATGTAATTATTTCATGATATCACCAACTTTCACACTAGACCCTTTCTGTAACTGGCAGTACCCAATGATACGCTATAATTCTAGAAAGGACTCTTTTGATTGCTTCCTAACTAGTCATTTCTCCTTTCTTCTTCACTGATAATCCCACTCTTCCCTTTACCAAAGGCTGGTTTATCCACAAGCATGGTATACAGTTCTGGACAATGAGATGTAAGGGGAACTCTGCCGTATAGCTACTGGGAAAAGTTTGCCTCCTGGAAAAATAGAAGAACAAGGAGAGATGCCATTTGTCTTCTACTAGTGATAGCTGAATGAATCTGTTATATAAAAACTTTAGTAGCTTTTTTAGATTTATTCATGCATATGCTAAAACAAAGCCAGCAGCCTGGGATAACTGAGCAAAAATGAATTCCTCATAACTTTGATGGGAAATTAAATAATAACTCATATAACCTTCTACTACCTGATTTCAGATAATATAAATATTGAATTTCCTTCTTTAAAAACCATTTGTAGGGCCAGCAGAGTGGCACAGTGGTGAAGCACTGGCTTGGGAAGCCCGCGGCCCCAGTTCGGGTCAGACATGTGAGGGCCAGTGACACTGCCCTCAAAACAACCCACAAAAACCATTTTTACTCTTGTGTTCTGTTATTTGGGACTGAAAAATCCAAAGTGGCAACAATAAACAAACCTTTAAGGGCAAAGTTAGAGTATTTGTTCATATTTAAGTCCCACCGGTGCTCAGTATATTCTATGTAGTAAAATCTACATAAATGTTTATTAATTTTATTTTTCGGTATCCTTTGTGCATGCATTTCATGCTTGCATATCTTCTATGGTAAATCTAACATTTCCATGAATTTTTTGCTCTTAAAGAAAGCATGAACCAGCAATTAACAAGTGGAAACTGCAATTCAAAGTACAAAACCATTTACAATAGCACACAAACAAATGACATACTTAGGTATAAATCTAACAAAATAAGTATAAGATCTATATGAAGAAAACTGTAAAACTGATGAAAGCTATCAAAGAACTAAACAAGTAGAGAGAAATTCCATGTTCGTGATAGGAAGACTCAATATTGTCAAGACATCAGTTCTTCCCAACTTAATCAATAGAGTTATTGCAATCCCAATCAACATCTCAGCAAGTTATTTTGTGTATATTGACAAACTGATTGTAAAGTTTATGTGAAGTGGCAAAAAATCTAGAATAACCAACACAACATTAAAGGAGAAGAACAAAGTCATAGCACTGGCACTACCTGACTTCAAGACTGATTATGAAGCTGCAATAGTCAAGACAATGTGATACTGGTGATAGAATAAACAAATAGATCAATGAAACAGAGTAGCGAGCCCAGAAATAGACTCACATAAATGTAATTAATCAACCTTTGACAAAGGAGCAAAGACAGTACAATGGAGCAAAGATAGTCTTTTCAACAAATGGTTGTGAAAACCTTGGACATCTACATACAAAAAAATTAATCTAGACAGACTTTACACTTTTCACATAAAGTAACTCAAAATGGATACATGTAAAACAAAAAGCTATAGAACTCCTAGAAAATAATATAAGATCAAATCTAGATAAATTAACTCAAAATGGATACGTGTAAAACAAAAATCTATAGAACTACAAAATAATATAAGATCAAATCTAGATGAACTTGGGTATGGCAATGAAATGTAGATATAGCAGCAAAAGCATGATCCATAGTAGCACTAATGATAAGCTGGACTTCATTAAAATGAAAAACATAGCCTGTGAAATCACTGTCAAGAGAATTAGAAGATGAACTGCAAATTAGAAGGAAATATTTGCAAAAGACATATCTGATAAAGTAATGTTATCCAAAATATACTAAGAACTTTTAAAACTCAACAATAAGAAAACAAACAAACCCACTAAAAAATGGGGCCAAGATGTGAAGAGGCACCTCACCAAAAATGATATGCAAATAGCAAATAAACATATGAAAAGATGATGCATATGTCATTAGAGAAATGCAAATTAAGACAACAGTGAGATTCCACTACACACCCATCTGTCTCGCCAAAATCCCAAATACCGACACCAAATGCCCAAATGCGGAGAGGATGGGGAACCATAGCAAATCTCATACATTGCTGCTGGGAATGTAAAATGTTGTAACCACTTTAGAAGACAGTTTGGCAGTTTCTTACAAGACTAAACATACTATACAAATCCAGTAATCACACTCCCTGGTATTTATCCAAGTGAAATGAAAACTTAATGTTGAAATCAATACCTGCACATGGATGTTTATAACAACTTTATTCATAATTGCCAAAACTTAAAAGCAACTGGGGAGGCCGGTTAGAGTACAATGCTCATAACACCACAGTTGCAGGTTCCCTCCCCACATGGGCCACTGAGCTGTGCCCTCCACAACTAGATTGAAACAAGGACTTGACTTGGAGATGATGGGTCCTGGAAAAACACACTGTTCCCCAATAAAATTTTTTTTTAAAAAAAGAGAGAAAGAAAACTTAAAAGCAACTAAGATGCCCTTCAATAGATGAATAGATAAACTGTGGTACATCCAGACAATGAAATATTATTCAGGGGTAAAAGGAAATTAACTATGAAGCAATGAAAAGACATGGAGGAACCTTAAATGCATATTAGTAAGTGTAAAAAGCCAATTTGAAAAGGGCACATACTGTATAATTCCAAATATATGACATCGTGGAGAAAGAAAAACAATAGAGATGGTAAAAAGATCGGTGTTTCTAGGGGCTGGGGCAGGAAGGAGGAAGAAATTGGTGGAGCACAGATTTTTAGGGTAGTGAAATTATTCTGTATGCTGCTATAATCGTGGATACAGGTCATTATACATTTATCCAAACTCATAGAATGTACAGCACCAAGAGTGAATCCTAATGGAAACTGTGGACTTTGGGTGATAATGATGTGTCAGTATAGACTCATCAATTGTAATAAATGTACCAGTGTGTGGTACGGGGAGCTAGGATTGAGAAAGGCTGTGAATGTGTTGGGGCAGAGGTTACATGGAAACCCTCTGTACTTTCTGCTCAGTCTTGCTGTGATTCTAAAACTGCTCTAAGAAATAGATTCTGTTTTAAAGGGAAAAAAATGACATGAAAATGAGAATATATAATTATATATTTCTGCTGGCAGTATTCTACAAAACAACATATCATTGGCACAGAAACTCATCCAGCTGCCCTCCCGTTTGCCAAAAAAAGACATAAGAAAGAAGAAATTAATTATTAATAAACAACACTGCTGAATTGCACAGTATATTACTGTGGTACAGTGCTAAGCATCAATAATAATTACCAGTGGGATGTCAATTTAAGATTGACATTTTTAAATCTAACTCTCTCTACCATGTAATGTGGTTGATAAATTGGGGTGATAAAAAGATAGGGCATTGGAACTGATTGGCAGAAACTTGATTATTATTCACTAACTTAACTGCTTATTTATCCATTCATCAAATCTTAGACATATGACTATTTTACCCAAAATATACTCAAATTTTTAAATTGAAATTTCTGGCTACCCAATAAAATAAACCTATCTCAGGTCAACATACCTGTGGAAATTTTATAAAAACGCAAAGGAGTGAAATGCATATATGATACTTGCAATGAGTTTTATATTCTTCAAAGGAATGGCTTATTATATCAATGCAATAAACCAAAGTAAAAAAAAATTCAAAATACAGTAAGTGTACAAAATATTTTAGATGGTTGCAATTGTAGACTAGAACAAATCAAATTATAACTCAGAAGTCCAAATGAAATGAAAGTATTACTATAGAGATCTCTATACATTTAACTTTGTTAAAAATAAAGATGAGAAAAATCATAATTTTATATCTGCTACTGAGTTAGGAAATGATTTTAAAAATCTACATGCATACAACTCTGCTCCTTAAATTCACAGAGTTCTGGTAATATTAATAAAGCATTCAGACTTCATTCATGTGTTTTATGGCACGTGGACCTTTCAACAGAATGGCCTCCTTATTATTGGGTTTTATATATATATATATATATATGTAATCCAACTGTAAATATATATGTATATATATGTATATATGATATTATATATTTATATATGTATAAAACATTAAGCATTAACAACATTCAGGCACTTATACAATATTGTTTAAGATAATTCAAGGTTGTGCACATATTTATAAAATGAGAATCTGGAAAACACAGTACTGTATTCAGTCCTTTAGCAATAAAGGAAATTGTTACTTCATTAACTTTCTTAGTAGTGCAACAAAAAAAGTATTTAAAGATTAACACTTAGGCCATATTAGTATATTAAATGCAAAATACAAAAATAAACACAGCATTGCTAACAATTAAAATTCTGACATTTGATGAAAATTAATAAATTGAAATGAATCAGTTCATAGAAATATTATTGAAAATTTTAATAATTAAGTGATTTGCAATAATAAATCTGTATCATAAATCTACCAAAAATGTGAACTGTGCTACAAAAGTCAGAGAGTTAAATTGGTTTTTATCAAAATTTGTTATCCATTTCTCATAGGGAATGCAGAGATGAGACTTAAAAAAAAAAAGAATTAGTTTTCTTTTCTAAACATCAACCTTTCAGAAATTCAAAGAATAATTACAGAGAAGTTTTGCATCTTAACAAGAAATTATATGAACATATGCATGTATATACAGAGGGTGCCAAAAAATGTATATACATTTTAAGAAAGGAAAAACCTGTATTAAAATTGTAATACTCGGGGCTGGCCGAGTGGCGCGGTGGTTAGGCGTTGGCTTGGGAAGCCAGCTGCCCCGGTTTGGTCCCACATATGAGGGCCAGTGACACTGCCCTCAAAAAAAAAAATTGTAATACTCAATGTATACCAATAACAAAAGATGAATACGAGTTAAGTTTGACTTCTGCAATTACAAAAGGTACTCAAAGTGGTTGCATAATTTTTTTAAAAATATTTTTATTGGGGAATTGGGGGATGATCACAGCGTTGGGGAACCAGGGAACGGGAACAGACAAGTTGCTGTCTTTTTGTTCTTCAGTCTAGTTGCAAAGGATGTTGCTTCACCATGTTGGTATCGTCATTGCGCTCTTCGCGGATGAGGCAGATCGGTCGCCAGCCACTGGATGTCGCTCACCTCGGCTATTGGCAACTCACACTGGCTGCCAGCTGCTCACGCTGGCTGCGGGCCACTCACTGTAGCCTATGGCAGCCCACTGCAGCAGGGGCTGCAGCCCACACCATCACCGGGGCTCGCACAGCCCAGCTCCAGGTGGAGCTGTTGTTAGCTGTAGAGGGCAGTGTCACTGGCCCTCATGTGGGATCCAAACCGGGGTCGCTGGCATCCCAAAACCAGCTGTTAACCAATGTGCCACTCGGCCGGCCCAGTTGTATAATTTTAATAGAGTTTTTTCCTTTCTTAAAATGTGTATACACTTTTTGGCACCCTCTGTATATGAAAATAATTAATTTAAATAGAACAAATAAAATGCAATTTCTCCAACTGTAAAATCACAGAAGCTTAATATCAAAATATATAAGATTTTGTAAATAACTATAAACTATTAATATAACCTTTATTTTTATTTGAACCACTTTAAACAATACACTAGCATATGGCAATGGAAGGGAAATGCAAAATTAATCTTTCTACTAAGTACCACGGAGTACAAATGTTTCATCTGTAATTATCAAAATGAGTAAGGAATCTCAGAATGAGAGGATTAATTGTAACTCTAAAGTTTTATTGTCAATTTCCCTCTTTGTTGAGCTTTTACACATGTAAAGCAAGTATGTGGAAAGCTTGGAATAAATAAGAGAAATTTTATGTCTTAAGGGAGACAGAATTATTTGACTTATAAAAGACAAGGCAAGGGCCAGCTGAGTGGTGCATTGGTTAAGAGCTGGTTTGGGACGCCAGCAGCCCCAGTTGGGATTCCACATATGAGGGCCTTTGACACTGCCCTCTACAGTTAACAAAAGCTCCACTTGGAGCTGGGCTGCGGGAGCCCTGGCGATGGCGTAGGTTGCAGCCCCTGCTGCAGTGGGCTGCCATAGGCTACAGTCAGTGGCTGGCAGCCAGCGTGAGCTGCCAATAGCCGTGGTGAGCGACCATCTAGAGGCCGGCGACGATCTGCCTCACCCAGGAAGAGCGCAATGACTATACCAACATGGGCCAGTGAAGCAACGTCTTCCGCAACTAGACTGAAGAATAAGAAGACAGCAACTTGTCTGTTCCCCTTCCCAGATTCCCCAACGCTGTTCCCTTCCCCCAATTCCCCAATAAAATCTTAAAAGAAAACCCAAAACAAGTCAAGATTAAGAAATAATAAAAGGAGTTCTCAATTAAAGAAAGTATCACTAACTACATAAAGATTAGAAGAAAAAGTGAACCACTCTGAATGTTAAATAAATATCTGAAAGACTGTCTTATTTTGTAAAGAGTTGGGGTTATTTAAATAATGGAAGTTACTCCTGATTTGAATGGAGGCATCTTAGTTGTTAGAGTTTCCACATCAGTCTAGATTCTCATTGGGATGAGAAATGTCTTGTATGAATGTGAAGGAGACAAAGGGATGATCTTTATAAATCCACACAAATCCTGTGAATCCCATTTGCTGTAAGGGGGGGAAATGACAGAATATACCCATTCCATGTTGTGATACTGTGTATTTTAATGAGAAATATGTTTTTGATCTTCACCTAGGTTCCTGGTCCACAGCTTCCAAAACCCTTGGAATTTCATGAGCAATAAGAGAAATGGGAGCATTTTTTTTGTTGTTATAATATTTGGTATCTTGTCGTCAGCTCCTGAAATTGGCTCAGAGCTGTGAAGGTGAAATGGGTGTCTTGTTATTCATAACAAGCCCCTTTCCACCACAAATGGGTTTATTTATTGAGGTGACTTTTGGAAAGGATCAGGGGAACCAACCACGAATAGAGGGGTTAGAACTTTCAGCCCCACTCTCTGATTCCTGTTGTGAGGAGAGGACCTGGAGCTTGAAGTGGGTTACCAATGGTCAGTGATGTAATCAATCATGCCTGTATAATGAAGCCTCCATGAAAACCCAAAAGTATGGGGTTTGGAGAGCTTCTAGGTTGGGGAACCAGAATGATTTCGTGTGCCACCCTGCTGAGCCCCAAACTCAATGAGAACAGAAGCTTGTCTTTGTTCAGGTCCTTGCCCTACATTTCTTTTCATCTAGCTGTTGATTTGTATGGTTTAATATCCTTTATAATAAGCTGATCATTGAGTGAGTTAATGACTTTCCTGAGTGCTGTGAGCCATTTTGGCAAATTAATCAAACCCAAGGAGGGTTCATAGGAACCTCCAATCTGTTGATGATGGGTCAGAGCCACAGGTGACAACCTGGGCTTGTGACTGACTTCTGAAGTGAAGGGCAGTCTTGTAGGACTGAGCTCTTAACCTGTGGCTTCAGAGGGTATGTCTGGGTAGATAGTGTCAGAATTTAGTTTAATTGTAGGATGCCTAACCAGTGTTAGAGAATTGTTGGTATGGGGAAACATCTGCCACACTTTGGAGATTTGGTGACTGGGGCCCTTCCATGTGTATTAACTTCACAAACCTGGCTTGCTTTACACCTGAAATATGAAGACTTGCTTTTATTTGGAACCACAAATGTCTTGGATGCTTCATAGAAACAGTGCTCAATAATTTTTCATCTGAGGTGCCACACCTTTGAATAGTTTCATAACATATCATTGCAAAGTTAGTTTATTCAAAATAACACTAGAAGTTTTCAGCTAATATATAAAATTAATTGAAACTATACTTTTTTATATTTTTAAAATATTTTTTCTGCTAGAAACCTATTCATATTTTTATGTCTAACATGCAGTTCAACCAAGGAGATAATTTTAACATTCTCATTTCTACTTGGCCTAGTATTTATGAACTAAACCTTTTTCTTTTAATGTGTAATCAACATCCGTAGCTTTTGATAACAATTAAGAATCTCTATGTTGTAACATTCACTTTCTATGTACTGGAAACAAAGATGCCTTTTGATTTGACAAAAGCAATTTACTAGCCTTCTAAGAACTTTACATGGGGCATTCTTTTCTTTCAGAAAGGTCATTGTGAATCAGCCAGTTAGCAGTGTATATTAGATTATGTCCTCACAATATACCATCCCTGCTTGCTCTCATCATTGCATGAATCTAAAAAATAGTGAAACTAATTCTGTTAGGATGGAATGTAGGTCTCTGTATCTCTTTTGAAAAATTATTCTGTAGTCCCATGCAGTTGTACTTGCCTCACATTTTATTGTGAAAATTTATTTGCCCCCACTCTTCTCACCCCAGAGAAATATTGGAAATGGGACTATAAAGCACTGAAGCTAATTTTCAGTTATGGTTAAATGGTTATTCTTATTTTTTGAAGTCTAACATATTAATGACATTGGGTTTTTTTTCAGCCTGATGAGCCCCAAATTTGAAGAGAGCAAATGGTGACTTAACGATTCTTTTAAGAACCACATCTTATCCTTTTTGTAAAGTTTTTCCTAGCACCTTCCTATCATTTTAGTGTCATGACGGCCTCATTAAGAATCCTAATTTAGGGACGGCCGAGTGGCGCATTGGTTAAGAGCTGGTTTGGGGATGCCAGCAGCCCCGGTTTGGATCCCACATATGAGGGCCAGTAACACTGCCCTCAGGAAAAAAAAAAGAATCCTAATTTATCTGAGCATGGTGGTTAATATCTCACAACAAATATTTCTGAGTGCCTACTATGTGTCAGGTAGTGTGTGAGGCGCTAAAATTATAGATCATCTGAGTCCTTGAGTTGCATATAGACTAGTGAGAAAGGTAGTGTGGGGGAGGAAGAAACTTTCTTCTACCCTTGTAGGTTCTTTCGGCTGGTCTAATAATTAAATTGACATGAGACAGATTAACAAGAGAAAATAACCAAATTTAATCACATATGTACATATGGGAACCCCACATACATAAAAGAGTCAGAGGTACCACATACATGAGACTTTTAGGTACAGAGAGGTAAAATGAGGTATATGTAATATTCTGAGCTACGGATGTGGTAAGGTACCTTGAGGCTTTAGAGGGGAGGAAGGTCTTTTACAGGATGTAAGAAAAGTAGATGTTGGGCCGGCCGAGTGGCGTGTTGGTTAAGAGCTGTCTTGGGACGCCAGTGGCTCCAGTTCGGATCCCACATATGAGGGCCAGTGACCCTTCCCTCTAAAAAAAAAGAAGAGTACATGTTCAGTAATTAGGTTTGCCCTGTCCTATAAATAGATCATAAAAAGTTATTTTAGATGATAACTCTTGTAATCGGCAAGTCCACTAATTTGAATTATTCAACTGAGAGGTAAAAGTTTCTCATGGGTCCACAGGGTGTTGATTGCCTTTAACTCAAGATAAATCACATGCTGAAGTGGCACATCTTGGGGAGGCCTGTTCTGAATCCCTTCAGCAGATAAGCAGAGTTACATTAAATATGAGTATATTCCAAATGACTGCATAGAAAGCCCCATGAGAGCAGAGTGGAGGCATGCCAGATCTTACCTTGATCTTACCTCTTTTATCTGTAGCTGTGTAACAACACAGACCTTGCGGCTTAAAACAATACACATTTTTAACTTACAGATTCTTTAGATCAGGAGTCCAGACAAGACTTAGATGGGACATTTGCTTTGGGGCTCACACATTTTCAATCAAAGCATCAGCCAGACTTATTATATGTAGAATCATTTATAAATGAAAAATAATACAAAATATTAAATATGTAAAATAAAGTTTAATTTTACATATGACATTACAGATATAATGAAGTTTTACAGTAATAGTAATTCTTGTTTCTCTTTTCCTCTAAAGGAACATTTAACCTAACTGAATTCTCCTATGTAAAAATTTGTGAAAAATAAACTACAATGTGATAAGTGGTTTAATCAAATGCTTCTGAATCCATTTGCTGTATTAATTCATAATATAGCTTTAAAAATGGTAATGTTAATTTGTAATACCATAGGGCCGTCCAAGTGGCGCTGTGGTTAAGCGCTGGCTTGGGAAGCCAGCGGCCCCAGTTTGGTCCCACATATAAGGGCCAGTGACACTGCCCTCAAAAAAATAAATAAATAAATAATTTGTAATAGCATAGTAATGAAGTCAGTTTTAGTCTTTGAATTAGACAATTGGAATATTAATATTTCACTACCTACTTTTATATCAGTTAATCAAAATATAATTGCACTTAATTTGACATCTAAATTTATTAAACTGTGACTTTTGATTGTAAATACACTTTATCTTGCTAGAGAAAATATTAGAAAAAACAACAATCATAGAAATAATGTATATTGTTATCAAATAAGAAATATCCCTCTCAATTGAATTACGAATACTTATATGAAAAATTTATCTATTAATTTATGCATTTCATTATATTGATAACTATATTGAAAAATGCAAGTATGAACTTAAATATGTAATCAAATCAACTTCTAAGCTCACCTAATTGCTTCTTGTTCAAATAAAATGTACAGTAACTTCTTTGTATATTAAGAACCACATGTTTAAACCTGTAATTAGTCCTCTATGTGATGGCTTTACATATATACAAAACAAACATTTCTACTAATATGGCAATCAAGGAAAGACCATTTGTTTCATTTTAGCTATTATTTGGATTTTGAATAAAAATAAAACCATTTATGTAAAAGCTCTTTGAAAGTAGAAGCAGTTCTACAAAACTCCCACTAAGATTGGTAGAAATTTGAAGATTAGGGAAAACCTACAAAAGCCCTAAAAGTTAATTTTGATGAAGTCCAATTAATCTTTTTCCTTTTTTTTGCCTGTGCTTTTAGTGTTATACATAAGAAATCATTGCCAAATCCAAAGTCATGAGATTTACTCCTAATTTCCGTCTAAGAATTTTATAATTTTAGCTTTCAGCGTAGTCTTTGATCTGCTTTGAGTTAATTTTTGTATATACTGTGAAGGGTTCAACTTCATACTTTGATATGTTGATATCCAATTATCCTAGTACCAGTTGTTGAAGGGAATATTCTTTCCACATTGACTGGTCAAAAGTGAGTTTCCCAGAGGTATGTGAGTTTCTTTTTTTTTTTTTAATTTATTTTTTATTAGTTTCAGGTGTACAACACAAGGCAATAGTTGTACTCTTCACGCCCCAAAGTAAAAAAACCCCTCCCCCAGTTTGCCACCCCACTCCCCCCGCATATCATACATATCCATCACAAGTCCCCTGACTCCCCTCCACAGTATACTCCACATCCCGTGACCATCCACATATTCAGTTGCAGTTGGCATACAATACTATACAACATCAGCTTCAGGTGTACAGTGAAGTGATCAAGCCTCCACTCCATCCATGAAGTGGTCTCCCTAACAAAACATGTGATTATCTGACATGCCACAAAATTTTTACAACATTATTATATTCCCCGAACTGTGTTTCATATCCCTGTGGCAATATTGTAGTTGTCTATTTATGCTGTCTAATCCCTTCCTCTTCCCCCCCATCCCCACCCCCCTCCCAACTAGCAACCCTCAGTTTTTCCTCTACATCTACGAGTCTGTTTACTTTGATCATTCACTCAGCTCTTCAGACTCTACACACAAGTGAGATCACATGGTATCTGTCCTTCTCCGACTGACTTATTTCTCGCAACATAATAGTCTCTTCACAACATTGTCAATTACATTCCCAGAACTGCCCCCATATCCCTATGGCAACATTGTAGTCCCACATACACTGTCCAAAACCTTCCCCCTCTCCCTCTTCTCCACTCCCTCCCAGCCAGCAACCATCAGTTTTTCCTTTATATCTGCTTGAAATGACTTCAATCTTCTTAAATTGTCTCTCTGGGTTAGCTTGTTTACCCCTTTCTTTTGTTTAAAAAAGCCCTTTTAACATTTCTTGCAATGCTGGCTTGGTGGTAATGAATTCCTTAAGCTTATTCTTTTCTGAGAAGCTCTTTATTTTTCCTTCAATTTTAAGTGATAGCCATGCTGGGTAGAGCAATCTTGGTTGTAGGCCGTTATTTTGTGTCACTTTGAAGATCTCCTGCCACTCCCTTCTGGCCTGCAGAGTTTCTGTAGACAAGTCAGCTGTTAGTCTAACAGGAGTTCCTTTGTATGTAACCTGCTGTCTTTCTCTTGCAGCCTCTAGGATTCTGTCTCTGTCTTTAACCTTTGCCATTTTAACTATGATGTGTCTTGATGTGGACCTGTTTGGGTTCAGCTTGTTTGGAACCCCCTGCACTTCCTGGGCATGTATGTTGATTTCCTTCACCAGGGTAGGGAAGTTTTCAGTCATTATTTTTGCAAATACATTCTCGACCCCTTGCTTCTTCTCTTCTCCTTCTGGTATCCCTATGATTTGAAGGTGGTTGCGCTTCACCTTGTCCCATAGGGCTCTTAAACTATTTTCATTGTTGTTTATTCTTTGGTCTTTTTGCTGTGCCAACTGGGTGAGTTCTGCTATTTTATCTTCCAAATCGCTGATCCGATTCTCTGCTTCATCTACTCTACTGGCGATGCCTTCGAGTGTGTTCTTCATTTCAGTTATTGTATTCTTTAGTTCTAACACGTTGTTTTTTATGGTTTCCCTATCCTTCTTTATGTCCTCGCTAAGTTCCTTAAACATTCTTATCATCAGTTTTCTAAACTCTGTCTCTGAAAGGTTGGATCCCTCTGTTTCATTTGGTTCCATTTCTGGAGGTTTCTTCTGATCTTTTACTTGCTACATGTTTCTTTGTTTCCCCATTCTGGCTGTCGCTCTGGCATTGCTTTGATGTATTACATAGATCACCAGGAGAGCCCTGGCTGGATCACGCAGGCACACAGCTCACGGCCCAACACTCCCAGGAAAACTCCCAGTCTCAGCCTGTCCCAATCAGCCGCTCACAGATGAGGCCGAGCAGCCCAACAACCAATCACCAGCCTGGCAACTCTGCAAGCGGAGTGTGGAGAGCAGGGACCCGAGGCGGCTTGCGCACTCCCGCGTCTCAGTGAGCAGCCTGTTGGAGCCAGATCACTCCCACTAGGTGTTTCCTTGGCAAGGCAGCACAAGCCGAGCGGAGGGTGGGGACCCGAGGCGGCTCGTGCACTCCCGGGTCTCAGTGAGCTGCCTGTTGGAGCCGGAGGGCACACGCCCTGCGTTTCCCTGGCAACGCAGTATAAGCCAGGCGGAGGGTGGGGAATCCAAGGCCGCAGGCGCGCGCGCACGCACACACGTACTTCTGCGCCAATTCCACCAGACCAATTAGGTCTCGGACCTGATCCTTCGTGGGCGTGCCCAAGTCCGACAAAATGGCGCCCTCCCTACACCACTCGCGTGCAGGCCCCACACCACGGGAATAACAGTCCAAAAACCTCCGGCCTTTGCACCAAAGGTGCTCAGTTCAGTCCGTCCCCGCAGGCTCCCGGCTCACACAGCCACTCCCTCCACCAGGAACCAGGTAAGTGCTCACCGGCGAGTACGCCCGGGCACCGGCCCCACTGATTCTCGAGCCGCTCTTAGCCTCACCGAGCTGAGTAAAGAGAGTCCTCACTAATTTACTGCCGGCTATCTTAGAACTTCTCTTCCCGGCAAAGGAACTCTGGGCTGGTGAGCTTGGTGTGCGGCCGGAGAGTCTCTCTCCCCCAACCAGACAAGCTTCCCACAGCTGGGACCTCCCTCACGGGGCTCGCCCTCTCTCGTCTCCGCCCGTCCTACCAGACCCCACACGGCTTCCTCTTTAAGTTCTTCCTTTAGTGGTTCTGTTCCTCTAGTGTTCCGGGGACCTCCAGGGTTGAATGCTGTATAATTTGCTTGTAATTTTGGTGTGATCCTGGGAGGCAGTTAGCTCAGCGTCTGTCTATTGCGCCATTTTACCGGAAGTCCCTGAGTTTATTTCTTGACTTTTATTTCTATTTCATGAGCCTATATGTCTATCTTTATGCCAGTACCACACTCTTTTGATTACTATAGCTTTATAGTGAGTTTGAAGTCAAAAGTATGAGTCCAACAATTTTTCTCTTTTTCCAAATTGTTTTAGCTACTCAAGTTCTCTTGAAATTTCATATGAATTTTAGGATCAGCTTTTCAATTTGTGTGTAAGAGGATACTAGGATTTTAGTAGAGATTGCTTTGAATCTATAGATGAACACAAAGCACCTCTTTTTTTTTGTTTTTTTGAGGGCAGTGTCACTGGCCCTCATATGTGGGACTCGAACCGGGGCTGCTGGCTTCCCAAGCCAGCGCTTAACTACCGCGCCACTCGGCCGGCCCACAAAGCACCTCTTTTATTTCGATCTTATTTATTTCTTTCAGCAATATTTGCAGTTTTCAGTGTACAAGGCCTTTACTTCCATGGTTAAATTTATTCCTAGATATTTTATTCTTTTTGATATTATTATAAAATTAATTGTTTTCTTAATTTCCTTTTTAATTGTTCATTGTTAGTGTATAGAATACAACTAATATTTGAGTATTGATCATGTATCCTCCTGAATTTATTTATTTATTTATTTTTAAAGATTTGATTGGGGAATTGGGGAATTGGGGAAGAAACAGTATTGGGGAATTGGGAAGGGTAACAGCCAAGTTGTCCTTCAGTCTTAGTTGTACAGGGCGCACCTAGCTCAGCTCCAAGTCCAGTCGTCATGCAGCCGCTCAGTTCAAGGTGCCGTGTTCAATATTAGTTGTGGGAGTGGGGAGGGGGGCTGTAGCTCACCCTCCCATGTGGGAGTCAAACTGGCAACCTTGTTGTTAGGAGCACATGCTTTTACCAGCTGAGGCATCCTGTCACCTGTTGGCAGCTCAGTGGCAGCTCAGCTCAGTCACAGCTCACTGGCCCATGTGGGAATCGGTCCTGCTGCAACCCTGCTGCCCAGAGCTCCCACTCTTAACCAACTGAGCCACTTGCCTGGCCCTGCTGAACTCATTTATTAGCTCTAAAGGCACTGAGTATTATTTGAGGGTGCTTTCTCTTTTTCTTCTTAATTTTATTGATAAGCCACAATCTATTTGCTATTTGATTTTTTTTTCAGTTTATTACTACTGTTCCTTTTTTCGTAGCTACACTCTCCCCACATGAGCAAACCAGTGAATTATGTGGGTAACATAGAGAAGATGAAATCTCATCTGGCCATCAAACACCTGGAAACAATTATTGATTTAATAGGGACTGATGGAATTTGAGGGGAGGTGACAAAAAGCTGAAGTTTCAAGCAAAGCAATAAAGTCACAAAATTGCACATAATATGAATTCTAAATCTTTCCCCATTGCTAGGCCTTCTCCCACTTTAGTCACCCTTCTTTCCCTTTTACCATAAATTATCCCACAATAACCAACTGCATGCTTTTTAAAGAAAAATGTGGGGAGAAAATCTGGAATTGAGAACATTGCACCCAATTGGTAGTCATTTATTATTGGAGCTCTCCTCTGAATTTCTTCTCAATGGCACTGTTAGTGAGTCTGTAACATTCCACATGCTTTGGGTACTAATATTATAGCACCCTGGAACACTACCCCAAATGCCTTGTACTGGATGAAGGGACAGTAATTCCTATTTTTCCATGTCCGTGTTAATTTTGTGGACCCACTTACTCTTGAAGGAAACTGTAGAATGGGTATTTGCTGAAATAGTGTCATATAGCACGCGCTCTATTTTTATTCAGCAATCCATTTGTATGTCATTCCATTTAAATATGTATTAACTTCTCAAAATGTCTGTGGAATAATCTCTCAGGCATGCAGTTAAAATTGTGTTAAAATGACTAAATTTATTAGTGCAGGCATACAAATCCTTCCGAGTCTTTCACCCTCACTGAGTTTTCCAGCACATCTCTCTGAACTAATTATTATTAATTGTTCAATTAAAATTTATATTTTCAAAATAACAGCAATTATTCTGCCCTGGTCAGATTATAGTATAATTTTTTTAAAAGTCAAGTAATCCTCTTGAATTTTTAATGGCCTCTTTCTAGGGTATGCAATTCAACATTTTATAATTTCAGTTTAGCTCTCATTTGCCCATCTAGCCTTCAAACTCATGTAATTTTCCCACACAATTCAAACAAATAATTTACAAAACCTGGCAGGATCCAGGCTCAAGATAAGAGAATAAGTAGAATTTAACATCTATTAGACAACATGGATATTATCTGTCTATGTCATTATCCTTTTATAAGATTGAGGTTATTTGTATCTAGAGGGCATCCATGACATGTCCAAGGTTACCAAGCTAATTAGTCACAGAGCTGGGATCAGACCTTTCCTGCCAATTCAATTGTGTGTCCTTCCTTTCTGGGTCATTAATAGTTGGCCTTCTTCAAAAATTGCATGTAACTGTACTATTTGAGAAATGCAATTATCAAGATACACAAAATAAACAAAATATTTGCTGTGTTTCTTAGTTTCTCCCAGGAAAATGTAATTGCAGTTAATTATGTATACTGAAAATATGAAATTAAGAGCCAGAAGGAACTGGTACACATGACAATAAGGACATCTCACAATGACAAGTGTCTGCTATGTTTCAGAAAATTTCATTTCTCTGGTCATAACCTCTAGACTTGAAATTAAGCAATTTCTGGGGTTTTTTTTCCAGATTTACCTGGATATAATTGGCATATAACATTGTGTAAGTTTAAGATGTACAACATGATGATTTGATATATCTATATATTGTGAAATAGTTACCACAATAAGGGTAGTTAACACACCTTACATAGTTACAATTTGTGTGTGTGTGTTGAAAACATTTAAGACCTATATTCTCCTAGCAATTTTAAAATATGCAATACAGTGTTATTAACTATAGTCACCATGCTGTACGTTACATCCCCAGAACTTATTCATCTTATAACCTATAACAGTCCTTTATTGCATTTGCGTTCTTTTCTTGGTCTGATTTTATTTCAGTAAAAGTAGAGAAAAATAATTATATTAGACTACAGATTTTAGTCTCCTGAATAACTTCTCTGACTAAACAAAACAAGATTTATTTTAAGTGTTCTTATATAATAAGAGAACATATTCAAAATGAACAGGTTAGATAAAATAATTTTTAGGGAAATGGTAATATACCATCTGTGTAAGATGTGGAAATAAGTGGAATTGAATGGAGACTAATTTATTGGAAGCTTAGTAAAATTTGGCTAATCAATGGCTAGCATACTATTTATACTTTTTATTAGAAAAAGATATTTTGGCATATAACAGTTTTCTCCTTTTAGATTCTCATGGTTTGGTAATCACTTGCATGGGGTAGATGAACTGCTGTTCAGGTTTTGTTCAGCCACACATAAAAACACTGAAAATTATAATTATAATCACCAGGTCTAATTGCTTTACAAACACTATATTTGGGGGGGAAACAACTGAATTTTAAATTACAATAAGGATGCTAAGACAATTCAAATAAGCCCAAAAGAATAAGTTTCTGTTTTCTCAAGCCTCTGATTTGTTGGGCTGGTACATTTGTCCTCTACTCTAAATACTGTTGGAAATTTTCCATCATTAGCACTGATCACTCAGCTATATTTGTACTTAAAACAAAATGTCTTTTGTCCCCTGCAAAATACATGGCTGCTTAGGAAATATACTATATACAAATTATAGGAAAACACTATTTATTTCCTGGAGTAACTGAACTGAAGATAATTGTGTATATTAATTAATGAAATTCTAGGAAACTTTATCCTTTGGAAGCACACCACCAAATGAATTATGTTATAAACAAATATCAATTTGGGAAGAAGGTAATGAAGCTAGGAATAACGTGATCTTGCGAACATAAATTATGTCTACAGTATTTTCCTATTTAATTTTAATTTTCCACCATTTTGTTTCGTACCTAAGATATTTATAGTCTCTCAGAATATCTTTGCATGTGACCCATTTAAAAATAGACTATCTGTTGAGCTCTGGCTTGGGAAGCCAGCGGCCCCGGGTTCGGTCCCACATATGAGGGCCAGTGACACTGCCCTCAAAAAACAAACAAACAAAAAAATAAGACTATCTGTGTAATAGTCTCTCAAGCATGCATCTAATATTGTTTTGAGATTGCAGGGCACTTAAGTTACAATCCCTCTCCAAAACTGGATTTGAGAACCTAAATAACAAAGTAAAGGAACAATTTAAACAAAATAGAAACAAATTTATAGAGACAGGAAACCAACTGATGGTTCCCAGATGGGAGGGTGTGGGATTGTAAGGGGGAAATTCAGTAAATCAATAATGCAATTAGACTTAGCTAGTTTGTACTTTGACTCACTACGAATAGTTCCCTATCTAGCCACTTGTAGTTAGACTTAGTTGGTTTGCAGTTTGATCCCGCCGGATATTCAGCTGTTTTCTCTTTGTTTCTCCTCCCGCTGGTTAACTGGAGAAGTCTGTTTTATTCCCTTTCTAAAGGCTACACATACCTTGTTAATCCATTTCATCAACAGAATCCTAACCTGAAAAGGGCAACTTCTTAATCCCCAGGCACCCAGACACCAGAATACCCATAAAGCCCCAGGCCTCAGTGGTCCAGTCTGAGTCCTGAGTCCAGAGAGAACATTATTCTAAAACAGACCAGACCTGGGGAAGGCTGGCACCTCTCAGACCTGCCTGCCTGACTCCCCCTTTCCTTTCTTCTTCTATACCTATGAGACCTTTTGCCCATTCTAGGAATGGGGAGGTGACCTTTGGACAGGAGTCCGCCATCCTCCCAGACTGCCAGCATTCTGAATAAACCTGCTTGCTTTCCACCCACCATGTCTCTTGATTTTTTTCTTTTTTATTAGTTTCAGGTGTACAACACAATGCAATAGTTATACTCTTTACCCCCCAAAGTGAAACACCCCCTACCCCAGTTTGCCACCCACTCCCCCCCATATCATACATATCCATCACAACTCCCCTGACTCCCCTCCACAGTATACTCCACATCCCGTGACCATCCACATATTCAATTGTAGTTGGCATACAATACTATACAACATCAGCTTCTGGTGTACAGTGCAGTGATCAAGCCTCTACTCCATCCATGAAGTGGTCTCCCTAACAAGACATGTGACTATCTGACACACCACAAAATTTTTACAACATTATTATATTTCCCGAGCTGTGTTTTCTATCCCTGTGGCAATATTGTAGTTGTCTATTTATGCTGTCAAATCCCTTCCCCTTCCCCCCCATCCCCATCCCTCTACCAACTAGCAAACCTCAGTTTTTCCTCTACATCTACGAGTCTGTTTACTTTGATTGTTCACTCAGCTCTTCAGACTCCACACACAAGTGAAATTACATGGTACCTGTCCTTCTCCGACTGACTTATTTCTCGCAACATAATAGTCTCTTCACAACATTATCGATTACATTCCCAGAACTGCCCCCATATCCCTGCAGCAACGTTGTAGTCACCCACCTACGCTGTCCAATCCCTCTTCCCCACTCCCTCCCAGCCAGCAACCCTGTTTTTCCTTTATATCTGCTTGATATGACTTCAATCTTCTTAAATTGTCTCTTTGGGTTAACTTGTTTACCCCTTTCTTTTGTTTAAAAAAGCCCTTTTAACATTTCTTGCAATGCTGGCTTGGTGGTAATGAATTCCTTAAGCGTATTCTTTTCTGAGAAGCTCTTTATTTCTCCTTCAATTTTAAGTGATAGCCGTGCTGGGTACAGCAATCTTGGGTGTAGGCCTTTATTTTGTGTCACTTTGAGTATCTCCTGCCACTCCCTTCTGGCCTGCAGAGTTTCTGTAGACAAGTCAGCTGTTAGTCTAACAGGAGTTCCTTTGTATGTAACCTGCTGTCTTTCTTTTGCAGCCTCTAGGATTCTGTCTCTGTCTTTAACCTTTGCCATTTTAACTATGATGTGTCTTGGTGTGGACCTGTTTGGGTTCAGCTTGTTTGGAACCCTCTGCATTTCCTGGGCATGTATGTTGATTTCCTTCACCAGGGTGGGGAAGTTTTCAGTCATTATTTTTTCAAATACATTTTCGACCCCTTGCTTCTTCTCTTCTCCTTCTGGTATCCCTATGATTCGAAGGTGGTTGGGCTTCACCTTGTCCCATAGGGCTCTTAAACTATTTTCATTGTTTTTTATTCTTTGGTCTTTTTGCTGTGCCAACGGGTGAGTTCTGCTATTTTATCTTCCAAATCGCTGATCCGCTTCTCTGCTTCATCTACTCTACTGGTGATTCTATCGAGTGTGTTCTTCATTTCAGTTATTGTATTCTTTAGTTCTAACAGGTTGTTTTTTATGGTTTCCCTATCCTTCTTTATGTCCTCGCTAAGTTCCTTAAACATTCTTATCATCAGTGTCCTAAACTGTGTCTCTGAAAGGTTGGATCCCTCTGTTTCATTTAGTTCCATTTCTAGAGGTTTCTTCTGATGTTTTTCTTGTGACATGTTTCTTTGTTTCCCCATTCTGGCTGTCGCTCTGGGATTGCTTTGATGTATTAGATAGATCACCAGGAGAGCCCTGGCTGGATCACGCAGGCACACAGCTCACGGCCCAACACTCCAAGGAAAACTCCCAGTCTCAGCCTGTCCCAATCAGCCGCTTGCAGATCAGGCCGAGTAGCCCGACAACCAATCACCCACCTGGCAACTCTGTAAACGGAGTGGGGAGAGCGGGGACTCGAGGCGGCTTGTGCACTCCCAGGTCTCAGTGAGCAGCCTGTTGGAGCCGGATCACTCCCACTAGGCATTTCCCTGGCAACGCAGCACAAGCTAGTGGAGGGTGGGGACCCGAGGCGGCTCACGCACTCCCAGGTCTCAGTGAGCAGCCGGTTTGAGCCGGAGGGCACCCGCCCAGCGTTTCCCTGGCAACGCAGTATAAGCCGGGCGGAGGGTGGGGACCTGAGGCCGCAAGAACGCGCGCACACACGCACACACGTACTTCTGCGCCAATTCCACCAGACCAATTAGGTCTCGGACCTGATCCTTCGTGGGAAGGCCCAAGCCCCACAAAATGGCATCCTCCCTACACCACTCGCGTGCAGGCTCCACACCACTCGCGTGCAGGCTCCGCACCACGGGAACAACAGGTCAAAAACCTCCAGCCTTTGCACCAAAGGTGCTCAGTTCAGTCCGTCCCCGCAGGCTCCCGGCTCAGACGGCCACTCCCTCCACCAGGAACCAGGTAAGTGCTCACCGGCGAGCAAGCCCGGGCGCCAACCCCACTGATTCTCCAGCCGCTCTTAGCCTCACCGAGCTGAGCAAAGAGAGTCCTCACTAATTTACTGCCAGCTATCTTAGAACTCCTCTTCCCGGCAAAGGAACTCTGGGCTGGTGAGCTTGGGGTGCGGCCGGAGGGTCTCTCCCCCAACCAGACAAGCTTCCCACGGCTGGGGCTTCCCTCACGGGGCTCGCCCTCTCTCGTCTCCGCCCGTCCTACCAGACCAGATGCGGCTTCCTCTTTAAGTTCTTCGTTTAGTGGTTCTGTTCCTCCAGTGTTCCGGGGACCTCCAGGGTTGAATGCTGTATAATTTGCTTGTAATTTTGGTGTGATCCTGGGAGGCAGTTAGCACAGCGTCTGTCTATTGCACCATTTTACTGGAAGTCAAACAGTCAGTCTTGATGTCTCTTGATTTTTAACTTTTTCAAGCGGCAGGCAGCTGGACCTTAGCATTGTATCAGGATGATGGGTGAGAAAGGCGAAGGGATTAAGAAGTACAAATTGGCAGTTACAAAAGAGTCATGGAAAGTACAGCATAGGGCGTTTAGTCAATAGTATTGTAATAACTATGTATGGTGCCAGGTGGGTACTAGACATCTATGTGATCACTTTGTAGGTTATATAAATGTCTAATAACCATGCTGTATACTTACATAACGAACAAATATTGTATGTCAACTATAATGTAAAAATATGTTTTTTAGAAAAGGAGAGAAAAAGCTCAATTTGATACCCTTTGGTTTTCTAGTAGAATACCTGTGCCTATCACATGCCCATTGAATTGCAAGATTCTCCACTGTGGGCTCAAACATAAATTTTCCAGCCTTTGTTTTTCATTGGTTATCTTAAGTCTTGGTCCCTTTAGACCTTTTGTGTCTGAATCTCCATTTCACAAGATCCCCAGGTGATGTGTATGCTCATGAAAGTTTGTGATGCCTGCTCTCAGAGAATGGCTCCACCCCATTCAAATGGATGTCCTAAGTGCCTGGTAGGTGCCAGGCAAAGGGTTAGGTTCCCAATATGTGTTACCTCCTATAATCCTCACCACATTTTTATTATCATTCTACTTCTTAAGACATAGGGACTTAAAAAAATTTTTTATTATATAAAGTATAAAATATATGCATATACATTATAGAGATAAAGCTAACAATAAACTTCCCCTGTTTTTTTGTTTTGTTTTGTTTTTTTAGCTGAGCCATCCTGCCACCTGTTGGCAGCTCAACGGCAACTCAGCTCGGGCTGGCATCGAACCGCCGTTGCTCAGAGCTCAGCTGGCACTCTTTTTTTTTTTTTGAGGGCAGTGTCACTGGCCCTCACATGTGGGTCAGCTGGCACTCTTGAGCGAGCTCTTAACCAACTGAGCCACTTGGCCGGCCCCTCCCCTGTTTTTTTTTACCTAGTTTCAACGGTGCATGGCCAAACATGAACATTTTTCATGATTATTTTCAAAGGTTTATTAGGCCATTGCTAGCAAAAATTAAAATTAAAATTAAAAAAATTTAAAAATAAGAACAACTTTGGGGCATGGAGTCTTAACTACCAGCAGTGTGGCTAGGTATGAAAGACAACATGTATATTCTCCTGGAGTTTTGCAAGTGTTTGTATATATCAAGCAGTGGGGAGAAAAATGTAAACCCTTTGAAAGGATTTACATTAGCTATAGACAAGGGACTGGAAAAGGTGATGTATGCTAGTTCTGAGATAGGCAGCAGAGTCCCTAAGCAAGAAGTGTCCACCCCTATGGATTAGCTGTGGGCGGCAGATTGAGAAGTTCATGTGTAAATAAGAAGCGGAGGCTCCTGGTTCTATGGCGCCTCGCTGTTCTCACTTTTAGATACTCTCAGAAACAGCCACCTGGAAATTCATCCTAAATTTCAGACATACAGGAAATGTGAGCAGTTTTGTTGATCAGAGCTGGTCCACAGCTATTAACAGGCTAACTATTCTGTCTCTTTCTCTCACACTCCAGCCATTGTTAATTTTTTCTTTTTTTTAAAAGGAATTTTAGGGCCGGCCGAGTGGCGCACTAGTTAAGTGCTGGCTTGGGAAGCCAGTCGCCCGGGTTCGGGTCCCACATATGAGGGCCAGTGACGCTGCCCTCAAAAAAACAATAAATAAATTTTCTTGGGGAACAGGGTGTTTCTCTGGGACCCATCAGCTCCAAGTCAAGTAGTTGTCTTCAATCTAGTTGTGGAGGGCACAGCTCCTTGGCCCCTGTGGGAATCGAACCGGCAACTTTGGTGTTATGAGCCTGCACTCTAACCACCTGAGCTAACCAGCCACCCCAGCCACTGTTAATTTAATTTAGAATACCTCAGAATGTTTTTCTTTTCTGAAGGTATTGTTTATTTCACTTTATATAGGAGGAAATTGGAATGCAGAAATTAAGTGAATTTGCTTGAATCTAAGTAGCTAGTAAATGGCAGTACCTGAAAGAATACTGGCCTGTCTACCTTAATTGATTCTTCTGTATATCATGTTACTGCCCTTACATTGTCCCCAGTTTTATTTCTTCACTCTTATATAGCTTACTGACTTCTTGCCTTCTTACTCATTCTAAAAGATTTTTCATATCTGCCCAGGTCCACTTGGAAAGCTCACAATTTAAACTAGATGTTTGGGAAGTCAGACACATCCCCAAATGATGTTACTACCTTCCAAAAATAAGGTACAGAGTGAGGAAAAACAATCTTTTAGTTTTCTTTCTTTCTTGCTTGCTTTCTTGCTTTCTTTTTTTTTTTTAGGGCAGTGTCACTGGCCCTCACATGTGGGACCCGAACCGGGGCTGCTGGCTTCCCAAGCCAGCGCCCAACCACTGTGCCTCTCGGCCGGCCCTTGGTTTGCTTTCTTGATTGTTCATTAATTTGAAGCTTGCGTTCTTTCAAATATTATATGTAGCTATAAAGATCAGTTGCTGTGGGTGCCATTTGGGGCCTTCTGAATGCACCCCCTCAATCACGCTGGTTGCATGCAAACTTTCCTCCATACCATGGTTGGGCTATATTTATGTCTTTTTTTTAAGTTTTTATTAGTTTCAGGTATACAACACAATGCAATAGTTATACTCTTTAACCCCCAAAGTGACAACCCCCTCCCCCAGTTCGCCACCCCACTCCCCCTCCATATCATACATATCTATCACAACTCCCCTGACTCCCCTCCACAGTATACTCCACATCCCGTGACCATCCACATATTCAGTTACAGTTGGCATACAATATTATACAACATCAGTTTCATGTGTACAGTGCAGTGATCAAGCCTCTACTCCATCCATGAAGTGGTCTCCCTAACAAGACATGTGACTATCTGACACGCCACAAAATTTTTACAACATTATTATATTCCCCGAACTGTGTTTCATTCTATTTATGCTGTCTAATACCTTCCCCTTCCCCCCATCCCCACCCCCTTCCCAACTAGCCACCCTCAGTTTTTCCTCTACATCTACGAGTCTGTTTACTTTGATCGTTCACTCAGCTCTTCAGACTCCACACACAAGTGAGATTACATGGTACCTGTCCTTCTCCAACTGACTTATTTCACACAACATAATAGTCTCTTCACAACATTATCAATTACATTCCCAGAACTGCCCCCATCTCCCTGCGGCAACATTGTAGTCCCACATACACTGTCCAAAACCTTCCCCCTCTCCCTCTTCCCCACTCCCTCCCAGCCAGAAACCATCAGTTTTTCCTTTATATCAACTCTTTCTGTGTTGATTTTCTGTCTAAAGGGTCTGTCCATTGGTGACAATGGTGTTGAAGTCCCCTACTATGATAGTGTTACTGTTGATCTCTGTCTTTATGTCTGTTAAAATCTGTTATATGTAATTAGGAGTTCCTATGTTGGGTGCATAGATGTTTATTAGGGTTATAGTGCCCTTCTTTGTCTTTTACTATAGTCATTTTAAAGTCTATTTTGTCCAAAATAAGTATTGGTATTCCAGCTTTTTTTTTCTCATTTCCATTTGCATGAAATATCTTATTCCATCTGTAAACAGCATATACATGTGTCCTATTTTCTTATCCACTCAGCCACTCTCTGTCTTTTGATTGCAGCATTTAGCCTATTCACATTTAAAATGATTATTGATAGGTGCACATGAATTGCCATTCCTGGTCTCCCTGGGTTAGCTTGTTTACCCCTTTCTTTTGTTTAAAAAAGCCCTTTTGGGCCGGCCGAGTGGCGCATTGGTTAAGCACTGGTTTTGGGATGCCAGCAGCCCCGGTTCGGATCCCACATGAGGGCCAGTGACACTGCCCTCTACAGCTAACAACAGCTCCACCTGGAGCTGGGCTGTGCGAGCCCCGGTGATGGTGTGGGCTGCAGCCCCTGCTGCAGTGGGCTGCCATAGGCTACAGTGAGTGGCCCGCAGCCAGCGTGAGCGGCTGGCAGCCAGCGTGAGCTGCCAATAGCCGTGGTGAGCGACATCCAGAGGCCAGCGACCGATCTGCCTCATCCGGGAGGAGCTCAATGAGGATACCAACAGTGAAGCAACATCCTCCGCAACTAAACTGAAGAACAAAAAGACAGCAACTTGTCTGTTCCCCTTCCCCGATTCCCCAACGCTGTTCCTCTCCGCCAATTCCCCAATAAAATCTTTAAAAAAAAAAAAGCCCTTTTAACATTTCTTGCAATGCTGGCTTGGTGGTAATGAATTCCTTAAGCTTATTCTTTTCTGAGAAGCTCTTTATTTCTCCTTCAATTTTAAGTGATAGCCGTGCTGGGTACAGCAATCTTGGGTGTAGGCCTTTATTTTGTGTCACTTTGAGTATCTCCTGCCACTCCCTTCTGGCCTGCAGAGTTTCTGTAGACAAGTCAGCTGTTAGTCTAACAGGAGTTCCTTTGTATGTAACCTGCTGTCTTTCTTTTGCAGCCTCTAGGATTCTGTCTCTGTCTTTAACCTTTGCCATTTTAACTATGATGTGTCTTGGTGTGGACCTGTTTGGGTTCAGCTTGTTTGGAACCCTCTGCATTTCCTGGGCATGTATGTTGATTTCCTTCACCAGGGTAGGGAAGTTTTCAGTCATTATTTTTTCAAATACATTCTCGATCTCTTGCTTCTTCTCTTCTCCTTCTGGTATTCCTATGATTCGAAAAAAAGATTGCGTTTCACCTTGTCCCATAGGGCTCTTAAACTATTTTCATTGTTTTTTATTCTTTGGTCTTTTTGCTGTGCCAACTGGATGATATCTGCTATTTTGTCTTTCAAATCGCTGATCTGCTCCTCTGCTACATCTACTCTTCTGGTGATTCCTTCGAATGTGTTCTTCATTTCAGTTATTGTATTCTTTAGTTCTAACAGGTTGTTTTTTATGGTTTCCCTATCCTTCTTTATGTCCTCGCAAAGTTCCTTAAACATTCTTATCATCAGTGTTCTAAACTGTGTCTCTGAAAGGTTGGATCCCTCTGTTTCATTTAGTTCCATTTCTAGAGGTTTCTTCTGATATTTTTCTTGTGACATGTTTCTTTGTTTCCCCATTCTGGCTGTCGCTCTGGGATTGCTTTGATGTATTAGATAGATCACCAGGAGAGCCCTGGCTGGATCACGCAGGCACACAGCTCACGGCCCAACACTCCCAGGAAAACTCCCAGTCTCAGCCTGTCCCAATCAGCCGCTTGCAGATCAGGCGGAGCAGCCCGACAACCAATCACCAGCCTGGCAACTCTGCAAGCGCAGTGCGGAGAGCGGGGACCCGAGGTGGCTTGTGCACTCCCGTGTCTCGGTGAGCAGCCTGTTGGAGCCAGAGCATGCCCACCAGGCATTTCCCTGGCAACGCAGCACAAGCCGTGCAAAGGGTGGGGATGTGAGGCTGCTCGCACACTCCCGGGTCTCAGTGAGCAGCCTGTTTGAGCTGGAGGGCACCCGCCCAGCGTTTCCCTGGCAACGCAGTATAAGCCAGGCAGAGGGTGGGGTTCCAAGGCCACAGGCATGCGCGCGCACACACTTACTTCTGCGCCAATTCCACCAGACCAACGAGGTCTCGAACCTGATCCTCTGTGGGAGGGCCCAACCCCGACAAAATGGCGCCCTCCCTACACCACTCGAGCACAGGCTCCACACCAGGGGAACAACACTCCAAAAACCTCCAGCCTTTGCACCAAAGGTGCTCAGTTCAGTCCGTCCCCGCAGGCTCCCGGCTCACACAGCTACTCCCTCCACCAGGAACCAGGTAAGTGCTCACCGGCGAGCAAGCCCAGGCGCCGGCCCCACTGATTCTCCAGCCGCTCTCAGCCTCACCGAGCTGAGCAAAGAGAGTCCTCACTAATTTACTGCCGGCTATCTTAGAACTCCTCTTCCCAGCAAAGGAACTCTGGGCTGGTGAGCTTGGTGTGTGGCCGGAGGGTCTCTCCCCGAACCAGACAAGCTTCCCACGGCTGGGGCTTCCCTCACAGGGTTTGCCCTCTCTCGTCTCCGCCCGTCCTACCAGACCCGACGTGGCCTCCTCTTTAAGTTCTTCGTTTAGTGGTTCTCTTCATCTATATACTTACAAAGCAAAACTTTCCATTTCTCAGATGATTTGGAAACCACTGTATACTCAAAATCTATATATTACAATGTAACCTGGAATTCTATCTTGTGTTTTATTTTTTTTGATCATTAACCACTAAAAAATATTAAATGGTAAAGTTGTAACCAAACGTTCACTATTGCCCGTTACCTATCCCCTGCCTTTGCCTAACTAACCTTTAGACAGGACTTTCTCTGCCCGATAGGCCCCTGAATTTGGGGTTGCATTCAAGTTTGATTAAACATTAAAATGCAGAACATGCCCTCTTAACATTTCATCCTGAGAATTAGCTAATCACAGTGAGAAATAACCCTGATCCTGCTGTCTGCCCACTCCCACTCATTCGCCCAATTTCTTTTCAGTAGTTCCTGCTAGCCCTGCTTATTCCTCCCTATGAAAGAAAACATTTTTAAGTTTGATTGTGAGCCATGTTCAGATCCTAAAGTTAGAGCATTCTCCCTATTTCAATACTGTTTTGTTTTGTTAATTTTTTTTTTTTTTATTGAGTAACAGTGTGTTTTTTCTAGGAACCATCAGCTCCAAGTCAAGTCGTTGTCCTTCAATCTACTTGGGGAGGACGCAGCTCAGCTCTAAGTTCAGTCACCATTTTCAATGTAGTTGCGGGGGATGCAGCTTACCATTCTATGGGGGAATCGAACCAGCAACCTTGTTGTTAAGCGCATATGCTCTAACCAACTGAGCCACCCAGTCACCCCCAATAAGTTTTGAATAAAGTGTCTCTTCTCAGTCCAGATTTTTTTTTTGACAATTGTTAGCATCTCTGACTTGCTATATTTCCTTACATTTATTTCTACTCCCATTGTCTTCGAATACATACTAGAAACATAATAGACACTAACATTTTTGAGCATGTTGATGATGTTTCTTTGAGATAACTAATTAGAATACATATTTGATATTATCAGTAAAATACCTCATTTCTAAATCTTCTTGAGTCGCTGAATTAGAACTACTAGAAATGAGTTGCCCATTTAAAAAAAAAATTATTGGGGCACAGCCATGGTCATTGGTTACACATTGCTTTCGTGCTACAATGGCATAGTTAACGCTTTTAAGGGTGGCACAGCTCACAGTGGCCCATGCTGGGATCAAACCAGCAACCTTGGTGTTATCAGCACTATGCTCCAACCAACTGAGCTAACCGGTCACACAGTTGCCCATTATTTTTACTGTGTTTAATGAAGTCCATAACTGCAGTTTTATGTTTCATATCTCCCAAGTCCACCCTGGATAACATAACAAGGATATAAATGGTCACTGCAGTCACTGATGTTTTTGCTTCCCCTAATGTTTAATCAGGAAGACCTAGTTCTGTATTTGGAATGTGAGCTCCTTTAAGTACTGGATGTGGAACTCAAATTACCACTGACTAATGATGCCAAGGAAAAGGCTTTGGCTTTTGCAGCACAGCAGCAGATGTCGGATAGAAGTATGAGCAAAAGTTGATGAACAGGCCCTGTGGAGAGCACTCGTGTCAGAGTGGTCATTGCCCTTCTGAGGCTGCCCAAGGTCCTGGTGGGAATGGAGCACAGATGATGCACTGAAATGACTCTTGAAAACTGTGTGCACAGCTGTCACTACTTAATCAGTACCAATATTTTTCATAGAAAAATTTTGGGTTTGCACTGAAGCCTTTCTTTTATCCAGGAAGACAGCTCAGTTTTCTTTTGTTTGTTTGTTTGTTTACATCACTAAATAATACATGGGGAACAAACTGTTCCACTCTAATCTTACGCATGAGAATGCAGTCATTATTTTACAGTAGTTCTCAATTCCGGTTGCACATTAAAATTCCCCCGAGACCTTAAAATAATAACATGCCCAGGCTCCACTGTAGAACAATTAAATATGAATCTCTAGAAGGGGATGGGGACTATTTTAAAAGTTGCCCAGAAGGCCGGCTGGGTGGTTCAGTTGGTTAGAGCAACAGGACCACTGGTTCAATTCCCACATGGGCCAGTGAGCTGCGCCCAAGCTGAGCTGCCACTGAGCTGATGGCTCAGTTGGTGAGAGCATGTACCCTTAACAACAAGGTTGCCAGTTTGACTCCCACATGTGATGGTAGACTCAACCCCCACCCCCCCGCAACTAGATTGAAAGTGGCGACTGGAATTGGAGGTGAGCTGTGCCCTCCACAACTAAGATTGAAAGACAACAACTTGACTTGGAGCTGATGGGCCCTGGAAAAACACAACGTTCCCTTCCCCAATTCCCCAACACTGTTTCCCTCCCCAATTCCCCAGTAAAATATTAAAAAAAAAGTTGCCCAGGATATTCTACTATGCATTCAAAGAGGATTGTCTCTGGGATCAGATTACCAGGCTGAGAATCCAGACCCTAACACCGTCCTCCTGTGTGACTGTGGGCTGGTTCCTTAAAACTCCTAACGCCTAGATTTTTGTGTGTGTCAGAGAGAGATATAGGGCATTATGAAAATTAAGTGAGGCAAGTATGTAAACTTAAGTACCTTATGTAAGCTTAGGATGTGACCTGGTATATAGTAAGTGCTCTCTATATGTATGACGTTGTTGTTGGTATTACTATTATTATAGACTCTATTATTACAGCTTCTATTTTATAATCGAAATGAGGTACAGTCTAGTCTTCAGCGAGCTGCCAACGCGATTCTTTTCAAATGTAGACCTCTTCACATTGCTCCTCTCCTGCCTTGCCAGCTCGCGTCAGAATAAGAGCCATCACCCTTAGGATGGTCTTCGTGGCCCTCCCGGTCAGCCCCACCTCCTTCCCTGACCTCAGCATCTCCTCTGGAACCCATTCGCTCATGTCACTCCCTCCGGGCAGGCCTGCTCCCCAGTGATCCATGCATTTCCTTTGTTCTTTTTCCTAGATATTAGCCTGCCTCTCTCAATTGCTTCAGGTCTGCTAGAATGCTACCAATGAGGTTGTGCTTTACCAACTTATATAGTTTTTAAAATCTCTTATTTCTACCAGCCAATCTCCAAACATTACATTTTCTTCAGTTTTCTATACTGATAGCATTTGCTGTCTGAAAGTGGTATACTTATGTGTTTACTCATGTCTGTCTCCAGCAAGCGACGTTATGAGAAAACACTTGTTTAGTAAAGTGTCATACCACCAGTGCCTAGAAAAGTGTGTGCTGTGCCAATGGCAGTCACTAAATCTTTGTTCAGTGAAGTAATAAATAGTAAATTTTTTCATCTTGCTAATTTAATGTTAATCTTAATTTATATATATTACAAGAAAACCCTTAGTATTGTAAGGATAATTTCTTTTTGTGAAAATGCTAGAATCGATCAAAGAAAAAAAAGTTTCCAAACAATTAGTTATGGCTTTTTAAGGCTGCCCTGAATTTTTAAGGACATCAAGACCTGAGGTTCTGACGCCTTCTTGGTTGATCCATCCATATTGTGCTTTTGATGACTCTCTTTAGCTCATATCAAACAGCCTTTTCCTACTGCAGAACCGTGAATTTGGGAAGGTTTATGGTCAACTTTTGGCACACTATTACAATAAAAATGTCCAATGAGTAGCCATTTAAAACTTTAAGGCTATCTTAGGGCAGGCTCTCTCTCTCTTTTTAAATTCATTTTCTTCTCTATTATCTCTTGTCAAGGGATTTTATTGAAATGAAAAATGGTTGAAAGAAGTACATTTTGTAGAAGGACCAACTTTCTATGATGAATGTATGTAGTGGGAATTTTTCTCCCTCTTCCTTTGGCTCTCTCCCTGAGACCCAGTATACTCATTGTGTCTATTACTACATTTATTGCATTTATAAAATTATGTTTTGTATTGATTTACTTTTATATTTATCTGTAGTGCCCATCAGATTGTGAATTACTAGAAATCTTTAAGAACTTTTCTTACGAATTTTTTTGTTTGTCTCTCAATGTTTTGTGCGTGATATGTGCTTTGTTATTTAATTGACTTGAGCATATGCCTGAACAACAACAAAAAGAATTGGCATTTTTAACCTGCTTGATTCACACTTTTAGGACTGGATTTGTCTGCAGTGTCCCATTTTAGATAGAACTGTATTGAACTGGAGTATGTCTAGAGAAGCATATGCATGGAGGCATTATATGAGTAATGGTTGAAGAAAGTAAAAGTGTCTAGACTATCAATAAATAAGAAGGATTTTTGGACAACTATGGAGGGGTAGGGACTAGTTGTTTTTATATATTCACTAATTTGTCATTAGTAAAAGAGGAGGACTCCCTCTATACTGCTAATAAGAATATATCTGGGCCAGCTGGGTCACTCAGTTGGTTAGAGCACGAGCTCTGAACAACAGGGTTGCTGGTTTGATTCCCACATGGGCCTGAGCTGCGCCTGTGCTGAGCTGCCCCTGAGCTGCCAACGGGCAACAGGATGGCTCAGTTGGTGAGAGCATGTGCTCTTAAAAACAAGGTTGCTGGTTCAACTCCTGCATAGGATGGTGGGCTGTGCCCCCGCCCCGCAAGATTGAACATAGCACCTTGGCTGAGCAGCCACGAGCTGCAGATGGCAACCAGATGGCTCAGTTGGTTAGAGCACACGGTCTTAACAACAAGGTTGCTGGTTTGACTCCCTCATGGAATTGTGGGCTCCGCGCCTCTCCCTCCCCCTTCCCTGCAACTTGAAAGTGAAAGTGGCTACTGGATTTGGAGCTGAGCTTGTGCCCTCTACAACTAAGATTGAAGGACATCAACTTGACTTGGAGCTGATGGGTCCTGGAAAAACACAATGTTCCCCTTCACCAATTCCCCAACACTGTTCCCTTCCCCAATTCCCCAATAAAATATTAAAAGAAACGAAGGAAGGGAGGTAGGGAGGGAGGAAGGGAGGGAGGGAGGGAGGAAGGAAGGAAGGAAGGAAGGAAGGAAGGAAGGAGGGAAGGAAGGAAGGAAATATCTGATGGGTAGATTTTAAGGAACATAAGTTTCAATTGAAGGAAAAAAGCACTTTCTCAGTTCTATTAATCGGTAGAATGGTTTCCTCCCAAGGCAATGAATTCCTCACTGCTGAAAACATTAGAGTAGGGGACATTAAGAATCTCTCATAAAGGATGAGTCCATTAGTTCTGTGAAATGTGTTAGTGTTATTTTCCACTGATTAAATAAAGCTTTGGCTAAAGATATAAACACATTCAATCTCTTGGTGTATCTTTTCCCCAATTATGATGTTTTAATACACAATGCTCTGTTTTGTGTTTTGGAAGTAAAAGTTAAAATAATTGAATTCTGATTTTACTCCTTATTTTTTTGCAGTACTTAATGCTTGAACACCTCAAAGTTGAAGCCTAAATTCATTTTATACATGATATAACTGAGCCATCTAGGATATTTCAATATCCCCAAGAAAATCTACATCTCTCAGATTCCAGAAATTCAAGGTACATTGACCCAATCTGAAGGAGTTAACTTTCAAATAAGACAGATTATCAGTAACATGTGTACTGCAATATCTAGTGCTGTCCCAAGTACTGCAATGTACTAAAAAAGAAGAGATTAACTTTACTATCAAAGTATTCATAATATAACTGAAGAGCTGTTCAGCTACATAAATACCAATTATTGAATGATATTTTGCATTATAAATAACCAACATATTACATCACAGCAATATAAATTTTGTACTGAATTTGGGTGCTAAATACCAGTACTGAAATTTGCAGACTTGTGTTTGCTAAAGAGTACTTACCTGTTAAAGACAATAAATGCACTTTGAGAAAGGTGATCTTTTGCTTTGACAGTGAACTTGGTTACAGAAGTTGTGCTGGAGTTGAGGCTTTGGCTGGCTGTAATGGATAGGAGGGATGTTGATGTCAAGAGAGTATCAGAGGAGAACAATGTGTTCTTTATGAGTGATTTATCTTTGATCTGGACTAGGGCCTTTATTTCTTGAATACTTACCTACGGTCTCCTGGTACCCCTTTATTCTGTTTGTTGTGATCATGAAAGAATAAGCCAGATTTAATATTAATGTTGATAAACTTATATTATTAAATACAAGTGATAAAATGTAAATAATGTAGCTAAATATTTTTAACTATTCAAAAATTACCTTTTTTTTTCTTACATTTCTTCCAAACTGCTGCCTTATAATAGGAATGTAATTTCTTCTCTAGGGCTATTCCTAGATTGTACAGTATATCAGTTTGCAGGAAAGAGGGTTCTTGGTTTTGCACAGGAAAGAATTCAAGCGTGAGCCAGACGAAAGAGTGAAAATAATTTATTGTGAGGTAGTTCACTCCACAATCAGAGTAGAGGCTGCCCTTAGGCAAGAGACATCCCTGACCCTGCTTACAGCTGTGATTTTTATTAGTCAAGCTTTTTAATGTGGGAATAAGGGGGAAGAATTTTCTTATTAGTTCTTGGAAGGAGCGGATTTTTCCAGGAATTTTGGATGCACCCCTTTTTTTGTCCCTATATGGTTCTCACTGGAGGTGTCATGTGCTGGTGGGTGTGTCATTTAGCATGGAGATGTATTACAATGAATGGATAATATGGTTGGAGGTTACTTGAAGGTGAATCTTGTCACCATCTTGGTCTTGACTGGTTCTGGCAGGTTTTCTTGACTCATCTTAATTTACTAGTCCTTTGTCTTCAGCACTTAGTGGTTTTTCTTGGAGGGCTGCCCCTGCCCTATCACATATCCAGTGTCATGGATTCTAAGTTATGTTTTTGTCAAATTTGATTTTGTTAAATTTGTATTTGTTATTCCAGGATGACTTGTGTTAAGCATTATATGATTTTTAAGTCTGAAAGAATAAGGGCTACAAATCGTAAGTTACAGGGTACTCTGTTCAGTTGACCTTCCCAGAGAAGTGGAATCCTAGATTCAGATGCTAAGTGGCCAAGTAGACGACAAAGATGTTAGAATTAGGTGTGGTGTATTAATAAAACAATAGGGGTGATGTAGCCTGGGGCAAATTGCAAATTGGAAAGTAAATGCTCTGACTGAATAATCAAAAAAAAAAATTAAAGGTTTGAGTCAACCAAACCACTACGGGGCCTTATTAGGCTAACTAGCTGCCAGTTTAGGATCCCTCATCTTCAGTTGTTTTTTTGTCTGTTTTCTTTTTGCTTTGATCCTTGTTACCTTCCACTTTTAAATGTGCTATTAAAATTTTAAGTGAATTTTTTGGGACAACTTGGTAATCCCATTTGAGGTAAATGGAGGAAGAGCTGTGTATTTTTTTTTAAGATTTTATTGGGGAATTGGGGGAGGGGAACAGACAAGTTGCTGTCCTTTTGTTCTTCAGCCTAGTTGTGGAGGACGTTGCTTCACTGGCCCATGTTGGTATCGTCATTGCGCTCTTCCCGGGTGAGGCAGATGGGTCACCGGCCTCTGGACGGCTGTTCCACGGAGGCTCATGGCAGCTCAGTCCAGCTGCCGACCGCTCACGCTGGCTGCTGGCCACTCACTGTAGCCTATGGCAGCCCACTGCAGCAGGGGCTGAGCTATGCTGTTTTGGGGATTCACAGCAGCCCAGCTCCAGGTGAAGCTGTTGTTCACCATCTTAGCTGTAGAGGGCAGTGTCACTGGCCCTCATATGTGGGATCTAAACAGGGGCCACTGGTGTCCCAAGCCAGCTCTTAACCAACACGCCACTCGGCCGGCCCTGAGCTGTGTATGTTTAAACCCAGAAAATTGTCAGACCAAACCATTCACTTATTGGTTAATTCAGCAACACTATGGAACATCAGTTCCCTTAGGCAAAACGATAAATGGCATTATTCTTCCCTTTGGAGGACTCACAGATAAGTAGCTCTTATAATACAATGGGGTATGTGCTATTGAGAGAAAGGCATGTATATAGAATGTGTTTATAAATAATACTAAGACTTAATACAGTTGGTTACATAGGACAATTCCAAGTTTTAAATAATTGTACTGAGAATTTAAAATATATAAGTAAAGATAGGTAGGTTTGACATGAAATGCAAAGCATAAACTTGCTAAATACTAATGAAGACCAGTGGTATATTAAGATAGTTTTGAATTTTAAATCATGGTGAAATTATTTATATTCAAAAGTCTGTTGTTTGGATGTTTTCAAGTATGATTTCTTTTTTATCTATTGTCAATTATGCATTTAAATAAAATAAGTTTGTTGTGGAAATTTAGAAAAATGAAATAAAAAGAATTTTTTTAATTTTAGGAATGAAACTTGAAAAACTTAAAAATGCAATTGGCCTACTAAACTTCAAGTCTGACTTGTAATACATACCTCAATATACTATATTCAAGAATTAGGGAATATACTCAGAAATATCCACCTGTCTAAGATAACAAGGATTCCTATCTAGAGAGATAAAATTTGTGGAAAATGTGCTAGTAAATAATGTACTCTAATTGTGGACAAAATTGATGACCATATTGAAGGTCTCCAGGTGACATTCAGGGCCTCCTTAAAAAGGAAGTCATCGATGTAAAATAACGAGGGAGAAGATAGAGTTTGGGAAATTGTACTGTATCTGTAATGACCGGTGCTTTGGATAAGTGATAAATGTTTCAATTGGATCTGGATAATAAGAATATCCAGATGTTCAGTTCGGTACAGCCCAAAGTCAAGGGCAGCCTTAAACATTGAAAGCAAATTTCCAATTCGGCCACCCAAATCTCTTTTCGCACTGTTCTCTGACAATATAGATTAAGATTTAAGGCATTTGTTCATTCAACAAATATTTATTGAATGTCTACTCTGTGCTAGACTGTGTTCTAAGCACTCAGTTTACATCAGATCAAAAGAAAGGTCCTGCATAGTAGAGCTTAGAGCCTAACAGGGGTATACAGACAATGAATAGTACACATAATAAAACAGAAGTTTTCTTGTATGTAATAAGTGCTAGAGGTCAGAGGAAAAGAAAAGGAGCAGGGTAAGGTCATGGGGAGTGCCAGGGAGTGCGTATAGTTTTCTGAAGATGTAGAATGGTAAGGAGAGAATCCCTTAAGAGGATGAGAGCGGAACAGAGATTTGAGGAAACGGAGGGAGTTAGACAGATCTCTGCCAGAAGATTCTTTCAGGAGAAGAGAACAGCTGTTGTAAGACCATTGAGGCAGATGTTAGAAGGAGGCCTGTGTGGCTTAAGGGGAAGAAACAGAGTGGTGGAAGGTAGGAGAAAGAATAACTTAAACTAATGTCTACTCATCCATCGAGAAGTAAGTTGTTTAAAAATGATCTCATGATCAATAATTCCAAAGACACAGCTTACATTTAACGTAAAAACTAGAACCTTCAACACGTGCCAGTCCCACAAAAGGCCCAGTAGAGCTGGATGGGCCAGGCACTTGCCCAATGTAGAACAGTCTCAGGCACAGAATTGATGGCTCCCATATTGCTCAGTGCCCAGACAAGGTATGTGCACATCCCACACAGCATTGCCAAGGATATGTCAACCAGTGGAAGAGCAGGGAAAATCCTAGGAAAATAGAAATTTAAGAAAGTGACACCCTACTGTCCTTCAGGCTTGCTCAAAGGTCCTGAGGCCAGTGGTAAGAAACTACATCTGCTGGCCGCTGTAAATTACCAGCTTTTCATGAAATCTGGTGAAAAATCTGATTACTCAACATATAATACATGGAGGGATGATGTTCATATATGTGCAGAATATCACTGCTGCCCAAGGGCACTGGGAAAATACAGAGGAGTGTGTTGGATGATTCTACATGGTCAATACTAGATTACTAATCATGGCATCTTCATGCAAGGTCAGGGACCAGGGAGTGGTTTGGTGGGTGATGAAATGTCTCAAGAGATCCTTCATGGCTTCCTTGGGCTCTGGTCACCTTTCATCCTCAGGAATCCTCTGAGACCCCTGCAATACTCACTGGTTAAGAATGGGTATGTTTATAGCAGAAATCAGAAGCTATGGGAGTGAGTGAGAAACAGAAAATACAGCCAGACTTTCCAGTGGAAAATAATGGTGAAGCTTCTTGATTTTGATGAAGAATGGACAAACACAGGCAAAAGAACCAGAATGGTGGGTAAGGAGGTGGGGATGAGCATAAGGCCCATTGGTGGTCCTTATAAACTATTAGAAGGACTTCTGCAGCTTAATATACAATAGCTAAGTAAATAGAAAGACCACAAACTAACTTTCACTTTGCTCTTTCTTCAAAATTCTAATGTTGATGAGAATAATAAACACCTTTCTATTATTTTCCTAACGTTTTAGGAAATAGTTTCAGAAACTAGGAAAACATACATTGTCTGAGGCATTATCCAGAGAGTCCACATTCTATATAAAACGTTTTCCTGCAAGTGAGCCATGGGATCATTTATAGGTGCAGATAAACAGAAGTCCTACTATGTATCTCAGTTTATTCTGAATAGAAGATAGACTGCATGGTGCCCGTTCAAGGCAAACATAACAGTGTAACCACATAGCTATGCAGAAGAATGGACCTCGACTACCATTATGGAATAATGTGATCTAAAACTGATCATGACAATAATACATATTTTCTTCCTTTTCACATTTACAAATTGATTTTACATTTCCTTAGACAAGACTAAAGGTTCAGTATCCATCTTGGCACTGACATGGGAGGTGATCATGAGAGGCCACAGAACAAGGGAGCCTCAGGTGTCACAGGACAACTGCTCCAGGCCTTCTAGTGGGAGCTGACTCTGCTAGGGGGAGGTGGAACTCAGTGGGCTGCTGGGGTTGGAGCTGTTTACTGGAGTTCAGTGTTTGGCGGTATGTGAATGAGGCTCTTTGTTAAATTCCTGGTCAGAATCAGACACACTTCTCAGAGGTGTAGCACTCTCATCTCTGATCCATCCAATGAGGTCCTTGGAATGTGTGTCTTTTTTTCTGAACTGAGCCTACTAAGACAGATTGGCCTTTCCTCCAGTGAGGGAAGCAAATCATTCATAGTGACAGCCCTGAGGTCTTGCATTCAATCTTCAGGGTTAAAGGTGGTTGGGTTGATACAGTTTGGGAGCTCATTGTGGGTCTGTATGCATTGCTCCCCAATGTTGCAATCTCTCTTACTCTGGAATATCAAAGACAAATCACATTTGCAAGTGTCTGGCACCCTTAGAACTGCTCCAGAGGACTTGTTCTTAAAGTAGGTGAAGCATGGAAGCTCATAATTGAGGAGGTTATGGGTGCATTAAGAGTTTAGTGGTCCTATCTTTCTCGGGCCAGTGATCTGGACCCATTCTGTAGTGTTAACATCATCATTATAGTGTGTTGATGCCAAGCTCACTGCATACTATGACATGGGGAGAGCTATAACTATAGGGAACAGGTTGCAGGCCATATTAGCTCCTGCATGCATGAACCTTCAATGTGAATCCACTCACAATCTCATATGGCTGAAACAAAACGGGTATTCCTCCTCATTGAGGTCCACAGAACCAAGGGCATCAAAAGATTACAGTGAGGGTGGCCAGTTGGCTCAGTTGGTTAGGGCACAGTGCTCATAACACCAAGGTTGCTGGTTCGATTTGCACATGGGCCAGTGAGCTGTGCCCTCCACAACTAGATTGAAAACAACGACTTAACTTGGAGCTCAGTTGTGCCCTCCACTACTAGATTGAAAAAAACCAAAAACTTGACTTAAAGCTGATGGGTCCTGGAAAAACACACTCTTCCCCAATAAAATTTATGTAAAAAAAAAAGATTATAGTGAGATGAACATAACTGAAGGGCCATTGGAATTTACCAGGCTTAGAGATTGCCCATCCTCATGGATGCTCAATGGAAAGGGCCCAAAAGGGTGGCCATCACAGAGCTTTTCTTGACCATTGCCTTATGCTGTACAGTTCCTGGAGCCACATATTCATTTAACTTTCTGTGAGAATGTTCAGTTCTGTGGATTTCACAGCAAAGGTTCAGGCATTTCACTGCCACAGACAGGTTGAAGAACATATTAAAAGTGTTGAAGTTACAATGAGTAGGCAGCCTTTTATTTCTGGGAGCTTGATGTTAAAGCTTCCTTCCACTCCCTCAAAGGAAGAGTCTGGATAAAAGGGAGCATGGTCCCAGCAGCACAGCTATCCCAATAAACAGAGGGGCTGTAATTTTCTCTTTGGGAAGTTCAGTGTGGTATACTTTCTTACAAACAGTAACTTGAATGATCACATCACAAGTGATCTCTGTTATGTACAGTCCTATAAACAGCAGCAAACTTAGATTATTTTTGATAACAGGTGTCAGAGTTGCTTTAATAAGAGACAGTATACTGTCATAGCTTTGTAGTGAAATAGGCACAATTTGATTTTTCAGTCTGTTTTTATGTAGGATATATTGGAGTCCTTCTAGAATTCTAGCCAATCTCCTCTTTTCTTTCTCATTTTCTGTCAGCATTAGTTGGGAACTGGTCTTCAAGCGATACCTAAGAGAGAAGCTGTCATCCTGAATACAAAAGGAATACCTCAGCTCAGAACATGGACAGAGCTTATGAAAAAAATCTTCATCTCTGAGATACAATATTGGCTCACAGTAACACCAGACTGAGTGGATTCTCCTTCAGACAAATCATACAAAAAGAGTGTATCAATACAGTTATATTGGGTTGTCAGAAAAGTCAGGGAGTACTTTTTCCGTGTTTTTCATTGCAAAAATGCATCATGACTTTTCTGACAACCCAATATAACAATACATAATAAACCTTTGCCATCCTTTCTCCACACTGGTATGTTTTGGACCGTGATATAAACTTGTAGGGTGCTCCTGTGCCTTTCTGCACATCCACTCCAAGAGGCCCCTGGGACAGCCTAGAGGTTGAATGGATATGGGGAGCACTGTCTTTGCAGGATACGTGGCACGTGAATGAGCACACCACGAAGCCATACCCTTGCTGAATTAGTCCAACCATAAGTGAAGCGCTGTGGCTACAATGAATGCAACTGGAAAATGCATTGATGCTAATCTGATGAGCTTTTAGCTTTGGTCCAGCAGCAAGAGGACCTGTGTGGTGTCAATGGCACAGTAGCTGGCCCTTACTAGAGCTAGGACATGTCTTGCTGTTCTAGTCTTATGGTCATGAACAATGATAGGCAACCTCTCAGTCTGGAGTTATTGTCCCTGTTACCTGAGCTAGGCCTAAGTTTCAGATCATGTGCATGAGAGGCACTGTTGAAACACTTAAAAATAGAATCATGAAAATCTAGAATTTTGAGCTCTGTGTATATAGTATTTTAAATGCTTCTGTTCTTCAAAATTTCCATATCAAATTTTCCTAATAATTCTCTACTTGTTATTTTGGAATCCTTTCACATACTTCCAAAAAGAGATTTGTATCTTTGACTTTTCTGAGTTAAGTTTGAACAAGTTGCCTGGCCTGGTTGCCTGCCTCAAAGGCAGACTGCAAGCCCTGCAGACATGCCCAGCTTCTAACTCTGATGACCTTTCCAAGGTGGATCTAGCATTCTTGATCCCAGACAAGATCTTTTCAGTCTCAAACTCTTTGGTCATCTTAGAAACAAGAGCTCGCAAATACTCTTGGCCATCTTTCTCTTTGCTGATCCAGTGCATGGTTTCTGCAATCTAACTTCCCAGCAGGCAACCTACTCTTGGCTGTCAAATCCTTAAACTCATCTTCATATTGTCTATTTTGAGCTGTTGGTGATTTAGGAATCCTGATGTAATCCCGGGATCGTGATCCCACGGTTACTGAAGAATGGAAACACGGATCTGGAGAGGCAAGGTTTAAGCAGTAGCAGTTTTATTGCAAAAGCATAAGAGAAAAAAAGCACAAGAGAAAAGCTCTCCATAGATCCACAGAGAGGAGGGGATATGATCGAAATGCCCCGTGTGCTGGGAACTATAATAACTCTGAGTCAAAGCTGATTGGTCTTCTATACCTGGGCAGTCAATCTTGGTGGGCCCTGCAAGCTGATTGGCTCCCTTCCCCTACACCTGGGCTGATAATTTTGGAGGGCTTTTCAGCTTGAATGGCTTTGTTACATGCTGAATGGCCTCCTCCTTTTACACCTGAGCTGATTACTCTTGGTGGAGGAGTTGTGCAGCTTGAATCTATTAGCTAGCAATTAAAGTTATTTCCTCTGGCTTTGTTATGGTCTCTGCCTTAATCACCTCTACCAGGACCCTTTTCCTGACTGCCTATACTTTTTCTATCTCATTAGATTATCCACAACAGATTGTAGCCTTTAATTTATTTTATTTATTTTTTTTTAAAGATTTTTTATTGGGGAATTGGTGGAGGGGAACAGCGTTGGGGAATTGGGGAAGGGGAACAGACAAGTTGCTGTCTTTTTGTTCTTCAGTCTAGTTGCGGAGGATGTTGCTTCACTGTTGGTATCTTCATTGCGCTCTTCCCGGATGAGGCAGATCGGTCGCTGGCCTCTGGATGTCGCTCATCGCGGCTTTTGGTAGCTCACGCTTGGCTGCCAGCCGCTCACGCTGGCTGCGGGCCACTCACTGTAGCCTATGGCAGCCCACTGCAGCAGGGACTCGCACAGCCCAGCTCCAGGTGGAGCTGTTGTTAGCTGTAGAGGGCAGTGTCACTGGCCCTCATGTGGGATCCGAACCGGGGCCGCTGGCATCCCAAAACCAGCGCTTAACCAATGCGCCACTCGGCCGGCCCCTTTAATTTATTTTTTTTAAAAGATTTTATTGAGGAATCAGGGAAGGGGAACAGACAAGTTGCTGTCTTTTTGTTCTTCAGTCTAGTTGCGGAGGACGTTGCTTCACTGGCCCATGTTGGTATCATCATTGCGCCCTTCGCAAGTGAGGCAGATCAGTCGCCGGCCATTGGATGGCCGCTCACGGAGGCTTATGGCAGCTCACACGGGCTGCCAGCCGCTCACGCTGGCTGCCGGCCACTCACTGTGGCAGGCCACTGCAGCAGGGGCTGCAGCCTACACCGTCTCCAGGGCTTGCACAGCCCAGCTCCAGGTGGAGGTGTTGTTAGCTGTAGAGGGCAGTGTCAGTGGCCCTCATATGTGGGATCTGAACCGGGGCTGCTGGCGTCCCAAACCAGCTCTTAACCAATGTTCCAATCAGTGGGCCCCAGCCTTTCATTTTTACCAGTAAATTTCTAGGTTTTCTTCCACACCTCATTGTAGTACCTTTTTAAAATACAGTTGACCCTGGAACAGCGCGGGGGTTAGGGACATTGCCCGCCCCGCCCCCCCCCCACACACACAGAGTTGAAAATCCACATATAGCTTTTGACCCCCAAAAAACTTAACTACAGTTATATCCATAGGGGATTGGTTCTAGGACCCCCACAAATGTCAAAATATGCATACGCTGAAGTCCCTTATGTAAAATGAAGTAGAACAATGCATAGTCAGCCCTCTGCATCTGCATATTCTGAACTAAAACCCGGGGATATGGAGGGTCAACTATATAGTTATTGAAAACAATTCAGGTATAAGTGGAACTGCACATTGAAACCCATGTTGCTCAAGTATCACCTGTCTATATCTTTTACTATGTCTCCTGCCTCCTCCACTTTATTATGACATTCTTGTTTGACTTTTACAATTTCTCTTTTAACCTTAATATTTCTGCCTACAGCATAAGCTGATAGCTCTCTAAATCACATACCTCATTTTCCACATTTATTATTGTTTGCATCTAAGACATGGGAGGCTTCACATCCAACGAACTTCCTCTTCATAAATCAAGACTTTCTTGTCAAGTTCAGATTTTAATCTCTTGCTGATATTCTAAAGTGGACTTGGAACTTGGCCTTGTTGCTTCATCATGGGGACCTCAGGGTCCTTTTCTTTTTGTTTGGAGAAATTCTGTCTGCATTCATGGGGCATGTGTTCCTTGGAAACCTCAGCAAAAGTGTCCTCAAGCTGAGCTTCCAGCTCTTTGCTGAACATCTTGGATTCAGAGATATCCTGTTCTATGAAGTCACGTTTCTGTATGGATACTTCCATCTCTTCCTCTGTCATTAAGCTTTTGGGAAATCTACTTTTATAAGCTATGCCTGCTCTTATCTCTGAGAATTCCTGCCCAACCAGCTTCTACTGCTAATGGATATCTTTGGGTTTGTGTGTGTGTGTGTGTGTGTGTGTGTGTGTGTGTTTTAAAACTTTACTGGGGAACAGTGTGTGTTTTCCAGGACCCATCAGCTCCAAGTCAAGTCATTGTTCTCAATCTAGTTATGGAGGGCACAGCTCAGCTCTAAGTCCAGTAGCTGTTTTCATTCTAGTTGCAGGAGGCGCTGCCCACCATCCCATGCAGTAATCGATCCTGCAACTGCATCCTTATGAGCACATGCTCTAACCAACTGAGCCATCCGGCTGCCCCTTGGCAGCTCAGCTCAAGTCGTTGTCTTCAATCTATTGATAGTTGGAGTTGCTGAGGGCGCAGCTCACTGTCCCATGTGGGAATCCAGCCAGCAACCTTGTTCAGAGCACGTGCTCCAACAAATTGAGCCACCCAGCTGCCCTCTATCTTTGTGTTTTTTTGGCCTGGGATTTTGTGCTGCCTGAAGGTTAAACCAGTTGCTTATGAAAATCTTAGTTTTCCTGTCTCATGATACGCTACTGATTTTCTAGTCTTTTCAATGTAGATGTAGATGGTGTTTTTGGGAAAGTGTCACTGTATTCACAAGTTGTCACTTGAGCCTATTTGAATCAGCTATTCTTCATATATACACTTTCTTTATTTAAATATTTAATTTGTTTTTCTTGGTTGGAATATCTGTGGCATGAAGTGAACAATGAAAGAAATGTAGAGTGTGCATTCTTGTAACTTTCTTTTTTGTTCTAGTTTCTCTTATTCTAGTCTTTTTTTTTAAAGACACATTTATTCAGCGTCATGATCAGACTATTACATTTAGCAATCAACAGCATGGGTGCAAAAAAAAAAATCTACATTAAAACCCTTTGTTGGAATGCTTTACCCTTTCCACAGAACAGAAACTAAAATAACCTGTTATACAATTAGTCACAAATACAGTCCTTGAGTTTTTTGCCCATACACATGAGTATTGTCTAAAACATGTCTTCTTTGTAGCAGCTAGGCCCTGCCACCACTGTGCTTGGCTGAGTTCACAAATCTGTTGTAACCTGTAGCTTCCCTGTCACTTCTCTGGCTCTCCTCTCCTGCTAAGCTTTGTTTCCTGGCAGTAATTAAAACCTTCTGCCACTGCCATAGCTACTGCTGCTGCTGGAACCACCATAGCCACCTTGGTTTCGTGGTTTGGCAAAGTATTGGCCTCCACCACCATAGGGGCCAGAGCTTCTGCCTCCAAAGTTTCCTCCTTTCATAGGTCCAAAATTTGAAGATTGATTGTTGTAATTGCCAAAATCGTTGTAGCTTCCACCACCTCCAAAATTGCTTCCACTACCACCGCCAAAGCCGCCTCCGCCTCCTCCGTTGTTATAGCTGTCATAGCTGCCACTCCCGCCATAGCCACTGCCCTGGTTTCCATAACCCTGTCCACCACTTCCATAGCCTCTGCTTCCTCTAGAGTAACCAGGGCTGCCTCCTCCATAACCACCATCATTACCGAATCCATTATAGCCATCCCCACTGCCACCATATCCTCCTCCACCACGACTGCCACCAAAACCACCTCGACCACTGAAGTTTCCTCCACGACCAAAGTTGTCATTCCCACCAAAACCGCCTCCTCGACCACCACCGAAGTTTCCAGAACCACTTCGACCTCTTTGACTGGATGAAGCACTAGCCATCTCTTGCTTAGATAGGGCTTTCCTTACTTCACAGTTGTGGCCATTCACAGTGTGGTATTTCTGAATGACAATCTTGTCTACGGAGTCATGGTCATCAAAAGTCACAAAAGCAAAGCCTCTCTTCTTGCCACTGCCTCGGTCAGTCATAATTTCAATCACTTCAATTTTCCCATACTGTTCAAAATAATCTCTTAGGTGATGTTCTTCAGCGTCTTCTTTAATACCACCGACAAAAATCTTTTTCACAGTTAAGTGGGCACCAGGTCTTTGAGAATCTTCTCTTGAGACAGCCTTCTTTGGTTCCACAACGCGTCCATCCACCTTGTGGGGCCTTGCATTCATGGCTGCATCCACCTCCTCCACAGTGGCATAGGTGACAAACCCAAAGCCTCTGGAGCGCTTCGTGTTTGGGTCTCTCATCACCACACAGTCTGTGAGCGTTCCCCATTGCTCAAAATGGCTCCTCAGACTCTCATCGGTTGTTTCAAAGCTCAAACCTCCGATGAAGAGCTTCCGCAGCTGCTCAGGCTCTTTGGGAGACTCTGACTTAGACATGACGACCGCGGGAGGGGAACACTTAAACGATGCTTACTCGGCGGCGTCCACCGACAGAAAGCTCTTATTCTAGTCTTAATACTCTCCTTGCATAAGGTGCAACATGCAAGGTTTTATCTAAATCCTGCTGCACATCCTTATCTGTGGTTAATGTACTTATTGGACTGCATCACTCTCTCCAGAGATCCTGTGATATTGTGATTTGTAATAAGAAATATATATATTTGGTCTTCGTCCTGTCTCTTGTTATGCTAATGAGGCAACTATCAGACTACAGCCAAGGATGAGGGCTGGCTGCCAGTGGAACCAATCATGAGCAGAGAGTTGCAATACTTAGTCCCACCCTGCTGACCTCTATCCTGGGAGAGGAGAGGGGCTGGAAGTTGAATCATCACCTATAGCCGATGATTTAATCAATGATGCCTATATAGTGAAGCCTCTATCAAAACTCAGAAGGATGGGGTTCAGAGAATTTCCATGTTTGTGAACACATGGAGATCTGGGGAGAGTAGTGAACCTGGAGAGGGATGGAAGTTCTGTGCCATTTCCCCAAATCTTACCCTTTCCCCAAATATTTTCCATCTGGCTGTTCCTGAATTATATCCTTTTATAATAAATTGGTGATCTAGTAAGTATGTGAGCTGCTCTAGCAAGTTAATCAAACACAAGGAAGTCCTGGGAAACTTCCAACCTGTAGCTAGTGGGCCAGAACCACAGAAATCTGGGTTTGGGTTTGGCATCTGAAATGGGGGGAAGGAGGCAGTCTTGTGGGTCTGAGCACTTAACCTGTGGGATCTGATACTATCTCTGGATAGATAATGTAAGAATTGAATTATATTCTAGGACACACAGCTGGTATCAGAGAATTTTGGTGTGGACTTCCCCCCACCATACACACACACACACACACACACACACACACACGAATCAGAATTGGGTACAGAAACCAAAGAGATCCCCAATTAGCAATACTGTGCATATGACTAACCTGGAGGGCTGGTTGAAACCCTCTGATTCTGAGTCCTACTCCCAGAGTTCCTGGTTTAGTACATCTTGGGTAAGACCTGCAAATTTGCATGCTGAGATCACTAGTTTGAGGACAGACTTTGAGTTTGTTTATAAGGCAGAATTTCAGATCCCACTCCAGATCTAAGGAATCAGCATCTGTATTTAAAAAATATACTCCAGGTGATTCTTGTTAACCAAATTTGTGAAGCATGGAACCTAGAAAGACTGAGTAAGGGAAAATGCCATCAAGAGGGATTCAGTTAAACACTGGTAAACATTTTCACAGGAAATAACTAACACTGGAAAGATATTACTGTGGGAATCATTAGGCTACATACATACCTTTCTGATATTAGAATAGATTTGGTTTCTCCTACTAATAATTCTCTCTTTGTGTATAAGCTAATGAAGTACAAAAGCAAGTATTATTTGACTTTATCCTTTCAATAGCTCCACATTGTACACTATAGAGTCCCTAGATTACAGGAGGGACAGAAACATTACTAGGCTATTTATCTCTTGCATTTTCAACTAGGTTTTAGGAGAGAGAAGCTAGATTTGAGATCAGGTGTTATTATATCTAGTACAATACTTTGTCTCCTAAATTTGTTCTATTAATAATCTTTACAAATTTTTATAACAGCCTTAGATTTTCAGAAAAGTTTTGGAAATGGTACAGAGATTTCCTGTATCACTCACACCCAGCTTCATATTTTTAGCATCTTCCATTAGTATGGCACATTTGTCACAATTAATAAACCCATATTGATACATTATTATTTAACTAAAGCTTGTACTGTTTTCAGAGGTCATTAGATTTGCCCTAATGTTTCACTCTTTGAGGATCCTATCTAGAATACCACATTACACTGAGTTATCATGTCTGCTTAGGCTTCACTTGGCTGTCACAGTTTCTCAGACTCACCTTGATTTTCATGACATTGAAAGCTTTGAGGAATATGTGTCAGGTGCTTCGTAAAGTATTCCTCAATTTCATTTTGTCTGATGTGTTTCTCATGACTAGATTTGAGTCATAGGCTTGAGTCATAGGTGTTGGGCAGAAGGCCACTGACGTAAAATACCATTTTCATCGCATCATATCAATAGAACATGCTGTCACCAGGACTTACCACTGTTTTTTGTTTCGTTTTGTTTTAATTATGGAATTGGGGGAGGGGAACAGTGTTGGGGAATCGTGGAAGGGGAACAGACAAGTTGCTGTCATTTTGTTCTTCAGTCCAGTTGCGGAGGACGTTGCTTCACTGTTGGTATCATCATTGCGCTCTTCCCAGGTGAGGCAGATGGGTCACCGGACTCTGAATGGTCGCTCACCATGGCTATTGGCAGCTCGCACTGGCTGCCATCCACTCACGCTGGCTGCGGGCCACTCATTGTAGCCTATGGCAGTCCACTGCAGCAGGGGCTGCAGCCTACACCGTCGCCAGGGCTCACACAGCCCAGCTCCAGGTGGAGCTTTTGTTAGCTGTAGAGGGCAGTGTCACTGGCCCTCATATGTGGGATCTGAACCAGGGCTGCTGGCGTCCCAAACCAGCTCTTAACCAATGTGCCACTCGGCCGGCCCCATTTTAATTATTTTTATTCATTGAATCATTTATTCATGTCACAATGGACTCATTGGATTACAATCTTATACTGCTTTATGCATTTTGTTGCTAAGATTTTTCCAACTTTGGCTATTGGGAAGTCTTCCTGTTGGCTCCTTTGTCCCTTTGACACATCCTCGTATCTCTGGTTATTTTTGAGAATTTCCTTAATTTCTATCACTACAAGGTGTTCCAGTCATTATGTATATTTCTTGTCCCAACCCTAGAATTAGCCATTTCTCCAAAGATTCCTGGTTCCTTTTATTGAAAACTAGTATTATTTATTGGAGAATAGATGCCAAGTGTGCTCATTTCAACTGGGGTGTGAATGCTTCTAGGCCCCCTCAGCTGACAGAGCAAGGAAATACATATGTGTATACTAACCCCTACACATATACATACCTATAAATATTTCTGTATGTATCCATCCATATCTATATTAAGCTAAAACATAAGTTCTTTCTGATATCTCCAATTCTAACCCAATAGCACATAGATCATTCTCAACTTTCCTCTTTGCTTTTATGTCATTTCCCAATTGAACAGTGAGACAACTGTATCCATGATTTTCCATCTATTTATTTAATTTTTAAATTTGTTTATACATATAATACTTTCAGTATTGGTAACCTGTAACACCATGAGAACCAACTTTATCAACCAGGATTTTATTGCTATTATATGATCAGTTTACTAAGAAGCTTGTATAAAATTATTTTTAAGTTGTGAAAATCCATCGCTTATGTTGTGGCTGCTAACTCACGTCCCGTGAAAGCATTTACAAGTCAGATAGAAATATAGAAGGATGGTTTATTAAAGTAAGAGGAGGGTCGGCTGGGCCAAGTCTGCTGGAAACTACTGCAAACAACTACGTGGAGTCTTTGTTTGGTCTCAAGTTTAATATTTCCCTGTAGTTGGGGGTGGGAGAAGGTACAGTAAAGCTGGTTATAAAAACCTTTGCGTACGTTACGTAGATTTAAGTGGGAGCCAGTAGAATGGATCCCAAACAGATGCAAAACCTCTCCCAAGTCACAGGGCCAGACTGGGCTGAAGTAAATAGAACCATTTAAACTGGTATGCATAGTATATGTACAGCAAGCAGAATCATTAAGAGGCTAAGAAAGAAAAGAAAGCTTTCAAAAAGTCACAAGCTAAATTACACTTATTAATTTGAATTATACCAGAGATCCAAATCTGAAAAATGGAAGATTAGTGCCACTATTACAATCCCCTGTCTCATCAGCTTATATAGTAAAACTTTGGTGTTTTTATCACTGATAATCCACATTTTATATTCTAAATGACAGGCCAATTAGAGATGCACAATAAGAATAGTACAAGTAAGGGGCCTGCCTAGTGGCTCAGTTGGTTAAGAGTTGGTTTGGGAGCGTAAGCTCTGAGCAGCAGGCCTGCAGTTGAGATCCCACATGGGGGCCAGTGACATTGTGCCCTCTATAGCTAAGATGGTTAACAACAACTCCACTTGGAGCTGGGCTGCCATGAGTTGCCCACGACAGCCTAGGCTGCAGAGGAGGTGCAGTGGGCTGCCGTAAGCTACCGTGAGTGGCTGGCAGCCAGTGTGAGTGCCAGCAGCCATGAGAGCTGCCATGAGCCGCTGTGAGCAGCTGTCCAATGGCCGATGAGCGACTGCCTCACCCAGGAGGAGCGCAATGATCACAATACCAACATGGACCAGTGAAGTGACATCCTCCACAACTAGACTGAAGAACCAAAGGACAGCAACTTGTCTGTTCCCCTTCCCCAATTCCCCAATGCCGTTCCCCTCCCCCAAGTCCCCAATTTAAAAATAAAAAAGAATAGTACAGGTGATGTTTGGTAGATGATGTTGAACTAAACTCAGGGCTGGTTTTCAACTGGCACACAGTTGGTATATATGTCCAGTGGATAAAATCTTGACACACTTCTTTGTTAGTTGGTAACTGGCCACCATCCACAGTGCCTACCCATGATGTCCTGGCTGCCTTCCCATTCCCTCTGGACTTTGGACCTCCTTAAGACCTAGTAATCAAAGGTTAATGCCTGGCACAGTCAGGATTCTTCAGGGTCCTGTGCTCTTTGCTGTAGTTCCCTTTTACATTGTAGTGTTCATTAGCAATGCAAGCTAACTATTCTGAATATCTCCCATTTTCCATATGAAACTTGAGTGTGTCTCCATAAAAACATAGTTATTGTATCTCTAATAACATCAGGAGCCGTGGTCCTGCACATTGCCATTGGCTGGTGTTCTGAGTCTTCTGTGTTATTAACAGCAAAGCTGTCACTGAAGTGTCTCTGTTGTGTATTTCTTCGCATACAAACTACTGGGTTGTGCCTGATTTAGTTACCCACTCTGAACTCTTATCAGTTAGTGCTTTCCCTACTCATGGACAAGATACTTTTTGGCAGAATTTTTGGACTTCTCTTAAAATTAATTAGACACAATCTTATTTTGAAAGTTGCTGATTTTAAGGTACCGGATTATATAATTTTTTTCTGACTTTAAGATACATATAGGGCTGGCCGGGTGACTCGGTTGGAGAGCGAGCTCTGAGCAACAGGGTTGCCGGTTTGATTCCCACATGGACCAGTGATCTGTGCCCGAGCTAAGCTGCCAACAGGCGGCTGGATGGCTCAGCTGGTGAGAGAGCATGTTCTTAACAACAAAGTTACCGGTTCGATTCCCACAGGGGATGGTGGGCTGTGCCCCCCACAACTAGTTTGAAAACATCGACTGGACTTGGAGCTGAGCTGCACCATCCACAACTAAGATTGAAGGACAACAACTTGACTTGGGGTTGATGAGTCTGGGAAAAGCACACTGGTCCTCAATAAAATTAAAAGAAAAGAAAAGAAACTACTATGCAAGAAGGAACAAATAAATTTCATCCAAAGCTCTTTCAAAAAAAAACCAAACATGTAAATGGGACCTTGCACGTATATTTGAATATGTTTGTTAATAAGGAGTTTAAATGATAAACAATTAAATTATAATTTATGCCTCATTTATTAATATGATTGCTAAGCATTCTATTATAATTTTAGAGCTAAAGCAATGCTCAGAGTATCATAAAAGTATGGAATATTATGTTGATGAGAAATATATTTAAAAATGCTTAAATCTGGGCCGGCCGAGTGGCACGGTGGTTAAGCACTGGCTTGGGAAGCCAGCTGCCCCGGTTCGGATCCCACATATGAGGGCCAGTGACACTGCCCTCAATAAATAAATAAATAAATAAATAAATAAATAAATAAATAAATACTTAAATCTGATGTTAAAACTGATGTAAACCTCAATTATATTTACTGTTTTCTTATATGGCAGTAAGATTTTGTCAACATTGTTATGGAATCATAAAACTTTTGGATGTAAAATAAACCTTCCTCTGCTCATCTCAGTGATAGACATTGTCACTCTCATGGAAATTATGCTATTAAAAACCTTTCAATGCATACTATGGTATTTGTGCAAGGTACATCCAGGTATGTTGGATCAGATTCTAGTATTTATTAAAGTATTTGAAGCATGTCTCTTCTAAATAAATACTTTACTGTTTTTGAAAACGGTAGTAAGCTGCATCACATAGACCAGCAGAGAATGAATCCAACCCCAAGTTAAAGCACTAGACATGCACTCAGGTTAGCAACAGGATGGTAACTTTAATGTAGGTAATTAATATCTGGTCCTTATGTGCCTTTCTTGGATGTATGAATTAAATACATATTTTTAAAAGTATGTGAAGTGGGCCGGCCGAGTGGCGCGGTGGTTAAGTGGTGGCTTGGGAAGCCAGTGGCCCCGGTTCGGTTCCCACATATGAGGGCCAGTGACACTGCCCTTAAAAAAATAAATAAATAAAAATAAAAATAAAAGTATGTGAAGTGATAGGGCAGCCGGTTAGCTCAGTTGGTTAGAGCACAGTGCTCACAACACCAAGGTTGCAGGTTCTATTCCCGCATGGGCCACTGAGCTGTGCCCTCCAGAACTAGATTGAAAACAACTACTTGATTTGGAGCTGATGAGTCCTGGAAAAGCACACTGTTCCCCAATAAAAATCATAAAAACATATATATGTGAAGTGAGTTAAGTATACTTAAGGAACACTGCTACATAGTTAGAAGCAACTTTTGAGGTACTCAAAGCTACCTTAAGGATTAAGAACATCAGTAGTCTAGGACTTTCCATCTTTTGGAAACTCCATACTTAGTGCGAACTAAAAATATGTTGAATATTTAGATTTGCTTTTAAACATAGCCTGGCCTGGCTTCTAGGTTTGTACATTCTGAATTTCAAATTCCTCTGTATACATTACTTGATATTGTTGGTTCATTTAATAAAAAGAGTTTTTTTGTTTTTTTTTTCAAGATTTTATTGGGGAATTGGTGGAGGGGAACAGCGTTGGGGAATCGGGGAAGGGGAACAGACAAGTTGCTGTCTTTTTGTTCTTCAGTTTAGTTGCGGAGGATGTTGCTTCACTGTTGGTATCGTCATTGCGCTCTTCCCGGATGAGGCAGATCGGTCGCTGGCCTCTGGATGTCGCTCACCGCGGCTATTGGCAGCTCATGCTTGGCTGCCAGCCACTCACGCTGGCTGCGGGCCACTCACTGTAGCCTATGGCAGCCCACTGCAGCAGGGGCTGCAGCCCACGCCATCACCGGGGCTCGCACAGCCCAGCTCCAGGTGGAGCTGTTGTTAGCTGTAGAGGGCAGTGTCACTGGCCCTCATGTGGGATCTGAACCGGGGCCGCTGGCATCCCAAAACCAGCGCTTAACCAATGCGCCACACGGCCGACCAATAAAAAGAGTTTTGTTCAGATACTTCAGGTAGGCATATTGGGTTTTTTTCCTCTTTGACTACTGAGGTTAGATTTATGGTGTCTGTGGCTTTTGATTATAATCTTGGTTTGGGGATAATGTAGAGATATAGTTAGCCTAAAATTCCAAAATTCTTAACCCCCAGCAATAATTTCACATTTGCAAAGAAAATTTTCAATTACTTCTAAATTTATACTCAGTGGAAGCCATACGAATTTTTTTTTGGTTTTAAGATTTTTATTGGGGAATTGGGGGAGGAGAACAGCGTTGGGGAATTGGGAAGGTGGAACAGACAAGTTGCCATCTTTTTGTTCTTCAGTCTAGTTGTGGAGAATGTTGCTTCACTGGGCCATGTTGGTATAATCATTGTGCTCTTCCCTGGTGAGGCAGATCAGCCGCTCACAGTGGCTCTTGGCAGCTCACACCGGCTGCCAGCCACTCAAGCTGGCTGCTGGTCACTCACTGCAGCTTATGGCAGCCCACTGCAGCAGAGGCTACAACCCACACCCTCGCCGGGACTCATGCAGCCCAGCTCCAGGTGGAGCTGTTGTTCACCATCTTAGCTGTAGAGGGCAGTGTCACTGGCCCTCATATGTGGGATTTGAACCGGGGCCACTGGCGTCCCAAGCCAGCTCTTAACCATCGTGCCACTTGGCCGGCCCTTAAGTGCTTTTTATCACATTAAAAAAAAGTGAGTTGATTAATATAGAAGACATGAGCAGCACCTCCTAGTACCTGTTTAAGGAAGGACATGCTGTCCAACTATGAGGAGTGTGGTCAGCTGACTGCCTCTGTTTGTCTCCTCCTACAATGTCTATCTCAGCCACCTAGCCTGAGGTTACATACCACTCATGCATCTTCTTGTGACAATTAGGGATTGAATTTTATACTCTTCGGGTCTTTGCTGATGACTACAAAGCAGTATTCTCTGGTAGTCCAAATGTATTTTGATGGAAGCAACCTGAGTGTCCATCAATAGATGAGTGGATAAAATGTGGGGTGTGTGTGTATATATACACTGGAGTATTGCTCAGCCATAAAAAAGAATAGAATCTTGTCATTTGCAATAACATGAATAGACCTGAAGGGCAGTATGCTGAGTGATAATACTGTATGATATAGACAAATTCTCTATGATTTCACTTATATGTGGAATCTAAAAAAAACCAAAAAACCAAATAAATAAATAAAACAAAATAGAAAGAGACTCAGATACAGAGGAAATACTGGTGGTTGGCAGAGGGATGGAGAGGGGAATGGACAGAGTAGGTGAAGGGAGTTAAGGGTTATAAACTTCCAGTTATAAAATAAATCATGGGAAAGTAATGAACAGTGTAGGGAATAAAGTTAATAATACTGTAATAAATTTATGTGGTGATAGTAAGTGGACCTATCATGGCAGTCACTTTGTAATGTATGTAAATATCTAATCACTATGTTTTGCACCTGAAACTAATATATCGTAAGTCAATTATGCTTCAATTAAAAAAAAGAATATGGGCCGGCCGAGTGGCGCATTGGTTAAGCGCTGGTTTTGGGATGCCAGCGGCCCCGGTTCGGATCCCACATGAGGGCCAGTGACACTGCCCTCTACAGCTAACAACAGCTCCACCTGGAGCTGGGCTGTGCGAGCCCCGGTGATGGTGTGGGCTGCAGCCCCTGCTGCAGTGGGCTGCCATAGGCTGCAGTGAGTGGCCCGCAGCCAGCGTGAGCGGCTGGCAGCCAAGCGTGAGCTGCCAATAGCCGCGATGAGCGACATCCAGAGGCCAGCGACCGATCTGCCTCATCCGGGAAGAGCGCAATGATGATACCAACAGTGAAGCAACATCCTCCGCAACTAAACTGAAGAACAAGAAGACGGCAACTTGTCTGTTCCCCTTCCCCGATTCCCCAACGCTGTTCCCCTCCACCAATTCCCCAATAAAATCTTTAAAAAAAAAAAAAAAAAAAAAAAAGAATATAAGAAAGTAGAAAAAATGAATCTTGAATAAGGATGTCACACTCTCTCCATTCGTTCATACATCCATCCTTCCATTAATCCATCCATCGACTTCCATATTTGCAGTTAAAACTTCCAAGTATCTGTTTGTTAATTTATTTTTTATTTTTTATTGGTTTCAGGTGTACAAAACAACATAATAGTTACACATTTACACCACTCCCAAAGTAATAACCCCCCCCCAGTCTTCTACCCCTCTGGCATCGTATATAGCTGTTACAATACCATTGACTATATTCCTTATGCTGTACTTTGCACCCTGTGACTATGTTTTTTATGTGCTGGTCTCTGCTTTTAAGGACCCTCCAACCAGATGGAAGTGACAAGATATATATGTACGAAGTGATTATGAAAGAAGAAAGGGCAAAAGTCAAGAGCAGTAAATAAACTCTACCAGACTGATGCTGTGAAGAAGTACAGATCTACAGTGGTGGGAGTTAGAGTGAATACAAAAGGGATGGATAGAAAAGGAGTGATTTGTAATGGAATAAATAACAAGATGTGGTTACTGATGACGATGTGGGACATCTAAAATCCTTCGAGGGCCGCCCGAGTGGCTCAGTTGGTTAAGAACTCGCTCAAGAGTGTGAGCTGAGCTCTGAGCAACAGCAGTTCAATGCTCAGCCCGAACTGAGTTGCCACTGAGCTGCCAACAGGTAGCAGAATGGCTCAGCTAAATAAAATTAAAAAAAAAAAAGTAAAATCCTTTGAAAGGAAAGAGAACTAAAAAGCATCATGTGTGCATGTGCATAGGACCCTATGCATTCATAGGCCAATCTCTGTGCCTTGCTGTAACCATCTGAAAAATTTAGTCATTGAAAAAAAGAACTTTCAGCCTTGTTAACGGAGGTCATGTTTTGATTCGATTCTAACTAGTACACAGTTTCAAAAATGGCAGGATTTTTTTCTTGTTGGTTTGTTTATGTGATTAATGGAGTATTTCCTGTATTTTATTTGTTAATCACATTACCTATATCTTATTAAACTTCCAACTAAAGCCCTTATAGTGGTGAGTAAAACTTCAAATCTTATCATTCAATTAATTGAAATGAACATTTCTTTTTTTTTTTTTTTTTTTTTTTTGAGGGCAGTATCACTGGCCCTCATATGTGGGACCGAACCGGGGCCGCTGGCTTCCTAGGCCAGCGCTTAACCACCACGCCACTCGGCCAGCCCTGAAATGAACATTTCAATTGATTTGGTTTTGTATTGTCTTTGATGACTCTCTTTCCTCCCACCAACACTCTGTTATTTTCTTGGTAACTGTTAACTTCAGTGTTTGTTATATTTTAAAGGATTATTTTCCAGTTTCCAAGTCCAGCAGTAAACCTCATCTCCATGACTTTAAAAATCTACATTAGTCGCCCCTTATCCACAGTTACACTTTCCATGGTTTCAGTTACTAGTGATCAACTGTGGTCAGAAAATATTAAATGGAAAATTCCAGAAATAATTAATAAAATTGCGTGCCGTTCTGAGGAGCATGATGAAATCTCTCCAGCCAGCTCTGTCCCGCCTAGGACGAGAATCACCCCTTGATCCAGCATCTCCATGTTGTACATGCTAACTGCCCATTAGTCACTTGGAGATGAATCACCGCACTATTGCAGTGCCTGAGTTCCAGTCACCCTTATTTTACGTAATACTAGCCCCAAAGTTCAAGAGTAGAGATGTTGGTAATTTGGATATGCTAAAGAGAAGCCATAAAGTTGTATGCTGAGGTTGCTAAGATCTATAGTAAGAATTAATCTTCTATCTGGGAAATTGCTAAATTTATAAATTAAAGTTTATGATAAGTATGTATATATAGGAAAAAACATACACACACAAACACAGACACACACAGACACACACACACATACACACGCTGTACCAGGGGTGCCAAAAAAAGGTATACACATGATTTGTATTCACCTTTTGTTACCGGTATATGTTGAGTATTACAGTATTAATACCGTTTTTTCCTTTCTTAAAATGTGTATACTTTTTTTTGGCACCCCCTGTATATATGATTCGGTACTACCTGAGGGTTCAGGCAACTACTGGGGGTCCTGGAATGTATAAGGGAGGACTACTTTATTTCCTGGAATTAAGTCAGTCTCCAGCTGGACTTCGTAGCCATCACATGGGTGTTTGTAAACACCCATGTAAAAGTTCAAATCTGACTTTTTTGCAGTGATTTGGTAGACATAGTGCTTTCTTGATACCATGCGAAAAGTCTACAAAAAGAAGCATCAACTGCAGGAAGTTAAATTCATTTCTCCCCTGCTGAAATGCAAAAGATAGAGTAGAATTCTGCTTTTGGGCTTGAAGCTACACCTGTTTTCTATGCGTTTTAAACGATTTTCATCTCAGTCTTGCATAAACTGATGGGATCCTGGTGTGCTCTATTCTAAACTACATTCAAACTGAAGAGCAGTGGTTTCATACTTTTCAAGTACTGTGAACCCTTTTAACCTGAAACCACATGCCAGATCCTCTACATGAGAGTACTTCCACTTTACTGCTTTTTAAGAAAACATGACCAAAGTTACCTTAAATTCAACAACTCTTTAAAGTAAAAACTTCATTTTATTAACTACTAGAGCAGGCATTGACATCCATAAGATCATGTTCAAAAACATGTTAGGCAAATTATTTCTCAGATTGTTTGATGTCTATAAGGCAAGACAGAACCTAAACTGTTTCCTAGGTTCCTGATGTCCCCCCGCCCAGGTATCTGCAGCCCAGAGATCAGGGACTATTTTCAAAGATGATGGAAAACTGGTGGTAATTTTACCATTGCAAGTCTATTGTTGATAGTGATCAGAGATGTTTCAGATGGATTTCACTGACCTGTTATTGGAAAGGAACAATACAATGTAAAACAAACAAGATTTATCCATTTTCCTATCATTGGATTTATATTCAGTGGGAATATTCTGAAAGAGATCATCTGTTTGAAAAATTAAATAAGATAAGGCTGCCTTATGCTACACTTGATACATCATAGTTCCTGGTTAATTTTATTTTTACTTCCCTTCTGAGCCACTCCCATATGGTCAGGAGTCCCCAGATAATCCCATCCTCTACAACCATATTTCTACTGCAAATGATACCAGACCATCTCCTTGACTTCCCAAACTGCTGTAGTCATTTCATTACAGCCTAGTTGATCTCTAATATCTGTTCTCTTGCTTAGATATCAATACTTAACCTTCAAGCTACAAATTTCTAATCAACAAATATTCTTCTTTAGCATTGCTCTAATCAATGAGAATACACATTTCATGGTGGGATTTCAGGCATTTGACCAGCTGGTTGGGGAAATACATTTTAATGAGGGTTTCATCAGAGGGAGTTCCACCATGACACAGAACTGATGACCTGCTTTAATAATTTGTAAGGCCAGCTCTGACCTTAGCTGCTGTTACTTCTCTGTTTATAAAAGCTTCTTCAATAGAATAGTTAAGATTCCAGGTATTTCAAGCATAATTATGACTTCTTTTTGTTAGGTTCATTTAAAAAATGCCTATAATTTTCTAAGAGGTAAAATGGAAATAACCCATAAATATTACCTAGGCCTGTGTTTTAGCTAGACCATGGCTGTCTTAAAATAAAGTGCATTAAAAATTTGAAGGAATAGCTTAATGAAAATGAGCTTACTGTGTTGATATGAGGTAATATCATCTCAGTGGGAATTTTAGCTTTTGGTTACCAGCAGGATGCAGCTGTTGATTCACATAATATATTTAATGGCTTTTACCTAGTGCTCAGAATTCTTTGGGATTAACCATTAAAGATATAAGGATGCAAACAGAAGAAAAGCTATTGTATCAGACAGTTCACAAATAATTTTAGACTCAATTTTGTTAGATATTTTAAGGCTGATCATGTTTCTAGAGCAATCTACCACATATCACATTTCTACACTTTGGGCATTAAGACAGTTCCATTTGGTACTCTTGTATTTTTCTCTGAATACTTAAAAGTTTAAATTTTACCTTTATATCTGTTTATAATGAGTTATTTACATAAAACTTTGTAAAGACAAAAGAAGTTTGTAAGTTTAGAATATCTATAGCTATATAATATAAATTTGTATGATTTTGCCCAAATATAAATATGTTTAGGGATTGGTAGTTTCTCCTTTTTGTCACAATTCATTCCTAGAAACTATGTTTTGAACTTTGTTAATAATAAATTATAGTATTTTCCTCTAGAAACACTCTCTTGGAAAGAAAATATATATTGATAGATATTAATCAAAGGTAATGTTTTAAATACTTAAAATAGGTTCTAACAGAGATATTCTGATTTCTCAAATGCTTCATAGAAATTGAAGGTTCTGCCTAATTTACTGGATTATTGGGTGTCCACCAAATGAAATGATGCATGTAAAAATAACATATAAATTTAGGTTATTGCTAAATGGGTATACATTTCTATACTTGATTAATATCTACACATCTCTTAGGTGATCCGAAAAAGAATCCTCTGCCCTTATACTGCTGTGATGAAAAACAATGGAAGACATGCACATATGCAACATACTTTTATGGACATAGGTACTTTTAGCTTAAACCAAAACTCTTTTTTAAGGCACTAAATCTGTGAATGTGTAGTTGCTAGAATTATTAGCTTTCATAAGTAACAATGACTTTTTGGCCTACAGATGCCATATAATCTAACTTACTGCAATACCTGGAAGGGTAGCTATAACTCCACTTGTTCCCCACCCCACCCCCACCCCCAAAGGAAGGATATGGGAAGATAAATAGGATGGCCAGTTGGCTTAGTTGGTTAGAGCACAATGCTCATGACACCAAGGTTGCAGATTCGATCCCCGCATAGGCCACTGAGTTGCGCCCTCCACAACTAGAATGAGAAACAGTTACTTGACGTGGAGCTGATGGGTCCTGGAGAAACACACTGTTCCCCAATAAAAATAAAAATAAAAATATTTAAAAAATAAGAAAAGAAAAATAAACGAGAGTCATAGTATCCTCAAAAATATTAATATTTAAGCCTGCATTGATTCTTGAAATTAAACGAAAAAATTAAAACTCTGGAACTTTATTACTCGTTAACAAAATGACTTGTGAAAGAGACATTCTTATGTTTTACAGTGCTGTGGATGAATCGTATCATTATACATACAAGGTCCGACAATCAAGCTCATGAACTTATTGAGAAATCAGCTGACAGTCTTGTAAGAGCTCCCTTGTGGGTAACTATCTGCTTTTCTCTTGCTGCTTTGAAGACTCTCTCTTTGTCTTTAACCTTTGGCATTTTAATTATGATGTGACTTGGTGTGGGCTTCTTTGGGTTCATCTTGTTTGGCACTCTATGTATTTATCTGGTTTAAATATCCATTTCCTTTGCCAGGTTAGGGAAGTTTTCCATCATTATTTCTTCAATAGGTTTTGAATTCCTTGTTTTCTCTCTTCTCCTGCTGGTTAGTCCTATGATGCAAATGTTGGTTTGCTTGCTATTGTCCCACAGGCCACTTAAACTGTCCTCATTTTTTGGATTCTTTTTTCTTTTTGGTGTTCTGATTGGGTGTTCTCTGCTACCTCAACCTCTAAATCATTAATTCAATCTTCTGCTTCATCTAATCTGTTGATTCCCTGTAATGTATTCTTCATTTCCATTATTGTGTTCTTCATTTCTTACTGGTTCTTTGTTATGTGTTCTATCTCCATTTTTATGTTTCCTATCTCTTTGTTGAATTTCTCCCTAAGATCATTGAGTATCCTTTAACCCACTGTTTTGAACTCTGCATATGATAGATTGCTCGTCTCCATTTTGTTTAGTTGTTTTTCTGGAGTTTTGTTCTCTTCTTTCATTTGACACATGTTTCTTTGTCTCCTCATTTTTGCTGCCTCCCTGTGTTTGTTTCATGTACTAGGTAGGGCTGCTGTGCCTCCTGGACTTAGTAAAGTGGCCTTATGTAACAGATATCCTATGGGGCCCAGTGGCACAATCACCCTGATCACCAGAGCCAGGTGCTTCAGGTGTATCCATTGTGTGAGTTGCGTGTACCCTCCTGATGCAGTTGAGCCGTGGTTGCTGTTTGCATGTCAGTGGAAGGGATTGACCCTTGGGCCCATTGGTTGTGAGGACTGGCTGTGACTACAGTAGAGGAACAGTTGCTCAGGGGCTGATCCTACAGAGTAGGATTTGCGTTAGCAGGGTTCTGCTGCCTGCCCAATCTACCCTTTGTGTGTATTGTCCCTGGAGGCAGCTGGGTGATGCTCCGGTTTGGTCTGCAGCTGGCCACTGGGCATGCCAGTGCCAGGGCTTCTTGGGAGGGGACATGCTGCAGGACAAATTCACCTACAGCCTGTGCTCTGCTGGGGGCCACCTGGCATGAGCCACAAATCAATCCGCCAAAGGCTGCCACTGGTGCTGTACTTGGAGGTACCTTGAAAGGCCAAGTCATGAACCAAGGCCAGCTGTCATTATTGCTAGACTTAGGGCTGCTTAGCCAGAGGTGTGGGACACACAGAAGCCAGATGCTACTTGTGTGGGTTTTATGGAGCTTTGAGAGATTTTAAGAGTGTCTGCAGCATGAGCCAATGCAGGCTGTTTGTGTGAAAAAGTCACTGGGAGTGGTTTGGGTGTGTCTTGAAGTTGGGTTGGGGGTGGTCATAGAATCTGCAGGGCCAGGTGAATGAAAGGTGATAGCCAGGTTGATGGAGATTCAGATATGGTGAACACCTGTGTCTACACGCTGGGAGCCATGAGGGCTTACCAAAGAAATAATGATTTCTGGGCCGGCCGAGTGGCGCATTAGTTAAGAGCTGGTTTGGGACGCCAGCAGCCCCAGTTTGGATCCCACATATGAGGGCCAGTGACACTGCTCTCTACAGCTAACAACAGCTCCACCTGGAGCTGGGCTGTGCGAGCCCTGGCAATGGTGTAGGCTGCAGCCCCTGCTGCATTGGGCTGCCATAGGCTACAGTGAGTGGCCGGCAGCCAGCGTGAGCGGCCGGCAGCCAGCGTGAGCTGCCAATAGCCGCGGTGAGTGACCATGCAGAGGCCGGCGACTGATCTGCCTCATCTGGGAAGGACGCAATGACGATACCAACATGGGCCAGTGAAGCAACGTCCTCCGCAACTAGACTGAAGAACAAAAAGACAGCCACTTGTCTGTTCCCCTCCCCAATTCCCCAATGCTGTTACCCTCCCCCCAATTCCCTAATAAAATATTTTTTTTAAAAAAAGAAAAGAAATAATGACTTCTGCCAGTTCCTCCATCTGGAAGAAAGCCACTCCTCCAGCCTTTGTTCTGTAGCCAGACAACTCAGTTCCTACGAGTATGTCCATGGTGTTTTTCCAGCTGCTAGAGCTCAAAGCAAGTGAGTCCATTAGTGAGTAAGCCCATGTGCAGGACCTTTAAGAGGAGTGCCTGGAACTGCAGCCACCCTCATCTCATTCAGCCACAATCTCCACTGGTTTTCACAATCAGACGTTATGAGTACCTCTCTTCCCTGCACTGAAACCCTGGGCTGGGGATTCTGGTGTGGCACTGGGACTCCTCACTCCTCTGTGTGGCACTTCTGCAGCCAAGATATCCGTCCCAATTTTTAATGGTCACATGCAGGTGAGGGACTAGCCCGTTCCACATCGTTCCTGGGTGGCTTATTCTGTATGTCTTTAATTGTAGGGCTTCGGTTCAGCTAGACTTCAGGCAATTCTCAATGATGGTTGTTCTGTAGTTTAGTTGTAATTTTGATGTGATTGTGAGAGGAGTTAAATGCAGCACTTACCTACTCCACCATCTTGACCAGAAATTCTTCAAGTCAATTTAAATCTTAGAATTACTTCGTCAAGAGTCACACACGCATACACATGTACATAAACATATGCAAAAATTATGCAGCTTTATTGAGGAGAAATTGCAGTCATTAATAGATTAGGTTTGGGGAGAATTAATATGCTGACAATATTGAACTTTCCATCTAATAACATATTTCTCCAATTAGTTAGGTCTTTAGTAATTTCAGTTAAATAATAGCTGTATATATTTTCTCCATCGAACGCTTGTACTTTTATTATATTTATTTTGGGGAATCAGGTATTTGTCATGGTAATTTACAAATTAATTTTTATTTAATTTCTTCTCACTGTTGCTATGGAAAAGCACATTTTTGCATACTGATCTTATTCACAGCAATTTCGTTTTAAATATTTTTATTGATTTAAGTTTTTCTCTAGATTTTCCTCACATATACTTTATTCATGTTTAATTATACTATCATGGTTTCTTATTTTCCAATTCCTATGTCTGATTACGTCTGTTTCCAATTCTTTTCCTATATAGTATCTGTATTATAATATAGAATAGAGTTGTAACAGCAGCAGGCATTTTTGTCTACTTCTCAATATTAAAGTAAAACTTTTCAAGATTTCAACATAAAGTATGCTTTTTACTCTAGGGGTTTTTATAGATATCTATTATCTACTTTAAGAGCATCTTTGACCATGAATGAATGATGAATATTTTTATGAAACTCTTTTCTATCAATTTAGACAAGATTCTTCTCACTTAATCTATTGATATGGTATGCCTGTCCTTGATCTCTTTGTCCTCACATTGATTCTTCACTCTAGCTCTACTGTGCACTCTTCTATATAGTATATTAAACACAATTCCTAGAGTTGCTGATATCTAGATTCCAACCCAGTTCAGCCAAAGAAGACACCAGTAGGACATTAGACTCTGGGAAAATGGGAGTGTCCAGAATTTTTCTTCTTCTTCTCTTTATCAGGTGGCTTCTGCATCAACTGTTGTATCTTCCCTTGATTCCAGCCTGCATCAGATTAATCCACAAGGGTTCCAGATCTTGTCATCCTCAACTTCTAGGCTCCAGTAGCACCATCTCCTCTATTTGTCTTGCTATTTTAGATGTGGCAATGACTTCCACAAGTTGCTAAACATTGATCTTCCTGATCCTATCATTTGGTTCTGCATCACTTCCATAACCAATTTCCTGCATTAAATGCCATTGATTTATATATTTGAACTCATTGAATAATCCCTTATTGTTACAGTTGGCCAATTATTTTAACTGATTTTTATTTTTAAATTGTCCTTCCATTCCTAAAGGAAACTCAACTCTGTCACTAATATTCTCTGTCATTAGTCTTTGTGTTTTGTCTGTTATTAATAAACAAAACAGGGCCGGCCGAGTGGCACATTGGTTAAGCACTGGTTTTGGGATGCTAGCGGCCCCAGTTCGGATGCCACATGAGGGCCAGTGACACTGCCCTCTATAGCCAACGACAGCTCCACCTGGAGCTGGGCTGTGCGAGCCCTGGTAATGGTGTGGGCTGCAGCCCCTGCTGCAGTGGGCTGCCATAGACTACAGTGAGTGGCCCGCAGCCAGCGTGAGCGGCTGGCAGCCAAGCGTGAGCTGCCAATAGCCGCGGTGAGCGACATCCAGAGGCCAGCGACCGATCTGCCTCATCTGGGAAGAGCGCAATGACGATACCAACAGTGAAGCAACATCCTCCGCAACTAAACTGAAGAGCAAAAAGACAGCAACTTGTCTGTTCCCCTTCCCCGATTCCCCAACGCTGTTCCCCTCCACCAATTCCCCAATAAAATCTTTTAAAAAAATAAATAAGTAAACAAAACAAAACAGCAAAATACCCCTGGACTTTGAAACTGTATCTAAATAAATTTTTCTCCTCTTCACAGCTTACACAAGACAATTTTCTCCACTCAGTAGTGTTTACATATATTGTAAAAACTTAAACATGTAAACAGTAGACTCTATAGGACCAATTATGTGAAGCAGATCAAGTGGTATTCATAGATATATTTATAACCTTTAACCAGTTGTAGAACAAAGGAAATATTTGAAATATCCAAACATTTAAAAAACGGAAGATTTAAGCTCAAAGAAAAAGGTAAGAAATAATGAAAATATACATAGGTTTATGAGTTAGAAAACAGTAGAACTAACTCACAGAAGCCAATTCTTACAAAAGATATGATGACAGATAGTTGTATAAAATATCATCTATTACAAAAGAAACAGAAATAAGTGATACTAATTAAGTATTGTTGTATAAAATATAGGTGCAGAGATTTAAATATTATAAGAGAACACTTGAAATATGGTACAACAATATACCACAGGATAAACAAATGGCAGACAAGGAAACACTCCTACGTATAGAAGAATTTCAGGTATTAAATTAAAAAGAAATGAGAGTATTAATTTGTACTTTCTAATCCCTTCACCTTCTCCCCCATCTTATCACCCTCCCATCTAGCAACCATCAGGGTTTTTTTCCCTATGTCTTTGAGTCTATTTCTGTTTTGTTTGTTCGTTTATTCTGTTTTTTAGATTCCACATATAAGTGAGATCATATGGTATTTGTGTTTCTCAGTCTGGCTTAATATTCTCTAGGTTCATCCATGTTGTTGCAAATGGTAAGATTTATTTTTTTTTATGGCAGAGTAATACCCCATTGTATAAATGTACCACAGCTTCTGTATCCAGTTATCTATTGATGAGCATTTTGGTTGTTTCCATATCTTGGTTACTGTGAATAGCACTGCAATAAACATAGGGGTGCATATATTTTTTTCAAATTACTGTTTTGGATTTCTTTGGATAAATACCCAGGAGTAGAATTGCTGGGTCATAAGGTAGTTCTGTTTTCAATTTCTTGTGGAACCTCCATACTGTTTTTCATAGTTTGCAGTCCCACCAACAGTGCACAAGGGTTCCCTTTTCTCCCCATCCTCACCAGCACTTGTTCTTTGTTGATTTATTGATGATAGCCATTCTGACAGGAGTGAGGTGGTATCTCATTGAGGTTTTTATTTGCATTTCTCTAATGACTAGTGATGTTGAGCATTTTTTCATACATCTGTTGGCCATTTGTATGTCCTCTTTAGAGAAATGTCTCTTCATGTCCTCTGCCCATTTTTTAATTGGGTTGTTTGGTTTTTTTTGGTGTTGAGTTATATGAGTTTTTTTTATAAATTTGGGATATTAATTCCTCATCAGATGTATCATTGGCAAATATCTTCTCCCATTAAGTAGAATATCTTTTTGTTTTATTGATGGTTTTCTTTGCTGTGTAAAAACTTTTCAGGTTGATGTAATCCCACATGTTTATTTTTCCTTTTGCTTCTCTTGCCTGGGGGGATATATCAGTAAAAATACTACTAAGGGTAATGTATGCAAATTTACTTCCTGTATTTTCTTCTTGGAATTTTATGGTTTTGGGCCTTACTTTTACGTCTTTAATCTATTTTGAATTTATTCTTGTATATGGCACAAGAAGGTGGTCCAGTTTCATTGTTTTTGCACATAGCTATCCAGTTTTCCCAACACCATTTATTAAATAGACTGTCTTTATCCCATGTAAATTCTTGTTTCCATTGTCATATTAAATGATCATATAGGCATGGATTTATTTTTGAAATACAGTATGGAGCATATAATCAATAATGTTGTAAAGATTATGTGTGGTGCCAGATGGGCACTGGACTTATCAGGGAGATCACATAATGGTCTGTATGGATGCCTGGCCACTGTGCTATACATCTGAAGCTGAAGTTGAATAATATTGAATGTCAACTATCATTAAATATATATGTACTTATATGGTAACTAGGGTTAATAATGCTGTATTGTGTATTTGAAAGTTGCTATGAATCAAATATACCAAAATATACCATATATGTATATTGGTAACTAAGTTAATAATACAGTTGCTAAGAGAGTAAATCTTAAAAGTTCTCATCACAGGGCCGGCCGAGTGGCATGTTGCTTAAGAGTTGGCTTCGGACACCAGCTCTGAGCGGGCCCCGGTTCGGATCCCACATGAGGGGTCAGTGATGCTGTGTCCTCTACAGCTAAGATGGTGAACAACAGCTCGACCTGGAGCTGGGCTCCTATGAGTCGCCAGAGTGGGCACAGGTTGCAGTGTGGCTGGCCAGCAGCTGCTGTGAGCTGCCGTGAGCCGCCGTCCAATGGCCAGCGAGGGACTGCCTCAGCTGGGAAGAGCGCAATGATAATACCAACATGTGACAGTGAAGCAATGTCTTCCACAAATAAAATCTGAACTCATAGGTATGGAGAACATATTGGTGGTTGCCAGAGGCAGGGGGTGAGGTGTGGGCATAAAGAGTGAAGGGGGTCAAAAGCTACAAACTTCCAGTTAGAAAATAAATAAGTCCTGTGGATGTAATGCACAGCATGGTAACTAGAGTTAATAATATTGTATTGTGGGCCAGCCAAGTGACGCGGTGGTTAAGCACTGGCTTGGGAAGCCAGCGGCCCCAATTCAGGTCCCACATATGAGGACCAGTGACACTGCCCTCAAAAAGCAAAAAAACAAAAAAACCAAACCAAAACAAACAAACAAAAAATAATATTGTACTGTATATTTGAAAGTTGCTAATAGAGTAGATCTTAAAAGTTCTCCTCACAATAAAAAAAATTTTTTAACTGTGTGGTGATGTATGCTAACTAGACTTATTTATTTTTTTTTGAGGGCAGTATCACTGGCCCTCATATGTGGGACCCAAACCGGGGCCACTGGTTTCCCAAGCCAGCGTTTAACCACCGTGCCACTGGGCGGGCCCTAACTAGACTTATTTTTAAAAAAAGAAAAAAAGAAATGAGGGCATTACCATTCTACAACACATAATTGAGAACAGATAATGATCATACTAATCAGATTAGATATGACTTCTACATATAAGTACTGATAATCATTATGCTGAGTATCAGGTAAATAGGATACATTGTATTGTTTTGTGTACACCAAGTATATGTTTCCGAATTTCAAAGTACATGTCTGAAAGTTTCTATGAAAAATGATTTATTATAAATATAGATTTAAATTTTAATACCTAGGGGAAATGCTACCTTTTAAAAAATATAAATTATAAAATAGTGCCATTAAAAACTGAAAACTGTAATCAACAATTATAAATGGATCAGATCAGATTTGGAGGCTAGTTGCAGCATATAATCAGGCAAAAATTAATCAGCATCTTATGTAAGCTTTACCAAATCAAACAAAAAGATTTGAAATTACTCCACACATTTTAAGGAGCTAGTTCTCCTTGACACATACCACATAGATGAGACGACCAAAAACCAAGAAAAGGGCCGGCCGAGTGGCGCAATGGTTAACAGCGGCCCCGGTTCGGGTTCCACATATGAGGGCCAGTGACACTGCCATCAAAAAAAACAAAACAAAACAAGAAAAGAATACCTGAGCCTACCTGGCCCGTTAGACTGTTTAAAGCTGGAGTGGAAAACATAGCCAGAGAAACAATAGAAAAGTAAATCAGAAGTATGAAAAATGCAAAGAGAAAGATAATATTTATCATGCCCATATGGTTTTTACATATGCAATGTCCAGTAACGTCCAAAAAATCAGCGACTTTCAAAATTATTTCAGCCCGGGCCGGCCAAGTGGCACATTGGTTAAGAGCTGGTTTTTGGATGCCAGCGGCCCCAGTTCGGATCCCACATATGAGGGCCAGTGACACTGCCCTCTACAGCTAACAACAGCTCCACCTGGAGCTGGACTGTGTGAGCCCTGGCGACGGTGTAGGCTGCAGCCCCTGCTGCAGTGGGCTGCCATAGGCTACAGCGAGTGGCCGGCAGCTGGCGTGAGCTGCCAATAGCTGCGGTGAGTGACCATCCAGAGGCCGGAGACCCATCTGCCTCATCCAGGAGGAGTGCAATAACGATACCAACATGGGCCAGTGAAGCAACGTCCTCCACAACTAGCCTGAAGAACAAAAAGACAGCAACTTGTCTGTTCCCCTTCCCCGATTCCCCAATGCTATGCCCTTCCCCCAATTCCCCAATAAAATCTTTTAAAAAAAAAATTATTTCAGCCCTTGCCTGTACAAAGTAGTAAATTTTTTACAACAAAATTTACCTAAGACTAAGTCTGAGTGTTGTAGAGAAGGATCAGCATGAGTTTTCTCTGAGCGCCCACCAGCTGTCCTGGCCCCTGCCCGGCTTGTGTTCCACTTCATCATTTTACATTAAGGCTGGACACAACCAGTTCCAAACTCTGCAAGGGTTGCAGTAAGTAAATTCATCAAGAGTTTGTTGGGATGTGGCATATCCCAGGAGGCTTTAAGTCATGAGAAAGGAGCCCCAAAGAGAGAACCGTCATGAGTGAGGACAGAGGAGACCAACACCAGAGAATAAAGGGTGTGTGTGGTGTTGGGGGGGGGGGTGTCACAGAGATGTGACATGAGAGCACCTGCTTTCAATCCTAAGAGGCCCATGCGGTGTTGTCGAGCTGAGGAATCCCCTCAGTTCCTCTTAAGGCTTCTCACGAAAATAAGGACCTTGGCATGAGGGGCACAATGTTGGCTCAGCCAAAGGAGGAATCCGGGGGCCTGGTAGAAGTCACAGTGAGGACTGTGAGTGAAGACCAGCAAGCACTTCTGCTATGACTATCAACAGCGTGCGCAGAGCTCCGCCCCTGCGGTTGATGGTGGAACAGACAGCTGTAACCGGACGTCCCGCCCCCTGGCTTCCTCTTCCAGACGGGGGCCTGAGAGGACTGCGATCTGAGGCGCTGCCGATTCTAGTCAAAGGACCGAAGCGTTCCTGTGCTGGCAGGGATCAGGTGAGACTCTAAATGAGGACTGAAGGCAGCACCCAGGACAGAAAAGAGGGGACCAGCTAGATAAGAGCCCCCAAACGCACCCTGGGAGGCCCCGGACAGAATTGTGGGGTGACCTGCGCCACCATACTTTGTTGAGCTAACTGAGGGCCAGGCCTTCCGGTGCCAGTGGAGGTGTTTGGGGAGAGGGTGTGGCAGGGCGGGGAGCAGTAAGAGTCTCAGATTTGCCATTGGTCATAGAAAGCCCCTGAGCAAGGACTGAGGGGACCACCCACCCCAGAGAGTGGCAGCGGCTTCTCCGAGCCAGGGCCGTCTCTAGCCCTGGGAGGCCCCAGGAAGGGGCGGCCCCGGGCGGCCTCTGGTGGCCCCAGGCAGGGGTGGCTAGAAGTATTGCTGACTAATTTCTGCCTCTGGAATCTGAGGGAGGTGAGCCTTCAGGCTGAGGTACCGGGTGTCGTGTCAGCAAAGGAGGGCGTCCGGGCCCTTTTGGCGTCCCGGGGAGGATCCGGTGAATGCTTAGGGTTCCACAGATCCCGGGGCCGAGGGGGTGGCGCAGTGTCGACCCCGCTTTGTCAGCCCTGGTGGTCCTCTGCACGAGGTGCTGCCTCGCTTCGGGTTCTCCGAGAGGCGGGGCCTCAGGGAAAAGATGGCAGCGGGCACATGACCAATCTGTATCCAATTTGCCGAGCTCCTGCAAGGATGGTGGGATACACCAACGCATGGCAGAGGGGGCGCCAGTCCTTCCCCTGCTATCAGGCCTGAGAGGCCCAGGGAGCGGATGGCAGCGAGAGGAGACTCCTCCGTTGCTACTCTGGGGCCTGGAAAGTGAGGAATTTGTTCAGAATAGATAGATTATTCAGTGGAAGGAGAGTCCCAGGCCTTTCCAGGCATCACTGAGTTACGTCTGAAGGACAAATTCACCACATAAACGGGTGGTCCCACAGATCCTAGGGACCCCTTGGGAAGTCCCAAGCAGTGATAGCAAGATAAAACACCCAGTCACTCTTCCATGGTGTTTACTGGGAAGGAAGGCCTTATTGTGATGGGCAAGAACATGTCAAAAGGAGGAGTCCCAGGCCATGCTGGGCTCCCAGGGGCCGACCCCAAGACAAGACCATTTCATCTCTCCCTTCCCAATTGTCTCAATGAGAATAGTCTTTTTCTGGCAGGGGAGGCATTCGGTATCAGAAGGTGGGGACTGAGGTCTGACCAGTAGCCAGAGTAAAGACTGTGAGAGAGGGCTGAGAAAATTACCCATCCCATAAGTCAGAAGCCAAACATAACTCTGCTTAGCTCTGCTGTCATCCCTGGGAGGCCCTGAACAGAGTTGTGAGGCTGAGATAATCACCTTACTTCTTGCTCCTTGAACTATGGTGAAAAAGCTTGCTCCGTGGAAGTGAGGTATGATCACAGGACCTATCTTTAGGGGAAGGACCCTAAGTGAGGCGGATGGGGATAGCCACCCTAGAACAGAATGAACTCAACAGAGCCCTCTCCTGCTGTCACACTTGGGAAACTGTGGCTGTGATGCCCCCTTAATTCATCCTCAGTGGTCACAGGGACACGATAGTTCAGTGTGAGGGAGCAACAGCTCATCAGAGGGGAGGAGTCTCTTATACTATCAAGTTTCAAGCTGCAGACCTTATGTGAGCAAGGAGCTGACCATCTACTTGAGTAAAGATGGGACCCCCATGGTATCTACCCTGCCCCTGTAGTCATGCCTCGGAGATGCCAGACAAGGATAGCCTGTAGTCTCAACAGCTTACTTCATACACTAGGGTCCAAGGGAGATGGTAGTTTTGGTCTGAAGGGGCCAGGTTGAGATCAGCAGTGGGCAGAGTGACCAGGCAGTCCAGGATTCCACATGGAGACACAGAGTAAGGACTCAAAGGAGATGTGATTTGGTCTCAGGGGGACAGCCTGATTTATCATGGGGGAGGTGACCCAGACCCTATCGAATGCCTAGATAATCAACCTGAAGGAGCGCTGAAGGTACCACCCTCTTCAGAACAGAAATGGCTCTACGGAACCCAACCACCCCCGCCTGCTTTCATCCCTGAGAATTCTCAGCCTGGTTGCCTGGCTGTACCCCGAGAAACATTCAGATTTTCTCCGTCATGTCCTTGGGGGTATAGGAACCAGGAAGTCCAGAGTCACATGAGGCCCTTATAGAACTGTCAGGAGAGGTCCGTGGGAGGCAGCTTTAGCAGCTCAGGTCACTCACATCTGCCTTCTTGCCCTTAGGCAGTGATTCCCCATTGCCTGTCTTGTTCTCACTCCTGATTACTGTCCCTCCCCATAGGAGTCATCATGTCTTCTCGTCAGAAGAATCCGCAATGCCCACCTGAACAACCCCGTCAGTCCCACAGTGAGATGCCGGGCCTGGAGATTGCACAGGTCTCCAAGGCCCTAGAGGAGACCCATCTCTCCTCCCCTCCTCCAATGTCTGGCAATTCAAAGGGGCCTTCTGATGCTGGCATACCTAGTGCTCCTGAGGGTGCTCAGAGTTTCCATTCATCTTCCACTGCCTTCAGAGCCACCTCATCAAGCAAATCATATGCAAGTTCCAGTAACCAAGAGGAGGAAGAGAGCGCCTCACAGGCTGGGGCAGACCCCAGGAATGTGCCCACTGATGCTCTAGATGAGAATGCGGGTTTGTTGGTGAATTACATGCTGCTCAAGTATCAAATGAAAGAGCCAATCACCAAGGCAGCTCTGTTGAAGAATGTCTCCAAGGAGTGCAAAGGTCAATTCGTTGAGATCTTCCAGAAAGCCTCTCAGCGCCTGGAGATGGTCTTCGGCCTTGATGTGAAAGAAGTAGATGCCATCAACCACTACTATGGTCTCTTCATCAAAATTGGCCTCACCTATGATGGGATGCAGCATGGTGAAAAGGGCGTGCCCAAGACCGGCATACTGATACTTGTCCTGGGTGTGATCTTCATGAATGGCAACCGTGCCACCGAAGAGAAAATCTGGGAAGTTCTGAATTTGACGGGGATATGTCCTGGAAAGAAGCACTTCATCTTCGGAGAGCCCAAGGAGCTCATCACCGAAGTTTTTGTGGAGGAAAAATACCTGAAGTACCAGCAAGTGGCCAACAGTGATCCTGCACAATTTGAATTCCTGTGGGGCCCGCGAGCCCATGCTGAAACCACCAAGATGCAAGTCCTGGAGTTCCTGGCCAAGATTCATGACACTGACCCAAGTTCTTTCCCATCGCAGTATGAGGAGGCTTTGCAAGATGAAGAAGAGAGGGCCCGTTCCAGAATTTCAGCCGGGGCTGTCTCTACCTCCGTGGCCACTGCCAGTTTTAACACCAAGGCTAGCAGCTTCTCCCACACTTAGGGAAGTCAGGGATAGTTTCCTCATGCATTGTTTGAAAACGCAGCTAGTGTTCGTAGAATTTAGGTCTGAGATGGAGCTGAAAGGGTCACAGCATGTTTGCCTGTGTCCCTATTCTGTATGTATAACTTGAAAAATTATCCTTTTATTTTTTGACATAGGAATTGTTCAGATTTTTTTTTTTAGCTGAGCCATCCTGCCACCTGTTGGCAGCTCAATGGCAACTCAGCTCGGCCTGGCATCGAACCACCGTTGCTCAGAGCTCAGCTCGTACTCTTGAGCGAGCTCTTCACCAACTGAGCCACTCGGCTGGCCCTGTTCAGTTTTTTTTTTAGTATAGATTTAATTAGCTTCAAAATCACCAAGTTTATGAATAATATTGGTCACACATTTATGCTCTAATGAGGTTTCATAGGAAGAATTTTGTTATTTTGGAAAACAAATTGTGAAACCATCTCTTGTTGTCATCTGGAGTAAAATAACATGGCATTTCTATAGGCATTTACTGGAAACGTGAAAGCAGTGTTTTAAGATAGCTGGGTTCAAGAAATAGAGATCCCATAAAAGATTGTCAATTTATTGCCATCTTATATCTTTTATTTTTTGTTTTATAAATTTAAATGATATATGCTTGAATTTGTTTAACTTGTTTGCGAATGTGTAAGAAATAAATCTTGATAAATTAGATTCTGTGCTTACTATTCCTTTTATTCCCCAAATTTTATTGAAAATTTGCTGTCTTGAAATCACCACATTAGTCCTCAAGATTCTAGGATAAGCAAGGTCTAGGGTCTGCCCTTAAACTTTTACTTACAGAATTTGCAATTCTATAATAATATTGGGTTATCTTCTAATATCTAGAGAGCAAGTGTAAGGAGGAGTTAGCAGGGAAATGGAGGTGTTCCATATGAGTCTGTCAAGCATAAATGTCCTGAGACAAGGAGATTGAGGGTATGGGGAAGCTGGATTCCTTCAGTGAGATTTTATCCTAAGTTAAATTTCGATGTAGGGCAAGAAGAGGCTGAGGGCGTGATGATCAGGGATCAGACCTACAGATGGTGGTTCTTGGAGTTTAGACTTGAAACCTGGAGTGGAAAATTGTTCTTCACAGTTACTTTGGGTTCATGGTTTAAAAAGAGAAATCTCCACTGGGGCAGGAATGAATGTTGTCCTGTGCCCTTGCCCCTGTGCCATTACAAACTTTTTTTTTTAAAGATTTTATTGGGGAATCGGGGAAGGGGAACAGACAAGTTGCTCTCTTTTTGTTTTTCAGTCAAGTTGCGGAAGACGTTGCTTCACTGCCCATGTTGGTATTATGGCACTCTTCCTGGATGATTCAGATCGGTATGGGCCTCTGAATGGTCGCTCACGGCGGCTATTGGAAGCTTGCGCTGGCTGCCAGCCGCTCACGCTGGCTGCCGGCCACTCACTGTAGCCTGTGGCAGCCCATTGCAACAGGGGCTGCAGCCCACACTGTCGCCGGGGCTCGCACAGCCCAGCTCCAGGTGGAGCTGTTGTTAGCTATAGAGGGCAGTGTCACTGGCCCCCATATGTGGGATCCGAACTGGGGCTGCTGGCATCCCCAAACCAGCTCTTAACCCAAGTGCCACTCGGCCGGCCCCAAACTTTTTTTTTTTAATTACATTTTTTTTTCTTTAAGATTTCTTGTTTTTTTTAATTGGGGAATTGGGGAAGGGGGACCGTGTTGGGGAATTGGGGAAGGGGAACAGCCAAGTTGTTGTCCTTCAGTCTTAGTTGTGGAGGGCACAGCTTGCTCAGCTCCGGCCACTGGTCGCCAGCTCGTAGCTGCCCAGCTCAAGTTGCTGTGTTCAATCTTAATTGCCGGGTGGATGTGCCTACCATCCCATGCGGGAGTTGAACCAGAAACTTCGTTGCTAAGAGCATGTGCTCTCACCAACTGAGCCATCCGGCCGCCAGTCGGCAACTCAGCTTAAGGTGCCATGTTCAGTCTTAGTTGCAGGTGGGCATAGCTCACTATCCCATGTGGGAGTTGAACCGGCAACCTTGTTAGGAGCACATGCTCTCACCAGCTGAACCATCCTGCCACCCTGCCTCCTGTTGGAAGCTCAGCAGCAGCTCAGCAGCAGCTCAGCTCGGGCGCAGCTCACTGGCACATATGAGAATCGAACTAGCAACCCTGTTGCTCAGAGCTTGCACTCTTAAACCAACTGAGCCACTCGGCCGGCCCACAAACTAAGTCTTTTATGCACATCAAGGAGTTTTTGAAAGGTAACAGTGACTTTCTTGAGGTGAGATACCTTAGAAACCATTGAGTGAGCCTTTGTTGCTCTGGGCTGGGAGAGCCAGAGACTACTCCATTTAAGGGATATTGTAAATTGGTTATTTTCAGTGTAATTTGTCATAGTCTAAGAAATGCTTATAGTTTTGATGGGTGTGAAATTAGTGAAAACAGCGGTGGTTTGGATGGAACAGAAGCTAAGGCAGTGAGGGATTCATCCTTGAAGAAATTATAGAAATTTTGAGTTGGCATCCAACTGGAGAATTGCCTTCCCTATTATTAAAGAACACACCTTTGGAGGATATATATTTTCTCTGGTTTACTTGCTAAGCAGCATTTTGGTTGATCTGATATTCCATGTCCTGTGGCGCTGTATGTTCTATGAGACACACTGGATTTTTAAAAATCACCTAGACGAGCGTGGTAGGGTAGGTGGTCAAAATCATCACAGTAACAACTGCCATTCATTAAAAACCTAAGGTATGCCAGATACTGTGTCAGATGCTTTACATGCATTGCACTCTTTACAACAGTAAAATTTGACAGGGTTTATCAGACTCCTCAGATGAAGAACCTGCGAGTTACAAAGCCTGTGAATGTGCCTGAATTCACAGGTCTGGTATGTGACAGAGACAAGGCTAGACTTCTGGTCTGAATTCTTCTAGAGCTCATGCTGTTCTACTCCTGCAGCCTCTGGCCCACCTTCTGTCTCTTGATTTATTTCTCACAACTCCATAATGCTTCTTGGGATAAAAAGGGCCTTGAACCCAAAGTACTAAAAGCTCATGGAAATAAGAAAGGTACACATGATGGATACAATGTGGGCATTGTGTGTGGGCTTCATTTACTGAGGATCTGGCTGTGCTTAAACCCATAGAGCTGACTTTGCCTAGGGATTGGCATTTTTGCCCAGCTCCAGCTCTTATGGGTGTAGAGGTTCAGAATGTCACCTAGAATATGTCACTTTGGCATATTGATTATTATGAATTAGAAATACTTGAGAAACAGCTAGTACAGAAGGGACAAAGCTGAGAGTGCACATATTCTTAGTGCAAAAATTCTAAAAATATGGCAAATCACAATCTCCACCTTTATAATATTCCTTCATAATTCAGCCACATTCTCTGAGGTAGCCACAGTGAACAATGTAGTATATATTTTAAAGCTAATTCTAGGCTTCCTCATGTAGAAGAATTATAGAAATACATTATGATTTTAAAACAATGGGTAATGACATACATATTATTCTGCCATATGTCTTTCCCACTTAGCATGAATACAGGATCTTTTTATGACAACACACTTCACTATTATAACTGCTCCCATAGCATGTCTGTGCCGTAATTAATTTAACCTTCTGATGGACACATAATTTGTTTTCCATTTGTTTCTATGACTTCTAGAATTGAAATATTTTTAACATGACTAACGGGACTAAAATCTATAGTTCTGATAGCAAGGTAGAAATTGAGTTAAAGTGCATTGTATGTGAAGATTGTAAATTTTTATAAATATTTCAAAAATTGCATCCCTAAAATGCTCTTCTAACTCTATATTCTATATTCTCACAGATTAATATAATTCTATATTCTCACAGATTAATGCATGTGAATACCATAAACACATATATTTTTAGAAATCAAAAGTGCTTAATTTGAAAAGCAAGGATTTGGTCAAAATGACCAGCTGACTGGGAATGGAGCCAGATAGGACACCTACACTTAATGAGGGATGACAGTCTGGGGAAGGAGCAATGTCCAGGGTCCACGAGAGAGATCACATGTAAATTCAAGTCCAGAGGGCCAAGAGCAGGCTGGTAGTCAGCATTCTGAATTCAGAGATCAATATATGATGGAGAAAGGACCAAAAGGAGTGAAAGTAGGGAATCTGGATGGAGAGTCCAGGACAACTCAAATGAATGAGCTTGGGAAATTCCTGAACCACCACTAATAGCTAGAAATTATATGGTTACCTGAATGGGGAGGTCTACTGGATGAAAAGACTTAGAACACACACCATCCCATAGAATTGCCCCACCTACTGTTACACCAAGTATAGCTGTCTCCCGCATCATCCAGTAATGTTACTGGTGGATTCTGGGAAAGCTACATGTCTTGAGCACTCTGGTGGTCCGCTGAACCTTTGCCAGTGTATCAGGGCCAGTATCGGTCTTGATTTCTGCTGGCAACAGGTGTTTTATCCCAGTGTACACTGGGCCCTCTCCTCTGAGGTCTGGGCTACATAAATGTTAATAAGTGATGACAGAGTTGAGACAGGCCAGAGGTACCAATGAGCAGTAGAAGGCGGCATGCAACTGCAAGAAGTAGGAAATTTGAAAGGAGCTACCCTGGTACTAATTTCCTAGGTTGATGTTCAGATAAAGGGCTAAGTGTGGACATGTCTTCTAAAATAATCCAGGTGATGTCCCCAACATAGACTGCTTTGCATGTTTCCCGAGCTTGTGACGCACCAGACAGTAGGTATCTTCTGACTGGGATCACTGCTCTGCTGCCTGGGAGAGAGGGTTAAGCTAAGGTGCGGAAATATATAGATTTGATTCAGAAACAAGTGGAAATAGTACTCTTCCTTTTTGAACTGACTGAGGGTGATGGGGATGTGAAGAGTCCAATGCAGGAAGTATGATATACCATCCTACTGTGAGCATTCTCAACTCCAAGACAGTATTGGAGCCTACAACCATCACAGGCTGCTCAAATACCTATAAATAGCAGGTAAAGTGGGGGCAATTCTTTTCTTTTAATTAATTAGTTTATTTCTAATGCCCATTAAAATATCAGATCATTTACTTATATTCATCTGCAATGTGATTTAAGTTGCTGATTTCCACTTTTAGAAAGGAAATTTTGAAAATCATAGTAGATTCAACATGAACTATTATTAGTTGATAGCCCTGGAACTCACATAACCAACCCTGAGACCTTAAGGGAGGAACTAAGTCCAATGATGTATAATGACAAAAGGACATCAAACACATCTGTTCCACCAAACTAGTATTTCATGGAGTGGCAGTGAGAGGTAGATGAGGAGAAGGGAAACTGTTCAAGGGAAGGAGAAAAAAAATGGAGTTTCTATTCTTTTGTAAGAGAGATGTTTTTATTTCAGGTACTGGGCTCCTGTGTAAATTTTGTTTTAAAAAGAAAAAAATACAACAGTTCACCTTTTAGAAAAACAATATCAGAAAACCACTGAATAACATGATCGCTATTTTTTCTGGGGCCAATACTTTATATTTCCATTACTGGCACATACCTACAAAATCACTTTTTCAATTATAATAGCTACGTTTTGAGATTTTTCTATATGCTAGAGGGTTGTTAAGAATGACATTCTATGACTTAGGCATTGTGTTGGTTCACAGGGGCAAATTGTGCCAACCATTCCAGTTAGCAATTTTCCAATAAGTTTTTTTTAATGGAACTTAAAGTCAAAGGTTGTTGTAATTGATACTTTATATTACAGTTATTTTTAATTTGTCCTTCAAAGAAACTTATCCTCCATTTGTGAAAAATAGAAGCCATACCTGTAAAAATCTCATCTGTAGTCTTTTTTTTTTTTTTTTAAAGATTTTATTGGGGAATTGGTGGAGGGGAACTGCGTTGGGGAATCGGGGAAGGGGAACAGACAAGTTGCTGTCTTTTTGTTCTTCAGTTTAGTTGCAGAGGATGTTGCTTCACTGTTGGTATCGTCATTGCGCTCTTCCCAGATGAGGCAGATCGGTCGCTGGCCTCTGGATGTCGCTCACCGCAGCTATTGGCAGCTCACGCTTGGCTGCCAGCCGCTCACGCTGGCTGCGGGCCACTCACTGTAGCCTATGGCAGCCCACTGCAGCAGGGGCTGCAGCCCACACCATCACCGGGGCTCGCACAGCCCAGCTCCAGGTGGAGCTGTTGTTGGCAGTAGAGGGCAGTGTCACTGGCCCTCATGTGGGATCCGAACCGGGCCCGCTGGCATCCCAAAACCAGCGCTTAACCAATGCGCCACTCGGCCGGCCCTCATCTGTAGTCTTAAAGCCTGAACATTGTTTCTAGTAAAAAGGTCAATGAGAAAAGAAAGCATGTTTCCATTTAAATATGCTTTAATTTGATTTTTAACATCACTGTTAAAATTTAAGTTTAGGGCCGGCCGAGTGGCACATTGGTTAAGCGCTGGTTTTGGGATGCCAGCGGCCCCGGTTCGGATCCCACATGAGGGCCAGTGACACTGCCCTCTACAGCTAACAACAGCTCTACCTGGAGCTGGGCTGTGCGAGCCCCAGTGATGGTGTGGGCTGCAGCCCCTGCTGCAGTGGGCTGCCATAGGGTACAGTGAGTGGCCCGCAGCCAGCGTGAGCGGCTGGCAGCCAAGCGTGAGCTGCCAATAGCCGTGGTGAGCGACACCCAGAGGCCAGCGACCGATCTGCCTCATCTGGGAAGAGCGCAATGACGATACCAACAGTGAAGCAACATCCTCCGCAACTAGACTGAAGAACAAAAAGACAGCAACTTGTCTGTTCCCCTTCCCCGATTCCCCAACGCTGTTCCCCTCCACCAATTCCCCAATAAAATCTTTAAAAAAAAAAAAAAAATTTAAGTTTAAACATTAGCTAGCATTCATATCACTTTTTAAACTTATATAAAGAAATACAAATAGTAGATAGCAATAAATAACTTGTAATAACTGTAATAATACTTCATTTCTTAATCTGCTCCGTCTTCTCCAGTCACCCATAGGCTTAAGCAGAACACTTCTAACTCTTCTGAAGCATTTTCTTGAAGTCAAACCCCTCTGCAATGTAAATGCAGCCCTAGGCCAGTTAGTACCCAAAGCCCTTTAACAGCATTGCATTTAAAGAATTATCCTTGCAAATGCTGTTGAAAATTTTTAAAAATATATGTTGTATCTTCTAACTGAAATGGAAAAAATTAATGCAAGAAAATACACCTTAATATTTAGTAGCAAAAAACCCGAAGGTGTTTGCTTTTTTTTCATAAACGAAGCCCATTACCTTTTGAGACAAGAATGTAGTTTTTCCCAGTTTATAACTTAAAACTTGTAAACCATCACTCACCCCCCTCACAGAGGCTACAAAATTAATTTTGAAAGAGGGGACATTACAAATCAAAGGTTATCAAAATAAATATTTACAAGTTTTGCAACAAAAGTACAAAATTATTTTTCTCCCCGCAAAATATAAGTAAAATGACCAGAGGGAAAGGAATAAACATGAATTGCACTGATGTGATAAATTAATTATTATATAAAATATCAGCCCATAGTTTCCTGAGAAAGCAGTATGAAGAGACCTATAAATCTAGTTGATGACTTTATGAAAACTAGTAGAAAAGACAGTGTTAGATAAGTAATTTTAAACTTATGCTAGAAAATATTTTATATCTGTTAATAAGAAACTAATGGTTAAAAAAAATTGAAAGCAACATGCCTTGACAAGACAAAGAGAACACGTGTAAACCTGAGTATATTTATATAGAAATGTTATTACCACAATGTCTTTTGTGAATTGAAAAGTATATTTCTATACATTTCGAAGCTCCACCATATATTGTAGAAAATCCTTTAGTGGGAATTAGGTGGTCCTGGTCAGGAGCGCTTCTGTGCTTTCTTCCCTTTCTATATCCTCATTTGAACAAACTTTATCTGGATGTGAAAACTGCTTCCTAAAGGAAAGCCAAGCACATTCAGATCATGTGTTTCCACTTACAGTGTCAATCCTCTACAGCATGAAACGGATCTCAAGTGGCCTTGAAGGATGATCCTTCAAATGTGCTCAACTTTGATCCTCCCTGTCCCCAAATCCAATCATTTCGTGAATGGAAATGCAACGACAGTCATTTCAGTGCAGGTGGTGATTATTATTATTATTATTATTAAAGATTTTATTGGGGAATTGCCGAAGGGGAACAGTGTTGGGGAATTGGGGAAGGAGAACAGCTAAGTTGTTGTCCTTCAATCTTAGTTGTGGAGGGTGCAGCAAGCTCAGCACAGTCGCCATCTGGCCGCCCATCGGCAGCTTGCAGCCGCTCAGCTCAAGGTGCTGTGTTCAATCTTAGTTGCGGGTGGGCAAAGTCCACCATCCCATTCTGCGGGTGGGCATAGTCCACCATCCCATTCAGGAGTTGAACCAGAAACCTTGTTGTTAGGAGCATGTGCTCTCACCAGCTGAGCCATCCTGCCACCTGTTGGCAGCTCAGCTCACTGGCCCATGTGGAAATCGAACTAGCAACCCTGTTGCTCAGAGCTCGAACTCTTAACCAACTGAGCCACTTGGCCAGCCATGTGGTTATCATTATTAAGTAAAACATTGTCTTTCATTGTGTCCCTTTCTTTGACTGTGATAATAACACTGAACATGAGCTCTACTCTCTTAACAAAGTTTGAAGGGCGTGATACCATATTGTCAATTATAGGTACCATGTTATATGATAGATCTCTAGAACTTACTCATGTAGTGCAACTAAAACTTTATGCCCATTGGAAGTTGGATATGTCTATTACCTTGATTGTGATGATAGTATTATGGGTGTTGCATATGTAAGAACTCATCAAATTGTGCACATTAGTGATGTGCACTTCTTTGTATATCAATTATACCTCGATAAAGCTGTTTCCTTAAAAAAAGTGGGGAAGGGGAATGTTTCTTTCTCTCTTCTGAACATTTTGCCTAGAAGAGTAACAGATAGGTTGTGAATTTGGGGTTAGGAAAAAAAAGTAGCTAAAATGCTTCTTAAGTGCTTAACTTCATGTGTATTTTGGGCCCAATAGTATCCATACCTATATCAGCACAGTGGTGAGAAAGTACAATGAAAGGGCTTCCTCTTCTTGGGGAGGTACATAGGGAAACTTGCATATGTGGAAGTTTCATAGATCTAATCAAGAAAAATGAGCATCAGGGTTAGATTTGGGTCACAGATGTCAGTAGCCCAGTTGCAAAGAAGAGAAGCATAAGCTTAAGAGGATATACAGATTAATTAAAATTATATTAAATGAAGTGAAACATAGTGCAGCACTAATTGCATTACTTTAAAAATGCCACTCATGGCAAAGACACTGAAATGTGGGTACAACAAACAGTAGATTGAGATGAACCACAAGATCTTAGCCTAAGTGTTAAGAGACAAATTAGAAGAACTAAAACATGAATTAAGAGTGTTCTAAAAATATAGTAACACTGACCTCAGGGTCTAAAAGACCCCATAAAAGTCAGATGTCAGAGAGAATACTGTACACTATAAATAATAATTAAAGTGACTAAGATGTCATCCTTGCTTGAAACAAATATATAAATAAGTAAAAGAACAATGTCAAGTAGACAAACTACTGTGTTATTAGGTAAAAGATGACAAGATATTCAAGCAAACACCCAAGAAGAGAAGTGGCAATTGAGATGGGCATTAAAGAGTGTTAGAATTTTGAACGGGTTGTGTTTGGGGCAAGGGAAAAGGTGTATTCTATCAGAAAGGGCATGTGGTATAAGGCAAAGAGATAGGCAAGAATAGTGTTTGTTTAGGAAAGAAGAAGTACCATTTGAGTCATGCATAAGAAAAGAAGAGACAAGGAGTGATACGACCAAGGGATGCAGAAGTCACATTGCAGAGGGTTTAAATGCCAGTATGAGGGACTTTGTTTCTGAACAAGGAATAACGTGACAAGAGCAATGATTCAGGCAGATTAGACAGAAGTGTTTTGGGGAAATACTTTTCCCAGGAAAGATATAAAAAGGCAGAAGAGGTAATTATACTGATAAACAAGATAATTTATAGATGAGGGTTGGAATGGATTTGAGATACAATTTTAAAATGCAGAGGAATAACATCAGGGACAATATATAACCATAATGTAAATTGTAGTCAAAAAGAGGTCCAGGCCGGCCGAGTGGCGCGGTGGTTAAGCGCTGGCCTGGGAAGTCAGCGGCCCCGGTTTGGTCCCACATATGAGGGCCAGTGACACTGCGCTCAAAAAAAAAAAAAAAAAAAAAAGAGGTCCAGCCTCAGAGAAAGGAAGTATTCTTTCTATTAGACTACATAACTCCTAATATCTTTTAGAAAAGAGCAGAGGTAATGGAAGAGAATTCCTTATAGCAAACAGGTATTGAGATTGATGTGAAGCAGGGATTCAGGACATACACATTGAACCCTCAACTCTGTCACTGTCAATGTACAGGGATCTCTCCACATTTCCATGAAATTAAGATCTGCTATGTCTTTTTTTTTTTTTTGAGGGCAGTGTCATTGGCCCTCATATGTGGGACCCGAACCGGGACCGCTGGCTTCACCAAGCCAGTGCTTAACCACCATGCCACTCGGCCGGCCAAAGATCTGCTATATCTTAATGACACACAGTCAAGTTACCAACTGAAAATAACCTACACCTGGCCTTGGAAACAGAAATGGTACGAGAGCCAAGAAGACCTAAAGTGTCCTATGGAAGTAATACACTTGACTGTTATTTGGCAGCAGTTAATAGAGAAGGGCACTATCTTTTCTGATAATCTGCTAATTCACACGTCTTTGTACACTCTTCTTTAGAAGAAGTGCAGGCTCTATCCATTCTTGTTTTGTTAATGGCAGTAAAGTTTACCAATGAATGGTCTTGGGAGGGAGAAAGGGCTTGTTGGCAAGAAATAAAGACAGGTGACTGACCTCAGACTTCAGAAAGGTAGAAAGCTGACTGGGTAAGATTTAAAGAAACCAGAGAGATACACCTAATTACAAAATATCTCCTCAGTATTCTGCTATCTCACATTTAATCAATAGAGACAATATTAGACAATAGATGTAGGGAGAGTACTCCAGACAAGAACAAATTTTTTAAAATGTATTACATAGTTTGATTCTCAGATTTACTTTTAAACTTTTAAGAGAGGGAGAAGTTAAACTTCAAAGTGAGACATGTAGTTCTGCTGGACCTTACATAATGGGCCAGCCTACAGGCGTGAATCAAAGAGATCTATCTGGAGTGATGGAAATGTACGCAATGGAGTTAGAGGTAGCATTAAGGTAGAACAAACTGGGCTTAAGTCTGGTGACAGTAAGAGCCTTTTGAACTCCATTTCAGTGAACACAACTTAAACTAATAAGAGTTAACAATATAAAAATTATTTCAAAAACACAGATATGAAAAAAAATCATAATAAGATGAAAATAAAATAATTTGGTAAATGAAAAAGTTATATTTACTTCAAAGGAAAATGTATTTGATAATAAGACAATGCAGTGAAAAACCAGAAAAAACTCTTCAAATTAAAAAGCATTTATATACTTACCTGGCAGGGGCGATACCATGATCACGAAGGTGGTTTTCCCAGGGCGAGGCTTATCCATTGCACTCCGGATGTGCTGACCCCTGCGATTTCCCCAAATGCGGGAAACTCGACTGCATAATTTGTGGTAGTGGGGGACTGCGTTCGCACTCTCCCCTAAAATTTTTAAATTAAAAAAAAAGCATTTATAACTTTATGATGCATTTTAATGAAGATAAAAGCAATTAGACTGTAGTCACTCATTGGTTTAAAAAGTCAAATATGAAAATAAGTCAGATTTCTTTTAAACAATAATTTTATGTGAAATATCTTTGAAAACATAGTCATTCCTGTTCATGAATAAATCTAATCAAAAAGAACTTCAGGGCTGGGCGAGTGGCATGTTGGTTAACAGTTGGCTTGTGATGCCAAGCTCTTAGCAGCAGGGCCCCAGTTCAGACCCCACATTAGGGCCAGTGACGCTGCGCCCTCTACAGTTAAGATGGTGAACAACAGTTTAACCTGGAGCTGGGCTGCATGAGTCGCCTGCATCAGTGTAGGCTGCAGTGGGGCTGGCCGACAGCGGGAGTGAGCTTTCATGAGCTGCCGTGAGCCACTGTGAGCGGCCGTCCAATGGCTGGCGAGCAACTGCCTCAGGGGGGAAGAGTGCAATGATAATACCAACATGGGCCAGTGAAGCGATGTCCTCCACAACTAGACTGAAGAACAAAAAGGAATGTAACTTGTCTGTTCCCTTTCCCTGATCCCCCAACTCTGTTCCCCTTCCCCAATTCCCCAATAAAAACTTTAAAACAAAAAGAACTTCAATTACATAGATCTCACCCCTTGAAGATAATGTTTGCTAATGGACTAGTGAAAACAGAGGATTAAAATTTTTTTTTTTTTTGAGGGCAGTGTCACTGGCCCTCATATGTGGGACCGAACCGGAGTCGCTGGCTTCCCAAGCCAGCGCTTAACCACCGCGCCACTCGGCCGGCCCCGAGGATTAAAATTTTAAAATAGAGAAAATAATCATAATAGAAAGAATGTTGGAGTGGAAAGCTGGTAAAGTAGATTCAGGGAGGCAGTTGGGTGGCTCAGTTGGTTGGAGCACGTGCTCTGAGCAACAGGGTTGCCGGGTCAATTCCCACATAGGCCAGTGAGCTGCGCCCTCTGCAACTAGATTGAAGACAACAAAGAGCTGAGCTGTCAGTGGGCAGACAGATGGCTCAGTTGGTTAGAGCACATGCTCTTAATAACAAGGTTGCCAATTCGATTCCCACATGGGATGATGAGCTGTGCCCCCGCAACTAGATTGAAAACGGTGACTGGACTTGGAGCTGAGCGTGCCCTTCACAACTAAGATTGAAGGACAGCAACTTGACTTGGAGCCGATGGGTCCTGGGAAAAACACATTGTTCTACAATAAAGTGTTGTGTTTTGTTTTTTTTAAGTAGTTTCAGGTCTTGCTCCTCTGTGACATGATCCTGACCAAATCAACTAAGTTGAATAGACCCTGGTTTCCTCATCAGCAACAAGAAGAGTTTCATAGTAGATATTTTGTGCTGTAATTTTATATCAGCAACTTTCATGCTAGTCTCCAACTATAACTAGCAGTACCTAGATGTACTGGTGAAAACTGTGCCCAGAGAAAACTGTGATTATCTTCCCAGCTCCTTTCTTGTTTGCTAAGAATTCCACTTTTGTGGTTTTCCATTCCACTGGTTTAGCCATAAGTATGGAATCTAATGCTGGTCAGTGGGATGCAAGGGGGATTGCTGTGGGGCTTAGAGAACATTTGCCTCCTGGAAAATGAGAAGCACAAGAAGAGATGCCACTCATTCTGTCCCATGAATAACTATATAAAGGTGCTATGAGAGGACTCCAGCCAACTAAAAGAATGGCTATGTGAAAATTACCCTCTGATCATTTTGTTGAGAAACTGAATAACTATCCATATAGCCTTCTACCATCTGATTTCATGTCATGTAATATATTGAATTTCCTTATTTTTAAACCATTTTACTCATCTATCCAGTTATTTATCACTAGAAGCATCCTAAATGACAAAAACTAGACAAAAACAAAACCTTGAAGCACAAAACTATATTATCTACACACCCTTAGCTCTCCTCACAGCACAAAATATTGTGTACTACAAACTCCATAAACGTTAATTCATTTTGTTTTTCTGATATCCAACTCTCTGCACAAAGGAATAAACATATCTGCTATGCTGAATAATAAAAGAAACATGAATTTTTCCTTTTATTTATAGCCTTTCCATGAAATTGTGACTATATAATAACTGTATATTCCTGCTGTCAGGATTCTACAACAGGACATAGCAATAACACAGCAATGGCAACATCCAGCTGCTTCCTATTTTCAAGGTGGAATCTAAAAATAGTCAAACTCATAGAAGCAAAGAGTAGAATGGTGGTTGCCAGGAACTAGGGTGGGGTGGGGAATGGGAGAGAGAAATGAGGAGAGGTTGGTCAAGGGGTACAAAGTTTCAGTCATGCAAAATGAATAGATTCTGGAGATCCAATGTACAGCAATGTGACTGTAGTTAACAATACTGTATTGTATAGTTGAAGTTTGCTAAGTGGGGAAGAGTTAGCTTAAGTTAACTTAAGAGTGATGATTAAATGATTTCTAATCATTTAATATGGTTGGAAAATTGGGCTGATTAAGTTAGGGCATTGGAACTGGCTAGTAGAAGCTCAGTAATAATCTGCTAAAGTAACTGTCAGTTTCTCCATTCATCAAATCTCAGATATCTATGTGTTATCTAGTGTACATTCACTCCTTTTGAATTACATAATAAAATGAACATATGAGCCAACATAGCTGAGAAAATTAAAAAGCAAAAAAGAGAACGACAATATATGCTGTATTACATTTTTTAAACAAAGATATTTTAAGCTTCTTGTGAACACCTACCAAACTTTCAAGGGCCATTTTAAACACTGACTGTCCGATGCAATTTTTCCTGGTTTCTTCCCTAGTGACTTCTAGCCATTTCCAATCCCATACACATTGTTTCTATGCTGATTGTGCATTCACTGTCTGCCTTGCCTCAGCTCTTTTTTATGTACGTGTCACTATTAGTCTGTAAGATCTTCTGAAGGCATGAGTGTGGTGTAGCCCTATCTGTACACCTTGTGGAGTTTATTCATTCACAGGGAAGGGCCAATACTTCATTGCATTGAAGGAAAAGCTAACATTGAGATTCTTTCAAATAACTTGGTTTATAGTTGATATAGTTTATCTTTACAATTATAGCAATATGAAAGAATATCAATAACAATCCTAGTACAAAGTGACTTTAACATGCCTACATTACAAGGAGGAAAGTAAATATTTACAAACCATCTTTTCTCCAGTAAGTATATGCAACTGCTTTCTACCAAGCCCTGTCACTAGCATTGTCAATCTCTTTCAAATACTGGAAAACCCAGAGTTAGTTGTAATAGTTTCTCTTCCTGGGACCTCCTTTTGAAGCTGATCACTAGGTGTAGCAAACCTCATGATCTCTCCTATATAAGCTCTTTCTTTAAGTCCCCATCACAATGATCTGAGTAGAGATTGCTATTACTTTCCTCCTTCAGCATTTGGAAGAACATCCTGATTGCACTGTGCTTTCTGTCTCCAATACCTCTTCTTTTAATTCATCCCACTGTTGTAAGAGTAAATATTTTTATTCCCATCATGCCCACATAACAAATTCTTAACTTTTTATGCTGATACCCGGTATTTCAACTATATACATCTAATTTTCTAATTCCAAACTTCAACTATAATAACCTATCCACACGATTTCCCAAGTGCATATCATTTGTTCACACTGTCTCTCTCCACTTTTGATCTATATCCAGTACATTGTTTAAGACCCAAAATAATCCCTGCCTCATCAAAAAGTCTTTGGTTGATAAATTTAAATCACATGGATCTCTTTCCTTTGCATAATTCTACTCTTGCCATCTGCATGTCTCCCAATAAATCTGTATATTACTTCAAAGGCAGGAACTATTTTTATATCACCAAATTCATCCAATAGAACAAACAGCACTCAAAAAACCGTAAGCATAAAAAACATTTTTAATGATGGCTTGTATGGACTACATGTGAAAGGCAAAATAGAATTATAAAAAGGAGATGCTGACACAACAATATATACAATTACTGTTGAGATCGCCACATGTATACTTGATTTAAAACCAACAAAAATGAAAAACTTTCTTTTTTGCTACTAAAATAGAAAACTGTATGACAACATCTATCTATATGAATGCCATTCTACTTTTTAATTTATTCTTAGAGTATGGGTAATGTTAATAAAGTACCCAACCTTCATTCTCCCAGCTTATGAAACATAGACCTCTCACTAGGACTATTTCTAATTATGTACACTTGGTTGTACATACTAATATATATTTTTAATGCAGTAGATTTATATGGAGTCATATTTCAATTTCCACTCTGTAGTAATATCCCATGAAAATTCTTTTTCAATTCAGACATTAAAAATGTATGAACAAAGCAATAATGAAAGGAGTAAAGTAACAAAGAATCTCATAAAATGTTCATAGAATGCATGTTATAAAGGCACTCACTTGTATGTCCATGTTAAATAAAATGCCACAAAGAACTTCCATAATAATTAGGCAATCGTGTAGAACTTTTCAGGACCATTCAGTCATGTAAAACACACACACACACACACACACACACACACACACACACACACACTGAGAATAAAACTCACTATTGTACTTTTAATAATCATCTTCATTTAATTTCATCCTGATTGCTCACATGATGTGTTCTGGGTCAGGCACGTATTTATCATTCACTTAAAATGCAAATTCACTTAAATGCAAATAATGACCACATTGTTTGTCTCACCTTGATATTTACTCCTGAAGTGACATGAAAACCAGGTCAAATGTCCTACACTTACAAACTTTGAAGTCAGTATAATAGGCATGGAATGGAGAAAATTGTATTTTTTATGCTTATATTCAGGAGCAAGAGGCAGGTAACTTCCCTCCTAATTTTACACTATGGAGATGGGATGGAAAAAACCCTGGAGTTCTCACTTGAATTTTTTGGAATATAAATACAGTTTTCCAAGGGCCAGATAAGGTCTGATGTCCTAGGACTCTACAATGTAGAGATGTCTCCAAGGTCTCATTTTCTATTGAAATACAAATACATACTTCTGGATTTCGCTAAATCTCTCTGGAGTTCTAACTACCCAAGGTTTGCTCTTATGCAACCACCCCAAATGTAAGTGAAATTTTTTCATAAATCTCCAATTCTGCAGAAACACAAATATATTTTCTCTCCACCTTAGGCTTACAACATATTATATTTTAAAAAATGAGTACCCATGGGATACACAAACTGGAAAAGGACATTATATCATGAAAATTTGGATAACATATGTGTCTTAAAAAGGGACATTCAGGCAACCGGTTGGCTCAGGTGGTTAGAGTGCAGGCTCATAACACCAAGGTTGTCAATTCAATTCTCACGTGGGCCAAGGAGCTGCACCCTCCACAACTAGGTTGAAACAACTACTTGATTTGGAGCTGATGGGTCCTGAAAAACACACTGTTCCCTTATAAAATTTCTTTAAAAAAAAAGGGACATTAAATATTGAGGTAAACTATGCCCCCAACATTTCTGGGGATCAGATTGAGACATGAAGAATCCTCAGCACAAAGTGGCAGTTGGGGAGGAGTGTGAAATGGGCTTTAAATACTCTGACCCTGGAATAATATTTTAACAATGGCCAGGTTACATTCTGCCAAGGATGTTATCATCCTCACTAGAGAAGGAGTGAGAAACAAACACACAAATGAAGTAAATAAAAACCTTGAAGGTAAGATTTTGAATTACTAGATTTCATGTTTTTTGGAGACATTTTATGTTGAACCCCAGGACATTTTTTTTAACTGCACTTAACTGAAATCCAGCTTTCTACCAAAGAAACCCTTTTCCCCATACCTCTCCAGAGTACAGACCAATCCAATAAAGACAGTTGGCAGGTGGAATCAGCATTCTTTTCACTACCCAGTACTATTTCCCTTCTTCCTTCATAATGATTTCATATGGTCTGATAACAATCTACATCAAAATTACCTAGGTTACTATTGAAAAAATTACAAATACCTACTTGCACAAAAGTCTTGGATATATCATAAGAATCTTCACTTTCTATAAATATCACAAACTGTTCTGTAGACATCCAAGTTTGAGAACCATTGACATTTTCCACCCTTTTTCTTTGATCAGTACTATCATTGCCATTTGCAACAACATAGATGGACCTTGAGGGCATTATGCTAAGTGAAATAAGTCAGACAGAGAAAGATGTGTACTGCATGATCCCACTTATATGTGGAATCTAAAAAAAGAAAAGAAAGATAAACTCATAGAAACAAAGTAAAATGGTGGTTGCCAGGGGCTGGGAGGTGGGGAAAATGGGAAGATTTTGGTCCAGTGGTACAAACTTGCAGTTGTAAGATGAATAAATTCTGAAGATTTAATATATAGCATGACAAATATAGTTAACACTACTGTATTATATAGTTAAAAGTTGCTAAGAGACTAGATCTTAAATGTTCTCACCACACACACACAACACAAATTATACTTATGTGAGGTGATGGATGTATTAACTAACCTTATTATGGTCATCATTGCACAAGGTGTATCAAATTGTTACTTTGTACAGTTTACACTTTTACAATGTTATATGTTAATTGCATCTTAGTAAAGCTGAAAATAAAAAAGAAAAAGAAATCTAGGTTTCCATCCATATATAAGCAGAGGAAAAGCCCTTAATGCTGTTCACTCAATACTAAAAGTTGATTAATAATGCCTTGTAAGATTTTTCACATTCTTCTTTTTACTTTTCTGCCATCTTTGAATTCTAAATATTGAGTATGCATTGTGTTTTCTTTTTTTTTTTTTTTATAAAGAGACGGTATCTTTTTTTTTTTTTTAAAGATTTTATTGGGGAATTGGCGGAGGGGAACAGCGTTGGGGAATCGGGGAAGGGGAACAGACAAGTTGCTGTCTTTTTGTTCTTCAGTTTAGTTGCGGAGGATGTTGCTTCACTGTTGGTATCGTCATTGCGCTCTTCCCAGATGAGGCAGATCGGTCGCTGGCCTCTGGATGTCGCTCACAGCGGCTATTGGCAGCTCACACTTGGCTGCCTGCTGCTCACGCTGGCTGCAGGCCACTCACTGTAGCCTATGGCAGCCCACTGCAGCAGGGGCTGCAGCCCACACCATCACCGGGGCTCGCACAGCCCAGCTCCAGGTGGAGCTGTTGTTAGCTGTAGAGGGCAGTGTCACTGGCCCTCATGTGGGATCCGAACCGGGGCCGCTGGCATCCCATAACCAGCGCTTAACCAATGCGCCACTCGGCCGGCCCTGCATTGTGTTTTCAAAGTTGTTCTTCCAATTTTTAAAATTACCAAAAAAATATTGTCCCCAGTTGAAACAGAAGAGTTCTTATAAGACCTTACAGAATTAGCTACGAAATGGCAAAGACAATAATTCCTATAGAAGATCAGGGAATATCTTCTATAGATTACTACAGAAGATCAGACATCTTTTGGGGCTGCCTTGATGGGTATAAAATTTTACCAAAAGTAAAACAAATGTTTAGTCCTATGTATATCATGGAAAATTAATAAAAATAGATAAGTATATACCATTTAAGTATAAAATATATATATTTATGCCATTTATAGTTTACATAAAATATCTTATAAGGTATCTGAGAAATGACTACTTAATTTCATCTCTCTATATATTTGCACAAGTCAGTGGTTTACAACCCTCACTGTGCATCAGAATCACCTGGACAGCTTTTCAAAACACACCCTACAGATCCAATCTCAATTATTTTGGAATAGATCCCAGGCATCTGTAATTATTTTAATTTCTCCAGGTGATTTTAATATTGCTGTGGATGCAGTAGGAAATGAGACATCTCCCTGGCTATCAGGAAGTTTGTGAGAACTTCGGAGATCTAAGGTAAAGAAGTCTAACGTTAATATTACAAAGAAGTAGTAACCTGATAAAAATGGTGGGCTCTGGAGTCAAACTGCCTGAATTCAAATCCCAAGTATGCTCTTTAATTGTATGTTTCCAGGAATGTAACTTAAACTCTCTGTGCTTTTGTTTCTCCAATATTTAATAATAATGATGATAATATCTAATCATGCTAATTGTTGTGAGGACTAAATGAAACAAATATATGTAAAATGCTTAGTTCTTTCCTGACACGAACAAATGTTGGTTATTAATATTAATCTTAATCATGGGTTTGTTGAATATTCAATGAAAATTAGAACAAACAATTGAACAGATTATAAAGTCATCTCACTTATATTTTGTCTTATCCAGACATGCTTTTCTTACATAAGGCTGTAGTGTTAGGCACAGCTGGCCGGAGGACTGAATCGCAGGAGACCAAAATGGACCTATTAGAATTTATTTGGCATTTTTGAGCTGCGGGAGGTCAGGTTAGAAAAGACCATAACTTCTTCGAGTAAGAGGGGTATGGAGTTTTATAGGGGGAGGTCACAAGCAAGCAGGGAGCAGGACAAGATGGCTTCTAAGATAAAATGGTTTCTATTCAGCACCTTCAGGGCAATTTCTCCAGGCCTAAGGTGGTTTCCAACTGTGGAGGAATCTTCTGTTGAGTTCCGCATTGTCAGTTGGGGTCGGGGGAAGGTGCAGTTCAGCTGGTTATCACAACCTTTGCATAAGTTATGTAGATTTAAGTAGGAGCCAGGAGTGGATCCCATACAGATGCAAAACCTCTCCCAAGTCACAGGGCTAGCTAGCACTGGGCCAAAGTAAATAGAAACATTGAAGCTGCTATGCATAGTACATGTACAGCAAGCAGAATCATTAGGAGGCTAAGAAAGAAAAGAAAGCTTTCAAAAAGACCAGAGATCCAAATCTTAAAATAGAAGATTTAGTGCCACCGTTACAATCCCCTGTCTTAACATATACAATAGCTCTTACTTGTCCTTTTGTAAATAGTCCTGGGTCTGCCTCCCATCAAAGAACTGAGGGACATTGGGGATATTTTTTTTAAGCATTTCAAGTAAAAGCTAAATATTGAGAGACTACATATGAAGTGAATGCCTGGGATTGATGGAAGGAACGCACAACTTCCCAGACTAAAGTACTTAGATAATTGTCATGGGATACTTGGACAGAGAGACGGGACACCAAGACTCGGCAAGCAGCGTTTAATGATGCCAGCACCGGCTGGGCTCAGCTCAGCGGATTCACATCCAGAGGCTGAGCCCGAATCCGGACAGGACTCAGAGCTAACCCTGAGGTTTCCGGGTTAGCAGCAAGGATTCCACATTAGGGCATTTGGCTTGTGTTCCTTTCTGACTGGTTCCCGGGTGAGGTAGGAATTAGGAAGTGTTGAACGCGGATGTTTAGGTGGCCATGTGGTCTTGGAAAGCCTTTGTCTAGGGCTCCCTGCCACATAATAAAAACAAAATAAATATATAAGAATTCACCCTAAGATACATTTTCCACATAATAATTCGGATCATCCAGGAATGTGGTTGTTGGTTGTCGGCCTCATATCCCTATTTTCCGGTTTGCAATAGATGTTACAAGCAATGAAATTTCTATTGCCATTAGAAAAATGTCATTGTTCTTAAAAATTATTTCATAAAGAAACACTGTGATATTTCAATTCTATGATATAGACTTGTATTGTTCATAGCTTTGTATTATATTTTATCTGTGCTTTTCATGCAAAAGTTTTAAATCATTTTCACTTGATAACATATTTTTTACCATTTTTAATAAGTTGCTGCCCCCTCCACTATTTGTTTACTCTCAATGTTGTATTGTTTTCACCACTTGTCTATTTTTCAAATAAAATTTAAAATTTTATCAGCATCCTTAAAATTGCTATTGGTATTATATTTCATAAATTTCCCAAATTAACTTGGAGACAACTGACCTGTATACATTTGAGTTTACCCCCAGTGAAATATTTTGTGCATTTTCAGTTAAATTTTCTTTAATATCAATGTGAAAGTTATTTTGTTTGTTTCCTTCATGAAGTCTTTGTCCAGATCTTAAGCTTGTTTTAGTTATTTTTATGTCATTTTGCTGTTAAAGTAGTAATTTTTAAAAATTACTTGTTTATTGCTGACATATAGGAGAGCTATTGATTTTTACCAGTTTATTTAATAAATGGCAACATCACTATGTTGTCTTCTGAGTTCTAATGGGTTCTCATGTCTAGTTCTGGGTTTCCCATGTACATAAGCATTCAATTAGCAAACCAATATAATTTTGACTTGTATTTTCCATTATTTATGCATTTCAGTTCTTACAGTTTAAAGTATTTTTCATATGTTAACATTTGTAAATATGTTTGAAATATTTTACTATTTTAAAGAAGTAAATATAGCCTTTTGAATACTCCTTTATATAACCACGTGTAAATTGGATTTTGAGGTGATTCTACTTAAAATTATCAATTAAGGGAAAACATAAAATCATATGTTTTATATAATCAATATCAAGATCTAATAATATGTTAGGTATACTGTTGTAAGATAGTTTTTGTGCCAGGATCGTAGTCTAGTGAATCCGAAGAATGGAGACATGGACCAGAGAGGTAAAGTTTGTAGCAGAGGATAGTTTATAAGAAGTAAATATACATTTCAAAGAAGCAGAAGCAGGCTGAGCAGTAGAGAGTGGCCCAAGGGCCATTCTTAGAAAAGGAAGTACACTCCAAACAGTTTGGAGAGGCCGAGCAAAGGACGCTCAAAAGGCTCAAAAAAAGGCCCTGACTGGCCAGGACTTCGAGGTTTTTTTTTTAAAAGATTTTTATTGGGGAATTGGGGGAGGGGAACAGCGTTGGGGAATTGGGGAAGGGGAACAGACAAGTTGCTGTCTTTTTGTTCTTCAGTGTAGTTGCGGAGGATGTTGTTTCACTGGCCCATGTTGGTATTGCATTGTGTTCTTCCCGGATGAGGCAGATCGGTCACTGGCCTCTGGATGGTCGCTCACCGCGGCTATTGGCCGCTCATGCTGACTGCCGGGTACTCACTGTAGCCTATGGCAGCCCACACCATCGCTGGAGCTTGCACAGCCCAGCTCCAGGTGGAGCTGTTGTTAGCTGTAGAGGGCAGTGTCACTGGCCCTCATATGTGGGATCCGAACCGGGGTCGCTGGCATCCCAAAACCAGCTCTTAACCAATGCGCCACTTGGTCGGCCCAGGACTTCGAGTTTTTATCCTTTTCTGTAGAATGGGCTGTTCCTCTCTGGGCATCCGACCACTTGATTGACACCTGTGATTGACAACAGGCTATTAGCTCATCTGTTTAGACTGCACAGGTTCCTTCCCAGAATTCAGTCTGTCATAATGATATTAATGAATTTCCGGGCATATGTATATTATAATGATGATATAATGAGGCCCAGGTGAAATGAAGGTGGTTGTGGTCTTTACTGCGCAGGTGTGAGTGAATCGTCTAATCCAGTCAGGTATTTTGTACCCATTTGTTTCCTCTAGGGGTAGATAATTCCAGTGAAAAGGGGAAGTTTTGGGTGGAGAGGGGAGGTCTTTTGGGCGGGCGGGCAGGCGGTTATATTCTGTGGACCATGCAGGAATGCAGAGACCCAATGCCTGCCTCTGCCTGTCTTGTTTTCCCCTTGAGAGAAGTGATCCCTATAAAATCCCTATGGGAAGCTGAGGGACAGGAGGTCTTTTCTTCTGTATCTGCTTCCTGCTGGGCAGGGGCTTAGAGCTGTCCCTGCCTATTGGGGGATTCATGGCTCACCCTAGCTGATCTCAGATGAGAGGAAGGGGCCTCGAGATCTGCCTGGAAAACCGTGTTGGCTGCTTTAGTTGCGACTGGCAATCTTGCTGGGGTGCCCTCTGTATCCCCAAGTCCCCTAAATGAGAAAAAATAGATTTTAATTAATAAATTAATTAAAGAGCAGAGCTCAAAGCTATTGATGTAGGGTGGCTATGGGTTTGGAAAGAACATTAGGCTTTAATGTTTACAAGTATACTGGCCTGAGGAAATGTTAAAATCTATTTAATCTCTGGGATGGCATTATCTAAGAGTTAGGTCTGGAATGGTTTGGGGGAATGTTGGGAAGTCATAGGTTTTAAGTAGTTACCTAAACTGGGGTGGGTGAGAGAGATTCTATGATTCAGTCTAGGGGCAATCTTTAGTCTAGGTTTCAGAAACTGATAGAAGATTAGTCAAAGCCAGGAGCTAATAAACTAGGGAAGAAGAGACTTAAAAGTTGTCCCATGGTGGGGGGAGACTACTTGCTTGGCCCATATCAACACTACAGGTCCTAAATAAATATTAATGAAATTGAATTATATTGCTATTATTTCTAAAGTTAAAAGAAGGCTCTCTGTTCTATTAATAACTAAAAGACTTTCTTGCAAAACAATGACCAGTGCTGCTACTTAAAATAGTGTGTTTTATCATAAATAAATAAGTTTTTAAGGTTTAAAAACTAGAAAATGCAAAAAGGGTCAGAACTCATCTCAGACAAAAATGAAGGAGGAAATGTTTCTCAGTGGTGTCTCCACTGATCTTTCTTCATTATCCTTGTCCCATCATCATCATCATCTATACTGAATTGGCTGTACTCATTAGGGTGGAAAATCAGAAAACATTTTTCCCTCACTGCCCCATTAAACCTACTCTTTCTTTCTCTGTCCTTTGGTAAAACCTCAGAAAATCCCATAAAATGTATTGGTTGCTCCTAAATAATAAAATGTCCTTCAAGCACTTTCAGTTCCTGGAAAAATCCCATTTTAATAATTAAATATCCCCTGTAGTGTCATAAACATATAAACTATGATCTTGTCCAATGGAAATGTTCCCCCCACCCCAGCTTAGATCTGCCTTGGATCCTAAAGCCTGCAGTTTAGCAGGAAGTCCCCTTTATCTTTTGTGGGGGTCCAGCCTCTGCAGAGTCCAGGGATTCCCTCGGATGGGACAGAGTCCATGAGGAAAAAAAGAAGAGAGTGGAGACACCGTTTTTATGGGAACTCTTGCACGTGAGTCTGGTGGTTTCTATTTCCCAGGATTTTCACAGTCTTTTCTCCCCTGCAATTGCTCTCACCAGTGTGTACTGTGACTTACTCTTCGGTTAAAGGATTATCTTGTCTTTTATTATGATAATTACTATGAAAACCCAGACTCAGTTTCTGTATATCACCTAAAGAATGTTTATCATGACTATCTTATGTTAAGGATTGACATATTTTTACATATTGCCTAAAGAATGTTTACTATAGCTATCTTGACTATCTAGAAATTATCCTGAATCCTAGCAGCTCAACACAATCATAAGACTCACAGAGTGTGTACTTGAGCCATACTAAAAGACTAGGAGTGGCTGTGTTTAGGGTAAAAGCATCTAAAATCTATTCCTATGTAAATACAATACCTAGCAATCAAAAGAGGGCCTCACACCTCTCCTATCCTTTGGAGGGCTGCATCATTTCTCTGTCCAAAATTTTAGTATCTCTTGCTGCAACAAGGCACTAGGCAAAGAATTCAAACAAGGCTGTTGATTAACATACTCCATGGTCAGTGAGCTGCCTCTTACCGGAACTCTCATGGCCACAAGAGTTTTAATCTTCAAGGAGACTATTCACAGCAGGGGCCTTTAGGCAAGTGCATCAGCTTCTCACAGCCAGGCTTTTTGACCTATGTGGCTAGAGGTCTGTGCCTCAGTTTCCAAGGGGCTTGAGTCCCCAATATCTCAGTTCAGGGGTCCCCTCGGGCTGTAACCTGTTTTAGGGAGTTTCCTTTTCCAAGGGGCTTGAGTCCCCAATATTTTTTAGGAAATCTTGCCCCGTCATTGGCTTACACAACCAGCTATCATCAGGGTACCACAGGAACTTGTCACAAATGCAGTGAGTGTATTGTCTCCTATAGGAGGAAAGGCACATGGGTTCATAGAGGCAGGAGATATTACATAACCAACCATAAGGCAGCACTCCTAATATCCAGTGCTGAGCAAGGCAATGTGACCTTGTCTGACACTGAGAGGCTGTCAGCTTCCCACAATCTTTCACTACTCTGTTATCCTCCCTGTCACCCCACATCCACCTCAGCCCCACTCACTACTAGTGACTGATTCTAACTCTCCAGAGTCAGTAGACAAAAGAGATAGGAAAGACAAAAAAAGTGTGTGTGTGTCAAGTAGCCCAGAGATAATCCCAGAGTTATCCAGAATGACTGTTTTCAAGTGTTAAATTCGCTTTCCTATGGGAATTTGGTGGATTCCCCAGATACACACACTAGAAATTTCCACTTACTTTTTTCAAGATGTCAGCAATACCTTTTAGCCACTTGGACTCTTAGGCTTTCAACCCATAGCCACTGCACATTTGGTGGTTTACCCTATACTGACTTTTAGTTGAGGACCCATTGCTTCTTTACACAGTTCTCTTGGGAGGGATCCAAACAGTATCAAACTGGTTTTTTTCCACATCTGAAAACTACTGAGGTATCCTGGCCTTACCATAAGTGGAATGTTGTTGCCTCTCAAATGAAGGGGAGCAGAATATGTTACCCCAAAATATGTTTCTTTGGCATAGAATGATTGTGAGCTGATTATTTTTTTAAAACTGCAGACACAGGAAAAGCTCTGAAAATTGAATAAAAGTCACCCTGTTTTAAGAGACATTTACATTTATAAGGGAAGCCTCCATTTGTAAGGTTATTTCCATTTCTGTATCAGGAAATCTCTAGAAACTTTTATCAATGGAGAAAGCAATGGCTTAAATCTGCATAACATCCTTACCCTTGTTTCCATGCTTTTGCTAGTCACCTCACCTAACTGCCTTCTCCTACCCTCAACATCTTTTAGCTGAAGGTATTTAAGTTGGCAGCTTGGGCTATTTCAGGGAGTTGCTCCTGAAATATGTCAACAATAAACTGGTAATTTAAAAAAAATTACTACTTCAATAGCAAAACGATGTAAAAATAACCAGAATGAATTTTATGAGGTCTGGACAAAGACTACATGAAGAAAACCGAAAATAACTTTCTTATCAATATAAAAGAAAATTTAACTGGAAATACAGTATTTCACTGTCGGTAAACTCAAATGTATATAGGTCAGTTGTCTCAAAGTTAATTTAGGAATTTATGAAATAAAATACCAATAACAATTTTAAGGAAGCTGATAAAATAGTTTTCCTGGGTCTGTCCCATGTATACAGGAGATACATGTTATTAAACATCTGTTTGTTTTTCTCATGTTAATATGTCCTTTTATTGATGGGGGGATCTCAGCCAAAAATTTAGAAGGGTACTGGTAAAATTATTTTTCCACTCCTACATAAAACAGCCCTTCTTCTCTCCCTATACTCTACCCTTTCACACCTTCTAGCCACCGGTTCAACTATCAGTATTTATGATCACCGGGTTCTGGAGAATGTCACATATAAAGTTCCCTACATGGTCTCTGTCTCTTTTCTTTTTTTAAAGGTTTTTATTGGGGAATTGGGGGAGGGGAACAGACAAGTTGCTGTCTTTTTGTTCTTCAGTCTAGTTGCGGAGGACATTGCTTCACTGGCCCACGTTGGTATCATCATTGCGCTCCTCCCGGATAAGGCAGATCGGTCGCCGGCTTCTGGATGGTCACTCACCGTGGCTATTGGCAGCTCAAGCTGGCTGCCAGCTGCTCATGCTGGCTGCGGGCCAGTCACTGTAGCCTATGGCAGGGGCTGCAGCCTACACCGTCACTGGGGCTCACACAGCCCAGCTTCAGGTGGAGCTGTTGTTAGCTGTAGAGGGCAGTGTTACTGGCCCTCATATGTGGGATCCGAACCGGGGCTGCTAGCATCCCAAAACCAGCTCTTAACCAATGCACCACTCAGCCGGCCCTCTGTCTCTCTTTTTTTTTTTAATTATTGGGGAACAACCATGGTCATTGGTTACACATTGCTTTCATGCTACAATGGCATAGTTGACTCTTTAGGGAGGGTGCAGGTCAAGGTGGCGCATGCGGGAATCGAACCAGCAGCCTTGGTGCTATTAGTGCAATGCTCTAACCAATGAACTAACCAGTCACCCCTCCCCCACATATGGTCTCTTAAAGCTCCTTCTCTTGCTTGGCTTAAGGTGAGATAGATACACCCTCTTCCCTCCCCCATGAATAACAGCACATGAATAACTCCAAGGAAGCAGTCGACCCCACTCATCAGCTACAACCTCTGTATACCCTTGAGATATATGGTATAATTGCTTGGTTCTTGAACTTTGGGACCTCAAACAAAACTGAGTCAGAAAACATCCCATTTCAACACCTAGCTACATTATCCTTATACTGTTATCCCTTTCCCCTACTCTGTCAATGGGGAAAGAGTTAAGGTGCAAGCTATGATTACTGGCAAATTCAGAATGCAGCAATTGCAGGATTTTGTTAGGAGTATACCAAAATGAAAGTACTTATTCCTGTTAGAAATTCCCCTTAATGTTACAAAATGGTCTGTTGCTGCCCTCAGAACCTCCAGGTGATTACAGAATGACAAAATTTCTGTTAGCAATCCAATATAGCAATTGAAGCAAAGGGTCCAAAAGAATCACAAAGTAGACACTATGTTGCAGCCATGATATTTTTACTGAGGTCTGAGAAAATGTTAATCAGTGAAAAATGTTAACAATAGCGTTAATGCTAAAAGGGTTTAAGCACATACAATGCAATGAGCTTTTGGGACCAGAAGGGTGAGGATATGCGAGCAGACACTGACAAACTTTACAAAGGCCCCTTATTTACATGAGCAGGTGTCAGTTTATTAAATGGAAAATATATTTTTTAGTTTTACCACACTTAGAATAAATTGCTACATATTATGAAATTTCAAACACAGAATGTATATATATATATATATATATATATATATATATATATATATATATAGAGAGAGAGAGAGAGAGAGAGAGAGAGAGAGAGAGAGAGAGAGAGAGACATATTTAGGTCAGGAGCAGAAACCTTTTTATCTTAAAAACCATCTTGTCTTGCTTTGTACTTTATACCTGCTGGCTTGTGTTTGTCTCCTAGGGGCTTATGATCAGGGGGCCTGGGCAGTCCAGAGGGCAGCCTGGGGGTCAGGATGTGGAACCCAAGGGCTTGGTCATGTCCAGAAACCCTTTTTTTTGAGAGACAATGCAACAAAAAAGCCCCTGAAGCATTGAAGGGGGAACAGCCTCATTTACCCCTTCCTATAAAACTCCATACCCCTTTTTGCTTGGGGAGGTTATGGTCTTTTCTAGCCTGACCTTCCGCAGCTCAAACATACCAAACAAGTTCTAATAGACCAATGTTGGTCTCCCACGGAGTCATTTCTCCAGCCATGCCAACTAATATATATATATATATATATATATATATATATGGCTTTCAGCAACCATCTGTCATTATGAAAGGATTTCTCTGAACTGTGATTGACTGCCTGATACCTTGTGCTCTTGGGCAAGTCCACAGAAGGCTCAGGGCTAAGACATTTTAGTCAGTTTTCAATTATGCCAGATCAAATGCTGATTTTTCTTTTTGAGGGCAGGTGTCACTGGCCCCCACATGTGGGACCCGAACCGGGGCCACTAAGGCCTTCCAAGCCAGCGCTTAATCACCACGCCTCTCGGCCGGCCCCAAATGCTGATTTTATCATATGGTTTCCATTTCATTCATCTCCCATGACTCTTCAAGGCTGATATTTTAACCATTTATTTTCCTTGTACCCAAGTAAGCCGTGTGCTTAACTGTAAGTCTGTGAGTTATTCATTGACACTCTAAACTATCTTTTTTTTTCTTTTGATACCTACTCCCCAACACTTTTCTTGAAGAGATATCCTCCAAGCTTTCAAATTAAAGTTGACCATCTCCATTCTCTAAATTTCTTTAGTGTTTCTCATTTCTACCACTTGCTTTAAAGACTTAACAAATATACAGCTCAGAATGACACTTAGCTGTTTCCTGTATATGGTTAATTCTCTGACTGGATTTCAAACAGCAGAGACCATGTATTAAGTTATTTTGTGTCTATCTCCACAATTTGTAGTTTTATCCAAGATCAGGATTTTTGATGTGAGTGTGTTTGCTTATATTAGTCACCGTCCTCAGCCTGTTTTCATCCTTTTTTCACACATTATCCCTTTACTTGTCTTCTGTGAGACCACTCTTCCATTCCCTCCCTACGTCTATGAATACCGCTTTGTCTTTTCTTTTTTGCTCCTTAGAATTATCCTCTGCAATGTTTCCATTCCCATGCTTTATATTCGTCCTAGAATCTTTCCTTGACCTTTATCAAATGACTCCCAAATCCATCTCAATGACTTCAGTGTCATTCCTGCCTCTCAAAATGTCACTGCATGGCTCTATCTCCAATTCAACATGGTCAGAATGGAGGTCAACATCTTCAGTCCCAAGTCAGTTCCTGTCTTTCACTCATTCCAGTGACTCACTCTGGATATCTCAAACATGTCTCTGACTGTCTTTCATATTCTGCATCCAATCGGCGGTGACATTCCATAAATCTGAACTTATAACCGTGCCCACATTTGTTTTTTTCTATCTCTAGGGCCGCCATTAGTCCTACATCAATATATGTTCCTTTATTCAATTGTTGTTGAGCTGCTTGCTACAACCCCCATCCAGTTCCTCCTTCTTACTGCCAATGGACTAGTTATCCTAAAATATGACTCTGACCCTGTACCTTCTTAACAAGTTAGTGAAAAAACTCTTTAACAATCTCCATAATCTTTCCTTAACTAATGTTTAAAATCTCTCCTGACTTCCCATATTTGTAAAATGATTTAACCAGTCTGTATTCTGAGCAGTCATTTAAAGGGGATGCAAATTTATCTAACTCCTGCTCTTTGCTTGTACTCATTTTTTCTCCTTCAAATGATTTCTGTATAAACCCCACATGTCAAAAATCTAACCAAGGCTCATTTCAGATATTTTCACATCCAGGCAGCTCTCCATTAATCCTATACTTCTTTGTTTCTACCCTTTTAGCATTCACTTTATTTTCTGTATACAGCATGTGCCACTTAACAATGGGGATATGTTCTGAGAGATGTGTCATTAGGCTGTTTTGTCATTGTGTGAACATGACAGAGTGTACTTCCACAAACCTAGATGGGATAGCCTACACACCTGTGCTATATGGTACAGCCTATTGCTCCTAGGCTACAAGCATGCAGAGCATGCTACTGACCCAAACACCATGAAATTAAAGCACAAGAGAAAATAATGCAGTTAAAAGACAATAAATACGAGATGTATGAGGCTGCTGCCTACATATCATGGCATACTGTCTTACAGCAAGCTTTTTTTATATAAGTAGAATGAGCATACTCTAAAATAAAGATAAAAAGTATACTATAATAAATACATAAACCAGTAGCATAGAAGCTTATTATCATTATCAAGTATTATGTACTGTACATAATTGTATGTGCTATACTTTTATGCAACTCGCAGTATGGTGGGTTTGTTTACACCAGCATCACCACAAACACATGAGTAATGCATTGCATTAAACATTATGATGACTAAGACATCATAGGCTATAGGAATCTTTCAGCTCTGTTGTAATCTTATGGGAGCATCATTGTATATGCAGTTCATTGTTGGCTGAAACATTGTTATGCTTGACTGTATTATATTTGCCAGGTAAATATTTCATCCCAGGATTTTATTTTTCTGATAGGGATGTTTGGGGACAGAGACAAATGTATTCATTTTTCTAAGCCCTGCAGGACCTTGTATATTCCTCACATATGGAAGATTTTATTATGTTAAAATAGAAGGTACTACAAATATACTAGAAGAGTGGATAAAAAATACTCTCTACTTCAGAAGGAAAATGGAAGGCTTTTGGTCAGAAGGAAGAGTTGGAGGGGAAAACTCAAAGGCGTTGGGACAAAATGTTGGAGAGCATCACTTGGCCTGCCAAACCAAAAATTCAGCTAAACAATTTTACCCATGTATATTTAAGGCAGGTGAGAGACCGTGAGAGAATGATGTAGCAAGAATAGCTTTGTTAAATGTAGGTAGTGCTTGTATCCTTACAACACACTTATGACTAAGAGATCCTGTGTTTTCAATCATTGAAATTGATCCTTCTAAGCAATCATACCATGTTTTCCCCAAAATAAGACAGGGCCTTATTAATTTTTTGCTCCAAATATTAATTTTTTTGCTCAAAAATATGCATTTTATTCATTTACTCATGTACAAAAATCTACATTTATTCAAATATAGTCATGTCTGGCTGATGATCTTAACTGGGGCTTATTTTGGGGTAAGGTTTATATTACGAGCACACTAAAAATCATGCTAGGGCTTATTTTCGAATGAGGTCTTTTTTTCGGGGAAACACAGTATCTGGGCATGCAGCTCTAATCCCGGCTGCGTCTAAGCAAAAATACATTGCAGTCCTTAAAATTTCTGCTGAAAAGGATGCCCTATAGTCTTTTGTCCCCTGTCACCTTTAGGGAACGTAATTAGTGGCTTCAAGCATCCACTTTTCTTTTACAAGTGCTATGCGGTGTCAGTTCATTTAACAAGAGTATCAATGAACACCTTATTTCAAAGGAACATTAAAATTCTCTTACAGGGCTGGCTGAGCGGGGCGTTGGTTAAGAGCTGGCTTGGGATGCCAATGGCCCCGGTTTGGATCCCACATATGAGGGCCAGTGACACTGCACTCTACAGTGAAGATGGTGAACAACAGCTCCACTTGGAGCTGGGCTGCTGGGAGTTCCCCAGATGGCATAGCTGCAGCCCCTGTTGCAGTGGGCTGCCATAGGCTACAGTGAGTGGCTGGCAGCTGGTGTGAGCTGCCAAGAGCCACTATGAACGGCGGTACAGAGGCGGCAACCGATCTGCCTCACCCGGGAAGAGCGCAATGATAATACCAACATGGGCCAGTGAAGCAACATCCTCCACAACTAGACTGAAGAACAAAAGGACAGTAACTTGTCTGTTCCCCTTCCCCAGTTCCCCAACGCTGTTCCCCTCCCCCAATTCCCCAATAAAATCTTTTAAAAAAATTATCTTACAATTATTGTAATAAGAAGAAATAATTTCCCCCCCAGACATGAAATTTGGAACGTGACCGCAAGTTAAAGAAGATTATCAGCAGCAAAACCACTTATAATAATAGTGCCTGACTGAGGATAAGGAAGAGGTGCTGAGATAGAGAGAGGGAGTGCTGTATCCTGCCACATCTGGGGTAAAAGTGGTTCTCAAAACTTAATGTGCAAAGTAATACAATGGAAAATTTTTTTAAAGAGGAGATTACCATGTAATAAGCCCAAAAATTCTAATTTAGGCCATTCTGGGTAAAGCTTCAGAACTGCATTTTAACAGGCATTCTCAAGTGATTCTATGCCTGAAGTCTGTGGTGCAGATTTTGAATGAAATTACTGTAGGTTCTTGCCTTGCACTAATTCTCCCATCAGCACCTACTAAGACCAACAGGCATATTTAAATAACAGAAACCATTCTATTTACATGAAGATACATTTTAGGTTTAATTTTTTAAGATAGTCTCCCCTGAATATACTAATGCCACATATTAAAAAGTTCCTTTATTCATATATTCTAAATCACCATCAGAAATTTTTCTAAAAGTTCTATGTGTTTATACTCTAAAATGAACATATTTATGGTTTTTTGGCTACAGACTTGATTTGGGGTTTTTACTTTATGTCATTGGAACTATATTTGGTTTTTGGTCATGGAGAAATGTTCATAAAGAACGAATTTTAGGGCCGGTTGAGTTGCGCAGTGGTTAAGAGCTGGCTTGGGATGCCAGCAGCCCTGGTTCGGGTCCCACATATGAGGGCCAGTGACACTGTCCTCTAAAAAAATAAAATAAAATAAAATAAAAATGCCATTAAAAAAAAAACAACCAATTTTAGTGTCATTAAGTAACGTTTTTAAATGTCCACTGAAAACAATTCTGAGCTATCTAATCATTTTATTTTGTAATGCAATCCATAGTGTTTCCAACTGGCATCTTGCCAACACACCTGGACTCTTTTATTAGTATGTAATTAATTGTACTTTAATGATATGTATATAAAAATTGATATTAAAAATGTAATTGCAACAGTTCTGGCTGTGAAGGAATTTTATGTAATATATATATTATATGACCTACGTCAAAATAAAGCATTGGTGAGAGGGAGGGAGGGTGAATGGGAGGGAGGGAGGGAGGGAGGGAGGGAGGGAGGCAGAGAGAGAGAGAGAGAGACAGACTGAGACTGACACTTGTTACAACTATAAAGAAAAGGTCAGATTTATTTGATTTCTATCTCTAGATGGTGAACTACAGATTTATCTCTTATCACCTGTGCTTATTTTTCTGCAAAATCTGTGATGAATCCATTTTTTTGAGTCGGTCCTATTTTAAGTACACAGGGATGCTATCAATGGCTCTAGTCAAGATAATAATCATCTTAATTTCATACCTGTTAGCTCATTTTATATATAAATCCACATTTTAAATATCAATGTTTGTTTACAGCTAAGCTTCTTTGTAATATTCTGTATTTCCTGCCATTTGTAGATGTTCTTAACAATGATAAACCATATTTTCATCATGGTGAACATCTCATTTACTTCAACACTTCCTTGTCAAAGATACTGGACTGGTGTGCAGTACCTTGCCAAATAATGTCCACTTGTTTGATGTTTGTTATCCTTATAGTATTTTTTTATTTTTTATTTATTTTTCTAGGGCAGTGTCCCTGGCTCTCATATGGGGGACCCAAACCGGGGCCACTGGCTTCCCAAGCCGGCGTTTAACCACCGTGCCACTCAGCTGGCCCCTTATAGTATTTTTTTTGAAGGAGGGACATCCAGAATATGTGAAATTGTTCTTTGACATTTTTGATAATTTGTTTTTTACTGAGGTAAAGTTCACCCAACAAACAATTCACTATTTTAACAATTTTGAAGTGCATGCTTCTGTGGTTTTAGTACATTCAAAATGCTGTGTAGCCCTCATGATTCCAATTCAAGAATATTTTCATCATCCAAAAAAAGACAACCTATACTCATTAATTACAGTCACTCCGCATTTCTCCACCCCCCCCCACACTCCTTGTAACCACTAATCTGTATTCTATATCTATGAATTGGCCTCTTATGGACTTTTCATATAAATGAAACCATAAATTATGTGTACTTTGGTGTTCTGAATTCTTTCACTTGCATAATATTTCCAAGGTTGACCCATGCTGTACAGTATATCGGTACTTTTTATGGTTCAATTCTATTCCACTGTATGAATATACCACATTTTGTTTATCCATTTATCAGTTGGACTCTTTCTACTTTTTGGCTTATTATAAAGAATGCTGCTATGAACATTTGTGTACAACTTTTTGCTTGAACTCCTGTTTTCAGTTCCCTCTTGTATATACACAGGAGTGGAACTTCTGAATCATATGGTAATTCTACGGTTAACTTTTTGAGGAAATTCTAGAATTTACAGAGCATTTCACAAGTTTACATTCCCATCAGGATTGTATGAGGGTTCCAATTTCTCTCACCAACAATTTTTATTTTCATTTTTTGTTTTTAATTGTAGCCACCCTAATGGATATAAAGTAAGATCTCAGTGTGGTTTTAATTATTTGCTTTCCCCAATGTTGTCACATTATAGCCTGCCTGTCTGCCCCCATGCACCTCTCCATAAAGACAGATCATAACTTCCATATTATGCTTACTGTATATACCCCTGTTTGGTACCAAAGGATGGCCGGTTAGTCAAAGACATGGAAGATCCCACGAGAGGGACAACCCAAGCCAGACACATCGCATGGGTGCCTGTGGGTGGCCGTGGGTGCCAATGGGTACCAGTGGGTGCAATTGAAGTTGACAGAAATAGGACATGAACCCCTTGCTTCAGGGTCTGACAGCAGCATGCCTGTGAAATGACCTATTGATATGATAACATCTGTCCTCTGTGTAATCCTATCAGTGAGTTTCAGCATTAAAGGTTTCTGTCTCTTAGGGAGGTGCATGTAAGCAGATCATGGGACTTTCAGTAATGGCAGCCTGCAGGCATGGGTGATTTGGCCAGGAGATTAATTCTTGGGTGTGAGGAGACACATAGACCTCAGAAGATACATTGATCCTTTGATGTGTAAGAGAAATAAAAGGAACAGTCAGCCCCGATTCTGGACTCTTTGTCCTAGAGACACTGAGTCCCCTGGCTAGCACTGCTTTTGAACTATCCTTCATCTCTTGTCTATACTTTTCTATTTCTCAACCCCAGCCATCCCTTCCGAATGCCCACGGCCCAGTCATGCGGGACGCGACACAATGTTAAATGCTGTTGAGCATCTTTTTATGTGTTCCTTGGCAATTTGTATATTTTCTTTGGAGAAATGTATGTTTAAGTCCTTTGCCCATTTTTATTGGTATTTTTGTCATTTATAAAGTACAGCTTTGTTGAGCCATAACTAAAATACAAAAAAATTGCATATGTTGAATGTACACAATTTGATGAGTTTGGACATATGCACATACCCATAAAACCATCACCATAATCAAGGTAATAGATATATCCATCACCTCTAAAAATGTCCTTGTGTCCATTTGTTTTTTTATCATAAGAATGCTTAACAAGAGATCTATCCTCTTAATAAATTCTTAAGTATTATTGACTATAGGTACTATACTGTATAGCAGATCTCTAGAATTAATTTATCTTGCATAACTGAAACCTTATACAAATTAAAGAGTAACTCCCCATTTCCCCCTCACCCAGTCCCTGATAATCACCATTCTCATCTCTGCTTCTATTAATTTAACTATTTTAGGTACCTCATATAAGTTGAATCGTGAAGTATTTGTCCTTCTGAGAGTGACTTTTGTTGCATTGGAAGTATTCTTTATATATTCTGGATACTAGATCATTATCAAATATAGGATTTGTAAATATTTTCTCCCATCCTGTAGATTTTCTTTTGATAGTATCCTTTGATGCAAAAAAATGTTTGAATTTGATAAAATCAATTTTATCTATTTTTTAGGTGCTCATGCCTTTAATATATCTAAACCCATTTTGAAATCCATTGCCATGGACGTTAACTCCTGTTCCTCTAACAGTTTAATAATTCTAGCTGTTACATGTAGATTTTTAATCTATTTCGAGTTAATTTTTATAAATAATGTGAGGTAAGGGTCCGACTTCATTCTTTCCCATGTGAATATCAGTTTTCTGAGCAACATTTGTTTAAAAAGACTATTCTTTCTCCATTGAATTATCTTGTCACTTTTGATAAAAATCAATTGACTGGGCTGGTCAAGTGGCGCGTTGGTTAAGAGCTGGATTGGGACGCATCAGGGCCCCAGTTCGGATCCCACATATGAGAGCCAATGACACTGCCTTCTACAGCTAAGATTGTGAACAGCAGCTCTACCTGGAGCTGGGCTGTCGTGAGTCACTGGTGACGGCGTAGCTGCAGCCCCTGCTGCAGTGGGCTGCCATAAGTTACAGTGAGTGGCTGGCAGCCAGTGTGAGCTGCCAAGAGCCACTGTGAGAGGCCGTCCAGAGGCTGGCGACCAATCTGCTTCACCCGAGAACAGCACAATGATGATACCAACATGGGCTAATGAAGCAATGTCCTCCACAACTAGACTGAAGAACAAAAGGACAGCAACTTGTCTGTTCCCCTTCCCCAATTCCCCAACACTGTTCCCCTCCCCCAATTCCCCAATAAAATCTTTAAAAAACAACAACACAGCATCATCTGTAAAAAAAAAATTGGCCATATATGTATGCTTTATTTGTGGACTCCCAATTCCATTCCATTAACCTATCTGTTTACCTTATAGCAGTACCACACTGTTTTGATTATTATAGCTTTGTAGTAAGTTTTAAAATTACAGAATATGTGTTCTCCAACATTGTTGTTTTTCAAGATTATTTTAGCTATTTAGGATCCCTGGTAATTCCATAGAAATTTAGGATTACGTTGTTTATTTCTGACAAAAAGGTAGTTGGAATTTTGGTAGAGATTGCATTGACTCTGCAGATTGGGGTGTATTACCATTTTAACAATATGTCTTCTAATCCATGAATATAGGATGTCTTAATATTTATTTAGTTTTTTTTTCTTTTCTTTCAACAGTATGTTGTAGTTTTTAGTCCACAGTCTTGCACATTCATTATGTTTATTCCTAAGTATTTTATTCTTTTTGATGCTTTTGCAAAAAGAATAGTTTTTAAATTTCATTTTCATATTGTTATTTATTAATGTATAAAAAATAAAACTGAGGGCTGGCCGAGTGGCGTGGTGGTTAAGCGCTGGCCTTGGAAGCCAGCGGCCCCGGTTCAGGTCCCACACATGAGGGCCAGTGACACTGCCCTCAAAAAAAACCAAAAAAACCCTGAATTTTGTATGATGATCTCCTACACTGCAACTATGTATGTTCATCTTATTCTCTAATAACTTAGTATTATCTCTGATAACTTTTTAGTGGACTCTTGTATTTTCTTTATGTGAGATCATGTTATTTACAAATAGCGATAGTTTCACTTTTTGCTTTCCAATTTGGATAGCTTTTATTTCTTGTTCTTGCCTCATTTCCCTGTTTTGAACTTCCAGTACAATGCTGAATAGAAATGGTAAGAGTGAGCATCTTTGTCTTGATTCTAATATTAGGGGAAAAAACTTTTCATTTTTCATGATTCAGTCTGTTGTTAGGTTTTTCATAGGTGTCTTTTATGTGGTTGAAGATGTTCTCATCTATTTCTATTTTTTTATTTTCTTATCAATAAGGGGTATTGGGTTTTGTCAGATGTTTCTGCTCAATCAATTGAAATTCTCTTTTTTCTTCATTTTATTAATATGGTGTATTAAATTGATTTTCATATGTTGACCCACCCTTGTATGACAGGGATAAATCCTGCTTGGTCATGTATATTAATATATCATGATATATTAGTATATTAATATAATTTTTTAAATCTGCTGCTAGATTCATTTCACTAGTATTATGTTGAGGATGTTTGCATCTATATTATTAGGGGATATTGGTCTGTAGGCTTTTTAATGACATGTTTATCTGGCTTTTATAAAAGGGTAGCACTAGCTTCATAGGTTTATGAATTAATCACTATTTTTTGGAAGTATTTGGGAAGGAATGGTGTTAATTCTTGTTTAAATATTTGATATAATTGACTAGTAAAGCCGTCTATCTGGTTCTGGGCTTTGTTGGAAATTATTTGAATGCTGATTTAATCTCTTTGTTGTTATAGGTGTACTTATATTCAGTTAGCTCAGATTATAGATCTCTTCAGTGGAGAGATGGATCCATGGAGCTCCCTCCTATTCCATATGTGATGATATCATGCAATAACAAGTTTTTAAATATACTAAATAATGTGTTTTGTAAAACAGCAAAGAAAAAAGATGGTGATTTTTTTCTTTGCAGCATCAATAAAAACCTCTACCTTTACTCAGACTATTTAGATAGTTGGCTTGATTCTGCAGTATTATCTTGAAAAGTCTTATTTTGACCAGAAGGAAATGGATTAATAGCCAGTTTGTGACCTTTCTTTCAGACTTGGGGATGCCCGAGGGCTTGATGTTTGGTTGGAGCCTCTTTATAATATTAACTCACGGAATTTATAGGAGTATGCAGACTTCAAGTTAACTGAATGCCCAATGAATGATTCCCCTGGAAATGAAAGTAAATTATTAAAATTTACTTAAAATAGGTTAAAAAAAATTTCAATAAGTCAAATAGAAAACTCAAGTTAGAATTCATTCCAGAAAAAAAAAATCCCAGATTAAGGTTATTTTATGATAAGGTCTTTAAATTGTCAAGATACCTGCTATATTAATGTCCCACTGTATACGAATAGAAACCTGAAATATTAACTAATTAATGTTATGGTGATAGGTTTGTCTTATTCAAAAACTGAAAAGAATGGTATATAAGAAACATAGTAGTTCAGCCTAGCTCGTTCTTAAAAATAAATATTCTGTGGAATGTCAGATGATCATAGGACTTGTTAGGGAGACCATTTCATGGATGGAGTAGAGGTTTGATCACTGCATTGTATTACTAAAGCGGAGGTGGTATACCTACTGTAATTGAATATATATAGATAGTCACAGGATGTGGATTATACTGTGGAAGAGAGTCAGAGGAAGAGTAATAGATATATATGATATGGGGGGGGAGTGGGGTGGCGAATTGGGGGTGGGGGATTGTCACTTTGAGGGGTAAAATGTATAACTATTGCACTGTGTTGTACACCTGAAACTAATTAAAAAAAAATAGATACAGAAACTCTAAATATAGCCCTTCTATAATATTTACGGTGATCAAGACTTACCTCTGTTGTGCCAACAGATTACTCTAATGGTGAGAATGGTGGTAGAGAATCTTTGACAACCCACCACACATTCTATGTTGTAACTATCAACAGGCCTAAATTCCTGTTTAAATCAACAACAAATATACATGGCTTGATAGAGCCATTGCAATTTAACTAGCTTTGATATGCTGAGTAACAAAACAACACATGAACACAGTGAGGCAAATGTATGGTCAAAGAGGAGACAGTGTCAAAAAGTGAGCCCTCCCTATTCATTAATAGCACTATGTTTCTATGTGACTATGTCCAGGATCTAAGGTTGAGATTTTATTTATACAGTAATGTGTAGCTTTTAAATTTGGTGTGTTTCAATGGACTCTTCTTAGTTATAGTTCAACTTTCTCATTTCATTAGGTGAGGAAACTGAAGTTAAGAGTTTTTTAGTGTTTGTCTACATGTAAAACATCAGATGTTTAGAAAAAAATGAAAAGTACATGTGTACTAAACAATTCATATATGCAAATTTTTGCTCTTCTTAACACTCTCATAATTTATAGTTTGAATAAAGTATGTAATATGATATTTGTTTTAAATGATCCAAAGAATGCATTATATTTTATTATGACACTAAAAATAAGGGATTTGGAGGAAGAAGTAATACTCACCTCATTATTGTCACTGAAACAGGAAGGGAATGGAGTCCTTGGGGCCAGCTGAAGTGATTGAAACGGGACTGAGCCATATTTACATACCTCTGAAAGAAATTATATGCCTTTTGTCTTTTTTCTCTACCTCTTCCTTAGAGCCATCATCCTCTTTCTTTGATGTTTTATTGTCCTCCAAATTCAAAATTTCATTTAATATATCCATACCTAAGTACTGATAAATGTTGGTCAAATAAGCTTCCTTGAATATTGTAAAATATTCTCAATTATTGCCATTTATATGTAGACAAATGGATCCCATTCTTTTTATTCTATGTACTCTAAGAAGAAATTTTGAGTAAATTGTGTCTTTAAAAAGAATATATTTCTTTTCAACAATCTATAGAAATACCCAGAAAACAAATAAATTGTAACAAACAAAACAGCTTAATTTTTCTTATTATCAGACTAATATGTGGAAACATCCCTCTCAAAATACTTTTATTTTCAACTACATTTAAAACATCTTGAAAACTCTTAGTTTACCTAATTAGCCAAAATAAAACATTAGCTGCAGACACAATAGAGGTAAAAACAGCTTCACATTCAAAATACCTTTGTATCCAGGGCTGGCCGAGTGGCGTGGTGGTTAAGCGCTGGTTTGGAAAGCCAGCGGCCCCGGTTCAGGTCCCACATATAAGGGCCAGTGACACTGCCCTCAAAATAAATAAATAAATAAATAAAAACTCAAGTTTTAGGGCCGGCCGAGTGGCGCAGTGGTTAAGTGCTGGCTTGGGAAGCCAGCGGCCCCGGTTCGGTCCCACATGTGAGGGCCAGTGACACTGCCCTCAAAAAAAAAAAAAAAAAAAAAAAAAAAAAAGAAAATACCTTTGTATCCAAATGAAACACTTCAGCTGACACAGAGAATATGTCAGTCAACAATATTTTCAAGACCAAAATGTCAGTCAACAATAGTTTCAAGACCAAAATATAATTTAATCACAGTGTAGACACACACAGCCATGTCTTCACAAGACTGGCAAGCTTCTCTCCAGCTATATCACAGAAGCTATAAGAATAAAGCTTCTCAACCTCTCTAGGATGTAGTTTCTTCATCTGTAAAGTGGGCTCAACAAGGTTTTCTAATTCTGAGTTGTTGGGAGAACTAAGTGAAACAATGAGTGTAAGGCACTTAGCAGAGCATCATATACCAAGAAAATACTAAATATATATTAGCAATTATTATTACACATATTTAAAACATTTCAGAATCATGTCTATCTTTAGAATTATTTCCCCAAATGAGTACATTGGTTTTAACTCATATACTTATTGCCCAATAATCTAAGAAAAACAGATTTTCTTCATATAGAAATATTATTTATTGTATTGCAAGTCCTTATTTGTTTTGTGGAAAGATTTTATGGAAAAATAAAACAGTAAAATAACAATAACAGTTATAATAGCAATAGTAAAAAAAAAAGTAATAATAACACCATTCAAGTCTGTGTGTCCTCACAAAAAGCCTTCAAATAAATGAAACAAACATTATGAATATCCTGCTATCCTCCCTAGAAATGCATGTAGTTTTAATAACAGGTGAGAAATTTGAAGCTCTAAGAGACAAAAATAAAATCTCATGGCACATGTGAGGTTTAGCGCACAAAATAGAATTTCCATTCAGGTTCTGTAACTCTTCATCTACTGCTCTTACCACTGTGTCCTGCTATCTTAAATCTTCCTCCTAGTATAGTACTTTTTTTAGGGTGAGCTTTTCCTCTATATTTTTCTGTAACATCTAAATTATTTAATTTGGATGTAGCCCAGATGAGTATGTACTATGTTTAAAGTCATAAAAGTAATGCCAGTTGTTTTGTAAGTTTATGAGTATCCACAGTGATACCATGAAAAGACCTGAGTACTTAAACTTTGTTCTAACCAAATCAAAAGTAGTTAATTTGGATGTAAACCACATGGTGGCATTTGATAAATGCCATCCAAATAGAACACATCTATATGTGCTTGTAAATTATTCAGGGAATGTATTACATTTAGTATTTATAATTAGAAAATAGCTCAAATTATTTGCATTTTTTGGTTAACCTATTTCTTTTCTCGTTTCCAAAGCCCTTCATGATATAACTCTGCTAAGCCATCATTCATACAATAACCATGACCAGTCCACTTCAGGTGCTTTATTAAAAACATTTTTCATTTTCTATGATCATCAGGAGGGAAATGGGGATGTTATCTAGTTAATGAAAACTGTTCATTTGAACTCAATCTACATGTTATAATTAAGTATCTATAGAGTATTGAGTGCTAATAAACACAGCATATTACATAATTAACTCAGAAATTGAAAACTGGTTATTCTTGACCTTTGTAATTATATCATAACATATAGATCCTAGCATTTTGCTATTATGTCACAAGTTTCTTATTCTTTTTTTTCACATATGATACCTTTTATTTTCTTTTTGTGTCAACTGAATTAAATTACCTTGGCTTTACCTCTCCATTACAGTTTTTTTTTAAGATGTTAGGCATGAAAATTTTAATTTATATTTTATAATGTAATATGCCTTGGTTAGAAAAGAGTAATTAAATTGATGGCTCACAGAAACAGGGACTTACCACAAAGATCAAAATAGTCAATTGTTTGCTATAGCCCCATCTTACTTTAACAACAACATTCTGAACTCTAATACTTCATCTTGAATCTCTGATTCACTATTGTTCTGAAATCCCCTCCAGCTACTACCAGTCCATTGAATTTTACAACTATTATTCTATTAACTAATTTACATTAGGACATAGACTTACATATTAGCCAGATTTCTCACTGTCATAATTATTTGAAGGAAGTGATTCATGGAGGTCTTAGTGATTTCATTGCCTTCCTCTAATGAATGGGTCGTTGCTTCCCCTGCCATTTGCTTGTCCTTAATTTGGAGGCAGGTTTTATTCCATTCCTTACACTTCTTTGGATGATAGCTAATAAGCGCCTCATTGTTGAATAAAGCATCATTAAACATTCAAACCTTTTAGGAGATATTGATACAGTCATGATGGAAAATTTCAAATTCTGCTTACATTTTCTCTCCAGCGTTTGATACCTCTATTTCATTTTTCTCCTGATATGAGTATAATCGTTTTTGCCAGTTTTGGAATCTATCAGGCATTGGATGATGGATTTTTGTAACTGAGAATAAAAAAGATATATTTATTAAAATGGTCATTGACTGATTCTGCAACTGGATATCTTTCTGTAGCTTTATAATCAACAGGTGAAGAAACTTCTTTAGTGTTTCAGTTAGTGTGTGTGTGTGTGTGTGTGTGTGCAGATGTATGCATATGTGTCCACATATATGTATACATACACACACAACTGGTGTATGTCTGTGAGAAGGAGAGGAAGAGGGAAGCCAGTATATACAATACAGAAGGAAAGTGATTTAAATTTATTCTATCCATTAAATTTAAAACTAAATTAATCTAACTTCCTACCACTACATTAACTCACCTCTCACAGAACTAAGAAAACTATTTTAGCTCAAATATAAATTGATCTCAAGTATATTAAAATTATTTCTTCCTTGTAGAATGAATTATCTATTTATTTTCACCATGTCAATTTCTGTTGTCACACTGCCTCCCTGTCTGTCCTCATGCACCTTCCCATAAAAACAGACCATTGCTTCAATATTATGCTTGCTTTGTGTATCCCCACTTGGCGCCAAAAAATGGCTGGTTAGTCAATCATAGGGAAGATCTCTCAAAGGAGGGGCAACCTAAGCCAGACACAGTCACATGGGAACCATGGGAGGAATCACAGATAAAGGGGCATAGACCCCTTGCTTCAGGTTCTGGCAGCCTGCATGTGAAATGACATATTGATGTGAAAATATCTGTCCTTCGTGCATTCTTATTAGTAAGCCTTGGCAGAGGAAGTTTCTGTCTCTTAAGAGGTGCAAGACAATACTTTCAGGTAATGGCAGTTTGCAAGCATGAGAGATTAGGCCCTGAGCTATGTTCTTGGGTGTGAGATTCACAGACCATGGAAACTACATTGATCTTTTCTTATGTGTGAGACAATGAAAGGAGCAGTCCGGCCTGGTTCGGGGCTCAGTCCATGAGGCTTGAGTCCCCTGGCCCCAGCTGCATTTTTCTCTCTTTTTTTGTTTCTCTTTCTTAACTTTTTGCCATCCCGTCTCCACTCCCACTGCTCTGTCGTGCGAAACACGACAAATTTCTTCAAATTTTTTTTGCAAATTCTGCATACTCAATTTTCTTTTTAAACTGTCTATCCAAACCAATCATTCTATTCATTGATTTTTCCTTACATTCATCAGGTTTTTCCTTGTTAAGTGTTAATTTTCATCTGTATGCTGTGATAGGCAAAATTCTAAAGATGGTCCCCCAAGATTTCAGCCTCCAGGTTATTCAATCAAATACTCATCTGTGTTCTGCTAGGAGGAGATTTTACAGATGTCATTAAAGTCTTAAAAAAAAAAGTCTCAAGTCAGTTTACCTTAAAAGAAGGAGATTACCTCGGTGGACCTGACTTAGTGAAGTGACAAGCAGACACTTAAGAGTTTCTCTGAATGTACAAAAGTCAGAGAGAGATATGCTCCTGCTGGCCTCCTGGAAGAGGGAATCAAGTACCACATTGTGAAATGGCTTATAAGTGTGAGGCCTTGAAGAGCTGAGACCCACCCCTGCATGACATCCAGCAGGAATACGGGACCTTAATTCTGTTATGGGAGTCTCAGTTCTTTTTGCCAATGCAGTGAAGAATCAAAGGTCAGCAAGCTGATGAATATGCAAGCGGGGTTCATCAGTGATATATGATCTCAGGGAAGAGAATAGGCCTAGTCAGGTAGGGAGGGAGGGGGAGAGAGAGACAGACAGATAGACAGACAGACAAGGACTTATAGTTTGCCTGGTAGGGTGGTGCGTGCTCTTCCACAGGAGGGCGTGGCCTCCTAAGGTGGGTGGAGGTCTGGTGACTCAGATCCTTATCTTGCTCCAGACCCTCTTGTCATCTGTTGTTGTAAAAACAGATACGTGGCTGGAGGCAGCTAATCAAAGCCAGTTTTGAGCTTTTTCTGTAGGCACCATGGATCCCCAACCACCCTGCCTCTGTCTCCTACATTTTCTGACTTCTATCTAACAGTTCTAAAACCACAAGGAAACAAATTCTTGCAACAACCATTGTGTTTGGAAAAAACCCAAGCCTCAGATGAGCATTGTAGCCTGGCTAATCCCTTGATGTCTGCCTGTGGAGCCTGAGCAGAGAAATCAGCCATGCCATGTTGGACTTCTCATGACAGAACTGAAAGATAATAAGTGGGTATTGTTTTAAGCCATTGAATTTGTGCTAATTTGGTATGGAAGCAAAAGAAAGATAATACATATGTATAATTATTTAATGTGCTCTCCCATTTACAAATGAAACTTAAATATTCCATGACACCAGAAATTACTTCTTAACTAACTTTTGTGTTTGTGCTAAACAGAGTGATAGATCAAAAATTATATTTACTGATCAACTGTGTTTAACCCATAATTACCTCGATTATATACAACGTTTTATTCACAGACATACATCTTTGGCATTACTATCATAGAATCCAGAATGTTATTTTGGTTTGAACAGTGATTACAGAAGGAGGAGGTATAAAAAAATTAAAGACCATTTTAGCAAATGCTTTGGATGCTCTGTTCTTATAACCTAATCCCTTGGTAGGCATGTAGTTTACTGGCGCTCCTCTTCCATCCTCTGGGTGAGCATGGTGGTATATGGGAAGAAAAATAATTTTCCCTCTGCTTTTCTATATTCTTGGCTGAGATGACCCCCAATCCCCATAATATAAGACAGATTACCAGTAAAAAAATCAAATCGAACTTGAATAACATGTATACCTCCTGTATACAGGGAGACAACCAGGAAAACTGACTAAGTCTCCTAAATGGGCCAAGCCCCCACCTTAAATACCATTCTCCAGCTAAAGACAAAGATGGTGTTGGGTGGGAGGGAAGCCAGTTATGAGAGGTTACCAGGAAAAGGCCAGTAAACAAAGGTATGGTTGTTAAGCAGATTTAAGTCTTTGTGTTCTTCATTGATAAGAGTTTCTAAGGATTTAGAGTAATCCTCTTTCTGATATAGAAGGAGATATACCCTCACAAATGGAGAGTTATAAATGTAAATGACCCTTTATTACAAAAGGGTGAATTCTACTCAGCTTACAGTACTTCTGTATTTTCTGTTGTTTGAAAATAATCAGCCTAAAATAATCCTTATGCCAGAGAACACCGTGCAATCAGGCTAAGGCTGATGTGATGCATTGACTTAAATCTCACACTTATTTGACATTTTTGAAGAGTTGAAGCCAGTGTCTTAATTGTTTTTATTATCCTCTCATGACTGAATGAGTTTAAACTTTTCTGGCAAGAAAATTGCATATGTGCTGCAGTACATGTATTGGCATAGAATGAATCACTGTTCATTCACAGAAGGTGAAAGAATTTACAAGACTCAGAAAAGTAGGAAAGCAAAGAAAGTTTTATTGAAGTTTGGGCAGAGGGAGAGAATGCCGATGGCGGTGTCTTAAGAAGATGGCTGCCCCTAGGTGATGGAATGTAGGGGTTTTATATTTTTTATGCCCAATGCAGGGGCCTAGTTATCTTGCAGTTGTTTATAATTATCTAGCAGTTGTTTACAGTTGTGGCTGGCCCCTTCTGAGAACTGTCGTAGCAGTTGGCTTCCTCCGAAAATTGTTTTGGTCAGTCTGCAGATAGATGTAGTGTTAGCCGGAGCTTGAGTGGTTAATCTTTAAAGCTGTTCTTGCTAGCTCCCAGACTCATTTTCATTAACTCCTTCTGACTCATCAGTTAATCTTTAGCTTATTCCTGTTATCTCCCAGACTCATTTTCATTAACTCTTTTTGACTCATCAGTATAATCTCAGTGTGTCCCATTGGGAAGCACTAACATTTCAAAGTGCCAAGTTGTTAGTGTTGCCAAGTTTAGTCATCTGGCTGTAGTGGTGTCCAACAGATGTCTTCATGTTAAAGTTCCCTTTCTCCCTCAGTAATTAACAAGGGACCTGTAGATGAGACTTTGAGACCATGCAGACATTTATTTCCTTAGCAATATTTTCCTAAATGGTCCTGCATAAGAAGTACAGACTCTATGTTTATAAAGCCTTCTGGAAAGGCTTCTCCAAAAAGCTAGGTCAGTGTTTCCTAGGGTTGAGACCTGCTAAGTCATGTTTCAAAACCGAAAAGCACAGTGCAGAACAGCAGCATCACAAAATGAAAAAGAAACCAGATGTCTTTTGCAGCATTATAAGAAAGTGAGCGTGTTCATTTGTTTCATGCATTATAAATATACAGAATCAGTACATCTCCTTTTAAGCAAAACAGTCAGAAATTATTGCTCTGTTCTGCAAACTTCAGGCCATGTGAGCAGCCCTCTGCAACTTCTCTACATTCTTCCAAAGGATTGTCTAAGAATAGCAGTCTTTTAGATCCATATAAAGCTAAGAGTTATACTGACAATTGATCTATTTCTATGCAAAACAATTATGTTAATATTCTTATGTTAACACTTTTACTATGATTCATTACATCTTTTTTGTATAACTTCACTTCCAAATATGTTGTATTAATCTTTTGCTGGTTCATATTTTATAGGCTTCAAGTTAGTTCATTCAACAAAATCATTTGGCTAACTTCTACTAAGACTGTAATGACAAGAATCTGTTGGTTTTCAGTACACAATAAGTGCCTTTGACTCACACCTGTGTGGATAAAAAAGGGGTTCTATGGAAAGTAAAGGTGATCTGATCATAAATTTTGAATTGGGCAGCTCATGGTGGGTAGTCATGCCCCAGGCCTATAACTTCTTTAGTAAAAGGTTTATCTTTGCCTTAAGCAAGCCCTGTCCATTGTTTCTGTACATTTTGGATTAACACACCTTTGAAATAAACATAACCACCCTTAAGAGCAATTATGCTGTAATCCAATTCCCACCTTGCTTTCTCACCTCCATGTAACATTCCTTACTTTCCCTCCTTAATCTCAAATGCATAAATGAAACTGCAAAATTGATATTTTTCAGAGCATTTGAGATGTTGCCTCCCAGCAATTATCATCAGTTTTGGCTCAAACTCTTATAAAAATTCTCTGCAGGTTTAGATGTTTCTTATGTCAACAGCTGAAATGATAGTTCTAATATGATTTCAAAAATATACTTGTTTAATACCTATGTTTTCACAGTATGGATACTCTCAATCTCCTATGGACCTTAGAAAGCTAGAATTAATACTGCCTTTAGAACTCCCATGTCTTAGAGTGGTTTTTTTTGTTATGTAAATAATATAAGCAGAAATTAAAGTATGATATTTCAAATATATTTCAAATCACATCAGTAACACATGGTTTCTGAATGCAATTCAAGTGCTATATAAATCAGTAACTCATTTGACACTGCTATTATAAAATTCTGATTTATTTCCTTCATTTATATCTATAGAATTTATCATTTTAATGTATTGTTCTCATGTCTATGTAAATCTTAACCAAAAATTGCGTGTTGTTAAAAACAAGACAACAGCTCAAAAAGAAAAAAAGAAACAAGACAACAGGCCTAAAATGGAGTCACTTATGCTAAATCCCCACTTCGCTTAACTTAATTACAGTTTGGCTCTCTCAGAAATGGACTCTTAAACCAGTCAATCAGGAACTGCCTTATCACCACTAGTTTGGTAATCCAGCTGATGGACTTGTGCCATCCCCTAAAGGAAAGTGACCTTGCCATAACCAACTCGCTTTTTTACCTAGTATAACTTCTTTGTTCCCTCTTCCTAGGGCCTATAAAAGCCTTTCTTTTTGTATAGTCCCTGAAATCTCACTGTCTGCTATAAAAGGGAAAGCAAACAAATATATCTAAATGAAAAAGTAAGGTAAATCAATCAAGAACTTGTAAATACACAATAGAGTACTACCAATAAAATACAAGCGATAGTTTTAAGAAACATAATTTTGAAACTGAGTGACATAATGACCATTGAAAGGTAGCAGAGTATGCCACTTCTAAATATTCCTCTTTACCATAAGGATTATTTTGAATTGATTATCTTTAAGAAAGCAGACACAGAAGAATCTCTAAAGAAAAGAATAGAATTTACTCTTTTGGAAGGGACATTTACACTTAGAAAAAAAATCTCCACTTGTAAAAGTGTCTTCCTCTTTGTACCATAAAGAAAGGTATGACTCTAAATCTTTAGAAACTCTTATCGATTGAAAAGGCAAAGCCTTAAATCTTCATTTCAACTCTAACCCTTGTTTACTGTGCTTTGCCCAATAACCTCCATAACTGCCAGCCCCCACATGCCCCATATTTCTTTTTTCTTTAGCTGGAGTTGGTATTTATGGTGATGATTTGGGCCATTTCAGGGAGTTTCACTAATTTTTCCTAGGGACATTCCATGTATACAGGCAGTATGCGTATTGTTAAAATCTGTTTGTTTTTCCTTGTTAAATCTGTCTTCTGTTCTGGAGAGAGGGCAGTCTCAGCCAAGAATAATAATGAAGGGTAGAAGGAAAATTATTTTCCCTCCCCTACACTATATATAAAACATTACAGATAGCATGTAAAGTCTCCTTATTCATCACTTTACTCATTACCAGAGGGATATGAACACTGCAATCTCAAATCTCTAAGCCTTTCTCCTTTATTAGTGGAGATAAAAGACTGTTGTCTGTATCTTTTATCTTCACGAATCATTTTAGGGATGGAATTTTGAAGTTTTATGTTAAATTTCTGTGATAAACGGCATTCCCAATGGCATCTGAAGTACTGTAAAGTTTTATCAACAATATGCCAAGTATCGTTGTGACTGAGCAAGGGCCCACTGCCTGACGCATATATAAGAGCCAATACTATGATATCGGGAGGCATGGCTCCAATCTGTCTCCCCAGTCTGGGGTTTGGACGAGTTTTAAGGATCAGGGAAAACAGGTTAGCATGTGGTAGTGCTGGTGGGGCAAGTTTTGATTGGTGGGTTTTTGGAACTTAGCCACTTATGTATAGGGTCAAGGGGTAAGAGAAAGCGCAAAGGAATTCCAATCTGGCAGTTGATCAGTCAGTTCTATATTTGTTCATATTTGGCCTAGGTACAGGATCTTCCTTATTGAAGGACCCTCACTTCATAAAGGGTGTTGGTGGCCACATTTCTGTTACTTGAGTTCTGTAGACTAAAGATTCTTGGTTCCAGGGTCATCTTGAGGACAGAGATGGCACATGCACAGTGCTGTCTTTGTAAAATAACTCAAGAATTACACGAATCACCAATCTGCTTTAAGGGAGCAGAGCCATTTTTAAGCTGGTCAATATGATTCGTGTGCTATTTCCCCATTAGATTGTTTTAATATGTACTTCTTACTGATCTTAACTAAGATCATGCTCTTGCATATATTATTGCAAAATAGATGTTGTGTTCAAAAAGCAGTTTTTTTGAAAATGGCTTTAATTCATAGAAATGGAGACAGAGCAAGAGAAAAGGTCAGGGTGTGGTTTCTAGGAGCAAGTCCCTCCAGCCTTAATATGGTTGCCTGTCTAAACCTTTCTCCTCAAGGCTGCTAGACTAACATTATATGTTGGCAGAACTGGCTGTGGCTATGAAAGGTTAAAGAAAGAGCTTACTGCTAACACTGCTTTGAATTAATGATCTACAACTCTATAGGGATGAATAAAGTGAAAAATAGGAGAAAAAGAAGAAAAGATGCTGGCTCAGCCCTTTGAAACTGGTGTTCATTGTGAAACCCACTACCACTGAGATAAGACAGAGGACAAGGCCTCCAAGAAAACCATTAACCTCCTGACAAGGCCTTCTAGAAAACCATTAACCTCTAGTCAGAGACAAAGGACTAGGGAATCAAGATGAGACAAGGAGTCTAGCCAGAACCACGCAAAACCAAGATGGCGACAAAAGTCACCTATAAATAATATCCAACCACATTATCCAGTCATTGTAATGTATCCCCATGCTAAGGGACACTCCCAACAGCTCTCTGACACCTCCTGAGAGGACCATATAAGGACAAAAACAGGGGTGTATCCCCAATTCCTGGGAAAATCCGTCCCCATCTGGGAAATAGTAGGCATATTCCTCCCCTTTATTCCCATACTAAAAAGCTTAACTAATAAAAACCACAGCTGCAGGGAGGATGGGGCTGTCTCTTGCCTAAAGGCAGCCTCCACTTTGCCTGTGGAATGGACTACCTCATAATAAACTACTGTTGCTCCTTTGTCTGGCCCACACATGAATTCCTGAGTGAGGCCAAGGAACCTCTTTTCCTGTAACACCACTAACATACCCATTGAAAACAAGTACTTATTACTGTCCATCTAGTTTTAAGTGAAGACTTAAAAATCAATGGAATGATTTTGAATGCTGTCCTTGCTTTAGAGAAAGTTATTACAAAAACTAAACTTCCTTTAGAAAACTTTGTAAAGAAGCTTGTGCTATCTATACCTATATATTTCTTAATTGAATAACTGGTAGCAAGATTATTTGCATCTATCTTTATCTACACAAAAAAGTTAATTATTGTGTTTATTTAAATATAATGTTTACTACAGCGGTATGTTTTTGTTGGCTGGCCAATCTATGGGGACAAGTGAATTTTAATGCCAGTGCTGTACTTTTTATACTTATAATAGTACAGCTCATCCATGATGTTGCAACATGCAAGAATATCTCTGTCACTTGTGAGGACATCAAAAGTCATTTTGTTTTTTAGTCAGTGATAATCTGCCAGAGTTTCAGATTATTTATTTCTTTTAATAGATCAAAGACACTCACAAGATTCCCTATCATAATGTAACTGTTACTAATTTGTTTCAATATCCTTGAGTGAGGGGAACAAGATAGAATTACAGCTATTCTTCTGGGCATTGCAATAACCCATACTACATGGTATCTGAAGCCAAAATTCACTGTTGGTGAACATGAATATTTCTAGACTAAGTGTTATAAATTAATCTAGTGTCTTAAAATGGTTTTTAAATTTAACCTAAATGTGCCTAAGTCCCCTCAAGTGAATATCTTCCAATGATTTCATTATAGCAGAATAAGATCTTGAAACATGTCTGTAGACCATGTAAGAATTCCATAAATATTCACCATGTATAGAAATATATGTCTACTTATCAAAACTGTAAATTTATATGAATTATTTTTGCATAAATCATCTCACTTATTGGATAACCAATAATCTGGTAAGGCAAGCAGAGACTGCAATTTCTATAAAACATTTGAGAAATTAGAAAATCTCTATTAGCATCTACTTTCACTATTTCAAACCATCACATTTGATTAATATCTAGCAGTACATATTTTCTTTTCAAGAATATATACCTATGGGGAAATTCTGTAATCTATGGTTAACACAGTTTAAAATATTCTTTCCAGGAATGAATTTTGACAAAATTGAGAAATTACCATCCCTTAAACATACTTAAGTTTGGGAAAAACTTTGTACGTGTATGTATGTGTATGTATGCATACTCATATTCTTTTTTGGCTTAATGGATATATACGAGGTATGATCAAATAATACGGTGAATGTTTAAATAAATGACATTAATTACAGTAAAGGACACAGTGCCATTAATCCCCCTCACTTCAAACACACTTATCCCATCATTCTTGACATTTTGGAAGCAGTTCTGGAAGTCCTCTTTTGTGAGTGTCTTTAGTTGCGCTATCCTGGCTTCCTCGATGTCCTGAATCAATTCAAAACATTTCCCTTTCATGGTCATTTTGACTTTGGGGAGGAGCCAGAAGTCGCACAGTGCCAGATCTGGTGAATAAGGTGGATGAGGACACACTGTAATGTTTTTATTTGTCAGAAATTGCCATGCCAGAAGTGATGTGTGACACAGAGCCTTTCTGTTGTGATCAGAAAATACGATGAATGCTGCTGCTGAGTGCCATCCAGCAGAAAGGCAGGGATCTTCAGTACGGGAAGTGTCATATTGAACCTTAATGACAGTATGTGACAAGTTTCACCTTGTTCGGTGCAGTTAGTCTGGTGTGAGCTATGTTGAGAGAAGGTGTGTTTTAAAGTGTGCTGTAAATCATTCTCCGTCATGACAACACTCTGTGTCCCACATCACTTCTGATATATAGCAATTTCTGTCAAATAAAAACAATATGGTGTGTCCTCACCTACCTTATTCACCGGATCTGGCACCATGCAACTTCTGGCCCTTCTCCAAAGTCAAAATGACCATGACTTTGAATTGATTCAGGACATCGAGGCAGCCACAACAGAACAACTAAAGACACGAAAGAGGACTTCCAGAACTGCTTCAGAAAGTGGCAAGAACGATGGGATAAGTGTCTTCAAAGTGAGGGGGAGTATTTTGAGGGGGATTAATGGCAATGTGTCTTTTACTGGAATATTTTTTTGAATTTAAACATTCACTATATTTTGTGATCACACCATATATACGAGTATATATCGGGAGTGCCGAAAAGTGTATACAAGTGGACACTTTGGTCAGCGTTGCTCAAGCAGTAGTTTGCCATAATCAGAAGTGTCTGGATGCTGATGGTAACGATTTTGAGCACCTCTCGTAATTACAGAAGTCAAACATGACTTGTATTCATCTTTTGTTATCAGTATATATTGAGTATTAAAATTTTAATACAGTTTTTTCCTTTCTTAAAATGTGTATACATTTTCCTTTCTTAAAAAAAAAAATATATATATATATATATGTATATATATATACACACACACACACATTACATATACATACACACACAAAAATATGTAAGGGCAAATCATAAATAGTCAGAATGGTATACAGATTACTTCCAAACAATAAATAGCATTGCCTTAATTCCCAAAGAGTAGAACTTCTATATATGGTAATATGTGATAGTGATGCAATCATTATGGTAATGCAGCTTCATAATGCCTAATAAAGCTGAGTTGAGAAATTATTTGTAAACCATAGGAACCATTAGCTGTTCTGCTGTTTGCATCTTTAATGGTTAATCTCAAAGACTTCTGAGCGGAGGAAATAGCTATTAAATATATTGTGTGAATCAACATCTGCAACCTGCTGATCACCAAAGGCTAAAACTCCCACTGTGACTGCACGAGCCCACATAAACACAGCAAGCTCATTCTCATGAAGCCATTCCTTAGAAATATGTAATGTACTTCTTTTAGAAGACAGCCATGAACTAGCTGAAACACAGACTAGCTAATTTTTATAGGTTGTGTTCATTTTATCTCTTAGAAGATTTCAGGGTGTTTTTAATGAGCATTAAAAAAAGAAGGGATAGTTATGTTTTGAAATACCTGGAATCAATCTATTTTAATGCAGGGATTTTTAGAAACAGAGTAACACAGTTACAAGTTATTAAAGGGGGCCATCAACCCTGTGATAAGATGGAATTTCCTCTGACAGAATCCCTTGTTAAGATGTATTTCCTCAATCATCTGGTCAAATACCTGAAATCTCATCATGACATGTGTGTTCTGATTAGTTGGAGTAATGCTAAAGAAGACATTTTGGATGGTTATAAATTATTAACTTGATGGTTAGATATTGACACCCAAGCAAGGGAACAACTAGACGATGATGAAATAACCACAAAGGCTTGGGAAACCAGAAGAAGGTCTGGCATCACTTTCATAGGGAGTGTGATTGCAGAGGGTGGGGTCAGCTGGGGACCCCTGGTAATGGAGGAGTGGCTCACAAGGAAAGGGAAAAAGTAAATTAACCAGGATCTACAATGTACCAAGTATAGCATAAGACATCCAATCTCTCACACCGTTCCCATTGTGTTTAAGTCCAACGATAGGAAAATAGACAAACTTTATTATTTTTTACATGGTTTTGTAGATTTCTAATAAGATGGCAATGAAATCCATTCAGAGTAGCTCTGCTCAATATTTTTTTTTTTCTTTTTTTTTTTTTTTTTTTTGAGGGCAGTGTTACTTGCCCTCATATGTGGGACCCGAACCGGGGCCGCTGGCTTCCCAAGCCAGCGCTTAACCACCACGCCACTCGGCCAGCCCTCTGCTCAATATTAATAACAGACTTGTAATGGTAAAATTACTGACAATTTCCATCATCTGTGAATATGGATCCCGAACTCTAGGCTGTGCCCTCCTGACAAACAGCAGAAACATAAGAAGGAGTTAAGGTTCTATATGTCATTATGCACAACGATTTGCCAAACACATGTTTTTAAACATCTTACAAATGTCAGCGCCTGCTGTAGTAGTTAATAAAGTGAAAATTTATTTTCAAGTGCTGATTAATTTAGAGTAATTTTTGGTCATATGTTTTCCCAAACAACAGGGAGTAAAATTGAAATACTCTAATGTAGATGATTTAGTAAATGGTTTGAGATTAAAAGCGCTTGCTGAACTTGAAAAACATGGAACCACTGCTCTTCAACTTAAATATAGTCTAACACAGAGCATAGTAGGATCCCACTAATTTATGGAAGACTGAGATAATGATCATTTAGAATAGAATAAAGATAGGTGTTATTGCAAATATTAAAGTAGAATTCTGAACTACCTTTTGCATTTTAGTAGGGGAGAAAGGAACTGAACTTCCTTCCATTGAGGCTTTTTTTTTTTGGTCGACCTATCTAGTAGTAACAGGAAAGCAGTATGTCTGGCAAGGCACTGGAAAAGGTTAGATTCTAATATCTACAGAGACCTATGTGGTGGGCACAAAAAGCTGTTGGAGTCCAATTCCCACCATTACAGGGGATATGTTTTTAAGAACAGGAGGTAACATTTGCTGCTGAACTTGGATATTAGAAAATAAAACCCTTAAAGTATAGGAAACTCTGAGGTTAACTGCCACCACTGTAGTTCTGTATCTCCTAATAGCATCACTCTGGCTTCCTTGCCATCAATCTGGTTTATTTATTTACAAATCTTTCTACTACTGCCCTTTCTCATTTCATAGTCAACTTGCACGTAAATATCATATCTCTTTCATCTGGCTGGGAGCTTCTTAATGTCAAAGACCAGCACACAGCACATAACAGCTACTTGGAAGTTTGGACTCAAACACAGATTAAAGATGGAAGGATGTGTGAGGGCTAAAAAAAATATTTTTCCTCCTACCTTCTAAGTTCTTCTCGCTGGGTTAATAATCAAATTAACAGACAGATTAACAGGAGAAAATCAAAATTTTAATACATGCGCATTGGGAATTCACATAATGAAGAAAATTCCAAAATTCACATAAGAAAAAATGTGAAGCAACATTGGGTATTTAAGACATTTTGGACAAAGGAGAAAAGAGGGGGATGATGGGGCATTAGATTTCAGCAGTGAGAATGGGCAATTTATAGGTACTTGAAGAAGCGTGGAACATACAAAGCAGGAACATTCCTGCTGGGCAACTCAGAGACAATGGGGCACATGAGGTGTCTAGCTAATATAATAGGCTCCTGCCTGATATCCTCCTATTTACCACACTTAATTCAAATTAGGCTAAGGCAGCATCCTAAGATTTCCTTCCGGAAGCAGGTTTCTCTATCTGAATTTCTTGGGCAGGAAATCGCAGGAGGGCCAAACGTTCTTTCTGATGCTTGTTTCTTAGTAAACAGCTTAAAATCAATATCCCAAAAAGCAGCTTCAGGGTGGCAGAGTTGTAGTTCCCTTCAGATGGATGGATGGATGGATGGATGGATGGATGGATGGATGGATGGATGGATGGATAGAGTTTGACATCATCATTCAAGATAAATGTGAACTATGTGGAAAGAGTAATTTGTAACCATCTCTAGGGACCCCAAAATTTAACATTCAATCCCAAATTGTCACAAATTGGGTTTTCTACAAGCAGGCAGAGTCTGGGATATAAGAGATTTATTAGGAATCAATTTCTGTGTAAGGAATGGAGAGGAAGCAGATTTGGGCAGAGGAAGAAGTAAAATAGCTACACAGGCTCCATGAGGCCTTGGCCAACACTATCAGGAGCTCTGGATGGCCCTTGAGAATTTAAGACATCAGGCTTCCATGTCTGAGCCTCTAAACCCTGACTCAGTCATTCAGAGGATTCAGGCTTGCCTGTTGGGGTGCAGCGTAGGGCCAGATGGCTGAGACACAAACACTGTAAGAGTTGACAGATGGAGACAGTCAGCTGACCACACTCCTCAAGGTTGGGCAGCATGTCCTGCCTTGAAGACACACTAAGGTGTGCGGCTCATGTATTACACACCAATCAAACCCTTTCTACCTTGATCCCCAAATCAGAAAAATCTAACAGGTAACACGATCATTTATTATAGTGAGCTGTATAATTTGCTAACCCAGAACTTCCAGTGTGTTTCGGAACAAAGCAGATACAAATTGGGAAGTACAACATTTAGACAGTTCTGCTTAAGTGGGAGAGACTGAGTGGCGACTCGAATACTACCTTACGTCTTTCCTGAATCTGGGAAACCCTTTGAAGAGCACAGCTTCTTGGGGGCACTAATCAGAATTCTATTGAGTATAAAGATAAAATGTCCTCCTTAGTCAAATATCCCCATGATTAGCTTTTATTCATAAGTCAAATCCATTGTATATGTTACATGTCACTCCAATATTACAGTAAGTATTATTTGGATACCTAATGCATGAGACGGTCCAGTATGGTATTTCAAATTATGGTTTTATTAACTGGGAAAAACAACTTAATGCAAATAGATGCTACTTTTATTTTAAAAGTAAGGGCATGAATAAGTCCTCAAAGATTCTTTAAAAGTACGTTCTTCTTTAAGTAAAACCCAAGCATTGAAATAATGAATTTTAAGTAGTCTGCTGAAATTCCGAAACATGTTTATTAAAACACTTTTTATTTGTTTCTAGTCAGTTGGGATACCGAAAATGTTCAGGTTCTAGGTATAGGTCAAACAAAATTAAATACTGTTATTGAATGAAACTAAAGCTATTAAAATATAATAGTTACATATATTTAATAAAAGTAAGTAAATGAAGAATGGGCAAAATACATTTAGTTTTATATTGAATAGGAATTTATATAGAATAAAATATTTTGTTTAGTTGTATCATAGTCTAACTGTATTTTTAACCTGAGAGAAGTAAATGAATTTTGATTTTCTGTAGCACCCTTAATAAGCATAAAACTCTAGGGGAGGAAAAATACTTTCCCCTCTACCTTCCTAGGTTCTTGACTGTAATAAAAGACAGATTAGCAGGAGAAAAACAAATACAAGTTTAGTAACATTTACACCTCCTGTATACATGGGAGAGACCCAGGAAAATGGAATAACTCCCCCAAATGGCCCAAGCCACCCCCTTAAATACCATCAATGCCAAAGACAAAGGAAAATGTTAGGAGTGGGGAGGCAGTGATGGAAGATGACCAGGTAAGCAAGCACAGTAAATAAGCCAAAGGTTGTGATGATCTCTTCTCCACTGATAAGATTCTCTTGTGATATAGAGTCACCCTTAGGGAGACACCCTGACAAATGGAGATTTCCCTTGTAAATGGAAATGTCCCTTACAAAATGGTAACTTCTATTTGGTTTTCTGAGCTTCTGCTGTGTCTGCTCTTTGTCAAAATAATCAGTTCAAAGTACAGTCATGCATTGCGTAAGCAAGAATGTCTGAGAACCACTTTGTGTGATCATCATAGAGTGTACTCACACAAACCTAGATGGAATAGTCTACTACGATGGTGGTGTATGCTATACTTTCATAGTACTGGCATTGTAGTAGGTAGTAGGTTGGTTTGCACCAGCATCACCACAAACATGGGAGTCATTATAGTAGAAGCCCTGAGTGGTGGCTTTTCTCTTTGTAAGGCAAGTGCCTGACTTCAGCTTTGATTCCAGGGGCCTGGGCTTCCCAGGGGCATGGGCTGCATGGAAGGCATCTGGTGTAGACTCACTGTGAGCCCCAGGACTAGATACAGACCCAGGTGACCTCCCTCCAAGGAGGTTTCTCTGTTTTAGGTCTTGGTTGATTTCAATAACTGATCATTTGGACTACTTGTATTTTCTCTTCCCATGCTTTAAATTCCTGCTCTTTTTTAAAAAAATTTTTATTGGGGAACAGCCATGGTCATTGGTTACACATTGCTTTCATACTACAATGGTATCGCTGGCTCTTTCAAGGAGGGTGTAGCTCCCGGTGGCCCATGCGGTAATCAAATCAGCATCCTTGGTGTTATCAGCACCATGCTCTAACCAACGGAGCTAACCGGTCACCCCCTTGTTCTTATTTTTAAATTTACCAGTAGAGTGAGCACACGAAACCCTGGGCCCCTACCCTTGACTCCAATCAAAGCAGAACCTGAGGCCCATGTGTGCTCTCTCTCTACCTGCCACCTTGCGGTGTGCCTTGTATGCTCCAGGACCTTGACGTAATGAACTCCTTGTTTTCATTTCCTTCAAAGTTTCCTAATGGTTATTGCTGAAGGGTGTCTTGCAATCATAATAAGAACCACAAGGGTCTGTCAAGTTGAATGGAAGAAGATATTCACCAGTTGTAACATTGGTTTAGAAAGGGGAGATGTCTGTGGGAAGCTCACCAGGGCCAGGTGAGGGCTCCCAGGCATTTCTAGATAATAACACTGCAATAAACAGACTGAGACCAGCACAAAACAGTAAGACTTTGTACCACAACCTTATGATTATGGCTAAGGGGTCACTAGACCATAATAATGTTTTAGTTCTATTGTAATGTCATGTGACCGCCTTCGTATATGTGGTTCATCATTGACTTTATACAGCACATAACTCTAATCCTTATGGCAAAGAGGCCTATTTGGGGATGGCATATTCTACCAGCCTGCAGAGGTAAATGACCCATCATGGAAATTATATGGGCTCAAAGACCACATGCAAGAGGTAGCAAACTGAATAGCACTTTGTAATTTAGTCTAACTATGAAAAATAACTTGCTAGACCACTCCTTTAAATCAAAAGAAATAGTCAAAAAATTGCACTTAACATGCTTATTCTTGTATGGGCTATAAAATATTAAAGGGCGGAGGCAAATGCTTTCAATCAAAGCCATATACTAGTATAGACGTTCTTGAAAAAAGAAAAAATATCCACCTAGATATTTTTCCCAGCTCCTTCCCGCTGCTGCTTTGCTTGAGTATGCTTAAAGAAGCTAGTTGTCAAGGCTCCAACCATCTAAAGTTTAATACAAGAAAAAAATCTGTATCTTTATGTAGCAGGGATTCTCAGCTTGAGAATTTTCTAAGCTGTGTGTACCCCAGGTGTTTGGCTTGCCAAACATTGGGCTTTCTTATGTGAGAACTAAGAAGCTCTTAGAACAATCTTTCTGAGGGGACTGAGGGTCTAGCTAGAGAAATACTTAAACAGAAAAGCTCAGATTTGGAAGGGTTGGAGATTTCGATAGAGCCCAATGTGGGTCACATATGATGTCAGACAATGAAGTTCAGGAACTCATCCTAGAAAAAGCACTACAGACCTCATTGCTGATTATCACTACAGTCACTTTTGAAGTACTCCCCTTGGGAAGCTATGCACCGATGCCAGGGCCTTGTCCACCCTTCAAAGCAATTATGGAACTCTTTTTCTGGAATGGCCATCAGAGCTGTCATCATATTATCCTTGATGTCCTGAATGTCATCAAAATGTCTTCCTTTCAATATTTCCTTTATCTTCAGGTCAAGAAAGAAGTCATTGGGGCCAGATCAGGTGAGTAGGGAGGGTTACAGTTATTTGCTCACTGTCTAAAAACTCCCTCACAGACAGTGCCGTGGGAGCTGGTGCATTGTCGTGATGCAAGAGGCATGAATTGTTGGTGAAAAGTTCAGGTCGTCTAACATTTTCAGTCTTTTCAGCAGTTCCAAATATTGGGTTGTCGGAAAAGTCATGACGTATTTTTTCTATGTTTTTTGTTGCAAAAATGCGTCATGACTTTTCCGACAACCCAATAGTAAGCTGGGTAAACTGTTTGTCCAATTGGTACAAATTCATAATGAATAATCCCTCTGATATCAAAAAAGTTTAGCAGTATCATTGCAACAAGTTTGCAAACTTAATTGTCAGACCTCATATACCATCCCAATCCCAGCATTCTGGTCCCTGTGGGAATCCAATGAAGTGATAAGAAGTTAAAACCACTTCAATTAAACTCCTATAAGCCCTGAGAGTACAGGCATACCACATTTTATTGGGCTTCACTTCGTTGTGCTTCACAGATATTGCAGTTTATTTTATAAATTGACTGTCTGTGGCAACCCTGCATTGAGCTAGCCCTAGGGTCGGAAAACTGTGGCTCGCAAACCACATGCAGCTCTTAGGGTACCTTCCATCTCAGAAGTTTGCCGACCCTGGAAGAGCCAATCCTGTCCCTCACAACAATTTAAAAATTATTCGAGAGCCATAAATATATTTTTACATAATCATCATTATGTGAATAATATCCTTTAAAAATTTTATAAATGAGGGCCGGCCGAGTGGCACATTGATTAAGCGCTGGTTTTGGGATGCCAGTGGCCCCGGTTCGGATCCCACATGAGGGCCAGTGACACTGCCCTCTACAGCTAACAACAGCTCCACCTGGAGCTGGGCTGTGCGAGCCCCGGTGATGGTGTGGGCTGCAGCCCTTGCTGCAGTGGACTGCCATAGGCTACAGTGAGTGGCCCGCAGCCAGCGTGAGCGGCTGGCAGCCAAGCGTGAGCTGCCAATAGCCGCGGTGAGCGACATCCAGAGGCCAGCGACCGATCTGCCTCATCTGGGAAGAGCGCAATGATGATACCAACAGTGAAGCAACATCTTCCGCAACTAAACTGAAGAACAAAAAGACAGCAACTTGCCTGTTCCCCTTCCCCGATTCCCCAACGCTGTTCCCCTCCGCCAATTCCCCAATAAAATCTTTAAAAAAAAAACAACTTTTATAAATGAAACTATGATAGTTTTATTTTCATTTTCAATTTTACTTCAGAGCCACATGTACGTACCCAAAGAGCCACATGTGGCTTGTGAGCCACAGTTTGCCGACCACTAGCAGCTCTTACGTCTCAAAAGTTTGCCGACCCCTGAGCAAGCCTGTTGGTGCTATTTTTCCAACAGCATTTGCTCACTTCATGTCTCTGGGTTAGACTTTGGTAATTCTCACAATATTTCAAACTTTTTAACTGTTATGACACAGTACAGTATCATGTAAACAATTTTTATATGCACTGGGAAATAAAAAAAACTGGCTTTATTGAGATAGTGGCTTTATTGCATTGGTCTGGAGCTGAGCCCACAATATCTCTGAGGTATGCCTATATAATGCAGCCCTGTACTCTATGTCTAGCATAACAGGTTCCAGCCAAAGTGGGGAAAAGTATACCTGCTCCCATTTAGGTAATATCAATGGTAAGGTTTTCAGTTACAAGACAAAGGACATGGAAGGAGACATGGAGGCCCTGATCATGGGATGGGGGAGGGGTCACATTGTTCCATGGAGTAACATTTATCTTTGGTCATTGTCTTCTTGAAGAAAAGAATTCAGTCAAGAGACAGAATTAAGCAGGTTGCAGAAAAGCAAGGTTTATTAGTAAGCAAGTACATCCTGAGACATGGAGTGGGCTCACACAAGAGAGAGAAGCAGCCTCGCCTTACATTGTGTGAGGGTTTTATCTCTATGGGTGGAATTGCCTCCCCCTCTTCCCCTCAAGTATCTTTCTTTTTCTCTGCTGACTGTGTCCTCTCCTCCCTTCTTTTCTCCAAGATTGTTTCTCAGGGCGTAAGTGTGAACCCGTCAATTTCCTGTGATTTATTTGAGAACCCCATTAAAAAGGGGGCAAAACTATAACGTGTGGCCCTGGGAAGCAGGATGTACATCCTGATAAGCCGGATGTTTCCCCTGCTTCTCTAGCATTTTCCCTTCTTCTAATGACATATACTCTTGATTTAGGGGCATGTGCAAGCCCACTATCTTCTCATAATTCTTTAGGAAAGCCTGCTAAGGGCGGGGGGGATAAACTGTAATGTTGTCTTGTTCTCAATATCCTGCTGAGCAAGGTGTTTATGCCCGTGTTTGTTTTCAATATCCTGCAGGGTAGGATATCTGTGACACAAGTAGGAGGAGCAACTGCAAGGGTCCTCCTAACCGGGGCTAGATCCCTCCTTCTCCTGCTCATTTCTACCTTTCTACCTACCCTATCCATGTCACAACCAGGTTACAAAAGGAGACAATGGCAGAACAGGAGTGCATGCCGGAAGAAAATGGCAGATGCTAGGGGATAGTCCAAAGAACAAGGATCAGACCCCACCAGGTGTGATGGGAAGGAATTTTAAGTCAATTAGATCCCCACAGTCTTCAATTACAAAAGGAAGGAAGAAAGTAAACAAGCTCTTTTCTGTACTATTTATGGCATTATTTGTACCCCCAGACTGTTGTGACCTAGGGGTGAAAAGGCAAAGTTATAGTCACAATATTAGTGGGATTATGGTTTGAACATAAGTGGAACATCATGTAAAGAGCCTGGTGATGGATAGGACTTACGGGAACTAGGAAACCAAATTTTAATTCCGAAAAGCAAAATATGGTACTAGTGAACGTTGTCAAGTAGAGAACTGGTCTAGTCTAAGAGCTTTGGTTCTGTTTCCCAAAGTAAACTGGAGCCATCTTGATTCATCTGTAGTATACAGAGCACAGAAATACCTTTGGTTTCCATGCTTTTTAAATAATATAGTAGAAGGAAATGATTGCTGCAGCTTGTAACATGAAAAATAAGGATGCATTTTTCAAAGTCCTGAAGTGAGACATAATTATATGTTAAATATAAAATGAATGTACAGGATGTTCATCTATGACAATAATGGTAAGCTTGGTGAGAAAGGGGTACACACAGGTCACTTCCTCCTGACTCTGGGATATATCCTTGTCTTGCCATCACCATGATAACCAACGTAGTTAATTATAACAGCTTCCACCAGTGCCCCTGCCATCCTCTGCACTATTTCGCGAACACTTTGCTACCAGACTAATTTTCTGAAAACATACCATAAATCTTTCAATCTCTTGCTCAAGAACTTGAAATGGCTCCCTAGTGCTTACTAATCAATTATGGTAATTAAATGGCTCAATAATTCCTAATTAAATTTATTTCCCAGCACCTAGCATTCATTACCTCCAAACCCATTGCCAAGTTGCTTCTACCTATTCTATTTTTAGACTGCTTAACAATTTGCCTGCCCTGTTCCTTCCACCTTCCATATCCTGTCCAAACCCCACCTTTTCCAGGTCGTCTCTGGTAAGCTTGGCTCTTTCTTCCCTGTACTCATTCTGTGGTTATAAGAAAATACCACACACAATAGCCACTAAATATTCTCTGTATTTCAAGTTTACTTTGGTTATGGACCAATTGCTTTTAAAACAACTGGAGGACAGGGACAAGGACTGTATCTTATACAGTTATGGCAAACTATATGAAACCCAACATATAGGAAATAATCACTTTTCTAGGCTTTCGGTGCTGACAGACATGGCAGTGAATCTTAGCTTCTTCCCTTTTAGTGGTGTTAATGCCTCCAAGTTGCAGTTGCCTCACAATTAAAATGGGTATAAGAGCTTTTCTCCTCTCAGGATGACTTTTATGCAAATTTTTCAAGGGGATACTGTGTGCCTGAGAAATAATGAGTGGTCAACAAATGTGTCATTATTAATTAGCCTATAAAGATACAATTGAAAGCATTGTTGTTGTTTTTTTGTTTGATTTTTGTTTTTTAAAGATTTTATTGGGGAATTGGAGAAGAGGAACAGTGTTGGGGAATTGGGGAAAGGGAACAGCCAAGTTGTTGTCCTTCAGTCTTAGTTGTGGAGGGCACAGCTAGCTCAGCTCCAAGTCCAGTTGCCATCCAGCCACCCGTTGGCAGCTTGTGGCCGCTCAGCTTAAGGTGCCGTGTTCAATCTTAGTTGTGGGTGGGTGTAGCCCATCATCCCATGCGGGAGTCAAAGGTGGCAACCTTGTTAGGAGCACGTGCTCTCACAAGCTGAGCATGCTGCCACCTGTTGGCAGCTCTGCAGCAGCTCAGCTCAGCTCAGGCACAGCTCATTGGCCCATGTAGGAATCAAACTGGCGACCCTGTTGCTCAGAGCTCGTACCCTTAACCAACTGAGCCACTTGGCCAGCCCGAAAGCATTGTTTTTTGAAAGCCTGATTCAGTAGCATGTGAAAAGAGACTTTTACCACATTCCCATCAACAACATGTAATACATACATACTATGTTGCTTAAAGATGCTATGTGGACAGAATCTGACAGGTGTGAGGAGAATAGAGGTGATTATATGGATATAATCTGTCAGTCAACCCTCTCCATTGAAAAATTGATTCTCACAGTCGACCCCAGCCTGCCTTCCACCATCTGAGATCCACTAGCTTTGGAAGCTGGGGGAAATATTTAGAAGGCATTTGTCATTGTTGAGGCTAAAGGTTTCAAGAACTGGAACTGATATAGGAGGTAACATTAAGAATAGACATAATGAGGGCCGGCCGAGTGGCGCATTGGTTAAGCGCTGGTTTTGGGATGCCAGCAGCCCCGGTTCGGATCCCACATGAGGGCCAGTGATACTGCCCTCTGCAGCTAACAACAGCTCCACCTGGAGCTGGGCTGTGCGAGTCCCGGTGATGGTGTGGGCTGCAGCCCCTGCTGCAGTGGGCTGCCATAGGCTGCAGTGAGTGGCCCGCAGCCAGCGTGAGCGGCTGGTAGCCAAGCGTGAGCTGCCAATAGACGCGATGAGCGACATCCAGAGGCCAGCGACCAATCTGCCTCATCCGGGAAGAGCGCAATGACGCGATACCAACAGTGAAGCAACATCCTCCGCAACTAGACTGAAGAACAAGAAGACGGCAACTTGTCTGTTCCCCTTCCCTGATTCCCCAACGCTGTTCCCCTCCACCAATTCCCCAATAAAATCTTAAAAAAAAAAAAAAAAAAAAAAAAAAAAAAAGAATAGACATAATGAATGCAAGCGAGAAAGTCAACAAAGAAAGAAAGGACAGGATTTGCCATTCCAGAAATATTGCTTAGCATAGCTAGGACTTTAGCACTAAACTGATGGAAATATTTCTTCTTTTGATTAGAAAATTCAGAAAGTTCCCCATACTATTGTGACAATCAAGTATTGGACTGTATTGTAGAAATAAAAGACAGCGTTTATAGCAGTCACGTAATAGTAATAAAAGTAGATGTCATTGCTGAGCTATCACTCTGTTCCAGGTCTGTGCAATGTCTCTAAGAATCCTCACAACATCTCTAAGACGCAGTCACTACTATTACTCCCTATTACAAATGAAGAAACAAGGCTTGGTTTAGAGAGGTTCAGTAATTTTCCTAAAGTCACACAGCAGGTAAATGTCAAAGGCAGGACTTCATTCTGGGTCAGTCCTATTCCAAAGCCAATTCATTAAACCACAATTATTACATTTCCCAAGTGCATCATATGATTGGCTCAAATGAAAATGATGATTCCCCAACCATCACGCTTTGTTCATTTTTCTCAACTTTGTCTGTATGTGACTTGAAGGGTTTTACTTTTGTGCAAATCTTTCAAGATGCAAAACCAACAACAAGCATTGATTGAGAGTTACTATGTACCAGAGATAATTATAGGTGCTTTTTGTGTATTATTTTGTTTATTCTTCACAGTCAACCTCCAATGCAAGCATCAGTAAATATCATCATAAACATCATCATTATCGCCTAAATGGTCATCACTATCATCATCATCATTCATATTTAACAAATGAGGAAACCGATGCACAGAGAGGTAAATGTCATTGCCAGAGATTCATTGTCCATTAGTGGTGGTACCAGGCAGGCTGATCATCAAGTTTGTACTCTAACATACAATGCAAAGATTATCTTGCCAGGATTTTGTCTGTTTTTTTTTGTAGTTTTATTATTATTATTATTATTATTATTATTAATTTTGCCTTGTTAGTTTCAGTCCATTATTCCAGTTTGTCAAGAAGATTTGAATTTTGATTCTCTCATCTATTATATCAGGTACCCTGCCCAGGTTTCTAACATCTACAAATTTGACATTTAAGTTGTACTTTCCTTTCCACTTTTTTCTTAGCTTTATTGAGAACAGTTAAAAATGGTATATAGTTAAGGTGTACAACATGATGATTTTAAATACATATGCATTGTTAAATTACTATCACAATCAAGTTAATTAACACACATCCACCACCTCGTATATTAATAGTTATCATTTTTGTGTATATGTGATAAGGACACTTAAGATCTACTCTCAGCAAATTTCAAGTTATCTAATACAGTATTAATAAGTATAGTCTTCATACTGTGAATTAGATTTCTAGAACTTGTTCATCTTATAACTGGAATTTTGTATCCCTTGACCATGTAACATCTCTCCATTTCCTCTACCCTCCAACCCCTGGCAGACACTGTTCTAGTCTCTGCTTCCAAGTTTGACTTTTTTAGTTTTCACTTATAAGTGAAATCATACAGTATTTGTCTTTCTGTGACTGGCTTATTTCAGTTACCATAATGTCCGCTAGGGTCATCCATGTTGTCACAAATGGTAGGATTTTCTTCTTTTTTTTGGCTGAATAATATTCGATTACACATATATACATATGTAATATATACATATATATGTGTATATATGTAATATAATATACAATGTCACATTTCTTTTTTTTTTGTACTTTTTTTTTTTTTAAGATTTTATTGGGGAATAGGCAGAGGGGAACAGCGTTGGGGAATCGGGGAAGGGGAACAGACAAGTTGCTGTCTTTTTGTTCTTCAGTTTAGTTGCGGAGGATGTTGCTTCACTGTTGGTATCGTCATTGCGCTCTTCCCAGATGAGGCAGATCAGTCGCTGGCCTCTGGATGTCGCTCACCGCGGCTATTGGCAGCTCACGCTTGGCTGCCAGCCGCTCACGCTGGCTGCGGGCCACTCACTGTAGCCTATGGCAGCCCACTGCAGCAGGGGCTGCAGCCCACACCATCACCGGGGCTCACACAGCCCAGCTCCAGGTGGAGCTGTTGTTAGCTGTAGAGGGCAGTGTCACTGGCCCTCATGTGGGATCCGAACCGGGGCCGCTGGCATCCCAAAACCAGCGCTTAACCAATGCGCCACTCGGCCAGCCCTGTCACATTTCTTTATTCATTTATTCATCAACATTTTCTCTGCCTTGCAATACAATTGAATTATGAACATTAAAACCAAAATAAAACTCTCTCTCCCTCTCTTTCAATATACTCATAAATAAACATATACCACTGAGACACTTACACACACACACACACACACACACACAACAATTTAAACAAATCACTGAGATACTATATGGCTTGACTAAGGTCTTGGATGATTTCTCATTCACAATAATCACAAATTAATTATATGTTTATATCTGACAAAATTCTTTATTAGAACCTAACAAATTGACTTGCTAATAGGTTCCAAAACTATTCATGTATGAAGCTGCCATGGCACCTTATTTCCTGAAGCTAAGAACATGTGTTATATTTGACTTTTCCAGACTTAAAGCACCTTCATTGCCTCTCTACATGTCATTAGGTTATTTCTGGTATGTTTGTAATTTGGGCATTTGCTAGACTATCTTAAGAAAGGTGGAATCAAAACTGGTACTATTTTGTTTTGAACATATAATGATGTTCAAGTGGGAATTGCTATGACCTGAATATATGAACAAGCAATGTGCTTCTATTTAAAAAATTTTTATTTTGAAATAACTATATACACACTGGAAGTTGCAAAAATAATACAGTTTCGTGTACCGTTCCTCCCTCCAGCTTCCCACAATAATAACATCTTATGTAATTATAAAACATTATCAAAACCAGGAAATCGATATTGGTACAATACAGTCAATGACACTATAGATTTATTCAAATTTACTGGGATTTACATACATTGATTTGTGGTGTGTGTGTTGTTCTGTGCATTTTTGTTTTCAAATGTATAGTTTCATGTAACCACCATAACAATCTAGATACAGAACAGCTCCATTACCACCAAGAAATTCCCTGGTAGTACTCCATTATAATTGCATTCTTGCATACATCCCTAACCCCTGGCAATCATTAGCCAGCTCTTCATCAGCATAACTTTGTTATTTCAAGAATGTTATATAACTGTAATTACAGTGTTTATCATTTTTTTCTGTACCTGTTGGCTTGTTTGAACTGTATACTACTTCTCCACTATCTTGTCTGGGATACATATGAGGCAAAAGGAAAACTAAACCCCGAGGAACTCACTCACATGCCGTCCTTCAAGTCCCAAGGACCCTTTGCAAATTTACCTCATCTTCCCCAACATTTTGGAAGGTCTTCTGTATATGTTTGTTTTATGTACTATGTGTAGGGGTTTTAGTGCTTTCTATAGGAAGAACAAGGAGAAATAATGTCCATTTTACCTTTTGCAGAATTGGAAGTCCAAACATGTTTTTTCAAATGCAAAACTATATTTGCCCTTTGATGAGAGCACTCACACAAACACAGAGATGCACACAGGGAGAGCTGTTAACAGTGGTTATGTTAGAATGGCAAGATTATTCCTCTATTTTACCAATATTCTACCATGGAATTTATATTACTTCTATGAAGACAAAATTAAGTTGTTGTTTTTTTAAACCATTTTATTGCACATCAAAGTCCACCCAGAGAGACAAAACCAATAGGAATTAATGTTAAGAGATTTATTGCAAGATATCGGCTTATACAATTATGGGGCTGGCTAGGCAAGTTGGAAATCAATATGGCTGGCCATCAGGAAGGGCAAACTGGAACAGTGAGGCATACGAGTACACTGAAGCTGCTGTGGTACTCCAGGGAAGCCTCAGCTCTGCTTTTAAGACTTTTCAACTGATTGAACCAGGCCCATCCCAATTATCTTTGTTAATCTACTTTATTTAAAATCAACTGATTATGGACTTCAATTACATCTACAAAATACCTTTATAATAACACCCTAGAGTAGTATACAAGGTCAGAGAATTAAGTTCACAAACTCATCCTAGAAAAAGTGCTGCATACCTCGTTGCTGAATTTCACTGTGGTCACCTTCAACATACTCCCCTTGGGAAGCTATGCACTGACGCCAGCGCCTAGTCCACCCTTCAAAGCAATTTTGGAACTCGTCTTCTGGAATGGCCTCAGAGCTGTCATTGTATTGCACTTGATGCCCTGAATGTCATCAAAATATCTTCCTTTCAACATTTCCTTTATCTTCGGGTACAGAAAGAAGTCATTGGGGGCCAGATTAGGGTGGGTGTTCCAATACAGTTATTTGTTTACTGGCTAAAAACTCCCTCACAGACAGTGCCATGTGAGCTGGTGCATTGTCGTGATGCAAGAGCCATAAATTATTGGCGAAAAGTTCAGGTTGTCTAACAAGTTCTGCCAGTGTGGTACCAAAGCAAATTCTTTGCTATTCACTGAATCATGCCTGTGCCCTTTCCAAGAATGTCTGGATCTCAGCCCTGCGGAGGATGCAACTTTCTGGTGGGCTATGTCTTAGCTTTACCACAATGGCTGCTCCTTGTATCTGCTGTGTCTACATTCTTTAGTTATCTTTCTTTTTTAAAATTTATTTTTATTTTTATTTACTAATTTTTTTTTTTTTCATTTCCTTATTCTTTTTTTTTTTTTTTTTTTTTTTTTTTTTTTTTTTTTATTGGCGGAGGGGAACAGCATTGGGGAATCGGGGAAGGGGAACAGACAAGTTGCTGTCTTTTTGTTCTTCAGTTTAGTTGCTGAGGACGTTGCTTCACTGTTGGTATCGTCATTGCGCTCTTCCCGGATGAGGCAGATCGGTTGCTGGCCTTGGATGTCGCTCACCGCGGCTATTGGCAGCTCACACCTGGCTGCCAGCCGCTCACGCTGGCTGCGGGCCACTCACTGTAGCCTATGGCAGCCCACTGCAGCAGGGGCTGCAGCCTACACCGTCACCGGGGCTCACACAGCCCAGCTCCAGGTGGAGCTGTTGTTAGCTGTAGAGGGCAGTGTCACTGGCCCTCATGTGGGATCCGAACCGGGGCCGCTGGCATCCCAAAACCAGCGCTTAACCAATGCGCCACTCGGCCGGCCCTATTTACTTATTTTTAATTGAGGAACAGTGTGTTTTTCCAGGACCTATCAGCTCCAAGTCAAGTAGTTGTTTCAATCTAGTTCTGGAGGGCGCATCTCAGTGGCCCGTATGGGGATCAAACCGGCAACCTTGGTATTGTGAGCACTTTACTCTAACCAACTGAGCTAACCTGCTGCCCCTTTCTTTACTTTCTTACTAGCCAATCCATCATTGTGCGAATCCCATTATAGTTAATAATCCTTGTATCAGTCTTTCACCATTCAAACTACAGTTGACCTTTGAACGATGCAGGGGGGTTCAGGGCGCTGATCCCACGCACATTCAAAAATCCCTGTATAACTACGACTCTCCAAAAACTTAACTACTGATTGTCTACTGTTAACCAGAAACCTTACCAATAACAAAAACAGTCGATTAACAGATATTTTGTGTTCTATGTATTCGAACAATGAAGTAAGCTAAAGCAAAGAAAATATTATGAAAATCATAAGAGAAAAAAATACATTTACAGTATTTATTGAAACAAATCTGCATGTAAGTGGATCCTGCACAATTCAAACCTGTATTGTTCAAGGGTCAGCTGTGTTGTTTTTCTCTCAGTTGGATCCAGACTGATACAAAATTAGTACCAGTAGTGGTCCCAGGAGATACACTCTCAAATATAGGATTTTGGCTTGGCCATTCCTTTGGGTTTCGGCACAATGCTGAGCTCTTTGCCAATGGGAAATGGGATGCTGGGAAAGCAGCATGTGGTGACCTCACAGTTAATCAAGCGATCACTTGTGTTTGATTGTGAATCAAGGCCAAATGAAACTTGCATTATGGGAGTCCAAGTGGATGCTGCACTTGATGATAATGGCAGTAATGACAACTGAAAAGACCTGTGATACGGGAAAGATTCTTTGGAGTTCACTCGAGTGCTCACAAAGAGAAAATGACAAGCTCAAGATTGTTAAGTCCCAGCTCAAGTTATATTCCAAGGATCAAAGAGTTTCCTTGTTAGTCCTAGAAGAAGCTCTTACTTCTTATAGGCACAGGGCTGAAGCTGCGGACAATCAAATGCAGAATTGATGTGTGGGTTACTGAATTACAAGGACAGTGAAAGTCACAAGCTTGCCAGATTTCTCATGGGAAAGTATGGACAGTGATTGCACAAGAATGGGACCCTGAAACCTGGAATGTAAACAGTTGAATGGATCCATATGAAACAGACTATTTCAAACCCCGGTCTTGGGCTTTCTAAAACATTCATTACAAAAGTTATAGAGTCAATGGAATTGTAATAAATATATAAGGTGTCAGAGGGGCAATAGATTGGGGGAAGGGGGTTATCATTACTTTGTGAGGGGTGAAATGTCTAATATTACATTGTTTTGTACACCTGAAACTAATAAAAAAAAATAAAAACAGTACAGAAAAAATAAAAACAGAAGTTGGGGGCAAGAGCCAACAAGCCAGGCTTGGTGGTGCATGTGATAAAAGGGTCCACACACTGCAAACTTCATTTATACCTGTCGTGCCCTTGAACATATTCAGAGGTGGAAACTATCAACTTATAGAATCAGTTCCAGAAACCTGTCACTGGATAAGAGAACTCTGAGAGAGACCATCTCTTGTGAGATGAATGGAGGAAGAGCCTGAAGGAGGATAGAAATAGGAGAAAAGGGTATTAGGGAAGCCCAGGTAGGAGGGTATTTATAAATTATAGAAAGGGTCAATGGTGTCAAATACTACCATAAATTCCATTAGCAAAAAGATTGAAAAGTGTCAACTAGATTTGCCCTTGGTGTCTTTAGCCAGAGAGGTTTGAGTTGAGTGGAGTAGAGGGTGGAATGGGAGATGAAGAGGTAGAGATATAGATTGTAGGAAATTAACTCAGCTGTATTGCTCCCTTTGAGTTTGCCAGATGTTTCCTCAGCTGGCACAGTTATTTTGAAACACTAGAAGCATTTCTCTATGGGCAGGAAGAAGGTCAGGAAGCCTGATCTCAACACAAAGATTCAACTTAATCTTGGGTATTCTAACCACAAAAAAGGAGATGCCAATGATGATGAAGATGCATAAATGCTTGACAAGAAGACAAACATTTATCAATTATCATTATATGAGATTGATAAACTACTTAGAAAACCTTAAAGAAAAACTGAAAATAGGCTAGACCTAATCAGAGATGTTCAGTAAGGGAACCAGATGCAAGATGTAATGGAAATATATAAAATTAAGCTGTCTTTTATATTAGCAATAACTAATTTAAAAGAATAATGGAAAACATTCTTATAATGTTTATGTATATAAAGGTAAACTTAAAAAAATGGAAAAGCATATTTATTGAATGGAAAAACTCAACATCTTAAGTATATCAGTTTTCCTTCATCCCAATTTAAAATCATAAAGAAGACTTTTTTCTTGAAACAGGCAAAATTATTCTATAGTTTACCTGTTTCACCTAGACAAGTAAATGAGTTGAGAAAAGGTAAGATTTTTTTACTAAATAACAAAGGGCAGTATAAAGTTCCTGTAATTCAAAACAAAAGAATTGAAACACCAGGATTTAAATGAACTGATTGATCAAAAGTACGTAATTAATTAAGACGCTATGAACAAATCTAAGTATATAAGAGAATTTAGTGTATCATAAAGGACTCATTTTAGATCACTGCAGACACTGAATGTTATTCAATAAATAGTGCTAGAGTACTAGGGAAAGTTTAAGGAGCAAATATCGCTAGATTCCCCACCCAACAGCCTCCATAAGAATAGATTTTAATGTTTCTCACCACTATGAATGTGTATGCATATGATTTTTCTCTAAGTTCTAAGAAATTAGTCTTAAGAAAAACACATAGAGGGCGGCCAGATGACTCAGTGGGTTAGAGTGCATGCTCTTAACAACAAGGTTGTGGGTTCAACTTCCATATGGGATGGTGGGCTGCGACCCCAGCGACTAGATTGAAAGTGGCCACTGGACTTGGGAGCTGAGCTTGCGCCCTCCACAACTAAGATTGCAGGACAACAACTTGACTTGGAGCTGATGGGTCCTGGAAAGACACAATGTTCCCCTTTCCCAATTCCCGAACACTGTCTCCTTCCCCAATATTATACCAGGGTACATCTATAAAACTGAGTAATTATTTAGATATACAGAAGGTGCCAAAAAATGTATACACATTTTAAGAAAGGAAAAAACTGTATTAATTGTAGTAATACTCAATATATATTGATAAAAGATGAATACAAGCCATGTTTGACTTCTGCAATTACAAGAGGTGCTCCAAGTGGTTACCATCAGCTACTTCTGATTACAGCAAACTATAGCTTGAGCACAGATAATGTGTATACATCTCTTAAAATGTGTATACATTTTTTTTGGCACCCCCAGTATATGTATAGTCCAAAGATGACCAGAATGTATTGTTAAAGAAAAATTTAAAAAACAATATTTGAATATGTACATGTTTTTATAAAAATGTGTATATTAATGTATGTTTAGAAAAAATCAGAATGCTGATAACCATTGCATTCAGGTCTGATATACAATGCCTGTGATATTTGTTTGCTTTCTCCCTTATATTTTTTGACGTAACTTTGCCATTAGATGAAGTAACAAATCTTATAAATGATGGTAATACAGTGTATTACCACTTTTGTCTCTTAACAAAAGCTGCATTTCAGATTATCTGTAATCTAAAAAATTATAGTAGTTAGATATTGCTGTATAACAAATTGTCCCAAAATTTATTGGCTTAAAAGACAAACAAACAATGAATTGTTGTTGCCGTGGGTCAGAAACATGGAGGTGGCCTAGATATTTGCTTCTGGCTTTGGGACTGCGGTAAGGTCTTAGTCAGGATTTGGACTTCAGAGCTACCATCATCTGAAAGCTTGACCTGGACTGAGAGATCAGATTCCAAGGTGACTCACTCACATGGCTGGGTACATGGTGCTGGCTTCTGGAAAATGGCTTTAGTTCCTCTCCTCATGGGGCTCTCCACAGGCCTGCTCGTGTGTCCTCAATGCATGCCTGCCAACCGTTGCTACAGTAAGCAATCCAAAAGCACAAGGAAGACGCTTCCCATGCTTTTTATGACCTAGTCTTGGAAGTCATACATTGTCATCTCGACAGTATCCCATGGGTCACAGGTTTGTCCTAGTCAATTGGAGGGAACTACTTATGGGCATGAATTTCGGGAGGTGAGGATCATTGGGGGTCATCTTGGAAGCTGACTAACATAGTTGTAGTAAGAAAATAATAAATTTATAAAAATCATAAGATGTGGAATATTTATGTTGTATTAGCATAGCAAACTGTTGAGCCTTATGCATCAACCAAAATGATTAAAAGTGAAAATTATAGAGAAAATACAGAGGATGCCCAAAAATGTATACACATTTTAAGAAAGGAAAAAACTATTAAAATTATGCTGATGGTAACCACTTTGAGCACCTCTTGTTTACTGCTGAAGTCAAATGTGACTTGTATTCATCTTTTGTTATTGGTACATATTGAGTATTACAATTTTAATACAGCCTTTTCCTTTGTTAAAATGTGTATATTTTTTTTTGCACACTCTGTATTTTTAAAATAATATTAGGTGAAGAAAGATATATATATATATATATATATATATATATATAGTTATTAACTACTATTTAAAGTGATCAGTGGATAAAGATTGGTGTAAATTAAAGAAATTAAAATGATTTTATTAGAGAGTAGGATTGTGGGTAGGTAAAAATTTTCCTCTTTTAATTTCCTTTAATGTCACACTACTGTTTTTTTAGCAACACATGATTTAAAACAGAAAGTTAATAAATAGTATATTAGACTTTAAGTCACTGAATGTTAGTATTACTTTATAATTGAAAGAATGGATTATTATGTTAAAAAATATAAAAATAATTTAAAAATACAAGAATACTCAAAATCAATGACATCTAACTTACACAAAAATCTTACAAACATCAAAGAGCAAAGAACACAATGATACATATGAAGAAAACCAATATTGAATATGTTTCTGCAAAATTTAAGGATTCATCTCTAACAGACAAATGGTTTATTTAAAATACAGGGTGGTCACAATCCACAAACTCTCATTGGAAATTTCCTCCCTTACTCCAAGCTTCTTACAGAAGAATTAATTGAGGAATTAGGCAATCGGAGTGGAGTAAAAGCCTTGACACTGGGACAAAGATGAAGGTGCATATCCTTTCCCCTTCTCTGACTCCTATGTGATGAGCTACAGGACTAGAGAGAGGTTCTAGCACCAAACCTCAACTCTGCAAAGTATCATTCACTAGACCCACTATTCTAATGACTAAATTAATTTTCTTATTCACGTGCTCATTGTATTTAAGCCTACAAATGTTGGATTATTTTAAAAATTCAACTCTGTAACTCTTCTTCTATGGTTCCTTGTCAGAGTCCAAAAGTAAGAGGAGGACAATAAAAAAGAATGACAAGGGCTAGCTGAGTAGCATGTTGGTAAGAGTTGGCTTGGGATGCCAGCTCTGAACAGCAGGGCCCCGGTTCGGATCCCACATGAGGGCCAGTGATGCTGCGCCCTGTACAGCTAAGATGGTGAACAACAGGTCGACCTGGAGCTGGGCTGCCGTGGGTCACCTGTGACGGCGTAGGCTGCAGTGGGGCTGGCCAGCAGCAGGCGTGAGCTTTTGTGAGCTGCTGTCCAATGGTCAGAGAGTGACTGCCTCACCCGGGAAGAGTGCAATGATAATACCAACATGGGCCAGTGAAGCGATGTCCTCCACAACTAGACCGAAGAACAAAAGGACAGCAACTTGTCTGTTCCCCTCCCCCAATTCCCCAATGCTGTTCCCCTCCCCCAATTCCCCAATGAAATCTTTAAAAAGAAAGAATGACAAGTATTTCAAGAGTGAGAAAAGGAAGAATAATAGCACCACTGACACACCTATGTCTCCAAGATCCTGAAAAGCATTGATAGTTTCAGAGATAGTTATACCTAGTGATGTGCTATACGCATAAATTTCATGCTGAAAGCCTGAAAAATTTTTAAGTAAAATGGAGCTGAATACTTTCAGCTCTAGTCATGAGTATTGCCCTACTGGGCAAAACATTTGAGTTTTCATTTTGTTTTTATTTGACATGAGTTGGTCAGTTTCTTGTCATAGATTCTTTTGGAAATAATCTGTCCTCATAACAGAATTATAGCACATAAAATCACAGAACATTTATTCCTGTTATATATAGCCTTTAAAATGTGGCTAATGCTATGGAGGAACTACAGTTTTTATTTCACTTAATTGTAATTAATTTAAGCTCTAATTTAAATAGTCGCATGTAGCTAGTGGCTATCATACCGGGAAGCACAACTCTATACACGGGCCCAGAAGACTAGTGAGTGGCCCCCAAGGAAAGGAGGGCCTTGGGTGACTTAGTGTAAACAAGCAGTCCAGCCATGATACCAAATAGGACTCAATTGCCCACCAGCACTTTTATGGTACCCAAACCTCAAGCAGGAAGGGAAGGGTTACAACTGGAAATAAATCATGTCCTTTACTACTGATTTCACATTTTCCTGCTACACAGGTCAACCAGAAGAGCACCCACTGGCTATTTACATTTCCACAAGAAAACAACAGACAACTTAACAGCTAGCTATAAATATAGTGGAGGACATTTGAAACGACTGCAAACCAGATAATCAATCTGCCTCTCTGGCACAAATTTAGTGAGCAAATTCTAACAGAGTGCGCTGTCTCTGCAGGGTTTTTAATGTTCTTCTCACTGTCTGGCTGAATTACACTCCTATACAGAAAGTAAATCTCCCTCTAAAAGCACAACAGAAAAATGGGATGATTTAGAATTTTGAGAAACAGTGTGATACTCTCCAGAGTATTGTGAACAAACACAATGTGGTTTTGTTTTTTAATTTTAATTTTATTTTTAGAGCTCATGTGCACTTTGTCCAGATATCCCAGTAGTAACATTTTTGGGTGATGGGGAAATTCATAAAATTTTTCTTTATTTGAGGGGCGAGCTGAGTGGCAAGTTGGTTAAGAGTTGGCTTGGGAGTGCCAGCTCTGAGCAGCAGAACCCCGGTTCGGATCTCACATGAGGGCCAGTGACGCTGCGCCCTGTACAGCTAAGATGGTGAACAACAGCTCGACCTGGAGCTGGGCTGCCATGCGTTGCTGGCAATGGCGTAGGCTGCAGTGGGGCTGCAGTGGGCTGCTGTAAGCCACCATGAGTGGCCGGCAGGTGGAATTAGCTGCCGTGAACTGCTGTGAGCGGCTGTCCAATGGCTGGCAACCGATCTGCCTCAGCCGGGAAGAGTACAATGATCACAATACGAACATGGGCCAGTGAAGCGACGTCCTCCACAACTATACTGAAGAACAAAAGGAGAGCAACTTGTCTGTTCCCCTCCCCCAATTCCCAATAAAATCTTTAAAAATACATTTGTCTTTATTTGAATTGTAAAAATTTCATTTTATTTAACGTTTATTAAAAATTTAAATTTTGGGGGCCGGCCGAGTGGCTCATTGGTTAAGCACTGGTTTTGGGATACCAGCGGCCCCGGTTCGGATCCCACATGAGGGCCAGTGACACTGCCCTCTACAGCTAACAACGGCTCCACGTGGAGCTGGGCTGTGCGAGCCCCGGTGATGGTGTGGGCTGCAGCCCCTGCTGCAGTGGGCTGCCATAGGCTGCAGTGAGTGGCCCGCAGCCAGCGTGAGCGGCTGGCAGCCAAGCATGAGCTGCCAATAGCCATGGTGAGCGACATCCAGAGGCCAGCGACCGATCTGCCTCATCCGGGAAGAGCGCAATGAAGATACCAACAGTGAGGCGATGTCATCCGCAACTAAACTGAAGAACAAAAAGACAGCAACTTGTCTGTTCCCCTTCCCCGATTCCCCAATGCTGTTCCCCTCCGCCAATTCCCCAATAAAATCTTTAAAAAAAAATTAAATTTTTGTATTATGGTAATTATAGATTCTCATGCATTTGTAAAAAATAACACAAAGATAGCTCATGGAATATTTTCCCAATTTTCCTCCATGGTAACATTTTGCAAAATTATAACATAATATCATAATGAGTATGTTGACATTGATGTACTGATAGTATCCAGTTTGCCAGTTTTATCGATACTCATTTGTGTACATGTGTGACCTCAGTTCTGTACAATTCTATCACCTGTGTAGGTTCAAGTATTCCACCATGATTGTCAAGATCTTGAACAGTCCCAACACCACAAAGATGGGTCCTCTTTCCCTTTTAGAATCCCAGCCAGCTCTTCCAGCCCTACCCCCATACCTAACGAATGATATGTCCTCCATTTCTAAAATGTTACCACTTCAAGCATGTTATATAAAGGAATCATATGATGGTATAACTTTAAGCATATTCTATAAAGGAATTATACAATGTTATCACTTTAAATATGTTATATAAAGGAATCAGGTGCTATGTAACCTCTTGGGAGGGCTTATTTCACTCACCATAATCCTCTGGATATTTTCCCAAGTTCTTGTGTATACCAATAGTTCATTCTTTTTCATTGCTGAGTACTATTACATGGGATGGATGTATCACAGTTAGTTTAACTATTTACTTGTTGAAGGGCATCAGGGTTGTTTCTAGTTTTGGGCTGCTATCAGTAAAGTAGTTGTGAATTATCCCATTTGTGTGTGAAAATAAATTTGCATTTCTCTAGGATGAATACCAGTGAGTGCAATTGGTGGGTCATATGGTAGTTACATGTTTAGTTTAATAAGAAAATGCCAAACTGTTTTCCAAACTATTTTACATTCTCACCAGAAATTTTAAGAGTGATCCAGTTGCTCCATGGCCTCACTAGCATTTCGTGTTGTCATTATTTTTTATTATTTTAGAATGTAATGATATAGTGATTTCTTACCAACCAGCTTGCCACCACATACACACACCATCTTCCTGATCCAGTTATATCATCATTTTGTTTGGATTAGTATTCTGCTTTTATATTATTATATCTCACTAAATGATTTTCACTTTTAAGCCAAGTAACATTTTATTGTTCTTTTTATTTTCATGCATAACATTTGACTTTTTTCCAAGGATTTAATGTATTTTTTTTTTCTTAGCTGAGCAATCCTGTCACCTGTTGGCAGCTCAGCTTGGGCTGGGCATCGAACTGTGGTTGCTCAAAGCTCAGCTTGCTCTCTTGAGCAAGCTCTTAACCAACTGAGCCCCTTGGCCAGCCCTTAATGTACTTTTTTTGTTTTCAGTTTTCTTCTGTGCTTTTATCACTAATGTATTCTCCCAAATGTCTAAACCATTTCTCAACACATTCAAACTCATCAAGCACTCCATCCACTCAGTCAGTCTTCTTGGAGACATCTCTCCTGTATCCCTCTGACATGCTCCAATCTTCCTTCCTTCCTTCCTTCCTTCCTTCCTTCCTTCCTTCCTTCCTTCCTTCCTTCCTTCCTTCCTTCCTTCCTTCCCTTCTTTCCTTTCCTTCCTTCCTTCCTTCCTTCCTTCCTTTCCTTCCTTCTCTCTCTCTCTCTCTCTCTCTCTCTCTCTCTCTCTCTCTCTCTCTCTCTCTCTTTCTTTCTGAAAGATTTTATTGGGGATTTGGGGGAGGGGAACAGCGTTGGGGAATCAGGGAAGGGGAACAGACAAGTTGCTCTCCTTTTGTTCTTCAGTCTAGTTGTGGAGGACGTCACTTCACTGGCCCATGTTGGTATTGTGATTATTGTGCTCTTCGCAGCTGAGGCACATAGGTCCCTGGCCATTGGACAGCCGCTCATGGAGGCTCATGGCAGCTCACACCAGCAGCCTGCCACTCATGCTGGCCATTCATGGTAGCTTACGGCAGCCCACTGCAGCCTCACTGCAGCCTATGCCATCACTGGTGACTCATGGCAGCCCAGCTCCAGGTCGAGCTGTTGTTCACCATCTTAGCTGTAAAGGGCACAGCGTCACTGGCCCATGTGGGATCTGAACAGGGGCCCTGCTGCTCAGAGCTGGTGCTCCCAAGCCAACTCTTAACCACCATGCCACTCGGCCAGCCCAATCTTTTTTTTTTAATTATTAAATTTATTGGGGTGAGAATTACTAAAATTATATAGGTATTAAGTGTACATTTCCATAGTATATCATCTATATATCACATTGTGTGTTCATCATTCAAAATCAGTTCTCTTTCCGTCATATGTATTTGATCCCCTTTACCCTCTTCTACCATTTCTCTCCCCTTACCCTTGGGTAACCACTAAGCTGTTTCTATGAGTTTTTGTTTGTCTTGTTCCTTTGTTGTTTTCAGTTTTATATCCCAGATATGAGTGAGATCATGTGGTTCTTGACTTTTTCTGTCTGGCTTACTTGCTTAGCATGATAATCTCAAGATCTAACCATGTTGTCACAAATGGCAGTATTTCATCTTTTCTTATGGCCAGATAGTATTCCATTGTGTATATATCGAAGGACACTTCAATTGTTTCCGTGTCTTGGCCACCATGAATAATGCTGCAATGAACATCGGGGTATATAAATTACCTGCTCTAATCTACATGGGTTGCTTCCTAAGTCTGTTGCATAGCTATCATCTTTTCACCATCATCCTCAGGTTTTCCATCACCACTCTTGAGTTGAATGCCCTGTTTCCTGAAAACTATTTTTCTTTTTCTTGGCCTGATTTAAGTGGAAAACTTTATCTCAGGTAGTTACCTGGGAAAAGGGCCTGTGAGGTAAAGTTTTGATTCTTGATTATCATAAAAGACAATTAATTTATCCACACACTTAATCAATAGTAAATTTCACATAGGTTAAATCATTATCTTAACTCTTGAAGCCACTGCTGTAACGTTATCTAGCATCCAATATTCTATTGAAGGCCAAAGTCATTTGGATTCCTGGTTCTTTGTATGTGTACCTATTTTTTTTTTGCTTGCTTGCTTCTTTGGATTTTTCTTTACCCCTTTTCTTCGAAATTTCCACATATTTACCTTGCATAGATATGATTGGATCTGTGGTATTGAGAAATAATGGGACCTTTGAATCACGAAAATCATATCCTTAAATATCATAAAATTGTCTTGAACACTTCTTTGATTATTTCCTTTTTTTACTTTGCTTTGCTCTTTCTTTTTTTTTTTTTTTTTTAAAGATTTTATTGGGGAATTGGTGGAGGGGAACAGCGTTGGGGAATCGGGGAAGGGGAACAGACAAGTTGCTGTCCTTTTGTTCTTCAGTTTAGTTGCGGAGGATGTTGCTTCACTGTTGGTATCGTCATTGCGCTCTTCCCGGATGAGGCAGATCGGTCGCTGGCCTCTGGATGTCGCTCACCATGGCTATTGGCAGCTCATGCTTGGCTGCCAGCCGCTCACGCTGGCTGCGGGCCACTCACTGTAGCCTATGGCAGCCCACTGCAGCAGGGCCTGCAGCCCACACCATCACCGGGGCTCGCACAGCCCAGCTCCAGGTGGAGCTGTTGTTAGCTGTAGAGGGCGTGTCACTGGCCCTCATGTGGGATCCGAACCGGGGCCGCTGGTATCCCAAAACCAGCGCTTAACCAATGCGCCACTCGGCCGGCCTGCTTTTCTCTTTCTTGTACAACTATTATTTGGCTATTGGAAGGCTGGATGTTGTCTAATCCTTTTTCTTTCTTTCTTTTTTTTTGGTCTTTTTATCCATCACTTGGGGTTTCCAAAGTATCTTCTAGGCTAAAGATTAGCAAACTATGACCCATGGGATTGCCACCAGTTTTTCTAAATAAAGTTTTATGGGAACCCAGCCACATCCATTCTTTTACAACTGCAGAGTTTAGTAGTTGCAACAGAAACCACATAGCCTGGAGACCTACAATATTTAATACCTGCTCATTTAATAAAATATTCATTGACATCTCTTCTAAGAGATTTTTTCAGTTTTGCCTCCCAAGTTTTCTACTGAATTTCTCATATCTCTTTTTTTTGTTACTGCTCTTCTTTTCTTTGTCATTTTTTTCATATCAATGTTGTTTATAACTTATTTCTTTTATCTCTGTAGTGTCAGCATTTTAAATAAGATTATAGGAGAGTCATGACCACCTGCTCATATTTAAGAGTGAGGCACTAAAATGCTGAAAGTTCTGTATATATAGGTACATTTTGTAAATAGTGGGCTTTCCAGAACAGCAATCTAGTAAGAGTATTTTTTTTTCTTTTAGGGAAATGCTATACCCAAAGGTAATGTGCAGTGGCAGTACCCTTATGTATTTTCCCTTGGGCCAGATTCTTGCCAGCTGTTATAAGCTTGACTGCCATGATATCCAAAAGAAGTAAGAGGTCGAAGAGGTTTTAGCACTCAGTATGAAAACTTTAACTTAATTCCCTTGTTTTTATTACAGTACTCTTCCCTCAACAAAGCCTGGTGTCCCTCAATGCAGAAGCTCTCTGTATTAGACTCCTCTGGAAATAAATATGCAATCTTAGACTTGAATAGGGGCTAGGGTGAGGAAATCTAAATCTTGTAAACCCTTAGATTTAGATGAATCAATAGATGACTCTATCTCGTTGGCCTCTTTTATTTTACCAAATGTTTTGTTAAAATTTTTTTCTATAAATATATTTTTCGAAGTATTTTATCCAAGTTTTGAAATTACATTATAATAAGCCTGAGTGATGGTACCAGTACCTTCCTAAACCAAGATACGTTCAATTCCAAGTTTCAGAAAATTCAGTGAAAGTAAATTTAAACAATTAAAGGGCATTATTGATGCAAGTAATGAAAAGTCCAGCTATAATATGGACCTAGTTTTTATTCATTCAACAGATCAATGATTGCAGTAAATATGTGTACCATATTGCAGCCCCAACTTCTTGATGTCACTGCATCTTTAGACTGGCATTCTTCTTGGTGGCAACAAGAGTACAGCAGCCCCGGTCATCACACCCTCTCACCACAACATCCAGAAGGGAAGAGTGATGATCCCTTCTGGTCATTCTGTCTATCTCTATTACAACACTTTATCTTAACAAGCATAAGAAGGCTGTTGTATATGGTAGAAATAAAAAAAAAAATTACATGTATTATATTTTATGACCTCTGTCCAACACAATAGGACATGACATACATAGCACATAATGCAAGACAGGGAAATGTTGAAAAATGTCAGTAAGATTTGCATACTACCTCTGACCATACTTTGATGTGCTTGAGCTTTAATATAGTAAAACCTTAATATCTAAGTAGGAACAAAAGCTATTATAATCATGTTAAGTGATCAAGAGTAGTATAATATATTCATAAGAATATATATTAACACTATTATTATTATTTTTTAAAGATTTTATTGGGGAATTGGGGGAGGGGAACAAACAAGTTGCTGTCTTTTGTTCTTCAGTCTAGTTGTGGAGGACAGTTGCTTCATGGCCCATGTTGGTATCGTCATTGCGCTCTTCCCAGGTGAGGCAGATCGGTCGCCAGCCTCTGGACAGCCGCTGACAGAGGCTCTTTGCAGCTCACACCAGCTGCCGGCCACTCACTGTAGCCTATGGCAGCCCACTGCAGCAGGGGCTGCAGCTACACCGTTGCCGGTGACTCACAGCAGCCTAGATCCAGGTGGAGCTGTTGTTCAATATCTTAGCTGTAGAGGGCAGTGTCTCTGGCCCTCAGATGTGGGATCCGAACCTGAGCCCTGCTGCTCAGAGCCGGCATCCAAAGCCAGTTCTTAACCAGTGTGCCACTCGGCCAGTCCAAACACTATTATGAATATAGGTATTGAGCATATACTATATATATTTATAATGTGTAAGAATATATTGCGACCTACATAGCATGAATTATGAGATTCTAATAGGATGCTCTCTCTCTACTCTGGCACAGTGGTTATCCTATGGTAGTGTGAGGGCTAAAAAAAAAAAAATAATAATACTTTTTCTCCCTCCTTCAAAACTCTTCTTGCTGGGCTATAATCAGATTAACAGAGACAGAATAACAGAAGAAAATCAAAGTTTTAACATGTGCGCATGAGTTCACAGAAGCATGAAAATTCCAAAAACAGTGAGGCAACATTGGGCATACAGTAAGTCCCCGACTTACGAACATTCGAGTTGCAAACTTTCACAGATAAGAATGGACCTCGCGTTATGAACATTCAGAGATGCGAACAAATCGTGGACGTAGCTCACGTGTCTGCCAGACATTGTCACAGTTGTGCTGCTGTGTGCTTACTGTACAGTGTGATAGTGTACAGCAGGGCAGTGCTCAATCAGGGCCCAGGATGTCCAGAAGCAAGAGGAAAAGCAGTGGTGATGTGTGTGGGGGGGGATTGCTAGGAAGCGCAAAGCAATTACCATGGAAACAAAAGTGAAAATTGAGAGATTGGACCCAGTTGAAAAATGGTAGACATCGCTCGTTCTTATAACATGAATCGTTCAATCATTGGCTTTACATTGTATATCGGTGTCAAAGGTGTATAAGACTCACTTTGTCGGACTTAAGAACGAATCCAACTTACGAACATTCTCCCGGAACGGAACTTGTTCGAAGTCGGGGACTTACTGTATAAGACATTTTGGACACGGGAGAAAGGGGTGGATGGGGTATTAGATTTCAGATGTGAGAATGGGTGATTTACAGGTAGTTGAGGAAGAGGGCAACATACTTGGCAGACAAATTACTGCTGGGCAACTCAGAAACAGTGGACTGAGGGTGTATCCAGCTAACAGGCTTGGAGTCTTCCTGAATAATTCCAGGGTGAAAATTCTTAAGGTGATTAAGCCCAGGCTCCCTTCCTAAAAAGCAGGTTTTGTTACCACAGGCAGAAGGAACAGGACCACAAGGAGATAGGGGGAGGAAAGGAAGGAATTTGTGAGGGAAAACAAAGAAGAGAAGAGGTGAGATCATTCCTAAGAAAAGGTGTAGCTACAGCTAATTGTATAATTGTAATCGATTATCACAGTATTAGCTTTGCCGGCAGGGAAATAGCTCCACCTCCTTTATCACCATGACAGTTCCTACAAGGGAATGCCACCTCCCAATGGGAAGGAGTGGAGCAAGGACCCGCCCTGGGAACACCTGCGACACCACCCCTGAATATTTTGTGCCCTCATTCAAATATAATTCTAAATTTCTTTGTTCTTTGGTGCAGTTGCCTTTTTCCTGGCCTGCTCAGTCTCACTCCATCTTAAGAATGTACTGTACTGTTTTCTTCCTTTCAATAAGTCCTCAGCCTGCTTGCTTTTGTGCATGTGGCGTTCATACATCGTGGAATGCTTTCCTGTGATGATACTAGGATCTGATCTTCAGCAACAGTTTCTGTCTGAATCTCTAGGGCAGCAAGGCGAAGATGGGGAGTGGGGAGGGGGCGCAGCATTAAAGGTTCTTTCTGAGTCTTGTTTCTTAATAAAAGCTTAAAGTCAGTATCCCAAAAGGCAGCTTCAGGGTGGCAAAATTTTGGTTCCCTTCAGTAGCCAGCATAATATAGTAATTTTGGTGGATAAATGCTAGAGCCATACCATCCAGCTACAAATCCTGACTTTACTAACTTACAAGCAATGTGACCTGGAGCAATGTATTTAAACTCTTTGTGTGTCAATTTCCTCTTCTGTAATATGTGGATAATAACAGTACCTCCATAGGGTTTTACAGAAGACTGAAAGAATTATTTTTTTAAATCACTTAAGTAAGTATCTGACACAAGTATATACATATTTATTAAATAAAAATAAAATTCGAGAGATCATTAATAAGTGGTAGCAATTATTAAGATATACAATCGGTTATTGGGACCTCCCAGTTGAGTCCTTTTCCCATTCCTCACCTACAAATTAGAGTTAAATTCCAGGGGCCGGCCGAGTGGCACGGTGGTTAAGCGCTGGCTTGGGAAGCCAGCGGCCCCGGTTCGGTCCCACATATTAGGGCCAGTGACACTGCCCTCAAAAAAAAAAAAAAAAAAAAAAAGAATAGAGTTAAATTCCAATTGAAAAAGCCGGCTTTCATAAGGTGCTAGTCTTAGTAATAGATAGTATATATTTCCCAATTATGTAGATTACATTTGGAATATAGTTATAATTGAATTGCCAAGAGCACTAATTTCCTCAACTGATTGCTTCCATCTGTAACATCTCATTAAATAAGAGTTAAAGGAAGATAGGGAACTCTCTTCTATGTCCTCCCAATACAATGGACATTTAAGTGGAATAATAACGCTTTCAGTCTGTTGATATCACCATTATTAAACTGTGTATAATTACCTTACTTATTACCAAGATGTAAATTAAGGGTCTGTGAAGACCCCAGTTCTATAGGACTTTAAGCTTATCTCTGTGGCTGAAAAGTTCCATATAGGGACAGAGGGGGCGAAGGAAGAGAGCTCTGGAATTCTCAGCAGAATCATTAGCTAAAGACATATGACATGACATATATACTCTTCTTAAAGAAGAATGGACGGTGTAGAGGCCTGGCCTCTGCACTGTATATCTGAAGCTGCCACTGAATAATATTATATGTCACCTACAGTTTAACGCATATATAGTCATGGAATGTGGAGTATAGTGTGGGAATGGAGTCAATGGAATTGTAATAGATATGTATGATATCGGGGGTGGGGGTAATAGATGGAGAAGGGCGGTTGTTACTTTGTAAGGCTGAAAAGGATAACTATTGCATTGTTTTGTACACCTGAAACTAATAATAATAAGAAAAGAAACCCCCCCATAATAAATAAAATTAAAGTTCATTATAAATTATCAAATAAAAAAAGAATAATGGAACCAATGAAACAAATGAAAATTTATATTAAAGTTATTTTAGTGCACATGCATGCATGTATACACACACACACACACACACACACACACACACACACACCTCCCAAGAATGAACAAAATTTTTCAGGCAAAGGGCATATAGTAGGAAAAATCCAGTAAGGTGGGGATGACACTATATAAAGGAATGAACATATGAATTTGAAAGACTACAGTCTTTCAAGGATACGTTTGAAGAGTGTCGTTAAGTGATCTTGTCATGTGCGAACATCACAGAATGCGTTCAAACAAACCTGGATGGTATAGCCTACTACACACCTAGGCTATGTGGTATGCATACCACCGTCATATATGAGGTCGGTCCTTGACCAAAGTGTTGTCATGCAGTGCATGACTCTATTTCACTAGTTCAGCAATTCCCTATCAACAGTGCGCTCCAATCTGTTTTCATATCGTGGCACACATGGAAAATAATGTCTGTAAGTCGCTTTGAGGTGTGATACTCTGAATGAAAATATTCTTGTCAGCTGATAATTCATCTCTCTCCCCCCCTATTTTGTCTCCGCGTGTGTATGTACATGCAACACACACATACACATGTATATTTCTCTTGAACATTGGAAATTGAGTGAGAACTAAATTTTGAAGCGTTTGAAACCAATGCTTCTTTCTTTCTTAGCGGAAATTTAAAAATTGTTCTACCTAACATGTATCATATCCTTTACAATTACATCAAAAAAGTCTTGCTGTCACAGTTTCTTTTTTATTTCGTTAATATGAAAGACATGTCTGTCATTTATGCAAACTGCATGTAAATCTGGTTGCAAGAAAGTTTATTGAGGGTTAAGTGGAAAAATCCGGGATAAGGAGGAGAAGAGGGAGTGGGAGGTTTGGGGAGACAGGAGGAAAAGACAAAATAAGATAATTTTCAAAAGCTCCTTCATAAGTGGAGCAGAGGAGAGAGTGTCTGCTCTATGCTTAGAGTTGGAAAAGGCAGTTTATCCAATATTGACTTACATAATGGAATTGGATGCACTACAAGTTATATTTTCTTCAACTTTTAAACAGGAACAACAAGACTTTCCTTTTCCCACCCCTACCTCCTCAGGCTTGCCCGTAAGCTGTCATTGCTGGAATTCATCGCACACTATAATTTCGAAACGTCAGTGTCCTTTTAAAGACTTGCTCTTTCTTATGAAAAATCAGCTACTTACAAACTTATAGATAAGGAAAGCATTCTGAAATGAATAGTGTACATCAAATTATATATACATAGAATCTGTAATTGAAAAGATATTTTTCATTACCTGTTTTACAGGCTTTTCCTCCCCTTTGGTTACAGAATGGGTTTTTTAAATCGTCTCATTTATTTTGCCAGTTTCACAAGCCCTTTGGAAACAGACTGTAATACCTAAAGGGTTCTTGGATTCATTGGGGTCAAACAGGAAAAAAGTACAGGTAGAGGTATAAATGAATTGAGGAATGAGAGTCTTGAATCGTTTGATAAATAATAGCTTTCATAATCATCACTTTGAGACTTTTTTTTACATTGATTTCAGTCTTTAACAGTCCCATTTATCAGGTGGTTATTTAATGGTTGCATTTTATAACTAAATAGACATCAATATCTTATAGCCCAATAAAATTTAATACAAAGCTTATACAATGAAACTAGCACTGTCTAAAACACTGGTGTTATGTGGTTCACCAATCAAATACTGAACTCTTAAATAAAAGAAAGAAATGGCAAATTTTATTTCAGCAAAAGCATGAACTAAAAGGGAGAAATGAGGACAATGAAGTTGAAAATATAGGACAGAGGGAAAGCACAAAGATACAGGCCATGTTGAAACTGTGAAAAAAATCAGAGTGAAAAATAAAATAATAATATTATAATAACATTAGTTATAGTAATGAATGTTATTATTAATATTAGTAACAATTATAATTATAACAATATTAATCATTAATATTATTATAACTATTAATAATAGTTATTATTGATAAAATTTGGAGCTATTTCATAGATATATTAAATCATAAGAGAAGTACAATTATAAATATAAATGGAAGAGAAACTAGGTAAATCAGTATACAAAGTGATAATGTATTTGACAAGAGTATTGAATCTCAACAACAAAATTTCCAGAAAATATTGAGTTGTCGGAAAAGTCATGATGTATTTTTGCAACGAAAAACATAGAAAAAAAACACGTCCTGACTTTTCTGACAACCCAATATATAAGGGAATGTGTTATCAAGAAAATTAATGTCCAGTTGTTAAATGCTGCTAACCCAGCACTAAATGAAACTTTTGAGGGATTGTATTTCGAAATTCTTATTGTAAATTATTCAATTAATGATGTTGGGATAGTTTGGATTGTTATCTCACTTTTACACCAGGATAAATTTCATAAGGATATAAGGTGTAAGTATTGCAAACAAAACAACTAAAAGCACTAGAAGAAACCATGGAAGAGCTTTTGCATAATCTTGGCATAAGGAATGCCTTTCTGTGAACAAATAATACTTTAAAAAATGCTGAAGCCATAAAGCAAAATAATGATATATTTGATTAATATAGAAAAGTTAAAAAAAATAGAGAGAGAGACACACAGACATATATTTGCAAATCATATCACAGGCAAAGCTAATTTCCCTGATATAAAGCATTTCCACAATTGATAAAAAAATACGTCAACATTACAAGAAAATGTCTATGAATAGACAGAATATAGAAAACAAAAAAATAAAAGGGACTTTTAAATAAATGAAAAGATGTTCATTTCCATCATAGTAAGAGGAATGAAAATTAAACTGCATGGAAATATCATTTCTTACCTAAGAGAGTAACAAAAATCAAAGTACTAATAACACACTATTAATTTCCAATTACCTCACAAATCACCACACACTTAGCAACTTAAAACAACACAAATTTAGTATCTCACAGTTTCCGTGGGTCAGAAGTCTGGGCACTGCATGCATGGCTGGATTCTCTGCTGAGGATTTCACAAAATTAAAACCAAGGTGCCAGTGTTGCTACATTTCTTTCTGGAGGCAAGACTCAGAGGGAAGAATCTACTTCCAAATTCATTTAGGTTGCTGACAGAGTTCAGTTCCTTGTATTTGTAGAACTGTGGTGCCCATTTGTTGGAGGAGGTCATTGAGAGGTTGTGACCAACAGTTGACCAGTGAGCTGGACCCTGGGTGGGGGGAGGCGGCCCTCCTCACCCCCTCCTCTCTCTTTGGAATGTGCATTCCGCTTGCCTTCCACGCAATAGAAGCTGCTCCAAGGACAAAGCCTTGAGATAGTCATGTGTTGTTGAGACCATCTGGGCGGTGTAGGTGACTGAACCCTGTTAAGGCCTCTGTATAAACTTTAAGATCCTGGTGGGCGGGTGTGGAAACCTACTTGTCTTGAAGTTGCCCAAGACAAGCCTCATTTGTAAGTCCCCTTGCTTCTGAAACCTGCCACTTACCAATCAGGAGTGGCCTCCCCCTTTCTTTGTTCTCTCCTTGCTCCAAAGGGGAGCCAATTTTGAATTTCAGGCTGTGACTCAACACCATTCCTCAATCATTGACCTGTCTCTCAGCCCTTTGAGGCCATCCATTTCTCCTCATGTGATTTCTTCCATCTTCAAAACAGCCATGATGCATGAAGTCCTTCTCATGATTCCAATGCCTCTGACTTCTCATTCTGCCATCAGCTGGGGAAGGCTGTCCTAGAATGGCTGACGTTAGATCAGGCCCACCTGGTTACTCTCCCAATCTTAAGCTCAGCTATGCTATATAGTGTTACATAGTTGTGGAGTGATAAGTTTCCATATTTACATGTTCTGGGAATTACTGCAGGATAGCTTTAAGGGGGACATTGTAGAAATCCTGCCTACTACACAGACTGTAATAGTTTACATGTAGGGGAAAATGTACTCCCATTTATTGCTAGTCAGACTGTGATTAATACAAGCAATCTCAAGAGCTAGTGGATAGGATTTATTGACATGATAGATCCATAGATTTGTGACTCAGTAATTCTACTTATAGTAATTCTATATTGTTCTACAGATATTCTCACATGATGATATTCATCTCAGCCTTGCTTGCAATAAAAAAAAGATTGGGAACAACCCAGAGTGCATCAGAAATGAAGCAGTTCAATAAATTATTGTACAACCACATAATGTAATTCATGCTGCTATAAAAATAATGACTTTTTATGTACTGCTGTGACTTCCAAGATGTATTGTGGAGTGAAACAAGTAGGTGAATGATATGATAGTATGCTCTGTGGAGGACACAGCGGACACTGAGAGATATTTTTGGTTGTCACAATGGGAGGTGGGGTGCTACTGACATTTAGTAGGTAAAAGGCAGAGAGGCTGCTAAACATCCTACACTGCCTAAGACAGTATCCTACAAAATAAAATTATCCAGTGAAAAATTTCAATAGTGCTGATGTGAGAAACTGCTCTAAAACTACCTTTTTGAAATCCCTAGGGTTTCCTTGGTTTTAGGATTTCATGAAAAAGTTTATGTTCATTCTGGTTACTTAAGTATTACAAAATTCAGTCCAATTCTTTCCTAAGCCTTCATATTTCCATATTGGAAAATCCTGATATTTATTTTATTATTATTTTTTTAACTTTTTAAAATTAGTTTCAAGTGTATAAAACAGTGCAATAGTTATACTTTTTGCCCCTCACAAAGTGACTATCCCCCTCCCCCACTGCACCGCCTCACTCCCCATCACCCCATATCATACATATCTATTACAATTGCAATGACTCTACTCCCCACACTATACTCTACATCCCATGACTATATATATATAAAATTATAGTTGACATACAATATTATTCAATGTCAACTTCAGGTGTACAGTGCAGTGGTTAAGCCTCTACACCATCCATGAAGTGGTCTCCGTAACAAGACATGTGACCATCTGACACCCCACAAAATATTGGGTTGTTGGAAAAGTCATGATGTATTTTTGTCTATGTTTTTCAAAGGTCATTTATTTATATAAAGAACAAAGATCAATGAATGATATATTGCCTGTTTTGTTCAATAACCTTCTGCCATCTTTTAGTGAGCTTCATAATTCCTTGTTCATAGAAGGACCTGTCTTAATTTGTGAAAAACTGAACAAGGTGCTGATTTACAGCCTCATCTGAATTGAATGTTATACTACGCAAGGAGTTTTGAAGAGAGCGAAACAAGTGGAAGTCTGACGGCTCACGGTCAGGCAAGTATGGTGGGTGTGGCAACACATCCCATCCAAGCTCCAATAATTTTTGATGGGTGATCAAAATTGTGTGTGGTCTGGCGTTGTTGCAATGGATCACAACTCCTTTACAATGAACAAGCTCTGGACATTTCTGGATGATGGATTCATTCAAACTGTCCAATTGCCGATAGTACACATTCAGATTGATTGTTTGGTTCCTTGGTAGAAGCTCGAAAATCATGACACCTTTAAAATCCCACCACACTGAGAGCATAACCTTCCTCTGATGAATGTCTGCTTTCGATGTCGTTTGAGGTGAATTATCACTTCGGGACCAAGACCGTTTGGACACCACATTGTTGTAAACAATCCACTTCTCATCACCAGTTATCAGTCGCTTCAACAAAGGATCATTTTCCTTCATGTTTAATGAGGATGTTCAATGTTTCTGCAATTTCTTGTGTCATGTAACGTGGGTTTGACTCGAGCAATGCCTTTATTTTGTTGTCATCAACCTTGGTGGGCCTCCCTGATGGAGGAGTGTCATTGAGATCAAAATCACCAGCACGGAATTTCACGAACCATCGTTGACTCTGACGTTCTCGTAGAGCATTGGCACCCTAAACTTTATGCAACTTTTCACAAGCTTGACATGCGTTCTTCCCTTTATGGAAGTAAAACAGTAAAATATGGCAAAAATGCACAGTTTGGTCTAACATCTTCAACTTGTAAAATCTCCAAAACTCAACCAAATCGCTCAATTTCTTTTTAGAATGAAGCTAGAACTGTCAGCTGTCAAATGACATAATAATAACATAGATGAGAATTACTCCAGTACTTCCAAAAATGAACTGGTGCCATCTGTCACAAACATGCATCATGACTTTTCCGATAACCCAATATTTACAGCATTATTAATTCACCAAACTGTCTTTCATATCCCTGTGGCAGTATTGTAGTGACCAATTTATGCTGCTTAATCCCTTCCCCTTATTGCTCATCCCCACCCACCCTCCCATGAAAGTCCTGATATTTTAGATTGCTTGTGTTCCTGATTCCTTTATTTATTTATTTTTTTTTAGCTGAGCCATCCTGCCACCTGTTGGCAGCTCAATGGCAACTCAGCTCGGGCTGGCCTTGAACCGCTGTTGCTCAGAGCTCAGCTTGCACTACTTGAGCGAGCTCTTAACCAACTGAGCCATTCGGCCGGCCCCCCTGATTCCTTTAGATGTCCTCCTCCAACTGTTAAGTCTTTCTTGAGACTGATTGGCTATAAGTCCCAACATCATTTCAGGTAGGACTGAGGGTGGTCCTGTAGGAGAGTAAAATGATGCAGAAGTGACTTTTCTGTTACTGTCTAGTGAGGCCTTACCCGCTGAGAGATGTTATTATACTAGGTAATTGACTTATTTCACTGTTTCACTCAGGAACCTGTAATTAGTCAGAAACCAAAGGTATTACTTGCCACTAGGTATCTGTGCCCAGTGAGCATGAGGGGGCAAAGCCAGAGTCACCACAGCAGTTTGGAGGTGGGAAGGGTTGACAGGAGTTTCAGATGACTAAATCAGGGTTTTGCAAAAATTATGATGCTCAGTGTAACAGAGTGGTGTTATTACAACTGGTACCCTTCATGGGAATAAGCCCTTCTGAGTTCCTGCTCTGTGTTGTTGTCTGTTATTATTCAGGTTCAGCTGTCGTAAGAGATTCAAACCAATAGTGGATTAAAGCAAGATTTTGTTTTAATTCTCTCTCAAATGAAACTCCCAGCTGGGTGGGTGGCTTTGCTGTGCAATTGTGTCAGGGCTCAGGTTCCTTCTATCTTCTTACTCTGTCTACCTCACAGTGATCAGATGGCCCAACACCATATTTACAGGGAGCCAGAAAAGCAGAATAAGAGGTAGGACACGGCATCTCCCATTATTTTAAGGCAGCACTTTAAGGGTACGATTCAGAAGTGGCTCATATCAGCTCCACTCATGCTCAGAACTTATTTGCATAGCCATAGCCAGCAGCAAAAGGTAGAAAACGTAGTTTTAATTTCTATAGCCATATACATATCTATAAATTCTACCATTGAAAGAAGGAGGAAATGGATACTGAGGTACATTTAGTAATTCCTGAAATGTCTGTATGCAGTAACACTTGTTACTAAATAAGAAGAGAGAAATTATATCCTTTGGCCTAGGTCAATCAGTGGCTTTCTGTCATTCACTATATGCCTTGTGAAAATAATGAATTATTTTTCCATTAGTGTATGTTATTGCCATCCAATTCATACAAGTCTACTCTATCCAGGCATTATTAGTAGATGTAGATGCTTTTAATCTATAATTGATAAGAATTTGCAAATAATAATCACAAACACCACTACTTCTATTTTCAACTATCAACAACAACAGTTTCAAGAAATTTTCAAACATGTCTTTATATTTAGGGCAAATTTAAAGTGAAGTAATAACTTATTTATCATCTTGGTACTGTGGGAATCTTAAAAGAGTTGTGGGAAAGGTTTTACAGAGATATTTAGGTTTTGAAGGATGAGTAACTGTTTGGCCACCAGATGGAAAGGCCAGTATTTTCAGAGGGAAAGTATGTGAAAGCAATATATATACATTTTAAGAAAGGAAAATCCTGTATCAATTGTAATACTCGATATATACTGATAACAAAGGATGAATAGAAGTCACGTTTGACTCCTGCAACTACAAGAGGTGCTCAAAGTGGTTACCATCAGCATCCAGACATTTCCGATTACAGAGAACTATTACTTGAGCATACATAACATCTCTTAAAATGTGTATACATTTTTTGGCACCGTGTGTGTGTGTGTGTGTGTGTTATATATATTACATACACACACACACACACACACACACACATACATGCAGTGGGGAATTCCATGCAGTTTTTTTTTTTTGAGGGCAGTGTCACTGGCCCTCACACGTGGGACCCGAACCAGGGCCGCTGGCGTCCCAAACCAGCTCTCAACCAGCTCTTAACCATCGCACCACTCGGCCGGCCCATGCAGTTTTTAAAATAAAAAAACAAAAACAAAATAAAAGCCATTCCTGCAGTGTTTGACTCTAAATTGAGAGGTCCGTAGAACACGTGTGCTATAGATGCAGATTGAAGGCAGGGAAATACCACTCACCTAATATGTTTTGAAACCCTAACCATCACAGCAGATGAGGAACAGGAAAGAGTAGGCATTGGGTACTGTGAATCGGGCCTGTTGGAAAGGTGATCATCCAAATATGGTATTTGATTTCAATCTTCAGAGCAGCACCCTGGTTTCACAAATGAGGACATTTAAAGAGTAGTGAACAAAGTTCCTAAAGCCTCTATACTCAGTGTGTGGTCCCTGGACTTACAGCGTTGGAATGACCTGGGACCTTGTTTCTTAGGCCCTGCCCCAGATCTACTGAAACAGAATCTGCATTTTAACAACAGACCCGGAGGACTGCTATGACAATTTTAGACATAACGGCAACTGAGCCGGGCATGCGGACCCCCCGCCCCCCTGACGCTGCTTCCGTTGAATTCTTCCCTTGCAGTTACATATTGCTACTTTAATAGGCCCCGTGATCACTCTCACTGCTCATTCGGCTCAGTTTTGAGAGAGGTCCAGGAAAATGCCCCCACCCAGGCCACCTTAAAATTCTGCCAGGCCGTAGCCAAGTGACGTTCCTCTGGGATCCAGGCTGCAGTACCGTGTTTTCCAGCCCCTATGGCCCCCTGCGGCCCCGGAGTTCCTTTGTCAGACGCTGGCGTTCTCTCAGCGGAACGCCCACTCGCGAGATTGGGCGGCGCTGGGCGGGGCTAGGCTGGAGGCGCGCGCAGCGTCCGCTGGTTGCCTAGCGACGGCGTCCACGCTAGTTACAGTCGTTCCAGGAGGCTTCCGGTGTGTCGGCTCCCTAACCGGAGGCCATGGCGGGGCGCGGGGGCTCCTTGGTCCCCTGGGACGAGGAGAGGTTGAAGGATGTGCAGGAGACTCCGTCAAAGGTGACGTTCCTGGACACGGTACCTGGGAAGGTGTACCGCCTTCCGCTTACGGTCCATAATCTTTGCCCGATCAACCTGAAGATCCGGTTTCTGGAGCCGGCCAATCCTCAGGTAACAAACCTAGGGGCTGCTCTGAGCAGGACCTCGGGAGGGCGGGGCTCTGAAACCGCCTCCTCACGGTGGCGCCTGCTTTGTCCCGGGGAGTTGGCGCCTGGCCCCTGCGGGGATGGGGCAGGATTGAGTTCCATGGGGAGTGGTGATTTAGGCGTCTCTTTGTATTTGTGTGCTCGCCTATTGGTTTTGGTTTTCTTTTTTGCTTTGGGTTAGGACACGGTGGGGAAATTCGATCTGGAAACTCCCAATTGCCTCCTACTGGGTTTGGAAAGAAGGGAGAGAGTTTCCATACCTGTCTCCTCTTAACAGCCCAGAAGCCAGGCTTCTGATACTGTAGAATTGTGACAACAAAATTCTCTATTAACTACGCTTTGAATCATAAAGTGCCTGATTACTCCAGATATTGTGGGCTAATGGACAGTTTTGTGACTCACATTTTAACACATATTTGTTGAGCACCTACTATAGGTAGTAGGTATGAGGAATGCAAGGACTCATAGGACGGGGGGTGGGGCGGGGGGAGTCAGTACAGGTCTTATCGTCAGCTAAACGAATGTTCTAAGAAGGCTGTCCCTGTCTCCTGATTTACGACTTGACAGAATTTCATCTTTATATCACTGTGACTTTAGAGAGTGGGTGTGAATGGATGGATATTAGTTTACTATGCTTACCTGTTATCAGGGAGACTTTTGATATAGAAAAGATAATAAATGGTGATATGTAAGTGATAAATAACTGACTTTTTCATGGACTATTCCTAATCATAAATAGCATTAAGTACAGCTGGACTTATATGTACAGAAATGGAAAGGTGTCTATGATTATTTTTGTTAAAATTACATATATTTGTATAGACATAGAAAAATGTATGGTAGTGATTAGGAGGGCAATGAGAAAAAGGACTTTTATGTTCTACTTTTTACACTTCAAAAAAAATTGATGTACTGTGTTTTTCTACACTAAAGTACCCAAATCTCAAAAGTAAAGCTCGATGAATTTATATATATGCATACACCCATGTAGCCACCAGTTGGTTCAAATCAGAGAATATTTCCAGCACTTTAGAAAGTTCCATACCGTACCTGAAGTGATCACCCCATGAGATGATCACTATACCGATTTCTAACACCACAGGTTAGTTTCCCCTGTTCCTTGAGTTTCATATAAATGGAATCATGCGTTCTTTGTTTTTGTAATTGCATGTTTTATTAATAGTAGTGTGTTTATTTTGTAATAAAATAGTTCATCACAAGAGAATGTTAACTACTCATTGAATCAAAAAGTATCTGATTCCTCCAAATACAATATAATTAGGGAAAAAGTTTATTATTTCATTACCGTGCTACATATTTATTGAACAATTGAATGTATATCTGAAAATACTTCCTTTGAAAACTCAAGCTGGCAATAATTCCAGCTGTGGGCAAACACCATTTTACGGATGTCTCCTAGTTTTTATGCAGATGGAAGAACAGTGATGTAATTTGTTTTATTTTGGTTTGTATCTGGAGTTATAAAAGAAACTATTTAGACCACAGGTTTTGACGTTGACAAGAGAATGGCCAGACAGGCTCACTACTTACAGGTCAAAGCCATGAGCCCATCCATTCATTATCAGTGAGAACTTCTCATATGCATAAAGGGAAGAGGAGAGAGCTAGATTAGCAAAAATATGCATGAACTGTCTTGGAGGAGAAAAGAAAAACAGGGTACTATGTAGAGAGCATTGTCATCATCACTATTATAATTACTTGGGAAATGATTCTAACAAGTGGTGGTACTTGTCTTCCACCCTCACTCAGGACCCTGCATTGTCTATGTATTGAGTACCTACTATGTGCTGTATGCAGTGCTGCATACCATTAACTGTGGGTTGCTGGTAGAAAAGACACACGTTTGGCCACACAGTCCTAACTCGTGTGGCCTCTGCTTCAGTCAGGCCAGTCTTACTCATAATTGTCCCCTTACTCCCATGGCTCAGATTCTTTTTTTTCCTTTTGACCCATGTTTTTATTCCCCCTTCTGCAAGAATCACCCCTTTCCAAATTCCACTCTTCTTTGAGGGTCACTGTGAGTTCTCATTTCCTCTAACAAGCCTTATCTTATATTATCTCCAAATTATTTCTTTCCTACTGACTATGAATTGCATTCACAAACATTCATTATGGTTTGCACTTGTCTCCCCGTGACTCCCAGTAAATCTTCATTTCCCTTCATGGTCAACTCCGAAGCTCCTACGAGCAGAGAGGTGCCTTACACACCTTTGCAGACTGCTCAGAGTGCTCAGTAGCTTTCTTTGTGACTATAAGCACATACTGCTGAAGCCCTGGTTTTCCTTCTTGAAGATACAACTTCCTTAAAGGAAGATAGTCAAATCTTAATATGTGGACTTCCGGCACCCAAAGGCCTATGGGGGAAATAATCTATTGTTTTCTAACTGTTTTGTAATTTCAGAGGGGTTGTGACAGTTGGACTGTGGTAGTTATGAGGTATCAGAATCATCGCTGGCTGGCAGTATGAGGTTTTCAGACCATTGGTATCAACAGATCACTCCAGTGCTCTATATCCTTCCTGGCTGGAAAGCACTGCTTAAAATCAGCCTGGCTGAAAAAACCCTGAATAATTAATGTCAACATGACCTCCATTGCTACTGATGGAAGCTCTTTGCCCAGGAAAGCTAGTTTATTAGCTGCCTGCGGAGAGATTATTTGGCTTATTCTTTTCTCTGCTTGTGTCTGAAATATTCCTGCCCCAATGGGGAGCATCTTTCTTGCTTCTTTTCCACCTTTTCCATCCATCTCTAAGCTTAGGCCAAGTGCACTTCTTCCTAGCCCACAATAATCATGTTCTCTCGTGGATTTTCCTGATACTTATTTCTGCATCACTCATATGACACTTAAGTAGTCCCTGGCTTACATTATTTAACTTTCAAGGGGCATATTGCCTGCTTTCTTAAAGAGATTGTGTACTCAGCAGAGGGAGTCTTTCTGGTTGTGGAGAAAGAACTTAAGTTTTAGAGTCAGATAGATGTATGTCTTGAATCCTCATTGCCAGAGTGACCTTAGACATTAATGAACTCTACGGGTCCCAGTTTCCTCATCTATATGCTGGGAGCCTTCATATAATTCTTACAGCACTGTCGAACTGCATTGAGATAATAGCTGTAGAATGCTTGACTATCATAAGTGCTCAACAGATAGCAGTTCTCTTTCCCTGTTAATTCTTTTTCCTGGAGTCTAACAAATGTTTTAAAAGAACAAAAGTGTTTTTTTCTCTTTGGTCTATTCCTTTCTTATATTTACTCCAGGGACCGGTTGAATGGCTCAGTTGGTTAAGAGTTTGCTCAAGAGTGCGAGCTGAGCTCTGAGCAACAGCGGTTCGATGCCAGCCCTAGCTGAGTTGGCATTGAGCTGCCAACAGGTGGCAGGATGGCTCAGCTAAAAAAAAAAAAGTTATATTTACTCCAAGTTATAAAGTCTAATTGCCCATGCAGAAAGTATATAAAATGCTATATGTATGTGTATGTATGTATTATGTATGTATATATGATTCAGCAACATTTTTACTAGATTGCTCTTCTATTTTTTTTTCTGTATTGAAGTACCTAATACTTCTAAAAGGACCCATGAGCATTTACATATTTCTCAATTGACTGCATGGTCAGTTTCAATTCTTGTACTGTTAAAAACATATCTGAAGGATCTAGAATCCAATAGGTCATTGAGTCTTTGCCTTTAGGGCAGGAGTAGTGCCTCTGTCTTGATACATCTTTTGAAACAATGTGCACTCCTTTTTTTTTTTTTATAAAGTTTTGATTTAATAATGCTTTCATGTGAAAATAAATAACAATTGTAAATACATATGAAAAAATATTAAAACAAATTCAAAAGGATATTTTAGATGTATGAAAACTAATATGAATATTTTATAAGCCAAATTCTCTAATTATATTTTTATTTCTTCAATATTTTCACTGTCTTTTTAAATTTCTACATGTATTATGTACTTATCAAGATTAAATTTATAAATATGGATAAGGTATGTTTTTATCAAACTCCTTAGATTGTTAGAATTACCATGTATTCATTTTTGTTTGTTTGTTTTTTTTTTTTTTTTTTTTTTTTTTAGCTGAGCCATCCTGCCACCTGTTGGCAGCTCAACGGCAACTCAGCTCGGGCTGGCCTCGAACAGCTGTTGCTCAGAGCTCAGCTCGCACTCTTGAGCGAGCTCTTAACCAACTGAGCCACTCGGCCAGCCCATCCATGTATTCATTTTTGTACCTGTATATCTATTCTATTTATTTCTTTAATTACTTATAATCTCTAATAAACCTTTAATAGTATATAAGGTCAAAAATATTTTGAGAAACCATCCAAATTGTTATATATTAAATCATCTTTAAGAAATTATATATTAGAGGTGATACCAAGGGCTTTAGGTAGAATTGAGTTATTTTGTTACTATATTATTGCAATTATAATTAATGTATTTTATATTGATGGTTTATGTTCATATTAACTGTTTCATATGTAGGTGTGATTGTGGCAGGGAGCCCTAGACAAAGGCTTTCCCGGACCACATGGCCATCTAGACTTCTGCGTTTAACATTTCCTAATTCCTACTTCATCCAGGAGCCAGTCAGAAACTAACAGAACGCCACATGCCCCAATAAGGAATCCTAGCTGCTAACCCAGAAACCTCAGGGTACATAGCTCGGAGTCCTGTCTGGATCTGGGCTCAGCCTCTGGATATGAATCGGCTGAGCCGGTGCCGGCATCAGGAAATGCTGCTTCCTGCCTCCGGGCCTTGATGTCCCATCTCTGTCCGAGTATCCCGGTTCCTGGTGGAGGGAGTAGCTGTGTGAGCCGGGCCCAGGAGCCTGCGGGGACGGACTGAACCGAGCACCTTTGGTGCAGGAGCTGGAGGTTTTGGGACTATTGTTCCCCTGGTGTGGAGTTTGCACGCGAGCTGTATACAGGAGGGCGCCGTTTTGGCAGGGTTGGGCCCTCCCCCAGAGGGTCAGGTCCGGGACCTCATTGGTCTGGTGGAATTGGCGCAGGAGTGCGTGTGTCTTTGCACTCCTAATTACAGTTGCTCACATTATTTCCTTACTAGGAGTTAAGATGTGTAATTTGATGTTTTGTTTTTTTTTTCCCACTGAAGTTCAAACTGATTTTGACCAACTGGGAGACTGAGCTTGCTTCAGGATTGCAGGTGACAGCCACAGTGGAATATTGTCCTGATAGAAATGAAAACACTTTTGACCAACTACTTATTTTAATAGGACAGAAATCAATGAGGATCCCTCTCATTGGGTATGTAGTCTTCATATTTCATGCTGACCGCTTGAGCACTCTTTAAATAAAAATTAGGGTCAAAGTCATATTCTGCATTTTCCTGGCAAATAGGGCTTCTTGTCTCTACAGTTTCCTTACAGCTAAACTTAAAGGACACATTTTTAGCAAATTGTGGTGTTTAAACCAAATGAAGACTGTTTGCTGGTATTTTTTATTAAGATAACTTAAAAACATTCAGTAATTCCATGCATTCTTTTTTTTCCTGGCCTTACATCCTATTTTATCTCCACCATATTTTTGTACCCTTTGACAGAAAGACTTAGTAAAGAAAGCTCTGTTTGTCCACCAGCAGCAGAATTAATATTGGAATATTAAGTGATATTGGTATAGCCTTTTTATTTTTCCCTTGTGTGTTTTCATTTTTGTATACTAAACTTAGATCTTAAATTATTTTGACTCTCCATGTTGTTGAGAAGGTCTGACTTTGCTCACCATCTCATTCTGCATAGGAATCAAACAGTGGACACATGCTAGGAAAGGGACAAACTATTAACATATTGCAAATATTTAATTTACATTTTACATTTTATTTAAATAGGGCTATTTTGGGTCCATTCTGAACATTGACATACCTCTGACTGGCACTCAGATTTGCTTGTTTATGCTGTATATGGATAAAAGTATTTAAGACGCTTCTGCCTTTGAAAACAGGGCTTTTGTCTTATTCCCATAATACGTATGCCCTCTTTCATCAGAAGCCAGCTATTCACTACAGTTTCAACATAAGGCCAGCACCACTCCCTTAAAGTGTGATATATGGGAGTGAAGGAAGGGTGTGTGTGTGTGTGTGTGTGTGTGTGTGTGTGTGTGAGAGAGAGAGAGAGAGAGAGAGAGAGAGAGAGAGAGAGAGAGATTGCTGCTTATGTGTCTATTTTATTTTTAATTCAGATGATTGAAGATTCACGTGCAAGTATAAGAAATAATTTCTTGTGTATTTTCCTCAGTTTTCCCCAATGGTAACATTTTGCAATACAGTAGGATAATGCCACAACTAGGAATTTTACATCGATACAATGCACCTAAAGATTGCTGCAGCTTTACTTAAACTCCTGTGTGTCTGTTAAGTCTTTAAGTTCTATATAATTTTGTTACCTGTGTAGGATTATACATCTACCACCTTTTAAATTAGAGACACACATGAAAAATCAATTGTATCTTTTTGTACTTAGTCCTTGTTTTACTCCCCAAATGATGTTTTATAGCATCACACCTGCTTTTATTTAATTAGGTTTGGCATCATCCAAACTATTTCACTTAGTTAAGATTAGTTCCAGCCCTTTTTGAGGAGGGTCAAAAGAATGTATTGCATAGGCTTAGGTGGAGATTACAAAACGGAGGACTAAATGTGTTTTAAGCTATCAAAAATATTCAGACATGGGTAGCCTGTTAAGGTGAGTACTTGGGAGTGTATAACATGTACTTAAATACATAAGGTCTGATTTCTTTGTTAAAAATATGTCTCATTGTTTTCATGTCTTTATTTTACAATAACTTTTATTAACAAATGTGCCACCATTAGACCTATAAGGAAATTGAAATGTCTTTTAAGAAGTTAAGACAAAAATGTCTTTGTATGTCCCCTGGTAGAATTAATCACAAGGTTGCAATTCTTAAAATTCATTATGTGGTCCTCTTTTCTCCTCCCCTAGCTTGATTCCAACCTATCAGTTTGAAATTGATCCAGAAGTGAATTTTGGCACTTTGGTTTCGAATAGTAAAGTAAATGATAAAGAGGTTAGCATCCATAATCATGGCAAGGCTCCAGGTAAGTACTTTCTGTCATATAAATTAACTTATACTTTTGAAAGAAAGTTGGTACTATCTTAAATGTATATCTTGTATGATTAATGGATTCTCTGATTTACCACCCACCCGCTAAATGTCTATCATTTGAAAGCTCAAAACAGAAGACCCTTAAATAGGATAACATTAGGCAATAAATCAGGAAAGATGAACCCGCATCCTATGATTCTGATTAACACAACTTGCCTCTCAGATGACTAGTGATCAACCTGAGGACAGAAGGCAGGATGGTGTCATGGAAGTGCCATAGTCCTTAGAGCCACGGAGAGATAAAACCAAAGCATTAGTAGTACCTTAGTAGCTGTGTGATCTGGGATGAGTATCTTTAAGGATATTGACCTTGTGATTCCTGATTTACAAATTGTGGCTAATAAAATGTACTGTAGTTAATTATGTATGTACCTAAGGTTATACTATGGCATTTGACTTATCATAGGCTCTCAGTAAATACTTGTTCTTTTTCTCTGTTGTATTCAACTTTGTCCCTAGAAGGCTCTTATTAATACTTCTTGTTGAAAGAATAACTGCTTCTCTCTTCTCCAGACTGGATTACTTCTAGAGATTCTTGCTGGGACCTAAGAGTTTACATGAAGGCATGTGTGTGTATGCATTCAGGCATGCTCTTCATCGATGGTATACAGTAGGCATAAAATCATGTATCCCCTCCTCCTCCTCCCCTTGGAGGGTCAGCATCAGGCTGGTAAGGCTATCATTTCTGCCAAGCCGAAATGAGGACTATCTCCAGACAGGGAGGACATTTCTCTCTGAGACTGCTCGTTAGATACATAAACCAGGTCTTAAATCCAAACCCGTCTTACAATAAGTAAGTATGTTTCTGGGGCTGCTTGATTGAGCAGTGGAGATTATTAAGAGAAAGGCAGTCTTGTCACTTCACTAATTTCTTCCGGAGGTAAAAACAAATAAAACAGATAATTGTTCCTCATTGAATGCTGTTCATTTTGCTTTCTATGCTTTGGTTTTCAAGTGATTGAATTTCTGATGCCTGTGGGATTATAGAATATTAGGCTCATTTGTGTACTGACTCCAGTATTAAATTAAGGATAGAGTCTCTTATGGCAAGTGATTGTGGGCTCTATGGTCCTTTAGACTCTCTGGTTATATTTTAGTGCAGTGATATGTAATTGGGAAAATTTTATTTTTGTTATTTTACTTTCCAAAAATTTCTTTTAACGGTTGTCTGTAACAAATCCTGCAAAGTTTTGATCATATCTTCTCTCTCTTTTTTTTAAAAAAGATTTTATTGGGGAATTGGGGGAGGGGAACAGACAAGTTGCTGTCTTTTTGTTCTTCAGTCTAGTTGCAGAGGAAAAGTTAAGATTTTTTTGTTTTTTTGAGGGCAGTGTCACTGACTCTCACATGTGGGACCGAACCGGGGCCGCTGGCTTCCCAAGCCAGCGCTTAACCACAGCGCCACTCGGCTGGCCCCCATATCTTCTCTTTATTCTAAAATCTCACCAACTTGTAGTTTTATTACATATAAAAGCTCTCCATATGCAAACATATATATGGTTTTATTATAATTTTTTATGGTTTTCTTTTAATTGTTGAATATTTAACTTAATAAATAAAATTAATTAAGCCTCAGAGCTGGGTCCATACATTTTAGGAAAAGTAACCCACATTCACTTTTATTATTGTATTAATATTTTGTGTGAGCATAGCGTTTGTAGTGAATACTACATTTGGTAAATGATGATTGGGTACTGTGAAACATTAATTACTGTTACTTTACAAACTGAAACAAAATGTGATCATTGAAACACATTTTCTTAGTGTCGACTTTATCCCTCATTCTTGGAGCTGAGTGGTATTTTTTACACCATTACCAAAATTGATAGTATGTTTTATATGCACAGTAGCAAGTGCCTGTAAAGTGTCCTAAAGTCCTTATTACCTACAAGCACAGTATATTAATATTCATGAGAATTACAGTGGACTTTCATGAAGAAAAACACTTATGCAGAAAATAGAGTCAGTAACCAAAGATGATTTTAATAAAAATTTTAAAAAGCATTTTATATGACAAATATTGTGTAGTTTTAGAGTCAAAGATCAAATGTTTACAAATTTATATGTAACTTAAGAGGACATAAAAAAAACCCATACTCAGCAGATTCATAATTTGTACAGCTTTGTTTTCTCTCTCTGGTGGTGTCACTGTGGTTATTACATTTGGTTTTGTAGACCCCAAAGTTTATCTGTGTAACATCATCATGATGTTCTATCTCGATAGCTCATTATGGAGTAACCATTCATGGATTTTTGCCTAATGTTGTTTGAATCCATTTTGTTTTCTCACCCTTTATAAGAATGTTTCCTAAGTTCACTCCTGACTGTGCAGAGTAGCACTTATCTTTTCCTTTTGAAGAGACGTGATTGAGTCTGTAAGATGTCTGTGAGCTGGTGAACTCCATATTCTCTTTTATGGTTTTATTGTTTCTCAGTTTTTATCTTTGAAGATTGGAAAACCATTGTTGTTTTAGAATGCCTTGAAGTGCAATCATTTCCCTCTTTCCCTCAGTATCCTTGAATTTTGAGTAGACTTTTTCTACTACAGTGTTATGATATAGAACCGTCTTTGAAGTCCCTAGTGTGAGGGGTGGGGGGTTATTGCTTTGCGATGGGTGTAAATATCTAACTATTATGTTACTTTGTACACCGGAAACTGAAAGAAAAAAAAAAGTCCCTAGTGTGAGCTTTACACACCATTTCTGAGTTTGAACAGCTATCTTAGCACTCATCATCCTTTAGGTTCATTTGGGACATTTTGCCTAAAATATATGAACATTCTCTTGCTCTTAGTACCCACTCTTCCCCTTTTCCTGATTATTGGCATCGTCTCCCCTACTTCACTGTCCAGAAAAGTCTAGCATCATCTGTAAACCAGGACATTTGCTAAATGTATTGGATCCTCCCTAACTAACCAGAGAAACAAACACTGCTTAGTCTCAGTGCAAATTTTTTTTTCTTTCCTTGGAAACTGATGCCATGGAATATCAATATACTTTTCATGGATAATACCATGCTGGGCATATAGCAGATGTCCAGTAAACCTCCGTTTAATTGATTTGGTTTCAGTGATTTCTCAGAGTTTCAATAAAGAACCATTAAGCTCTCAGTAGAAGGTGATTGACGCAGAAGGAACCCATTTAATCACATTTAAGCATCTAAAGAGTCTCCAAAATTTAGTCATTTGGATGCTTGTGGAGACTGGTACGTCTTTGATACCCTAAGTCCCAAGGAAACTTAAAAAGAAAGAATAAAGCATACATAGGAAATAACAATGGCTTTGGGTATGTGACTCTTAATTTGCAGTTGCATCCTGTAAAACTATAGACTGTTTGCTTGTATTTTTGACGAGTAAGGGCAAGGTAACAGTGTACATTTCACCACTCAGTGACTAAGCTGGCTTTCTAGAGAAGGTGGAGCAACTCAGATTCAAAAACAACACACAGGTTTGTGCTAACGACCCTTTATCACAGCCACAGCTGTGATGTCCTCACATCTATGCTCTCCTAAGTCTCCTCAGTGGACAAGTCCAAGCGTTTATTTTACACGGCTTATTAACAACATTTGACACAGTTGGCCACTGCTGTCTTCTTGAAAAAAAATGAACTTTGGCTATTGTGACCCCTCACTCTCCTGTATAAAATAATGGTTAATAATAGCTCAGGTACGGAAGTGATGTCCTTTAAGGCCCAAATCTTGGTTACAACATTTACTGGCTGGGAGGCCTTAGGCAAAAAATTTAACCTTCCCAAACATCCATTGCCTCACTTCTGCATTAGGCACGCAGAGCCTGCCCTCTGTGATTGTGCTGATGATTAATAAAATGCTTAGCATACTCTCTAATGTATATTGTGTTCAATATTGATATTCACTATTGATGTTAGAATTATTCTTTTTCTACCGCCTCCCTCCTCTTCAATTCTCTTTTGTTGGCTGCTGTCCCTTTTTTGATATGTTAAATGTGAGTGTTCCTGGGCCAGCCAAGTGGCTTCTTGGTTAAGAGTTGGCTTGGGAGCACCAGCTCTGAGCAGCAGGGCTGCTGGTTTGGATCCCACATGGGCCAGTGATGCTGTGCCCTCTACAGCTAAGATGGTGAGCAACAGCGCGACCTGGAGCTGGGCTGCTGTGAGTTGATGGCAACGGTGTAGGCTGCAGTGGGCTCCTGTGAGCTACCGTGAGTGGCCGGCAGCCAACGTGAGCTGCCTTGAGCCACCGTGAGTGATCGTCCAATGTCCGGTGACCAATCTGACTGAGCTGGGAAGAGCACAATGATAATACCAACATGGGCCAGTGAAGTGACATCCTCCACAACGAGACTGAAGAACAAAAGGAGAGCAACTTGTCTGTTCCCCTTCCCTGATTCCCGAATGCTGTTCCCCTCCCCCAATTCCCCAATTAAATCTTTTAAAAAAAGAAATGTGAGTGTTCCTTAGGGTTTGCCATGGACCCTCATGTTTTCTTAGTCAACACGCTTTCCCTAGGCACATCACTTTCATTCCTGCTACTTCACTGAAGTCCATACAGTACTTTGTATTTCCTTCAGGTTTCTCAAACTTAACATGTCTAAAGCTGAACTCCTCAACTTCTCCCCAAAGCTTCTTTTATTCATTAAATGTCATCACCATGTAATTGGGCAACTCAGAAACTTGGCAAAATCCTTGACACCTCCCTTTTCTTCACCTTGCACCCTCTCAGTCAATTACTAAATCCTGTCTATTCACTTCCTAATTATGTCAATAATTTTACTTTTGTTTGTCCCATTGCCCCCTCCCTGCAAGTGGCCATTGTCCTCTCTTCCCTAGTAATTACACAACCTCAATTGTTTCTCTGAAGTCTTCTCCTTATCTCCTTCTTGCTCATTCTCCACACATTAGCCACTGTCATATTTGAAAAGAAATGAAAATTTGATGACAAAATTCCATCTGTAATGTCCTTCTTTCAATGACACCCTTCTCTTAGTATGATACCCTTGCTTCCTGTTGTTAGCAATTAAAAACTACAACAGTCAAGTATTTCATGATTACTAATGGTAGTAAAGTTGTATAAGACAAGGTAATATTTGTATTATTTTAATATATTTAGGAGACTGAACAATATTCTTTTGGTGTTGGGGTTGTTTCTGAATAAGCTTTAGAAACATTATTTGAACTCTTGTTAAATTATGTAAAAATGGCAATATAGGAACTATTTCACTGATTCAGCTTTAACTAAACTCATAGTTTTCTTTGTTTTGGAAAATTGAGTCAGTATTACTTATTTATTTGAAATGGATGTAATTTTACAGATTTTTGTTTTCTTTTGTGACAGAAAAAGTAAACCTTAAATATCATGTTATTAGCACTTCTTTAAAAATAGAGAAATTAACACATTTTGTCATTACGAATTTGCCTTTTCTATCAGGTCATCTCTGTACTTAAAAAAAATTTGATTGTCTTTTTATATTTTCAGTGCTTTTATTATGCTAATATTTTATTCTCCTAAGTTAAATGAATAATTTTGGAAAATGTCATCAAATGTGATTTAAGACTGGTGGGTGAATTGGGAATTTGCAAAGTTGTTTATGTTGCAGTATGCTTATTTGTGTTAATGTTGTGTAATGATATTTGAGAAACTTGTGACTGCCTGCTTCCATTTGTTGGACATATTTTGAGCACCGCTTTGTGTTAGGCACTGTGTGTGTTGCCAGGACCAGAGAAACGAAAAAGAGACAGCATCTGAGCTCAAGGATTCGGTGCTCCAAATATATAGGCACCAAATATAATCATAAATTATGGACCAATTTTTCATTCAGAAGAAAAATTTTTGTAGTGTCCTTTTCATGTGCTATTTGATTCTAGAAACCCGTTGCTTTTGTCCTTTCCCTGTGTGAACTGCATTAATTCATCTGTAGACAAGTGGCAGTATGAATCCTATGGTTAGAAACCTCCAGGTGGACATCCCAGCTCTATCTGTTAGTTACTAGCTGTAGCAGGCAATTCTTGCTGTGTAACAAATCACCCCACAACTGTATCTTAAAAAGGCATTTGTTTTTACATTTTTCATTTGGATGCAGATTGGCTTGAACATGACTGATCTAAGCTGGGCTTAGGTGGGTGGATCTGCTTCAAGCTGAGGCAGCTGGGGCTGTTCTGTGACTCACTGCAGGTCTGTGAGTCAGCTGGATGGTTCCGCTCCATATTTGCTTATGCTGGGGCACAGGCCAGGGGGACAGCAGTTACTCGAGAAACACTTTTAATGTTAGACGTGCAAGAGAATATCTGGGATTAGAGTTGGCATGTTGTCACTTCTACCCACGTGATATTGACCAAAGCTAATCGCATGATAAAACTCAAAGTCAAAGGGCAGGAAAACCTACTTTGTCCATGGTAGGATAAACAAGGATGCAGAGAAGAATGAAGAGTTGGGGTCAACAATGTAATCTGGTATAACAGTTGCGTGTCTTTGGACAAATCACTTCACTTTTCTAAACTTCTATTTCCTTATTCATAAACGGCGGTCATGATTACACCTATCATAGAATCATGATGAGGATTAAGTGGAATACCATATGCAAAACTCTTAGCATAAGTATCTGAACACAGTAAGCAGACAATATATTTTAGCTATTGATGAGGGCTGAGTCCTTACACTAGGCTCACATTTCTTGGGTGACCCTGGAGCCTGGACTTCCAATCACAGCTGTAATTCTTGGTCCACCATAGACCATATACTGTGTAATGCGTGTCTGTCCCTTACTAAGAGTGTGAATGTAATATTGTAAGGATACAGATGTAAACCATTGCTCTCTTCTCCTTAGGAAAGTTTATAACGGAATACCAGGGCCAGTTACCTATCCTCATTTCTCCGCCTAATGCTATTGTACAGCCGAAGTCATCAACGATTATTAAAATAGAGTTTTGTGCAGACTAGCCGAGAATTGTAAACGAAGTGGCAAAGTAAGCATATATGATGGTTCTTAATTCTAATAAAGTACTTAATACTTTCTTGCTTTTCTGTTTCACAGTTCAGATATGCCTGTTGTCTTTGAATGTCAGTTAGCTTCTTGATTTTTAAGTCAGCATTAATTCATTGAGTCTCTAGTATTTGCCAAGCACTAAGGACTCAAATATGGGAAGAAAAAGAGGATGACATATGGGTACACATAACAGGAGTGCCCAGTTTGGATTTTGTGGGAGTGAAGGAGTGGATCAATTACTTGGGGATCCACTAAAGAGGTAATAGTTATACTTATTGGTGAGTAGGAATTAGCCAGACACAGAGCAGTGGTGTGATTTGGGCTGTGTGTGTGTGCGCGTGTGCGTGTGCATGTGCGTGCATGTATGTGTGTATGAGGGTGCGTGTGTGTGTAGGGGAAGTGGGTGTTGGTGATTTGAGTGGGTTAAAGCAGTGATTTCAGATAGAATAAGTAGAACTTCAGTTGAAGTTGAATTCCTAGAGGTGAATAGACAGTGTGACATGCTGAGAAATCTGAGGAATGTAGAGACAAAGAGGTGGAGATCAGGAGTGATGTGAGATCAGACCAGAAAAACAGAATGGTGCAGGGTCCAATAAAGGACCTCATTGGACAGCATTTTTAATGCTGTATATCTCAGTTCATTAGTTTTAATGCTATATGTCTCAGTTCATTAGTGGGATATACAGGCACTATAATGGGTCACCACCAATATTAAAATGATGAAACGGAAAATATCAGAAGGCATCTTACATAGTAAGGGCAAATGTTTTGTAAAACTTGTGGGTTTTTTTTTTGTGTGTGTGTGTGTATCCTACATTGCAATGTAAAATATATCTGATATTGAAGGTCAAAGGCAAAAAACAAAAAAACAAAATGCTTGAGAAACAGTTGTGAGCCCTGATAGGAGCTTAGGTTTATCGTGAAGGCTGTGGAAGGTTTTAAGATGGGATTGTCTCAATTAGTTTGCATTTTAGAAAGGTCATGCTAATAGCAGTGTGCAGAATAAATCAGCGAGTACAGATGTGGAGTGGGTAGCCTGATTAGAATCTATAATAATAAAGCAAAAGAGAAATGATAAAGGCATCAGCTAAGGTACGAATTGGGAATACAGAGAAGAACTGTGCAGATAGGAGATATGCTATGGAGGTGGATTTGACTGGATTTAGTAACTGTTTATAGAAAGGGCAGGTAAGAGGTGAGTCAGGTCTGTGGGAGAAGATCTTGAGTTCAGTTTTGAAATAATGGAATTGATTTGTTTCGCAGGATACTGTGGAGCCTATTAGATTTACTTATCTCGATTCCCAGAAAAAAATTTGGTCTAGGTATATTGGCTTGAAGGTTGTTAGTGGATAAGTTATTGATGAAGTATGAAGTGTTGAAAATAATTTGAGGAGGGTAGAGTATGAAAGGGTAGGAGAGAAATACCATTAGTCATGGATTTTATAAAATATCCAAGTCTTAGAAGAATTTGAGATGGCAGAGTCCAAAGAAGTTAGAAGAAAACCAGGAAAGTATGGTGTCAAGAACTCTAAGGAGGCGAGATGCTCCAAGAGATGGTATCAACCATGTCCAATGTGACAGATCTGGTGTGAGATAAGGACTTTGGTTGCGGAGTGGTCACTTGTTTGTGGTATCTGAGGGGGCAAGATTCAAAAGGATGGCATTTAGTTCCAGAGAGGGATATGTGGGGTGGGGACCAATGTGAAAAGGGAATTGAAAGTAGTCTGGGAAGTGAAGTTTTATTGGGGGAGAATATTCATTTTAGCAAATAGTGGGGTTTCACTGAGATACTTTGCTTTGTAGGGAATTGGGTTATTAGGATGGGGATGAGGTTGGCTGTTGGACCTGTGGGAGTAGGATGAGTTAGAACTGAATCTCACAGTTAACTAGAGGTGACCATATGAATTATCCCATCTAACTCTAGTATTTACAAAATAATTGGTGATATGGACATACCAGTAAATATCTTTGGGGTTAATTCATGCAGTTGTTTCCTGACTTTGTTGTTTCCTGGAGACAATGAATTAGGTTGCACATATACCATTCTACTATGCAGATTCAGACAGAGGGACATGGTAGTCTCCGGGATGTATGTGAAAGAAACTGCTCTTAGGCCTTTGAATTTTAATTATAATGTGATTTTATAAAAGTTCTGCTTAACAGACAACAGTTTAGTGGTTACCAGAGGGTAAGAGGGGGAAGGTAGAAGAGGGTAAAGGGGGTCAAAAATATGGTGATGGAAGGAGAACTGACTCTGGGTGGTGAGCACACAATGTGATATGTATCAATAGATGATGTATTATAGAAATATATACTTGAAACCTATATAATTTTATAACCAATGTCACCCCAATACATTTTTAAAAAGTTCTGTTTAAGGGCCGGCCGAGTGGCGCAGTGGTTAAGTGCTGGCTGGCTTGGGCAGCCAGCGGCCCCGGTTCGGGTCCCACGTATAAGGGTCAGTGACACTGCCCTCAAAACAAAACAACACAAAAAACCAGTTCTGTTTATACAAATATTTAAGAGAAAAATAAAGTCTAGAGAATTCTAACTAAAATATATATGTATAATTCCTTATCTTGTAGAGTAAGTCTGAAAGGTCATCCAGACATATTCTTGAATATCGAAGTTCGTGTGGTTGAGCCGATTCTTGAATTGTTAAATATGAGAGGTAATAGAAAGGTGGAATGCCTACACTTTGGTTCCACTTTCTTTGGAACATCACATCTTGAAGGCGCACTTCTATACAATAATAGCCCAGCACCCATAAATTGGGTGGTCATAATGCAAAATGATGCACTTGAAGAAGAATTGGTAAGTAAATAGTGCCACAGAAGATCAGGTATTATGTTTTGAAACAGATTGTTCTGAACTTACTAATAACCAACAGCTGTTTAATTATTCTCAATATGTTTTAAAATGCAGATAAGATTTCATTTCATGTGTCTCCAAGGATAACCTGAAAAAGTTCAGTAAATTAAACTAACATTGATAGTAATATATCTGAAGGAAACCAGACAAGTGTTTCTTATAAATCAGTGGCTAATGGGGTGGCAGGGATTCTGCTGTCAGCAATTTTTCATAAGTTCTTCAAATTTTATGATGTACCTTGATCAGATTTATGTATGTTACTTTAAAGACAGACATAGTTTCAATCTTCTAAATGCTGGAATTTTGATATTTATTTTATGACCTCTTAAAATATTTTATTTTGCTTCTGTTTTGTCTTTATTTCTGATTTTATATTACAGGGTACAAATATTCACCAAAGAACAGATGTTGCTATAAATAATCTTCACTTCTTAAGAAAAATAAAGAACATAGATGTTACCAATTTTTTCTCCTGCTTTCCTAATTCAGGGAGGCTACAACCTTATGAAAAGACTACACTTAAATTTTATTTCAGCCCAAAGTAAGCAAAAATAATTCCATTGTGATATTACTTATTAATGAAAAGTATATTAACCATACATTTATCAGATTGACTTTAATATTAAAACTTGTCAGAAGGCAGGGGGAGGGGGATGGTAGAAGAGGGTAAAGGGGGTCAAATATATGTGATGGAAAGAGAACTGACTCTGGGTGGTGAGCACACAATGTGATATAGAGATGATGTTTTATATAAACATATACTTGAAATATATGTAATTTAACTAACCATTGTCACCCCAATAAATTAAAAACAAATCACCTAATGTGACCATATATTTTTTTCTTTGTAATTCTGCCAAGTTTCACTTTGTATATTTTTATTATGGTTTTAAAGATTTCTAACATGCTTGATGTTACCTCCAATATTTAAAAATATGGTTCTAAATACTTGATGTTAAATGAAAAATGTCTCCAGACCTTGTGGAAATGGGGTGGTGGGAGTGGAAATTTGGGGTTGTTTTGGATCGTGGCCCCAAACCAATGTGTGCATCCAAGACCTTGTTGTCCCTGCAGAAACAGTCGGGCCACCACCAGTGGCATACAGTATGTTCTTGGTGCCTCCAATGGATTCAGGGTTCCTGCCCGAGGAGAATGCTTGCTTATCGAGTATCATGAATATTAAGCCTAGAGCAGTTTGACTGGGATCGACCACACTTGGTTGCTGCAATTCGTATAGACTTTGAGGACTTTTGCCAATGGATATTTTTCACAATTCTGAGCACTTGGTTTGGTTACATAGTTTCAAAATATATTTGGAAATTCTGTTTTAAATATGTAGTAGCAATTTTAGCTACACTTGAGAGGTTGTAGTGTGTGGCAGTAATCCATCCAATTGTAAGTATGTTTATTCTTGTTGGTGAGAAGGCAGTGTTTAATGTCCTTCTCTCTGTGGCAATAGGGTCACTTGGTGATACCATTTGTCTGCCAAAAACTGAGTTGTGTTCAGTAGGGTCATAAATAAGGAATTGTTCTATTTGTACAATCTTTACTTGTCTTATTCATCATACCCTCATACAGGAAATTTGTTTGGTGAATCTGTAAGATTCTGTTTAGTACACAATCTTGGAAATTCTAAGTACTAATTCATTTTCGTGGCAGCATGATAACTTTGAGAGTCTAGCATAAACTGATAGATATGTGCATGATTGGAAGTCTTAATGAAATGTGTTCACAACATTCTATTTGCGTTCTTATGTAATATTTCACATCAACCTTTTGTGTATGTATTTGAGTATCCACTCTCAGAAGGCTGACCTCTAGTTAAGGCAAGTAAAGATTGCCAGTGTGCAGGCCTGTGATGTAATCCATCTCTGTTTTGGGTCTTACTTGTCTTTTACCCATCTTGCCTTGCGTTTTCTCTTCTGACAAAATCTGGCTGTTACCAAGTCTTGTTCTCCAAATGACTTGTTCTTCTCTAACAAGGATGTGGTTAGCAATATGTGCTTCATCTATGGGAGGAACACTTACGTAAGAAAGGTTTGCAGTTACACCCAGGGGGAGGAAGGACTATTTTAAAGAATCGAACTGCGTCCTTAGCCAGCAATGAGCTCTCCATAGAAAGAAAAGCCTTCACATTGAAAGTGGCATTGGAGATGGACCTTGATGACTCAGTGCTTTTAAATTGCTCTTGTCTTGCAAATGTTGTCATGAGTTCATTTTTTTGGATATTTGCATTTTGTGGCCTTCTTTTGGCAAGTGTCTATATCTGTGCAGTAACACTGGAAAATGGATCAGTCATATTTTTGTTCCTGAACTTTCGTCTGTTTGTATAGATTTAAGAGTTTGGCCGATATTCCCTTTTGAGAAGTAACAAAGTCTATCCTATTTGCTTTCAAAATAACTGATTGTAATTTTTTATAGGCTAGTTGCTGATAATAAAAAGGATGATGATCCTTCACATAGACAGGACTATGCTGTCTTTCTGAGAATCGACTCCGTAGGCAGTAAAGATGGATTATTGAGAGATGAGGACAGTAAAACCGTGTGCAGTAAGTGTGAAATGAACATAATCATCAAATGTATAGCAGTTTAAATTGTTTAAAAGTTTAGACATCAATGTTTGTAGAGACCATTTAATAAAAATATATAATTATTGAACAAAAATGCAAACATGAAAGACATTAAAATGTTTTCTGTGCCATGTAAAGAAAACAATCAACCTCAGAAGCATTTACATAATAATCTTCCAACTATAATTTAGAGGAATTTATTATTTGAAAATGACAGTATATAAATATGATGATCTAGAATTTAAGGAGTGAAACAAAAACCAAAACCACCCTGGCATTTTCTCCTATGTAAACCTAGATTTTCTCTTAGAGATTGATAGGGGAACAAATGACCCATTCCACCTCTACCAGCTCTTCAGCTCTCAGAATCTACATACAGTAACAGTCAAAGAACAAGACCTAGGGCAGGCTGAGTGGCGCGGTGGTTAAGCGTTGGCTTGGTAAGCCAGCGACCCCGGTTCGGGTCCCACATAGGAGGGCCAGTGACACTGCCCTCAAAAAAAAAAAAAAAAGAACAAGACCTAGAGCTTTGGTAAATAGGGTACAATATCCTGTCATAGGATATTGGTAAGTGCATATGCTTTGTAGACCAATCAAGATGCATTGCACTTTTTACATTCTTAGGTAACATTGGATACACTGCAGTGGGCAAAAATGGAACAAGACTTGGAGTTCAGCTTAGCAAGACAAATCAAAGAGAAAATAATGATATAGACAGGTGAGGTATCCAATCCAGAAAGATGAGCTATGGCAAGTCAAGAGTCTAAAAGACTTGCATGTCGGTGCGGTGATATATATCATTGAGCAGGGTTGAACTGTGTTCCTACGGCAGAAATTGATTTCTGTTGCTATCTATGTCATGGTTTGTGATACGGAGCTCGGGCTGCTGATCATTGACAGAATATTTGTTCAAGGATTGCAAATTCATCTAGTTTTGAATGGCTAGAGATGGGGATGCTAGGTATGCCTTCAAAGGTAATTGAGAGTCTAGGAGTAGCTAGTAAGAGCATTAGTATTGAAATATGAACTTTTTGAGGGATTCTAGTTACATGGCTCTCTGCAAAACTATTCTTTCACCCAGTTAGAGTCTGCAATTCATAGTTCCTACCTTCATTGTAGTATCTTCAAAAGTTCATGTTTCTCTTATTACCCAGCTTATATTATCCCATTGTTTATTTTAATTACCTTTTTCCATGTACACTTAAATATCTTGGCCCATCTCCCATAGTGACTAGGTTGAAAAACCTCTAATCTGGTTAAATTAAACTCTCAGCCTATTCTGGGTCTATACCTGGGAACCTAATTGTGATGGATAAAAAACACAAAACCACGCTGTGAGGTTTCACTTTGGGCTGTTGGAAAAGTCATGACGTATTTTTAATCTTTTTTTTTGTCGCAAAAATGCGTCATGTCTTTTCTGACAACCCAATATAACCACTAACCCCAAGTGGGTCCTTTAAGATGTTTGCCATTCCGACTGCATTCCTTCATTCATTCACAATTTCTTTTTTTCCCCCAAAGATTTTACTGGGGAATTGGGGTGGGGAACAGCGTTGAGGAACCGGGGAAGGGGAACAGACAAGTTGCTGTCCTTTTGTTCTTCAGTCTAGTTGTGGAGGACATCGCTTCACTGGCCCATGTTGGTATCATCATTGCGCTCTTCTTGGGTGAGGCAGCTTGGTCGCCGGCCTCTGGACGGCCGCTCACGGCAGCTCTTGGCAACTCACGCTGGTTGCCGGCCACTCACTGTAGCCTATGGCAGCCCACTGCAGCAGGGGCTGCAGCTATGCCGTCCGGGGACTCACAGCAGCCCAGCTCCAGGTGGAGCTGTTGTTCACTGTCTTAGCTGTAGAGGGCACAGTGTCACCGGCCCTCATGTGGGATCCCAACTGGGGCCGCTGGCATCCCAAGCCAGCTCTTAACCAACGCGCCGCTCCACCTGCCCATTCACAATTTCTTAATGTGAGATTTATATCACACACCTTTCCTTCTCATCTCAAACCTTCAATACTCCTCCTTGATCTTTAAATTTGCAAATGCATGACGAGACCTAGTAGACATTTCCACTTGGATGTTTACTAGGCATCTCAAACTTAACATGTCCAAAAAAAGAGCTCCTGGTTTCCCCATAACCTGTCCCCCCTGCAGTCTTTCCTGTCTCAAGAAGTGACAATTCCATCACTTCGAATTGCTCAGACCCAAAACCTTCACATCATGATTTAGCATGTGTTCAATTTCCTATTCTACATCTGGTCCATCAGCAAATGTTAACTCTACCCTCAAAAGTGTATCTTAAATGTGACCATTTCTCATCATCCTTTTGCTGCTCTTACCCAGCGTTTTTGGAACATGCCAAGCTAATACCTGCCTTAGAATCTTTGTCCTTGCTGTTCCCTTTATCCGGAATGTACTTTTACTAGATTTTCACATGATTTTCTTCCAGGGTCCCTTTATATTTTTGTTCAAATGTCTTCCTATTGGAAATGCCTTTTCGGACTATATAAAAGAGCAGCCGCAAGATCATGTGCTCTGTCTTACCCTTGGAGGAAAAATATTTTTCCTTCTACTCTTCTAGGTTCTTGATTAAGGCCCCCCTATAATAAAAGACAGATAGCAGGAGAAAAACAAATAGAAGTTGAATAACATGGATACCTCCTGTATACATGGGAGAGACCCAGGAAAACTGAGTAATTCTTCGAGATGGCCCAGGCCACCCCCTGAAAGACCATCTCCAGCTTAAGACAGAATCTGTCGGGGTCGGGGTGGCGGTGATGGGAGGTGAGCAGGCAAAGCGCCTCGAGCGAGAATAAGGTCGCTCTGCAAAGCACCGTGAGCGAGGGCAAGGTCGCTCTGCACAGCATTGTGAGCGAGGGTAAGGTCACTCTGCACAGCATCATGAGCGAGGGCAAGGTCACTCTGCACATTGCAGGCTGTGGCTTCGCCAGTGACAAGAGTTGCTTCGTGGTCCAGAGGGGAGACACGCTTACAAATGGAGATTTCCCTTCTCCTTGTAAATGTCTCTTGTTAAAGGGGGACTTCAACTAGGTTTGCAGAGCTTTTCCTAGGTCTGCTGTTTCTTGAAAATAGTCAACACTAATCCTTATGCCAAAAAGACATATTTTGTGATGACAAATTCTGCTTCCCTTCACCCTCCATTACCTTTTCTTGTAGCACTTACCATCTTTGAAATGCTATACATTTATTTATTTTATTCTCATTATCACCTCACTAGAATGTAAAGTCTATGAGAGCAGGAATATTATCTGTTTCGTTCACTGCTCTTTTCCCCAAAGCCTGGAATAGTGCTTGGCACAGAGAAGGCACCCAATTGTTTTGTTGTACAAAAGATTGAATGAGCGATCGAATATCTGAAGACCTTATTGAATATCTCATCAGATCTTTCAGATGACACTATTTGGAGTGAGCAAATACATTTTGGATTCCCAAAATACTTTTTAATAGTAAAATGCTACTCTTGCTTTCACAGGTGATCAATTTCAAAAACTGGAATTAGCCCTGACAGGTTCAGGAATTCCTGTTCTACTACAGTTTGATCCAGGAATGGTCCTTCATTTTGCACCTTGTTCCTTGGGGGAAAGTTCCGATGCTATGCTTACCATTTACAATCAATCCAAATCACTGCCGGTCCAGTACCGCTTTAAGAAAACTGCACAGTTTAAAATGAATCCCAACAGTGGCCAGGTTGATGCAGGACATATGGTGGTAAGATAATTATTCCATGTTTTCACATACTTCAAATATTTTAAGGTTTGCTAAAATGCCTCGCAGAGGATTAAAAACTACAGGTTTGTTTTTTGCACCAATGTTTATAAACTGCATCTCTTTTCTGGCCTAGTTATGAATACTGTTGTACTGACACTCATACAGTGTCCATAATTATTTAAGTGCCTTTCATGTGCCATTAAAAGCATTTGTCACTGTAGGGAATGCAAAGAAGTGCAAAACGTAGTTAAGCTTCTAACTTTTATTTTAATGAGAGAATATTTATTTATCTAGTGCCCAGAAGAACTACCCCTGAACTTAAATATCCAGCACTGAGCCTTGGCACTCCTAGCTGTGGGTGGGTGCAAGAATGGGCAATGGAACACAGGCACCAGAGGTGGGATGCCTTTGGGTCAGCAGCTGCCAATAGCAGCAAAAGGTGAAAAGGAGGTGGGAGCCAGGCACTCATACCAATTCCAGAGATGCCAAGGGGAGTGCAAGATCCTTTGGGCCCCACTGCCAAGCTGGGGTGCACACCAGTGGCAGAAATGGAGGCCCAGTGCCATAGGCAGAGGCTGTAGCCCAGGTGCCCGCCCAGTGCCAGCGAACCCAAGACAGGATAGAGGGGTTCTGGCAGTTTTGCCTCTGAGGGGCCCAGGCTTTGCCCTCCTAGGAGGTGAGGTGCCGTGGGGAAAGCAGCTACTATAGTCTGAGTACTTGCTAAGGGGTAAGTTTCCGAGTGTTTTGCATAGGTGCATGTCTCCCGTCCCCCAGCTCTTCAAAAGCTGATGTGGAGTCCTGCAGTCACTGGTCACTGGCATTGTGCGTCTGGGGCCCAGTGAAGGATGGTGGGCCTGAGGGCAGGCTGGCATCAGGAGGCTGGTTGTCATCAGATAGTCCAGCATCAGGTGGGTAGGGGCTGTTCTAGTGCAGGGAAGATGATCAGGCCCAGGCTCAGGTCTTGGCACAGGTGCCTGTAGCACTGGATTGGCCAGTACAGGCCCCACAGCTGGCACAGCCCCACCACCTACTTGCGTGGAACTGCTAGTGGGTGACATGTGGGCAGCACGGGAGCTTCCGGGACATGGGCAGCATGGCCCAGCACATCGCATCTGGGGCTACACAGGCTGTAGACTTGCTGTAGCTCCAGCCAGAAGCAAGCTGTGCTGGTGCCGAGCAGAATGCTGAGGCCATGTGCTCACAGCCCGAGCTAGGGACTGAAGTGGCCCGCGCCGCCCAGTGGTCTCGGTCAAGAGCAGTTGGTTCACTGTTGGGCTTGCGGGCGTGGACAACCGCGCCGCCTCCTTCCCTCCAGAGCTCCACCCGGTAAGAATTTTTTAGTGCATTAAGGAAGCGTAAGACATGCACAAACAGGTAGGGTTTAACAAGATGCAGAGACACAAAGAAAAAAACCTGATGAGGGCTAGATGGGATGGTGATAGGAGAAGGGGAAGGGACGAGGCAACATAAACTGATAACTACAATACTACCGCAGAGACAGAAGAGACAGTTTAGGGAATGTAATCAATAAGGTTGTAAATATTTTTTTTAGGGAAACAGACAGATGCATGTCCTTTTAGGGAGACCACTTCATGGATGGTGTAATGGCCTTACCACTGCACTGTATATCTGAAACTGCTGCTGAACAATATTATATGTCAACTATAATTTAGCACATATATAGTCATGGGATGTGGAATATAGTGTAGGGATGGAGTCAATGGAATTGTAATAGATATGTATGATATCGGGTGTTGGGGGGCAAGGGGGAGGGGGAGTCACTTTGTAAGGGGTGAAAAAAAACAACTATTGCATTGTTTTGTACATCTGTAAATAATAATAATAAAATAAAATAAAAAAAAGCAAAATAGTATGCTAAAAGACATCTGTGACAAGGTGCTATAGAAACGCAGAGGGCAGTGTGTTTACTTCCAGCCAGGTAGGAAGGTCTTCGTACAATAGTTAACACATGAGCCAGACCTTGAAGGTGGAGTAGGATTTTCAAATTTGCAGCTGATACTTAACTGGCCCTAACCTGGTACTGCGGCTGCAGAGCAGAAACGGTGAACACTGAGGCGTACGTGTGAGTACCAGGCCGGCTTGTGGATGTCAGAGACTGCTTTTCTCTTACTACTGGACCCACATATCTCTTTCCCGGACACTATAAACCAGGGGTTGGCTGACTAGGGTCCACAGGCTACATCTGGCCTGCTGCTTGTTCTTTGAAGTAAACTATTACTGGAACTTTCCACTCTTGTTTGCCTGTTGTCTGAGGCTGCTGTCATACTGCAAAGGCAGAGTTCCATAGTTGTGAGAAAGAAATATAAAGCCTAAAATATCCACTTTCTGGCTATTTATAGAAAAAATTGGCCGAACCTTGCTCCATAAACAGTAGCAACCATGAGCACTTTAAGTTTCACCTTCAGTTTTACGTTATCACCGTTTCTCCACTGCATCGTGATAGGATTCATAAAGTTATTGATGGCAGCTTTTTCCCAATTGTAACCAAGACCTATTGTATGTATGTTTAAATGCATGCAGCTTATAACTCTTAATGCTTCATTAGAATGCCTCTTCCCACCCAATCTGGATAGATTGTATCAGTCTTCACAGAATAATAAGTGTTATCCACATTACTCAAAATGTTTTCTTTTTTGTTTGTTTGTTTTAAAGATTTTTATTGGGGAATTGGGGGAGGGGAAAAGACAAGTTGCTGTCCTTTTGTTCATCAGTGTAGTTTTGGAGGACATTGCTTCACTGGCCCATGTTGGTATCATTGTGCTTTTCCCGGGTGAGGCAGTCATGCGCCGCCCATTGGACGGCCGGCTGCTCACGGTGGCTCACGGCTGCTCACAAAAGCGCACGCCGGCTGCCTGCCAGCCCCAGTGCAGCCTACACCGTCGCCGGCGACTCACGGCAGCCCAGCTCTAGGTTGAGCTGTTGTTCACCGTCTTAGCTGTGGAGGGCTTAGCATCAGTGGTCCATGTGGGATCCGAACCAGTGGCCCTGCTGCTCCGAGGTGGTGTCCCAAGCCAACTCTTAACCAACGCGCCACTCAGCTGGTCCTAGGTTGCCTTTTCATTTTGTTGATTATTTCCTTTTCTGTATAGAAGGATTTTAGTTTCATATAGTCCCACTTGTTTATTTTTACTTTTATTGCCATTGCTTTCCGTGTCTTCCTTTAATTCTTTAGATGTGTTTTCCTTTAGTCCTTTGAACATATTTGTAATAGTCGATTTATCTTTGTCAGCAAGTCCAACATTTTGGTTTTCTCAGGAACAGTGTCTATTTACTTTATCTTCCCGGTGTGTATTGGACATACTTTCCTATTTCTCTATGGGTCCCATAATTTTTTGTTGAAAACTAAGCATTTTAAATGATATCATGTGGCAGCTCTGGAAATCAGATATCCCCCAGAATTTTGTCCTTGCTGTTTGTTGATGTTTTGTCTTTTTAGTGATTTTCTTGACTACTTCTGTAAAGGTTGTTATCTTTGTTATGTGCAGCCAATCAAGTATCTGCACAGTTAATTTAGAGGTCAGCTAATGATTGTGCAGAGATTCTCTTAAATAATTTGTCTCAGTAAGTCTCATAGCTTTTACCAGGAGCCCATGTGTAAGTGTGTTGGGTGGGGCATGTCTTCAGTGTTTTGTCGGGTAGTTCTTCTGGTCTTCAACTCCTCCTTATACAGAGTCCCAAAGCCAGCCAGAAGTGAGAAATTGGAGCTTTCTCAAATTTTTCCTGGGACGATACACTGTCCTGTACATGTGTGTGATAATCTAGATTCCCAGGACTATGTCAGAGCTTTGCAAATGCCCTCTGATTATTTTGTGCTTTTTTTTCTTTTCTTTTTTCTTCCCTTTTCTGTTTGTTTTGTTTTGTTTAGCCTATTATTAGCCTTAAATGGTCATGCTACCTCAGGTTGCTGTGATCTTCAACAATTTCTGCTGATAGTTTTTTCTTGGTGGTGGTGGTGGTGGGGTGTACAAAACTTTGAGGGAGGGAGAGTTATTCACAGAGAAGGAGCTCCAAGTCAGGTCAGTTGAAGACTTGTCCTCATAATAGACTTTTCAGCTAGCTTCCAGATAGGACAAGTAGGAACACTTCTCTGGTGATGGAGTTTTTGGAGAGCTCCAAACACATTCTTCTTCCTCACTGGCTGCTAGGCTACTATTTTTCACAGCTACCATAGTTGCAAGGCTGTTGTGTTTCAAGGAGAGCACAAAACTGGGAATAGGAGGATGGGATTACAACAAGTGAAAATACCAAAAGCCTTCTATTCTTTCAGATATTCAGCCATTTTTTTTCTTACATAAATACTCCTTGGATTTTTGCAAGCTTTTAGGTAATTTTCAAATATCCAAAAAAAGTTGATTTAAAAAAAAATTTTATTGGGGAATTGGGGGAGGAGAACAGTGTTGGGGAATTTGGGGAGGGGACCAGCCAAATTGTTGTTCTTCAGTTTTCGTCGTGGAGGGTGCCAGTCAGCATCTGGCTTCGTGTCGCAGCTCGTGGCCTCTAAGCTCAAGGTGCTGAGTTCAGTCTTAGTTGTGGATGGGCATAGCTACCATCCCATGTGGGAGTCGAACCCAGCAGCCTTGTTAAGAGCACATGCCCTATCCACTGAGCTATCTGGGCGGCAGCTCAGCTCAGGGTGCCAAGTTCAATCTTTTGGTTGTGGGTGGGCGTAGCCCACCATTGAACAGGCAATCTTGTTACACCAGCTGAGCCATCCTGCCACCTGTTGACAGCTCAGTGACAGCTCAGTTAGGGCGCAGCGTTCACTGGCCTATGTGGGAATTGAACCAGCGGCCGTATTGCTCAGAGCCCGCACTCTAAGCCAACTCTTAACCAACTGAGCCACTTGGCCGGTCCCGGAAAAAAGTTGATTTTGACATTTATTCCACTGGTATTTTTCTGTTTGTAGAAGAGTAGATTTGTGGAGCTCCTTAATCTGCCATACTGGAAGTGTTTTAGTATCATTGTTCTTAATTCTTTCTTAAATAATTTTCCAGTAATATGTATCATAAAGGTTTATCAATACTATATGTGACATTTCTTTTCTTTTTTTAAATTTTAATTGGGGAATTGGGGGAGGGAACTAGCGGGGGTCCAGCCTCCGCGGAGTCCAGGGATTCCCTCGGGTGGGACGGTGTCGGCGAGGAAAAAATAGAGAGAAGAAAGAAGGGAGAGAGAGTGGAGACACCGGGGAGTTTCAGAGAAGTGTCACACTTTATTGTTACAGCATGTCCCTTTTATAGGGACTCTTTACCAAAATCACAAGTCACAAGTTAAGTTTCACATGAGTTTGGTGTTTTCTATTTCCCAGGATTTTCACAGTCTTTCCTTCCCTGTAAGTGTTCTCTCCAGGGTGTCCTGTGACTTACTCTTCTTTTAAAGGATTATCTTGTCTTTTACTATGATAATCTCTATGAGACCCAGACGTAGTTTCTGCATATCACCTAAAAAATGTTTATCATGACTATCTTATGTTAAGGATTGACTTATTTCTACATATTGCCTAAAGAATGTTTACTATAGCTATCTTGACTATCTAGAAATTATCCTAAATCCTAACAGCTAAACACAATCATAAGACTCACAGGGTGTATACTTGAGCTATTACTAAGAGACTAGCAGTGGCTATGTTTAGGGTAAAAGTATCTAAAGTCTATTCCTGTTTAAATACAATACCTAGTAACCAAAGCGGATTTCACACCTCTCTTATCCTACGGGGGTAGCATCTGTTTCTCGGTCAAAGCATCAGTATCTGTTGCTGCCACAAGGTACAAGGCAAAGAATTCAAATAAGGCTATTGATTAACATACCCCATGGTCAGTAAGTCGCCTCTTATCGAAACTCTCATGGCCTGGAGTCTTTTAGTCTTTTAGGAGACTTCTCACAGCAGTGGCCATAGGCAAGTGAGCTCAAGGACTGATGTTATTATCAGTTTCTCACAGGCAGGCTGTCAGTTTCTCACAGACAGGCTTTTGGCCTATGTGGCCAGAGGTGTGAGCCTCTGTTGCCAAGGGGCTTGAGTCCCCAATTTCTCAGTCCTGGGTCCCCACAGAACTACCGCCTGGCTTGGGTTGTTTCCTTCTTTTAGGAAATCTTGCCCGTCTCTGGCTGCATAGTTAGCTCATTGGGGTACCACAGGAACTTGCCGCAAGTGCAGTGAGAGTACTGTCTCCTATAGGATCCGATGTAGAGGAAAAGCACATGGGTTCATAGAGGCAGGAGATATTACATGACCAACCATAAGGCAGCACCCCAAACATCCAGTGCTGAGCGTGGCAATGTGACCTTGTCAGACACTGGGGGGCTGTCTGCCCCTAACAACCAGCCAAGTTGTTGTTCTTCAATCTAAGTTGTGGAGGGCACCAGTCGCCATCTGGCTGCCCATCGGCAGCTCGTGGCCTCTAAGCTCGAGGTGATGTGTTACAATCTTAGTTGTGGGTGGGCATAGCCACCATCCCATGCGAGAGTCGAACCAGCAGCCTTGTTGTTAAGAGCGCACACTCTATCCTCTGACCCATGTGGGCGGCAGCTCAGCTAAGATGCCAAGTTCAGTCTTAGTTGTGGGTGGGCATAGCCACCATCCCATGCGGGAGTCGAACAGGCAGCCTTGTTGTTAAGAGCGTGTGCTCTATCCCCTGAGCCACCTGGACGGCAGCTCAGCACAAGGTGCCAAGTTCAGTTTTAGTTGTGGCCAGGCACAGCTTACCATCGAACAGGCAGTCTTGTTGTTAGGAGCATGTGCTCTCACCAGCTGAGCCATCCTGCCACCTTTTGGCAGCTCAGTGGCAGCTCAGCTTGGGTACAGCATCACTGGCCCATGTGGGAATCAAACCGGCAGCCGTGTTGCTCAGAGTTCACACTCTTAAGCTGACTCTTAAGCAACTGAGCCACTCGGCCGGCCTTACAGTATTGTTTTCTTAATCCATCTGGGCTGCTATAACAAAATACCACAGGCTGCATAGTTTATAAACAACAGCAAATCCCATATCAAGTTATTAACATGATCGGGTGAGGGCCCTCTTTCTGATTGCAAACCATGTATTCTTACATGGTGGAAGGTGCTAGGGAGTTCTGTGGGGATTCTTATAAGACCACTGATTCCATTCAGGAGGGCTCTGTTCTCATGACCCAATCATATCGTAAAGGCCCCATCTCCTAATTGAGTCACATGGGGCATTAGGTTTAAACATGAGTTCTGGGGGCTCAGAAACATTTAGTATATAGCAACTGGTTACTTTTCTTCTTTTTTTAGGAAGTGAGGTGTTCATTCGTTCCACATCAACTTGGAGAGTTTAATGTGAAGCAGGTCTTAGAGATTGTTGACCTGGTGGCAGATGAAAATTTTCAGTCTGCGTCACTGAAATCTTTTCATGAAATAAATTTAATTTTCAACAGTAGCAGCATACTTGACAACAACAAATTTGTGATGAAAAGTAATCGTGGTAAGCTATTGTGGACACTTATTTTTTTGTAGATTAATATAGGATTATCTTAATACATGAATTGCTTTGCTATATATATCAAATATTGTCTAATCTAGTGGTTCTTACCTTTTGAATGCCTCAAAATCACCTAGAAGGTCTGTTAAAATAAATATCACTGGCCTATATCCCAGCATTGATTATTAACTAGGTCTTTGTTAGAGCCCAAAGATATGGATTTCTAACGTATTCCCAGTAGATGCTGATGCTGCCATTTTTGAGGATTACACTTTGAATACACTGGTTTAGTGATCTGTAAACTTTATTAATATTTTAATGGTTTTTCTATTTTATCCTTCTACTTTTTTGTTTGAGTCTATAATGTAAACTGGTTTTGACCATTTCATGGATTTTCTTATTGCTCCTGTTTCATCTAATCCTCAGTTATCTTTTATACATTGAGCCATATGTAATTGCTGATATTTAACTCTCTTTAACCTATAAAAATTTGTTTCGTATAGGCAGGCCAATCCAATCCTTTAAGTTACTATGTTTATTTTTTATGCAAGCATTATTTTGCTAAGTTGTTTTGCATAGGTCCATTTATTAAATGAATAATTTGACTAATTTAGGGATTTAGCTTTAATTTAGAACCAGTGGTCTAGTGTATTAACTTATAGATGTTATTTGAAAAACTGAAATTCAGAAAATCATACTTAAACCTAATATCCAATTTTATCAAAGATGTACCCCTCTAATCAGTAATCCTACGGGATGTTTTATGTTCAAAGATTCGGCAAAAGCCAGAGAATATGCACCTGTTGTAATGCTTCCATCAACCGTGACAAATATTCACAATCATCGCTCAAGTCAAGAGTCAAGGAAGGGTGCCCTGATAGCCTCTCCCAATGACCGAGCTGCAAGTATTAAATCTGGAGAGAAGAATAAACATTTCAGGTAACATGCTATATTAAAACCCTGAAACTTGGAAATAGGCAGTGACCAACCTGATATGCAGAGGTCTTACCAGATCCTGCTATAACAAACTAATAATGGTAAGAATAATAATACTTACAATAGCAATGAAATTTATCTTCTCTCTCTTTTTTTACATTAGAGGAGATGGTTGTTGAATGCTACTGTATTGCTTCATCTAACCTCTCATCACCTCTGATGTGTATTTGCCAGGAAGTGAAAGGTTTACCAGATGCTTCTCATCATAGCTGTTCGCGAGAATAGAATAATAGAAACAATCGCTTTTGGAAATGTATCATGTCCTCACAGCTGTCAGGTTCATTGGGTATGGCTGAGAGCTTGAATTTATCTAAGATATATAAAAAAAAAATGTAAATTGTGAAAAACCAGTCATCCTTGTCATCATTATCATCTTTGTTCCATCCCCTCAAAGTCAGATTTCCAACCTTTCCCAAATCGAACTAAAACTTCCCCAATTAATATTATAAGTGATGTTAAACCTCAATTTAAATGTATCCAAACCTCAAAGAAATTACTACCTTACCGAAGCTTAGTAAGAAGAAACCCAGGCCAGGCATGCTGACATCTTTATCTGAGCCATTAGATCAGGAATAGTTTTTACACATTTGAAACTGAAATGGATTTCTTTTCTGCCTGCTGATGTGCTACTACCTGAACTTGATAAGGTCCTTCTCCAGGCTTTCTCTACTTGTCTCTTTACCTTCGGTGAGTCATGAAACTTAATTTTATAGCCATTTTCTTATTGATTTTTAGACTATCATTGTTTTATTATCCACAATTGGAAAATTCTGGGTTTTTATATAGTCTCTCATTATTTTATTTTACAATTCTGTCTACGTTAGGCTTTCTCTCTCTTTTTTTTTATTTGACAAGTACCATAAAATACTCAGATTCGATTTTAAATCATTATATGGTATAAAAAAGGAAAATCCCTCCCTCTGGCTTATTGCACACGGTGCCACCCTGCAGAGGTACCTGCAGGAAACAAAATTTTTTTTTTCAATTACAGTTGACATTCAATATTATTTTGTATTAGTTTCAGGTCTACAGCATAGTGGTTAGTCATTCATATAATTTACAAAGTAGTCTCCCCGCTATATCCCCATTAGTCTAGCACCCACCTGACACTATATAGTTTTACAGTATTATTGATTATATTCCCCCTGCTGTACTTTACACCCTGTGACTATTTTGTAACTGCTAATTTGTACTTCTTAATCCCTTCACCTTTTTTACTCAGCCACCAGCCCTCCTCCCATCTGGCAACCATTAGTTTGTTCTCTGTATCTGTTGGTCTCTTTGTTTTTTTTTTTTTTTTCAGTATATTTTTATTCTTTAGATTCCACATATAAGTGAGATCATATGGTATTTGTCTTTCTCTGTCTAACTTATTTCACTTAGCATAATACCCTCTAGGCCCATCCATGTCGTCACAAATGTTAAGATTTTGATTTTTTTATAGCTGAGTAATATTCCATTGTAGTTTTTAATATGTCCTTTTTAATACTTTCCTATGCTTAGGCAAATATATGTATATAGAGATATAATGTGTTTATTTAATGTTAACATTTCTGTCGAAATCAATATTAATCAGATGATCTAAAAATGCTACCATTTTCTTTAAAGAAGGCTAAGTATTTCCTATTGATCCCATAGTCATAATTATTGTTTTCAGTTCACACTTATCCATACTAATGGAAATACAACATTTAGTCCAGTTATTTTCTGGCTAACAATTAGTAAGTTTAAATAATGAAATTTTACACATGTGTTAAATTGTTGTTAATTATTATTGCTATTTTATTTTTTAAATGCATTTTAGCTATTCACATTTTGAGAAGAAAATAAGGTAGGAATGTTTGTCCACTTTTTGTTTACTGTAGTGTCTCCTGTGCTTAGAACAGTGTCAGGCATATATCGTAGGCACTCAGTAAATATTTTTTAAATAAATAAATGAGGAAAAATGTTTTATTTACATAGTAATTTTTGTCCCCTGTATTTTGCACATTAAAAGAAAATCACCTACTCAAAGCTGTAGAGGTATTTCTTGATGTTTATTCTTTAAGGAGCTGATAAGCATTTAGATATGTTCCATAATAGTTCTTTGTCACTTCAGGCACTTACTATCATAGTGCGGTCCCTGAGGATAAGGGGGGACCTTGTACTCCTTTCCAAGTCCCTCTTTTTCTTCTTGTTTCAGACATAGGAACTTCAGATATTGGAGTTATTTCTAGGCTTTAGAGGTAGTTAAGGTTCCCAGAGCCTGAAGAGAAATTTAAATATCAGCTATCTTTGAATAACAAAGCATTTGTTTCTCTCATTGCTTCACTCTCTTAAAGACTTTAACTGCAGGTCTTTCTGTAGCCACTGAGGAACTGTTCAAAACAGGGAGACATATTAGATTAAATATAATTTGAGTGTATGACTATAGCAGTCCCCCCATATCCACAGGGGATCCTGTTCTAAGACCTCCAGGGGATGCCTGAAACCGTGTATAGCACTGAACCCTATTATGCTATGTGTTTTCCTATACAAACATACATACAGAGGGTGCCAAAAAATGTATACACATTTTAAGAAAGGAAAAAAACCTATTAAAATTGCAATACTCAATACATACCCATAACAAAAGGTGAATACATGTCACGTTTGACTTCTGCAATTACAAGAGGTGCTCAAAGTAGTTACCATCAGCTTAATTTTAATACACTTTTTTCCCTTCTTAAAATGATTATACATTTTTTGTCACCTTCTGTATATACCTATGATAAAGTTTAATTTATAAGTTAGGCACAGAGATTAACAACAATAATAAAATAGATCAATTATAACAATATGATGTACTAAAAATTATGTGAATGTGGTCCCTCTATCGATCTCTCAACTGACCTGATACCTGAGAAGGTTACTAAGTGACTGACAGGCGGGGAGCATATACAGCCTAGGTACCCTGGACAGAAGGATCAGTCACTTCCAGGGTGGGATGGAGTGGGATGGTGTGAGGTTCCATCGTTCTACTCTGAACAGCCTGAAATTTAAAACTTATGAATGGTTTAATTCTGGAATTTTCCATTTAATATTTTTGGACCATGATTGACTGTGGATAACAAACTGTGGAAAGGGAAACCATGGATAAGGGCGGACTACTGTAATAGTTTCATACTTCTGAGACAATTACGAGGATAAGAATCTTAATGATTGATAAAACTTGCTGAGGATCAAGGTAGATCAAGGCCAGAAGGCGTGAACAATTGTACTTTTTTGTTGTTTTATGGAACATACATGGTGGGTGAAAAGGAAGAGCATGAGCCCAATTACAGAATATAAGATATAAAGTAGTTTGCAGTTCTTTTATGAAGTATTGTCTCTCTATAGATTTATTGTTGATGGTTATTTCATAAGCTCTGAGATATTAAGAAAGTAGCATGTTTAACAAAAGAATTCATTATTGTATATATAATTTTAAAAATTTTGAGCACAATGATCTAAAAGCAGTAAACTTAGGAAACACTAATCAGATCTAGTCGCATCTGTAATCTAGGGCTGTCCAAATTGCTTACTTGACTAATTCCCCAAGAGTGGGTTTAGAGTGGGTGCCATTACATTGTTACCGGGAGATGACATTTTACCTCGGCTGTTCATCTACTTGAAGAAATGCATTCAATTAAGAGACAGAATTTTGTGCAGAATAAAATAGCAAGAAGTTGGGCCGGCCGAGTGGAGCATTGGTTAAGCGCTGGTTTTGGGATGCCAGCGGCCCCGGTTCGGATCCCACATGAGGGCCAGTGACACTGCCCTCTACAGCTAACAACAGCTCCACCTGGAGCTGGGCTGTGCGAGCCCCTGTGATGGTGTGGGCTGCAGCCCCTGCTGCAGTGGGCTGCCATAGGCTACAGTGAGTGGCCCGCAGCCAGCGTGAGCGGCTGGCAGCCAAGCGTGAGCTGCCAATAGCCGCGGTGAGCAACATCCAGAGGCCAGCGACTGATCTGCCTCATCCGGGAAGAGCGCAATGACGATACCAACAGTGAAGCAACATCCTCCACAACTAAACTGAAGAACAAGAAGATGGCAACTTGTCTGTTCCCCTTCCCCGATTCCCCAATAAAATCTTTAAAAAAAAAGCAAGAAGTTTATTAGTAAAAGAAAGTACTACACTCCAACACATGGAGCGGGCTGACCCAAGAGAGGGAAGCAGCCTAGAACAGCAAGTTTATTAGAAAATGTGAGTATACTCCAAGACATGGAGCCGGCTGACCCAGGAGAGGGAAGCAGCCTCACCTTACATTGCATGTAGGCTTTTATTTCTGTGGCTAGAATTGCCTCCCCTCTCCCTTCTCTTATCTCTCTTTCCTTGAGGTGCCTGGTCCTGTGGCATTTAGCAATGCATTTCTTTGATTTAGGGGCATGTGTAAACACACCCCTTTGGTTTGGGGGCATGTGTAAGCACATCCCCCTGGTTTGGGGGGATGTGTGAACACATCCCTTTGGGGTATGTGAAAATCTGGAATCCTGCTGGGCAGTCGCAAGCGTCTTGACCCAAGTAGGAGCTGCAGCCAGGGGCTTTATTTAACCTGGGCTGAGTTTCTCCTGCTTATTTCTATCTTCCTACCTGCCCTATCAATTCCAGTGACCTTAGGGATTTTCTCTGATTTAGTTAAGAAGGAAACTAGATGTCACTCTAGTTCTATGTGTAATAATGTTTTGTTGTTCTTTTTAGAGGGCAGTGTCACTGGCCCTCCTATGTGGGACCCCGAACCAGGGCCGCTGGATTCCCAAGCCAGCGCTTAATCACCGCGCCACTCGGCAGACCCTAATGTCTTGATATATAACAGGATATGTGGGAAAGGACTAGAATCTGTCCAATTCACCATTCTATGCCCAGTCTCTGGCATAGGTGGCACTCAATACATACCGACCAAATAAATGCATGCATGGAAATGTTAACATGAATTGCTTATATTGTAGGACAATTTTCACCAATATTCCAAGATATAACTATGTGGATTCTGAATTTGCGTATACCAATTCTGAAATATTAGAGAAGAAAGCACATGAAGACCGTTATACAGAATACATTAAATGTTTAAAAAATGTGCCGAAAGAAACAAACAGGTAAAGTTCACTTCCTCAAACAATATGAAATCCTCAAACAATATGAAATGGATCATGGTGCCTATAGAACCAGAATTTTTTTCTTTCTTTTTTTAAGATTTTATTGGGGAATTGGGGGAAGGGGAACAGACAAGTTGCTGTCCTTTTGTTCTTCAGTCTAGTTGCGGAGGATGTTGCTTCACTGGCCCATGTTGGTATCGTCATTGCACTCTTCCCCGATGAGGCAGATCGGTGCCGGCCTCTGGATGGTCGCTCACGGTGGCTATTGGAAGCTCACGCTGGCTACCAGCCACTCACGCTGGCTGCCGGCCACTCACTGTAGCCTATGGCAGCCCACTGCAGCAGGGGCTGCAGCCTACACCGTCGCCGGGGCTCGCACAGCCCAGCTCCAGGTGGAGCTGTTGTTAGCTGTAGCGGCCATTGTCACTGGCCCTCATATGTGGGATCCGAACCGGGGCCACTGGCATCCCAAAACCAGCTCTCAACCAATGCGCCACTCGGCCGGCCCCAGAATTTTTTTCTATACTCCTTAGTTTCTGTTTAGTGATTTAAGTGACTTTTTTATATATGCAAATAATAAAACCTTGAAGTACTTGAATGACAATTGTTTACTTTCTTACCTTTAATTTGGGGACGTCTTAGGTGGGTGTCCCCATCAGCAGGTCCTAAGACAGAGATGCCTGCACATGTGATGTTGGGGGAGTGTTTTCTTAGGAGAAACCTGTACAGGATGAGGGAAGCAGGATACGGCAAGGAGGGAACTCAGAAATGATGTGTTTCAAGTAAAGTTTGCAATCAGCCTGGTGCTTGGGGCCTCTTGAGCATAAATTATACCACAGTTTGTTCCTTTCTTAAGCAAAGGGTCTTGTTTTTTGTGTTTCCTATCAGTCATTGATTGTGAGCTGTTCCTGGGTGTGGTGGGGTGGGCATAACATCTTTTTTTTTTTAAAGATTTTATTGGGAATTGGGGAAGGGGTACAGTGTTGGGGAATTGGGGAAGGGGAACAGCCAAGTTGTTGTCCTTCAATCTTGGTTATGGAGGACGCAGCTAGCTCAGCTCCAAGTCCAGTCGCCATCCAGCTGCCTGTCGGCAGCTTGCAGCTGCTCAGCCGGCAACCTTGTTGTTAGGAGCACATGCCCTCACCAGCTGAGCCATTCCTGCCACTTGTTGGGAGCTCAGCGGTAGCTCAATTTGGGCATCTATCACTGGCCCATGGGGGAATCGAACCTGCGACCCTGTTGCTCAGAGCTGGCACTCTTAACCAACTGAGCCACTTGGCTGGCCCCCTGGGCATAACTTCTCTGAGGAGGTGTTTGAGAATCAGCAGAAGGCAGTTTTATGCAGATCAGTGCATTAGTCTACTTAAATGCATCTCAGTGGGACAGCAGCAGCATGCACTATGGGGAATATTTGGGTTTCCATATGTATTTTGCAGAAGACTTGGCCTCTATTAGTTATTGTTATGATTTCAACAGCAAAATCATATATTCATCACGTAATTCGGACACAGGATTAGAGCCACCACCAGATCTCAAGTTACCCTCGCTCTCAGATTTGGAATTTGAAGACAATCTCTTTTCAGCAAAAAGTGAGATCAAACCGCACCATCTGTTAAGTACCAACACAATGGAGTCCATGGAGGCAAAGGCTCGGGACAGAAAGGCATGTGCCATATTTTACATGTGATTATGCCATGAGAATTCTTAAGTTACCTTTTGCTAATATTGAGCGGTGAATTTTAGAATAATGTGATTTTTCACAGGTCCTCTCAGAACTTAAATCGGAGCCATCCACACCTCACGAAAAACATGATTGCAGCTTAAATTTGACACCAAAGCAGATTCATTAAGTAATTGTTGGTAAGAATTTATAAAAACCTGATGTCTTTGTTTTTTTTAAACAGTTTTATTGAAGTCTAATTTATATTCCATAAAATTCACCAGTTTAAAGTATGTAAGTCGATGAATTTTTGTAAATTCACAGGATTATGTAATCATCACAATTCAATTTTAGAATGCTGCCATCACCCTCATAATCATAGGCAGTTACTCCCTATTCCTACCCCTACCTCTAGCCCCAGACAACCACGAATCAAGTTTCTATTGCTGTAGATTTGTCTTTTCTGAACATTTCATATAAAAGGAATCATACAATATGTGTTATCTCTTACATTGTTCCTTTAATTTAGCTAATGTTTTTGAGGTCCATCCATGTGGTAGTAGGTATAAATATTGTTCCTTTTTATATCAAAGTAGTTTTTCATTTTATGGGAACATCAGGTTTTGTTTATCCATTTACCAGTTGATGGACATTGAGCTGTTTCCAGTTTCAGGCTATTGTGAATAATACTGCTTGCTATAAACAATCGCATATATTGAGTTGTCGGAAAAGTCATCATGCATTTTTGCAACGGAAAACATGTAAAAAATAAGTCATGACTTTTTTGACAACCCAATAGTATAATTCTTTGCGTGAACATAGGTTTTCCTTTCTTTTGGTAAGATTCCTGGGAGTGGAAATGCTGGGTTGTATGGTAAATTTTTGTCTAACTTCTAAAGATAGTGCCCCAAATTTTCCAAAATGACTGCACCAAGTTGCAGTTCCACCAACACAATATCTGAGGGTTACAAATTTACATTCTCACTGGCAATTGTTATTTTCTTTTTTTGATTGCACCATCCTAGTAGGTGTGAAATAATGTCTCATTGTGGTTTTGATTTGCATTTCCCTTGTGACTAAGATGTTGAATATATTTTCATGTATTTACTTAGAGAAATATCTATTTAAATTGTTTATCTTTGGAGAAATGTCTTTTCAAATTCTTTGCTCAATTTTAAATTTGAATATTTGCCTTCGTATTATAGAGCTGTATGAATTGTTTATATATTTAGGATACAAGTTTTTCTTTTTTATCAGATATATGATCTCCAAATATTTTCTCTAAGTCTATGGCCTTTTTTCCATTTTCTTCGTAATGTTTAAAGTGCAAATTTTTAAATTTAAATGTGATTGAATTCATCAGAAATTTGCCTTTAGAGATCATGCTTTTGATATCATGCCCTAGAAATCTTTAGCTAACTTAGCGTCATAAATATTTTTCCTGTTTTCTTCTAAAATTGTCATAATTTTTAGATCTTATAGTTAAGACTAGAGTTCCTTGTGAGTTAATGTTTGTTTATGGTGTGAATTGAGATTCTATTATAATTGTATGTGGATATTCAATTGTCCCAGCACTGTTTATTGAAAATACTATGATTCCTCATTGAATTGCCTTGACACCTTTGTTGATAATCAATTGACCATATATTAGGGTTTATTTCTACAGCCTTTGTTCTGTTCCATTCATCTGTATATTTATCCCTGTGAAAGTTCTATACTGTGTTCAATGCTGTAGCTTTATAGTAAGTTTTGAAAAATCTGTAAGTGTAAGTCCTCCTAGTTTGCTTTTCTTTTTCAAGATGACTTTGGCTATTGTGGGTATTAGTAGGATCTTATTAAGACTCGCTTTGTCTGTCTTGTTCCTGGAGTTCTGTCTTAATATTTCTGGCTCCTCTGTCTATTGCTTGCACCAACCATTATTGAAAACTCGGGTATGATGTTGACCTTCTCTGAAAGTTTACCATTGAATTCATTATTATTTTGACAACACCCCTACCCATGAGTTAACCCTTACTTAACCTTGCATAGGCATTGCACTGTCCATTCCTACCTCATTTTCACCAAGCCCAGTACAGAATGATTATGGTTAAAGAAATAATGGCTGTACTGGTCTGGAGAGGAAGTTTGCATTTTCTTCTAGGGAGAGTTAGGGTGGTCCTGAGGGAGATGTAGGCAGAGGATGATTAGTTGGTATGGATATGCCAGCACACAAAACACCAAATACAACTCTAATATTATCCAGATTAAAGGTGACATCCAAAGAAGTACAAGGTTAGAGGCAAAGCAGTGGGAGGTGATTAAATATCATATACTATGCCTCTGTTTTGTCCCAGGCATGTGATAGGTAGTGGGCTTTATAGCCCCAGTACTATAACTTTTACTGTTGGGTGGTAAATGCTCTGCATCTTCAAAATTGTTGACTGAGTGGTCATACAAGGTCAGACAATTAAGTTGACAAACTCATCCTAGAAAAAGTGCTACATACCTCATTGTTGAATATCACTATGATCACCTTCAAAGTACTCCTGTTTGGAAGCTATGCATAGACACCAGCCCCTAGTCTACCCTTCAAAGCAATTTTGGCACTCTTTCTAGAATGGCCATCAGAGCTGTTGTCGTATTACCCTTGATATCCTGAATGTCATCAAAATGTCTTCCTTTCAAGATTTCCTTTATCTTCGGGTAAAGAAAGAAGTCACTGGGGGCCAAATCAGGTGAGTAGGGTGGGTGTTCCAATAGCAGCTATTTGTTTACTGGTAAAAACTCCCTCACAGACAGTGCTCGGTGAGCTGGTGCATTGTCATGATGCAAGAGCCATGATTTGTTGGCGAGAAGTTCAGGTTGTTTTCATCTAACTTTTTCACACAGCCTTTTCAGCACTTCCAAATAGTAAACTTGGTTAACTGTTTGTCCAGTTGGTACATATTCATGATGAATAATTCCTTTGATATCCAAAAAGGTTAGCAACATTGTTGAAAACAAGTTTGCAAACTTGTCAGACCTCATGTAAGCAGATCTACACAGATGCAAAAGGAGGAAAGGTAGAAGACAGTGTCTGGTGCCTCTTCTACAACTCCTCCGCCAATTTCTCTTCTTCCCCTGCCAGGATACCATTTTAGAATTAGCCCTCTGGGGAGAGGACCCCTGTCTGAGTTTACAAGGTCAGCAACTATAATGTTGGTAATTTTGGATTAGTTGGGGGAAGCATGTATGGAAGAGGTAGTTAATGAAAGGGGCAGGAAGGGTGTAAGGGGAGACATAAGACAAATTAACAGGAGGAAAACAAATTTTGTATGTATGGGAGCCCCATAAAAATATGAGACCTAAGAGCAATTTGGCAGTTGAGTTTTATATGCCATCCTGAGCTAAGAAATAGGATGGGGACCTGGGACTTCAAAAAGGAGGAGGGCAATTCATAGCACAAGAGCAGATGTTTGGTAATTGGACGTTTGCCGTGCCATACAGACAGATCATTCAGATAAAAGTTAGCCCTGATAATAGCTCTCTCTGAGCCAGGCTCCTATATAAATTCTTTTAGGTGGGTAAGGGAGAGGTAAAAGTTTTTCTTGAGTCTGCTGGGTCTTGATTGTCTTCAGCTCAAGTGGCATACTTTGGAGTCACATGGTCTGCTCCCATTCAAGGGTCACTCTTATTTTTACACCTTAGAGATGCTTTTTTTAGCCTCTGCATGGTACAGGAACTGGTACTATCAAAGGAGATTGTAGTTTCAGAAAATTTTGCTCTATATTTATAATATTTTTAAAAATTGAAGTGATTGTCAAGAGAACAATGAGGATTTGGAGATCAATTGAATCAGTTGGTGAAAACTATAATAGGAATCCAGGTACATTGGAAGTTTTGCAAAGTATTGTTGACTTCATCAGCATATGTCCAGTCATTTTGGTTTGAAGCTACCATTTAGTGATGCATGTTATGAGCCAGGCATTGTGTTGAACAATTTACAAACATGATCTCTTTTAGTCCTTTAAATGACGTACATAATTTATGAGGTAACCTCTTTTATTTCCATTTTAGAGATGAATAAAGTGAAGCCCAGAGAGGTGAAACACCTTAATCAAATTGTTCAAATATTTAGTGCAATGGAGGGGATTTGAAATTAGGTTTCTCTAGCCATATTTTCTATCTTGGTTTCTTTTTCCCTTCCCACAATCTGTATTTTTCTCTGCAATATATTATCTGTAGCTTTTTTGACAAATTCCTTTTTCTCTACCTCATAGTCTTGATAAGTCATAATGTAGAATTTTGCATCTGCTTTCATGAAATACATTAGTCTGCATTTTTGCTTTGTTTGATCTTGTTTGTACTGTCTTTGTTTTGGCATGTGAGAATGTTGGCCTCCTAAACTGAGTTGGGAAAGTTAGGAAGTGTTCACTCCTCTACTATACTCTAAAAGAAATTGAGTAGAATTCTTTGTATGTTAGAATTCTTCAGCGAAACCATCTGGGTGAGGAAATTTCATTTTCAGATGATGTTTAATGGCAAATGAAATTTCTTTAATAGTTGTAGGACTAATCTGATAATCTACACCATTTTAGGAGAGTTTTGGTAGGTTGGGTTTTTTGGTTTGTTTATTTTTTACAGAATTGACCCCTTTCTTCTAAGATGTCATGTTTATATGCATAAAGTTATTTGTGACATTCTCAAAATAATGTCTGTGTCAGCAACATCTGTAGTGATATAGCCTGTCTCCTTTTTAATATTGGAAATTTATGTCTCCCTTCTTATTTTCCTTTTTCAGTCTTGGTAGAGGTTTGTCAATTTTATTGTGCATTTCAAACAACTAGCATTTGCTTTCACTGATTTTTCTCTATAGGTTTTCTGTTTCTAATTTCAATGGTTTCTCTTTTATTTATCATTTTGTCTGTTTGCTTTGGATTTTTTTTTTTGCATTGCTCTTCTTTTTCTAGTTTCTTGAGGTAGAAGCTTAAACTGTTGATTAAGACCTTTTTCATAATATAATCACTTAGTGCTATGAATTTCTTACTAAGCAGTATTTTAACTACATCCCACATATCCTTATATATTTTCAGTTTCTTTCAGTTCCATATATTATCTGTTTTTCCTTGAAACATTATCTTTGGCTCATGAGTTATTTAGAAGTGTGTTTAAATTCTAAGATTTTTCTGTTTTCTTTCTGTTATGTTTTCTAGTTTGATTCTATTGTATTTGGTCAGAGTACACACATATATGGATTCAATTCTTTTAAATTTTTGAAGATTTGTTAAGGTCAACCCTGAATTTGGTCCCTCTTGTTGAAGGTTCATGTGGCTTGAAAAGAAGTCGTATCCTGCAATTGTTGGATGGAATGTTCTTCAAATGTCAATTAGATCCCTATTAGTTAATGGTATTTATTAGGAAACTACATAAAGCTAGGGGGAAAAGCATTAGAAAAGATTATAGAATCACCCAGTATTCAATACTGGCCAGGAATAGAGATTGAAAGTTTCCACCTGGCAGACAGAGAAAAAACAAACTTCATAACTCATCGGGCATTGGGGCAGGGTTCTCAGAAGTTCTTTCCTCAGTAGTAGAGAATGATTATTACTATTTAGAGGACTACGCTGGGCCCACACAGCTTTCATAAAAACAAGACCTGGAAGGATCAATCTGTTTCAAAGTAACTTCCTCCCAGAACAAAGCTCAAGAATTCTTATAAGAATACAAAAAATATCCAGCACCTGATGTGGTAAAATGTGCTATATATGACATCCAAACAAAGACTACGAGGCATAAAAAGAATCAGACAAAACAACCCCTAATAAGGAGAATAATGAATCAATGAAACCAATGCCATATTGATACATATATTAGAATGATCAGACAAAGACATTAAACAGTTATTATAACTATCCTCCATATGTTCAAACGTTATATGGAGACAGAAGATAGGCAAAAATGATCTGTATGCTCTATACATTTGACACAATTCCAGTCAAAATTCCTTCAGGATCTTTTGTAGAACTTGACAGGCTCATTTAAAAATTCACATAGCAATGATAAGGAATTAGAATGTTCAAAACAATTTTGAAAGAGGAACACAAGTTGGAGATAAAATACCACCTGCTTTCAAGATTTATTATAAAGCTACAGTGTGGTACTGGCATAAATATAGACACATAAACCAATGAAACATAAGTGAGCATTTAAAAGTAGACCTACACACATTTGGACAACTGAATTTTGAAAAGGCACAAAAGCAATGCAGTGCGGAATGGATAGTCTTTTAAGTAAGTGGTGCTGGAGTATAGGAGCCACACATCAAATAAATAAATAATGGAGTTTGTGTCTGTATCTTACATCATATACGGCAACTAAATCAAAATAGATCATAAGTCATGTGCTTCCTTATAGAAGGAACTAAAGGAAAAAAATCCGTGATTGAGGGGAAAGCAAAATGTATTAGATATGACACAAAAACACCATAAAAGAACAAATGGATACATTGGAATTGATCAATATTAAATACTTCTGCTCTTCAAAAGATGCTGATAAGGGGATAAAAACAAGCCATAGAGTGAAAGAACATATTTGCAAATTATATATCTGATGAAGGTATTGCAACCAGAATGCATATAAAACTTTTGAGACTCAATTTTAAGAAAACAAACTACCTAATTGAAAACAGGTAAAGGATTTAAACAGGTAGGTCATGAATGAAGATCTACAGCTGAAAAATAAACACATAAAGATGCACAACATTGTTGGTTGTTAGGGAAACACAAAATAAAACCACGATGAGGTAAATTTATAGAACGGCTAAAGTTAAAACAACAACAAAACAACTCATCATTTCAGTTGTTGCCACAAATGTGCGGGCACTGGGATTTTATATACTTCTAGTGGGAATGTAGAAATATACAGCCACTTTAAAACAGTTTGCTAGGGCCGGCCCAGTGGCTCCGTTGGTTAAGAGTGGGAGCTCTGAGCAACAGGGTCATCAGTTAGATTCCCACATGCGTAGTGAGCTGCACCAGAGCTGAGCTGCCAACAGGTGGCAGGATGGCTCAGCTGGTGAGAGCAAGTGTTCCTAACAGCAAGGTTGCCGGTTTGACTCCCACATGGGATGGTGGGCTGTGCCTACCCAAAGCTAAGATTGAGCACGGCACCTTGAGCTGAGTGGCCAGGAGCTGCATCAAAGGGTGGCTGGATGGCTCAGCAGTAAATAAATAAATAAATAAATAAATAAATAAATAAATAAATAAATAAATAAAAAAAACAGTTTACCAGTTTCTTATACATTTAAACATACATCTAGCATATGATTGCTCTGTCCCACTCTTAAATATTTATCAGATATTTATCCACAAGAAATAAAAGTATATGTTCTAATAAATACTTGTGCACAAATATTTTAGCACTTTTAATCATAATGGCCAATACCTGTAAATAATCCAAGTATCAATCAACAGATGAATAGATAGACATTCACCTGTAATGGACTACTACTTGGTAATGTAAAGGAACACACTATTGACACATGAGAAAACTTGAAGGAATCTCCAGGGTATTTTCTGAGTGAAAGAAATCAGAGAAAAACTGGACACGCTGTATTATTCCACTCATACAGAACTTTAGAAAATGCAAACTGATCTGTAGTGACATAAAGCAGATGAGTGGTTGTCTGTGAAGGGAGAATACAGAGGATCGTGGGAGGGGGAGAATATGAAGGGGAACTTTTTGGAGTGATGGATGTGCACTCTTCGTTGTGGTAATTCTTTCACAGGAGTAGACATGTCAACGCAGGAAATTCTGCTCTTAGAAACGTATAGTTTACTGTATATCAGTTGTAATTAAATCAAACTTAAAAAAGGATAACACATAATTATTTAAATTGTTATGATATAGAAACTTTAGGTATTTATTTATTTATTGTTTTAATTAAAATTTATTGGGGTGACAATGGTTAGTAAAATTACATAGGTTTCAGGTGTTCAATTCTGTAATACGTCATCTATATATCACATTGTGTGCTCACTACTCAGAGTCAGTTCTCCTTCCATCACCATGTATTGGATCCCTTTTACCCTCATCTACCACCCTCTTTCCCCTCCCTCTCTGGTAAACACTAAACTATGGTTTGCGTGTATGAATTTTTGTTTCTTCATTTGTTTGTCTTGTTCCTTTGTTGTTTTCAGTTTAAAAACTTTAGGCATTTAAAGGGAAAAAGTTAAGCAATGTGTCAAGGGAAAATTCCCAGTTTTTGTAGATTCTGGAAAAGTGAACATAAAGGTATCGATGGGAATGGTGAGCATGTCGGAGTATGAAAATACATGTACTAAGATGAGTTATAATGAGTGCTAATAATTTTGTCATTTAGTTTTCCATATAATCAGAATATAATTATATTGAATTTTAGCCAATCATCTCCAAACATCAAGTTATGGACATTTAGATAAAAACTTGGTTAATAATTACTGATATTATAAATATTTTTCTAAGTACCATTTTTACAAATTAATTGTTCAAAATATAGTATGGAAAATTTTTATAAATGAACACATTGCCAGTACTAAACTTAATAATTTACCTTTCATTTCTTTAGGACCCGCTGTCCTCAATTTTGGTGATATTTGTGTGAACTACACAAATTATAAACAACTGCATATTGTCAATATGCTGCCTACGCATATTTTGCTCCAGTTAGATGTTAATTTGAAAGAACTTCAGAAAACCAAACAATTTTCATGTGTGATTCCACCTACAGCCAGTACTTACATTTCAGTAGTATTTGAATCTCCCACCGCTGGAAAATTTTGGAAGTAGGATTTATTTTTAAATTTCTATTTGCCAGAATCAAAGTGCACTTTTATAGAATATGGTCTTTTTTTGCCCCAATAATTGTAGTATATATTATGTTCGATCCCCAAACATAGAAATTATATATGTATCGATTTGTAGATTTATCCACTCTTATTGCAGTCATAGCCTATCTTTCATAATTATTTTGATGTTTTGCTTACTAAGAATTATGGATGTTAGTCAATAGTATATGCATTTTTACATGTAACTTAATTCTATAATTGCAAGTAGTTAATACCAGTTATATTTGGATGCCTTTGTTGTGTTACAGGTCATTCATCTTTACAGTAAACAATATATCTGGCAGGCATATCCTAGTGAGGGCAGACATCAAGCCAGTAAAACTTGAGCTGTCTTGCAATGAGCTAGTATTGAGACCTCATGACTTCATGCTGACTACGTGTTTTAGGGAGACAGTTACGTTGCATAATCGTCAGAATTATTTTGTCCACTTTGAATGGCAGCCAGTAAACGCAGGCAGAGGGATAGCATTTTTCATTCGTCCACCTAAAGGTAATAGTTTATTCTATTAGTTTGATTTAGACATTCATTTATTCCTGTATTCAGGCAATGTATAACGGTGCTAAGAACATAGCAGTAAATCAGATATGGTCATCTGGCATTTGTTTTTACGTACATAAATTAGATTTTAAAATATGGATCCTGTATTAGGGTTCTCCAGAGAAATAGAAACAATGGGAAATATAAATATATATAAACACACACACACACATACATACACACACAAATATATATGTATATATATTTCCTAAGTATATATATGTGTGTGTGTATTTTTTTCCTAAGTATATAATATGTAGGTATATGTGTGTGTGTGTGTGTGTGTGTGTATATATATATATATATATATATATATATATATATATATATATATATAGAGAGAGAGAGAGAGAGAGAGAGAGAGATTAAGGAATTGGCTCATAGGATTGTGTGGGCTGGCAAGTTTGCAATCTGGAGGGCAAGCCTGTGGACTCCCAAGCTGAAGAGCAGGGAAGAATTGATGTGGCACAGTCCTGAATCCAAAGGGACCTCAGCCTTTTCTCTTAAGACCTTCAGCTTACTGGATGAGGCCCCCACATTGTGGAAGTTAATCTGCTTTACTCAAAGTCTATGATTTAAATGTTAATCTCATCTAAAAATTACCTTCACAGCATCATCTAGGCTGATATTTGCCCAAATAGCTAGGCACCCCAGCCTGGCCAAGTTGACAAATAAAATGATCCATCACAGATACTGATGAACTCAGTATCTTTTTGTTTAGTTTTAGTTTGGTAATGATGATAAGATATGATTCTGAATGACTTCCATTTTGTTAGGTTGTCAGTTATTTTAGAAAAACGCACAAATGCTTTACAGTCAATATCTAATCCAGGTAATACAATCTAATTAATAAAATTAAGAACTTCAAAAGTGTCTTTTAAATAAGGGATTTTTTTAATTAATAGAAAATAATCTCATACTTACAGTCTTGATGGTTCCTTGTATTTGGTAACTGTCTTCTTCACCTTGCTTCTGCCGTTCTCTGCAATCGATAATTCCACATAAGGGACATGTGATAAAACAGAGCCTTGGTAACTGCTAAACCATGACTTATCTAGTAGCCTTGTCAGATCATTGCAATGTCCTGTGAGGATCTCATGAGCGCACAAACTATCATTTTAAGAAATAAAATGGCAAGTTAGAAGCTGAATGATCAATAGAGTATCTTCGTTTTCTGTACACGTCATGACTGCAGCTAGATGGAAAGATCCGGGTCCTTGTATCCTTGTATCTGTGACTCATGTGCTGCTTTATAACCAGTCAAGGTCCAATTCTGCATGAGTGGGATTTAAAACAAACTTTGGACTCAGACCTGATTTCAAAACTAGCCATAACTTTTCACTAGCTTTGTGATCTTGAGAAAAGTACTCTATAAGCTCTAGATTCCTTATCTGTGAAATGGAGAGACCACTATATCTCAAAGCTTAAATGTATGGAAAACTCCTATAGTGACTAGGAATGAGTAGGTGCCAGATAAATAGATAGCTGTTTGACTAGGAAAATTTGCTAATTCTATGTGGACTTTTCCCTCCCTCAAAGTAATAACAGTGTATCATGCTTCTTGCCATCTATCCCCATTTATCAATTCCCTGCTCCCTGCTTTCTTCTCTCTCTTTTCTTCCCTTCCTTTTCCCCCTCCTCTTTCTCCAATTTCCCTCTTTAATTCTAATTTAGGAATAGGATAGTCTTCTTTTGTAATGTAAATAGACTGTATTTCAGATCACAGAGCAGTCCTGGTTTGTAGAAATTTTGCCTTAGTTGTATTTTCTTGCTAGTGTCACTCATTTCCAAATCATGACTTTTATTTAACTCTACCAGTGTTTGTAACATGGAATGTTATAAATATGCTTAAGTGTTGGGCCGGCCGAGTGGTGCATTGGTTAAGCGCTGGTTTTGGGATGCCAGCGGCCCCGGTTCAGATCCCACATGAGGGCCAGTGACACTGCCCTCTACAGCTAACAACAGCTCCACCTGGAGCTGGGCTGTGCGAGCCCCGGTGATGGTGTGGGCTGCAGCCCCTGCTGCAGTGGGCTGCCATAGGCTACAGTGAGTGGCCCACAGCCAGCGTGAGTGGCTGGCAGCCAAGCGTGAGCTGCCAATAGCCACGATGAGCGACATCCAGAGGCCAGCGACCGATCTGCCTCATCCGGGAAGAGCGCAATGACGATACCAACAGTGAAGCAACATCCTCCGCAACTAAAACTGAAGAACAAGAAGACGGCAACTTGTCTGTTCCCCTTCCCTGATTCCCCAACGCTGTTCCCCTCCACCAATTCCCCAATAAAATCTTTAAAAAAAAAAATATGCTTAAGTGTTAATTGAAATTCACTTCATTTTAGTGTGAATATTGGTGGAGATTTTGACAAGTTTAACAAGTGGAAGAGTAGGACTGTCCCTTTGTTGGGGTTGGAGAGCATTGATACAGCCATATTTAATCTTTTATGAACCTGGATTGATTTAACACAATCCAGATTATAATTTATTAAGCATTCATGGTATACTTCTATTAATATTTAGCTGATTCATTTGACTAAGCCCTTTTTTTTGTTCTTAGTACTGGTAATACTGGTTCTTGCCCCAATCTAGAAAAATCTGAGTGGATCATCAGAGGAGAAAGAGAAAATATTTCTGTACATTTCAGAGATTCTAGATAAATCTTCTCCAGTTTTTCTTGGTTTGATTCTAGATAAATCTTCTCCAGTTTTTCTTGGTTTTGAACAAAGATCAAACAGTGCTAGTTATATTACCTGTGTCTTAGCTGTAGATTCTGATCAAACACATGATATGACATTAAGGGGGTCTGAAAGGCATAGTGTACAGGCACTTTTCCTTGTATTTCTCCATCCTAAGCAGGGCTGAGTGGGCTGCGCTTTCCCCTTGTGGCTGCCATGGAAATGCAATGATGATGATGAATTCGTCAAAAGACAAGTGGTGCCGGCTGAGGGGCGTGTTGGTTAGGAGCTGGCTTGGGTCGCCAGCTCTGAGCAGCTGGGCCCCAGTTCAGATCCCACATCTGAGGGCCAGTGACACTGCCCTCTATAGCTAAGGTGGTGAACAACAGCTCCACCTGGTTGCCTCTATAGCTAAGATGGGTGGCGATGGTGTGGGCTGCAGCCTCTGCTGCAGTGGGCTGCCATAGGCTACAGTGAGTGGCCGGCAGCCAGCGTGAACAGCCGGCAGCCAGTGTGAGCTGCCAAGAGCCGCAGTGAGCAGCCATCCAGAGGCCGGCGACCGAGCTGCCTCACCCGGGAAGAGCGCAATGGCGATACCAACGTGGGCCAGTGAAGCAACGTCCTCCACAACTAGACCGAAGAACAAAAAAGGACGCAACTTGTCCATTCCCCTTCCCCAATTCCCCAACGCTGTTCCCAATAAAAAATTGTTCCCAATTTCCCAATAAAAAAAATCTTAAAAAAAAAAAAGACAAGTGGAGTTACAGTATTATAAATTGGAGTACCAGTTAATGCTTCTCATGATCTTTAGAACTTATTTGTACAGGAGAGATTTGAGTATTTATTTTTATTTTCTTTGGGTTGCTTATAGCACTTCTACGGATTGTTTAAATCAAAGCACAAAAACACAAAGACATTTAATTCCAAATACAATGTTTATATGAGTAATGCCATTAGTGTTTAAGTACTTTTGTCCATTTTAGAGCATAAATGATGCAGTACTCAAATGTATTTTGGAGAGCATTGAAGAAAGCATGCGTAATTTATATTATATACATAGATTTTTCTTATGTCATTTTCCTTTTGATGCTCAGAATACATATAATAATTACTCAGTTTTGTTTTTGATTCTTTGTATAGATAGAAAATGAATTTTTATCAAGTTTTCTTTTATCCCTTTTGCTATATTGGATTTGCATCTCAGATAATACATTTAATCACATCAGATAATACATTTAATTACATCTCTCCATATATTTTTGTAAACTAAAATGAATAGCTCTAAGTTAAATTTTATGTTGTGATTATTTTCTCTTCCTGAGCTATGATATATTTGGGGTTTATGTTTGGATAGCGGATATTGTAAGGGGAGAATGTAAGAGTGGATTGATCTTTTCTAAGGTAGAATTGGCTTCTAGTTCAACTTTTTCATTAGGTGTCGTTCACGTTTCTGCTCGCCCTGTTTCCATCCTTGTTGTTTTTAACCTTCTGAAACCTTGAAGTCCGCTCAGTGTTCAAGCTTGCCTTCAGTCAGTTCACTATCTTTCTCAATTCTCTCCAGCCTTGGCCATCTGTAATATCTGCTCAGCAAATCCCAGCCTTGCTTAGTCCAGTCACCCAATTTTTGCCCCCTGTTCCCTGTTCAGGATTCTTCATACATCGTATTGAATCTTCCATATTGAAGTTACTTCCCATCGCAGCCTTCTTCACATGTCACTCTCTTCCAGCACTGTCACTTGACTTTTACACTTCCCCCAGCTTTGTCCTCCTCCAGAGTCCCTCCTCATTCTTCAGTCACAACTCAAAGGCCATCTCCTTAAATGAAATGTTCTCCACTTTCTTTGGCTAATTTAGACTCCCCTCCCTTCTTTTCGGCTCCCACTGTGTATTTCTTATGTCATCTACAATTATTAGTTTATATGCATCTCCTACTGTGGAAGTTGTTGCTAAGCCCACATATGATATGTATTCCCCTTCCTAACAGGACTGTCATTGTGTTTGGGGAAGCAATGTTCTTTTCTAGAAATCCCTCTTCCCGAGCTTCTTGCCAATGAGATATGGGCAGAAGATTTTTTTTTAGTTCCACCCTTCTGCTTTGTTCCAGGCACTGTTTGAAGTACTTCTACATATCTTAGCTTATTTAATCCCCTACAACAATTCTCTGAGTCAGATATAATGGTTATCCCAATTTTATGTGTGGGGCAACTGTTACATAGAGTAATTAGATTGCCCAAGATCTATCTCTGCTAGCAAGTGGAAGAGTTGCAATTTGAACTAGGGAGTCTGACCCTAGAAATTGTGCTCCTTTAATCGGTATGCTCTATTACCTTGCCACACTGAGGAAGGCCATGCAGTAAGGAATGGTAGTGCGTGGAAAGCTAGAAGGAGCACTGCTCCTTGAAGGCCTGTTAAGGCAGCCCTGGAATACCTGACTTCTGATTGCATAAGATAAAGAAACCCCTCTCTGCCTAACCCAATGTGGCAGAACCTTTTGTTACTTATAGAAAATATAATCCTGATGGACTGACTCCCACTAGACGGTTAGCTCTCCCTTGAGCAGTTTCTCTTCTTTTTATAAATTACTGTGCCTACTGTAGCATTGGCATTCAAGAGTATTAACGACATCACATACTATGTTAAGCCCTTGATATGTGTTGTTATCTCCCTTCATGGTCCCTAGCAGGTAGGCAACTGTATCTTTTTTAAGATTGAGGAAACTGCCATCGCCTGAGAGTCAACCTGACCTAGGGCAAATTTTGCAATGGTCGTTCATCTCCCTGTTTACTGTCCTGCACCCTTGAATCTCAGACAATCCTCTCTTCATGAAGGAAGAACTGAGTCATTCTTTCCATCAAGTATTATTTTCTTACTCCAAAGAAGATGATGAATTGAAACAGATAAAGCAGCTCACCCTGAATGCGCCTGGTTCTGCCTGGATTCTCCATACCTTTGGCTTATAGAAATGCATTAATTGCTTATAGCTACATCAGGAATTTACATTTCTAGAGATGTGAACATTTGGGGGAAAAAAGGCCTCTGGTAAATCCTCCTTTGAAAAACTGAATGAGTGTCTAGTATTAGTAAGTATTTCAGTGTGTTGGGAAACATGGAGGGGACACTTTGTCAGGGATCACAAATGGTTTTTGACTGTCTTTTTCTAAAGCCATTTCTAATCCTAGAGAGCTTCATTGACAATTTTCTGTTTTTTGCTAAATATTGGTATACTTTTTATCAAATATTTGAGCTGCCTATTAAAATTGGACAATAAAGTATGCATTTTAGATTTTAATCAAACTCTAGGTCTATACTTCTTTGATCATCTCTCATCTAGCATTTCCTTGTATTTTGAGTTTAATGTAAATAGTTTGTTATATAATGTCATTACACTTGTATGCCAGCTCTTATTTTGGGAATTAAAAAAATAAATATGATTAAAATGTGGTAACTGTCTTATTCTCTCTAAATCCTCTATAGGCACTGTGGAGCCGTTCTGCTCATTGCTATGCGAAGTAACGTGGCAGCCGGGTTTCAGTGCTCCAGACAGGGGAGAATTTATTCTTCACGTCAATGAAGGAAACACGATGACACTAAACTGTATTGCACATGTAATGATTTCCCTTGAATATGATTTTTAGTTTGAGGGCAACTGGTTGGGTATATATACGGGTGGACAATAGTCATATTTGTATGCTATGTCAGTAAAAATGGATTTTGCATACAGTACTTAGTTAACTAAATTACTTTAGGATCTTCTTGGAGCCACTTCTCTGCCATAAGTAAAGACTGCTAAAAATGTGTTGTTATCTTAATTCTAGATATTTAGAAATCCAAGACGTTTGTGTCAACAATACTAGATTGTTGTTAGAGCATCTGTAAATATATAATATCATGGGAGCCTCTTGAAATTAAATTATTTCATTAATAGACACCAAAGAAAGATAGAGAAAATTATAGTTTTTTTGTCCTACTTTATTGCATTTTATTCTAGTACTAGTATTTCAGTATGAAATGAATCATATAATTTACATAGCAAGGGCATATGAAAAATTCTTATTTTTATAAAATATACTTCTTGTAATCAAAATATGAGTAAAGTAAAAGCTGTGATATGTAATTTTAACTTCCTGTGGTAGAGCCCAGAAAGCCTTACCTTCATGCCTCTTAATCACTAACAATCCACTTTACTTGTGTATCACATTTCCCTCCCAATGTTCTTGGTAATTTAACGAAAGCCAGTTTCGTTTTACTAAATCCCATCTCTAGCTCCAGGCTATGATCATGCTGTTATATATGTCAGCTGTGAAGGAGCTTATGGCCTTAAGAGATAAGCGATTCATCCATTTTAATGATGGCAAGTGGCAGTCAGAAATCAGTAGGATCTTTCCACTGCTTTAAGCTGGGTGCCACTGCTTTTGTGTTTGACAAGTTTACTCAAATAAATTTTCCCACATACTTATCACATGTATATTTTTTCCAACATAAAAGATGAGCAGTTTAGTAATATAGACTTAGCATTAATAATAGGTATCATTTATCGAGTAATTACTGTGTCAGCCATGATGCTAAATGCTGTTCATGTATTATTTAATTAAACCTTACAACTCTAGACATGTACTACTAACTCAATTGATGGGTGAGGAAATGGAGGATTCGAGTGGTTCATTAACTAATACAAGTTCATACATGCAGTCAGTGTCCTAGTTGGAATTTATATTCACATCGATCTGCCTCCATAGCCTTTGCTGTTACACTCCAATAAAATTTGCTTTCTGCTTTCCCTACACTAGGACTGGTTAAGAATTAAACTCTTAGATATCAGAATTGTGAATCAGATTCTTTTTTGGTAAACTTTTGAAGTTTTGAAGTGAAGTGAACTGTGAAGTGTTGCTCTTAAGAAAGTAAAGATAGACAAACACGCAGTGATTAAATAAAATGTTCAAGTTTGTCATTCATTCATGAAGGACTTGACTATTTTTCTTCTATTAGCTTTGCTTGAAAATTATTGTTCCAGTTACCTGTGTCCTGTTCTTCAAATAATAAGAATGTAACCAAACCTCCTAAGATAATAGCAAATTATATATCACAGATAAACACAGGAGGGCTTGGCATAAAGAGCATTCAATGAGGAATTAGAAAACTTGGGTTCTAGTTGCCCCTGGCTATGTTTGCTTTCCTGTAAAATGAAAGATGTGGATAATATCAATATTTCCATAAAGTGTTTTAAGTTGCATTAGTTCTGTGCAGTGATTTGGGTGGGATCCGATGAGGGAGTCGTGCACCAAACTCTTGGGTCGTCAGAAAAGTCATGACGTATTTTTTCTATGTTTTTCGTTGCAAAAATACATCATGACTTTTCCGACAACCCAGTAATTCTGTGAATCACAGTAAACTACCTCCCGATTTTCAGATAAGCAAAGTGTACATTACCAGCATATTAAGTGCTGTGAGAAGACTTCTAGTAAAAGCATACCTGGATAGTCTCACTTGGCACATCATTTCCCATGCTTAGGTGACCCTTGAATGCTTTCCTTTTTTTTTTTTTTAAAGATTTTATTGGGGAATCGGGGAAGGGGAACAGACAAGTTGCTGTCTTTTTGTTCTTCAGTCTAGTTGTGGAGGATGTTGCTTCACTGGCCCATGTTGGTATCGTCATTGCGCTCTTCCCGGATGAGGCAGATCGGTCGCCGGCCTCTGGATGTCGCTCACCGCAGCTATTGGCTGCTCACGCTGGCTGCTGGCTGCTCACTGTAGCCTATGGCAGCCCACTGCAGCAGGGGCTGCAGCCTACACCATCGCCGGGGCTCACACAGCCCAGCTCCAGGTGGAGCTGTTGTTAGCTGTGGAAGGCAGTGTCAGTGGCCCTCATGTGGGATCCGAACCGGGGCCGCTGGCATCCCAAAACCAGCTCTTAACCAATGCGCCACTCGGCCGGCCCTTTTTTTTTTTTTTTTGAGGGCAGTGTCACTGGCCCTCATGTGGGACCCGAATCGGGGCCGCTGGCTTCCCAAGCCAGCACTTAACCACCACGCCACTCGGCCGGCCCTTGAATGCTTTTCTTTTTCATAGCACCTGGTAACACCCTGTGTGTAGTTGGGTAGACAGTCTCTTACATCCCTTTCAGTGATTAATTTACATGATTCTCAGTCTTGGATTTACTTCCTCCATAGAGTTAATTTTCTTCCCACCTCCCTGAGTTTAGGAGTACAATTTAAATATTTCATTCTATTTTCCTTTCTCTTAATCACACCATAAAATCTCATTAACACCTCATATTTTAGAAATTTCTGTGAAGCTGAAATAATTTGAGTTCTCTGGTAGAGATAAAAAAATTTTTTTTACTATTATTCAATTGCATTTTCCCTTTCCTCCCCTTATTAGCCCGGTCACACCGAGGTCTTATTTTCGGAGTCAACGATAACCTTCAGGAATAGCGCTCAAGGTTCAACAACTTGGAAGAAATGCATTCTTCACAATGTAGGACAGAACCATGCTTATTTCAAGGTGATGTAGAATCTTGGAATCTTATTTCAATCAGATCACATAATAATTTGAGTTAATTTTTTGCCACGAATAAAATGGCAATAATATTTTAGTCTTTATAAATTTACTAATGCTAATATTTAGATATTTTATATGAGATTTATCTGAGTATATTTCATCTGCTTTGTCCTTTTAATTTCCCACAAAATTTGTTTCTCCCTTCCAGCCTTCCTTCCTTTCTACCTTTCTTCTTTTCTTACCCTATTTTTGTTTGTCTGTTATTTTGTTTTATGGAACAAAAGAGATGATTTAAAGAAAACATTTTTAAAAATCCATTGTCGATGTGACATTTCCATGTATAATTTCATGCTTCTCCTTTTCTCATTTTCATTCTGTCATCAGGACTGTTATGGTAGCAACTGAGACCTAGATCAGGAGCGTTCTAAAGATGTATTTACAGTCGCTGCCCCTGCTTTCAGTTGTGTGTGTGTGTGTGTGTGTGTGTGTGTATGGGGGGGGAGCGTGTTTAAAGTGGTGACACATTTTTTTTACTGAGAAATCTATTAAGATCGCCCAATAGTGACAATAGAGGTTAGCGTTTGAGATTTTTCATTCAAGCTTTGTATGTACATGTCTTCTTCTGCCCAAATAAGCAAATGAGAATACCCTTTTGTACTCTGTTGCTTCAGAATTAGTTGTAAAGGCTATTTGTTCCCTCCTCCCCCAAAATAGCTTAACCAATTTCCCTTTAAATTTTTCTGTCTTAAAGCATGGTCGATAGGCCTAAATTGGCCTCTGAAAAACCATACCATAAATCCTTTGGTAAGTTACTTTTTTGAACATCCAAATGATAGCTTATACATTAGGCCAGCAAGGAAATAATAAAGAAGAGGAGGTTACTTGATCATCTTGCCTCCCCACAATCTTTGCTTTCAGTTTTTAGGATCAGGGAAGAGGCAAACTATCAAAGTAGTGTCGAGAACTTTGGCATCTTCTCTGTAGATATATCTCATCCTTGTAAGTTTTGCACAGTCTTGAAAACACTTCAGACAATAAACTTCATCTTCCTATTGGAATTGGAAGATGCCACTATTGAATGTTCTGTTTGCTGTGTTAGGGGTGCAAATCCTTGTGGAAGTTCAAACTTCATGTGCATCTAGTGTTTGGAAATCAATTACAAAGTCATTTCATGCCCTGTGTCTGGGGGTGGGGGGTCTCTCTAGGTAGTAGCTTGGAATCTTTTCTATGAAAGCTTTTGAACACTAACTTTAAAAGATAATGTAGCATTTCTGCAAATTTTCAATTACAGGTTTGTGACGAGAGTCTTTTGCCTATGATTAATATTGTTCCATCGGAAGGAATAATTCCATTTGGAGGGCTGACTATTCTCAATATCTCCTGTACACCTACCGAGCTAGAAAAATTTGATACAAGAGCAAAGGTATGTTTATACATATGTGTGTTTGCATCTTATATATATTTATGTGGATTTGTTTGGTTGTTTTAAGATATTTATAGTAGTAGGTATAATGCTATAAAATGCACACATTTAGTTTTAGAAAACTTGTTTTAATGATTTCTTGTAATGAACATAGTCTTTAGTGTTATACTGAAGGGTAACTTTTTTTTTTTTTAGCACATGTAACACCTACAGTTGTACTTCTTAAGTTTTGGAAGAAGGAAAACAGAACTTTAAAGTATTATAGATCACATTTAGGCATTACATTAGATCTAATAATCGATGTTATTTTAAAATACTTCTAAGAATAAAGGAAATGCATTAGCGGGGAAACGAAAATTTGACTTTACCGTGTCTATCTATAACTCCCTGTGAGATCTTTGTTCTTTTTAAACAACACGCAATATACTGTACTTATTCAAAGTGTACAATTTGATTACTTTTGACTTATGTTCATACTAGGAACCATCACCACAAATAAGATCATGAATATTCCCGGAACCTCAAAGGAATCATAATCATTCCCACCCAATCTTACTATCTCTGGTAACCACTGATAGGCCTTTTATTGCTGTCGATTAGTTTGCATTTTCTAGAATTTTATATCACTGAAATTATATAGTATGAATTGTTTCTTGTCTCGATTCTACTGCACAGGGTAGAGATTTTGAGATTCATCCATTTTTTTTAATTAATTAATTTTTTTTATTAGTTTCAGGTGTACAACACAATGCAATAGTTATACTCTTTACCCCCCAAAGTGATAACCCCCTCCCCCAGTTCACCCCACTCCCCCCCATATCCCTTCTGCTTCCCCCTTATCCCCACGCCCCGCCCAACTAGCAACTTTCAGTTTTTCCTCTATATCTATGAGTCTGTTTACTCTGATCGTTCGTTCAGTTTTTCAGATATAAGTGAGATCATATGGTACTTGTCTTTCTCCGCCTGACTTATTTCACTTAACATAATAGTCTCTTCACAACATTATCAATTACATTCCCAGAACTGCCCCCGTATCCCTGCGGCAACATTGTAGTCACCCACCTACGCCCTCATGCCCACTCCCTCCCAGCCAGCAACCATCAGTTTTTCCTTTATATCTATCTATCTGCTTGATATGACTTCAGTCTTCTTAAATTTACTGAGACTTGTTTTGTGGCCTAACGTGGTCTATCTTGGAAAATGTCCCATGTATACTTGAGAAGACTGTATATTCTGTTTTTTCAGGGTGAAATGCTCTAAAAATATCAACGAAGTCTAGCTGGTCTAAAGTGTCATTTAAGGCCCCTCTTTCTGTGTTGATTTTCTGTCTAAAGGGTCTGTCCATTGGTGACAATGGGGTGTTGAAGTCCCCTACTATGATAGTGTTACTGTTGATCTCTATCTTTATGTCTGTCAAAATCTGTTATATGTAATTAGGAGTTCCTATGTTGGGTGCATAGATATTTATTAGGGTTCTAGTGCCCTTCATTGTCTTTTATTATAGTCATTTTAAAGTCTATTTTGTCCAAAATAAGTACTGCTACTCCAGCTTTTTTTTCTTCTCATTTCCATTTGCATGAAATATCTTATTCCATCTGGAAACAGCATATACATGTGCCCTATTTTCTTATCCACTCAGCCACTCTCTGTCTTTTGATTGGAGCATTTAGCCCATTCACATTTAAAATGATTATTGATAGGTGCATATGTATTGCCGTTTTGTTATTTGTATTCCTGGTCTTCCTGGCTTAGCTTGTTTACACCTTTGTTTTGTTTAAAAAAGCCCTTTTAACATTTCATGCAATGCTGGCTTGGTGGTAATGAATTCCTTGAGCTTATTCTTTTCTGAGAAGCTCTTTATTTCTCCTTCAATTTTAAGTGATAGCCGTGCTGGGTAGAGCAATCTTGGTTGTAGGCCTTTATTTTGTGTCACTTTGAGTATCTCCTGCCATTTCCTTCTGGCCTGCAGAGTTTCTGTAGACAAGTCAGCTGTTAGTCTAACAGGAGTTCCTTTGTATGTAACCTGCTGTCTTTCTCTTGCTGCTTTTAGGATTCTGTCTCTGTCTTTAACCTTTGCCATTTTAACTATGATGTGTCTTGGTGTGGACCTGTTTGGGTTCAGCTTGTTTGGAACCCTCTGCACTTCCTGGGCATGTATGTTGATTTCCTTCACCAGGGTAGGGAAGTATTCAGTCTTTATTTTCTCAAATACATTCTTGACCCCTTGTTTCTTCTCTTCTCCTTCTGGTATTCCTATGAGTCAAAGGTGGTTGTGCTTCACCTTGTCCCATAGGTCTCTTAAACTATTTTCATTTTTTTTTTATTCTTTGGTCTTCTTGGTGTGCCAACTGGGTGATTTGTGCTATTTTGTCTTCCAAATCGCTGATCCGCTCCTCTGCTTCATCTACTCTACTGGTGATTCCTTCGAGTGTGTTCTTCATTTCAGTTATTGTATTCTTTAGTTCTAACTGGTTGTTTTTTTTTATGATTTCTCTATCCTTCCTTATGTCCTCACTAAGTTTGTTAAACATTCTTATCATCAGTGTTCTAAACTCTGTCTCTGAAAGGTTGGATCCCTGTTTCATTTGGTTCCATTTCTAGAGGTTTCTTCTGATCTTTTACTTGTGATATGTTTCTTTGTTTCCCCATTCTGGCTGTCGCTCTGGGATTGCTTTGATGTATTAGATAGATCACCAGGAGAGCCCTGGCTGGATCACGCAGGCACACAGCTCATGGCCCAACACTCCCAGGAAATCTACTGGGACACTCCCAGGACAGTCTCAGCCTGTCCCAATCAGCTGCTCACAGATCAGTCCGAGCAGCCCGACAACCAATCACCAGCCTGGCAACTCTGCAAGCGCAGTGCAGAGAGCGGGCACCCGAGGCGCCTTGCGCGCACTCCCACGTCTCAGTGAGCAGCCTGTTGGAGCCAGAGCACGCCCAGCAGGCGTTCGCCTGAAACGCAGCACAAGCCGTGCAGAGGGTGGGTATCCGAGGCGGCTCGCGCACTCCCGGGCCTCAGTGAGCAGCCTGTTGGAGCCGGAGGGCACCCGCCCAGCGTTTCTTGTAATGAAAATAGTTTTTAGTGTTATACTGAAGAGTAACTTTTAAAATTTCTGTTGTTTTTCTAGCAATTGAGTTAACTCTAAAGTGCAGTTTTTAGAGACATAAAAAAACGAAACAACCTTACTTATATCATGTATTATAAAAATGGGTAGCAGATCTTGGCAAGAGGATTTGTAGGAAATATTTTTGGTGAAAGTTGGTAATGGAAATTTCTGCTAAGTCGAAGTGGATACCTTTTACTAACATGAAGCATTTTCACAGGAAACTGCCATATTTGCTATCTGTAACTTGTGATAAGCCCACATACTAGTCACAGCACAAAGGATTTTTTTTTCCCAAGGCATTAATTAGATACCTTAGGAAAAAATAATTAGTTTTAGAATGCTAATTCTAAATAGCATTAATGACTGTATGAATGATAGGCAAATTCAATATGATGTTAAATTCTGTATTTTATAGAACACATCAAATGTTTTGTTATTTTAAATGTTCTGGGAATTATGTAAATAAAAAGATATTACCTTGATTTTAGGAATATCTCTGTGTTCATTAAAGAGAATACATCAAACATGTAAGACCGGCCTGTAATAAATTTTATTTATTATAAACTCATAGAATAGAATACTCTTGATCTTCAATCTGATGATCAACTGTGTACATGTACTTCCCTTAAAAAATAATATGTACCTGTCATCAGGTCAAAATGAATAGCTTCTGATATAGCCTTCGTTTTGTCCTTTAATTTCCCATAACAGTTAATTTTAAAATAATATTTAGTTTCATGTAATAGATATCGATTTGCCTGGTGCCCAAAATAAATAACCTAGGAATTGTATCTTACTTCTATAAAGCAATATGTATTGAAAGATGTTTATAAATTAGGTGGTATATGGTCTGAGATTTGGGCAGAATTTTTTATATAGTATTCTGGATAAAATTAAAAAAAATATGGCCACTAAAGTACAGGGTTTTTTCCTATACTTCAGTGGCCATATTTCTACCGTTTCTTAGAGGAGTATGCTGTTTTTACAAAGCTTACCTTTTGAAGATGCTAAATATGCAAAATTGAACAAGGAATTATACCACTGAATTCTTATTTCACTTTCTTAATTTTCCTGGAAACAGTTGAGTGGTCAGGTAGTCTTTGGCTCAAGTTTTGCTGCTGCTGCTTTCAAGTTTTGTGACCTCAAGAAAAAGGCAAAATACTTGCACCCTCTAAGCTTTAATTTTGCTCCCTCGGAAGTTAGGGTATTAATAGTAGTGACCTCCCAGAATACTGAGGATTAAAATGGAGATGATGTAGTTAGCTCCATACTTGGCCCATATAGTCAGCAAATTTTAGCTGCTCTCATTTATAAGTCATTGTGGATGTTAGTATCTTTTTATGGGAAGAAGTATGTTTTCCCTCAGTTTCCTCTTTGTTTTAAGTTTAGTAATCCATTAAAATTAGGTAACTACAAAAGGATCACAGAGAGTTTGAGGCAATGATGTCAAGTAAAATGGGTAGAATTCTGTAGACAAATCCACAAACCGTCAGCTGGACCCATTTGTGATGGAGTTTTCTAAGAGCCGAATACACACTCCTCTTAGGAATATCAATTCTGCATCATAAGAAATGTGATGACAACTGCCAGAATAAATCTTGTGACATTTATAATGTTATGCTTATGTAAATTATAAAATGGTACGTAAATGCCAGGTAACACTTCAGCAGTATATGAGTATATGTTAATGTGGTTTCTACAGAATTTTATATTTCTCCTAAATAAGGTTTCCGTTCGCTGTGCAAAGGCCATAGACCTTAGGATTGCTGGAACTGTCGAAGTTGCTGATGTAGAAATCTGTCCGGTGAGTGTGTTACCTATTTGTGTAGTCACTTTATGAGTGTGGTGATTTATTTGTTATGAGTCCCTAGTCAGCCCATTAAATTAATGAGGTAGTAATTTGACACATATAAATTAATATATGTAATCTAAATAAGTGATGAAGCAGAATATTAAATAAAGGTTTGAAAATTCACTGCCAAACTTTAAGTACCTATCAAAATACTCCCAGTACCATTAAATCGTCATGATCCTATCCGGTTTAAAAGACAATCACTTTCCTGAATTTTGCAATTTTTATCTCTTTACTTTTTCTAATGGCGTTACTATATATATGTATGTATGTATGTATATATATATATATATATATATGTATATATGAATTTCTTCACCATTCATTATCTAGTTTAGTTTGTTCATTTTTGAGCTTTATAACAAAGACATACTGTCTTTGGTGTGTCACTTGTAATTAGTATTGTGTTTCCAAAGTTCATTTAAGTTGTGCATGGCTTTACTTTATTCATTATTACTGCTGTTTCATAGCCCACTGTGTAGACATATTATAATTTATAGAGTCATTCCATTGTCCATCAGTTAGGTGTTTCTGCTTTTTTTATGACAAAGACTGTAGCTATGAACATTCATATATACTCGTATATCTTCTGAGGTACATATGCAAATTTCTTTAGGAGTGGAGTTGCTAAGACATCAAATATGTCCATGTTTGACTTCACAAGATAATTTCCATATTTTCTTCTGAAGTTTCCATTGATCCACATTCCATTGCTCCATAAATTATAAGACTTGATATTTGCCAATCTATGGAGTATAAAATGATATCTCACTGTGGTTTTGGTTTGCATTTTCTGAACTATAATCATATTTATTTATTTTTGTTTTGTACCCTGATAAAATTTTATTCTAAAATTGGTAGAGTGCATCCACACACATGTTTTTTGGGGGGTTTTGTTTGGCCAGCCTTTCAGGAATTAGATCTGGTCTCATCTACCCAAAGAAACTTTTCCTGATCCTTCCAAGAAGGCCCATATGCCCTTCCATTGTGACATTTAAAAGATGTTACTGACATCTTAAACTCTGGAGACATCTTCATTTTAACGGTTGTCATATTATGTCCAGGCTATTTTATTTGCACTTTTGTTTTTCTCTTTCAATAATACCCCAGCACCTAGCACCATTCTGGTGCTGAACTAAATTGAGCAGAAATTGGCAAGGCTGTTGATTGCCTCAGGTCTGAACTTCAATGGCATCACCACAATTCTAGGGCCTGGCTTTAAGTTATAATTTTCTAAACTTTATTTCATTTAGTACTGAAAGCATTGTAAGTCCAGATAGACTGACAGCTACTAAACTAGCTTGTCCTACCTAGACTATGGTGACTCCTGGAGATTAACCCCTGTAGTATCCAGAGTGCTTTTTCCGTTGCTATGGTTACCCTCTTTGGACAACATTAGACACATGTTGAGACTTTTACTACTTTATTTCCTAATCCTAAAGATGTTTGTGATGTTATAGTACAGCTAACTAATTTATAGGACTTTACATTCATATATATTTATCAGTATTTCCTAATTATGTTGGATTTTAAACACAGCTGCCTAGCTGGCTTTTAAAAACAATATTCTGGTATCACCAGATATTGTCAGCAATGCATTTAATATGTGTATGGTATTGACTATATGTCTTAATAACAATTAGGAAATTTTATTTGAATTAGCATATGGGCAAGACCAGAATGGGATAAGAGGAGTGATTTTTTGCATATACAAAGCATCAGATTTTTCTTAACCATTTTTTGATTTTACAAATTTCATCTGTACAACTGGGTTGATATTTTAAGTGAAACAAATAGTGGCCAGTTGACCTTAATGAAGTGTTTTCCTTAATATTAGGATACTATTGCCTCTTTTTCTTGTAATGTTGTATGTAATTCTTTTACTAAGGAATTGTAGGGTATTAACTCTACCAGAAATAGGAATCCTACAGAGTTTCATGGTATAGGCACATGCCTGGCATATAAGCTAAAGTTAAGATATATTCATTAAATATTCTGTATATATGTAGTCTAATTGTCTGGCGCCAGGGATGCAGAATGAATCAGGCTTAAGCTCCACTAGGAGAGGCAGATTTATAAACAAATAAATGGACTTTGTGGTGTTATAATGTAAGTAAATATAAGGAATGGAAGTAATCCCGAGCAGTATAATTAATTGTGGTTTATCTAACTGGAGTTTGAAGGATGCGTAATATTTTGTCAGGCACTTCTAAGTTTTAGAAAGCCCTTCCTGACAGAAGGGACGCCTTGATAAAGACACAGATGGGTGAAGTGTCAGGTATTGGTTGTAAATGACAAGTCATACAGCTTGCTGAATTATGAAGTGATAGGGTGAGAATGAATCTTGGTGAGGCTGGAACATGAGGCAAGGGAAGGTCATGGTGAACTTTATGAGCCCTGCTGCTGAACTGGGACATTCTCCACTGGATGGAGGAGAATCATCAAATTTTAAGACAGGAAGCAATATGGTCAGATTTTCAAGGAGTTTAATTGTGACTTAGTTTTGGAGGGGAGAATTGAAGAAAGTCAGAATCTAGAAATGACATGAAAAAAGATGAGTTCTAATTTCATATAATTACAATAAGGATGAGTAGTGAAGAAGGAGGCAGAATTAATTGGATTTGGAACTGATTACATATAGGAGATGGGGGATGAAGGCAAATGTGACTAATTTTTATAGAATAGTTAATGCCTTTAATGAACATAACAGTATAATTTTTTATTAAAGTATAAATGAAATATAACATGTTAGTTTCAGGTGTACGACATAATGATTTGATATTTGTATACACTGCGAAACGATCACCACAATAAGTCTTGTTAACATCTGTCATCAAACTTAGTAACAATTTTTTTTCTTAAGATAAAGACGTTTAAGATCTACTCTCTTACAGTATAATTTTTAGTTGACATTATCCTCATAAACTGTTACTCTGCTTTCTAATTATTACTTCTTTTTCTAAATTTTAGGACACATTTCTCTTCAACGGGACTTATGTTGGCACCACACAGATTATCCCATGTTTAATAAAAAACAAAGGTATAACACGTGCCAAAGTGGAATTCCATCTTCAAGACCTTGAATGCTTTTCAATGGATTTTAAAGACAATTTAGGTATATATTTTACACTATAGTTATATTATTGTAAAAGTAAAACAGTTTCAAATTGCTCAAAGGTATAATGTTAAAAAAATTCTATAAGTAAAGGTCAATTATTCTTAACTATTTTTAATGATTAAGTGCATGTTTTTCTTATACTCTATAACCCGTTGTGGTTTGATTTCTAGAGATAAATATATTACTATATTTATCAATATTGCTATCCTAACACCTTGGTGTAATGCATGACATGCAACTGTGCTTATTAGTTGATTTAATATAATATAGTAAGTTAGGTATGTTATATGTAAGTATATACTACAAATGAAAATAAAATTATGAATTGCTAGTTTTATTTGCTCATGAATTTCAGATAAATGTCCTTGGAGAGCTCTCTGTATATTTACTCATGTATCAGGTATTTTTATGATAAAATTCAGTTTTAAAAAATATGCATCTTTATAACTGCATTTCTTTTATTTACTCCAGAGTTTGGCAGATTAAGGCCTGTGGGCCAAATCTGGCCTGACACCTGTTTTTACAAATAAAGCTTTATTAGAACAGAGGCACACTCATTTGTATATTGTTTGTGGCCGCTTGCCTCCCAGAATGGCAGAGTTGAATAGTTGTGAGAGAAACCATTTGGCTTACGAAACCTAAAATATTTAATATCCAGGCCCTTACAAAAAATGTTTGCTGAGCATTGGTTTAGTCATTTCTTCTTCAATAAATATTTGTTGAATAGCAATTATAGTCTAGCTACTAAACTTTGAGTCTATCAAGATAAAAAGGATATCTTGCATTTTCTCAAGAAGTGAGCAGCAAATTTATTAGTCAGGGTCTCAGCAGTAAACACATGACTCACTAAAAGGGTTTAACTGAAGAGGGTTTAATGGAGGAATTCTCTCTGGAGATGCCAGCCAAGTTGAAAGAAACCAAGGGATGGAAGCCACTGCTACCTCTAGGCCTGAAGGAGCAAGAAGAGGCAATAGATTATTGGAGCCCTGGGCATAACTACCTCTTCCCCTCTCATAACCCGCTGCTGTCTCCTTGTGGTTGAACCAAAGCAGAGGCAGAAGAGCAAGGGGGCCTCGCTGAATTAGCCTGTCGAGGTCAGGACAGAGCAGAGCAGAGAAAGATGGCTATTGAATCTAAGTGACAAATGGAGACCCCTTATAACAGTAGGTGAGATGGACAGAGAATCAGATTATTGCCAGACAGTGTGGCAGATGCTATGAGACAAGTCAGTGCATGGTGCTAAGGGAGCATATACTCAGGAAAGCTAGCCAAGAATCAGCACTAATGAGAATTGGATAAGTAATCTGAGTCTTGAAGAATGAGGAGGGGCTACACAAGAAAAGGGGATCTGTGAAAGGATGCAAGTAAAGGCCTAGAAATGAGTCAATGTGGTAAGTAGTTCAGGATATCCAGAGCATAGGTGGACAGGACTGGAAGGGCAAGTGACATCCAGGTTTCTAAGGGTCTTTTCTGGTCTTTTATCCCAGAGGTTAGGCAGCACCGTGAAAGGATTTCTATCCAGGCAATGGTGCAATTAGGTTCACACTTCACTAATATTCCTTTGGGAGCAATTTTGAGAATGGGCTGGGGGAGAAGGCGGGTGTGGGAAGGGTAAGGCCCGAGACAGGGAGATCAGTTAGGTGTTGTGGCCGTAGAAGTGATGAGAGCCTGAAGTCAGGAAGTGGTGCCAGGGATGGGAAGGAGGAGAAAATAAAGGCACTGAGAATTCAGAAATGCTCTGACTTGGTTACCCAGTGGACATGGGTATAAGGGAAAGGAGGAAGGCTTGAGTCACTCCTGGTTTTCAACTCTAAGAGGTAGGTGACTGAAAGTACAATTCATAGTTGATGGAACGTAGGGGGTGCAGGTTTAGGTGAGGATGCTGTTTTTGAGGAGACTGGGGAATAGCCCAGGTGTGATAATAGTAGGCAGTTGGAAATATATGTGAAGTCTATATACATTTTATAAAAAATCTGGATGTGGAAACTTGAGTGGCTTTAACACCTCACTCTGACAGAGTGCCCCATAGATTTTCATGTACTCGTTCAAGGGATCATAGACTTCTTGGTTAAATTCTGCAGAGCGGACTCTGCAAAGTGCCATAATTCTAGTGCCTCAGTCCTAGCTCACGCCTCCCCTCTAGGCCACTGCATCATCTTCTCAAATGCTTTCTCTGCCTGCCAGCCTTTCTCCTCATACTTATTGCAGAGCGAGGTTTCCTTAAAGCAAAGATTTTATCACGCGTCTCTTCCCCTTGAAAAGCTTTGCTGGTTCCCTACTACCAATAGCAGTGTTTCTCAGCGGCCTGCTGCTGACACAACCTGGGAGATACATAGGTTGATGTTCATAATTATTAAGCCTTTGCAATACAGTTTAACTTAAAATGCGCTGAAATTGTATCTTACACATACTTGAACACATAAATGCCCTTCATTGACAAATTAGACTTTGTTTCTTACATAATGGCTTTGGGATTATTTGATAGAGTGACCCATGGGAGAGGAAAGGTTGAGATCCACTTGAGTTGGACTTCCCCTGGTCTTTCCAGGCACCTGTCTCATTCCAGGCTCCATCGGCTCTCTCTACGGTGCCCAGATTCTGTTCCACGTTCCCTCCCAATGGTTCTGGGCTTCCCTTCTCCTAAGATGTTTCCCCCTCTTCTGTCCCTGCTGCCTGAGGTCCCACCTTCTTTTTTTTAAAAAAATTAAAATTTATTGGGGTGACAATGGTTAGTAAAATTACATAGGTTTCAAGTGTACAATTCCCATCTGTTTTTTAAATAAATGAGCTTCAACCTCCTGGGCCCTATGAGTCAGTAGTCCCATCCCCACACCTGTCCAGTTGGTTGAAGTTATTTCCTTAATCTTTTGTCCCTTAGGACAATGTGTAGTTTTTATTACAGCGCTAACTCATTTCCGCCTTGTATTAAAAAGGGTCTTGCACCTGTTTGTCTCCCTGAGCACACCACGAGTTCCATGAGATCAAGCACTACATTTAAAGTGTTTATCTTCTACTAAAGTTGTCCAGTATAGTGCTGTGTGCATTATAGGTGCTCAGGAAATATTTGTTGAAGGTGTCTTGGATTATTACTTTTCACAAATTGTATGTTTACATATACTCCAAATATATTTGTGAACGTTGAATTATTTCTCCATCTATTTTTGTTATGTTTTCTATGTTCTAAATATATATCCATCCTAGGTGGATATTCTTTGCTGTATAATATGTATATCCATTCCCACACTACCAACAATGCTTGTAGTAATACAAACTTAATGGATTTTGTTTGTTGGTTTAATGGTTTTTACATTATACTCAAGGTGAGTGAAATTGAGTAGAATGAAGGAGGGTGGAATGAGTTATTGAAGTTCATTTCAGACAGAGATCATTTAAATTATTATCATTCCTTAGAGTAATCAGAAAACTCTAGGGAGAAGAACAGATTTTTAGGATTGGTTAGATGAGGACAGAGGTTCTACTCTAACAGCTGATCTTTCAGGACTTCTTTTAGAAGTTAATTGAAATGGCCATAATTTTTGAACCTGCAATTTGCATTACTATTTGACAATTGTTTCTGTATCTTCACCCACTGCTTTTATATCTGAAGGGATTCTATTTTGTCAAAAAGTTTCCTTGTACAAAATTGAGTTTTTATTCCTGCTGGACTCTAAGGCATCGGAGGAGGCGTGGGTCTTCCCTTCTCCATTTTCACTGAAGAGAGTGTCTCCCAACTTACTCAGAACTAGGATTCTGTCAATTACTTGACCTTGACCTTTATTCCTTTCCTTATTCATTAGAGTAGGACAGTGATATGCTTCTTGAACTTTGGAGATTTTTATTTGAACTTTTTATTTTTTTCTGAGGGCAGTGTCACTGTCCCTCATATGTGGGACCCGAACCGGGGCCGCTGGCTTCCCAAGCCAGTGCTTAACCACCGCGCCACTCGGCCGGCCCTGGAGATTTTTAAACTTGGGCTTACTGTCTATTTTGCTGATTGAATGTATGTTTGCTCCATGTTTGAATGTCAGTTTTGCTGATTAGAATCTTGGTATTAAGAGCGATAATTTAACCCAGCAACCATGTGCAGCCCTGCACAGATATTTCAGCAACTGCGTTTTGATTGTTATGAACATATTGATGAGGTTTCTCAAGTGTTTCATTTCCACATTTAACAATGATGTTATAGATTTGTATCTGGCTCTTTATTTATCTATTTATTTATTTATTGTTTTACATGTACTATTTCTTGTCTTACAGGGCAATTCACAGACCCTGCATTCCCTGGTATATATTATTTCGAGTTAGAGAAGAAGGCATCCATGAAATGTGGCATAGCATTTTCTCCCAAAGAAGTAAGTTCAACTTTCTATTGCTGATATTACTGGCAAGTAGTGGAGTTATAGATAAATCCTACCCAAGAAGCTATCAAAGATCCCTAAGCTCTTTTATGTAGTGGGTCTTTTTCTCATTTGTGAGCATGTCTGGGTATACCATTTATTTAGTTCAGTAAAATGATTACTAAAGTTGTCTGGCTCATGCTTGCGGAGTGTCTCAGGAGGTGTACAGGGCACATACAAAGAACCAATAGCTTTGTGGTCCCAGTTATACTCTAGAAAATTTAAGATGTGACATATTATGAAGGAGAGGGAAGTTGATGCTAACCCACAAATCCCTTATATTTGAGCCAGAATGTGCTTTGTATTTATATGTGAGCACAGTATATTTAATGCTCTTGGAATCACTACCTAATATTACTATAGATGTGTCGTGAAGATTTAAGAGCAGTTGCTATGATACCAATTTTATAGTGTCCCTTGATGTTTAGTGATTTCAAAACTACCCCAACAATAATTAACAAATGAAATAAAAAACAAAAAACAAAAAACAAAACACCTTTCTTGGAATGTGCCCGTGTAAAAGGGTATGACTGGCAAAATTTCAGGGGTGATCTCTGGTGTGGTTTTGCTTTAGAGGTTTTGCAATAGAAGTGATGAGCACTTCTCTCTATCCTTGATATGGAAAAGCATGTTCCCATATGAGAATCTAACTTCTATATGGCAGAGTATATGATTCTTATGTCAAAGCACTTTTTGTAGTCCAACATAACTAGCACGAGGCCTTGTGCCCAATAGGTGTAGAACAGAATGAACTAAGTGAAAAGAATAACACAATAAGAAAGGGTACTGAATGCTAAGTGCTATCTTTAATAATCCATTTTTGATAATATTAAACAACATAGTTTACTGATATTAAAATCTTGTTTTAGGAAAAATGATAGCGTTTAGTTAGCTTTCAGGAGGAAAAAGTAAAGTTTGAAAACATGTTTAGATTTAAGAAAATGCTAAGGATTAATTTTGCCTTCTTAAGGGCAGTGCATTAGTTGTGACATGTTTAGTGGGGTTGATGCATATGCGATTCACATGGAATGATATTGTCTACAGTGGTCACTCTTATGTCTGTTCTACTTTTCGACAAGCATAGTGGATGAGGCAGCCAAGGTTACTTTTCTGACGTTAAAGAAAATGAAAATTCTTTTTTTTTTTTTTGAGGGCAGTGTCACTGGCCCTCACATGTGGGACCCAAACCGGGGCCGCTGGCATCCCAAGCCAGCGCTTAACCAATGTGCCACTCTGCCGGCCCCAGGCATATTTTAATAGACTACAAATATTGTTGTTTGTCTCTTCCATTTTAGTAATTATATTTTTAACTGTTTTTCTTACCATATTACATTGTTTAAAATTTTCAGAACAAAGTCAAATTATTTTCTTGGCTTATCTTATTCCTGATTTTCTGTGAAGCAATATGTTTAAGGCCATGTTGGGAAATACCTTTCTAGTACTAATTTAATATAAATTTTAATACAGAATAGACGTAAATTTTAAAATCTAGTTAAATACCTATATGCTATCATATTATTCAAAGGAGGAAAACAGTATATTTAGTTCAGTATTATATTTATAGCATTAGTGTATATTTTTTGTATACATCAGGCAATTAATAAGTATTGAATGAATGAATTAAGTTGCAATGAATAAACCTTCACATTTATTTCTGAGAACTTATTCCTTTTGGCTACTTAGAATTGTAATTGATGAGAAAAAGGGTATTTGCATTTTAATTATCAGTACATATGTACAAATTGCCACCACAACACTTGTATCAATGTATATTTTCCATTACTAATCATCATTCAACAAATATTTGTTTATTTGGCATGTATTAAATATCCTGCATTATTCTTTTTTTGTGTGTGTTTTTAAAGATTTTGGGGAATTGGAGGAGGGGAACAGCATTGGGGAATGGGGGAAGGGGAACAGACAAGTTGCTGTCCTTTCATTCTTTAGTCTAGTTGTGGAGGACGTCGCTTCACTGGCCTATGTTGGTGTTATCATTGCGCTCTTCCTGGGTGAGGCAGTCACTTGCCGGCCATTGGATGGCTGCTCACGGTGGCTCGTGGCAGCTCACAATGGCTGCTGGCCACTCACGCTGGCTGCCAGCCACTCAGGTGGCTCATGGCAGCCCACTGCAGCAGGGGCTGCAGCCTACGCCATCGCCAGCAACTGGCTGCACCCCAGCTCCAGGTTGAGCTGTGGTTCATTATCTTAGCTGTAGAGGGCGCAGCGTCACTGGCCCTCATATGTGGGATCCGAACCAGGCCCTGCTGCTCAGAGCTGGTGTCCCAAGCCAACTTTTAACAAACGTGCCACTCGGCTAGCCCTGTCCTGCATTATTCTTTTTTTTGTTGTTGTTCTGTTTTGGTTTTTAATTTTTAAAAAATTAGTTTCAGGTGTACAACACTGTGCAGTAGTTATATTTTTTACCCCTGAAAGTGACAACCCCCCTCCCCCAATTCGCCATACCACTCCTCCTCCCCATATCATATATATCTATTTCACTTCCTCTGACTCCCTTGCACATTATAATCCACATCCTGTGACTGACTATATATTCAATTACAGTTGGTATACAATATTATACAACATCAGCTTCAGGTGTACAGTGCAGTGATCAAGCCTCTACTCCATCCATGAAATGGCCTCCCTAACAAGACATGTGACCATCTGACAACCCACAAAATATTTACAACATTATTAATTATATTCCGCGAACTGTCTTTCATATCCCTGTGGCAATATTGTAGATGCCTATTTATGCTGTCTAATCCCTTCCCCTTCTCCCTCATCCCCACCCACCTCCCAACTAGCAACCCTGTTTTTCCTCTATGTCTATGAGACTGTTTCTGTTTACTTCTGCATTATTCTTGACCTTGGAGTTACAGTAGAAAGCTTACATCTTAGTGTGGCACCGTGCTGACTTTTCTTCACATCTTCTTCACACTGGGTACTATTGTTTGCCAATGTAAAAGACACATGTGACAAAAATCCAATGTATCTATTTTTCTTTTGACATTTGTATGTTTTTTGGTGTATAGATAATAACCTATTGCCTAACCGAAGTTGTGAAGATTTCTGTTTGCTTCTAAGAGTTTTATAGTATTAACTCTTACATTAGGTCTGTGATCCATTCTGAATTATTTTTGTGTATGGTGTGAGGGAAGAGGCCACCTTTGTTCTTTTGCATCCAATGTCTATATGTCCCAGCACCATTTATTGAAAAGATTATTTTACCCTGTTAAATTCCCTTAACACTCTTGTCTAAAATAAACATAGGTGTAACAGTTTATCTCTAGACTTTCAATTCTGTCCCATTGATCTATATGTCTGTCCTGTCTCAGTAACACAATGTTTTGATTACTATAGCTTTGTGGTAATTTTTGAAATTGGAGAATGTGACTCCAACAATTTTATTCTCCTTCTATAATATTTTTGGCCACTTTGTGTCCCATGCATTTCCATATGAATTTTAGGATCACCTTGTCATTTACTGCAAAAAATCCAGCTGGGATTTTGATTAGAATTATGAAGAATCTGGGGAGTAGTGCCAGCTTAACAATATTAAATCTTCTAATCAATGAACATAGGATGGTTTTCCATTTATTTAGACCTTCTTTAATTTCTTTCAACAATGTTTTATAGTTTTCAGCATAGAATTTTCCCATTTCTTCATTAAATTTATGTCTGAATAATTATTTTTGATGTTATTGTAAATGGAATTGTTTTCTTAATTTTGTTTTCAAATTATTGATGTCAAGTGTATAGAAAACAGTCGATTTTAAATATTGATCTACTATTCTGCAACCATGTCAAACTTATTCATTCGTTCTAGTAGTTTGTTATATTCCTTAACATTTTCTATATACAAGAACATGCCTTCTGCAAATAAAGTTTTACTTATTCCTTTCCAATCTAGATGACTTTTACTTTTTTCACTGCCTTATTTCTAGAAACTTCAGTACAATGTTGAATAAAAGTAGTGAGAGCAAACATCTTTATCTTTTTCCTGACATTAGCAGGGAAGTGTACACCTTTTACCTTTAAATATGATATTGGTGATGTAGGTTGTTTTTTGTTTGTTTGTTTGTTTGTTTTAGATCCCCTTTATTAAATTGAAGCAGTTCTCTTCTTTTCCTAGTTTGTTGAGAATTTTGATCATGAAAAAATGTTAGATTTTTGTCATTTTTTCTACTTCCCTGTTGATCACATGGTTTCCCCCTTTATCCTATTAATATGATGCATTATATTGATTGATTTTTGTATGTTAAACCAATTTTGCATGCCTGGGATGAATCCCATTTAATCATGGAGTAAAATCCTTTTTATATTATATATTGCTGGATTCATTTTTCTAGTATTTTATTGAGGAGTTTTACATCTATATTTATAAGAAATATTGGTCTATAGTTTTCTTTCCTTCAGCTATCTTTGTCTGATTTTGGTGTCACGGTAATATTAACATGTTAGAATGAGTTTAGAAGTGTTCTCTTGTTTTTTATTTTTGAAATAATTTGTGAAGGTTTATATTAATTCTTCTTTAAATTAGTGATATATTTTACCATTGAAGTCCTCTTGTCCTGAGCTTTTCTTTGTCATATTTTTAAATTACGAATTCAATCGATTTGCTTGTTATAGATCTATTTAAATTTTTTATTTTTAAAATTATAATAACAATGCTTTAATTGATAATTGTATACTAACTGGAGTTTATAAAGTGCCCTCATATGCAATATCACTTTATTTTCACATGAATCCAATATGACAAGCATTGAGACCTTAGATGAGACCTTAGACAAGGCTGAGTGACTTGTCAAGGCCTGCTGACCCACTGGGCCTCATGTTTCCGTGTTAGGAATCCAAACATGATGAAGAATAGTATATATTCCTTTACCCTCTGGACACAGCATTCTCATATCAGTTTTTCAGGCTTATTACGTTTCTCCTAGTCATTATAGTGTTCAAATCTGTAATTTCAAAAAGTTGCAGTCACCAAAATGTCAATGACCATATTTATATAACCTGTGTTCTGTTCCATTCTCCATTTCCACATAAAGAAATTTGCAGTGTTTCTTCTGTGATTAAGTTTATTTGTGGGATAATTTTTAGATGTTTGGGCCTTTAACTATATCGACCTGGGTATCTGTAGAAGCAAATAAAATAAGAATCCATAATACAATGAATGGAAAGAAAGAAAAGGAGTTGGCATTTTTTCAGGATTTTGTAGACTCTTAGAAAACATTGTCTTATTGGGTTGTTGGAAAAGTCATGACACATTTTTTTCAATGAAAAACACAGAAAAAATGCGTCATGACTTTTCTGACAACCCGATATATGAAATAGATGATCTGTACAAGACACCTCAAAAAATTAAATCCATGTCAGTGGAGGTACTTCTTACAAGGTATCTGCCATCCCAGTTCTTCAACATGAGTAGCATTTCTGTATCAGGTGAAATCATGGGCAGACTTTTAAGAAAATCTGCATATATTCTTCTCAGTAAAAACTGATAGCATTCTGGAACAAAGGAAGAGTTTCCCTTGTTTCACATTCCTCAGTTGTTTCTTTGTCAGTATTGTCTGTTAGATTTCATACAGATGTCACACAGAGAGAGGGAGGGAGGGAGGGAGGGAGGGAAGGAGAGAGAGAGAGAGAGAGAGAGAGAGAGAGAGAGAGAGAGAGAGAGAGAGAGAGAGAGAATATACAATGGTAAAGGTACCTGCATCTTACATGTACACAGAAGTACACACAGACAGTTTTCAGTAAGGGAAAAAAATCTAATAAGTTTGTGCAGTAATTTAATCCATAGTTTTTTAAGTATGTTAGCATCAAGTTATATCTTTTCTCAATAAGTCTATATTATGATTTTATATTTTTATATAATGGAAGTATATACTGTTTTTAATGTTATTCATCCATTTAACTTAAGGATCACTAAAAATGAGAAAAAATATGTAATCCAACTTAAATCTGTTACTTGAGTTTTTGGGAAGCATCACGCAATTTTAAGTTGTCTTTTTTTGAGTCCAATTTATTGTTCGACACTGTCAACAATTAAAAACTGGTAAATCAGGCCGGCCGAGTGGCGCATTGGTTAAGCGCTGGTTTTGGGATGCCAGCGGCCCCGGTTCGGATCCCACATGAGGGCCAGTGACACTGCCCTCTACAGCTAACAACAGCTCCACCTGGAGCTGGGCTGTGTGAGCCCTGGCAATGGTGTAGGCTGCAGCCCCTGCTGCAGTGGGCTGCCATAGGCTACAGTGAGTGGCCCGCAGCCAGCGTGAGCGGCTGGCAGCCAGCGTGAGCTGCCAATAGCCGCGATGAGCGACATCCAGAGGCCAGCGACCGATCTGCCTCATCTGGGAAGAGCAATGACGATACCAACAGTGAAGCGACATCCTCCGCAACTAGACTGAAGAACAAAAAGACAGCAACTTGTCTGTTCCCCTTCCCCGATTCCCCAATGCTGTTCCCCTCCACCAATTCCCCAATAAAATCTTTAAAAAAAAAAAAAACTGGTAAATCTATATCTTAATGTTTAGATTGTGGATTCTAAAATTGATTATAAGATTAAACTATATAATATATATTGATAGTTCTCTGGAGTGCTACACATTGCTTACGATTTGGAATCATTCTACATTTGCTGGGTATTTTAAATGGAGATTTACTTAGTGTACTGGAGTGTAATTCAGTGCAACAATGAGAAGAACATAAAAAACCCTGAAGAGACAGCACGCCCTGTAAGATTTTGCTCCATAAATTGTGCCAGAGAGGCTGATTGATTATCTGGTTTCCAGGCATTTTTAAATGTCCTCCACTATATTTATAGCTAGCCATAAGTTGTCTGTCTTTGTGTGTGTGTGTGTGTGTGTGTGTGTGTGTGTGTGTAAATGTAAATAGCCACTGGGTTCTCTTCTAGTTGACCTGTGTAGCAGGAAAATGAAATCAGCACTAGGGACTTGATTTATTTCCAGTTATAAACCTTCCCTTCCTGCTCCAGGTTTGGGTACCATAAAAGTGCTGGGGAGCAATTGAGTTGTATTTGGTATCTTGGCTGGACTGCCTGTTTACACTAAATTACCCAATGCCCCTCCTTTCCTTAGGGGCCACTCACATGTCTTCTGGGCCTGTGTATAGAGTTGTGGCAGTGGCTACCATATGTGGATATTTAAGTTATATCTTAAATTATTTAAAATTAAATAAAATTAAAAATGTATTTTCTCAGTCAAAATAACCACAGTTCAAGTTCTTAGTAGCCACATGTGGCTATTGGACAATGCAGAATATTTCTGTCATCACAAAAGGTATATTGGACAGTGCTGATCTAGATCCTTCCCTATTTTTACCCTAACTTTTCCTGCTTTGATGGTCCGGGTTCTGCCCTGTGAACACAGGTTGGCTAATCTTCATGCCTCAGTTGCTCTCCAGCTGTCTGCAGCCCTCATCTCTCCTGCTCCATATTTTCCCTAAAGCTCTGGAAAATAAGGAAGACTTGTTCACTTTTTTCTTTATTCAACCAACCTTTGCCTGCCCTTTAAGGTTATGCAAGCTTTGGGTAAACATTTCACAGTGATTATTCTGGATTTACAATCTTTCTTTCAGGAAGCCAGGAAAGATCCTTCAAGGATTAAAATAGAGGACATTTGAATGTCACCTGCCCCTTTTCTAGTCATAAGCATTTTTGTCTACCAACACTGGCCAGGGGACAAAAATCAGTTCTTCATCAGAATATCATTTTGCAGCTTGAGGTATTCCTCTGTTTGAATGACAACATCTAGGAAAGCACTTAGAATGGCGCACATCACAAAATTTTCAAAGTTTTTCCTCTACATTAGACACCTCGGTGGTTTCACAATGATAGAACTCACCTTTATTTTTTTTTTCCTATGTGTCGCTGAGTTTCTGTGTAAAAGATGTCTTATATTCTTACAGTTTTGTTGAGAGGATAAGACTTACATGGGTGAAGAATTCACAGAATCCCTCAATTATGTGTTCTGAGTAATTACAGGGTTACCTTGGGTAGAAACACATTTTATGAAAACTGTCTGAAGAGGTGAGTTAACAGAAGGCAAGTCCAGTATGACTTTCCACATGCACACAGTCGGCAGTTGGAGAAGGCAGGGATTGACTCTGAGCTCTGTGAAGTTAGCACTCAGTATTTTTTTTAAATGTGTATGTTTCAGGAGGGAGAAATGTCATATAAAAACAAAATGGAAACCCAAGTGTTTTGCCTGATATTTTAATCTGCAGGACTGGAGTTCTAAGCAAACCACTTTCATTATTTAGCTATTTATTTAAAACTTTTAAGATTGTCAGCGTGCGTGGGCTTTATGAGTATAGCACAATAGGTATAAGAGTATGTACCTCTGAAACCGTCAGTGCTGGTTGTCGTGATCTTGGAAACTCAGATTTGTCAGTGATTCTGTTATTCTCCTTTCCTACCTTTACAATATTGGGTTGTCAGAAAAGTCATGATGTATTTTTCTCTGTTTTTTGTTGCAAAAGTGTGTCATGACTTTTCCGACAACCCAATATTTGCCATTCTTGCCTATTGCCCTCCTTCTCACCTCTAGAAAGAAACTTACCAAGAAAGTTGCAAGAAAATTATTTTAAATATAACTAATGCCCTGTTTAATAAAACAACCAATACCTAGTTAAAAATAAATGAGTCTTTAGGAAAAATGAATTTTGATCATTTTCATATTTTATAATGGAACTTGAAATATGGTAATAATTTTTATATAGATAAATATTTTAGCACTGACATTACTTCAGTTGTATTTTCAGTTATTTTATATGTTCGTTTTGTCTTTTATAATTTTAAATTTCTAATACATCTGTATTATTTATTAAATTTACAATTCCCAAAATCGATATTTGTGGCTAGAGCCACTTCCAAATCCTACACACACACCCTCCCCCTGGTTCTTCAATATTTAATTGATGGGCTCAGGTTGAAGGAGAAAATTACTGGTTAGAATTCAAAGGCTTAGGCATTTCAATTTATGAGTGAGCTGTTTGTCTTTCGGAGCATCCATCTAAAAGACAGGAGTCCGGCCAAGGGGCTCAGTTGGTTAAGAGCTCGCTCAAGAGTGCGAGCTCTGAGCAACAGGGTCATTGGTTTTGCTTCCTGGCCCAAGGGTTGCCGGTTTGATTCCCACATGGACCAGTAAGCTGCACCCTAGCTGAACTGCCGCTGAGCTGCCAACAGATGGCAGGATGGCTCAAGTAAATAAATAAGTAATCAAACAAACAGGAGAATATTAGGTAGAAAGAATAGTTAAGCTGTTTAATCTCAATAAATAGAATAATTTCATATGTGACCTAATATAATACAATCTCTCAATCATTTTGCAAAAATAGACTTTCTTTTTTTTCTTATTTCTTTCTTTAAAAAATTTTTTTTAAATATTTTTGTTGAAGTTTATTGGGGTGACAATTGTTAGTAGTAAAGTTACATAGATTTAAGGTGTATAATTCTATAATACATCATATGTATATTGCATTGAGTGTTCACCACCCAGGGTCAGTTCTCTTTCTGTCACCATATATTTCATCCCCTCTATCCTCATCTACCACCTCCCTCCCCCCTTACCCTCTGGTAACCACTAAACTATTGTTTGTGTCTATGAGTATCGTTTCTTCATTTGTTTTTCTTGTTCTTTTGTTGTTTTCAGTTTTATATACTACTTATCAGTGAATAGAACCCTGAGATTATCAAATGGTGGGTGTCTGGGGAATTTCTGTAAACCTCTGATTAACTTTCTTTACTTTTTTTAAAGAATAATTTATTGAGGGAAAATGTATATAACATAAAATTAACCATTTTAAAGTAAACCATTGAGTGGCATTTAGTGCCTTTACAAGATGTATAGCCACCCCCTATGTCTCATTTCAAAACATTTCCATCACTTCAAAGTAAAACCCTTTACCCATTAAGCAATTAGTTTTTGCCCATCCCTTTTTCCGCCAGCCAATGGAAATCTGCAATCACTTCTATGGATCTATCTATTCTGTATATTTTATATAAAAGGGATTATACAACCTGTGAGCATTAGTGTCTGGATTCTTTCACTTAGCACAATGTTTTGGATTTTCATTTTTTAATGGAAAAGACATGTAAAAAATTTGCCATCTTAACCATTTTAAGTGTACTGTTCGGTATTGTTTTAATCACATTGTTGTGAAACAGATCTCCAGAACTTTTCTATCTTGCAAACCTGAAACTCTATACACATTGAAAAGCAACTCCCCTTTCTCTCCCCTCGCCCAGACCCTGGCAATTGCCATTTTACTTTCTGTTTCTATAAAATTGAGTACTTTAGATACCACACATAAGTGGAATCATACAATATTTGTTTTTTTGTGACTGGATTATTTCACTTAACATAGTGCACTCAAGGACCATTCAGGTTGTAGCATGGGACAGGATTTCTGTCATTTTTAAGGCTGCATAATATTTATACTACATTCATCTGTCAATGGACATTTGCTTTGTTTCCACCTCTTGGCTATTTTCACTAGTGCTGTTATGAGGATGGGTGTGCAAATATCTTGTCAAGACTCTGTTTAAACCTTTTGAATATATCCTAGAAGTGGGATTGCTGGATCAAAAGCTTGTTTTTTTTAACTTTTTGAGGAGCTTCCATACTGTTTTCCATAGTGGTTAGCACCATTTTACTCTTCCACCAACAGTGCACAAGGCTTCCAGTTTCTCCACATTCACACCATTTATTATTTTCTGTATTTTTTTTTATTGTAACCATGATCATGTGTGTGAGGTTATATCTTACTGCAGTTTCTATTTGCATTTTTCTGATGATTAGTGATATTATTATTTTTATGCTTCTTGGTCTTTGTATATCCTATTTGGATAAATATCCATTCAATCCTTTTTTAAAATTTGGTGATGAATTTTTTTTTTTTTTTTAAAGATTTTTTATTGGGGAATTGGCGGAGGGGAACAGCGTTGGGGAATCGGGGAAGGGGAACAGACAAGTTGCTGTCTTTTTGTTCTTCAGTTTAGTTGCGGAGGATGTTGCTTCACTGTTGGTATCGTCATTGTGCTCTTCCCGGATGAGGCAGATCAGTCGCTGGCCTCTGGATGTCGCTCACCGCGGCTATTGGCAGCTCACACTTGGCTGCCAGCCGCTCACGCTGGCTGCGGGCCACTCACTGTAGCCTATGGCAGCCCATTGCAGCAGGGGCTGCAGCCCACACCATCACCGGGGCTCGCACAGCCCAGCTCCAGGTGGAGCTGTTGTTAGCTGTAGAGGGCAGTGTCACTTGCCCTCATGTGGGATCCGAACCGGGGCCGCTGGCGTCCCAAAACCAGTGCTTAACCAATGCGCCACTCGGCCGGCCCTGGTGATGAATTTTTGTTGTTGAATTGTAGGAGTTCTTTATGTATTCTGGATATTAATCCCTTATCAGATACATGATTTGCGAATATTTTCTCCCATTTCATTGGTTGCCTTTACACTCTGTTGATTATTTCCTTTGGTGCGCAAATATTTTTCCATTTGATTTAGTCCCATTTGTCTGTTTTTACCTTTGTTGCCTGTGCTTTGTGTCATATCCAAGAAATCATCGCTAAGTCCAGTGTTAAGTTTTTCATTTATAAGTTTTCTTCTAACAGTTTTATACTTTTAGGCCTTACATTTAGGTTTTTAATCAATTTTGAATTAAATTTAGTATATGGTGTAAGATAAGAGTCTGAGTTTTTTCTCCATTGAAAGGTCCTGGTGCCTTTGTAAAAAATCAATCGACCATAGATATGGGTTTATTTTTGGACTCTCAATTCTACTCCACTTGTCTATTTTTTGTTGTTATGCCAGTTTAACGGTGGTTTTATTATTATGGCTTTATAGTAAGTTTTGAAATCCAGAAGTGTGAGTCCTCTAATTTTGTCCTCAGTTTTTCAGATTGTTTTAGCTATTACTATTTAAGCCTATTACTTATGAATTTAATGAGTGGTACTTCCATTTTTTCAAAAATGGCCATTGGAATTTTGATAAGGATTGCAATGAATTATAGATTACTTAGTATAGTACTGACTTGTAAACAAAATCAAGTTTCCCCATCAGTGAATATGGGGTGCCTTTCCATTCGTGTAGAACTTCTTTAATGTCTTTGAACAATGTATTGTGGTTTTCAGTGTACAACTTTGTCACCAGCTTGGGTAAATTTTTTTCTAGTAATGTTATTCTTTTGGATTTTGTTATAAATGAAATGTTTATTTTTTAGAGAGTTCATTGCTAGTATACAGAAACACAATTGAATTTTGTTTGTTGACCTTGTACATTGCAACTTTGCTGAATTATTTATTAGCTCTATCATCTTTTTTGTGGATGATTTGTGATTTTCTTTATATAGGATTATTTCATCTGCAAATGCATATAGTTTTAATCCTTCCATTCTAATCCGAATGCCTTGTATCCCCCCTTCACACTCTTGTTTCCCACCTAATTGCTCTGGCTATAACTCCCAGTACAATATTGAATAGCGTTGGTGGAAATGGACAACCTTGTATTGTCCCTTATCGTAAAGGAAAAGCTTTCAGTATTTCATTATAAAGTATGATGTTAGTTTTCGGTTTTTCATAAGTGCTCTTTAGCATGTTGAGGAAGCTCTCTTCTATTTCTAGTTTTCTGAGTGCTTTTAACATGAAAGATATAGGATTTTGTCAAATGTTTTTTTCTCTAGGAACTGACATGACCGTGTGTGTGTGTGTGTGTGTGTGTGTGTGTGTGTGTGTGTGTGTGTGTTTTCCTTCATTCAACTAATGTGGAGTATTTTATTGATTGAAGTTTGTATGTTGAACTGCCTTTGCAATCTTGGTAAATCCTACTTGGTCAAGGTATATAATGCTTATAATATGATGTTAGATTTAGTTTGCTAGTATTTTCTTAGATGCTAGTATCATTTATATTTATAAGGGATATTGCTCTGTAATTTGTTTTGCTTGTAATGCCTTCATTTGATATCAGGGTATAGAATAAGTTAGGAAGTTCTCTCTCTTTTGTTGTTTGGGGAGAGTTTGAGAAGTATTAGTGTTAATTTTTAAATTTTTGGTACGATTTACCAGTGAAGCCATCCGGTCTTGAAGTTTTCTCTGTTGGAGAGTCTTATTGAAACATTCTCCACTTCTATAGGTCTGTTCATATTTTCTGGTTCTTCAGTCAGTTTTTGTAATTTTTTGTTTTTTCATCTGTCTGTCAGTATCATTTAGATTATTTACTGTATTGGTATACATTTATTGATAAAATTCTCTTTGAATCCCTTTTTTGTATGTTTGATAATAATGTCCACACTCATTTTTTGTTTAGTTATTCATAACTTATATTTTTTTGTTTTTCTGTCTGGCTTAAAGTTTTGTCCATTTCTTTTATCTTTCCAAAGAACCAGCTGTTGGTTTCATTGATTTTTACTTTGTCTCTTTGTTGATATTTAAGGCAGTAGATTTAAAAATCTTTGTCTAGTAAGTCCAATGCCTGGGTTTTCTCTGGGATGGTTTATGTCATTTTATTTTTTTCCTTTGAATGGAACGGGCCATGCTTTCTTGTTTTTTTCTTTAATGCATTTTGATTTTTTTTGTTGTTGAAAACTGGATATTTGATTATGATAATGTGGTAACTCTGGAAATCAGATTTTATCTTCCTTTCCCAGATTTACTGTTCTTGATTGTTGAAGGCAGTAGTTGCCCTGTTGTTTGGTGTCTTTTACAAATTATTTTTTGTAAAGAATGTATTATTTGCTCTGTGTGGTCACTGAAATCTCTGTTCCTTAGCCTGTATTTATTTAATGTTTTGAAAGAGATTTCCTTGTGGATCGACTCTGTGCCAGTATACTTATTCAGCAGTTAGGCCATTTATAACTCTGTTCTAGCCTTTATATCCTGATTGATCAGATAAAGGTGATATCTTAGGGTCTCCTCAGTTCTTTTCTTAGCATGTATCCTGCCCTCTGCATGCTTGTGGCTTTCTAAATTCTCCAGTACACATGAGTGCTTTTGAATGCCCTGATTTCTCAAAGAAACTCTGTCCTCAGCTTCTCTTTCCAGGTTTTAGGCTGTGCTTGCATGTCTCCACCATAATCTTTTGTCCTATGTGATTACAGATGTTTTGTTTGCCTGAAAAGATTTTTGAGCAATGTCCACCACTTTTCTGATCCGAGTGAGTTTGAAGTTAGGCAAAACAAAGACAGGTACCTCACATCAGTTCTTCAGGCAGCCCCCAACAGGTTCAAAGAGACACAACGATTTGTGAATAAGGTCTGCTCTGTTTCATCCAAAACCACACTGGGGTACAGGCTGCCATCTTCGATTGCCACTGAGTCAGGAAGGGAGAGGCAAAAGGGCAGGTGTAAGTGCCACAAAGCTTTCCTGCTGTTTTTAAGTTGTCTTTTTCTTGATTCAGTATTCACTTGGTTGCTGTAAATCTTTGACTATTTTCCAGAGTTCTAACAAAGTTGGTGCTGGCAGCTTTTTCTTGTTTTTCAATGTTTGTGTGGAGGGATGGGCGTTTGGAGCTAGCTGTCCACCATTTGACTGATGTCACCCTTTCCTTTCATTTTGGTGTTGGCCCTAAACTTCAAAATTGGCTCTTTTTCTTCTTTTTGATGCAAACTCATTTGTTGTTTGTTGGTTTTTGTTGTTTTTAATCAAGGATGGACCACGGAGTCTTCATTTAAAAATGAGGGCTAGCGGGCCGGCCGAATGGCGCAGTGGTTAAGAGTTGGCTTGGGATGCCAGCGGCCCCGTTTTGGATCCCACATATGAGGGCTAGTGACACTGCCCTCTTAAAAAAAATATGAGGGCTAACTAGCATTATATCAATGCCAAGATGTTATGAAGCTTTAAATATTAATTCATCTATGATTCATTTGAATAGCTGCCTATATTAGCTGGTTGTCGATTTTGAATCCAGATGTATAAAAATCAGAGCTAAGGAATTAGCTTTAAGTTCATTTCATTCATTTTCAAAGTATGACACAGCAAAATTTTCTTTCTGTCATATGAATATCAGCAAATTATACAGTTGTATAGCAAACATGGAAATCAATATAGAGAACAGTTCTATCACCTTTCCTAAATATTTCGTGTGCCCATTTGTAGTCAGCCTCTCCCCTACCTCCAGTTCCTGGCAAACACTGATCTCATTTTGTTTGTATAATTTTGCCTTTTCATTTATATAATTGACATGATAGGGTATATTGCTTTTCCAGACTGGCATCTCTCATAATAATGAATTTGAAATTCATCCATATTATTATGTGTAACAGTAGTTCATTCTATTTTATTGTTAAAAATTATTCTATTCTGTGGATTTGCAAAGTTTGTTGTCCATTTACTATTTGGAGGGAATTAGGTTAGTTATCAGATTTGGGGCAGTTATGAATAAGGCCACAATAAACATTTGCATGCAGGTTTTTGTATGAATAAGTTTTCATTTCTCTTTGGTAAATCCCCAGGGTTGAAAGTTCTGGGCCTTATATTAAGTAAATATTTAATTTTCTAAGAAACTGGAAAACTGTTTTCCAAAACGACTATCAAATTTTACATTCTACTGTGGAAGAGAGTCAGAGGAAGAGTAATAGATATGTATGATATGGGGGGGGTGTGGGGGGTGTATTGGGGTTGGGCGTTTGTCACTTTGGGGGGTAAAATGTATAACTATTGCACTGTGTTGTACACCTGAAACTATTGGGGGTGGGGGGGTTGTCACTTTGAGGGGTAAAATGTATAACTATTGCACTGTGTTGTACACCTGAAACTAATTAAAAATAAAATAAAATTTAAAAAAAAAAAAAAAAAAAAAAAAAAAAAAATTTTACATTCTATCTCCTGTGTATAAATGTGTTAGGTGCTCATGTCTTTATCAACACTTGGTAACATCATTTAATTAGTGGACATTTGGTCCTGTCCAAAACGTCCACGGAGACATTTGGTCCATAGTTCATATAAATCCCTCTCTTCTGCAAGATTCAAACCCTGACCCACCTACCTAATCCCATGTGCCTTTACCAGCTAGGCTACTGAGATAACAAGTATCATTATTAGCAATACAGGCACAACACAATTACTGGACCAATTAAACATGTAGTATTAATCCTGTAAACCAAAAATACAAATAAATGTTGTGGGCTATTTGAACCCAGGGATGTTTTCTAAGTGTTGACTTTTTGGACAGGGCCAAATTTCAACGACCTTTTGTCGTGTCCGTGTTTTGGACAGAATCAGTTGTCCAGCAATGTGTCATTTTTGTTTAAACCATTGTGATAAGTGTGAAGTGTTATCTCATTTGATTGCAATTTGTATTTCCTTAATGTCTGATGATGTTAAACATCTTTTCATGCAATAATGTGCCATATGTATATTTTCTTTTATGAATTGACTTTTCAATTCTTTTACCTGGATTTTATTAGGTATTTTGTTTTTTAATGGTATTTGTGTGTTCTTTATATATTTTGGATACAAGTTGGATTTTTTTTTTGTCAGAAATGTGTCTTTGGCTTGTAATTTTATTTTCTTAACATCTTTAACGGATGATTTGAATTTTCATAAAGCACAATTTAATCATTTTTTCTTTTATAGATGGTTCTTTTGATATTACATTTAAGAAATCTTTGCCTAACCAAGAATCACCAAGATATTTTTCCTATATTTTCTTCTATAAGGTCTATATATTTAGATTTTATATTTATGCCTTTGGTCCATTTTGGATTAATAGGAATTATTTGTAAATTTTATTTTTTTATTTTTAATTCTTTTTGGAATTATTTTGGAAAAATAAACCAAGTCTTATTTTGGAAAATGTAGTTTCAGTGTTACAAAATCATTTTCTTTTTGAAAAGCTGTCTTTTTTTAAAATTGCTGTTTTGCTAAATCTGTAGTATCTCATTAGCTTTCCAGAATGGATTTATCTTGTATAACTGAAACTTTGTACCCCTATTCCAACATCTCCCCATTTTCACCTCCATGAACCCCTGGCAACCACTGTTTTACTCTCTGCTTCTATAAATTTGACTATTTTAGATTCCGCATATAAGTGAGATCATACATTGTCTTTCTGTGTCATGTTTATTTCACTTTGCATAATTTCCTTCCGGTTGAGCCACGGTGTTGCAAATGGCAGGATTTTCTTTTATTTTTGAAGCTGAAAAATATTCCACTGCATGTATCTACTACATTTTCATTATCCATTCATCCTTTGGTGGACATTTAGGTTATTTTCATATCTTGACTATTGTGAATAGCGCTAAAATAATCAGAGGAGTGTAGGTATCTCTTTGAGATCCTGATTTCAATTCCTTGGTTTGAATAAACCGGAAGTAAGATTGCTGGGTAATATGAGAGTTCTGTTAACAATACTGTACTTTATACTTGAAATTTACTAAGAGAATAGATCCTAAGTGTTGTCATCACACACACACACACACACACACACACACACACACACACACACACACAAAGAAAAAGAAGACTATGTGAGGTAACAGATATGTTAATTAGCTTGATTGTGGTGCTGTTTCGTCATGTACTTGTATGTGTATATCAAATCATTAAGTTGTATAGTTTACATGTACAATAAAAATAGTATCAGATTTCTTATAGCAAAAATGATCACATGTGTAATGTATTTTTTGTCTGTCAGGTCATAAAACATGAATTTAGCTTTCAAGTTCAAATTAATTTCTTCAGTGGTTTAGAACTTGACACTCAAGGTCATTTATCAGAATCTGTTATGACGCCATGGACAACACCATTTATTCGAACGTGTTTTGTTCAAGCTACTGGTATGTAACATGAAACATTAAATTGATGTGCATAAAGCAAATATTTATACTTAAAACAGCTAAGTTTAAAAAATCAAAATATGATATTTTTAAAAATGGAAATACTAGAAAGTAAAATCATGATATAATTGCTGTGTTTCACTTAAATTGTGAGTCTGATTTTGAATTTTGTTTAATAACATGGATATAATCTCAGATGCATGACCAGTGCTTTGAAACATAGGATATAATTTTTTTAAAAAGGTCATTTTAGTGCTGTACTCATTTTGTGGGCAGTTTTTAAATGATGACATTAAAATTTAAATTATTAAAATAAAATACATTGGGTATACAATGAAAGGATGGAAATTTTATTTTAGAAAATATTTTTTTCCCCAAAGGGATAGGTTTCTAAAGACTAAGTACATGTGAAGAAGGTTAAAGTATATTAAAATTTTGAAACATTTGTTGAATATTTATTGTCTCTTTTTATCTAAATATTCCGGTATAAAACCAATGCACCATGCAATCCATACTTTTGAAAAGCTTTAGCTTTGCAGTGTATTATATATGCTTAAGTATTTTTAAGAAAAGTTAAATCGAGTCTGTACTATATTATGCTATATTTTATTTTTATAGTTCTGGCATTTAGTTGTCAATAATAATTGCATTTGGCACCTAGTAAGAGCAGCCTCATTAAAGTAGCATATACAACATAGAGATTTATTTCACTCCCATTTAAAATACAGAATTAAGAATTCCAGCTTGTAGGGAGGCTCCATGAAGTTCAAGTTTTCTCTTTGTCCCTTGTTTTAAGATATCCCTTTTTTTTTTTTAGCTGAGCCATCCTGCCACCTGTTTAAGATATCCTTTTAGAGAAAGAAAGTAATCATTGTCGAATTTTGTTTTCTGAATTATGTAACTGAATTTCATGAAAAATAAAATTTACTTATTTAAAAATTTAAAACTAATGTATCATCATTAAAGAAACCGGGAAAATGTAGAAACACAGAGGATGTCATCTGCAATGTGAATATTTAGAACATACTATCGATATTATTAATATTTTGGTATTTTTCTTTTGTTCCAGACTTTGCTTTTATTAGTTTATTTTTTAACACAGTTGCTTTTTTACTGCCTATGTTAAGTTGAAATCTGTTCGCTCTTAATATGAGGTTATAGATCCTTATTAATTTCTAATACTGATAACTATTGCAGAACATTTCAACCAGTAAGTGTCTCTTATACATTATTTAAGCATAATCAGAAGCATTTTGGTTCTTTTCTTTTTTTATTTTCTTTTTAATATAAATATTGTAGTAGTGAACATTTTTGTGTATAATACTTTTTCACTATTAAAATTATATTCTTTAAAAAAGTTATTGGGGTAAAATTGGTTAATAACATTATATAAGTTTTAAGTGTACAATTCTATACTACATCATTTGTATATTGAATCATGTGTTCACTACCCAAAGCCTTGTCTCCTTCTGTCACCATATATTTCACCCCCTTTACCCTCTTCATCTTCCTCCCACACCTGTACCCTCTGGTTACCACCATACTGTTGTCTGTATCTATGAGTTTGTTTGTCTTGTTTGTTCATTTGTTGCTTTCTGTTTTGTATCCCATAAATGAGTGAAATCACATGATTCTTGTCCTTATTGAGTTTTTTTGAAAGTGAGATTCTCTGAATTGGCTGGATTCCTTTTAAAGCAAATACATGTTTAAGTTCTTGGTGCATCTTGCAAAAGGGCTTTTGTGGAGAGTTGTGCTGTTTTACCCCTCCTCCAGTGCAAACTCTAACCAGCATTGAATTAAAGAAATTGGATGTCTTTCTTTGTGATTAAAAGTACATTATTTCAATTTTCATTCCTTTGCTTATGGATTACAATTTTCTATCTTTGTTATTGATTATATTCTTGTATAAATTATTTGCTCATGAACATTAACTTCATCACTGAAGTTTTATATTTGTCTGATAGATGTCAGTGATCTCTGTACAGTAGTCTCCTCTTATCCACGGGGGATAAGTTCCAAGATGCCCAGTAGGTGCCTGAAACCGTGGATGGTGTTAAACTCCATATATCCTGTTTTTTTCTGTATGTAGATACCTATGATAAAGTTTAATTCATAAAATAGGCACAGTAAGAGATTAACAACAATAATTAATAATGAAATCGAGCAATTATAGCAATATACAGTAATAAAAGTAATGTGAATGTGGCATTATTAAGTAAAATAAATGTTCCTTGAGTACAAGCAGTGTGATTAAGCGACAGTTGAGCTAATAACCAAGAGGGCTACTAAGTGACTAATGGGCTGGGAACATATACAGCATAGATATGCTGGACAAAGGGGTGGTTCCCATCCCAGGCAGGATAGAGCAGGACTCCATAAGAGTTTAATCACACAATTCAGAATGTGTGGTTTAAAATTAATGAAGTATTTATACACATTGGGAAAGAAAAACTGTGCTATCTTTGTTCACAGATGACATGATTTTCTATGTGGAAAGTCTAAAACAATTGATTAAAAAGGAACAACTCCTGGAGTTATAGCAAGGTTGCAGGATATAAGGTTAATATATAAAAGTCAATTCCTTTCCATATACCAGCAATGAACAAATGGATTTTGAAATTAAATACAAAAATACCATTTATATTACCAGTACCCAAAATGAAAAACTCATGTATAAATCTTAAAATATTTATAAGATCTATATGAAGAAACCTACAAAACTAATGAAAGGAATCAAAGAAGAATTAAACAAATGAAGTGATAGTCCATGTTCATGTATAGGAGGACAATATTATCAAGATGGCAGTTCTTTCCAACTTGATTTATAGATTCAATCCAATCCCAATCAGATGATCAGCCTATTTTGTGGATATTGACAGATTGATTCAAAGTTTATTTGGAAAGGAAAAAGACCCACAGTACCTCTCACACTTTTGAAGGAGAAGAACAAAGTTGGAGGACTGACACAACCCAGCTTCAAGATTTCTACAAAGGTACAATAATCAACAGAGTTTGGTATTGGAAAAAAAAAATCTAGACAGATCAATGAAACAGAAAAGAGAGCCTAGAAATAGACCCACAGAAATGTAGTCAACTGATCTTTGACAAAGGAATATAAGCAGAACAATTCAGAAAAGATGGTCTTTTCAAAAGTTGTTGCTGAACAACTGGATATCCACAAACAAAAACAAACAAACAAACAAAAACGGAATCTAGACATAGTCCTTGCAATACTTCACAAAAATTAACTCAAAATGGATCAGACCTAAATGTAAACTTCAAAACTATAAAACTCTTAGAAGATAACATAGGAAATCTCTAGATGACTTTGAGTTTGGCAATGACATTTTAGATACAACAACAGAGGCAAGATCCATGAAGAAATAATTGATAAGCAGGACTTTATTAAAATTAAAAATATCTGCTCTGCGAAAGACAGTTAAGTTCCCCAAAGACAAGCCACTGACTGGGAGAAAATATTTGCAAAAGATATATCTGAGGAAGAACTGCTATCCAAAATACACAGAGAACTCAAAAAATCAAGGAGAAAACAAATTAAAAATGGGCCAAAGATATGAACATACAGCTCACCAAAGAAGATATACAAATGGCAAATAAACATATAAAATACTTTAAATCATATGTCATCAGGAAAATGCATATTAAAACAATAGTAAGACACCACTACACACCTATTAGAATGGCCAGAATTCAGAAAGCTGACAACACTAAATGCTGGAGAAGATGTGAAACAATTGGAACTGGTGGGACTGCAATTGCTGGTGAGATTGCATTGCTGATGGGAATGATAAATGATACTGCTACACTGGAAGAGGGCATTTGTTGCATATAATCCAGCAAATCATGCTCCTTGGTATTTTCCCAAAGGAGTTGAAAACTTATGTTCACAACAAAACCCCTACACAGATGTTTTAAGTTAGATTTATTTATAATTGCTAAACCTTGGAAGGAACCTTTCTGTCCTTTAGTAGGTGAATGGATAGACTTTGGTACACAAAGTGGAATGTTAATCAGTGCTAAAAAGAAATGAGCTCTCTGGCCAGCCGAGTGGCTCAGTTGGTTAAGAGCTCACTCAAGAGTAAGAGCTCACTCAAGAGTGCGAGCTGAGCTCTGAGCAACAGCAGTTCGATGCCCAACCCGAGCTGAGCTGCCACTGAGTTACCAACAGGTGGCAGGATGGCTCAGCTGAAAAAAAATGAGCTCTCAAGTTATTGATACAGATCCCATGGATCTTTCATGTATATTACTAAGTGAAGCCAAACTCAAAAGGCTACATACTGTGTCATTTCAACTGTATGACATTCTGGAAAAGGCAAAACTATGGACAGTAAAAAGATCAATGGTTTCCAGGGGATGTGGGGGACAGATGAACAGCCAGGTCACAGAGGATTTTTAGGGCAATGAACTTCCTATGTTTGATACTGTAATAGTGGATAGATGTCATTATAAATTTGTTCAAACCCATAAAGTTTACAGTGCCACAAGTGATGCCTAGTGTAAACAGTGGGCTTTGGGTTATACTGATGTGACATTGTAGGTTCATCGTTGTAACACATGTACCACTGATTGGTGGAGAATATTGATAATGGAGGCATGTGAGTGGGGGCAGGGCGTTTATATGGGAAATCTCTGTACATTTCATTTAGTTTTTCTGTAAATCTGAATTGCTCTGAAAAATAAAATTAGTAAAAATGATAGGGTTTTTTAAGCAGGTAGTAATATCTTCTCTAATGTATTTTTTACAGATTTTACCAATTCTAGTCTTCAATGAAATAGCCATTTTCTTTTTCATGTATGAATGTTATGATATGCAATCTATACATATCCCCTTTGTTCCCATAATTTTTGCTTCTGTTTCTTTTTACTTCTGTATTACATTGGTCAAACTCTAGTTTGGAGATCATTTTAACTTTTACTCTTTCCTCAGCTCAATATTTCTTATATTTTATATTCTTCTATTGTCTCAAGGGTGATTTTTCTATTTTACTTGTAGTTAATTACCATTAAAAGTGTAAAATTGGAACTCTATGAATGTGATAAAGCAAGATATCTTAAAAATGTTTAAAATTTATTTATTTTTGTCTTGCTGGGAATATAAAAATAGAAAATAATTGTATATTTTATTGTTTCCTGTTGAAAACTACAGAAAGAATTATCTATGAGCTTGTATCTATTAATATTTTATCAGTCTCTTTATCTTCATTTTGTAGTATTGCAATTACCATTGAGATTATCTGGCACTGATTTTCTATTTGAAATCCCATCACGTACTGAGGTCACAAAAACTCATAAGAAGGTCACAAAAACTCAGGTATGTATAGAGAATTGGTGCAGTTTACAACTGCTTTTCTAATTATGGTTTTTAGCTTACTGAGTTTATTATGAAGCATATGTTATAAGACTACTTTCATTTTTAGAGAATTTGCATATATATATATAACTTGCATGCTTATATACATATATCTCTCATTTCTCTGAAGTATGTATAAATGTTATATACACCTCATATTTCTCAGAAGTAATTGTCAAAGTACACAAACACATATAAAACCATTTATTTTATATATACATATATTTACTAGAAATATTCAAATTATTTTAAATAGAATTAAATTATCCCTCTCTCCTTGTACAATTGGAAGCTATGATTAAAATTAATGTGAAATATGTTCCATACAGGTAGGGAAATGTGGCTAGAGGCAATAAGAAAAATTGAAAAAAATCTAGGTACATAATAAAGTGACTTCTAGGATAATCTCTTTTTTCTTACTAGATATCTCTGCCTCTCTTCTAATTATGAAAACATCTAGAAAGAAAAAGAGAGACATGCATGAGAAGGAAGCTCATGCATACATTGTAGAAATTCGTATTTGTAGTTTTCTTTTTCCAACAGTAAATTTTGAACCTCTGTGTATTAAAGAACATGTATCTGGAGAAAATATCTAACATTATATCCATAAAATAATAGCAAAATGTACATGAAATTATAGTCAGAGACCAATAAAATATCTCTTCTGAAATTAAAATGTGACTGAAGCATAAAAAGTACGACCTTTTTTTTCCATTATAGTTGACATTCAATATTATTTTATATTAGTCTCTGTTGTACAGCACAGTGGTTAAAAGACATTTATACAATTTATGCAGTGATTTCCCTCCCCCGCCCACAATTAGTCTAGAACCCACCTGGAATTATACATAATCATTGCAACATTATTGACTATATTCTCTACATTGTCCTTTAAGTAAGACTTCTAACTGTGATATAACTTCAAGGATGCAAAAGATCATGTATGCGAGGCCAGAAAGGAAGCTTTTGTGAACTGAATTGAACTGAATTCCAGAGTAAAATAATCCCTTCATAAATGCAAGATTGTTCTATATCATAGTAATTTTATTCAGTCGGCATGATAAAAGACGATCTGCACAACAAAAATCTTCTCTTTTTGAGTGGCAAAGGTGTCACACTAATACACTACTTGGATTTGCCATGAATGATATTTACAGAGTCAGAATAAAATACACAATACAGAGATGTGTTAAAATTTTACGGAGCAGAATTACAATGTGATCATATATAACGTGATCACATATAATGTATTATATGTAAAATGATGTGTGTGATATGTACAATGTGTATTGTGAAGGTTACAATGACAGAAGGGTTTGGAATGGTAGAAGAGTAAAGCTCACATAGTGGGTAATTAAAGGGAATTGTCTAAAGTTGACAGAAAAAGAACTAGAGATATAAATACATTGCTTAAAGTTAACAGGTGACTAATGGAAGAATGTATAATAATACAAATATCCAAAATTGGAAGGTGGAGAGAGAAATGGAAGTAGTGCAAATGAGCTAAATCCTCAGCTTGATTTAGTGGGCAATCAAGATGCAATATCTGAATCTGATAAATCATGAAGTAGTTATTTAGTAGTCTGAATTATGGCCCCCAAAGTTGTCCAGTTCTTAATCCCTGGAATTTGTGAGTACCCTACCCTATATTGCAATAGATACATTGCAAATGTGTTATGTGATTAAGAATCCTGAGCAAAGGAGGTTATCCTAGATTATCTAGGTGGCCCCAGTCTCCTCACACAAATGGTTAAAAACAGAGAACCTTTTTCTGACTGTGATCAGAAGGAAATGAGATGATACAAGAAGGGCAGAATGATGCAGTGTTGCTGGATTTGAAGATAGTGGAAGGAGGCCGCCAGCCAGAGGATGTGCCTGACCTCTAGAAACTGGTAATGGCAAAGAAAGAGATTCTTCCCTAGAGCCTCCAGAAAATATAATTTCTTCCAACACCTTGATCTTGGTCCAGTAATATCTGTGTTGAACTTCTAACCTACGACACTGTAATATAATAATTTGTGGTTTTTTCAAACCAGGTTTGTTGGTGATAATTTGTTATGGCAGCCATAAAAAAACCTAAAGCAAGTCATATCAGCATGACATTTAGAATAAGGTATAACTATTAGAGAAAAATCCAAATCAGAATTGGCTAAAATTGGTTGTTTCTGGGAAGCAGAACTGATGAGGTGTTGAGTGGGACGGCTGTTCTGTAGCATTTTTGAGCTATTTGTGTAACCTGTGTTCATGTATTATTTTGATAAAATGATAAAGAAAAATAACAATGGTAAAGAACCTAAACAGTATTTCTCTATAGCTGACTGTATCAGTACTGGTCTTAGGATAGACTATGGAAAGTATGGATAGTTAATACAATTTTCTTAATTTCAGAATGAGAAAAATGAGACATTCAAATAGGACTATTTCATGCCCACCTTCTATTTTAAAAGATATTTTCTATATAAGGTGTAAATGAACTTTTTTGGAGTGTACAATTATTAGACCTAAATAGATGTTGAATGATTTGAGACATCTGGAATAAAATTGACTCATTTTTTTAAAGATTTTATTGGGGAATTGGGGGAGGGGAATAGCATTGGGGAATGGGGGAAGGGGAACAGACAAGTTGCTGTACTTTTGTTCTTCAGTCTAGTTGCGGAGGACATTGCTTCACTCGCCCATGTTGTTATCATCATCGCGCTCTTCCCGGGTGAGGCAGCTCGTTCTCCGGCCTCTGGATGGTCGCTCACCGTGGCTATTGGCAGCTCACGCTGGCTCCCGGCTGCTCACTGTAGCCTATGGCAGCCCACTGCAGCAGGGGCTGCAGCCTACACCATTGCGGGGGCTTGCACAGCCCAGCTCCAGGTGGAGCTGGTGTTAGTTGTAGAGGGCAGTGTCACTGGCCTTCATATGTGGGATCCAAACCAGGGCTGCTGGCATCCCAAACAAGCTCTTAACCAATGCGTCACTCGGCCAGCCCAAAATTGACTCATTTTTAAATTCTAAATATTTTAAAACAATCGTGCAAAGAAACAAAGAAACAAAATATGTTATTTTGTTGTCACAATTATATGGATCATTCTATACTCTTCAAATTTTTGAAGAGTAACGTTAATAAAAACCCTGGTTTAAGCTTTCATTTAATAGGATGTCACACTGGAAAGATGAATCTATATACAAGTCATCCCCATAGCTCCCAGATTTACCAAAACATTACAAAGACAGAACTGAGAGTTTCTGTTTACTCTTCATACAACTTTTCCTAATGGTAATACCTTATACAACCATAGAACAATTTTCAAAATTAAGAAATTAACATTAGTACAATATTATTAACTAAATAACAGTTTCTATTTGGATTTTACCAGTTTTTCACTAATATCCTTCTACCCTCCCAGGGACCAATCCAAGATTCCATATTTCATTCTGCTTCCTCTGATATGTGACAGACCCTCAGTCTTTCTAATTTTTTTATGACCTTGACAGTTTTAAAGAATACTGATCTGGCATTATTCTCAGAATGCTCTTTAGTTTTGCTTTTTGTGATGTGTTCCACTTGACTAGACTGATTTGTTATTTTCCATGTGTTTTGAGGAAGAATGTCAGGGAGGAGAAATGTCCTTTTTGTCACATCACGTGAATGGAGTACATGATATCAACATGACTTATCACTGGTGATATGTGCCACGTTTATCTACTGTAAAGTTGGAGAAATTATTTTTTCCTTTCCGCACTCTATCCTTCAAAAATGAGTTGTCAATTTCAGCCCATACTCAGTGGGTACAGGTCACATTCCACTTTCTGGAGGGGGATATTATTTGCAGTTCTTCTGTAGAACAAATTATTCCCTTCCTCCATTTTATTTATTTCTTTATTTACATAATATATCAGTATGGATTCCCATACATTTATACTTTCAGTTATAACCCAATATGACATTACTTATTTTGTTGCTAAGATAGTTTCAACTTTGGTCATTGGAAGCTCTTAGATTGGACCTTTACCATACTCTCTCATCATTATGATTTTTAAGCATTCTCCTACTTTCTGGCTCTATAAATGGTCCAGGCTCATCTTTGATTTTACTTGTTCAAGCTCTAGAATCAACATTTTCTCCAAAAACACCAGAACATTTTATGGGAGAATGGTATTTAGAAACCAAGATCTGTGCACCAGGTGTGCTAGGTGCTACCGGGGTGCCATGTGTACTAGACCCATTTGGCAAATAGAGCCGGGAAATATTTGTGTGTATACTAACCCATGAATACACATATATCTTCTATCTATCTATCTATCTATCTATCTATCTATCTATCTATCTATCATCTATCTATCTATCTATCTATCTATCTATCTATCTATCTATCTATCTATCGTCTCTCTGTCATCTCTCTCTCTCTCAACATGGGTTCAAACTGAGCATCTCTGACAGTGACTGTGACCGAGGACCACAAGGTTAATCCCAGTCTTTCTCCCTTGCTTATTTTTAACTCCTTTCTCTGACAATTAGAAATCTGACTCTCTTATTTATTATTTATTTACTTCCTTTTTTAACCTGAGTGCACTAGTAAACAAGTTTCAGAATTTTTAACCTGTAGCCTGTTAGAAGCACTAACACACTTACCAACTTGAGTACATTTTTATAAAGAGTAACTTTTTGTGTTTAGCTTTATAGTTTCCAGTGAAAACACAGTTTTCCAAAATTTACCTAGGCTGTTTCTCTGCACTTCTACTAACATCAGTGAGTTTATTTCATACATTTGTAATACAATTTGTCATAGCCTACAACCTGTGCTGGGATCCCTAACATCTTGGTTGATTGTTTAAAATTTACATGCATTTAAGTTCACTCTTTATAGTTTATAGTTCTATGGGTTTTGAAAAATGTATAGAATAATTTCTCTACCACTTAAGAGTTTCTAGGGGCCGCCCAAGTGGCTCAGTTGGTTAAGAGTTGGCTTGGGAGCGTGAGCTCTGAGCAGCAGGGCCTCCAGTTTGGTTCCCACATTTATAGCTAAGATGGTGAACAGCAGCTCAACCTGGAGCTGCGCTGCTGGGAGTCGCCGGTGATGGTGTAGGCTGAAGTGGGGCTGGCCAGCAGCTGGCATGCGCTTTCATGAGCTTCCGTGAATCGCCGGCGATGGCGTAGGCTGCAGTGGGCTTCCGTGAGCTACCGTGAGTGGCTGGAAGCCAGCATGAGCAGGCGCCGAGAGCTGCTGTGAACCGCCATGGGCAGCTGTCCAATGGCCGGTGACGGACTGCCTCCGCCTGGAGGGGTGCAATGATCATAGTACCAGTATGGGCCAGTGGAGCGGTGATCTCCACAACTGGACTGAGGAACAAGGGTGCAGCATCTTGTCTGTTCCCCTTCCCTGAGTCCCCAGTGCTGTTCCCCTCCCCTATTTCCCCAATAAAACCTTAAAAAAAAAAGTTTCCACACTAATTTCTCTATCACAGAACAGTTTCCTTACACTAAAATTTCTGTGTAACCCCTTTGCAGTCAACTATTCCTTCCACCAACACTTGGCAATCATTGACTTTTTTTCCATCCGCATGATTTTACATTTCTAGAATGACAGGTAATTAATTTAATTATATAAGTAGCCATTTTTGACCTAGAAAAATAGTTTATCTTTTTGTATGAATTAATATTTCACTTATTTTATCACTGAATTTTATTCCACTGTATGGATATATACCACATTTTGTTTATCCATTCATTAATTGAAGGAAATCTTTTTTTTTAATAGTGTTTGTTTATACATTCACATACAGATTTTCATTTGAACATAAATTTTCAATTCACTAAACAGATACTTAGGAGTGGGATTACTTAGTCATATGGTAGACATTCTAAGAAACTGCCATACTGTCTTCTTCCAAAGTGACTGTACCATTTTGCATTCTCACAATTATGAATGAAGGTTCTTGTTATTCTACATCCTTGCTAGCTAGCGTCACAACTTTGATTTTTTTTAACCTCGTTCTCTATTCTTTGTGTACTTTTCACAATTAATAAGCTATGAACATATTTGCATACCTCTTTGTTTACCTAACATCACTTTTAAAACATTATGTCTATGATTACCACTTTTAATTGCTTGACTTTGTGCATAGGCCCATCAAGTTGGTATGTTAATACCAACTAAATTTTATATTGCATATTATAATGTTTATACATTTCTTTTATTTTTTTTTGTGTTAACAGGATCTTGTCTTACATAATTTATCACATAGAAATGTTCAGTGGATGTTGGATACTAGTAAGGCTGGAAACCTTTTCAATAATGGCACATTCAAGCTTAGCAAACTCCATGGGCTTCTAAAGCCACAGACAGAGTGTAATATTGCAATAAGTTTCTCTCCAAGTAAGTACTTCTCCCTATATTTGTTCTTGTTATTTAAATTTATCTTTCATGTACTATTTTATCATGCATACAAAAGTTTAGATTATTTGTTATGTGCTCTTAAAACAGTTTTAAGAAGTTTCTTACTAGAATTTTATGGTAACTATCCTAAAAAATGGCTTATAGTGATCCTCTCCTCCTGGTATTCATGCCCCTGTGGTCTCCTCCCACATCAAATAGGTCTGATATATAATCCATGCGGTATTATGGATGTGATGGTGTGCGACTTCCAATCCTAGATCAAAAAAGGCATTGCAGCATCTGGCTTGTACTCTTGGATTGCTTTCTTTGAGGGAAGCTGACCAGCATCTCTGTTTATCTTTAATTCAACTTTATTTCTGTTTTGTTTGTATTTTTAAAGATTTTATTGGAGAATTGGGGGAGGGGAACAGACAAGTTGCTGTCTTTTTGTTCTTCCGTCTAGTTGTGGAGGACGTTGCTTCACTGGCCCATGTTGGTATCGTCATCACGCCCTTCCCAGATGAGGCGGATCAGTTGCTGGCCTCTGGATGGTCGCTCACTGCGGCTATTCGCAGCTCACGCTGGCTGCCAGCCGCTCATACTGGCTGCCAGCCACTCACTGTAGCCTATTGCAGCCCACTGCAGCAGGGCCTGCAGTTTACACCATTGCCAGGACTGGCACAGCCCAGCTCCAGGTGGAGCTGTTGTTAGCTGTAGAGGGCAGTGTCACTGGCCCCCATATGTGGAATCCAAACTGGGGCTGCTGGCATCCCAAACCAGCTCTTAACCAATGCGCCACTTGGCCGGCCCTATTTCTGTTGTTTTTTAATTACAACAATTTTATTCTATCTTTTTATAATTGGTATGACAGATTTTTCTCTCATTAAATATCTATTACAAAATTTCATGGTAATTCTTACACATTTACTTTTCTAAATGAATGGTAGTTTATTTTTTCCAGTTTCTAGAAAAAAACCAAACCACATAATTGAGTTTTTCCCTTTAAAAAAGAACATATTTTTCCAGTAATTAAAGTTTTATTTTATATGCATCATTATTGCTAAGGAGGTTTTTTTCCATTCTTTTTAATTAACTATCACTGTATAAAAAGAATATAGTTAGGGCCAGCTGTGGCACAATGGTTAAGCGCTGGCTTGGGAAGCCAGTGGACCCTGTTCAGGTCCCACATATGAGGGCCAGTGACACTGCCCTCAAAAAAAAAAGAATATATTTATATTTTTTCTGACGTATTTGTACTGAACTTCTCTGGTTCGATCTGGAAGTTGTTCAAATAGTATTCTACATTGTTTTCTAAGTAAATAGTGTATAATATAGAATCATAGTAATTAATAAATTTATCTTTTCATTTACAACATTTATATCTTTTCTCTTCCTCTTCCCCCTCTCTTCCTACTCCTTATTCTCCTCCTGGATCTGTTAAGATAGCATTACTACATTATAATTATATTACATTTATATTATAATTGCATTACGATTGTTACTGTAGTCTGCCTGTCTCTGAATCTGTTATTATAATGATCATTTGTTAAAATTTTATTGATTGCAGTAGTTTTGCTTTGTATATTTAGATGTTATAGAGAGTTTATGTCTAATGTATCTTTTATAAAAAAGTATATGCATTTAAAATAATGGTTTTCTTACTACAAAATTCTGTTTTCTTAAATGCTGTTTGTGTGATGCATTGCCACTGTCTTCCCATTTCTGCCTGTGGCTGATATATGACTCTATTTTCAATCTGTGTCTTTTAAATTTAGAGTAAGTTCTAACAAACCAAAGGATGATGCTTATGTTTTTGGGCAAGACTGAGATGTGATTTTTTAAGAGGGTAATTTAATTTATTCATATTTTATGTTATATATTTGTTCATTTTTATGCCATATTATTTTGTATTTTCATATTTTTCTTAAATTTTATGTATTGATCAAGTTTTTGTTTTACATACTATATGTCCTATTTCTATTCTATATGTGATTATCTTTAAACCTTTGAAAATACCTATTTCAGTATATATTTTCCTATCAGTTCTAAGATGAAACAGTATCAATGAGCTTATCCACAGAAAAAATAAGTCATAGTATTTGTATGAGTTTCTTTCCACTCTCAATATCTCAAGAATTTGCTGAAATATTGGGTTGTCTGAAAAGTCATGACATATTTTTGCAACGAAAGACATAGAAAAATATGTCATGACTTTTCCGACAACCCAATAATTTGGAATTTTATTTCCACTTAGTGTGTATTGTAGAAGGTTATACATCATTCAATTCCTCCGTCTTCTTAATCAGTTCTGGAGACTCCTCCATCTCTAAGGCATTGAGTTAGTGTGAGGCAAATCTCTAGAAGATCAAAGCTAGCAGATTAGATAAGAGTGCTGGGTTTGTCTTGTCAGGATCAAACAGCTGGATGGAGACTGGAATCTTTGGGAGTTGGAGTTGAGTTATGGAGGCCTTTTGAGTTGGAACTGGGATAGCATCTGCTTGACCCTTTGGGTGCCACCATTTATTTTTTGTTTGTTCTTTTTTTTGTTGTTTTTTGAGGGCAGTGTCACTGGCCTGCATATGTGGGACCCGAACCAGGGCCGCTGGCTTCCCAAGCCAGCACTTAACCACCGCGCCACTCGGCCGGCCAGCCAGCATTTATTTTAATCCTAGTTTTTTACCTTTGTGGCTCACATGGTTCTGAATACAGCCCTCAGAACTTTTCCTCAGTAGTTATTTCCAAATGAAGTGTGCATTCCTTTTTTGTTTTTTTTTAGTTGTTTTTACTGCCAATTAAGAGGAGGACACTGCTAGAAGAGAAAGTTGCCTTCTATTTTGCCTTAAATTCTTCTATTTTTAAGTTGGATACCTTAAGAAAGACAAAATTTACACTCAGATGACATGACTTTTTTTTTTTTTTTAGCTGAGTCATTCTGCCAACTCTTGGCAGCTCATTGGCAGCTCAGCTTGGGCTGGGAATTGAACTGGTGACCCTCTTGCTCACAGCTCAGCTCACACTCTTGAGCGAGCTCTTAACCAACTGAGCCACTCGGCCGGCCCCTAAATTACTTTAAGTATTGTTTTTTTTAGATAACAACTGTATTAAAATTTAATTCACACACCATAAAATTTACCTTTTAAAGGTATACAACATGGTGGTTTTTAAGATATTCACAATTATGCATAATCACCATCTAATTTTAAAACGTATTTTTCACCTGGAAAAGGAAAGCCTATACCCATTAGTAGTCGCTCCCCATCTCCCCTTCCATTCAGTCACTGCTAACTTCTAGTTTATTTCTTGTCTGTAAGAATAAGATTACTGTGGACATTTCCTATAAACAGAATCATACAATGTATGTCTTTTTGTGATTGGCTTCTTTCGTACAGCATAATAATTTCAAGGTTCATATTGTAACATGAACGAGTACTTCATTCCTTTTTATTCCCAAATAATTGTATGGTAATATCACATATTGTCTGTTCATGCACAGCCAATGTCCATTCAGTTAATGGACATTTGGATTGTTTCTACTTTTTGTCCTTTATGAATAAAATAGTTAGGAACATTCATGTACAGTTTTGTGTGGACACATGTTTTCATTTATTTGGATATCTATCTTGGAGTGGAATTCTTAGATCATAGGATAATTTGTTAATTTGACATTTTAAGTAACTGCCAAACTGTTTTACAAGGCAACTGTAACAATTTATTCCCACCAGCAATGATTGAGGGTTCCAATTTCTCCACATTCTCACTAACCCTTTTCATTAACCCTTCTTATTATCTTTGATTATAGCAATTTTGGTGAGTATGAAATGATATTTCATTGTAGTTATTATTTGCATTTCTGTGGTTACTAATGATGTTGATTATATTTTCATGTGCGTATGTCAATGTGTGTGTCATCTTTGGAGAGATATCTATTCAAATCCTTTATCCCTTTAAAAATTCATTGTCTTTTTGAGTTGTCAGTATTCCCTATATATTCTGGATAAAATTCCCTTATCAGAATGTAATGTGAAAATATTTCATTCCATTCTGGGATTTGTCTTTTCACTTTCTGATGATAACAACTGATGAAAAATATCTTTTAATTTTGATGAAGTCTAACTTATCTAATTTTCCTTTTGTCACTTGGGCTCTGTAGTGTCATATCGAAGAAAACATTGTATAACCCAAGGTCATGGTGATTTACTCTTATGTTTTCTCCTAAAGTTTTATAATTTTACTACTTACATTTAGGTCTGTGATCAATTTTGAGGTTTCTTTTTAATTGGGGAATTGGGGAAGGGGAACAGTGTTGGGGAATTGGGGAGGGGTACCAGCCAAGTTTTTGTTCTTCAGTCTGTTGTGGAGCGCACCAGTTGCCATCTGGCTGCCTGTTGGCAGTTCGTGGCCTCTAAGCTCAAGATGCTGTGTTACAATCTTAGTTGCAGGTGGGCGTAGCCACCATCCCATGCGGGAGTAGAACCAGCAGCCTCGTTTTTAAGAGCGTGTGCTCTATCCCCTGAGCCATCCAGGTGGCAGCTCAGCTCAATGTGCCGAGTTCAGTCTTAGTTGCGGGTGGGCATAGCCACCATCCCATGCAGGATTCAAACCAGCAGCCTTGTTGTTAAGAGCGTGTGCTCTATCCCCTGAGCCACCTGGAAGACAGCTCAGCTCAAGGTGCTGAGTTCAGTCTTTAGTTGCAGGCGGGCATAGCCCACCATCTCGAACAGGCAACTTTGTTGGTAGGAGCACATGCTCTCACCAGCTGAGCCATCCTCCCACCTGTTGACAGCTCAGCGGCAGCTCAGCTTGGGCACAACTCACTGGCCCATGTGGGAATTGAACCGGCGACGCTGTTGCTCAGAGCTCGCACTCTTGAGCAAGCTCTTAACCAACTAAGCCACTCAACCTGCCTTGAGTTATTTTTTAATATGGTGTAAGATAGGGCTACAACCTCATTCTTTTGCACGGGCATATCTACAGTCCCTGCACCATTTGTTGAAAAGAATATTGTTTCCACCATTGAATTGTCTTGGTATCCTTGTTGAAAACCAATTGGTCAGAAATAGAAGTATTTGTTTCTATTATCCTGGTCTTAAAGAATGGCTTGGGAAGTATTCCATCATTTCTGTTTTTGTGAAGATTTTTATTAATTCTTTACGAAATGTTTAGTAGATTTCACCCATGAAGCCATCTGGGTTTGGCTATTCTATGTGGGAAGCTTTTTGATTGCTACTTCAATACTTTTCTGAAAGTCTATTCAGATTTTGTAATTCTTCTTGAGTCAGTTTAAATCGTTTGTGTCTTTCTTGGAATTTGTCCATTTCATTGAGGTTATCTAATTTGATTATATACAACTATACATTGTGTTCCTTTATAATTGTTTTATTAAATTTATGTGAAATAAGTAGTGATTTTCCCTTTTATATTCATGATTTTTGTAATTTGAGTCTTCCTCATTTTTTCTTGGTCATTCTTACCAAAGGTATTTTAAATTTGATATTTTCAAAGATCAACTTTTTTTTTTTTGAGGGCAGTATCACCAGCCTTCATATGTGGGACCCGAACCGGGGCTGCTGGCATCCCAAGCCAGTGCTCAACCACTGCGCCTCTCGGCCCGCCCAAAGATCAACTTTTGATTTTACTGATTTTCTTAAAATTTTTCTCTATTTTATTCAATTAATTTTTCTCCAAGTATTTATTATTTCTTCTCTTCTGCTTTGTTTGGTTGTTATTTACTTGTTCCTTTTTTCTTATGTTACAAGGTTAGGTACTGATTTGAAATTTATCCTCTTTTTTAATATAGGCATTTATAACATCCTGAACACTGCGTTAGCTGTATCCCATAAGTTTTGTATGTTTTATTTTCATTTTAATTCATCTCAAATTATTTTTTAAAATTTCCCTTGCCATTTCTTCTTGATGATTATCAATTTGGGAGTGTGTTGTTTAATTTCCACGTATTTAAGAATTTCCAAAATTTCACTTTGTTATTGATTTCTAATTTTATTCCGTTGTTGTTGCAGAATGTATTTTGTATGATTTCGATACATTTTAAATGTGTTGAAGCTTGCCTTATACCCTAGAATATGATTTTCCCTGGAGAAATGTTCCATATGCACTTGAAAAGTATCTGTTTTTATAGGGTTGAGTGTTCCATAGATGTTTGTTAGGTCTAGTTCATTTACTTTACTTTTTAAGTTGTTTATGTATTTATGATCTACCTACTTGTCCACAAGTGGAGTATTGAAGTCTCAAATGGTTATTATTGAATTATCATTTCTCCTTTTAGTTCTTCCAGATTTTGCTTCATGTCTTTTGTGGCTCTGTTAGATGCATATGTTTCTAATTGTTATATATTCTTGATGAATTGTCCTGTTATCAGTATATATAATGTCCTTCTTTGTCTCCAGTAGCAATTTTTCCTTAATATCTATTTCGTCTGTTACTGGTATGGTCACTGCATCTCTCTTTTACTTATTATTTACATGTATATCATTTTTTCATTATTTTACTTTCAATTGTATTGTGTTTTTTAATCTAAAGAGGGTCTCCAGTAGATGACATTTATGTAGATCATTTTTTAAAATTTATTTTGCATATCTCAGACATTTTACTGGTGTATTGAATCAGTTTATATTTACTGATGAAGTAAGGTAAGACAGAATTTACATCTGCCTCTATGCTATTTATTTTCTGTGTATCTTAATTTTCTGGTTATCTTTCCTCTGTTACTGCCTTATTTTTCATTAAGTATTATTTTAGCATTTAAATTCCCTGTTTTTTCCAGAATAAATTTTTGAGGTATCTTATTAGTGGTTTCCATGGAAAACATAACTAACATCTTATTCTTTAAAATGTAATGTATATTACTACCAACTTTATTTCAATAGAATATAAAACTTTGCTACAATATAGCATCCTCCTCCTTTGTACTATGATCATAGAAATGACAACTTCGTACAATGTAATCCCATGAACACAGTTTTATAATATTTCATAGGTTTTTTTTAAATCAAGGGAAAAAAAATTTTTTTTAGTTAATGAAAATACAAAGTAGGGCTGGCCGAGTGGTGCGGTGGTTAAGCGCTGGCTTGGGAAGCCAGCGGCCCCGGTTCGGTCCCACATATGAGGGCCAGTGACACTGCCCTCAAAAAAAAAAAAACAACAAAAAAAGGAAAATACAAATTAAACTACTTTTATATGATTATTTATATTTATTCATACACTTACCTTTACCTCTATTTCTTTCTGTGATTCAGGTTACTGTCTAGTGTTCTTTTATTTAAATTTCAAATATTCCCTTTAGTATTTCTTGTAGAAAAGTTCTGCTAACAATGAGGTCTGTCAGGTCTTGTTTATCTGGGACTGTCTTAATTTCATCTTCATTTTTGAAGGAGAATTTTGTTGGATATAAAATTCTTGGTTGACATTCTTTTTCTTTCAGTACTCTAAATATGTTTTCACACTACATGGCCTTCATGGTTTTTGATGAGAAGTCAGTTAGTTGTTCATATTATTAAGGATCCCTTGTGTAATGAGTCACTTTTGTTTTTATACTTTCAAGATTCTCTTTTCTTTGGTTTTTGGCAGTTTGACTGATGTGTCTTAGGATAGATCACTTTGAGTTTCTCTTACATGGAATTCATTAAAATTCTTAACATGTTTAGACTAATGTTTTTTATCAGTTTACGGTGTTATTGGTCATTATTTCTTCATAGTTTTTCTGCCTCTCTTTCTCTTCTCCCTCCCAGGGAATCTCATTTTGCATTATATTGGTATACATGATAGTGTTTTATACATGTCTGAAGCTTTGTTCATTTTTCTTCATCCATTCTTTCTTTCCGTTCCTCAGACTGGATTAACTCAACTGACATTTTTTCATGTTGGCTGATTCTTTGTTTAGCGAGTTAAAATCTGTTGAATCCCTCTATTGAATTTTTCATTTCAGTTATTGTGCATTTCAATGTCACAATTTATATGTAATATATATTGTATATACATACATTTGTGTATATATATATATATAAAATGCTTGAACTTCCTCCAGGACAGTTTCTGTTTACAGTCTTTTTTGTGTGTTTGGATCATTCATTCTTGTTTCTTTGTGTGTCGCAAAATTTAATTTTTGAAAATGGGGCATTATAAAGACCATAATATGCCAACTGTGGAAATGAGAATCTCACCTTCACTCACCAGTTGTTGCAGTTTTTTGTTTGTTGTTATTAGTGTTATTGTTTATTTGTTTAGTGACATTCCAGAACTAATTCTGTAGGTACTGTATTCCCTTTCTTGTGTGGCCACGAAAGTCTCTTAATGTAGTGCTTACCTAATGATGAAACAGTGATTTCCTTATGCTTTAAATCAGTAAGTTGCCCATCCTTTGCTGAGAGATTCTTTGTATGTGTTGGGGTATATAATGAACACTCAAGCAATTTACAACTCTGCCTTGACCTTCAATTACTTCTTGTATAAAACCTCTGGGTCAATCAGAGATGAGGAATTAGAACTTCCACAGGTCTTCCTTGGTCATGTACACACGAAATAAATCAGAGGTTTTGAAATTCTCCATTGAATATCTAATTTGTTCATGTTTCCTTTAAGTTTTGGTGAGCCTCTTGTTTGCCTGCGGGGGACCTGCCTCCGCTGACCAGGGTTCGAGAAGGTGTACACGGCGTTGGCGGTCGATAAAAGACAGAAACTGTTTGTTGCAGTAAAAGACAGAAAATGGAGAGAGAGAGCTCTCCGGTTTATTTCTTACAGGCTTTATATACTGTATACATCTGAGGGTACATGTTGAACAGAAAATGACAGGCATGCATGACTACTCCTGCTAGTAATCTATTAACTACTCAATGGAAGCCTAAAGGTCAGTCTCCTAGGCTACTAGTTTCGAGTATACAGACAAACATCTTTCTTCTTGTGCATTCACTGGAACTGGTCATTCTCTCCACAAACTTCAATAGTGAAGAACATCTCCCAGGTGGGACAAATGAGAACAACATGTAACAACATGTATTTCTCAGGCTAAAACTATCCTGCATGGCCCCCAACATTTGCCAAAAATGTTATCAATGCCACAGACAGCTGTGATGTTAAACAATTTGTGATAATTTTTTTGATAAATATCCTGGTGTATTCCTTCTGAGTCAGATAAAATAAAAGAAAGCTATTAGAATGTGTCCCCCTGCCCCCACCAGGAAGTCTCAGAGTGGTCAAATAGTGAAAATTGTCTGGGTGTGGGGCTTTTGGGGAAGCTCCAAACCCATTGTGTCCCTTCCAGGTTCTTGCTAGGCTGCTGGGGTTTAAGCTACCTTGATAGAGACCTGCTGATTTAAGGATACACAGAGCTAAGGACAGCTGATGGGAAAAGACAAGTTAAAACACCAAACAGCGTACTGTTCTTACTGAAGTTCATGAATTTCTCTTAATAAATGCTCCTTGGATTATTGCAAGCTTCTGGCTAATATCCAGAGTTCTGAAAATGTTTGATTTTGAGTTTTTGCCAGTGTTGTTACTGCTTTCATGGAGGACTGGATTTTCAGAGGTCCTAGTTCTACCATTTCCACTAACATTACCTGGACATTAATTACATATTTAGCATACGCTCATATCTTATGTTAGGGTTTTGAGTGTTTGGTCCTTACCTTCCATTAAAAACTGAAGCATTTGTTTCCTTCTAAGATCTGTTTTAAAAACCATGGGCTCAACAGACCTACGACCAATAAAAAGATTGAATCATCAATTAAAAATGTATCAACAAATAATAGACAAGGGCCAGATGGCTTTACTGGATAATTCTACCAAATCTTTAAAGAAGTAATGCCAGTCCTTCTCAAACCCTTCCAAAAAATTGAAGAGGCAGGAACACATTCAAACTCATTCTATGAGGACAGCATTACCCTGATAACAAATCTAGACAGAGAGACTATCAGAAAATAAACTACGGCCAGTATTCCTGATGAATTTTGATGCAAAAATTTTCAACAAAATACCGGCAAACTTAATTCAACACTACATTGAAGGATCATATGCCATGATCAAGTGGAATTCATCCCTCTGATGCAAGGATGGTTCGACATACTCCAATCACTTAATGTGATAAACCATGTTAGCAGCATGAAGGATAAAAATAACACAATTATCCCAATAGATGCAGAAAAGGCATTTGATAAAATTCAACAGTTTTTCATGATAAAAACTTTAAAAAACTAGGAATTGAGAGAAATTTCCTGAACGTCGTAAAAGCTACATATAAAAAGCCCATGGTAACATCATACTCAATGGTGAAAAAGTGAAAGCTTTACTATTAATAGCAGGAACAAGGCAAAGAGGCTTACTATCACCACTTCTACTCAACATTATACTGGGAGTCCTAGCCATAAAAATTAGGCAAGAAAGAAATAAAGGGCATTTAACTGGAAAAGATAAAGTAAAATTTTCCCTGTTTGCAGATGACATGATTTTATACAGAGAAAACCCTAAACACTCCACCAAAAACACCTCTTCTAACTAATAAACAAATTTATTCAAGTCGCAGTATACAAAGTAATCATGTAAAGTTGTAGTGCAGTGCATTACTCACATATTTATGGTGATACTGGTGTAAAAGAACTTACTGTGCTGATAGTCATAAAAAGTATAGCCCTTACAGTTATGTACACTACATAATACTTGATAATGATAATAAATGACTATGTTACTGGTTTATGTATTTACTACACTATACTTTTTATCATTATTTTAGAGTCTACTCTTTCTACTTATTAAAAATGTGTACTATAAAACAGTATGCCATGCTATGCCGGCAGCAACCTCATACATCTCATATTTACCATGTCTCTTGATTGCATCATTTTCTCTTGTGCATGATATAAACTCGTGTTGTTTTGTACAGTAACCTGGTGTAGAGGCTTGTAGCCTAGGAGCAATAGGCTATAACATACAGCCTAGATGTATATAGTAGGCGATACATCTAGACCACAGAAGTTTTAGAAGGCCAGGGTAATAAGCAGCACAGAAAGCAGCTTGTTTACTTCCCACAGCCTCTTGAGGAATGTGGGTCTCTAATTGACTTAAGATATCTTCCATTTACACCTGGTGAGACCTTGGCTTGTTCTTTGGGCTATCCTGTAGCATCTGCCATTTTCTTCTAACGGGCATTGGTGATTGATTATACTTTCGTGCTGCCATTTTCTCCTCTTGAAATCTGACTGTGGGGTAAGCCTTTTTTATCCGAAGCCATGGCCAGGGCCTTTATGTACCCTTCTAATTCCTTTGCCTTGTAGATGCACCTTTTGCCATTAGCATCACCTCAAGTTGGGCAGACATCCCCTGGCTAGACCCTGTTGTACTGGCCACCTAGTAGGGCTGCCTTATACACTCAGTGCTCTGAAGAGTGTTAGTGAAGTGGTTTTACCTTTCACTCTGCCTTTATTGTCCTTTCTTGGGACTGCCACAGGGACAGAGGCTGGGGATGTGATAGTATAGGTGAGTCACACTCTCTCAGCAAATCTCCAATTCCTTCTGAATCTATGTTCCTGAATGCAATTTGTGAGGCTAGACGTTTACTCCCCTTAGATAAGCATGTTCTTTATTCTCATGTAACTAGCCTTATGTTTCCAAGCCTGACACCCAAGGTGCACATACCTTAGAAAATTCTCAACGTGAAAACATAGAATTTTTGTTGCATGAAAACATAGAATTTTTCTGGTAATGAGCTTCAGGAAGTGAAGGTATTGACAGCTAACTTCTTTAAGCAGACCAGAACAAAGGAGCAGCAAGAAGGTGCTTGGAAAAAGCAGCTATGAAGACTTTTTTGTTGTTTTGAGAATGTCTGTACTAGTATTTGTCTCTAATTTAAAGCATCTGCTTCAGTACCTTTATAGTTATATGCCATAACTAGATAAGCATACCAAATGCCACTTCCAAACTATTTTTCTGTTTAAAAGGGTGTTATAGTAACTTACCTGTTATTTTTCCTAATTATTCTTAGGTATGAAGCAGTATTAGGATGGTAACCTGTTATATATGCTGTTTTGGCCCATCCAGTTTCCCATGACCGGACTTTTCTATCCATCTCTCACTTGTGGGTGTTGACTGTTGATAGGTTATGTCTTTCCCCTTCTCCAGAGGATTGCCCTTGGCTGAAGGAAGATGTCTCATGCAGAGATGCCTAGGAGTTTAAGCCTCACCGCCACCACTGTCTCAGGTGGCCCAGCCAACTTTCCTGTGCTGTGGGACAATCTCTCTGGTGAATTCTCCCCCCTTCCCCCACCTCTGAGCCGTTGTTCTTCAGTCGAGTGGTGGAGGACATCGCTTCACTGGCCCATGATGGTATTATGATCATTGCGCTCTTCCCGGCCGAGGCAGTCGGTCACTGGCCGTCGGATGGCCGCTCACCATCGCTTATGCAGCTAGCTCAGGGCAGCTCTCGCAGGCTGCTGGTCGCCAGCCGCTCAAGGCAGCCCAGCTCCAGTTTGAGCTGTTGTTCATAACCTTAGCTGTAGAGGGCGCAGCTTCCTGGCACAGCTCACTGGCCCATGTGGGAATCAAATCAGCAGTCCTGTTGTTCAGAGCTAGTCCTCTTACCAACTGAGCCACTCAGCTGGCCCTCTCTGGTGGATTTATATCCAGACCTCCCTGTGTGATCAAGTTGAATCTGGATTCTAAAACCACAGCTTTTCATAGCATCTTGCTCTGCCCTCTTCTGCTTCCCCCTTTACTTACCTATAGGTTACTCCTGAGACCATTCCCTCAGTAAATCACTTCCATCAGAATTTTTGGGACGCTACTGTTTTGCACATATAGCAATCTAAATGAAATACCCATGACTAGCTATGTTATCAATAGAAAAGGCAGGATAAGAACCTATTATAGCTTTTTAGAGAGTTCATTGAGCTATGTGTTCTCTCTCAATAATATTCTGTTAGCACCATGTTGCATTAACTTGATGTCTTACTACATTTCTTATCATGGTATATTGTGTAATTGCTCTAGTTTTATGTGTGAGAAACAGTTCGTAGGATACTGTGATTAGTAGGTTTAAACAAATGTTTCATCTTTTATTACCTCTGTTTAGAACTCTGAAATATAGAAAACATCAAGTAATTCTCTGCATTCTGAAATTTGTTTTGTAAATATAATTAGGTTTCCTTATGTATTTATTTCTGTGTATTTCTGCTCAGTTTGTATTGTGTGTGGTCCTGAACGAAACAGAACAAAGCTAATTCAGCTAAAGCCACCATCTGTATTTTTATACAGAGCTTCTCCTTTCTGTCTCTACTAACATTTATATCCAGATGAAATGAACTGGACAACCTAGAAGGCAATAAGAGACATTTCCTTTTGACTTTTCCTTCAGTACGGAGCTGAGCCCAAGCAGTCATATCTGTGGGTTCCCTCCTTAGAATCCCAACCTAACTCTTAAAAAAATTAAACATGCCTGTAACACATTTATAAAACTTAAATCTCAGAGGCAGTTATCTGACTTCATCTTTATAATGCATATACTAAAGGGTTGGTCGGCCTCTATTAAGGCACAGAAAACAATCAAGAAAAGAAGTCCTGTTCCACTGTTTCCTTAACGTATGTGTGTTTTTCCATAATAATGAAAATCTACATTAAGGAGACTTGCTCTATTTTTAGACATAGTACACTTTGAAAGATTTTTATTTCAGTGACTCTTCATTGCATGTCTTAAGTTCCGTGGCAGGACAAGTCCAATTTCTGGGCAATCTGTTCTGCCCCATTGAGCTGTAACTTCATAGTACATTTTAATATTTAGTAAGGTTTAAACTGTGTAAATGCTTTTTTTGGTGTGTGTGTGTGTGTGTGTGAACTAATCTGAAATACTTATTTTTTTTTCCATTAGATCATCCTAAAAAATACACAGCTAATATTCCTCTACTTTTAAATGGTAATCCACTTTGCTATCAAACATTACATCTGGTTGGAGAGGTAAAATTACCTACGTTATTGTTTAATCCTCCATACGTATTTTTCACCCCTGTTCCTCTGGAGATAATGGCTGAGATGGATATCACCATTTTATCACAAAGTTATTACAGGTAAATGCTTAACGTGAATTTACCATATTTTCCTTATGTGCTTTTTTGTTTGTATTTGTGCTATATGAGTCATGAGTAATGTCTGACTTGTTTCTGTACTTGGAACAGAGTATTACAATATTTAACTGTACACTTAAATAAAAAATACCAGAAAAAGCCCATTCAGTTATCTCACAGCCATTTAATTGTCATGTAAAAATTTTTGGCCTGTCTCTCTTCACGGTGTAAGAAGCAAGCTTAAAAACTCAGGGTATTAGATTTCTATTGCTATGTGACCAATTACTACAGACTTGGTGCCTTAAAACATGAGTCGGTTATCTTACAGTTGCTTTAGGTCAGGAGTCTGGATCAGTTTAGCTGTGTCCTCTGCTCACAGTCTCGGCAGAAATCTAAGTGTCGGCTGTAGCAGCAGTCTCATCTGAGGCTCAGTCCTCCTCCAAGCTCTCTGGTTGTTGGCAGAATTTATCCTTGCAGTTGTAGCACTAAGACATCATTTTCTTGCTAGCTGTGGGTGGGACCACTCTTGGATCTTACAGGCCACCCTCAAATCCCGGCCATTGTGGTTCTTCCTCATACCACGGTACTTTACTCAGTCAAAGCAGAAGTAGACCAATTATCTCTCTGACTTTTCTGTCTATGACTCGAACTCTTATTTTAGGATCTCATGTATTTGTATGATAATCTTCCTTTTGCTTTACTCAAATTCATTTATCTAGGGACCTTAATTATATATGGAAATTCCCTTTATCATTGCCACATAACATAACTTAATCACCAAAGTGGTATCTCATCATATTCATAGGTCCTGCACCCAAGGGTTGGGAATCATACATAGTTTGTACGCCAAGGGACAGGATTCTTGGGGGCCATCTTGGAATTCTGCCTAACTCGTGCATACACTTAATTGAATGCAATCTTTTCATTAAAAGAATTATAAACAGCCCATATCCTAATACTGTATTGGCCTACATACATTGTGAGCCCTCACACTACAAAACAGGTAGATTGTGTGTGTGTGTGTGTGTGTGTGTGTGTGTGTGTGTGTGTATGTTTGCTGGGCTTCTGAGAAGTATGGGAAGTCTCCAAAGGACTCAAATCAAAGCAAACCAAAATAAAAAATATACTTATAAACTGAAAGCACAGGAGGAGGAGTGAGCTATATAATATCATCCCAAATGCAGGCTTGTTCTTCAATTTCAGGACAACTTCAAGGTAGGAAAATTTACTCTCAGATTCTTGGATTAATCTAGGAACAATGGAAGGGGCTAAAATGGTTTCGTATGAGTAAGTCCTTCTACCTATCAGCAGAGGCAAGCAAATCTTCTCTAGATCAGTGGTTCTGAAAGGTTAGTGTATAGTAGTATCACCTGAAGTACTTTTTAAAACAGGTTGTTGGGTCTCATTCCCAGAATTTATGATTCAGGAAGCCTGAAATGAGATATAATCATTTGTACTTCTAATAAGTTTCCAGATGACCCTGATACTGTCAAGCCATGGACTGCACTTTGTGAACCTCTACTCTAAATGAAACCCTCCTCAGTTTGGGCCCATATTTCAATTTCCACGTATTTCTACCATCCAGACATGAGCACAACACCAGGCATCACAAAATTCCCGTGGAGGGGAAGACTCTAATTTAGTCAGCACAAACAGTCATCTTGAGATTTAGACTCTTCAGTAATTCAGATATTGGAATTATCAGACACAATATAAATAATTTATGTTTAAAAGGTGGCATTATAAAAAATTAGTAATTAACATGGGATTATACAATATATATTATATAAATATATACTTACATACTGTATATTTATAAATGACCCAAATATAACTGAGAAATTATTTTTAAAAATTGTGTAGGGTAAAAATGTAAGGCTAGCCACTAAACATAAGATTGTATACCTAAACAAGTGGTAAAGGAACAAACAAAACCTCAGTTAACTTGTTAAGAGAAAAAGATGCATACTTTAAAAAGTAAGAGAAAACTAAAACAAAAATGGTGGCAAAACTCTCTAAATAGTTGGGTAATACAATAAAATGTAAATAAATTACTCAAGTTAAAAGATTGAATGTTATAGTAAATAAAAGAATTCAACTGCTTGTTAAAAGGAGTAAATATGAAATATAAGGACAAAGAAAGATTGAAGTAAAGCAGGGTTTCTCAACTTCAGAACTGTTAACATTTTGAGGCGGATAATTCTTTTCTGTTGAAGGCTATCTTGTACATTGTAGGATGTTTAGCAGCCTCCCTGGTGTCTCCCAGTAACATACCTCCCCAGTTGTGGCAGAAGAAAAATGTTTCCACACATTGCTACATGTCCCCTGGGGAGCAAACCCACTCGCAGTTGAGAATCTCCCAAGTAAAATCTTAGCAAAAGATATATCAGCGAATGTCAATGATATTGTAATAATTGTGTATGATGTCAGAGGGGTGTTAGACTTGGGGCTGTTATCACTTTGTGAGGGGTGTAAATGTCTAATCATTATGTTGTTTTGTACACTTGAAGCTAATTTAAAAAAAAGATACATAAGCATAACCAAAATAAAGCTGGGAAGCAGTATTAATTTTACGTGTGGTAACCTTTAAGAGGTAAAGCATATTTTTAATATAGAAGAGTCATTAAATAATTATAAAAGATGTGACTCACCTGGAAACTATCAGAATTCTAAAATTCTGGGCACAGTTAAAGTAGTTTTAAAATATAAAAACCTCAAAAATAACAAGAAAATTATCCCTTAGGTTATATCAACATATATCTCAATTATTGATGAGTCCAGAAGATAAAAACATTTGCATGGATAAGGAGGATTTGAGCAAGATATTTAAAAGCTTCACTTACTTGATACCATGTTATTTGAAACACTAAAACTAATCTTAAAATAGTGTTATAAAGTACCAAACCCTGAAATAAAAGAGTACACATTTTTCTCAATCATACATGGAATATTTACAAAAACTGAGAGTGTATCATCCTATAGTTCAGGTTTAATAATTTTTTTTTTAAAGATTTTATTGGGGAATTGGTGGAGGGGAACAGCATTGGGGAATCGGGGAAGGGAAACAGACAAATTGCTGTCCTTTTGTTCCTCAGTCCAGTTGCGGAGGATGTTGCTTCACTGTTGGTATCGTCATTGCGCTCTTCCCGGATGAGGCAGATTGGTCGCCGGCCTCTGGATGTCGCTCACCGTGGCTATTGGCAGCTCATGCTTGGCTGCCAGCCACTCACGCTGGCTGCGGGCCACTCACTGTAGCCCACGGCAGCCCACTGCAGCAGGGGCTGCAGCCCACACCATCACCAGGGCTCGCACAGCCCAGCTCCAGGTGGAGCTGTTGTTAGCTGTAGAGGGCAGTGTCACTGGCCCACACGTGGGATCCGAACCGGGGCCGCTGGCATCCCAAAACCAGCGTTTAACCAATGCGCCACTCGGCTGGCCCCCAGGTTTAATAATTTTTAAAGAGTTGATAGCTTATAGAATATATTTCTGATAATAATGATAAACTAAAAATCAATGAAGCAAATATTAACAAGATCTCCCATACATTTGGAAATGTTAAAAAAATCTTTTATAGAAAATCAGAGGATATATCTTATTGAATTTTGCAAATAAAGAGTTAAAATATTATATATCAAAACATGAAAACAACATTTATTGAGAATCATGAATATATAATACAATCAAATACTGTAAACCGTTTGAGTATTAGAGTTGAAGACTCAAATTAAAACAGCCACTTCTGGAGCCAGCCGAGTGGCACAGTGGTTAAGTGCTGGCTTGGGAAGCCAGTGGCCTTGGTTCGGTCCCACATATGAGGGCCAGTGGTACTGCCCTCAAAAAATAAATAAATAAACACCAAAATTCCAGTAGTTAAGCAAAAAACAAATAAGTAAATATACTTATGAAATGCAGCAAAAATGGTACTTAGATGTAAATAAATATTCTTACATACTGATATTAGACAAAAGATGATTTGAAATAGATTAAACCAAAGAAATGTGGAGGGAAGATTAAATGAAAAAGAATAGAAATTAATGGATAGAAAACAAATATATAGACCATAGGCTCACTGAGGTTAACAGTTAGTTCTTTGAAAAACTGATACAATGGGGCCGGCCGAGTGGCGCATTGGTTAAGCGCTGGTTTTGGGATGCCAGCGGCCCCGGTTCGGATCCCACATGAGGGCCAGTGACACTGCCCTCTACAGCTAACAACAGTTCCACCTGGAGCTGGGCTGTGCGAGCCCCGGTGATGGTGTGGGCTGCAGCCCCTGCTGCAGTGGGCTGCCGTGGGCTACAGTGAGTGGCCCGCAGCCAGCGTGAGTGGCTGGCAGCCAAGCGTGAGCTGCCAATAGCCGCGGTGAGCGACCATCAAGAGGCCGGCGACCGATCTGCCTCATCCAGGAAGAGCGCAATGACGATACCAACAGTGAAGCAACATCCTCCGCAACTAAACTGAAGAACAAAAAGACAACAACTTATCGGTTCCCCTTCCCCAATTCCCCAACGCTGTTCCCCTCCGCCAATTCCCCAATAAAATCTTTTAAAAAAAAAAAAAAAAAAAAAAAAAGAAAAACTGATACAATGGACATGAATACAGTGAAGTTGATGAGGAACAAAAAAGAGAGAAGACACAACTAAATAATATTAGGAAAAATGGGGCATAACCATATATCCAATCGAGAAAAATGAGATAGTCAAAATACTATGAAGACATTTATTCCAGTACATTTGAAAACTTAAATGGGAAATCTGTAGAAAAAATATAATTTACTAAAACGATACTTGGAAAAAATAGAAAAGTCTTTGAATCAAATCTTAAAATCTTTCCACAAAGAAAACACCATCCTCTGATGTTTTTACAGGCAAGTTTTACTAAACTTTCAAGAAACTGATATATCAAACTTTGTACAAATTCTTCCAGAGAATAGAATACGAGAGAATGTGCCGTAATTTGTTTTATGAAGTTAGAAGTTTTTGATTATAAAAGCAGATAATAACAGTATGAGAAAGGTAAATTTTAGATCAATGTCTCTACTGAATATAGATGCAATAATTGTTAATGAAGTAAATGATATCTATTAATATATATTACTAATATACTATAAATATATTAACAGATCATGTCCAGCCTGGGTGTATGTCAGTATTGCTAGGTTTGCTTAATGTTAGAAAATCTAAAATTCCTTTTCATTTCATCCAGCACATTTACAAATTAAAGAGAATCATACAATTATTTCCATAGATGCAGAAAAATATGTGATAAAATTCCAAAACCATTTATGATAATACTCTTAAACAGGAATAGAAGAGATATTCTTTAAATTGTTAAAGCTTGCTATCATAAACCTAGAAGAGACATTATTATGGATATCGGACTATAAATTAATTCCCCTTAAATAAAATAGAAAAGGCAAGGATGCTTATTATCATTACCTCTCTAATACATTTTACTGAAGAACATAGTTCATGCAGGGTGTTAAGAGATATAAAATGTGTAAGAATAGGAAAATAAATTACAAAACCATCATTATCTTTAGATTAGATGATTTTCCATATAGGAAATTAAAAGAATCGACTGGTAAAATTTTAAACCTATGAAGATCATATCAAGTTAGACACATATAAGTCCAATATTTTAAATTCAATAGCATTTCAGCATACAACATTTAGAACATGCAACTCTAAAATTACTATTTATAAAAACATTAAAAATTAAAGATAATAGGAGTAAACCAAACTAAAAATGTAGAAGGATGGAACGAGATGGAAAAAATTATAAAACTTAAGTCAAAGAACTCAGATATAAAAGATTTACACCACATTCAAGAATTGAAATATTCCATGTTATGAAAAGGATAGCTCTCCACAAATTAATTTATATCTCCCATACAACTTCAATAAAAATTCCAATAAAATTTCTCATAGAAATTGACAAGTAAAATCCTAAATTTTACATGGAGGAATCAAGGGTAAAGAATACCCAAGTGAAAGCATAAATTGGTAGCCACAAGGTTGCCACAGGGATATGAAAGACAGTTTGGGGAATATAATCAATAATGTTGTAAAGATTTTGTAGGGTGTCCGATGTATACTTGTCTTATTAGGAAGACCACTTCATGGATGGTGTAGATGGCTGACCACGGCACTGTACAACTGAAGCTGAAGCTGAATAATACTGAATGTCTACTCTAATTTTATATATATATATATATATATATATATATATATATATATATATATTCACAGGAGGTGGAGTACAGCATAGGGAATAGAGTGAATAGAATTGTAACAGCTGTATACAATGTCAGAGGGGTAGTAGATTGGGGGAGGGGGTTATAACTTTGTGAGGGGTAAAATGTCTCTCACATTGTTTTGTACACCTGAAACTGAGTTTTAAAATTACATAAATGAAATCTCAAAAAAAGGAAAAAGAAATACCGAAGTGACCCCTGAAGAAGAAGATGAGAAGGGCTTGCCTTACCAATTATCAAGACTAAACCAATGTGATCGTGGCGCAGCAATAGAAAAATGATGAAAGGATTAGAATAGAGAGACTTGAAAAAGGCCCACACGTGGATGGATCCTGAATATATAACAAAGGTGGTATTGTAGATCTTTGGAGAAAAGAGGCGACTGCTATTCAACAAATGGTGCCGGAAAAATTGTTTACCTGTATGGAATATTTCAAACTGGACTCCTGTCTCACATAATACACAAGAGTCTATTACAAATGGATTAAAGGCTTAACTGTGAAAGGAAGGTTTAAAAAAAAATACATAGAGAAAATTTTTTATGTCCATGGGTAAACATTTCTGAAACAAACCTTAAAATCATGCGAACTAAATAAATGACTGATGAAAATTAGTCAGAAAAATATCAAATAACTCAATAGAACTGTTGACAAAAAGCTTCAATCCGTATTTCACAGAAGAGGATTCATAAATGGAAAATGAACATCTGTCCACATATAATTGACCATTTTGTGAACTTGGAAATTAGAGACTGTGATAAAACAGCATTTTGCCTGCCCTAGGTAGGCAAACATTCAGAAATCAGGTAACTAGTTATAGTGTCAATGAGTAGGATCACAATGGATAATACTATGCAAATTGTAGCATCTGCATATTTCACCACCTAAAAATCCCACTTCACAGTATAGACAAGAAACACTCTTGCACCTGTCTACTATAAGGTATGTTTGAAATGATTCATAGTAGCCTTCTTCAGAATAGCAACATTTGGGAACTGCACAAACGTCCTGTGACAGGTGAAGGGATAAATAATTTGAGGTATATGTGTATATGAATATTCTAGAGTGAAGTGGATGAACTTCAGCTAGTGAGACAACTGTGTTAGGAATCTTAGAACTAAAATATTGAAATAAAATTTTAAAAAGTCGAGGAAGACTGCATATAATATATTGATGTTCTTTATCTAAAAACAATGAAAAAGGAAAGGCAAATTTTTATTTATAAATATATACCTATCTATAAAGAGTAGCTAGTTGACACTTAAAATTCTATAACTTGTGAGGATATGTATACCAATGTGAATTGCCTTTTAAGCGTTTTCATTAACTTTTAGATCTTGTGTCTACCTCAGAGCTTCTCTATTCAATCCCTTGTTTTACAGTTCAGCATACTGACATAGGGAGAAAACAAGTTGCAAGTGTGATGTAATGGTTGAAAACAAATGAAAATTGAAAATACTGAAGTTGAGGAGCATAGAATGACCTTTAATTTCTAATGCTTGGCCTCCAAGATATGATGAGTGCTTACTTATGCCATGGAGCTTGGTCTAAATGCCATTTTGTGAGAGAGTGTAGTTCTTCAGCTTTAAATTGACAACTTTGGGATTTATTCTTTAAGACCCTATCTTATAAGTAGACACTCACCTCTGTTGCTTAAACAGGAAATAAAAGTGGCTTAAATTATTTTGCACTAAAAGTGTTTTTTTTTTAAATCAAAAAACATCGTCTAATATATAAATTAATATTTTAACCTTTCAACATTTGAATTAATGTATAAAGTTAGCGATTTACAAATGACCTCGAGTCAAAAGTTGAGTCCTGCCAAATATGGCATAATGAAATGAACATGTAAAAGGGACTGTAGAGATGATGTAATCCACTCTCCTCATTATATATATAATAAAATCAACAGCATTAATGACTTACCCAATGACATTTAGCTAATTAGCAGCAGAATTGGATTCAAACTTCATGTATAAGTTACTTTTTCATGTTTTGTCCAATGAACCATATCAGTTTAACTAATTCAAGGTGAGATCTTTCTTTTTCTAGTTAATTAGCTGAATCATCTTCATTCCAATTAAAATACTAGGGAAATATGATTCCCATTTGGTAACATGTCTTATTTGCTACAGGAGCCTAAATATGTAACAAAAGAAAAGTGATATGGTTAAATATTTATTGATCACTAAATTTTATCAAGTATTAATTAGATTTAAAGGTGAATACTATATACATATTATGTTACTCAAAATTACAAACGTTTTAGATTGGCTAAATTATTTATAGATGTATAATGAAATATGTGGACATTTAGTGGAATTTTTTAATAGTAATGATTGCAAAATATTCATGATATTTGGATGTAAGTGTTTAATGGTATCCATATTTAAAAAGAAAGTATGTGTGTATATGCATCTGTTAATATTATTTCGTATATGCATCTGTTAATATTATTTCGTCTACATGTGATAAAGCTTTAGCTATTAAAGTGGTAATTTTTGGTAAATTTTTGTCAGGATATGTTTAAGGACAATACTGTTGATATTATGGCTGTGGTTAAAAACATGTACTTAATCAGGTGTTTTAACCCTCTTTTTTCAACCTTTGAGGACAATAGGAATGATTAATCATCTTATGTGGTTGTTTGTTAAATTAACACATTATCAATCTTATATTGTGATCAGAAAAGAAGAGACAAAAGTATCTTTAATAATTGGGCATATTATTGTAAATATTTGTTGTTTTAATTTTTCTATGGATCGAAAAACAGAGGAAAACACATTTAAAACCGATTACTTGCACATATTTTGAGCTAAACATTTTTGTTTTTAAATTTTAACAGGGATGCAGCGATATCTGCCGAGATTCCTCGTGCAAGTGTTCTTGATGATAACAATGCAAGTCACCATTTTTCTGTGAATTTTCCAAAAGGCAGAGCCATCACAGGTTCTCCTAGAGGGATTAACGCTGAGATCACCTGCTGCATCAGTTTCAGATCATTTAAACCTGTGTCACTTTTAACCAATATTCTTTTCTCTGATAACAGAGATAACTGGTAAGATATTTTAATGTATTTTCTCTTGTATCTGACAGAGAACAATAGAAGGTTTACATTTTACACTATTGTAAAATGTTAAAGGAGAGACATCTGAAATAATAACTTTGGACATAAAGATTTTTTTAAAGTTTCAAATGCAGTGTTACTCTGATGAGAAATAGCATAATATTGGGCTGTCAGAAAAGTCAGGACGCATTTTTGCAATGAAAAACAGAAAAAAATACGTCATGACTTTTCCAACAACCCAATAGCAGACCTCAGCATAATATCTGGAGATAGGCTGTGTAGGTTTGAATCCTGGCCCTGTTATCTTTGGTGAAGTTACTGAATCTTCGGAGGCTCTCAGTTTCCTCATCTGTAAAATGGGAATAATTGATCTTATCTGCGATCATGAGAAATTCATTGAGTCAATGTTTATTGACTAATTGGGTAGGAATTGGCTCAAAGGAAGTGCTAAATCCATATTAAATGAAACTGAGAAACGTCAGCATAACGAGTTTCCAAACAGTATGATTTTGTTACATGTTGCCTTGACAGTCTCCTGGAAATTCGAATACATCTTAGTGAAACAATATTTTTGGATTTGTATGTCTTAGGACCAGAAATTCCACTTTCACATTATACCCTGAGATGGTTTTGCTCACCAAATGGCAAGAGGCTAATGTGTAGAACAATCAAGTTTGTTCAAAAAGTTTATCGTGAGAAGTAGCATAAAGTGAATTGTACACTAAGGATTAATGTCAGTATGTTTACTCTAGGTGACAATTTATTAACTTTTAGCACGGTTATTACTATGTAGTACATTCATTCCTAGTCAAGGATTGATTGATGTGTTAGGAATCAGATGGGAGAAAAACAGATGGTACTGGAATGTTGCATCCAAGCTGAAGTGTGACTGTTTCCAGAATGTTGTACATGGAGTTCTCCTGAACTGCAGCTGGCATGTCTCTTTCTTGCATACCCTGATGCATACAATCTTGTAAGTTACACCTCTCCGACTTCCATTTTTCTCTTGATGCTGACCGTCCGTCTTTTGCTGACATTTTAAAACAATTTAATGCTGTTGCTTTTGGCGTCTATCAAGCACTGAATCCCGTGACTCTGTCCTGGGAGACATTCTGTACATTACTAACCTTATTCAGTAAAGTTTGACTTTCCTTTGCTCTAGTCCATGAAGTCACACTTGGCCCAAAGCACTACGTAAGGTATACCTTGGAACTCACCAGTAAAAATCTTGAGTTACTAATCCATGAATGTCTTAAAGCTAATGAAGCCCCAGACCACATTAACAGGGTGTGGAAGGACCAAATACTGTGAACTGGATGGCTTCTAGTGTTACCAGGTTGTGATACTATTCCTCCGCTTTTGTCTTCTCAAGGGAAAGAATTCCATCAAGAGACAGTATTTTATGCACTTGTAGGGCAGTAAGAAGTTTATTAGTAAAGGCGGATTCACTCCAAATGTGGAGGGGACCAATCCCAAGGGAGGGAAAGGCCTCGCCTTACATTGTGTGACGGTTTTTATTCCTGTGGGTAGAATTGACTCCCCCTCTCCCTTCTCTTTATCTCTTCCTCTCCTGCCAAGGTGCCCAGTCCTCCCTTTTGGTTCTCAAGGCGTTTTCTATCAATTTTCTCTTTAGGATTTATTTGAGCAGTTCACTAAAGTGGTCCTGATAAGCAGGATGTATACACTGATAAGCGGAATATCTTCCTTCCTTCTCTGGCTTCTAATAACACATCCCTTTGATTTAGGGGCATATGTCAGCCTGGAATCCTGCTGGGCTAGTAAGACATTGGTGCCCTCAGGGAGGGCACCTGCAAGGGAAGGAGGCAAGGGAGACTCTATAAAGATTTTTATGTACTCTTTGGTGCCAACAGTCAAATAGAAAATGTAACACAAAAGGAGTTACTAATAATATCCTGGGTGGTGAGGGAACTGAGGATGGCTACATAGGCTTGCAAATTAAATCTCAAAGGACAAATTACACTTGCCAGTGTTTGTCCTAAATCGAAACCTTTTATTGCTCCCGGTATGTTCATATTGAAGTACAGGGTTCAGTAAAAAAAATAAACCACTTATTCCTTCATGCTTTGCTTTCCTTTCCTTATATAAGACCATTTCATACTGTGGCTCCCCTGGGGGGCTAACATGCTTGACATTGAATTTTGTTTCCTTCTTTAGACTTTGTCATATTTGGATCCCTTCAACTGATCCAACACTTAAAATCATAGCCGCTATTGTTCCTGCGAATATGTCTGCTGCCACTGATAATGGTCCCCTCTCCACTCATGTGCCCTCAGCTCAGAGGCTGCACACCCTCCTTGTCTTTTCCCCAGATTCCCAGGAAATCTGGGGATGGAGGTTGTACGTATCTACTGGAGGAGTGGTGATGTGGATAAGGAGGATTGCAAGTGGTAAAAACATGCACTAGGTTTGGAGGGTGAAGCAGCCTCGTGTTTGGAGGACATTTTTGGTGTTTGTGTTTTCATGGTGAGTGGCAAGGCAGAACCGAGAGATGAGGCTGAAATGGCAGCAGTAGCAGGTTAGGGGAGTCTTACGTGCTCCGCTGTAGTGTCCATGAGTTCACCATAGAAGGAGCACTGGCATTTCATTGTGGAAATCAAAGCTTGGATCATTGCAGGAAGCAGAAGGCCAGCGGCTAGTCATTAGCACAGGTCAGGCTCTAGGTCCTAGGCCAGCTCTGGAATCCGCACAACAGCCAGGAAGGTGGATGCTTTCAGATCTCGACTCTTTTCCAGAAGAAGTGTGTAAGGCACATAGTGTGATGTAACTTGTTCAAGTTCACTGAGCTGTTAAGTGGAGGAGCCAAGAGTTTGAACCATATTTCCATTTCCAAAGATTATCCACTTAGTCAACTTGTTTGAACACCACTTAGATTGTAGAGAATCATGGAGAAATTTTTATTGTAGGTGTACTTTTTTGAGAGTTACACTGTCATATGTAATATAACATATGCAAAGAATAAGAAAAAGAGGTGGTATATTTTCCTCTTTTCCTCGTGCTTTGCATCTCTCTCTCTCTCTCTCTCTCTCTCACACACACACACACACACGAAGAATCCATGTTCAACATATAGTAATGATAATAATTAATGCCTGCCCAGTAAAAACTGGGGCAGTATTTATTTATTTTTATTGATATATTAATTTATTGATGGGACAAAAACTCATGAATTGTCTCCATGGTTATAACATAAATAAGTGAACGTTTATAGTTTTGCTGAAAGAGCAACTACCATCAGTAAACTCTACAGAAGATCATTTTTACTTGAAAATACGTTTATTGTATATGGGTACTGTTGGGACTGAGTGCCAGGAGAGCAGTGTCCAGGCTCTCGGCCTCCCCTGGAAGGGTGCTGGCTGGGTTATTGGATGGCCGTCAGCTGTGACTAGTTGCCATCAGCTGTTGGCCATTAGCTGGCTGTTGTTTTGCATATAACTGCCCGGGCTGCTCTGCATTAGCAAGTGTGGATGTCGTGGGTTGTGAGTTGTGCAGATCTTATTTCCTGTGTCTCCCCTGGCTGCCAGCGAGACTCTGACAGCAGGAAGACCCCCTGTTGGGGTATTGGCGGATGTTTGCTTTTCGGGTCTCCACTGGCCACCATTGAGAATATAGTGGTATGAACCCCGTATGGCTCACTCTGTTGTTGTTCCTTTTCTGAATCCTGCTGAATCCTGTGTTCATCTGCTGAGAGCTGAGCTCAGGCATGACACTTGGCCTAACAGCTCTTTTAGGTATTCTAAAATAATAGTGTTTGCAAAAGGCTTCAGATCAATGTAATAAATTGAAATCCAGTATCAAAACAACTGCTAAAGTGTTCTTTCGAAATTACACATTTCACATCAATAAAATTTCAAAGTGGAAAACACATAGTCCTTACAAAATTAAGATATGTATTTTCTTTTCCTACAAAAAAAAATAATGTTTATTGAAATGCAGCATGTCTTATTTTAGAAGTTTATGGTTTTATGAGGGATTTTCGTGTCTGTTTATAAAATAGTTTAAGTGATGTTAAGAATAGTTTTTGAGGGAGTCAAGGAATGCAATAGTAAAATATAATTCCTCTCATTGCTATTTAGGAATCATCAACCCCTATTCCAGGTTATCTTATTGTCTTATGTCCTCTGTGTTCAGCTGTTTTCTTCCTGACTTTGCTTATTTTTACTTTTGGTATGTGAGGTAACAGTGTAGGGGGCAGGAATTCTGTTGGCATGGGGGCGAAATTGCTTTGTATAATCTCCAAATCATTTATATTGTTCCAGAATTGATACTTGTTCTTATGTTTGCAAGTGTATATTATCTGGGAATTCACACAGAGATCAAATAGATTAAGAGGTGCCAGAATGTTGTAATCCCCTATTTTGCATCATGATTTCCACTCTAGTTTGAGGAGAAGGGAACATTATATCCTGAGGCAACTTGTCATTATGACAATGAAGTCTTGCCACTTGCTCTTGCTTTACAAGTTCACTGTCTGGTACTTTACCTAGACCTTGCAAAGAACGAAAGTTATGGCTTTGGGTGATTCATTTCCTAGAAACCCTAAGAGTGCCAAAAACAGCTTAATATTTTCCTATGATTAACCCCAAACATTAGGTGTTTCCTTTTGTAGAATTATGGCTTGATTTCAACTGCGTGTTTCAGGTAACCAAGAGGTTAACATCAGTTAGCCGTGCCTTATTGTTAAAACGTCCAAAAAAGTTGAGAGTTCAGAATTCGAAATGTGGTATGTCATGACTCTGAGGCCCTCCATGTTTTTTTTCTTCATAAAGTTCTTTTTTAATCCCACAGATATTTAACACATATCCATTGAACGCAAAACTGATTGTATCTTCCCTAGGTTTTAGTACCCAAATTTAATTTGAATAACTTTAAAGCAAATGAAAGAAAAATCAACTGTTATATGAGAGCCAACACGAATAATTAAAAATTAAAATTTAAGCTAAACGAAAAAAATCCGAATGACTTATTTATCAAATAGGTATTTATAGATGTGGGGTAGGTGCTATTCAGATATCAGCTGCTTTCTCCTTCAGAGCTGTGGTTCTCGTACTTGGACACTGAAATCACCTGGGAAGTTTTAAAAAATACACGTGCCTCAGTCCAATCCATAGAGTGTGATATAATTTGTCTGTAGGGTGACCTAGGCATTGCAGATTTCAAAAGCTCCCCACGTGATCCCTTTTACCCTCTTCTACCACCCCTACCTGCTCACCCTCTGGTAACCACTAAACTATTGTCTGTGTCTATGAGTTTTGTTTCTAGTATTTTTCAAAGTGTTTTTAGCATGCCTTTTCCAGGTATCTTACTGTTTTTGAAAGGGTAAGAACCTGCATCACTAAGAGAGACTAGCAGAGAATGAATCAGAACCTGAGTCCAATCATATGGAGTGTTAATGCATGTAGGTTGGCAACAGACCTTAGTAACTCTAGTGTAAGCTATAGCTGCTCTTTGTGTGCCTTTCTGGGTTATTTGGATATTTAAAATAAGCATGTAAGGGACATTGCCACATAGTGAGAAGCAACTTTTGAGGTATTTACATTTCCTCTTCTGGAGTAAGAAGAGCAGTTATTTGCAACTGGTTCATCTTTTGGAGACTCCATTCTTAGCACAAACCTGCTGCCCACTGACAGTGAGCCATCTAGAATTTTAGCATCATGGTTGCTGAAAGTCAAGTTATGGGAATTCTCAAGAATATTGCAATCATCATCTAATTGAAATATTCAGTGTTGGAATAGAGCCTGGAAACATTATCTGTTGTATTTTGGGGGCATGGGTTATGCATAACACCATGTATTTTTCCACCCTTCTTGATGTTGTATGTGTAGATAGAATAGGCAGTGAGTGGGGAGTAGAATTCCTAAGGGGCCACGCTTTGTTCTGATATAATCATCTGTTCCTTATTCCTTGACCTAGCCTTATGGGAGGCTGCTTCTAATAAATGGCACCTTCATTCTATGAAGAACATTATTTTCGTAGTGGATCTGTTAAACCAAATCACAGGATTGTAGCATAGTCTCAATTATAAAGTATAATGTTTATTTATATTTAATCAAAACATAGAATACCAGTATCTTATAATAAACTATAACCAGAAAAATATTCATAATTATAATTTGTTCACCATTCACTTGTAGCAAAATGGTGGTGTTTAAAATTCATGTAGGAATTGTAAAAGCTCAGACACTTCCAAGATACTATTGACCATTTCTTCTGAGATTATTGAAATCATACCGCGTTTAACACCATGCAGATTGTAGAAAGAAAAGTTAACCATAGATGATGTGGTTTCTCTCTTTTCCTCCTTTTTCTTCTCTTTTACCCCCAGTCCCTTTGGAGCCAGTGCTCCTTGGTTGGAGAACCTCTGCCCTGCCTAGAAATGTTTCATTTTAGAGGAAGTTCCAATATCTTGCCCTTTATCTCTCCCTGAGTGGCTGCAGGCACCTGCCTGATTGCTGGTCCTCACAGAGCCCCTAGAAGTCACATGCCCATGCAGTCGGCTGCCACAGTTCTTTCCTGGAGACCTGTGTTAAAATACATCTGTGTTAACAGATGTAGTATTTTCCCATAAGAACACTGAATTGAAAATAAAGTAGTTTAGTGGTTACCAGAGGGTAAGGGGAGAGGGGTAGTAGAAGAGGGTAAAGGGGTTAAATATATGGTGATGAAAGGAGAAATGACTCTGGGTGGTGAACGCACAATGTGTTCTATAGATGATGTATTACAGAATTGTACACCTGAAACCTATGTAATTTTATTAATGTCACCCCAATAAACTTTCATTAAAAAAAGAAAAATATATTGATATATATTAATCAACAATAATGACTTCAAATTGTGAAAGTAGCCCCTAAAGAGAGATTTTGAGATGTAAAAAATAGGTTGCATCAATTACAGGACTGTATCCAGATTGTTGAGCAGACTAGAAATGAGATGATTCTGGCAAAACAATTGATACATATTTAAACTATTTCTAAATGAAAATATATTTCTATACTTGATGACTATCTATGGATCTCTCCTGTCTGAAGAATTCTCTGCCCTTCCCTTACTTTGCAAATCAGTGAAATACATTCACATGTGAGACATACTTCTGTGGATTTATGCACATTTAGATCAACCTCAAGTCTTTTAAAAGTAACTAAATTAGTTAACAGTACCTATTTCCTAGAGTTATTATTTTTTTATGATTAACAGCACATATTTGCTAGAATTATTATTTTCTTTTTTAAATAATTTTTTTTTTAACTTCATTGTGGAACAGTGTGTTTTTCTCGGGACCCGTCAGCTCCAAGTCAAGTTGTTGTCCTTCAATCTTAGTTGTGGAGGGTGCAGTTCAGCTCCAAGTCCAGTCGTCGTTTTCAATCTAGTTGCGGGGGTGGTGGTGGTGCAGCCCACCATCACATGCGGGAGTCAAACCAGCAACCTTGTTGTTAAGAGCATGCACTCTAACCAACTGAGCCACCCGGCCACCCCTAGAATTATTAATGTTTAGAAATAACAGTGTCTTGGGCCGGCTAAGTGTCTCAGTTGGTAAAGAGCTTGCTGAAGAGTGCGAGCTGAGTTCTGAGCAACAGCAGTTCGATGCCCAGCCCGAGCTGAGCTGCCGCTAAGCTGCCAACAGGTGCCAGGATGGCTCAGCTAAAAAAAAGAAAGAAAAAAGAAAAGAAATAACACTGTCTTGATGGGCAGCAGATAACATATTGTGGGTTACTGCAACTCCCAGAAGAGCAGCTGCAATTGACACCTTTTTCCTCCACTTAAGAAAAGATATTGAAAATCAAATAAGTGGGAATTACAGTATCACCAATAAACTTTTCAGTCTGTTTTGATCTATTAAAAATAAATCTATCAAAACTCTAACTTTATTCCAGATTAACAAAATGACATTAAATGTCCTCACTTGTGATAGAGAGATCCTTCTGTCTGGCTATATGGTGGATGACCTTGATTGTAACAAATATATATTTCAGCACCAGATTAAGTCCTATGGATTGACCTAACTAACATAAAAGTACTAGTTGTAGTAAGCACTCAGTATTTAAATAAACATATCGATTAACCCTTTTTGTGTGTAAATGAAGTTACATGTGAATTATTTTGCTCCAAATTACTGAGTTGGGAAACATTATGAATAGGTGTGGATAAGCTGCTTTGGAAAGGTTGCTCAAGGATGTTTGTTTTGTGTAATAAATTCTGAAGCAAATACAGTCATCCAAAGTCATTTCGTTATTTGTAAGCCATATGAGTAGTAACAGACACTTGTCGTTGATGGTGGCAGTGGGTTTTAAAGTGAAAAACATTTACAAAGGGTTGACCCAGATAGTTTCTTCTCCCATTTGTCACTTTATTCAGTCCTATAAATAGAAATCTAGATCATTAACCCAAAGTAGTGTTAGCTATAAGCTCTTCTTTAACCCTTCATAGCCGCTGCTAGTTTTTGCAGCACACAATTTTGCAGTTTTTTAGCTGCCTTATGAAAACAGGTTTGCACAGACTAAGGAGACAAGCTCCCCAAAACCACACCCTGAATGAAGCCCTGCCCCTTCTTGGTCTGTTCCACTCACTGTGATTTAAAACCACGTCCAATGGGGCTGCTTTTAGAATGTAAGATCTGCCTATAAATAGTACAGGTAGGAGGAGAACCTTAGTGAAGATGAGAAAGATATAAATAATCTAATATTTCTCATGGTGTTTGACATAGTGTTGACAGGCCATCACTGTACTTCATACACTATTGCAAAGTGATAATATACTGTAATTACCAGGCCGTTTATCACATAGATTTAACATGAAGCTTCAAAGTTTCATTCCCGAAGTGATGAGACATCAGAGTCTCCTAATCTTCACTATCCGTGGGGAAAGAATGGAGATGTGTAATTAGAGTCTCAATTATCCACCAACTAACGACCAGAGAGATGAATGATGTGACTTTTCACACCTTATTTCACGAATTCTATGTGGTCACCATGCCATTCAATATCAAAGTTACGGTTTGTAAAAATATAATTTGCATTTTATTGGTTATTCTCTGCTGTAGACATATACGTTCTTACTTGACTGACTTTTTGTTTTTCTAATTGAGATTTTTTTGTTGGTTTAACCTTCTCTAACATGTAGGTCCTTCATTTCTAGAATCCAGTAGTGTAAAGAATGAGCAAATAGGACTAAGGCAAAAATAGCTGTTTGGATGTTGAGAAAGATATATGATGTATGGTATGTGTGTATGTGTGTGTGTATACATGGCTGATTCAAGACTAAAATTATCTTGATATACTACTGCAATGCAGAACTAAAACCAATAAGGCAATATGATAGTGGTATAGATATTAAATATAGCACTTGCATTAAAAAATCAGTAGTACCAGAAGAGAGTTGTCACATAAATTAGGCTCAATATAGTCTAAGAGTGTTTTGTTGCTGGTTAAAAATGAGACAATTTCACAATGCTTTCATAAAATAGAGTATGTGCAGGTTGTAGAAGGTAATAGTACTGTCTGTTGCTTGAATAACTTGTATAGTTATTGCTTTCAGTTCTTAAATATATTTAAAGGACAACAAACACAAATGAAAGGTCATCTAAAAAAATTAGACGGTGTGCGAAATATTTGGCAACCTTGCAGTTGAAAGAACCCTTGACCACTCTAAATGTTGAGAATCCGAAGAGAAGCCTTAGAGGAGATATACTGTGTTTAAATATTTGAAGGAATGTAATAGGAATTAGACTGTCGATTTTGTTCTGTGTTGCTCTGAAGCAGAATGTCTGAAGTTACAGCTCTCCAGATATGAAATGGATCATCTCTGAATCATGAGTGTCACCCTAGTGGTGTCTCCTGACTAGTGTCATCTGAGGTTAGATACCTTTTGTCAGGGATGCTATAGAACTGGGGTGGGCAAACTTTTGAGACAGAAGAGCCGCCAGGGGTCAGCAAACTGCTGCTCACGAGCCACATGTGGCTCTTTGGGTACGTACATGTGGCTCTGAAGTAAAATTGAAAATGAAAATAAAACTATCATAGTTCCATTTATAAAAGTTTTAAAAGCTGGTCACATAATGGTGATTATGTGAAAATTTATTTATGGCTCTTGAATTGTTTTTAAATTGTTGTGAGGGACAGGATTGGCTTTTCCAGGGGTCAGCAAACTTTTGAGACGGAACGTACCCAAAGAGCTGCATGTGGCTTGCGAGCTACAGTTTGCCGACCTCCTGCTATAGAAGAAGGTGCATAAATTAACTCTGAGGGTCCATCAACTCTAAAATTCCCTGAACCTGGTTATGAACTTGTGTAATTCCAAGCTGTGTTCTGGAGCACACTTGACCATCTCTGTTAAAAGGTTTAAAGGTAAATATTCTTAAACCATTAAAATAGATACAGTAGGTAGTTAAGAAAAAAAAATGTAGGTGGAAAGAAAAATGATGAATAAATCATGCCTTGACCCTTAAAGGCATCCAGGATACTTAAAAATATAATTTATTGTATTGATTGTATCTGAAAATTTTATTTTATTGAAATGCAATGTTTTCCCTTTTAGGTTTTCACTTCCAGTTATTGCAGCAGCAGACAACTGCATTCTCACTCTTTACCCATATATAGCAGTTCATCATGATGAGCAAAAGACTGTTTTATTGGATGGTAAGTGGAATATGACAGTTTTCTCTCTAGCTTTCACGGTACATGTTTTTGTTATCCAAGGCTGACATCTAGAAGTAAAATGACTTTAAAATTAATATATGTTCATTAAACTCCTGCCATTGCCAGGAGCCATGTTCAGTATTGAGAGTAGAATATGGCCATGTCTCTTAATTCCAGAGGTTGACAGTCCAGTGAAAGGTACATAAATAAATGAATACAAACAAGATGGAATTAAGAGCTTGGTGTACGAGTGAATTGAAATATTGGGAATGGAGGGGTGGGGCGGAGGCTAATGGTGATGTTGGAGGTCCTGGATGACTTTAGAGAAGAGATGACGTTTATGTGGAGCTTTACAAATGATCTTGAACAGAATGATTTGGGCAAAGGCAGTAAGTGTGGCAACAGCATGGAGTGTGGTGGGACACATAAGGCAGGCAGTGTAGGGATGGCGCCGTACCACTGTGCCCTTTATCCTGTTACACTGGGAGCCTGCTGTGGTTTTTGAGGGTCAGTGATTTAGAAAGGGAGCAATTGTTGGGCTGTGAGATGAATTAAGCAGTAGGGAGAATGGTCAGTAGACCCACTGGGCGTTGCTGCAGGGGAAATTGTGAGAGAAGCTGAGAACAATAGAAGAGGAGCTACTAAGGAGGGAGAAATGTGAAATACAAGACACAGAAGAGGATGATTGACGGAGTAAATCTCAGGGGAGGAGAAAAGATGGAGAGTGTGAAAAAATTCCCTCTGTACAGACTGTGAAAGCCTGAGTCAGAGGTCTTTTCTGTGTTTTTTAACGAATTTTGTTATTCTCCATTTTCTTCTTCACCAATTTACCATGCCTATGAAAGCCATTCAGTTGTGTTCTGCCTCTTTTCTCTGACTTTTCAGAAGAAATAGAGACGATCAGGCAGGAACACACTGAACTTCCAAATACCAAGCATGCATCGGAACCCATTCTCTGTCCTGCTCCAAAGCTGGGAGGCAAGACTCGCCTGACTTCTTAGCCCATTCCTTTATCTGAATTCCATTATCCAGGGTCCTAGCTTAATCAACTAACCTGGCTTAGTCTTGTCCTCCAGTTCCTGCCTCCCTCTTTGCTGCTTTGGAAGGTGTTCAGAATGCCAACGGGGAGGACACGAGACAGCATCCTCTCAGTGGACTGGCTCATTCCCAAAGAGGAAAGCCGGTGGATTCAGGCCATGCATGCCTGATTTAGTCTTCCCAAACTTACCAGTCAGATAAACCACTTAGTTTCTCTGGGAGAACAATAAAATAGTAAAGGAAACCAAGCTATTAGGGCTCCGTTTAACAGGAAGAAAATGTCAGGGGTAAGGAAGAAGCATTCTTTCATTGTACTGCTGTATCTTTACTAGTCAGCAGCAGTTTATACTATTGACTATTCTTTCTTCGTCTCTCTCCCTCACTTCCTCTCCTCCCCTCCCCCAACTCTTTCATCCGATATCCTGGGTTTCCACATAGCTGACTGCCCTGGGTCTCTTCTCATCTCTCTGATTGTGCCTTCTGAGCATGTATATATATTACAGATTTTATACACATTCTCAAAATTTAAAAGATCTTTCTGACTAATCCTGATGTAATTTAAAAAAAATATTTTTCTAATATAGTGGATGGGGTGGGTGGAGACTTCAGATAACACACAATAGAAAGAGCAATGGATGAAGAGTCGCAGAATGTGGTGGAAATTCTCTTTTGTGTTTTAACCTTGCCATTTTGCCGTCTGATTTTATCTTTAATTCTCAGATCCTCAGACATCTGTTATTAAACAAAATATGCATGGTGAGGAAATGGCAGGGTACTAACAATGCCTGTTTATTTCAAAAGGCTTTTGTGAGGACTCATAGACTGTAAATACCTGGAAATATTATTATCATTATTATTATTATTATCATGTCATTATTATTGCTGTTATAACTGTTATTATTGCTTTACCACTCTTTTATATTTTTCACAATATCCTCCCAGAAAATGAGGAATTACTGTACAAAAGATTTCTATCTCTTTAATAGGAAAAAAAATGAATAAAGTCTTTGTGTTTGTATGATGATTATGAAATATATGGGTTAAAAATAATGCATCCATTTGGGTAAATATTACTATAGAAAGACATCATGATTCTTAAATATTCTAAAATATCTTTAGAAATACGTATAATAATAATTTATAACATATACTTAGTGTTTTCCAGGCATATGGTGCTCTGCTAAGTACCTCATATTTATTTCATTTCATCCTTCAGCAACCCTGAGTTCGATACTCTTCTTAATCTCACTTTACAGGCTAAGAAACTGAGTCAGAGATGTTGAGCGGCTTGTTCCCAGGGAATGCTAACCAAATTTGTGAGACCTCAGGGCCTACACACTTAGTAGCTACTGCTATACTTAGTAGCTGTAGCTCTAGAGTATGTATTATATTCAATACAGGTGAAATCTTAAAACATATCAAATATATCCAAAAGTAAAGCAGTTTGATTTACCTGTTATAGCTAATGTGCCAAACAAAAAAACCATTATGGTGAGTCACTAACTTTATTTGAAGGGTACAGATATGGGTTTGTATTGAGGTAGAAACTTTTTACAATTTGGCGATAAGTTGAAAAGATCCTGCCTAAATGCATTGACAATGAATCATTCTATCTACCATTGAATTCCCCAAGACTCGCTTCTGTGAAGTCAGTAGTGGCGTAGCATTCTGGAGCCATGCTCACTGACTGGGTAAAGGTTCTCTGGCAAATTCTAAATGGATTTTTACTGAAAGAGTGGAAGGAACTTAGGATATACCAGCATGTTAATATGTGTGATTGCTCATAAAATTATCCTCACAACAAAATCATGAGCTTGGAACCCTTGGTTTCATTTTATGGATAAAAACCCATGTTTCAGAGAACTAGTATAACATACCCATGGTCTAACAGCTCAGGAGATATGGTGCCAAGCTTTCAAATTAGATCTTTCTAACTGGCCATGCTTTTCTGAACAGAATTATATCATGAATGTGTGTATGTGTGTGTATATATAAGTTAATGGATGGATGGATAGATACATCACATACATACATACATACACACTCTGGCCTTAGGTCACATCTACTGCTTTTTCTTGGTCAGCATTGCCTTTGCTTGGGTTCGGGTTACCACAGTGGTAAATCTTAGTGTAAATACAGCAACTCTAATTGGAATAGAGATTGAAAGCTTTGCAACGTGGTGTCAGCTCGTAACCAAGCAGTGATTTCATTTCAGAAAAATAACTAGGAAGAAATTACTTTTGTTATTAGCAACACTCCTTTTTATATTTGATTTTGAGCACCATATACAAAAATTTCAAAAATTTTGGTGTGGAAACATTTAAAATGTTTTACATGTCTTTGTTTATGCTAAAGTTGAGCAGTGTTTTTTTCCCCAGACTTTGATATGCCATAATAATTGCCTTATCAAATAAAGTTCATTTGATTCTGATAACCATAACACCCTTTATGTTATTTTTAATTTGACATTTTATTGCATGTATAATGTACATTTAGGCTTTTTTTTTATTTAGTACAATGTATATATACGTATACAGAGGGTACCAAAAAATGTATACACATTATAAGAAAGGAAAAACGTGTATTAAAATTATGCTGATGATAACCACTTTGAGCACCTCTTGTAATTGCAGAATTCAAATGTGACTTGTATTTATCTTTTGTTATTGGTATATATTGAGTATTACAATTTTAATACAGTTTCTTCCTTTCTTAAAATGTGTATACATTTTTTGGCACTGTGTGTGTGTGTGTGTGTGTGTGTGTGTGTGTGTGTGTGTGTGTATTTTTTTTTTTAAATTTTTTTTTAGCTGAGCCATCCTGCCACCTGTTGGCAGCTTAGCGGCAGCTCAGCTTGGGATGGGCGTCGAAGTGCTGTTGCTCAGAGCTCAGGTCGCACTCTTGAGTGAGCTCCTAAGCAACTGAGCCACTCAGCCGGCCCATATATTTTTTATATATGAAATTCAGGTTCAATAATTTAATAGTGAATTTACAAATCCTTGTTTGACCTACTATGAGCCAATGTGTCCTTTGCAGTTGAAGATGACAGTATTGTCAAGACTACACAGAACATTCCACTTCTCTCCCAACGAACCGTGTTACCCCCTCTTGGTTCTTCTAAGAAAGCTGTTGAGCCTTCTTTTTGTTCTTCTAAGTGGAAGAAAGCTGCTGAGCCTGCCAAGAGACTACTTGTTGGTATGTGGCAAGTATATAGTGCACCGCTCAAACTCAGTGCATAACATGATCTGTTTAAAGTTATGTCATTAAAAACTTGGAGTTTCTCAAGTAATAAGAAATCCATGAAGAAAACATGAATTTGTCATTAGTTTTAAGTGGGTCATCTTTTTCGGGAGCTCTCTCCAATAATCTAGAGCAGAGAGTATCTAATGGTTTTGGTTCACAGTGTGCTTAGTATGTCAGTACTTTTCCCCTTGGCTGAAATATGTCCTAAGCAGTTCCCTTTATCAAGCGGTTTGGTCCAAAAGTCTAACAGTAGTAGTTCATGTGATTGCCAGCAGATATTTGTAGTGATATTTACCTCAAATGTTACATATCCTACAGGACCCCTGTGAGTTTGCTGTGACATCCCAGGTACCGTCTGTCCACAGTTTGGGAACTGCCAAACTCGGGGCTTGTCTCCTAATTTTTTAGCTGGATCCAATGTTGCCTGTCTTAGAAAGAGGTGAACACAGATAAATATGTGGATTTGATAGTATTATTTGCAATTAACTGTTCAAATATTCCTTTCTCTGGGTATGGGTAGTATTGAAAATTTTTCTTTTTATGAAATGGACCAAACCAAGTTAAGTATTGTGAGGTTTTTATTTTTATTTATTTATTTTTTAATTTAATTTTATTTTTATTTTTTGAGGGCAGTGTCACTGGCCCTCACATGTGAGACCCAAACCAGGGCTGCTGGCTTCCCAAGCCAGCGCTTAAGTACCGTGCCACTCAGCCAGCCCTATTGTGAGGTTTTTAAATGAGTTGTGCTTGTTCCCTTACATAGGCAGATATTTTTGAAAAAAAAATAGGATAAAATCATTTCATATTCTTGAGAGTTTCTCTAACTCAAAAATGTTTTGTTGTATTGAAATGTTTCACTTGGGTAGAAAGTCATTTTGAATCTGAAGCCACTGTTTTGTTTCTATAAGTGTTTCAGCTAAGGAATAATTCTAACAAGTAAAGCTAAAGAATTGTTAAAATATTTTACATATGTAATGGAAAAATCGAAGGTTCCATTTGGGGAATGTTTTCACATACCATTATGGCAGGAAGAAAGTTTAATGTTTTTTTTTTCTTTTCTTTTTATTGAAATTCATCTATTTCTAAAGTATTTCTATTGGGTATTTGAAAATCTTTTTTTTTCTCTTAAGATAACAGTAAATTGACTCCATTTCTTTGAGAGCATAGAATAATTTGTAGAATGAGCTGTATATATCTACGTATAAATAGCAGTAACTGACAGAATATTTTACTCTATGGTCAAGTAACCCTTTTTACCAAAAAAAAATGTACATTTTAGGAACGGAAATAACACCTGAGGAATTGAATCCGGTCAAAAGTGAAACATCAAAGAAAGAAGACACTAGTATGATAAAACAGAAGAAAAATGAGTGTTTTTTTCCCTGAAGAAGGAGCGCAGCCATATGACTTATTTCAGAAGGCTGTAAATGCCGCTCAGACCTGGTTCACCCTCTTTGATTGGCCCGAAGGACTCCATTCGCTTTCTATTCCAGAGACTATAAGAAGGTGACAGTTACATGTTTCTCTAAATCCCTTGCTTTGTGTCATATATTAAAATATCTATTTATTGAGGTTGTTTAAAGTGAAACACAGTATTAAATAATGTAAACTGATCAAGTATGAGGAGGCTAATAAGAAAAGCAAAAGGATACAAATATACATTCTTTAGTATAGACGTCCTATATTTTATTTCCTCTAAACATCCAGTGATTTTAGGCAGGCACTGAAAATCTCTGAACCTCAGTTTCCTCGTTTGTCAAGTACAAAGGGTAAACGATGGGTAGGAAAAGCCCTTTTTCACTTACAAAAAAATTGAAACTCCACTGTTCTCAGTAAGTGAAAGAAATCTCAACCCTAGATCTAGGGTATAATCCGGTAGACGGTGATATTAGTGAACAGGGAAGACAGTTTCTTTGACACTGTCTTCAACAATACATTTATCTCACTCTTTCATGTGTTTTATTACTCAGCATGTCTGAAATAATTAAATTTCATTGGTTATGTCAAGTCACTTAATGCTGCTGTTAATTTAAACAGGAAGTTAGGCACATCCCTTGTTATAACGTTGCTGGTATAGTGTCCATCAGAGCTTCTCTGTCTCCTTTCTCAGCACTGGGGAACTTGCTGACACATGGAGTGAATACTAACCTCTAGCTAGAAGGGCTGTATTAGAATTCTTCATCTATTTTCAGGAGTGAGCTAGGTTACATGAAGTCTATAGTTATTCCTATAAATTAACTTTTCCAGTTTTTTAAAATTAATAGGACAATATCAGCTTTACAGAATAAATTGGCTAATAGCTCTTCTTTGTCTGCAGTGAGAGAAAATTAATGTAGCAGATACCCTGAAAATTTACAATCTTGATCGTAAAATCACCTGAATCCAGGGAATTTTTGAGAGAAGTTATTGTTAGAACTTTTCCCTGTTTTGGTGTTTGTTCTACTGAAAATTTTACTGATTTTGAGTAAATTTGAATGATTTCATCTTAGTGCAGATCACTGACTGGGCTTTTAAAATTCATTATTTAACCTGTGATTACTAATATTGTTTGTGTTTATAGTGTTTTTCTTATTTATAATTTTAATTTATTTTCTCTTGATTATAGATATTAACAGTTTACCTTTATTTCTAATATAACAAATGAGTTCTTGGATTACTTTATCCGTTTCTATATTTTCTACATTATTTAATGCTATTTTTTGTTTATAATTTACTTTTTCTTTGAACTTAAATTGTAGGCTTAATTATTTTTAGGTCTATAAATTTATCTCTTTATTCCACATTGGATGCATCCCAGAATTTTTGCTGTTAAGCATTCTCATTTTTGTTGTTTTTATAGAGCCTGTGATTTTCATGTTCATTTTCTATATTTTTACCATAATGACTGCTAATTTGTTGTGTAATATATTATTGCATTCCTGCATTATTATTTACTTGCCCATTTACATTAATTGTTGGGTATTTACCTTAGTTACTTTTTCCTATATTTTCTTTTCTTTTTTCTTTCTTTTTTTTTTTTTTAGAGGGCAGTGTCACTAGTCCTCACATGTGGGACCTGAACCAAGGCTGCTGGCGCCCCAAGCCAGCTCCCAACCACCGCGCCACTCAGCCAGCCCTCCTATATTTTCTTAATGTAAATTATGGCAAGATTAAACATGTCTGTTTATAAATGGTAGCAGACATTTCTGGATGTTACATAGGAAGTTTCTCAGAGGCAGGATCACTGGATCAAATAATATAAGCTTTTTTTTTTTTTTTTTTTTGAGGGCAGTGTCACTAGCCCTCATATGTGGGACCCGAACCGAGGCCGCTGGCTTCTGAAGCCAGCGCTTAACCACCGTGCCACTGGGCTGGCCCAATATAAGCTTTTTTAAATCTCTTATAATTTTGAGTGATTTTCTAGTGTGTGTTTTATTTTACTCCCAGTAATGAGTAACATTGTCAGTCTGGTTGTTTCCTGACAGAGTCCAGTACTTTGTTATTTTGATGTATAAATGAAAAACAGGGGCCGGCCGAGTGGCTCAGTTGGTTAAGAGCTCGCTCAAGAGTGTGAGCTGAGCTCTGAGCAACAGCTGTTCGAGGCCAGCCTGAGCTGAGTTGCCGTTGAGCTGCCAACAGGTGGCAGGATGGCTCAGCTAAAAAAAAAAAAAAAAAATGAAAAACAGCTTAAGGCACTGGGTGTTCTCTAGGGGAAGACAGTTCTAGAGGAATATGGGGCCTCCCCAGCCTTGGGAAGAAAGTGGCCCACACCCAAACAACTTTGACTAAAGATAAACTTTGTCCAAATAACAGTGTTATTCAGTGCCAATACTTAATTTGGAATCTTTGGATCATAGACTCTCAGGCTAAGAAGATACTTCCATCGTCATGTATAATTGCCAATTCATATATAGTCCTTCTATTAATCATCATAATTACTGTACCACAGGTCACCTTCTCCCTCTGTATCTGCTGACTCTACACTTGGCACCTCTCTTACAGTCCTTTAGGGAAAATGGCTTCCTTTCCCCCTGTAGCTACTGCTATGCAGTCCATCACTTTGATTTATTCCTCAGTACAATTCCATCCATTCTCTGTCTTCTAGATATTCCTCAGAGTTTCTAGTATAAGAATGGTCCCTTTCCCAATTTCAGTGTTGTGACAGGTTTATTCCCTTTCTCCAACCTTTCTGATATTTCAGGTACATTTTGAAATGACGAGAGGAAAAGCACATTTGTTTAGTTTATTATCCTGAACAGGAAGTTGCCCTTCCTTCTCATAGTTTTCTATAGTTTTACTCTTCCATTTATCTTCTTATAGTTCCAACTTAATGACTCATCGTTTCTGTTATTGATTTCATTATTGTAGTCTAGTAGTCTATGTCATACTGAACTTGCTTTGCAATATCTTTTATCTTGTTTCTTTAAAAATAATTTTGTGATGATATTTTGTTAATAATAGTGATTAATATATATTGGACTTTCGCTGTGAACAAGGCATTATTACATGGGCTTTGTGGGTAAAAAATTTATTTTATCTTTACAACTGCCCTGTGAGGTCAGTATTATCTTCGCCCCATTTTACTGATGCGAACCTGAGACATAGGGAGAATAAGTAACTTTCCCAAGGTCACTTACCTGGTAAATATGAGAGCTGGAATTTGAGCCCAAGCATTCTTCCCCCAGAACTAATACTTTTAAGCATCATGCCACTTGCCACTTATTAGGGGTTCAGATTAAGATGTAGGAAACTTTAACACTTGAAAGACATGAACTCCAGCATTTGGCATTTTTGTCTTTGGCGTTAGGCAGGATACTATAGGTACCTGTGATTAGGTATATCAATTCAGGGAGATTAAGAATATAGTAGTCTAGAACTGAGGAAAGTTATGTAATTCCTAATATTTACAGGTTAAATCTAGAATTTCAGGCCAAGTGAAGCTTAAACTCCTGGGCAAGCCATGAATTCCAGTGAAGTGACATGTATGTTAACAGGGAAAATAGAGTTCCCTGATCTCCCATGCAGTTACCCCCACCTGCAGAGTCAGCCACTACAGACTGTATTATCTAAACAGTGGAATTAATTGTGAATTATGGTGTGGTTACCTAAACATTTTCTTTTTAACACTGAATATTCTTTTGACATATTTCTGCATCATCTTTCTTAAACCAGAAGATACAGGTTGTCAGAAATGCTGTTGTATTGGTGTGTTAACTCAGGTAATTTCACTCTTTACAAATACCAGTTCACAGCAATGTGGCAATATGGTTCATTTCATTTGTTGATCTGAGATATATTCAGGCGGAATAGCAGAAACCAAAGAAATTATTTGAGATTACCTTTCATTGATTAATTATCGGTCTGTTTTCAATTCTTAGAGGCCCTTAGATATTATTGATTTTCAGCCTTTTCCCATATCACCAAAAGATGGAAATAGCTATTCAAAAATATAAGAAAACACAATTAACACAATTTATGTTTCAGAGGAAATATACTAAATATTACAGTCCACTCACTTCAGATTAGATGAGTTGTGGGAACTAACATTTTCTCCAGACACCGCTGGGAAGATGTCTGACTGACCACATAATCATTTAAATCATGCTGGAAATACCACTTCATCTGAGAAGAGTGGGTTTTCCAGTACATATCGGTGCTCATCCAATTTCCATTCCATCATGTACCTCCAGCTGCCACTCACCAAGAACTCTAGGGATGTCAGTCAGGAAACTTAGGAGGAAGAGTTCAAATTGTTCCAAAGCTAGACATTCCATTCCAGAAGCTCTCATTCAGTATAAGTATGTAGGATCTCACAGAAAATCAAATTACTCAGTGGAATGTTCTACCATTCATATCGAGAGCATGTAAAATAAGGAAAATTATTTTCTCTATGCTTCCATTTCCTCGTTTGCAAAGAGATGATAATTCTTACCTTCTAGGGTTGTTGTGATAGTTAAAAGAGGTAATGCCATTAAATCATATTAGAAGAGAACTTAGGACCTAGTTATTTTTTTTTTTTTTTTGAGGACAGTGTCCCTGGCCCTCCTAACTGGGACCCGAACTGGGGCCGCTGGCTTCCCAAGCCAGCGCTTAACCGCCACGCCACTGGGCTGGCCCAGGACCTAGTAAGCTTTCAATAAATGTTGGCTATTTTTAAGTTTCATTAAGATTATATTAATAGTATTATGTATTTCTGATTTCATTAATCATATTCACCAGTTCTTCTTGTATTTGGCAGTGGAAGGTAAATGTAAAACCCATCGTTTCCAACCACTTACCCAAATGGTATTTCATTAATAATATTTCTCCTTCCTTACAGGATTTTCCCCCAGCTTGATACAGGAACTTTTGACATTTAAGCAAATATACTGGGGGTGCCATTGGGGGTGCCAAAACATGTGTACAAGTGGACACTTTGGTCACCATTGCTCAAGCAGTAGTTCACCGTAATCAGAAGTGTCTGGACACTGCTGGGAACCACTTTGAGCACCTTTTGTAATTCCAGAAGTCAAATATGACTTGTATTCATCTTTTGTTATCAGCATATATTATTACAATTTTAATACAGTTTTCCTTTCTTAAAATGTGTATGCATTTTTTTGGCCCCCTCTGTATAGCATAGAAAGCATTTCTCTTTGTGATTTTTGAGCTTCTGGTAAGTCACTGATAAATTGAATAATACAAATATATCAAGTATTACCTCCATTTCTGAGCAGCCTCTCTATTCATACTGCCAACCATGTCTGACAGAGTTACAAAAAAATGTGTCTAGTTTGAAACAAAGTGTTAAAATGAAAGTGGTTATAATAACTGATTAGCGTTGTATTTCTTGAGTTCTTTTTACGTCTACACATTACTGTAAGAATAATGAAGCATTTTACAATTCTTAATTTTTCTTCTAAGTTTGGCTTTATCTGAATTGCATATTTTTATATGTAATATATTATTTTCATTCTGCTCATATTTTTTCTAATTTCCAGTATGCTTTATTTTACAAAGGTCATTTAGAAGCTTGCATTTGGTGATTTTACTGTTGATATTTAGCATAATTTCATTGAGGCCAGAGATCATTCTTTTTGAAATTTGTTGACATTTGTTTACTGGCCAGCATTCATTTAGCTTTTATAAACATTTCAACTTGAAAATATTGTGTATTTTGTAGTTATTGAAAGCTGTTTTTCATGTATGTACATTAAACAAAGTTTGCTTATTATTCTCTAAATAATATATATGCCTACGATTTTAAACGTATGTATCAATTACTAGGATAAAATTATTAAAATCTTTACTTATATTTGTACATTTGACTACTTCTTTTTGAGGGCAGTGTCACTGGCCCTCATATGTGGGACCCGAACCGGGGCCGCTGGCGTCCCAAGCCAGCGCTTAACCACCACGCCACTCAGCCGGCCCGGCTACTTCTTTTTAGTTCACTCATTTTTGCTTTCTGTTGTTTGAAGTTGTACCAAGTGCATTTGAATGTGCAATCGTAACACCTGTGTGGTTTATTGAAAGTTTTTATGACTATGGAATGTTTTTCTTTATACTTCGTAATGCTTTGTGCCTTAAATTCTAACCTGTCTCATATTAATGTAGGTACATTACTTCTGGTTAGTGTTCACATAGTATTTTTTGTTTTCTCTGTTTTTGGTTATGTCTCTTTTTATACCCTATCTTTAGCTTATTTCATACCATTCTTTCAATGTTTGTCTTTTAATTTGACTTTAAGTACATATAATGTGATTACTATAAATTTGAATTTAAATCTAAAATTTTTTAAAATTTCTTCTATTATTCTGTCTACTCTGTGTTCCCTTTCTCTCTTTCTTTTGCCTTCTGGATTGATTAGACATTCTTTTCTTATTTCATGATTCATCTACTACTAGCTTAGAAATTTAAATGCACTTTTTTTTCCCCCAAAGATTTTATTGGGTAATTGAGGAAGGGGAACAGTGTTAGGGAATTAGGAGAGGGCACCAGCCAAGTTGTTGTCCTTCAATCTTAGTTGTAGAGAGTGCAGCTAGCTCAGGTCCAAGTCCAGTCACCATCCTGCCACCCGTCAGCAGCTCGCAGCCACTCAGCTCAAGGTGCCGTGTTGAACCTACAGCCTTGTGATTGGGAGCACGTGCCTTCACCAGCTGAGCCATCCTGCCGCCTGTTGGCAGCTCAGCTCTGATGCAGTATCACTGGCCCATGTGGGAATCGAACCGGTGACCTGTTGTTCAGAGCTCGCGTTCTTAACCAACTGAGCCACTTGGCCAGCCCTAAATGCACTTTTTAAATTCTTTTAATGATAACCTTAGAAAATACAGCATACATTCTTAACAAATTAAAGCTTTGTACTAATTAATCTCTGACTGATGTAGCAAGGACATATGATATTTTAACTTTATTTTCTTTCCTTCTGTCATTTGCTATTGTTGTTATATACTATATGTGTGTGTGTGTGTGTGTGTGTGTGTGTGTGAGTGTGTGTATGTATGTATGTATGTATGTATGTATATATACCGGGGGTGCCAAAAAAATGAATACACATGACTTGTATTCACCTTTTGTTACCAGTATATATTGAGTATTACAATTTTAATACAGGTTTTTCCTTTCTTAAAATGTATACATCTTTTTGGCACCCTCTGTATATGTATGTGTGTGTGTATAAATGTATATATAGGTGTGTGTTTGTGTGTGTGTGTCTCTCTCTCTCTCTCTCTCTCTATATATATATATATATATATATATATATATATATTCCAGATATTATTTAATCTGTCAGTATTTCAGTATTTGCTCATACATTTACCAATTTTATTGTCCTTCATTCTTTTTATATTTTTGATATTCAATGTAAGATGACTTTTTTCCTTTCAAATAATTTTCTTTAGATAATTTAATTAAGGTCATTTGGTAATAGATTCCTGTATTTGTTTCTAAAAAATAGATGTTTTTCACCTTTATTTTAATTGTATAGTTTTGGATTTTTTTGGATAGGATTCTAGGTTGGCAGTTATTTTTTCAGCATATTTAAGATGAACGCCTAGAAAAGTTTTCTTTGTAGTTATTTTTAAAGGGGTTTGTAGTGATTTTTTCATTTGTGGTTTGACTTTTTATTGTGTTTTGGAAAGTTCTCAGGCAGTATTCTATCAGATTATGTGATTGCCCCGTTCTTTTGGGCTTCTATCCTTCTTTGTTCACTTTTCTGTATTCCATCTTTTTTCCTTCTATATTGCTGTATGGATACTTTTCTATGGCCTATATTCAAATGCATTAATTCTCTTTTCTTGATTTAATCTGCTGTTAAGCTCATCATTGCTTTCATAGCTTTACTTACGGGATTTGCTTATTTCTAAATTTTCCATTTGGTCTTTTTCATATCATTTATACAAGTAATTCAGTAACAAAATTCTCAATTTTAAACATAGTACCTACAGTTAGTTTAAAATCTGTATCTTACAGCTATAATATCTGGGGTTCCTGTTGGTTTATATTGTTTATTGTTTCTTTCCATTTTCTTTCATCTTGTTTTTTTCTCCTTATTTAGTCATTGCCTGCTTATGTTGTATTTTCGTTAAGGCCATTTATCTGGTTTTTTTTTATAGAAATATTGTAATGCACATGATGGTGTTAACTTTCTCCATAAAATTTGCTTTATTGTTAACTTTGCAATATACAAGCTCTATTATACACAGGGTGCCAAAAATGTGTACACATTTTAAGAAAGGAAAAAAACTGTATTAAAAATTGTACTGATAACAAACCCTTATATGTGGGACCCGAACCAGGGCCACTGGCTTCCCAAGCCAGCGTTTAACCACTGCGCCACTCGGCCGGCCCACCATCTGCGTAATTTTAATACAGTATTTTTCCTTTCTTATAATGAGTATACATTTTTTTGGTACCTTCTCTCTCTCTCTATCATTTATGAGGAAGTGGAGGAAAGAAAGGTTAAGTAACTTCTATAAAGTTACACCGTAAGTGGCAGAACCAGGATTTGAGCAGTGGTAGTCAAACCCTTAATCTAAATCAATATGCTTTCTCCTGTAATATGTGCTACAGACCTACTAGCTACCAAAGTGGAGAAATGCCATTCAAAATGGCCCTTGGGTTACTTTTTAAGCAAATATTGGGTTGTCGGAAAAGTCTTGACATGTTTTTGCAACGAAAAACAGAAAAAAATACGTCATGGCTTTTCCGACAACCCAATAGTATAATGTTAGGTATTCGATAAAGTGTAGACAGCAAGAATTGGTTGGAATTTTTCACACCATTTAAAAGTCAGCATACATCACAACTGGGTGCGGGGAGGTATCAGGAAATAGAGATTGCATTGTCTTATTTATTTAAAGAACAGAGACATATATGAGAACAGTAGGTCTCTGGACTTTATCTTTAAAATGAGAATCCCCACTCATGAGGCTAATGTGAAGATGTGCCCTTCTGTGTATTAAAATACAAATATTGAGGAAATGTGTGTAAATTTGACTTTGTAATTCCAAGTATGATGAATGCTTGAAATCTATCTTGGAAACTATTATAGACATTGTTACCTCCAATTTATGGTGTACAAAATTGAGTTCAATGAATTTAGAGAACCTGTCATACTCATACAGCTAGTAGGTGATACGTCCAGGATATAACCCATGTACTATACTGTTTATCCAAAGCACTTCCATGTTTTTAATCATAATGTAATTTTATGTTTTTGACAATTGCAACATTACATAATGATATGTGTTTAAAACAAGATACTGGAAAGCTCTGGAGTTATTTTAAAAATCTTTTTTTTTCTTGCTAACAAATAGCTGAATATAGTGAATTTCGTAATTTCTTATTTGATTTTATATAGAATTTTATTTAGTCATTGAACATTTATTTCCATAACATCACATTTTAAGATTCAAAAAAAAATTTTTTTAATCATCTTTCCATAGGGATGTGTGTAAAATGAAAACTGTCTCATCAAGCAAAAGAGTTTCTAGACTGAATGACTGTTTAAGATATAATAAAACCATTTATGATGTGATACAGCACCTGAGTGGCAAACTGCCTGAGTTAGTCAATTCAAGTCAGTCTTTACCTGAAAATTCCACTGAAAGGGTGACGCAACTGCACGTACAATATTCTTCACTTCTTAACTTTCTCAAGTAGGAGCATGGATGTGCTAATTTCAAAATGTAATTTTGGCTTGAGTAGATAGATAAGTAAGTAGATGTGTAGGTAAGTAGCTAGATAAACTATGATATTATTTGTCTTTTTATAAAATAGTTAAGGTTCCACAGTATATATGACCCTCTACTATATACGTTGGAAAAATAATAGAAAATAAGTACTTCATGACCTATTGAAATTATAATTGAAGGCAATGACTTTCAAACTTTATCATGCATTTAAATTGGGGTGGCATGTTAAACAGGTTACTGGTCCTTACCCTCAGAGTTTATGATGCTAATTTGCATTGATACCAAGTTTCCAGTGATACTGATACTTCTGGTCCATAATCTCATGTTGAGAATCCTCCTATGAAGCAAATATATAAATTCATTGAACACAAAAGGGGTGAAACCAATAAACTCATTTCTCAGATTCCTCAGATTCCTGTTAGTATAATCTTAAATTACAGTTACTGTGAACTTTTCGTCTGCATAGTTACACTCGGTTAATATTCAGATAATAGGCAGGTGAATTTTTTTACAAATGGGGATAGAAAGTATAGGAAAAATACTTGTCATCACAGTGTCTGTGTTCCTCCGCAGAGACTACATGGCAAGTGGACAAGAAATGGAAAAGCAATGCCCATTAAAATAGTGAGGGGACTGTTGGTGAATATATAGCACTTCTTTTGCCTACATTTGCAGTATCCTTGTCCACTGGAACTACCCACATTTATAGCTAGTATTATGGACTCCACCTTATGTGTTCCTGTACCGCTAAAATAGTATTTGTTACTTGGAATCATTTATGCATTAGGGTTAATGTATTTTGAAATATACTACTGTGTTTTTATGTTTGGTGGCTTATTTATGTATGGAATCTACTCCATAGTTGGCCAGAGATATTTATCTACCTTAGCAGGAGTGGGGATGAAGGGTAAGAACAGGACACTTATAGCAAGAATGCCAATGAAAGATTTGGTATTTAGTTGTTAAAATTTCTAGATTAGACTTTGTAGTCCCTAGCAATACTATGGTCTTAAAAATTAGACATCAAAATATTTTTTGATGTACTGATCAAAATATTTTTTCTTTATTTCTTAGACTTTCGCTATCACGGTAATAGCCCAAACTAGCTTGAGTTTCTTGTGACTTTCAGGAGATCTAGAAGTTTCTAAGTCACTGAAGGTGACTGAATGAATACCCAGGCAGCCTGTTATGTGGGATACTGGATTAGCAAATGAAGAGGCCAAGGATGGCTGGCTGTGCAGTCACAATATGAATGACAAATGCATGAGGACTGGGGAGTGGCTGATTCAGTTAGGAGGGACCTCTTGGTCCTTGATGGGGCTAAGAGGGAAGACATAGGATCCCCATCTCAGGCCTCACAGCAGATGTCCACTGGGCAACTAGGCTTCAGGCGGTGGTTGGGGTGGGGGTTGCCGAAGAGACTGAGGATCCAGAAAAGTAGTCACAGACCTTCATGTACACATACGAGAGTCCCTGTCACCTACCTCATGTAAGCCCAAATGCTTGGGTGATCCATTTCCAAAGAGGCCTTATATAATTTGGAGAGACTGCCTTTATGAAATAATATCAAATTAAAAACACAAAAATTAGATAAATGGCTTCGGAAATTACTCATGAAAACGCGGGAATGTGAAGTTCAAGATTTATTTACTTGACAATAAATTTACCTCTCCCCAGATGCCATCTGGCAGGGGTGGAGGAGGTCCGAAATTGTGATTGTTTATCCCAAAGCACAGAATTACCATAAAGAGACTACTTAGGTTAGAAAAGACTAAGATATGTGAAGAGTAAAGTCTATACTTTCTCCCTTTTCCTTTCTACCCAATCTGGGTGGGAAAATGCGCAAGAGTCTTTTAGTTAAGGAAAATAGCACACCACTGACTGCTTCATAAGGCAGTATACCCCACTAATTTTTGAGCATATGAGGACAGGAACCACATTTCATTCTTTTGGCATCTCTTCACACTCAGGGTCACTGATAGCACAGAATGAGTCTAATGGTCATTAAATATTTATTAACATTTTCTTTCTCAGATCTTTGCTTTTTGAAAAACGTTCCTGTGCTAAAAGGACTAAAACTTTAAAACTGGGTCTTAGCACAGCCTCATAGGAATAAGGAAAATTTTGTGCAATATAAAATTAAGGGGTAAAAGAAGAAAAAGTGAAACATTTGCATTTTAGGAGGGAAGATGTAACCAATGAGAGAGTTCAGTTGGAGAAAGTTAGGGTGGGTACTATGTTATAGATTGAACTTTAGAATATTAAACTATGAACTCTCAAAATAACTTTAATTATTAAGGTATGTATTCCATCATACCTGTGTTGGTTTGCTAGGGCTGCCTTATCAAAATACCACCAACTGGGTTAAACAATACCAATGAATTTTTTCACAGTTCTGGAGGCTAGAAGTGCAAGATCAAGGTGTTGGTAGGATTGAGTTTCTTCTGAGGCCTCTCTCCTTGGCTTGCAGATGGCCACTTTCTTTCTTGTCCTCACGTGGTGTTTTCTCTGTGGGCATACACTCTTGGTATCTCTCTCTGTCCCAATTTCATCTTCTTATAAGCACCAGTCAGGTTGGATTAGGGTCCACTGTAACAGCCCCATTTTACCTTAATCACCTTCTTAAAGGCTTTAACTCCAAATTGTCACATTCTGAAGTACTGAGGACTAGGGTTCCTACATATGACTTTTGGAGGGACATAGTTTAGCCCATAACAATGCCATATGTGTTGTATTGTAAAAAATACTATGTAATTGGATGTTATATTTTATTTTATTTTTATTTTTATTTTTTGAAGATTTTTTTTTGAGGGCAGTGTCACTGGCCGTCCTATGTGGGACCCAAACCGGGGCCGCTGGCTTCCCAAGCCAGGGCTTATCCACCACGCCACTCAGCCAGCCCTGGATGTTATATTTTACAATAACTTTTGTATTGCTGTATTTGACATAGTATGATTAATGTTCTTATCATTTGTGTCTATTATGGACCAAATTGTATCCCTCCAAAGTTCACATGTTGAAGCCCTAACTCTCATAGTGACTATATTTGAAGATAGCATCATTAAGGTTATAATTACTCTTAATGGTGGCATAAAGGTTTAGCCCTAAGCTGATAAGAGGATGCTTTTATGAAAAGAGGAAGATACATCAGAGATCTCCCTCCCTCCTTTCCTCTCTTCCTCCTCCTCCTCCTCCTCCTCCTTCTCCTTCCCTTCCTCCTCCTCTTCCTCCTCCTCTTCTTCTTCTTCTTCTTCTTCTTCTTCTTCTTCTTCTTCTTCTTGTCCCTTTCTCTCGCTCTCGCTCTCTCACTCTCCCGCTCTCCCGCTCTCCCGCTCTCTCTTTCTCGGCACAGAGAAAATGTCATATGAGGACACAGCAAAAAGGCGGTCCCCTGCAAGCCAGAAGGAGATGTCTCATGAGAAACTGAATTATCTGGCACTTTGTTCTTGGACTTGTAGCCTCCAGAACTGTGAGAAAATAAATTTCTCTTATTTAACCTACCATATCTGTGATATTCTATTATGGTAGTCTCAGCAGATCAATATAGTGCCTATTGTCCTTTGATATAATTTTATTTGTTTATAACCAATAATTATTTTTATGATGTAATTAATTTTCATTGAAAAAGTAAACATTTTTTGATTTATAATTTCCATAATATAAAATTAAGTAGAATATCAACACTGTGTACCCTACAGGGAAACTATAATATCAGATATTATGTAATATAAAACTACTATAACTCTTTTTAATTCCATTGATTTTTAAATAAATTTTTTATTTACGAAGGTGAATACACTTAGGATAGAAACTAACTTCCCTTTGTAAGTGCAATTCAGTTTCATTTGTGATTTTACTTCTTGTATCTTTAAAAACTATACCCTTCTTACTTGTGCATATTCATTATGGTATCTTATTTAATGGAAAGAATGAAAATATTTCAAAGGAACAATTGAAGAAGTGATTCTGGAAGAGAACATTGAAGTGGGGTAAAAGAGCATGGCTTTTGAATCAGATAGACGAAGGCTTAATTTCTAGCTCTTTTATATTCCTGTGACTTTGCACAAGTTCCTTAACCTGTTTAAGCCCCAATTTCAGTATCTATAAAATTGAGTGTTATAATTCTCAAATTTGGTTGATAAAAGAATTAGAATTAATACAATGTGTATTACATGGCACATGGTAGATGATAGTGATGATGATGATGATGATGATGATAATGATGATGATTAAGTGTAATAAATTATAATCAATGGCTTACATATGCTGAAATGTTTCCTTAAATTATTCCAACATGGTAACCATTAGTGACACACTGAAAACTCACTCGTGACACCACTATCATTGAAATAGAATATTTTTAAAAATCTGTTCTTCTATTAGACATAAATGTCATGTCTTGTTGACATAAAGAATGCCAGAAAACCAGTATTTATCAACTCTGTCTTTATATTTATCAGATAAATGGAAACTTTATTTAAATTTTTATAAGTTTAAAATCGAAAGCCCATGACTTTTATTTTATTATTTTTTAAATTAGTTTCAGGTGTACAAAACAATGCAATAGTTATCCTTTTCACCCCTTACAAAGTGACAACACCCCACTTCCCATCCACTGCTCCCCCACCCCCGATATCATACCTATCTGTTACAATTCCATTGACTCCATTCCCACACTATACTTCCTATCCCATGACTGTATATATATTAAATTATAGTTGACATATAATATTGTTCAGCGGCAGCTTCAGATGTACTTCAGGCCAGGCCTCTACATTGTCCATGAAGTGGTCTCCCTAACAAGACATGAGTCGTGACTTTTACTTTAATTGTGCCTCTTTCTAGTCTTGGTCCTTGGTTGATTCAGTAAATTAAATGCTTTAATTCAATAAGGCAAAAATTCTAATGCCATTCTTATTTTACAAAGTTAGTTGTGTTTTTAAAATCTGATGAAATATTGGTTGTCAACAGTAGAAGGCGGTTTGGATACTTACATAAAACTTGATTGTTTGTGCATTATAGAAATCGATTTTCTGGTAGCATCATTAAACTCTATGATACTTGCAATTGTCACATTATTCTTATAGCATTATTATTAGTACAGCTCCCAGAAGTGTTGACATTAACATGGGAGATTTCTGATTTCTGTTTTGACATTTTGTGGTATGAGGACGCAGGTATGGAAAAATGATTTTGGCATTAAAGCAAAGCCATTCAAACGTACTGCTCTTTTATCAGCAAATATATGACTGTCAGGATATATTGGTTCTGATAAAATTCTTCCACATTTAGAATGTGGCAGCAAAAGCGGGCCACTACTCCAAGATATGTGCATATGTTTCATCATGGACATAAATGTACTAAATTCAAAACAATAAGAAATCTCATTTGCATCCCCATTTAAATTTGGAGACAGTGAGTGAGAACTTTTGCAAAAATGAAATTATATTTATTTTGTGCAATAAATGAGACACTCATTTTTGGAGATTAAGTTTAGAATTTAATAATTCATTACATCTAATTTTACTGTGTTCCAGTCAGGGTAAACTCAGAAGAAATATGCACATAGAAAGCCTATCATGTAAACGTGTGGTAAAATCAATGATGAAAGTCAACACTCTGAAACTACTGACCAGACATAAAATTTATTGACAATAAACAATTGTAAATACTGTCTTAGGGACTGATGAAATTAGGCATTCAGATAGATTCAAAGTGAAAAGAAAGAAACAAGTCTCTTGTAGGGGAGGAAAAATATTTTTTCTCTACCCTTCTAGGTTCTTGGCTGAGACTCTAAAAGACAGACTAACAGGGAAAAAAAATTTAATTACTTTGTAAATATGGTATCCCCACAAAGATATGAGAGTCAGAAGGCAGCCATAAGATTGAGGCTTTATATAACATTCTGAGCTAAGGAAAAGGATAGATGTCTAGGGCTTCCAAGAGGCCCAGGGAAATCTAATGGGGAGAGGAGGAAATGTTTGTTAAACAGTGGTTGCCCTGCCATGCAGATAAGTCAGGTAAGAAAGTTATGTCTAGTAATAGCTCTCTTCCAGGTATAGGCTTCTTTTCTCATGTAAATTTTCTTTATAAATGTTGATTTCCTTTACAAAAAGGTAATTTCTACTCTGTCTCCTGAGCTTCTCCTGTAGTTTCTCAAAATAATCAGTAGGCCAAAGAGGCATATTTTGGAGTGGTATATTCTGCTACCCTTCACTTCATAACAGCATCTGTAAAATAGTGTTGAACAAATTTAACTGAATTAATTTTAAAGATCTTATTGGCTCTATTCAAAATTTATAAATTGGACAGGTTCCAATTTAGCAGCTAGAAAGGAGCTCCGAAGAGCCATACAAGGCAAGAGGTTTTATAAGCGATGAGAGCAAGAACAAGTAAGTTGTACTTAGGCAATGAGAGGGAGTAGAATACGCCACCCCAAAATGCGCCACTTTGGCATGTGGATTGTTTTGAGCTGAAGGTAGTTGAGACCCTGAAAACTCAAGAAAAGCTTTTACCTCTCCATTAACTGTCTAAAAGAATTTAGATAGGGAGCCTGTCCCAGAAAGAGAGCTTCTACCAGAGATAGCTTTTTATATCAGAAAGACTTATCTGCATGGCAGGGCAAGTATTTGCGTATCAAACTTTTGCTCTTTTCATCTCCCTGTGAGTTATCTTTCTTCCCCTTTAAGCCCCAGACTCTTACCCCCTTCTCCTTAGTTCAGGATGGCACATACGTCTCAGTTACTAACTGCCTGGAAGTCTCATGTCTTTGTGGGGCTCTCATAGGTACATCATTAAATTTGTTTTTCTCCTATTAATCTGTCTTATGTCAATTTGATTATTATACTAGCCGAGGAACCTAAAAAGGAAGAAGGGAGGTTCCCGCCACCCCCAACCCCCACAGCACAAAAAACAGATTGGTTATTGCAAGGTCAAATTCCTTTAGGGGATGGCAAGTGTCTAATAGGCAGATTACCCAACTAATACTGATCAGACCATTCTGATTGAACAGTTTAAGATTCCATTTCTGGGTAAGCCAAAACTTTAGTGAAGTCTCAGTTTAGTGACGTGGAGCTTAGCATTTGGAGCCTATTGTTTTGTTTCATCAATGCAGAAATGCAGTCTTTCGTACTTTTTACTGAGGGCTTCCTCTTTGCTGGACACTATGGAGTGAGTATTCAAATGAATGCCATGTGTTCTTCCTCCTCAAGTAGCTCTCATTTTAGTTGTTCCCTGAGAGTTACCCTTAGGCTTTCAGTAGTATTTTATAGAAGTGAGCATATCTTCTTGAGATCCTGCCTTGACTTTGGATGCAAGGAAGTATTCCAGTTTCTCGTATGTCTCTGAGCTGTCTATCTTTGTTCCACCCTCTAGGATTTCATGTCCATAGGGCATCATTTCACTGAGTTCTTACATAGGCTTTAAGTTGGCTACTTATCCGAAGGGGTGGTGTGCTATTTAGATTAGATTTTATTGAAAGCTATAGTAATTCCAATGTCATGGGGAGTCACAGGAATAATGTAGATACAGACAGGAAATATGTGAAGATCAAAGAGAAGGGATCATGTTTGACTTCCAAACAAAGAATCTGTGTATGCAGCACAATTTCTTCAAACAGCTTCAGCTGGCCCAGGGCCACGTCAAACCTAATAACTCCTGAACTGTGTTCACTGCTTCTACCCCCACTAGGGTTTCCTCAGCTAGTTCTCTCTTCTCATAGTCATCTGTGCTGTCTTCAAGGTTTGAGCTTTCAGAATCATCTTCAGGCTCCTTTCTGCTTTTTTCTTTATCCCAATTCTCGGTAATTACAGGACTGCAAACTGTTGAGGGAGTTCCAAAATTGAGTCCTAGAGGTGGTATCCTTCTCTGGTAAATGCTTATGGTGAGTGGGGTTTTGTGCTCCCTAAATGATTTAGACCTAAACACTCCAAACCCCACTAGGAAACACTCCTGCCCAAACTGTATTAGATATGTATAAAGTGATTCTGGTGGTGATTGACATACATATGAAGAGTTTAGATTAAAATATTTCAAGAAATTTGACAGTGAAAAAATTATAAGGTCTTAAATGTGATAAATTATATACATAAATGTGTATGTACATATTTGTAAGTGAATAAAATAATATCTATAGATATTTGCTGCTTCATCTATACCTCTACAAGTTTATATAATCAAAAAGGCCACAATTTTTGGATATTCTTTTTGGAAAAATAAGTAATGGATTATGTTATATTGAGTTTTGTGTTTTTTAATATTCAGGCATACGTGATGATAGGCAAACAATGAACACTGGGTGACTAATGATCTATTTATAAGATGGTTTATTGTATTCCAACTTTTTCCAGATATTTACAAATTTTATAATATTATAACAACAATAAAATGGTTCATGGCTTGACAATAGAGGCCAAATCATACAACTCTCTATATTCCATTAACCTATAAGGATAGATGTGGATGATTATAGCCATTTAGTAAGTTCTTTCTGATTAATCAGTTCTCTAGAGGAAACATCAAATACACATTTTATTGTGAAGGGAAAATTTTAAAACTAATTATATAAATTTTAAAATCAAAATTCAATAGAGGTAAACTATATGACATTGAAATAATTTAATTGTAATTGAAATGCAAGTGATATACAGATCGTATTATAGTATAATAATGTGGATTTTTCTTTTTTTAATTTAGTGCTCAAGGAGCACATATTCCTCATGTATTTCCAGGATTTCTGTTTGAACTGGAAGATTATCAGAAGTGGATTAAAATCACAGTAAGCGAATGTCATTTCTAGGAACAACTTTGCAGTTATTATTGAATTTACTGTTTTTTTGGTCTTTGCTTGAAGTTTCCATTTTAGAACCCTTGTTTTTTTATTTATGAAATAACATAAGGCTTATGCCTCTCTGTACATACATACATATACATACACATGCACGGTGCCAAAAAATATATACACATTTTAAGAATGGAAAACTGTATTAAAATTGTAATGCTCAATATATACTGATAACAAAACATGAATACAAGTCACCTTTGACTTCTGCAATTATAAGAGGTGCTCAAAGTTGTTACCATCAGCATCCAGACACTTCCGATTAGTGCAAACTACTGCTAGAGGAATGCTGACCAGTGTCCACATGTATACATTTTTTGGCACCACCAGGATATATTCATATTTGTCTAAAGATTTCTGTGAAGACTAGGCAGCAATGATTACATGGTTTTCTTACACGTATAAGTAATTGATTCCTTTAGGGTATTTGAACATTAAGAATGGTGTGTGCTTATGTAAATTTTTTCTTAAAGTTTTAGAATATATATCTTCCAAAGAAAACACTGGTTTAATTTCCCCACCATTTTGCCACTTGCCTTCTTCACTTTTAAATGAGAATAGGGGGAAATTAAGCAAGATAGGCATAGGTTTTTTTCAAACTATACATTTCCTTTTATGGAAACCTGTTGTTTTAAGACACATGCCAGCTTAGAGGCAATGCTGCTTTAGTTGTGGCACTGTTACTACAGTCACCACATGACATCAGTAGGAGAGCCAGAGACGTGTTGTTTGACACTCGGTTTTGCTGAGTTCCTGTGGCTTAATGCAAAGGGTATGGCCCGTTTTGGGATTCTGAGTTCAGAATAGCTTTGCATCTCATTCTCCCACTGATGCCACAGAGTGAACTGGTAGGTGCATTGAATGAACAAATCAATGACTACAATAAAGAGCTGTGAGTCCCAGAAAATGACCTGCGTTGGTAGATTCTATGACTGGCATATGGGGAATTAGAGATCTTGATGAATAATACAAAGGACATGCATAGGTTTTATAAAAAGAAAAAGCTAACTAAGTAGCTGAAACTGTGCACTTACATTTGCCTTGCAATTTAATTAATGTTGTGATATTTTATTTCCTAAAGTCTTCCACTAATACCTTGCCAGCATGTTACTCTATAATTGAGGGAGAACATCCCATTATAGATCAGACTGTGTTTGAAGCCTATAGTAAAAGAGCATGGACAGATGTGTTACTTCAGCTATATAAGGTAACATTTCCACTCTTGTTCATTGCTGGGTTTTTTGGGTTGATTTACATGAAGAGTATATTAAGTAAGGTGTAGGTAACATTACTGTAAAAGATTAAAACATACAGTGGCTCAAAGAAGATAGAATTTTTATTCTTCTTTCTCATGGAACTATGGAGAAGTAAATGGTTTAGAGGTAGTGGGGTATCTCTTCCATCCTCGATGCTGGGCTTTCTTCTCTGGGTCAGTTGCTCAGAACAAGGAAGAACAAATAAGTAGTACAGGACAAGTAAATACCTTTTAAGGATGTTGCCTGAAAAATGCATCATTGTCCTTTCACATTCCATTGGGCAAAATTACTCATGATTCCACCTTGTTTTAAGAGAAGTTGAGAAATCTCATCTCTAAAATTGGTAGCTACAGGTGTTTTCCGGTACTAAAAGGGAAGACTAATGAATGGATGTTGGTGAAAATTATGGTCTCCACATTTAATGCATGTAACCAAGTTCAAGCTCCTACTGCTTGCTGCTCACCAGCCAATAAGCTGAGTGACATGGTGATGGACCAAGGAAAGCAAATTTTTTCAGAAACCCAGGAAGCTGGGAAGGTGGTGGACTAGCATCCTAAAGAACCTTCTTAAGAAAGTACAGAATTCAGGCTTCTTTTACATCAAGGGAAGGGGAAAATGGGAGGGCCAAGAGGTGATTGATGACTGCAGACATCTGGGCGCCAGAAGGGGTCTGAGGAAGATTATGAAATTTCTTTTCTTGTAATCTGTTGACTCTAGTTGATATAAGTTCAGTTCTGAGGTTCCTATAAATCTTTGATAAACAGTCATTGTTTTTGTACATCTCTTATCTCTTTGAGAGAGGCACCTTTTGTTAACAGACTGTGTTTGTAAACCTCAAGCTGCAAGCAGAGCTTTCTAATGATTAGCATGTCTATATGGAGACTAAGTAGCAGCTATTACTCTCAAGGCTGTGGGAACAAAGCAGGCTTGAATAAGATGGAGTCAGAGACACCATGCATTTCACTGTTATAGACAAGGTCGTCTCTTGTAAGGTTATTCTGGAGAGAGATTTACTGGAAATCATATAATTGTAGACAAGTCCAGGTGTTGATGAGATTCTCCAGTTGACTTCATGCCAAGCAGCATGTTGCTAAATTAACATAACAAATTGTACCTTCACACTGTATCTTTAATGCTTAAACAAGCACTGGTTTCAGTCCTGGAGTCCTTCCTAGGTTCCAAACATGGCACTATAGATCTTGTTCACTAGACTTTTGGTGGAGGCTTTTGCTCTGTCTTCACAAGTTGCAACCACAGATACGGTGAGCTATAGGACAGGGAGTTAAAATGAAGAAGTTAACGTCAAATAGTGGCAGCAATTAGTCACTCCAAGGAAAGGGCAAATTACAAGCTAAACAGTGGGTAGTATATGTAAGACTTGTCACAAAACGCTTTTTTTTTCTTTTTTATTTGTTTCAGGTATACAACACAATGCAATAGTTATACTCTTTACCCCCCAAAGTGACAACCCCCTCCCCCAGTTCGCCACCCCACTCCCCGCCATATCATACATATCTATTACAATTCCTTTGACTCCCTTCCACAGTCTACTCCACATCCCGTGACTATATATTCACTTACAGTTGGCATACAATATTGTACAACATCAGCTTCAGGTGTGCAGTGCAGTGATCTAGCCTCTACTCCATCCAAAATTTTTACAACATTATTATATTCCCCGAACTTTGTTTCATATCCCTGTGGCAATATTGTAGTTGTCTATTTATGCTGTCTAATCCCTTCTCCTTCCCCCTTATCCCCACCCCCCTCCCAACTAGCAACTCAGTTTTTCTTCTATATCTATGAGTCTGTTTACTTTGATCGTTCGTTCAGTTTTTCAGATTCCACATACAAGTGAGATCATATGGTACTTGTCTTTCTCCGACTGACTTATTTCACACAACATAATAGTCTCTTCACAACATTATCAATTACATTCCCAGAACTGCCCCCATATCCCTGCGGCAACATTGTAGTCACCTACCTACGCTGTCCAAAACCTTCCCCCTCTCCCTCATGTCCACTCCCTCCCAGCCAGCAACCATCAGTTTTTCCTTTATATCTATCTGCTTGATATGACTTCAATATTCTTAAATTTACTGAGACTTGTTTTGTGGACTAATGTGGTCTACCTTGGAAAATGTCCCATGTGTACTTGAGAAGAATGTATATTCTGTTTTTTCAGGGTGAAATGCTCTAAAAATATCAACGAAGTCTAGCTGGTCTAAAGTGTCATTTAAGGCCCCTCTTTCTGTGTTGCTTTTCTGTCTAAAGGGTCTGTCCATTGGTGACAATGGTGTTGAAGTCCTCTACTATGATAGTGTTACTGTTGATCTCTGTCTTTATGTCTGTCAAAATCTGTTATTTGTAATTAGGAGTTCCTATGTTGGGTGCATAGATGTTTATTAGGGTTTTAGTGCCCTTCTTTGTCTTTTACCGTAGTCATTCTTAAGTCTATTTTGTCCAAGATACGTATTGGTACCCCAGCTTCTTTTTTTCTCATTTCCATTTGCATGAAATCTCTTGGGCCGGCTGAGTGGCGTGGTGGTTAAGCACTGGCTTGGGAAGCCAGCGGCCCCGGTTTGGGTCCCACATATGAGGGCCAGTGACACTGCCCTCAAAAAAAAAAAAGGTGAAATATCTTATTCTATCTGTAAACAGCATATACGTGTGTCCTATTTTCTTATCCACTCAGCTACTCTCTGTCTTTTGATTGGAGCATTTAATTGGAGCATTTGATTAGCCCATTCACATTTAAAATGATTATTGATAGGTGCATATGTATTGACATTTTGTTATTTGTATTCCTGGTCTTCCTGGGTTAGCTTGTTTACCCCTTTCTTTTGTTTACAAAAGCCCTTTTAACATTTCCTGCAATGCTGGCTTGGTGGTAATGAATTCCTTAAGCTTATCCGTTTCTGAGAAGCTCTTTATTTCTCCTTCAATTTTAAGTGATAGCTGTGCTGGGTAGAGCAATCTTGGTTGTAGACATTTATTTTGTGTCACTTTGAATATCTCCTGCCACTCCCTTCTGGCCTGCAGAATTTCTGTAGAGAAGTCAGCTGTTAGTCTAATAGGAGTTCCTTTGTATGTAACCTGCTGTCTTTCTCTTGCTACCTCTAGGATTCTGTCTCTGTCTGTAACCTTTGCGATTTTAACAGTGATGTGTCTTGGTGTGGACCTGTTTGGGTTCAGCTTGTTTGGAACCCTCTGCACTTCCTGGGCATGTATGTTGATTTCCTTCACCAGGGTAGGGAAGTTTTCAGTCATTATTTTCTCAAATACATTCTTGACCCCTTGCTTCTTCTCTTCTCCTTCTGGTATTCCTATGAGTCAAGGGTGGTTGCTCTTAACTTTGTCCCATAGGGCTCTTAAACTATTTTCATTGTTTTTTATTCTTTGGTCTTTTTGTTGTGCCAACTGGGTGATTTCTGCTATTTTGTCTTCCAAATCGCTGATCCGCTCCTCTGCTTCATCTACTCTACTGGTGATTCCTTCGAGTGTGTTCTTCATTTCAGTTATTGTATTCTTTAGTTCTAACTGGTTGTTTTTTTCATGATTTCTCTATCCTTCCTTATGTCCTCACTAAGTTTGTTAAACATTCTTATCATCAGTGTTCTAAACGCTGTCTCTGAAAGGTTGGATCCCTCTGTTTCATTTGGTTCCTTTTCTGGAGGTTTCTTCTGATCTTTTACTTGTGACATGTTTCTTTGTTTCCCCATTGTGGCTGTCGCTCTGGGATTGTTTTGATGTATTAGATAGATCCACCAGGAGAGCCCTGGCTGGATCACGCAGGCACATAGTTCACAGCCCAACACTCCCAGGAAAACTCCCCATCTCAGCCTGTCCCAATCAGCCGCTCTGAGATCAGGCCGAGCAGCCCGACAACCAGTCACCAGCCTGGCAACTCTGCAAGCGCAGTTCGGAGAGCGGGCACCTGAGGCAGCTTGCGTGCACTCCTGCGTCTCAGTGAGCAGTCTATTGGAGCCGGAGTGCGCCCACCAGGCAACGCAGCACAAGAAGTGAGGAGGGTGGGGATCCGAGGCAGCTCGTACACTCCTGGGTCTCAGTGAAGCAGCCTGTTGGAGCTGGAGGGCACCCGCCCAGCATTTCCCTGGCAACGCAGTATAAGCTGGGCGGAGGGTGGGAATCCAAGGCCGTATTCGCGCACGCGCAAGCACACGCACTCCTGCGCCAGTTCCACCAGATCAATGAGGTCCCGGACCTGATGCTCTGTGGGGGGGCCCAACCCTGACAAAATGGCGCCCTCCTTACACCACTCACATGCAGGCTCCACACCAGGGGAACTATAGTCGAAAAGCCTCCAGCCTTTGCACCAAAGGTGCTCAGTTCAGTCCGTCCCCACAGGCTCCCGGCTCACACAGGTACTCCCTCCACCAGGAACCAGGTTAGTGCTCACCGGCGAGCAACCCCGGGTGCCGGCCCCACTGATTCTCTAGCCACTCTTAGCCTCACCGAGCTGAGCAAAGAGAGTCCTCACTAATTTACTGCCGGCTATATTAGAACTCCTCTTCCCGGCAAAGGAACTCTAGGCTGGTGAGCTTGGAGTGCGGCCGGAGGGTCTCTCCCCCAACCGGAGAAGCCTCCCCACAGCTGGGGTTCCCTCACAGGGTTCTCCTTCTCTCGTCTCCGCCTGTCCTACCAGACCCGATGCAGTCTCCTCTTTAAGTTCTTCACTTAGTGGTTCTGTTCATCTAGTGTTCCGGGGACCTCCAGGGTTGAATGCTGTATAATTTGTTTGTAATTTTGGTGTGATCCTGGGCGGTAGTTAGCACAGCGTCGGTCTGTTCTGCCATTTTATCGGAAGTCCTCCACAAAACGCTTCTTATGCATTTTATTTTTTTTTATTTTTTTAAAGATTTTATTGGCGAATTGTGGGGGGGGGGGAGCAGCGTTGGGGAATCGGGGCAGGGGAACAGACAAGTTGCTGTCTTTTTGTTTTGTTGTTCTTCAGTCTAGTTGCGGAGAATGTTGTTTCACTGGCCCTTGTTGGTATCGTCATTGCGCTCTTTCCGGATGAGGCAGATCAGTCGCCGGCTTCTGGAGGTCACTCACCACGGCTATTGGTAGCTCATCCTGGCTGCCAGCCACTCACTGTAGCCTATGGCAGCCCACTGCAGCAGGGGCTCGCACAGCCCAGCTCCAGGTGGAGGTGTTGTTAGCTGTGGAGGGCAGTGTCACTGGTCCTCATATGTGGGATCCGAACCGGGGCCTCTGGCATTCCAAAACCAGCTCTTAATCAATGCTCCACTCGGTCGGCCCATGCATTATCTTATTCAATCTCCACAGCCAGTAATCCCCAGTTAGGGTTGAGGAAACTAAGGTTACCAGGCATACACCTGCTTTCTTCCAAGATCACCGTATTTGGACCATATAAAATCATCAGGTGTAACAAAAGTTTATTTCTTCCTTGTTGTTCTCTGCTGGCGCCCCTGAGCCCAGGGAATTCTTGCTGTCTTCTGGCAGTCTAAAGCCTCCACTGCGGCTAGCTACCCAGGCCTACCTTCTGGAGAGTTTCTTCTGCTACAAGACTCCCATTTACTCCTCTTCTCTTCTTCCCCCTCAACCTGCCCTGTCTTTCTTGCTGAGTGTCAAGAGGGGAAATCCTGTTTTTTCTTGTTTAATTCCCACAAGAACATAGTAGGGTATTTATGACTCTTAGCCAAACTTCGAATTGGGAACACATTTTCTTCTTTCTTAACTCCCATCTGCATCATATATAATTTTACCCAATAATAAAGAGAAGCAACTCCAAAACAGAGAGCAGAAAATGCCCTACTTTAGGGACAAACTAGTCCTAATCTTGATTGATGGACTTGATTCACAGTCATTCCTTTATTCATTCACACATGCATTCATGTATATGCTTAGTTCATTTAATCCATCTTCCCTAACTAGGAAGTCTATGAATTAGAAACTAAGTAAGTTTAATAGTGTGTCAGCTACATAGTAGTTGCTCAACAAATATTTGTTGGATGAATTTACTCGACAACTATTATGTTTCACATAGTATATACTAGGCTTTGGGGTGTAAGAGTAAACTTGATATAGTCTCGCCTCAAAAATTGTGTGTCCTGCAGTATATAATCAACTATATATATAAATTACAAGGAAGTATCACAAATGGTATGACAAGGTAAGCCCAAAGAACTAAGGATGAGTGCACATAGGGAGAAACCTAACTTTCCTGTGCCTCAGAGAAGGTATCCAGGAAGATTAGTGGAAACTGAGCCCTGAGAAATGACAGGAGTTTGCTAGGCGCAGTTGGGCATAGTTTAGAGAGAGAGAGAGTAAAGTTTTTGTGAAGGAGGTGGTAGATGAGTTTTATTGTTGGAGGGGAAGAGCATTTTTCAAGACAAAGGGAATTCAGTGTGGAGATGCCTGAAGTTAGATACAACATGGTACATTTTGAAAAATAAACAGTGTTACTGCGGGTAAGAGGAGTGGACTCTGATCCCAGTGAGAAATTAGATCATAGTTGATTTTATAAGCCAAACCAAGGAAGCTGGACTTTATGGATTTTAGCACAATGTCAGTACAAAGCTATTTTGAAGGGTTTTAAACATTAGTCTGGCATCATCAGCCTTTCAGTCCAGAGAAATCACTGTGGTACATACAGCACGGAAACTGGGGATGTATTTCAGTGTCTGGTGGTGGGAATGTTGGTGGAAGCGGGAAAGATAAAAAAGGGGCAGCTTTCTTTCTTTTTTTTTTTTTTTAAAGATTTTATTGGGGAATTGGTGGAGGGAGGGGAACAGCGTTGGGGAATCGGGGAAGGGGAACAGACAAGTTGCCGTCTTCTTGTTCTTCAGTTTTAGTTGCGGAGGATGTTGCTTCACTGTTGGTATCGTCATTGCGCTCTGCCCGGATGAGGCAGATCAGTCGCTGGCCTCTGGATGTCGCTCATCGCGGCTATTGGCAGCTCACGCTTGGCTGCCAGCCGCTCACGCTGGCTGCGGGCCACTCACTGTAGCCTATGGCAGCCCACTGCAGCAGGGACTGCAGCCCACATCATCACCGGGGCTTGCACAGCCCAGCTCCAGGTGGAGCTGTTGTTAGCTGTAGAGGGCAGTGTCACTGGCCCTCATGTGGGATCTGAACCGGGGCCGCTGGCATCCCCAAACCAGCGCTTAACCAATGCGCCACTCGGCCGGCCCAGGGGCAGCTTTCATAAACATTAGTAGGAGTGCAACTCAGTAGGAATTAGTGAATAACTATATCTTTTTTTTTTTAGGGGGTGGGGTTTAAAGAGATAGAGAGGTCAAGGATGACAGTGGATTTCTTGCCTGGGCGTCTGAGTAGTATTGTTTGTGTTTTTTTTTAAAGATTTTTATTGGGGAATCGGTGGAGGGGAACAGCGTTGGGGAATCGGGGAAGGGGAACAGAGAAGTTGCCGTCTTCTTGTTCTTCAGTTTTAGTTGCGGAGGATGTTGCTTCACTGTTGGTATCGTCATTGCGCTCTTCCCGGATGAGGCAGATTGGTCGCTGGCCTCTGGATGTCGCTCATCGCGGCTATTGGCAGCTCACGCTTGGTTGCCAGCCGTTCACGCTGGCTGCGGGCCACTCACTGCAGCCTATGGCCGCCCACTGCAGCAGGGGCTGCAGCCCACACCATCACTGGGGCTTGCACAGCCCAGCTCCAGGTGGAGCTGTTAGCTGTAGAGGGCAGTGTCACCGGCCCTCATGTGGGATCAGAACCGGGGCCGCTGGCATCCCAAAACCAGCGCTTAACCAATGCGCCACTCGGCCGGCCCTAGTATTGTTTTTTTTAAGATTTTATTGGGGAACTGGGGAGGGGAACAGCGTTGGGGAATCGGGGAAGGGGAACAGACAAGTTGCTGTCTTTTTGCTCTTCAGTCTAGTTGTGGAGGACACTGCTTCACTGGCCCATGTTGGTATTATCATTGCACTCTTCCCCAGGTAAGGCAGTTTCTCGCCGGCCATTGGATGGCTGCTCAGGGTGGCTCACGGCAGCTCACAAAAGCGCACGTCAGCTGCCGGCCAGCCCCATTGCAGTTTATACCATCGCCAGCGACTCACGGCAGCCCAGGTCCAGGTTGAGCTGCTGTTCACCATCTTAGCTGTAGAGGGCACAGTGTTACTGGCCCTCATGTGGGATCCGAACCGAGGCCCTGCTGCTCAGAGGTGGCATTCCAAGCCAACTCCTAACCAACACACCTCTCGGCCCGCCCTCTGAATAGAATTTGATCCCAGTCACTGAAATAGAAGAGAAGGGATAATAACAGGATTCCATTGGGAGTGAAGGGTGGAACAAAGGAAGAGAACATGATAAATTAACTTTGGTCCTGCTGAATTATGGTGCCCTATGTGTTTACCAGGAGGGTATATAACCTTTAGTCAGGAAAGAGATCTGGTGGCAGCACAAATTTGACATTCTTCACTGGTTCAGTGAAAACCTCACAGGAATAGATAAGATTGCCCTATTAGTTACAATAGATCATCTGCAGAGTGGTACTTCTCCATGCATTGTGTTTAAATCACGGGTAGCTCTAGGTGCTCTATTAAATCCGAAGTGGATTGGCAATTCCAGTTGACAAAGCAAGCAATGTTGTTGAGATGAGTTCACAAGTTAGAAATAAAAGATGATGACTTCCACACAAGTACCTTGCACTTACTGTCAAACTCTTAGAGGTCATGCATATACTCTGAGACTTCCTGGCTAATAGTTTAGAAAATAGGATATAGCTTGTCTCACTCAATTTAATTTTGTGTCATTTAGTTATTGCTTGTTAAATTTACATGATTAATAGTTGCTTTTTTTCTTGCGTTATATTCCCAATTCACGAAAATGTTCACAAAACTACCTAAAAAGTAGGCCATTGAAGTATAAGAGGTGAAAAACAATAACAGAAACATTCAAATTCAGAATGCGGTTTTAAATGTAAATTATAAAGAGGAATTTCATGTAGATATAAAGGATGAATCTGTTTGTACTGAAAGAATTAAATGTGATATTTTTATAGGAGAATCTGGAAAATGATTAGAAATAAAAATCTTAATAGTAATTTCAATTAAACTGTTTATTAATTTGTTTCCAGTATATTGTTTTATCATAAAGCCTTTTTTTTCTGAATAGTGGCACAATTCTGTCAAATATTTTGATAGTTTTAAAGAAAGAGCAGTGATCTTTCTGGTTAATTAAACAAATTTTCCCTGAACCAGTTCGAAATCTCTGCACAATAAAATTGGAGTATTTGTTGCTAACAGCAGGCAAGACACCAGGCATTGTTCAGACTTGCATACCTCTGTAGAAAACAAAGAAAAATAGCAAAAGGAATCATATTTCTGAGGAATATTTAAAATCACTTTAGTAAAATACGATTGGAGAGAGGCAGAATTGGTGAAATTCTTTTATTAAATAGCTTTGTACTATGTTCTATAGTGTCAGTGGCATCAGTGTGGAAACAGTTATTCTCACAGGTAATAGCAAATATTGCATGTTTTTGTTGGCTATAACCATTGATAGGGAACATATGAACAATTCTGTGTATGTGTGATAAGTATATGTGAATGAAATACAGAGGGTGCCACAAAAATGTATACACATTTTAAGAAAGGAAAACTGTATTAAAATTGTAATACTCAGTATATACCAATAACAAAAAATGAATACAAGTCATGTTTGACTTCTGCCATTACAAGAGGTGCTCAAAGTGGTTACCATCAGCGTTCAAACACTTCTAATGATGGGGAACTACTGCTTGAGCAACGTTGACCAAAGTGTCCACTTGTATACCTTTTTTTTTTTTTTTTTTTTTGGCACCGCGAGTATATGATGACATTTTGTTCTCTTTATCAGTGAGAGCCCATGCTTTAGTAGGTGTGATTCTTTCTTTGTCATTTAAAGATGAATCTGTAAAGTAGCCTGAAGCAAATCCATTGGTGGTTTATACTGATAGAGGATGAGCCATTGGTCACAACAAGAAAGGGTGTTGCAAATGAACCCTTATTCATAGGAAATGGGGGTGATTAAAAATATGCTTCTGTTCTGAATTCAGTTTTAAAGGAAATAGAAAAAAATCTAAATACTGTCAAAGTCAGGGTACTGAGTTACATAATTTTTTTTTCTCTTTACATTGCTCGTTTATTCAGTTCTTTAGATTCCACTGAGTTACATAATTTTATTGTGATCTCTGTGAATTCAAGATCCTTCTTTCTATTATTGAGACATGCTAGTGATGAAGGGAAGGCCCCTCTCACATGAATTTTCCCAATAGGAATGAGATTTAAAAGAATATCTTCATAGTACTGATGTTTTCTCTCTCTATCTATATATGTATTATTTCCATTATTTTAAGTGATGAGTTCAACTGATGCATCAACTGATGCTTTCCATGTCTTGGAAACACTGGGCATATACCTATAGGATTTGAGCACCATGATTTTTTTTTCTTTTGAGGGCAGTGTCACTGGCCCCCATGTGGGACCCGAACCGGGGCTACTGGTGTCCCAAGCCAGCTCTCAACCACCGCACCACTCGGCCGGCCCAGCATCATGATTTTTAATGTGGTACAAATTACTGAAGCATCTAAAGCTTGACTTTTCCCCAAGATTTATTGGAGAAAAAATTTATCCAGTTGTTGAATGGACAGATAAGCTGAAAATGGTTTGTACAGCTGAGTTGATGATTGCTTGCTGAAATCCAGACTACTTTCTTCTTTTTTCTTCAGGTTTTTATTAAAATATAGCTCGCATACGATATTATATTAGTTCCAGGTTTACACCACAGTTTGCAACATTTATATACCTAAAGAAGTGATCAGTATGATAAGTCCAGCAACCATCTGACACCGTACCATGCAATCACAATATTATTGACTATATTCCTCATGCTGTACATTATATCCCCATGACTTATTTGCTTTATACCTGGAAATTTAAACCTCTTATTTACCATCATCTTTTTTCCCACCTTTTAAAATTACAGTTGACATTCAGTATTATTTTATATTAATTTCAGGTATATAGCATAGTGGTTAGATATTTGTATAATTTAAGAAGTGATCCCCCTGACTAGTCTGGTACCCACCTGGCACCATCCATAGTTATTACCATATTATTGACTATATTCCCTATGCTTTACTTTACATCGACATGGATATTTTATAGCTACCAATTTGTATTTTTTAATCCCTTCACCTTTTTACCCTGTTCCCCAACCTCCCTCTCATCTATCTCCATAATAAACCTAGCACCCATCTGACCCTTACATAATTATTACAATATTATTGTCTGTATTCCTTACACTATACCACACATCCCTGTGACTACTGTGTAACAACCAATTTGTACTTCTTAATAGCCTACATTCTTGCTAAGACTCGGGACCTTGGTCTAAGCTGTGTCTCATCAGAGTTAAGAGGGCCTTTTATTTTAAATTAGGTTGCCAACAGGACAACATCCTCTCAGGGAGGGTGCCGTTTTCTAATTTGCACAAAGACATTATAAAGATTATTGAAATCCTGGCAATGGAAGCTGAAGAAACTTTTCCCGAAGATGATGCTATTTCCCAAGTTGCGTTTTTTTACCTTCTGCTTTTGAATGTGATGTGCTCATCAGCCAACTTAGCATTTGATTTGTATTGGAAAATAGGTTTTAATAAAAAATATCTCCATAATTTCTGGCTTCATGGTGGGCCTGACCATCTATAACAAACTAAGCACCCATCCTGTTAACTTATGAATTAGGATTTTCTGTTTGTGGAAATCGTAAGAAAAGAAACTACCTGAATATATAAATTGATAGGGATGTCAATATGTTCATCTTAATATATACTGATACCTGGACACAGATTGTAACAATATCATTCATCTCACTGACATGAAGCTGTAGTTTTTCTCAATACGACCATTAACATAATGTGCTAAATATTGTGTTGGACCTTTATTTTTGAATTACAAAATTGGTCATCTGTGTAGTTTCTTAATGCACATTTTGTGGTCTGTAGGGGATAAAATTGGGAGAAAATAGCTGTAGAGTGAAAAAAAGTTGCATAGGTTAGAAATCCAATATGGAACAAACCCAATATTTAAATAGGCAAAGGAAGAGAGTCCTGCAAATGAGCCTGAAAATAGGCAAAAAGATAGCAGTGACACTTTATAGTATGAACAGGGAGGAAAGAGCCTTTGGGGGAGGCCATGGTAAACAGTAGCAGATGAAGCTGAGAGTCGGCTTAAGGTAATGATTAAAAGTTCCCTGTTGCATTGGACAACAGAGATGCCAGAAGCACTTTCCGGGCATGGTGGTAATAATGAGTTCGGGATGTCCATGAGGTAGGCCTCGGTTTGATGAGCTCAACTCATGGAAGTAAATGGTGACAGTGAGGGTCGAAAACTCATCTCAAGGGTTGTAACTGGTGGAGGGAACAGATAAAAGTCAATGGGAATTCAAATTCAGAGAGCCCCCTAAATGCTGAAGGTATAAGTGAGCATGTGTTGATATTGCTGAAAAGGAACTGGTCGGGAGGAGTTCAAGATTCAAAAGCTAAAAAGGGCAGCCGGTGCAGGACTGTCCCTAAGAAGATGGGGAGGCCTGATGGCTAGGACAGAGAAGGGGTAGCTCATCCATTATGGCTCTAGAGAAGGAAAAACAGTGAGTGCAGATGAAAGAGCTTTTGGCCATGTGGTAGGACACTGCAGTGTTCTCCTTCAGATGTCATCCTTTGCTCTTTGAAGTAAAGATGAGGGATCTGCTGAGAAAAACGAGCACACAGGCTCAGAGGGAAGGAGATTTGATAAAGATGATGAAGAAGCCACAAGCCACTGTGGATAATGAGAGTGAGAAGACAAGAAAAACAGGGAGTTCTGGGCCTGTGGACTTCATCTTTAAGTTAGGAACAAGTACACCTCAGGTTTCCTGGAATCCCTGGCAGTGATTTCCATGGATGATGTGTGCTGTGCTTTAGAGCGGAGATTCGATGGATGCTATGTCTTGCACCACCAGAAAACTCTCCAGTAGACTTGGTTTCTTACTGGAGCTTTCTCTCCACCAAATGTCTTTAACTGAAGCTCCTATTTTCACCCGAAAATAGTTCCCTTGTGGTCCTCTCAAATGGGAGCCGTTGACGAACAAGCTCTTTTTAAATTGTTTTCTCTCTTCCTTTTAAAAATTTATTTTTCCTTTTTTGGTAATTCTTACCCTATGGAGTTAAATGATATTCTTTTTACAACAAATCTGTGATCTTGATACCATTTAAACTTAAATGACTGCACGAAGTTTTATGATAGTAATAAACATTTATGGTATGTTTGAAACATGTTTCTTACTAGTATCCTTCCACTCAAACAATCTGTTCAATGGAAATGTAACCTTCTGACAAATCAAATCTGATCTGACTTTTGTTGATTCCTACTTAAATAAATTGTGCTTTCTATGCCAATTGGGAAAATAAGTTAAAATAACATGTAATTGAAAAACGCACAAAAACCTGTCCTTGAAAAATAATAAGCCAAATATAATAGCAGAATGCATGTGGAACTGGAAGTACATATGCTAAGGATTGGGTAGCACTCAAAGTATATAATTCTGTACTGTGATGTTGTGATTTATAATAAGAAATATGTATTTTGTCTGCATTCCCATTTCAGGCACAGAGTTCCTAAAACCCTTTGGGATTTCTAAGTGATTAGAGTGTGATAAAGATATCTTTTGTTATTTTAATGAGGTGCGTTTTGGACTGTACCAACATCACCTAAGGATGGGGGCTGATTACCAGAGGAACCAACCAAGGTTTCCGGAACTTTCAGCCCTATCCCTGTGACCTGGGATGGGAAAGGGCCTAGAGGTTGACTCAGTTGATGGTCAGTGGTTGATTCAGTCATGTGTATGTAACAAAGGCTCCATAAAAACCCATAAAGAACATGGTGGGAGAGCTTTCAGGTTGATGTACATGTGGAGATTTGGGGAGAGTGGTGTACCTGGAGAGGACTTGGAAGCTCTGTGCCTTTTCCCCATGCATCTCTTCTATCTGCTTGTTCCTGAGTTATATCCTTTAATAACAACCAGTGATCTAGTAAGTAAAATGTTTCTCTGTTTTGTGAGCCACGGTAGCAAATTAACGGAACCCAATGAGGGGGTCGTAGAAACCTCCGATTTATAGCTAGTTGGTCAGAAGTATAGGTTACAACCTGAACTTGTGACTGGTGTCTCAACTGAGTTACTAAGGAGGGCGTCTGGGAACCTCCAGTGGATCATCTATGGGATAGAAGTATAGGAAACAGCCTGGGCTACTGATTGGCATCTGAAGCAATTGGGTGGGTGGTGCAGTCTTTTAGGACCCACCCCTCAACCTGTGGAATCTGATGCTCTCTCCAGGTAGATAATGTCAGAATTGAGTTGAATGACTGGAGGCTGTACTGGTGTTTGAGAATTTCTTGGTTGTGTGGGGAAACACCCCCCACCACCACACACACACACACACACACACATATTGGAAATTGGTAGCCAGACTCCTTAGGTAATAAGCTGCTTCTTATAAATTACACAGTGTGGCATCTTATAGGCTAGGTGCTATGGAAACAAAAAGTTGGAAACTTAAAATTAGCATTGGAGATTATCTGTTCTTTTACTCGGGAATGGATGTCATTAACTAAAAAATACTGATGCCTGCCTTTATTTATCGATCTGTCATTTTATTTTCACGTACTCTTCAAATTTTTATTTTGCCATTCTGGTCTAATAACGTTTATTTTTCTCTCTTTTCCCCAATTTCAGGTTCTGGTACTCTCCCGGGTTGTACCACATCCCAGAAATAATTACTCTCCCATGTATATGCGAAATTCACCCAAAATCGATCCTCGTTTTAAATCCAGCAATTTATATTCTCAGCCTGAAATGATTTTGCTTAGTTGGGTGAACATAAATTATGAGAATACCCGATATATTATATGGAAAAATGTTCACAAAGGTGAGAACTTTTTTTCTTTACATTACTGCAGGTTGTAGTATGGCTGTGTTGAAGTAGCCATAGAATAGGACTTACAATTCTTGGATTCTAGACCTGACTACAGCACTTATGCTCTGTTCTGTAAAAAGGATGTTCCTTGACATCTTCAAGGTGAGTTTCCGTACATGTAAATGGCAAGAAAAGATGCTTCTTTAATTTCTTTTGAAGAATGAATGATAAAAATTATGGAGAGGTGCTCTAGAAATGAAAGATAGCCTTAATGTCATTGCTGGCATGTTCAGCTCTATAAAGTATTACATTTAAGGGATACTGCTCAAACCTTGTATATAATTAGTTGAGATCAAGTGGAAATGGACTAGAAAACATCTCCTACTCATGCTGGGGATCACTAAGTGCAGTAATGCTTCCTGAATTGGTGGGCTGAGGGTGTGATATTTGGTCCATATATCAAGACGAGAGGGTTTTCATGGACCTGCTCCAGTGTTCAGGTGGGCAGGCACTCCTTGGTTCTGCCCTTGAGGAATGAGGCGCTATAAATTTCTACCCCAACAGCCGCAAACTCTTTGAAAATCACCCCATTGCTAGTATAAACATGTCTTGTTTTGTTTTGTTTTTCATCATAAGCATTGTTTTATCACGAGGAGGAAATGTACATGTTGGTTGTTTCTTTGGCTTCAGTTTAGCCCCCTTCTTCTAAGTATGTGCAGACATGTTACGTTCAGAATTGGTTGTGTTTTAACATAATAATTAGGTTTATTTTTTTATACTGAACCCTCAGAGTTTAATCTTAACTTTAGAAGTAAGGAAGATTAAGGGTATGCTTAAAATGAGATGTTAATTTCAGTGGCTCTTACCTTAAAGCCATTACTGTAGTAAACACAGTGACATAAAGCTTGAAAGAGATATATTGAAGTATTGGTATTAGAGAACAGAACAATTAGAACAATTTGATTGAAACTGTAATTTAATAAGATTCACATCTTATAAAAATGTATTTAGTTGTGGTACAGTTACACAATGGAATATTACGCAGCTATAAAGAAGAAAGAAATCGTACCATTTGCAACGATATGGATGGACCTAGAGAACATTATGTTAAGTGAAATAAGTCAGTCAGAGAAAGACAAATACTATATGATCTCACTTATATGTGGAATCTAAAGAACTGAATAAATGAGCAATGTAAACAGAAATAGTCTTCGAGACACAAAGGAAAAACTGATGAGGGCTAGATGGGATGGGGATAGGAGCAGGGGAAGGGACAAGGCAACATAAACTGACGACTACAATACTACTGCATAGACAGAAGAGACAGTTTAGGGAATATAATCAATAAGGTTGTAAATATTTTTTTAGGGGAACAAACAGATGCATGTCCTTTTAGGGAGAACACTTCATGGATGGTGTACGTTACCACTGCACTGTACATCTGAAGCTGCCGCTGAACAATATTATATATCAACTATAATTTAACACATATATAGTCATAGGAATATAGTGGAATATAGTGTAGGGATGGAGTCAATGGAATTGTAATAGATATGTATGATATTGGGTGTTGGGGGGCAGGGGAAGGGGAGGGGGAGTCACTTTGTAAGGGGTGAAAAGAAAAATAACTATTGCATTGTTTTGTACATCTGTAACTAATAGTATAATAAAATAAAGTTTAAAAAATGTATTTAGTTCATTTAAAAATATTAAAGGTGCAAATAATTAGTTTGATTACTGAGGAGTAAAACTTTAACCAGTGTTATAAAATATGTACATATATTAGAAATTAACATGTTCCTTTGTTATAAAATTTTTATGGTTCTGTTTTTACCAAGAGAATGGTCTATACAAGTTAATTTTAAAGAGTTTGTTGCATTTTTTAGAATAATGTATTATAGGCACTGACCCCTTTGCTGTTTATATTAAAAAAAATTTAAAACCCTTTATTCTTTTTTTTTCACCTGTATCCCCAACCCCTTCTCTGGCAGCCATCAGTTTGTTCTCTATCTGTGGGGCTGTTTCTGTTTTATTTTGTTTATTTGTTTGTTTTCTTTTTGTTTAGATTTCACATGTAAATGAAATCATACAGTATTTATCTTTCTCTGTCTGACTTATTTCATTTAGCATCATACTCTCTAGGTCCATGTATGTTGTCTCAAATGGCAAGATTTCATTCTTTTTATGGCTGAGTAATATTCCTGTGTGTGTGTGTGTGTGTGTGTGTGTGTGTGTGTCTGTCTGTCTGAGTAATATTCCTCTGTATGTGTGTGTGTCTGAGTAATATTCCTCTGTGTGAGTGTGTCTGAGTAATATTCCAGTGTGTGAGTGTGTCTGAGTAATATTCCAGTGTGTGTGTGTGTGTATGTGTGTTGAGTAATAGTCCTGTGTGTGTGTGAGTAATAATCCAGTGTGTGTGTGTGTGTGTGTGTGTCTCTGAGTAATATTCCAGTGTGTGTGTGTGTGTGTGTGTGTGTCTGTCTGTCTGTCTGAGTAATATTCCAGTGTGTGTCTGTCTGTCTGTCTGTCTGAATAATATTCCAGTGTGTGTGTGTCTGTGTATATACCACATCTTTATCCATTCATCCATGGACATCTGCATTGCTTCCATATCCTGGGTATTATAAATAATGCTGCAGTGAATATAGGGGTCCCTATATCTTTTTTAATTAATGTTTTTTTTTTTGGATAAATACCCAGAAGTGGAATTGCTGGGTCGTATGGCAGTTCTGTTTTTCATTTTTTTGAAGAATTTCCAGACTGTTTTCCATACCAGCTGCATCAATTTATAATCCCAGCAATAGTGTATTAGGGTTCCCTTTTCTCCACATCCTCATCAATACTAATTGTTTGTTGACTTTTTGATAAAAGCCATTCTGACAGGTGTGAGGTGGTATCTCATTGTGGTTTTGATTTGCATTTCCATGATGATTAGTGATGTTGAGGATCTTTCAATGTCTGTTGACCATCTCTATGTCATCTTTAGAGAAATGTCTGTTTAGATCCTATGCCTATTTTTTAATCAGATTTTTATTTTGATGAGTTTTATGAGTTCCTTATATATTTTGGATAGTAACCTGTTATTGCATATATCATATGTTCTCCCATTCAGTAGGTTGACTTTTTGTTTTACTGATGGTTTCCTTTTCTGTGCAGAAAATTTTTCATTTTATGTAGTCCCATTTGTTTATTTTTGCTTTTGTTGCCCTAACCTGTAGAGACATATCGAAGAAGATATTGCTAAGACCAGTGCAAAGAGTTTGCTGCCTATGTTTCCATCTAGGAGTTTTCTGGTTTCAGGTCTTACATTTAAGTCTTTAATCCATTTTCAGTTTATTTTTGTATATGGTGTACAAAAGTGGTCCAGTTTCATTTTTTTGCATGTATCTGTCAAGTTTTCCCAATACCACTTATTGAAGAGATTGTCATTTCGCCATTTTATATTCTTGCTTCATTTGTCACATATTAATTGACCATATAAGCAGGAGTTTATTTCTGGCCTCTCTCTTCTGTTCCATTGATCTGTGTGTGTGTGTGTTTTTGTGCCAGTACCATGCTGTTTTGATTATTGTAGCTTTGTAGTAAACTTTGAAATCAAGTAGCATGATGCCTCCCACATTGTTCTTTTTTCTCAAGAAAAAAGAACGTTTTGGGGGTCTTTTGTGGTGCCATGTAAATTTTAAGATTATTCATTCTAGTTTTAAGAAGAATGTCATTAGTATTTTGATAGGGATGGTATTGAGCCTGTACGTTGCTTTGGGTAATGTGGACATTTTAACAATATCAATCCTTCCAATCCATGAGCACAGTATATCCTTCCATTTATTTGTATCCTCTTTGGTTTCTTTCCTCAATGTCCTATAATTTTCAGAGTACAGGTTTTTCACCTCCTTGGTTAAATTTTTTCTCGTATTTTTTTTAATGCAATTGTAAATGGGTTGTTTTCTAAATTTCTACTTCTGATCATTTGTTATTAATGTATAGAAATACAATAGATTTCTCTATATTAATTTTGTATCCTGCAACTTCACTGAATTCCTTTATTCTAGTAGTTTTTTGGTCGAGTGTTTAGGGTTTTCTATATAGAGTGTTATGTTATCTGCAGATAGGGACAGTTATTTAGTTCTTCCTTTGGTATTTGAATGGCTTTTTTTTTCTTATCTAAATGCTTTGGCTAGAATTTTTAATACTATGTTGAATAAAAGTGATAAAAGTGAACATTTTTATCTTGCTCCTGATCTTAGAGGAAAAGCTTTCAGCTTTTCACCATTGGGTATGATATTAACCATTTTTTTTTTGAGGGTAGTGTCACTGGCCCTCATATGTGGGACCTGAACTGGAGCAGCTGGCTTCCCAAGCCAGCGCTCCACCACCACGCCACTCGGCTGGCCTGCCTTTTGCTGTTTTTATAAAGTACTGAAAGCCATGAGTTTGCAAAGCCTTTTTATTTCCTATTCTTTCTGTTTGGAACATTTTTTTTCCTTGATAATCTTTATGATTTCCTTTCCCACTTCACTCAAGTCCCTGCTTAAATATCACTTTATTTGAGAAGCTTTCCCAGTGACCTCTCTAAAATAGCATATCCTTCAGTTCTCCTCTTGCTCTATTTTTCTCAATGTCTTGAAAATAACATATAGTCTGTTTCTTCCAGTAGAATGTGAGCTTCTTAACGGGAACAATCTTGTCTGTTTTGTTGTTTAGTGCTGTATTCTGAGAGCCTAGAACATTGCCTGGAAAACAACAGATACCAAATATCGTTTGAGAAAATAAATGAATGAATAGATGAGTGAATCAAAAGACATGTCCAGGTTTTATACATTTTTCTACCCTAGTCTAGATACCTGAATATAGATTAGCTTACCATTGTATCTTCTAGCACAAATGCAGTGGTCAGTTTGAATGGTTGAGATTGATGGAGGCACTTTTCATCTTCAGTACCTGAGTATAGGTTTTGTGGTTAGTAACTGTGGAAGTCCATGAGGAGAAGCTCTGTAAAAGATTTCACTTAGGTTAACTTGGACTGAGAAAAAGTCATACTCAGTGCCCCTGATTTTTACTTCTCAACATTGACACTTTCTCTACTTACCCCAACTTCATTGGTAAGGTCTGACAATGCTTACAACTTGGTGCAATGGTGTGGTGAAGGGTAGATGGATAGAGCTGTACCCCATACCTTTATTTGAGAAACTGAGGGTGAGGCCTAGTAATCTGTATTTTAGTAAGACCTTCATGTGTTTTTGATGCATACTAAAATATGAAAGAGATAATAGTATCACAAAAAGGGGTTTCATTAGTGCTTCTAACTTGTTCACAGAATGATATTTGATCACCAATTACATTTCCAAAAAAATCCCTCCTTTAAACAATAATTTCTTGAAAGGCTGAGAAGTTCCCCCAATTAATGTCACACATCAAATCACAGATCCAGGAAGCTCAAAGAATACCAAGCAGGGTAAATGTTAAAAATAAAAAAAAGATAAAACAAACTTTATTTTATGCCTAGTATCTAGGCATATTCAAAATGAAAAAAAAGGGCCGGCCCAGTGGCGCGGCGGTTAAGCACTGGCTTGGGAAGCCAGCGGCCCCGGTTCGGTCCCACATATGAGGGCTAGTGACACTGCCCTTAAAAAAAAAAAAAAAAAAAAAGATTGACAAAATGAAAAAAAAAGCTAAGACAAAGAAAAATAATTTTTTTAAGAGGTTTTTTGGGGGAATTGGGGGAGGGAACAGTGTTGGGGAATTGGGGAGGGGAACAGACAAGTTGCTGTCCTTTTGTTCTTCAGTCTAGTTGCAGAGGACGCGTTGCTTCACTGGCCCATGTTGGCATCGTCATTGCGCTCTTCCCGGGTGAGGCAGTTCAGTCGCCAGCCTCTGGACAGCAGCTCACACCGGCTGCTGGCCACTTACACTGGCTGCCGGCCACTCACTGTAGCCCATGGCAGCCCACTGCAGCCCACCCTGTCGCTGGCTATCTTAGCTATAGAGGCAACCAGGTGGAGCTCACCACCTTAGTCACAGAGGGCAGTGTCACTGGCTCTCACATGTGGGATGTGAACTGGGACCCCGCTGCTCAGAGCTGGCATCCCAAGCCAGCTCCTAGCCAACGCGTCACTCAGCTGGCCCACCCCAGAACTCTTGAGAGTTTAACGGGAGAGCCAACATGATGGATTGTTTCCATATTCCATATCTGCTGAGATCTTTTTATCAGCATCCCCACCTCAGTTAGGACAGGTCTGATACATTTCTCACATTAGAATTTCTTTGCAATGATGGAACTAGGAAGGGTTTTGACAAGTGAGGGAGTCTTCCTTTTGTTAGCGGAAGGCATGTTGGAGAGTATCATGTAGTAAAACTGGAAATCAGTTGACTCAGAGGTCCAGCCATCCAGGACTTTGAATATCAGGACAGTTGTTTTGGGACTTCATTCTGTTGGCCTTGAAGAGTCATAGGAGATGGCTGAGCTGGTGACTGTGTCAACTGAAAAATAATATCGACTAGGTGTTTGGTCACCATAAATGATTCATTCAAGAAAAAGAAAGGGTTGTAACCTCATGCATGCAGGCATAGCAAGCCATGTGCATACTCTGCATGCCAAGATGGAGGGCTGTTTATAGAAGGGAAAAGAAAGTTAAGGAAAGGGGGAGTTAGAACCACAGAGCTTTATTGTAAGCATAGAGTTCTTCTTTAGGGTTCTCCTGTGTAGGGTTCTCAGGATTACATAGAATGCGAGAACTTCCAAAAGCCCTAGCTCCTCCCATAGACCCTTTTGACTGATTATGTTTACTTAAATTTATAGTTAGTCCTTATCCACTGCTGTGATACAATGGGCATTTGGTCTGCCAGCAGCAGGTCCATGGATTGAAGTGCACTGAGGTCATATGCTTCCGATCAGCACACCTGAATTTAGCACTGAGAGCAGACTGAGATGTCTTAACCCTGGACTTTCTATGAATTTGCCCAAGAGTACATGGTGCATGGCAACCAATCAAAGTTTGATCAAGTTACATTTCCTAACTATAGGTGGTTGTCGGAAGCCACAGTTTTTTTAAAAAATAATCATTCTATGTTTGAAAAACCATAACATGGGGATTTATTCCAAGTGTTGTGAAAGTCAAAAGGTAATTTTCTTGTGATAAGTGGATACCTGTCTCATGTAAGTAGGGGACCTTTTTAGTGCTTGCCAGAAGGTACATTTGCTCTTAATATACTCCTCCTTCTGTTCTCGGTAGCTGTTTAATTGGTGTGTGCTTAAGCCTTTATCATTAACTCTATAGTTAACGTTTTTTCACTGATGAAACATTTTTTCATACCTTAGTGACAGTATCCTCTTCAGTAGATCATGCCTATGATAAAGTACCCTCTATGCTCTATGTCATTCCTTTGCACCCTTTGTTTCAAATGCTATAATTGATCGTTATTGGAAATTTTATCATCGTGTGATTTTGGGAGCAACAACAGACCATTTTGCAATATAAACTTAATTTCTGACAGGACTAAGTACTTTCTTTTTTTTTAAAGATTTTTATTGAGGAATTGGGGGAGGGGAGCAGCATTGGGGAATCAGGGAAGGGGAACAGACAAGTTGCTGTCCTTTTTGTTCTTTAGTCTAGTTGTGGAGGACATTGCTTCACTAGCCCATGTTGGTATCGTCATTGCACTCTTCCCGGTGAGGCACATTGGTCGCCGGCCTCTGGACAGCCTCTCCCCATTGCTATTGGCAGCTCACTCCGGCGGCCGGCCGCTCACTGTAGCCTATGGCAGCCCACTGCAGTAGGGGCTGCAGCCTACAGCGTTGCCGGGACTCACAGCTGCCCAGCTCCCGGTGGAGCTGTTGTTCACCATCTTAGCTGTAGAGGGCAGTGTCACTGGCCCTCATATTTGGGATCTGAACTGTGGCTGCTGGCGTCCCAAGCGAGCTCTTAACCAACGTGCCACTCAGCCCGCCCAGGACTAAGTACTTTCATTTGACTGTACTTTTAACAAATTCCCTAAATTGTAGCATTTTGAACTGTATTCAAAGGAGCACTGTTCTACAAATAACATGTTTTTAACTTACACCTATTTCAGTGTTTGTTTGTTTTTTCATGAAGTTACAATTGTAGCTCTTGTGAATGAAAATACTGTTTTTTATTCTGTTTTCTTTAATGGAGCAGAGTTATAAATGTGTTTGGCAAAATTCATCTCTTCTAACTATCTAATGTTTCCCATGATTTCATTTATTCTATGAGTTTGTTAAAGTAACCAATATCCAGTATACATTTGGGAGATTATATTGGCCTTTTAATAATGATATCTACCCTTAATTTAATGTGGTGTTGAGATCTTATATTTTAATGCCTTGTTTATTTCAAATGTGTCTAATTTTCAACTTCATTAAACCAGAAAATAGTCATTATTTTAAAAAAACCAACACTTTATATTTTTCCAGAGGTCCCAAATTAGCCCATGAATTCTTAGCATTCAATATTTATCCCTAATGTTGCAAGATTCAAATGCACACAGACAATAGGAATGGCGTAATCTACCATTTTAATGTTGCATCTCGAATGTTTTCCTTTGGGAAGGTGACTGTCAGTCCATGTGTAGAAGTCATGATTAGTGTGAAGCTCAGCACTAAATTCAGAGAAATGCTAAGCAGTCAAACAAATGTGAGAACAGAAAGGTCAACTGTTTCCAATGGCTTAGCAATGTGGTTCAATACATCAAGGTGAACCAAGGCAATCATCATGTGTACTGGGAAATGGAGGATGTAAAAATTCACCAATAACCAGACCTCATACTTTCTCTCTTTCATACTCATGCCCACTCAGTGTCAATGCCTTCCATCCAGAGACCACTGGGAACACATCTGTAGTTGACCAGATTCCTTTTAGTGCTTATTGCGAAGAGAGAGAACCACACATTATGAAGAATAATGGGGTGTCTCACAATAAAGTATATTATGAAAGACTTGATAGGATTTGTACATTGGCTAGGGAAATTAGGGAAAGGTTCAAGGAAACAGGGATTTGCTTTGATTATATGCTGTTAGGGACAGTGGAAATCCTATGATTGAGTAACAATAAATCTTATCTCGAGGGAAAAGGACTGCAGGGAGGCTAATTCTTTTTTTTTTCCTTTTAAGATTTTATTGGGGAATTGGGGGGGGGGAACAGTGTTGGGGAATTGGGGAAGGGGAACAGACAAGTTGCTGTCCTTTTGTTCTTCAGTCTAGTTGTGGAGGGGACGTCCGCTGAACTGCCAACAGGTGGCAGGATGGCTCCGCTAAAAAAAACAAACAAAGAGGCTAGTTCTGTCATTGGTAAAGAAGCAATGGTCACTCATTGTAGCCAGGAGAGGGGGATGTTTGGTATTTCATGGTTTATACAGTGAGCTTGTTTTTGTCTGTGCTTAGGTAAGATTGTGTAATATTGTTTTCTCTCACTTCATCATAGTGCCAGGGTGAATTGGTATGATGTTGTTGTTCTGTGAGACTATTTACATCTACTATGAGAACCACGTGAACTAGCTGTGAGTTTCAGCTCTTGCTCCTGCTAGTATCAAAGCCCAGCTGATGATACCAGGCGAGCTTTCAGAGGACAGGGGCTGTTTTCCTGTTTTTCAGTTACTAAACCACAGGCCCAACATGGTGTCACTCCTGCTAAAAGCCCTTTTGTCAAACCTAGATTTACTACCTGATATACATGCAGTTTCAAACCTCTCCCAAAAACATAGTCTTAACCAACCTGTCTGGAATTTTGTAGTCAACATCAATGAGGTAATTCTGTCAAATGGGCCCTCTCCATCCCTGTAGAGAGAAGGGTTTATGTGCATGACAAAAACCTGGAGGCTTGCCAAGTGGCTCAGTTGGTTAAGAGCTCACTCAAGAATACAAGCTCTGAGCAACTGGGTTGCCAGTTTGATTCCCAGCCTGAGCTGAGCTGCCTCTGAGCTGCCAACATATGTCAGGATGGCTCAGCTTTTAAAAAAAAATCTTCTGGTTCTCCACCGCCTCAAAAGACCTCCTGGCCCCCCCCCAAATATTTTCTTTTGTCAATAGTTCCCTTGCTCCACCCTTCTTTCTATAGAAAACTTCCATTTAGTACAGCCACTCTAAGTGCCCTTTTAGTTGCTAGATGGGATGCTGCCTGATTCATAAATTGCCTAATAAAGCCAATTAGATTTTCAGATTTACTCAGTTGAATTTTTTTTAACACACTCAAACTGGCAAATAGAACGTATTAAGAATTATGCTTGAAACATGACTTCATTTGAAATGAAGCAGTAGGGCCTGCAAGAAATTTGAAGTTATTGCATTAACTACTTCTAACGTTTTGTGATACTGTGAATGATGATAAGAAACACATATTTGGCCTTCCAGTTTCTAGCACACAGCTTCTAAAAACCTTGGGGTTTCCTAAGCGATGAGAAAGATAAAGGCATCTTTTTTTCATGTCAGTAGATGATTTTTGGAAAGCCACTAGGTCACCTAAGGATGGGGGCTGGTTGCCAGGAGAATCAACCCTGTGTTTGCAGGGTTGGAACTTTCGGTTCCAGCCCTTGACCTCCAGGGAAGGGAGAGAGTCTGGAGGTTGAATTGATCACCAGTATCTAAGGATTTAATCGGTCATGCCTATGTAATAAAGCCTCCTTAAAAACTCAAAAGGATGGGGTTCAGAGAGCTTCCAGGTTGGTGAACGTGTTGAGATGTGCAGGGAGAGGTGCGCCCAGAGAGAGCATGGAAGCTCTGCATCCCTTCCCACATGTTTTGCCCTACATCTCTTCCATCTGCATGTTCATCTGTATCCTTTATCTTCTCCTTTAAACGTGTCTTCGAGTTCTGTCATTCACTCTAGCTAATTAATTGAGTCTGAAGGGGAGGAGTTCATGGGAACCTCTGATTTATAACCAGTCCATCAGAAGTAAAGGTCTTACAACCTGGATTTGTGATTGGCATCTGAAGTACAAGGAAGGGGTCCTTGGAACCCATAAGCTATAGCAGGTGGGTCAGAAGTACAGTGCTAGACTGGGCTTGTGATTGGCGCCTGAAGTAGAGGGTGATCTTGTGGGATTTGAGCCTTTTACCTGTGGAATCTGATGTTATCTTTGGGGAGATTATATTAGAATTGAGTTGACATTATAGGATCCCAGTTGGTGTCCACAGCATAGCTTGGCGGTGGTGGTGGTGGTGTATGTGTCTGTGTGCTGGGGGCGGGGCGGGGGGGAGTGTACACCTACACACACGTTTTAATTAGTCTCAGAACCATTTTACATTTGTAAATGGATGAGAGCACATGTTTTATGAGCAATGGTTATCAACCATCATTTCCTAGCATTTACTGAGTTTAAATTATCAATATTAAAATCAGTCTGCTAATGGTTTACAGCTTAAGTCTTTCCTCATTGTGGCAGTAGAGACTGTAAACATGTAAACATGTCTTATCTGACTCAGTGTTGAGTCAATATTGACTGACTAGGTATTGACTGGGGCCTTTAAGGTCAAGAACCATGAAGTCAGTGTCAGGTTCCTTACAAATATAAGAGTGTTGATAAATTAAAGCACACAGAGAGAAAACTTTTTTTTTGGGGGGGGGAGAAGAGTTGTTGGTCTTGAATTCATTGACTTTGATGAATGTTCTTGAATTTATTACGTATATTTTGTAATTTCTTTTTCCTTAACTGAATGATAGACATTTGTGTTGTTTCCGTTTTTTGGCTATTATGAATAAAGCCTCTGTGAATATTTGTATACAAGCCTTTTATGGATATATATTTTCATTTCTCTGAGGTAAAAACAGGAGTGGAATTGCTGAGTTATATGGTAAATATATTTTAATAGTTCATGGAGATATAATTCCAGTACCATAAAATTCATCCATTTAGAGTATATTATTTAATAGTTTTCAGTATGTTGATAGAATTGTGCAACCATCATCACAATCTAATTTTTTTTTTTATCTGAGCCATCCTGCCACCTGTTGGCAGCTCAGCGGCAGCTCAGCTCGGGCTGGGTGTCGAACTGCTGTTGCTCAGAGCTCAGCTCGCACTCTTGAGCGAGCTCTTAACCAACTGAGCCACTCGCCCGGCCCTACAATCTAATTTTAGAACCATATCATCGTCCCATAAATAATAGATACAAGGTACACCGATTAGCAGTCAGGACTCATTTCCCTAGCACCAGGGAAATACTAATCAACATTGTGTCTCTATGGATTTGTCTTTTCTGGATATAAATGGAATCATAGAATATCTTTTTGACTTTTCTTCACTAATTCTAGGTTCATACATTGACAAGGAATAGTCTATTGTATGGCTATGCCACATTTTGTTTATCTGTTTATTATTTGATGGATAGTTGTGTTGTTTCTACTTGTTGGCTATTATAAATAATGCTTCCATAAGCCTTCATGTAAAAATTTTTGTGGACATATGTTTTCATTGTACTTGAGTATTACATAGGAGTGGCATCTCTGGATCATATGATAACTGCATGCTTAACATTTTGAGACATTTCAAAATAGTTTTCTGAAGTGTCTGCACCATTTCACCTTCCTACCATCAATGTATGAAGGTTCTGACTTCTATACATCCTCACCAACACTTGTGACTGTCTTTTTGACTATAGTCATTAGGTGTGCGTGAAATGTTTTACCTGGTTGTGAACTGCATTCATTACCTTAGTGACTAATGATGTTGCACATTCAGTATTTTCAGTTTGCACAATTTTTCCTTTACCTTTTCTTTTTATTATGTGCTAATATATGATAACCTAAGATCCTCTTACGCCTGTCCACCATCATGTTTTTCTAAAATTATATGCTTTCTTTACTTCCTAGGTTTCCAGGGTTGGCATAATAATAATAAAATTTGGAAAAAAATAATACAGAGAAAACGTTAAATATATTACAAAGAAAAATATTAAATAATTGCTATTGTTTAATATTAAATTATTTAAAAGAATCATAAGAATATTTACAATTGCATCCAACATAACAGGGAACTCAGAATTTAGTATGATGAATGTAACATTTCAAAAGACATAATAAATATTAGTTCATTCTATAAATAGTGTTAAGTCAGTTAATTGACACTTTTTAAATTAAGGTTAGAGTTAACTCTGTGCTATACACCATATGTCAAAAATGAATTCTAAATGTATGAAAAGGTATTAAGTATTAAAAAGGCTATAAAATAACTTGAAAACAGAATCAGATAATCTTTATCCGAGTTTGGCATGCTAATTGATTTTTTAAAATTCTAACAGGAACAGAAGCCATTAAAAATAACATTTGTTTAACAAATATGTATTAAGCACCAATTTATATGCTTACATTCTTCTAGGGATTAGAGATGCAACAGAGAACAAAAGAGCCCAAATCCCTTCTATCATGTCAGTTGCATTGTTGTAAAAAGAAAGAAGTTAGCTGCATGGGCCCTAGAACTATGAGGGTAGTCTCTTGAGTGGCAGCTGAAATTTTTTTTTTTATCACTCACATCTTCACAAGTTGATTCATTAAAATATTCTTATCTTTGTGGTTGGAACCTTTTGTGGCTCAATGAACTGAAAAAGTCTTTTAAGAAATAGAATCATAAACATTGTATATACAAAGTGCGATCAATACTGTGAGTGTTTAAATAAAAAAAATATTACAGTTAAAGACATATTGCCATTAATCCCCCTCAAAATATTCCCCTGCTCTTCAAACACACTTATCCCATCATTCTTGCCACTTTTTGAAGCAGTTCTGGAAGTCCTCTTTCATGAATGTCTCTTTAGTTGAGCTGTCCTTGCACCCTTTGCGTAGCAAATGTTAGAAGGGCATAGAAGACAGAGGAGCCTAGCTCGAAAGAGCTAACATTCAAGCAGAGGAAATCCTTGACATACCTGAGGTTGTGGTAACCTGTGGTGGGAGTCTTACTTGGCAGCAGCCTTGTGTATGAATGACAAGATACAGAGCTGGAATCAGAGATGTGAGAAGAGCTTTGGAGTATGGTCCTTACTTCCTCCCAACATTGCCTTGGAGAATTATTGCCATCCTATTCACACTGAGAGCCATTTTGGTGCAGCAGTATCCCATAGCACCCGGTGTTTGACAAGTAATATCAAAGCAGCTCCAAATGTGATGGGTTGAACCAAAAATAGGTGCCACTGGTTGTACCACTCAGGAGGGTAGAGGAGTGGAAAGATCTTTATTGTGTTTTTGCTGTTGTTACAACAGCAGAAGTCATACCAACAGTAAATTCTCCATTTTTTAAAGCTTCCCTAGGAAGTTGAGCCTGTAGGCTAACGAAGTGGCCCAAAATGCAAGGAGGAGTAGGTGCTCACAGGAAGAAATGGGAAGAAAGCAATTGTCTACTTGTAGAGAGACAGCTCGACACTGATAAAAGTTGAGTTACGGTGGTTGTTGAATTGGTAGAGGCCAAGTACACACTAGTGAGAGAGCACGAAGTCCCTGGGGGCCGCAGTTATAGGAGAGTCTGCATCCTCTTGCAGGTTTTACTCCACAGATCTCATTGGTTGGTCACAGAAATGACGAGTGGGGCTGGAAAATATGTCTCCTGTAAAACAGACGTGGGCCATGGGCCAGCAATTTGTGTAGACTCCTATATTCCCTACAAAACAAATGCTTCCATCTGTGGGGAGAAGGTCAGCACATATTGTTATCCTTAGGGCCCTGATTAAAACTCATTGCAACTGCAAAAAGAAAAAAAAAATCGCATACCACCTCTACCCCTGAGAAAGGGTCTTGAATCCAACACGACAGTTAAATAGAAAATGCCAAAGAATCTACAAAAAAAGCTCCTAGAACTAGTATAAAGTTTATCAAGGTTGTAGGATATATGATCAGTATACAAAAATAAATTCTATTTCTATATAATGGTAGTGAACAATTGGAATTTGAAATTTAAACATTGTATCATTTCCCATAGCACCATAGAATAAAATGCTTAATCATATACCTAATAAAATATATGCAGGATATATGTGCTTTGCACTACAAAACACTGATGAAAGAAATTAAAGAGAACTAAATAAATAGAGAAATATACCGTGTACATGGGGTTAGAAGATTACTGTTAAAATGTAAAACTGATCTATAGTTTCAATATAATCCCAAAGAATATCCCACCACCCTTTTTTTAATAAATCTGAATAAATTGGCTCTAAAATGCACGTTGGAATTCTGGGAGTGATGAAAGTTTTCTGTATGGAAATGTGGTAGATATATGACAGTGTACTTCTCAAAATCCTAGGAGCTACACAAAGTGAAGAATGTTGATATATTTTTTTTAATCAACCAAGACATGGAAGTAATCCAAGATGGAATGCACACTATGACAAATGAATGTGCCACATGACAAATATAACTACACTCCAAATGTCTGTCAACCTTACTGGATGTAGTGGAGAAAGAACAGGACTTAATTATCTTTTGAAAACGATATCATGACTGCATACTTTAGAACTAAAGACAAAATAATATTGTAATAACTATGTATGGTGTCAGATGGGTACTAGATCTGTAGGGGTGATAGACGGGAGGGGGCTTGAGGGCAGGGTGAGGAAGATGAAGGGATTAAGAAATACCAATTGGTAGTTACAAAATAGTCATGGGGATGTAAAGTATAGGGGATATAATCAATAATGTGGTAATAACCCTGTATAGTTAGATGAATACTATTGAATAATTATGATGTACACCTGAAACTAGTATAATTTTGTATGTTAGCTATATTTTAATAAAAATCTTTTAAAAATCAAATTTAACCCTAAAATAAAGAACTAAAGACAAAAAGAACTGTACATACACCTTACTTTCTTATAGGAATATGGGTTTGCAATTCTGAAAGTACTTTATATGTATACTAAGGTTGAACAGATAAGTGAATATATTGTAGATAATGAGAGCCAGGTTTTTAACTGTTGAAGAAAGAAGTTAGAAGTAAGGAAAGAGGGGAAGGTCATAATAAATCCTGTGATGCTGGATTGCATTTGTTGGAGTTGATAGTATAACACTTAGTTTATGCAACATTGTATTGTTATCTATTCATTAGCTTTTAGTTAGGAGATTTTTCATTAGTTGTTTTCTTGTTATGGGTGTGACCTGTCCTCTACAAGATGTTAAACTGTTACAGGGGAATTTCTGTCCTTTCTCTAATGTTTGTACTAGATGAGGATGGGATATTTAGAGGACACACTCTACATCCACTGCTGACTGATTCACTGTCAACTTAAAATTTCCTTTTTCAGAGTAAAGTTAGTATTGCTTCTAGTTCATAGAAAAATGAATATTGGCTACAAAAGTGAGATCCTTTTATTAGAAGCCATGAGTGGTAAATATACATTAAGAGAAGCACATTGAGGTTATAATTATTCAGCCAACTAGAAATGTGCATTTTAAAATCATTACTTTGATTGTATAGCATCTTGTATCAAATGTACAGTTATGTAGACATTTCTATCAAGAAAAAAGTTTGAAAATTATTGCAGAATATTGTTTGCTTTGTATTAGTTGTAAATTCCTAGTGATCTTTGTTTGCTAGATTGATTTTGCAGTGATATGCTGCAGAAATCCTATAGAAACATTCAATGTTGTAGCATTGCAGATGACAAAGTACCATTTCTCTGAAGTAGCCAGGACATCTGTAGTTCCAGAAAAATCTTAGTCTCCCACTTCCAGATGTAAGACAATCTGGGTTTATGAAATTAATATACGTGTCATGAACATACCCCATCATGGTTTCCTCTTCACAAAGAAATGGGAATTGAGATTTCTGAAGAGCACCAATTTCCCCCCTTGTTTTCAGAGAAGAAATTATCTCAAACCGTTAAGAATTCTAGGCCCTTTTGGAAATGTTTTTATTTTATTTTATTTATTTTTTTATATTTATTTATTTTTAATTAGTTTCAGGTGTACAACACAGTGCAATAGTTATACATTTTACCCCTCAAAGTGACAACCCCCCACCCCCAATTCACCACCCCACTCCCCCCCATATCATATATATCTATTACTCTTCCTCTGACTCTCTTCCACAGTATAATCCACATCCCGTGACTAGCTATATATATTCAATTACAGTAGGTATACAACCTCCGCTTCAGGTATACAGTGCAGTGATCAAACCTCTACTCCATCCATGAAATCGTCTCCCTAACAAGACCTATGACCATCTGACACCCCACAAAATATTTACAACATTATTAATTATATTCCCCAAACGGTTTTTCATATCCCAGTGGCAATATTGTAGTTGCCTATTTTTGCTGGAAATGTTTTTAAAAAGAAAATGTTTCATTCAACATTGCAGTGACTTCCGATGTTTAAATCACCTTCCCTACTTCCCTAATATAGGATAGTCTTTCAGATGTTTACTAAATATCCACATACTTTCACTTTTTGTTCTAGTCTCAGCGTAATAATTTCCATAACGGAGAATTCCTTTTATTACTCCTCCATCTTGTGTGATCTTTTGTAGGTCAATTCTGGTTTCTTTAAGCCAGAAATCTCCAACCCCTTTCACATACTTGCCCTACATGTGGAAGAGTTTCTGCAACAGATAGGGAAATTGGCACCAAAACTTTAAGAGCTCCAAGTAACCCATGCTTTTTGAATCTTCTTACCCATGTTGATGCTGGTGATGAAACATTTAAACTCCAGGGTAATCAACAGAATAAGTAATTTTGAAATGTTCTATTTTTCTTCCATTAGTACATGGTGATATATTCTTCAAAGTGATTCCAATAGAGATAGAGGCGACAGCTTGTGTAGAGATAGAGGCGACAGCTTGTGTAGTTGCTTACAAAACTTTCTAGATTTATTTCCTGGTATTAAGCTTCTGAGGTTTAAATTTTGTTTTTATTACCACAATAATATGATTTTTCTTTTCCAAGCAAAGGCAAATGTTTTTTTGACTATTGCTGAAATTTCCATAAGATAACTTTTTTAGAAAAGTAAAACTAATGTTATATTTACTCTCTTTTTGGAACAGGTGATACTGGTGATATGCCTACTGAGAAATGGATATTAAATTTTGACAAAGACCTTTCAGATGGCCTTGTTTTAGCCACGCTGTTGGGAGCCTATTGCCCATTTTTGGTAAGAGTTACTTTTATGCGGACTGGTTTTTCTATTATTTGAAAGAACTTAGTAATTAAAACTCGAAGTATTTTCTGCAAACCGATTCTTTTAAATGTTTGGATTTTAAGTAACACCTGAATCTGCATGGCTAACATTTTCTTTTTATTAATATTTATTGTATTTTGATTGCAGTAATCTACTACTGACAGATGTTAATATTTAAAGAATTCTTTGCTGAATGACAGAGAACAGTTCAAAAGCAGTTACTTTTATTCCATTACTGAAAGATTTGATTGTTCTCTTTTCCAGATTGAACCACATTTTCGTACAATGTACATGCATCCAACAAGTTATGAACAGTATTTGCACAATTCCATGATTATTGTGACTGTTCTTCGTGAAATTGGCTTTAGCGTGGGCATACAGGTGGGTGCCTTTCTATCACATATCCTATAAATATTTTATAGGTTTCTTCTTTTTTTATTTCCCAACTTTATTAGGTATGATTGGTAAATAAAAATTATATATATTTATGTTGTATGATGTGATATTTGCATGGGTATACAATATCATCATGTTTTATATATATGTATATATAATGTATGTATAAATATATACATTATATATATGTGTGTATACACACACACACACACACACACACACACACACAGTGATACCTTGGTTTGCGAGCATAATGCATTCTGGAAACAAACTACTGGTATTGCAAGACATTGCTTGTTTACCAGGTTAAAATGTACTTGGTTTGTGAGCATAACTTGTTCTGGAAACAAACTATTCTTATTGCAAGACATCGCTCATTTACCAAGTTAAAATGTATTAAAACTGTTTGCTTGTCTTGTGGAACACTCGCAAACCAAGTTACTCACAATCTAAGGTTTTACTGTATATACATACATATATAGTATGAAATGATTACCGCAGTCAAGTTAACTAACATATCCATCACCTCACATAGTTAACATTTTTTTGTGTATGTGGTGAGAAAACTCAAGATGTATTCTCTTAGCAAATTTCAAGTATACAATCCACTATTAACTATAATGACCATATTGTGCATTACATCCCCAGAACTGATTCATCCTATAACTGAAAGTTTGTATCCTCTGATGAACATCTCCCCCTTTCCCCCTCCACACCCCCTGGCAAACACCTTTCTACTCACTGGTTCTATGAGTTTGACTTTTTAGATTCCACATATAATTGAAATTGTCGCGTCCAGCACGGCAGAGCAGTGTGAGTGGAGAAGGGATGGTGAAAGGTTAAGAAAAGAGAGACAGAAATAAGAGCAAAATGCAGCTGGTGCTAGGACACTCCAGCCTCATGGACTGAGCCCCGAACCAGGCCGGACTGCTCCTTTCATTGTCTCACACATAAGAAAAGATCAATGTACCTTCCGTGGTCTGTGAGTCTCATACCAGAGAATTTAGCTCAGGGCCAAATCACCCATGCCTGCAGGCTGCTGTTACCAAAGGTCCCATGATGTTATTGTCATGCACCTCTAAGAGACAGAAACTTCCTCTGCCGGAACTTACTGATAAGAATGCACGGAGGACAGATATAACATCAATAGGTCATTTCACAGGCAGGCTGTCAGAACCTGAAACAAGAGGTCTACGCACTTTTTCCTCAGCTCCTTGATTCCTCCTATGGCTCCCATGTGACTGTGCCTGTCTTAGGTGGTTCCTCCCTTGAGGAATCTTACTTATCATTGACTAACCAGCCATCTTTTGGGGCCAAATAAGGATACATAGAGTAGACATAATATTGAAGTAATGATCTGTCTTTATGGAAAGGTGCATGGGGGCAGGCAGGCTATCGTGTGACGACATGAAATGATACAAAAGTTAAAATTGTCTTTCTGTGTCTGGCTTATTTCACTTAGCATAATGTCCTCCAGGTTCATCCATATTGTCACAAATGGCAGGATTTCCTTCTTTTTTATGACTAAATGATATTCCATTTCATTATGTACCACATTTTCTTTATCTGTTCATCTGGTCACAGACACTAAGCTTTTTTCCATATCTTGGCTATTGTGAATAACCCTGCAATGAACATGGGAGTACAGATATCTTCAGGATACTCATTTAATTTCATTTGGATATATACCTAGAAGTGGGATTGCTGGATCATATGGGTGCACCAATTTACATTCCTACCAACACTGTACAAGAGTTCCCTTTTATCTGCATTCTCTCCAACAATTCTTTCTTTCTTTTTTTTTTTTGAGGGTTGTGTCACCGGCCCTCATATGTGGGACCTGAACCGGGGCCACTGGCTTCCCAAGCCAGCACTTAACCACCGAGCCACTCGGCCGGCCCTCCAACAGTTATTTCTTGTCTTTTTGATAATAGCCATTCTAACAGGAGTGAGGTGGTATTTCATTGTGGTTTTGATTTGCATTTCGCTCATGATTAGTGATGTTGAGCACCTTTTCATATATCTCTTGGCCATTAGTGTGCCTTCTTTGGAAAAATATTAGTTGACTCCTTTATAATGTTCCTTTCTTCACAAATATTTTTTAGTAGTTTCAGGTGTACAAAACAATGTAATAGTCAGACGTTTACACCTCTCACAAAGTGATAACCCACCTACCCCAATCTACTACCCCTCTGACATTGTATGTAGCTATTACAATTCCACTGACTCTATTCCCTATGCTGTACTCCACATCCTGTGACTATATATATGTGTATATATGTGTGTATATATATATATATATATATATATATATGTATATATATGTATTAAATTATAGTAGACATTCAGTATCATTCAGCTTCAGCTTCAGGTGCAAATTTTAAATCTACATCGAAACAGTCCTTGGTTAAAAATGTGGAAATTGAAAAATAATTTGATAAAATTCTGCATATTTTAGTATGTATAATTATGTACATCCAACTATACAAAATAAGAAAGTTCTAGTGATAGGTTCAGTTTTCTTAAAACTATACGAATGCTTTATTAACCTGAGCTCTAAAAATAAATGAAAGAAGCAGAGTTGTTTGAATATATTGTATTGTCATTTTCTAATTTAGTAGCAAAAAAGAAAATATTTCACTTTGGTTTTAAAATAAGTTCTCATATAGAGATCACAATGACAATACACATTTTTATTACATTTGGACCTCCAAGTTATAATTTCATCTAGCTTTTTTTTTTTTTTAGAGGGCAGTGTCACTGGCCCTCATATGTGGGATCCGAACTGGGGCCACTGGCCACCCAAGCCAGCTCTTAACCACTGTGCCACTCGGCCGGCCCTCCATCTAGCTTTTTAAATTAGGTTCTCTATAGCAATAATCAAAAATATATTTTATGCTTGACATTTTTGAGCCGTTTGTTACGCTAGAGTAATGAAATGGTATAATAAATGATTCCTGACTTTGAAGACTATAGAAACTCATTGAATTATCAAGATACATGCATGTTAAATGATAAATAATATTCTAGTCATTTAATTGTCAATGAGTACAAAAAATAAAGTGTAGAATTCACAGACAGGAAGCAGAGACTGGTGTGATCTACCTTGATCCACCAAAGACTATATGGAGGAGGCAGGACTTATTTGGGTTTCTGAAGGATGAATTGGATTCGGATGGGTTGTAGTAAGAGAAGAAGGTGTTTTCTCAGAGGAATTGGCATAAACAGCATGTAGAATGTGTTAAAACAAAATTCTGCTGAGTCAATTTAAAGATCCAGTTGGCTTTATTCAATGATTCATGAATTGGGCAGCATGTATCTTAGCAACTCGAAGGAAGCTTCATGGAGCTGTACAGAATAGGTTTTCATAAGCGGAAGGAGGCAGGACTAGGAAGTGACTAGCAAAGAGTGGATTATTTTAGGCAAGGTCACCTTTCTCTGGGGAATGACATGGGTCTATCATGCGTATTTACCTCACTAATGCTCACTAGAACATTCCAGACCGACTGGTTAAGATTACATTCCTGGGATAGGCTGAAACTATAATTAAGTTAATATTTAAGTCCCAGTTCGGTGACATGAGCTTAGCACAAGTGACTGACTCTACTTTGGGCCTGTTGTCTCTTTTTGAACAAATGTGAACAAATGACATACATTAAGGAGAATGTGTGACTAGGTTGCCTTAGTTAAAATTTAGATTAGAAACACAGACATAGGCAAATATCATATAATCTCACTTATATGTGGAATCTAAATAAACAAAATAAATGAATTTGAAAAAAACACAACGAAACAGACTCACAGATTTAGTTTACCAGATTTCTACTCTAGCATTTTTCTTTATTACGAATTTTGTTAAATTCCCTATCTTTTGTTAGTCCAGTAAGAAACTGTCATCAGAGGTAAAAATGGACCAATATAATCGAACTTCTTCTTGGCTAGACCAATATATAGAAAAAGTAATGATGATGTCTTTGAAAGATGTTTCACATGAAAGTCTTGTTTTAAGGAAACCTAACTTAATTCTTAATTTAATATTTGGCTTTCTAAGCCTAGGATTGACTAAAGTATAATTGTGTAATTTACAAAGTGTAAATTGTAATTTAAGTTCTTTTCATTGAAATGTATCAAAAAGAAAGCTAAGAATGCTCTCTTCTCTGGTTTTTCAGTTTAATATATTCATTATTACATATATTTTTCCATTAAGGTAAACATTTTTTCATTTCATATGATTTGATTTTCAAGGATGAGCTTTTGGAATAGTTTTTATATTGCTGTCTATATCTTTTATGTGGTAGTCATTAAAACAGTGTTCGAGAGACTTTTATTGAGCTCACACTTGAGCCCAGAGTGTTTTGCCACTAGTGTCCTCCTTTCCCCAGCAATCGTGTTTCCCAGCACCATAGACAGCCCTCCTCTTTGGATCACACCCATAGGCTGGCCCATCCCACATGGCCCAGCAGGGCCATATTCTTCACTTTGTGGGAATTAAACTCTGTATTTCATGTTTTAGTTTGTTCTTACCTTAAATAATTTTCCTACGTCTGTTGATTACCATTGTCCTTCTTGAAGAAATGTGGGACCACAGAATGCTGATGAAAAACCTTGCAATTTTAGTCTATTTCTTTTCCTCAAATCATCCTCAATAGCGTCTTTCTACCCTAATGAGGCAGGCCAGTTCCCTTATTTTTTATTAGCAGTCCCCCCGCCGCCAGCTGCCTTTATTGGTAAGCCTTACTGATGATTGACAAAACAAAGAAGAATAAACCCTTCTCTTCTTCCAAAGAAGGAAAACAATGTTTTTGGAAATGTGGACTAGCAGATGATCAGATGAGCTGTCATTATTCTTTGGTAACTGCTGCCAGATTTCAGAGTCAAGTGCCTTCGTTCCACGTGCAGTAGTCCCCCCTTATCTGCAAGAAATATGTTCCCCCCAGTGAATGCCTGAAAGTGTAGATGCCTGAACCCTCTATATACTCTGTATTATGTTTTTATTTCCTATACATATGTGTACATACTTAGGATAAAGTTTATAAACTAGGTACAGTAAGGTATAAACAATGATAACTAATAATAAAATAGAACAATTATAGTAGTACACTGTGAGAAAAATTATATCAGTGTGGTCTCAGCAAACTAGCATGGATTTCTTTGTTTCTCTTAAACTTTCACCGAAGATTCGTTCTTGCAATAAATCTTGGCAATTTCAGCATACGGTGTTTCTTTCTTTCCTTTTAAAGTTGAGAACTTTTACCTTTTCATTAAAGGACGCACTTGACCGCTGCTCTTTGGAATCTCTGAATTGCCAGCATCACTACTCTTGTGCTTTGGAGCCATTATTAAGTAAAATAAGGGTGACTTGGACTTATGAACTATACTGTGCAAGTTGGTCTGGTAACTGAGATGGCTGCTCAGTGACTAAATGGCACATGGCGTATACAGCATGGAGACACTAGACAAAGGGATGATTCAAATCCCTGGCAGGATGGAGGAAGATTTCATTAAGATACAGAAAACAGTGCACAATTTAAAACTTTTGAATTATTTCTGGAATTTTCCTTTTAATATTTGCAAACTGCAGTCTACCGCAGGTAGCTGAAACTGGAAAATGAAACCGCAGATGAGGGCAAACTACTGATATCCTCGGCTCTTGAGCTATTTGAATTTCCAGGCCTGGCCCAGCTCCTTTGCAGTTGCTAACTTGACTGTGTGCCATTAAGTCATCGTAGATCTTCATTTCAAGAAAGTGTAGCACGCTTCCTGTATGTTGACAATGACAGAGTTGCTTATCAGTGGTATTTTCCAGAAAGTCTTTGCATCCTTGCCTCAGACCAATCCCAGTCCTTTTTTGCCATGAATAATTAAGTCTCCCTCTTTACCTCCACCTTAATCGGAGGCACTCCATAAACTGATAGAAAGAATCCTTCCTGCTGCTCCTGACTCTACTTTGTGCCTTCAGTGTACATTCTGGCTATTTTGATGGTCTCTGCTGTGATTCCTCTGTAGTCTGGATTTTATCTCAAATGTGTTTCAACAGCCATCACTACTTTATCTTGTGTATCAGTATAATTACATTTTCTGCCTTATTATAATTTGTCTGCTCTGGGCAAAGGACTTCCCCAAGTACCCACCTCTGGATCTGCATGAGTTGTCACTCTTGGGTTATTTCTCTCACCCTGGCATCCATGGCCTCCACAATGTGGCCCTGGCACTTCTTAGTCTTTCTCCATCTACCCCTGTCCCCTTCTTACCTTTGCATGATTCAAATTGTGCTTCTTTCTGAATGAACGCTGTACTCCCCTATGTCCTTGCCTTATAGTTCTTTGTCTTTCTGATGGAAGATACTCTTTTCCTCACATCATACACGACCTATTTAAAATCCAAGCACGTGAAACCTATGTAACTTTACTAACAATTGTCACCCCAATAAATTTAATTTAAAAAAAATCCCTTTTACCCTCATCTACCATCCCCCCTTCCCCTCTACCCTCTGGTAACCACTAACTACTGTCTGTGTCTATGAGTTTTTGTTTCTTCCTTTGTTTCTCTTGTTCCTTTGTTGCTTTCAGTTTTATATCCCACATACAAGTGAAGTCATATGGTTCTGAACTTTTTCTGTCTGACTTATTTCACTTAGCATAATAATCTCAAGATCCATCCATGTTGTCGCAAATGGCAGCATTTCATCTTTTCTTATGGTAGAATAGTATTCCATTGTGTATATATACCACATCTTCTTTCTCCAATCATCTATTGAAGGACACTTTGGTTGTTTCCATGCCTTGGCCACTGTAAATAAAGCTGCAGTTAACATGGGAGCACATATTTCTTTATGGATAAATGTTTTCAGATTTTTTGGGTAGATACCCAAGAAATATATGGTGATGAAAGAAGAACTGACTCCAGGTGGTGAACACACAATGTGATATATAGATGATGTATTACAGAATTGTACACCTGAAACCTATATAACTTTACTAACAACTGTCACCCCAATAAACTTTAATTAAAAATAAAATCTAGGGCCGGCTAAGTGGCTCAGTTGGTTAAGAGCTCGCTCAAGAGTGCGAGCTGAGCTCTGAGCAACGGCAGTTCGATGCCGAGCCCGAGCTCAGCTGCCACTGAGCTGCCAACAGGTGGCAGGATGGCTCAGCTAAAAAAAAAAAAAATCCAAACAGTCTTCAAAGTCGTTGCAGGTGCAGTCTCCTCCCTTGGGCTTTCGCTTACAAATCTCTTGCCATCTTTTATCTGAGTAGTTTGTCTACTTCTCAAGTTTTCTTTGACTGCATTCTGTGATACTTAACTCAGGGCTGATGTCTTTATTTGTCAGTATTAGTCACATTAGTCAGTATTTGTAATGCATAGTACTTTTCTGACTTCTGACTAGCTTTATGGAGTCTTTGAGGCTCTGAGATCATTGTTATACTTAGAATATATCTCATTCATCTTTTAACACTTAGATCAAGTTCTTTACATTCACAGCAATATTTGTTTGCTGTGTCTACATTTCAGTGTCACTGTCAATCAGTAACATTTAAAAAAGTTTTAAAGTATTTCAACAATTGATATATTATGCTTTAGATCTAGTAATGTATTTTCTCTGTATATCCTCTAATTTATATCTCTCTTCTTTGACACTAGGCCACTGACATCTGTGACCCTAATCCAATTTTGTTGCTCATGCTTTGTGTATATATGTATGAAAGACTCCCTGTATTTCTTCCCAAGAAGACGATGATCTTTCGGTGTACTCTACATGCCACTGTAGTGAAAATGGTAAGAATATATTTAGGGCCGAAGTACACATGGAGCTAAACACTTAAGAGGGGTTTTAGATATTTTTTCCCCACCGAAAATTAACAGAAGTATCAATATGATAACAATAAGCCTTAGCGAGTGTTGCTCTTTTGAAACCAAAGCACCATGAATGGGGTAATTTTTGCTTAATAATAATCACTACCTGACTCATTCATTTGAGGAATGGCATTTGGGGGTGTTGGGGGGTGGAAAGTGCAAGTTATGCACTTTGAAGGGCAGATTCTTTCAGGAAACTTGAAATCCATTTCGTGCCCTAGAGGACTGACACTGTGAGTGGAAACAAGAGATCTGAATGTACTTGGCTTTCCTTTAGGGAGCAGTTTACACTTCCAGATGGATTTTGTTCAAATGAGGGTATAGAAAGGGAAGCAATCATGGAAGCGCTCCTGACCAAGACCACCTAATTCCCCCGAAAGGATTTTCTGTGTGGTGGAGCTGCTAACTGTATTACAGTAAATTTTTTAATTCTCAGAAAAAATTGAAAATGAACTTTTGAATCCTGTGACCATAACAAATCTATATAAATATATCCATATTTTACAAGTGTTCTCTTGAGACATGTCTTGTCAGGGATCACTGACCTTAGTTTGTTTTTCAAAACAATTTGTTTCAAATGAACACTTGTGAAATACCTTCTACCATACAATTTTAAGTTGCTTATATTTATCAAGGGTTGTTCTTTCTACTAGTTTTCATAAAATCTTCAACAAGATTTGTAGGCGGTCTTCTTGCATCTTTCTCAAAACATTATGGGCTAAAAGAATCTTACTCTGGGCAAAAGTTATTACATTGGGGTGTCAGAAAAGTCATGACGTATTTTTTCTATGTTTTTCATTGCAAAAATGTGTCATGACTTTTCTGACACCCCAACATTTTACTGTTTTGGTGAGATCATGTTTATGTCTTTTCCTCAGGCTATTTTATGTATTCCTCATATTTATGTGTGGAGGGTTAATTTTATACTCCCAATGCAAAAGTTGTCCATATTTGGTTTTCAAAATATATGTCCTGGTGATGTTTGATTTGTAGCTGTAACCTCTTTGAAAAAATAACTGTGTATCCTCTGTGACAATATGAGTGATGGTTGGTTAAGGATTCAGTTAAAAATCAGGGAGAACTGAGGTTCTTGACTCAAGGTGTAAAGGGCTCAATTTAGGGAAAGGAAAATCACTCCTTCTGATTTTTTTGTTAGCAAATATTGAGATACAGTCTCTTGTATTTAATTTTATTCCCATCCTTTTTGTGAGAAAAAAGAAATATAAACCTCTTTAATGTATTTTTTAAACAGTATTTATTATGATAATTCCCTAACTGCAATGATATTCAAGGGCCTAGGGCCGTAATTATATTGGAGAGGACTTCTGACTTCAAAATAGAATTTCTGAAAAGTTTGAAATGTTTTGCTTAAGCCTGTGGAAGATAGAAGGAGTCTGAATTAGATTAAGCAGTGGTTTGTTACAGTTAATTACTAAGTGTGCTTTGATTTTCTAATTCTGCCCACTTGTTTGTTTGTCTTTATGCCATTTAATTGTTACTTGAAAAAAGTAGTTAACAACATAAGCTCCCATTTAAATATAAACTTTAATTGTGATGTTAAAATAAAATTAAAGCATATTAAAATGGAAACATGATTTCTTTGTACTTTTAAGTCTTTAGTAGAAATATTGTTCAGACCTTAAGATTATAGATGGCATTCTACAAGACACAGCTTCAATTTTTCACAAATATAAGATGCATCTTTTGAAGGAAACTAGCAATTAAATGTAAATGCAAAATAAAACATCAGTTACAACAAGCTTTGATTTTAAATTTCATTTAAGAAAAATCACTGATTTGGAAGTTGATGAGCATCTTAGACATAGTTTGCTCCTATGCATCAACACCATAAGTGGCAGTGCCTAAGTCATATTGGGTTGTCGGAAAAGGCATGACATACTTTTTCTATGTTTTACATTGCAGAAATGCGTCATGACTTTTCCAACAAAACAATAGAATGCCATTCTTATCAAGTCTCTCAACCTGTCAGAATAAAGAAAAAATCTGAAGAAATAGCTACTATAATTGAAAAAGTGTTTCTGTAGCTGTATGTTACTAATAGAAACAGAAAACTGAAACCATTAAACCATATAGTGATCAATGAAAAAATGTAGCATGTAGTGATTTTTTTTGAGATGTTTTTAAATCTATTGAAGTCTCCCTCCCCGCTTTTGAAACATACTTTACAAAGAAGCATCATAGTTAAAGAATGTCTCTCATTGCAAAATGGGGATTGCCTCTCCAAAGCTGTCTTTCCTTCCCTTGAACAGTTTTCCCTTCTCTTTGTCTACCACTCACCATCCCTACATGAAATGCTAATGTTGGGTGGAATAATCTGACCACAGATGAGCTCAGTGCCATTGTGTTGTACGTATATTACATGTCATAATGAGAATGAATGGCTTCCTTAAGCTCTCAGGGCTGTTTATGGAAGTTCCAGGACGATTAGCCAATACTCGTGCACAATGAATCTACTATTATTTTTAACATTTCCTTTCAGAAATGGAAACTAGCTCTCTGGGACTTAAAATCACATGGTCTGTTAAATAATTCTTTAGGTGTATACGTGCATGCTTACATACATATATACAATAAAAGTAACATGCTAGAGTAGCCTTGCTCCCCTTATAACTGATACAAGTAAGTAGGTGAGCAACATGAGAACCCCAAATCCTTGGGGAAACTGAACATAGAACCTCTTCAGAAACACATACCTGTCCTGGTAGTTACCAAAGTTTTCACTGAAATATAAAAATCATTCATTTTCTCTTTCAACAAATCTCTACCATATTCCTTACAATGCACTATAACCACACATAATGCTAATTATTAACTCCTCAAATATCTGGAACTATAGTTCCTGGACTGCCTAAGTACAGTCACCGTTTCTTTGCTCTAATTTGGCCAACCATCCATTTTCCCCAGAACTTCTCCCTTCTTTGGATCAGTACAGTCCATCATAACATTGTGTCTTCCTAATTCTGTGCCCCTTTTTTTGAATTCCCACTGTATTCTACATAGACACTTGTATACTCACATTTTTTCATGGAATACTCTCTCTGAAAATGGAGTAAGTCATTTTCTAGTACTCTATAATCTCAGCATCAGAAAGGAAGGAATAGCCAAACCCTAGCTATACTATTGCTTTTAAACAAGGCCACTGTCATTTCCAGCCTGGACCTTTGATTTTAAACCTATACTCCATATAACTTCTCTACACTGAGCAGCCAGAGTATCCTTCTGGTAAATTGGATTATGTAATTTCTGTGTTTAAAATTCTCCAAAGATGTCCCTTTGCAATAAGAGCAAAATCCAGTTGCTAACTTTGGGCTTCAAATCTTTGATGATCAGGTGTTTTCACATCTCATTTACTTGCTTAAAAGCTCCTTCTCCCTGCCTACTTCTGCTAAATGATATATATGCTGTCTTCAAATACAAAATGTGCTTTTCTCCAGTTAGTGTACATTAGGAACAGATATTTTCATGGTTAAAATGTATAATTCTCTTTGATAAAAATAAGAACTGTTAAATTGTATGTTTTAAAAATTCACGATCTTATTTATATTCTCTTGTTCTGCAACATAGGTTCTAGTGAGAAATACAAGCTCGAAAATCTTAGTGTATAATGCTACAATTATTGGAAGAGATGCCGACGACTTTTCTCTCTCCCAAACAGGAAATACTGTGACAGTTTCGGCAAGGTAAGTGTTTTTGTTTTGTTTTCTTTTTTATTTTACTTCATTGAACATATCATCAACCCTAGAGATTTAATGTGTATTATAATTATAAAAAAGTGACCTGGATTTGTTTTTAACTGATATATATATATCCATCGTTCACACATAGATAAATTATTCATATGTTGCTGAGATTCCTCACCAATTTTGTTAAAAATTTCTCACAACATAAAGCAGCTCATTTGTGTATTCATTTAATTTTGATTTATGTTTCATACATATTGGCCATAGAGGTTAGACAATAAGTTGTTTAGTACATTTGTATATCCTGTAGGAAACTGGAAGGAGTGTGTGTTAAATTTTTATATATATTTAAAACATCATATATATAGTTTCTAATTATAAAAGCACGATGTGCTCATTGTAGAAAACTTAGAAACTGTGAAAGTATAAAGAAAAAGTGAAAGACTAATTAGACATGAAAGATAACCCCAATGTTGCCATTTTTCTCTATCCTTTCATAGTCATTGTGTATGGATAGATGATAGATAGATAGATAGATAGATAGATAGATAGATAGATAATCTCATATGTTTATAAGAACACTTTCTTTTTCATTGAGTATCCTTATTTCATAGCATCCTGATCTTCAATTGGGGTCATAATGTCTTCATAAATGTCTCTGACTTTTACACTCTCACCTATTACCTATATTATTTTTACATTCTTTGAGGTCAGTTGTTATGTTTGTTTCTCTTGGTCTCAGTATTTCACATTGAAGGATGTACTCTCCTGTTTTGTGATACTTGTGTGTGTGTGTGTGTGTGTGTGTGTGTGTGATATATATATATGGATATATATCATATTATCATATATGAATTCATATATATATATGAATTCATATATGATAAGATGGCAATACAAATGTAAATTGTGGGCTGGCCAAATGGCTCAGTTGGTTAAAAATTGGCTTAAGAGCGCGAGCTCTGAGCAACTGGGCCACCAGTTTGATCCCACATGGCCCAGTGATGCTGCGCCCTAGCAGAGCTGCTGCTGAGCTGCCAACAGGTCGCAGGATGGCTCAGCTGGTGTAACAACAAGATTGCCTGTTCAATGGTGGGCTATGCCCACCCGCAACTAAGACTGAACTCGGCACTAAGCTGAGCTGCCGCCCGGATGGCTCAGTGGATAGAGCATGAGCTCTTAACAACAAGGCTGCTAGTTTGACTCCCGCATGGGATGGTGGCTACGGCCACCTGCAACTAAGACTGAACACAGCACCTTGAGTTTAGAGGCCACGAGCTGCCAATGGGCAGCCAGGTGGCGACTGGCGCCCTCCACAACAAAGATTGAAGAACAACAACTTGGCTGGTCCCTGTCCCCAATTGCCCAATTAAAAAAAAAAAAAGCAAATTGTGAGTCTATGTATGTTCAGGTTTATCAATTGGCAGATTTCAGTTTAGGGGGAAAAGCATTCTGCTTTCATGCCTAATTGCCTGACATTCTATATGGGTCTTGGGAAGAGTAGGGTTGTTTGAACCCCATTTTGCCCTCCATGCAAATAGACATTTCTGGAAATGGCTTCTCTAGGAGTCTACAAGGCTCATTCATGGCTTCCTCCAATAGCTTATAAAAAAAATTCCTTTGTTGTCATTTTAATGAGATTTCTCTTAGAAGCAATGTATCAGAGTTTCAGATATCAGTGTGGCCTGAAACCCCATTTAACAGTTTCTTGCTGGGCTTTGATACTGACATGTACTAAGTCTAGGATCCAATTTAATTTTCTTATTTGGGAAATATGGATCAGAATATTTACCCACAGTGCTATCAGTAATAAATGTAGTTATATAGGTAAAACACCTAGTACTTTAACTGGAACTTACAGGAAGCAATCAATATGTATTCGCTCCCCCCACACTTCACACCCCCCCCAATTCAAGGGGCTGGTGAATCATGGATGAAAACATATCAACACTACTCACAAGCATTTACAATCTAGCAGAATGCCATACAAGCAAATACACAAGGAGGATATAATTTAATAATTGTTTTATTTGTGATGTGTGTACAGAACTAGTGGGAAATGGAGACAAGAAGCCACCTAAGACAAGAAGCCACCACAGAAGGGTTCCCAGAATATGTAGTGCTTAATTCTCAATGTATATGGAAATCAATTATTTACTTTTCTGGATGCATTTTATTTTGTAGGCTTGAATACTATTATTAGGTGGTTCTTTAAGTATCCCTTCAGCTAGAGTAATTCATACAGTCTTCGGTTTTTATAAATAAGGTTCAAAAACTATTTTGTGGTGTTTTTTTTTAAGCAAAAACGATCTATAGCCTTATCATTATCAGATATTATATAATTATCTCTATATATCATATCCTGTCTTAGATTCTCTCTAAAACACAATTAATAATGGCTCTTCTTTCCAGCTGTGGATTTAAATTCCCAGAGACATCATTTACATAGAAAGATTAAACAGCTCTACCAGCATATAAACAAGCTTATTTATTTCTCCATCTAACTTGGTCACTAAATTTAGCTATAACCATAGAGTGGCTGTCATAAATGTGAAAGTATACTTTTAAAAAATCATTCTGTTTCTTTTGTTTGTTTCTTTTTTCCCCTCATTATTCTTATTGAGCCGTATGGGCACTGACAATGCTGTGTTATATATTTGTTCTCCATCTTTTCCGAAAGTCAATTGAAGTAGTTTATGAGGTACAAGTAATATGAAGGATATTTTTTTTAATGAGGGGGAGGCAGTTGGAACAAAACGAAAATACAAAGTAAGAAAATTAAGGTAAAAGTTATAATTATGATATACATACCTGGAGACCTAAGACGTGAACTGAGGTAGACCACCCATTTGATTCTGAACATTCTGACACATTCAGGAAGGAATCCTGGGCACTTACATGCTTCAACAAAATTCGGACAAGTAATATCTATACTCAAGAGAAACTAAAATCTTCATGGTCCTAGAACCAGCCATTGGCCTCATGAAAAGGATACTGTATTTTACATTGTGTTTCATGGGACTTAACTATAGGTGTATAAATTCATTTACTAATTGCATGTTATTTAGATTATGGTCATTCTTGAAAATCTTTTTGCAATCACCTTCCATGGAGATGTAATCCATTACCTAGTGCTATTGATTTTACCTAATGTATCTTACATTTGTCATCTTTTCTTCTTATCCATCTCTTCCATCGTAATTTCATGCACCATAATTTTTAAACTGAGCTGTGACAATACATTCCCCAAAGGCTTCTCTGCAGTTCATCCTCTGTATTAGAATGGCAATGATTTTTTTAGATGCAATTTTGTTCATGTTATTCTTCAACTTAAAATAGTCCTGTAGCTTCCCTTCACTATTATGGTACAAACTGAATATCTCAGCATGATCCATGTGGCTTTTCATGGCTGCCTCTTGGCTTTATCGTGCATCACTAACACCTTTACTCTCTAAGTTTCAGCACCACTGGCCTTGGGTCAAGTTCTCCAAACACATCATACTTCCTCCTATCAGGGGCCTTGGTTTGGGCCTTCTTTCCTCCCCTGTTCATTCTAGCTAACTCATTCTCATCCTTTGTATGCCACTTAACATATCACCTCTTCTGACCCTTCAGACTTATATCATACTCCCCATTATGTGCTCTCATACCACTTTATAGCACATATATACTTTGTAACTTTCACATTTATTTTGTGCTGACATAGTTAATGTCTATCATGTCCTGTACAATGGAAGATCCAGGAGATCATGAATAGTATGTGTTTTTTTTTCTGATTACTGTATCCCCAAAACCTCTACCGTGCCTAGAACATTATAAATTCTCTATAAATATTAATTGAACGAAATGAATGGTTTTGTCTAATGATAAATTTTAGAATGTCTAGAAAAATCCTAAATCACTCACAAGTATCATAGCAGAGTTTGAGCCTATTACACCTAGGAAAAGATCTCAAGGTCAAATATTCTTTGTCGTCAATTAAATTCAAGTCCATGAGCTTTTTCATAATAGCCAAGAAGAAATCCTTTTGCCCAAATTGAGCAGATTAGTGATGCCATATCTGAATAAAAAGCATCCCCACTCCTGCTGGACGTGAGCTGTAATTTTCTCTAAAAGGCAATTTTGAGAACATTTCTATTGATTTGAATGTCCCCCATTCATTTTACTCTGTGCTGCTCCCTAAATTCACCCATTCAACAGTAATTCTTTAATTACTGTAATTCTAGGGAAGTTGAGCCAAAGTTTGACACTGAAAGTATCTACTCCCATCTCCATTCCCAAATATGTATGCTAAGGAAAGGTGATAGGTGATAGTTGGTACTAAGAATAACTGTGGTGGGATGTATAATGCTAACTATGCTAATTATGCTAGGAACCAGAGCAAAGGCAAGGGTAAACTTTCCCCAAGATTTGTCACCCTTGTGGCAAGATTCAGCCAGTAAAGAAACAATGAAAACCATTGCTTATTTGGAGAGTTCTTTACTTACATAAACAATGAAAGCAAAAGTAATCAAAGGGGCCAGATCCTGGTGTCCCTTGCACAGCGTAACCCAAAACAAAGGGGGCCCGATGACTGCATCGTGCATGGTAGGACCCTCTGTTGCTAAAAGTCAGTTTCATACTGCACCTAAGTAGTTTTCTGGCCTGTAACTCTGCCCTGAAAGGGACTAGGTAGCAAGCCTCTGACCTCATCAGAATCTAGGAGGCAGTGAGAAACTGGTGATAGCCTCTCAGGGGACATAGGGAGGCAAGTGAGAAGTGTTTTCGGAGCAGCATGTCTTGAGCCTCCATGCTCTCATGTTACAGGAGAATCACCGGGCTTTTTGCCAAGACTTACATCCATGGCAGTTAAGGCTGGCATATGTGGCCTATGTCTTGTCATGCAAGGTTGTCAGGATACCATTGAGCAGTCATTCCCTTACAAAGCGGGAAATGAAATCTCCTCCAAGGCCATCAACTCTGCTGTACCTTCTTACTGTGTTTTAGACCAAGAAGTTGAAGATTAAGGATATGGACATGTTTTCTTTCTTCCTTCTTGTAATTACTTGTATCTTGCTAGTAAAAATGATGCTACTTAGATACCATTAGTTTGATTTGAGATTTGAATTTATTTTCAGCCACAGCTTTAAGTAATTTTTTGAATTATTAGTCTTCCTCATTTTTTTCTATGTAGCAAAAACCAGTTAGATGACTAAATTTGCCTAAACCATAGCACAGAATATCCTATGAAAGTCACATAAAAATACATATATGATTTTCTGTGACTAGCTGTTAGAAAACCCAATATTTGGTAGATTATACATACATTTGGAAGTGAACTTTAGATCTTACAGGCTGGATCAAGATGTTTTCGTTTTAAAAATAATTTATTTCCAATTATAGTTGACATGCAGTATTATGTTAGTTTCAGGTGTAAAACATAGTGATTAGACATTTATATACCTCATGAAGTGATAACTCCAATAAATCGAGTACCCATCTGACACTATACACAGTTATTACAATATTATTGACTCTATTCTCTATGCTGTACTTTATATCCCCATGACGATGTTTATAACTGGCAATTTGTGCTTTTTATTCCCTTTCACCTTTTGCACCCATCACCCCAACCCCCTCCTATCTGGCGACCATCCTTTTGTTCTCTGTATTTAGGAGTTTCTGTTTTGTTCATTTATTTATTTTTTTTAGATTCAACATATAAGTGAAATCATATGGCATCTGCCTTTCTCTTTCTGTCTTATTTCACTTACTATAATACTCTCTAGGTCCATCCATGTCGTTGGCAGATGGCAAGATTTCATTCTTTTTATGGCTGAGTAATATTCGATTACATATATGTACCAACTCTTCTTTATCCATTTGCCTATCGATGGACACTTAGTTGCTTCCATATCTTGGCTACTGTAAATAATGTTGCAGTGAACATAGGGATGCATATATCTTTTTGAATTATTGTTTTGGATTTCTTCGGATAGATACCCACAAATGGAATTTCTGGGCATAGGATAGTTCTATTTTTAATTTTTTGAGGAACCTCCATACTCTTTTCCATAGTTGTTGTACCAGTTTACAGTCCCACCAACAAATAGTGCACGAGGTTTCCCTTTTCTTCACATCCTCGCCAACAGTTTTTATTTGTTGATTTATTGCTGATGGCCAGTCTGACAGTGTGAGGTGAGATCTTGTGGTTGTAATTTGCATTTCCCTGATGCTTAGTGATATTGAGCATCTTTTCATATGCCTGTCGATAAGGGGTTTATATCAAAATATGTAAGGAATTCTTATAACTTAACACCAAAAAAAATAAACAATCTGATTAAAAAATGGGCAGAGGACCTGAACAAACATTTCTTCAAAGAGGACATACAAATGAATCAACATGTTTTAACTGATGACAGTAACTAGATTGTAGGCTTTAGGAAATCTGCAACAGTCTTTAATTTTATTGTGTAAGTGAGTATACTGCAGAGCGTAGACACTGGGCACATAGTCTGTAATGAATAGGTGCATGTTAGTTGTCTTTTTTAGTACAATGTTTTTTTCTTTTTTTCTTTTATTAAATAGAGCCAAAATCACTATCGCTGTGAATTCACCGGTCGCTTCCTCCATCCTGCGGAAGCTTCACTGCTGTTACTTTCGAACCCTATGAAATCAGTAGGAGGTGCTCCAATGATTTTTGCTCATAGGGGTGAAGTCCACAACTTTAAAGCCATCGTAAGTAAATTTTACCAATTTTTTTTTTTTTTTAGCTGAGCCATCCTGCCACCTGTTGGCAGCTCAACGGCAACTCAGCTCAGGCTGGCCTCGAACAGCTGTTGCTAAGAGCTCAGCTTGCACTCTTGAGCGAGCTCTTAACCAACTGAGCCACTCGGCTGGCTAATTTTACCAATTTTTTATGGCTTTGCTTCCCCTCTCAGGCCATAGAGTTTCCGAAGCACAGCTGTTCTTCCAAGTTTTATCTTCTGGCAGCTCTTGTTCCTGGAGATTGTGTGTGTACTTACATTTGCTCCTTTTTTGGCTTCTGTGACTGATATGTTTTTTAATTTTTGTATTGTGTAACAGTGTGTTTTTTCCAGGACCCAGCAGCTCCAAGTCAAGTCATTGTCTTCAATCTTGCTGCAGAGGGCGCAGCTCCCTGGCCCATGTGGGAATTGAACTGGCAACCTTGGTGTTATGAGCCTGTGCTCTAACCAGCTGAGCCAACTGGCTACCCGTGATATTCTTGCTATGATGGTCTTTCTGTGGAAATAAGTCTCCAGTTTCATAATAGGATTTGAAATAATTTGTATTAAGTATTACTTGAAGGTCATATTTTTAGGATTACTGTACATTTGTGTTTTTCTTGAAAGAGTCGTTCACTATACACAGAGCAACTTACATACCCTTCTGCCATGGAGACTTGTGCTTTGAGTTAAAGCAGTACCTGAGCCTGTGTCTGTTTTTGTTTGAATTAAGGGTTGGTGGTTTACACAGCAAAGAAAATGTTTCTCTTCTCTGATAGGAACATTCATCAATTTATCTGGAGTGTCCTGCCAATCAAATCCATTATAAAGATAATACTAAGATTGGCAGTTATTGAGAGGTGATGATGTTCCAGGGTTCTGTTTTTATCTCAAAGAATGTGGGAGTTTCAGAATTTCTATAAAATGGTTGTGACATTGCTATGATTAACTTTCTGTAGTCGTTATTTTGTCTAACTATCATTTTCTACCATGCATCTCTAGTAAGAAGTAAATTTATTATGTTGCCAGATTTCCATAGGAATTATGAAGAATTTTAAGTGTGCAGTGACATAAGTAGGAAGTAAAGAGAATGACTCTAGCGATGGCCAGTTGTGTGAGGAGAATATTAAGATGTCCACATGGACACACCGGCTTGTTAGATAATGATGCCCAGAATAGGAAGCAGGCATTGGAATTTCACGGAGATGTGTATTGTGTGTAATCTTCTGATTTTCTCCTGAATAATGAACTCTTACACGTCCCAACCCTCTCATACAAATTGTCTGAAACAAAACATTGCTTTGCCACATGTATCTAAGAGACATGGATGGTTTTTAGGCTGCTATCAATATGGCTAAGGAACAGAAAAGCTGACACTTGAAGCCCATGAGGTCTGTTTACTTGCCCATCTGCCAAGTCATGGTCTTAATCACCTGGAGGCAGATTGAATAATAATGAGTCACAGAAGAAGATAAGAACATGATCAGTCTAAAAATGTTGAATTCCTAGAATCTGTTCCTCTATGGATATCCTTTGGGTCATTTAAATTTTATATTTTCCATTTGTGTTTTTATTATAGTACAAATATGTCAGTGTAGTCACCTCATTATAAATCCAGGCATCCCACACTCATACACAGATATTCATGCACTCACACATCTGTGTGCACATACACACGCCTGCCGCTTCTTTATATTGTGGGTATTAGGTTGTGGATATTAGGTATATATATATATATATATATATATATATATATATATATATATATATATATATATATATTAGTCATATATATATATTAGTCATATATATATATTAGTCATATATATATATATATATATATGACTATTTAATTTGTAAATGTGAAGTCATGCTCAGTCATTAACAAAACATATGGGAAACACTGATGTGACCCATAGTTTAGTCGGTTAGCACAGTACTATGGATTGGTGATGAATTGAAATCTATTTGTATTCTTTCTCACTCAGATTTTAGCAGTACACTATGGGCAAAGAGGACTTAAATTAATTAATATCATTGTAATATTTAAATGGACAGGTTTTTAGAAACTTTAAATTTATATTTTAGAATTCTGGTTATTCTTTTTTGTTCTTAACTATTTAGTTTGATTGATTGATTGATTGATTTTACCTTAGGACATTATAAAGTGTGATTCCCCATGCTATAAATACAAAGAATTCACAGTGGAAGTTAAAAATCCCTTCCATACTGCTGGAGATTTCAGGTAAGTTATTGTTTTGGTATAAATTCATTGCAATTAGCTATATCCAGTCTTAAGGGAAATATGTAATTTTCTTCAACATGAATTATTTGGAGGCGAAATTTCATGTATTGACATTTCTATAAATTTATAAGCATTATCAGATAAAAATAGAACAAATAATGAAGGTCAATCAGCTATCCTTGAAATGCTATTTGATCTATACAAGCTAAGACTAAGGATATCAAATTTATGAATTTTGCTTGTCAGCTTTCTGTTTGTTGAGATTTACTGTTCTTTCAATTTAAAAAAATTATAACTAATAGGCTTTTTTCACTTCCAATTTTATTCCAGCTGTTAATTTCTAAAAGTGAAATATTAATTCAACCAGAAAATTCATTTTTATCTAAGGCATCATGGTTGATTAAAACTGCATATTAAGTATGTATTTGTGCACTATGGATTTAATAACAATAGCAACAGCATAGATTTGAGATGGAAAGAGAATACAATACTTAATTATTATTTAAGGTCACAGCAGGAAAATTTTTATAAAGTTACATGTTGAGGGAGAAGATGGACAGTGGTACCTTATATACTGCTTAAATTATGAACCTTTTCCACCAGCTTTAGAAATCAGATCCTCACAATATTTGTGTTGAGAACGTAAGCTGTATGTATGCTTATTAATATTTGATAATTACCAATTTTTAAAATCATTGTATGTGTAGGCTTTTGGTAATTTCTTATTAACAATATCATTTATTGCTGATTTGCTGACAACATAAAAATTCTTTCGTTAAAGCAGTTATTGGTGAATTTATGGGTCCCAAGTTCAAAGAGGGAGAATTTTATTTTTTATTTTATGTTATTTAATTAATTAATTTATTTATTTATTGAAATTTCGTATCATTTTTTTACTAGTTTCAGGTGTACAAAACAGTGCAATAGTTATACTTCTTAACCCTCACAAAGTGACAACCTCCACTCCCCCCCATCATACCTATCTATTACAATTCCATTGACTCCACTCCTACACTATACTGCACATCCCGTGACCATATCTGTATCTATATCTGTATCTATATCTATATCTTCAATTATAGTTTACATACAATATTATACAACATTACCTTCAGGTGTACAGTGCAGTGATCAAGCCTCTACACCATCCTTGAAGTGGTCTCCCTAACTGACACCCCACAAAATATTTACAACATTATTGATTATATTCCTCAAACTGTCATTGTAGTTTCCAACTCCAGAATTTCCATTTGGCTCTTTTATTAATTTCATTCTCTTTTTTTTTTTTTTTTTTTTTTTTTTTAAAGATTTTATTGGGGAATTGGCCGAGGGGAACAGCGTTGGGGAATCGGGGAAGGGGAACAGACAAGTTGCTGTCTTTTTGTTCTTCAGTTTAGTTGCGGAGGATGTTGCTTCACTGTTGGTATCGTCATTGCGCGCTTCCCGGATGAGGCAGATCGGTCGCTGGCCTCTGGATGTCGCTCACTGCGGCTATTGGCAGCTTACGCTGGCTGCCAGCCACTCACGCTGGCTGCGGGCCACTCACTGTAACCTATGGCAGCCCACTGCAGCAGGGGCTGCAGCCCACACCATCACCGGGGCTCGCACAGCCCAGCTCCAGGTGGAGCTGTTGTTAGCTGTAGAGGGCAGTGTCACTGGCCCTCATGTGGGATCCGAACCGGGGCCGCTGGCATCCCAAAACCAGCGCTTAACCAATGCGCCACTCGGCCGGCCCTCATTCTCTTTTTTGATAGTGTCTATTTAATACTTTTCTGTACTTTAGAATTAATCATTTTATTTGACCTATTTTCAAGTGCATTGCTTCTTTTAACACCTCAGTCTTGCTGTTGAGTCCCTCTAGTGATTTTTTTTTATTTCAAGTATTGTACTTTTTAATTTGAGAATTTATAATTGGTTGTTTTGTATAATTTCTCTTTCTGGATAGAATTTATTTGGTGAGACATCATTGTCTTTCACAGGTAGATGTATTTTGGGGATCTAGCTAGCTACTGCAGCCCTTCGTATAGGCATCTTGTTCCCCAGATTTTCCCTTTATGTTTAGGCAGGCTCTTATTTGATTTAACTGCTGTAGCAGCCTCGGTACAACTGCTTCTGATTGTTTCAACCAAACATCCTGGGGATATGTGTTTTCCTTTCAGTCAGGCCAAATAAAGACTACACCTTGCAAACTGAGTTTTTCCAGGGAGCTGCAAGACAGCTTAAACAATAACCATGCCAAGGGATGTTTTAGAAGAGCTCTAATCTCAGTCTGTCCTCTCACAGGGCTTGCAAACCTGTGGGTTTTAACAACTACCTTGGTTGCAAGGCTGCTAGTTTTCAAAGCTACTGTCCAGCTATGGAGAGGGGGATGAGAGTTGCAACCTAAAAGTCATAAGGCTGCAGATTCTACTGCTTTCACCAATGTTTGGCAGTTTTTCTTGGATAAGCACTGATCAGATTGCTGCGAGCCTTTTGTTAATTAGCCAGAGATCAGAAAAACTTAATTAGACAATTTTTCCAGTGTTTATAGCTTTCATACAGGGGTATTGAGTATATGGTGTGTTTAACTCTGCCATTCCCTGCCTTTCTTTTCCTGCTGTCCTAGTTTTATTATTTAAAGGATGCTATTGGTTTTAGATTAGACTCTTGCTTCTCAGAGTGTGATCCTTGAACGAGTAAGATCAACAGCACCTAAGAGCTTATACAAAATCGGAATCTCAGGCCTACTCCAAGTCAGTTGAGTCAGAATCTGCATTTAATAGCATCTCCAGAGTATTTGCTTGTACACTAATGTTAGACCAGGGCTGGGCTAAGTCAGGATTGCTCAAAGTTTAATCCATAGACAAGCTGGTTAAAAAACATTGGGGGAGCTTTTTTAGATGGAGGTTCCTAGAACCCATGCCAGACCAACTATGTCAGAATTCACGCAAATAGAAGCTTGAGAATCTGCATTTCTAATAAGTGCTCCAGAGGGTGATAATACAACTGATTTAGAGACTGCAGTAATCAAATAGGATTTTTAGCCATTTTAATGGCAATTTGTATTTCAGTTTTACAATTAATGTATCTATTTTAATGTATCTGTTTATTATAATTAAGCAGGGACTTTTCAAACAGAAGCATATGGAATTCTATTTTATCTCAAAATCGTACGTGTATAGTATATGAAAATTTTAGTATTTGTTATAGTGGTTTAATCTTTTTATTTGTGTGTCAAATTGTATTATCCTTATGATTGTTTCTTAAGCAGAAGAAATTATGACCCAAATAACATACCCCAATGATTCACTTTGGATTTATAGAAATATAAAGAAACATTGTTAATGTTTTCTGCCTCATAATCTTATGAGATTTAAATGAGAATTTAGTGCCTGACTTCAAATTTAAATTATACTCTGGAGAGGAATTCTTTCTACATTTGCTTTTCTCCAATGATACAAGCAAATCGGGTAGTCTGATACATGTTTTTCATCGTTCATAGTTTACATTTTATTACAGTTAATTTTGTTTACAAATTTTTAGTATTTTGTATGAATTAAATATTCATATAATTCCTTACAACCCTTATATGAAAGCATCAGAAATATCAAGTTCAAACAAAATGACAGAAACTGATGTTAGCATTCATTATATTAACGTCAGGACATACGAATATGTTGCATTTTAGTTTCTGCATGCAGTTGTGTTTGTATTTGTGAATGTGTTTCAAGACTAAAACATTTGATTAATTTTATTATTGATCTGTTTTTTATTGTAGCGCTATCATGAGATCTTAATAACTGTGACATAACAAAAAAAGATTTCTTTTAACAAATCAAGTTTGGATAAATCTGTTCTTAACAATGTTGTACAGATTCTGTTCAACTCGGCCAGTAGAATTAGGCATTCCTGACATGATTCTTCATGACACCTTTCACCTACTGCTAGACTACCATTTCCACACTATCCCTCAGCTACAGTATGGGCAATGTAAGGCAGAAAGAAAAATATGTTTACAATTGTATTTTCCAGCACCTAGTCCTACACCTAACACATAATGGAATCTCTAAAACTATTTCTTGAATGAATGAGCATTATCATATAATGTGATTCCAGAAGATGATGTAATTATTAAATCACTGATTAACTAGGTACCCACATCTCATGTCCACTCCTGAAAGAAACATTTCTCTTTTTTGGAAATAGGGTTAGAAATTATAAAATTGTGTACAGCTCTGACAGTGTTTTTTTTAAGACCAATGTGTGATTTCCTCGTTGTTTCTGGAGTATAATGGGTAGTCATTTATGTTCTAAATTTTCTTGCTGTGAGAATTCAGAGTTGCCTTTCCATATAAAAGAATATTATTTTTTTATGTATTTCCATTTCAGATTTTCCCTTTCTTTCTAACATCTATGTTTTAAGTTGTAGAATGAGGACTCGACTTTTTGAACTGTAATTTATTCTGATTCTAATTATTATATTTTATGAATAATGGAAAAACATTTAAAAGAAGTTTGTTTGTGCTCATCTTATTTTTGTTACAGTAGGATCCAAAATAATCCTTTTTAAATTTATTTTAGTGTCATGTTGGTGGAATCCTCAACATTTATCTCTGTGACATCTCAATTAATTGCAACTGGACAATTCAATAACCGCAGGAAGCATGGGTAAATGTCTATAAATTCTGTGCTTGTAATAGTTGAGGAAAAATTCTGACAAATTCAAGTAAACTTTTTATATAATTATATAATAATTTTCATTTATTTGAAATATTTAATTTATATGTAATTTATAATAGTCACACTAATTCTCTTATGTGGTACTAGGTTTATGTACACAAAAATTGAATAAATATGTGTATGATCGTGGTACTCACGATCTATGAAATTGCTGCAAATATTCAATTAATGAATACTGAACCATTACTCCTTGGAGAAATATATGTAATCACATAGCTTCCAATCGTAAATCCTAAAAAGAACACGTCTTAACAGATTCTACTTTCTTGACTTTGCGCAAAGTAAATGAGATTCAGAAGTGTTAAATGACTTGTCTGAGGCTGTGTCACTAGCAGGTATCTGAGAAGGGTTTCAAACCCTGTCTACCTTGCCCCAAAGCAGGAGCTTCTTGCCCTTCCATACTGCCCTCTACCATCTCCATCCTCTGGTCATCTGTGTATGAGAACTGAAACAGAAAGGTCCAGTATCACCTTGTTTGACCTCAGCTGGGAACTTGCTTGACCAGTGACTGGAAGTTTTGCCGCTTTGTGCATGTCTGCAAACAGCAGTTAAAGTGCCATGAGTATTGATTTGAGGTCTCAATAAAATCCTGGTCTGCTCTCTAGGTTTAATCAGGCAGGTAACATAATAGCACAAGAAAATGTTTTGTTTTTTTTAAATTCTCCTTAAACTATCTGCATTTTTTAGAGCTTTTTATAGATATCCCTGTTTTCCTCTTTTTAGGCACATGGTAATATTACACTTACCCAGTGCTGTTTGAAGTTCATGTGTGGCCAATGCATGTTAGGAGAGGTGCGGAATGCCTTTTCCAAGTGGTAGCATTAACTCCTTTGCTGCGAGGTTCGGATATATCCGAATAAATATTTACATCCGCTAACTGTGGCATTCGAGTTTACCCCATGAGCTCAAGAAAACTTTTCTTTCTATTGCGCAGTTTGAGTATACATGTGTAAAACAGCCAAACTCTCAACTTTTGATTTTTTGTGGATTTTTGACACATATTGAAAAACAAACAAACTTTGAAATCAATTAATGCAGTGAAAGGATTAAGACCCTGTGAACAATTATCCTGTTCCCTTTTCCTGCCACAATTATTAGAGAAGCACATATAGAAATGGGTCTCTGAGTGTATCCTTTCCACCTAGGATGGACATGTAGTGAGAGTAAGAAATAAACTCTTGTGTTAATCAACTGAGATACGGGGTTATTACTGCAGCATGACCTGGCTTATACTAACACTCCTCTGCAGAGCCGCTTCAGTCAATATCTCCCCAAACAATAATTTTTTTCTTCTGAAATGAGCAGTAAAGTGCTGAAATTACCTTTCAGGTGGCATAAAAATGATAGAGTCTCCTATTAAAATTTTTAAAAATGACTATAAGCTGCTGTTCTTCAGCAACAGATACTTATAAAACAGCTCATTGGAAACCACATGGATGATAGAACTTTGTATTCTTCAAAGATTTTACTATGGGAACATGACCCATGAGCATAAGTGAGAGGAGTTTGGCAGTTTTTATTCTAATTATCTTCAAAGGATTATCAGAAAGGATCAGGACAGGGGACTGATTTTAGCCACACTTTAAAATTGGATGACGTATCAACAGTGCTCGGAAATGAGCACGTTGTAAATAATTTCATACCGTGATATGACTTGCTATTTTTCTCCAGTGGTGTGAAATTATTTATTCGATAAATTCTTACCAAGTGGCACCACAAACACTATTCTTAGTACTAGAGAAACGTAGGGATAAATAAGTCACAGATATGGTCCATAAGGTACCAATCATCAAGTAGAGAAGAAAAAAAATCTACACAAATGGAGGCAATTGATTGGGGCAGAATGAATTCAGTAGGATATGTTATACCGAAAAAAAAATCATGTTCTGTGAGCTGCTTGGCAAGGAATATCGCTATCTATATTATAGAGGTCTTCACAGAGGAGAAGGCATTTAAGGAGAATAATAGATACTAAGCACTTTTTTTTCCCCCACGCGTACACTATACTCTGGTGGTCTCCTTTATCATGTACAAATTGGCATCTGACATAGAAAAGCTTGATGTCCAGGATCTACAGAAGGGAGAGAGCTTGCCTACTAGTGTAGAAAAAGCGTGGGAAGAGGGGATTACAGAAGCAGTCAGATGGGGGGCAGGCGAGGGGAAGTACAAGACATATGCTTATCCATATGGACTATAGGAGAATATGTATTAAGGTGGAAAAGTTGTTGAAGTGTTTATCATTCTGCTTTGTAAGTACTTCTTGGAGAACTACTTTGCATGACAGACTGTATACTCCATACGCTTCAGGGCTCCATCATTCATCCCTGTGTCCCAGAATAGCTTGGCCCAGAATCGCCCCTCAGAGGAAAGAAGACCCCGGTAGAGAGATTTTTCTGAGTACTGATTCTTGCTGAAAACCCCAAAAGACTGGATTCTGGAGATGTATGATTTTAATATATTTTATTCTACACTCAATAATTAGTGCCAAGTAGAATTAGGCAAGTCTCTAAGGAAAGCAGAGCGAATGGAAGATCAGATGTATACACTAAGAGTGACATTCTGCCATGATCCTCTTGCTCTCTATTAGGGTTTCCTACCTGCTTTAAATGTCATCAGGCCCTTTGGCTATCTGATGAAGCCTATTATACTTCACAGAATACTGTTTCATAAATATACAAAGTAAGATACAAGGATTACAGACTATCTTAATCTACTTGGGTTGCCATAGCAAAATAGCGTAGAATGGGTGGCTTCAACAACAGAAATGTATTTCTCCCAGTTCTGGAGGTTGGAAGTCCAAGGTGGCAGCAAGGTAGGTTGCATGCTGAGGCCTTAGCTTTTGGTTTATAAGTGGCAGCCACCTGGCTGCGTGCTCACATGACCTCTATTTTGTGCACACACGGAGAGAGAGGGTGAGCTCCCTGGCGTGTCTTCTTATAACTTAGAAGGACACTAATTTTATTATAGCATTGCCCCTCCCTTATGACCTCATTTCTAACCTTCATCACCTTCATATAGGCCCGATTTCCAAATATAGTCATTTGGGGAGTTAGCTGCCACATGTAATTTAAGAGTGACACAATTCACTCTATAGCATAGAGGAATCTCATGCTCCAGTAGGTTATCAAAATATTTAAAAACTGTAATATATTAAAATACATACTTCTTCATTAACACAATACATAATGAGATCTAATGGTGGACATAATAATTATCCTACTCTAAAAGAAATAATAGCTCAAGATATGTGCAAGAACATATCTGTGATTATTTGGAGACCAAGTCATAGTACAGCCAGTACTACTGTGGTTCAGTTTAAATTGCTAAGAGTTACTGGAAGACAAGGTAAAATTTTTTTCCCATTTGTATTCACAGATCCTTTCTGTCCTTGAACCCCAGGTTTGCACCCCTTGCTTTAGAGACTCTTCATCCACTCAGGGGCCAAAGTGGTACTCAAAGCAGCAAACACCCATTCTTACTGTCCTCCAGATGGCCACCAGGCCCTTTTATTTGAAGAACTCCTGGACACATGGAGAATGGAATTAATCTAAAAGTTAATCCTCTTACATCCCTTCCCATGGTGCATAAAACTTGACATGAACCAGATCATTTGTTTTTGGTATGGACTCAGCCCTGAATGTTTGGCCCAGGGGTAACTTCATGAAGTCTTATAATAAAGGTCTTCCTTCCCTACTGGAAAAGGCTTGAGTAGGAAGTCATTCTTGGGGCTGCTTTATTCATGCTCTGAATAGAATCAGTTCGATGTCATTTTGGTTATTTTACTCGCAAAAAGCTGCGTGCCACTACTGCAGGGAAGCAAGGAAATGTCATCCTTCATATCTCGAAAGTAGGCTCCATTCCCTGACTTTGTTTGGCCCGCTACTAAACTAGCAGAAAATATTTCGCTGCTTGATCAGCAGTATTTTGTATAATTTTAGCCTCTTTGGATGCCATTTCTTCCTTAAAACCAAGGGTTTAAACATGCTTCCTCGGCCATAGCTTCAACGGTAATCCGGGAGCATCAAGGAAAATTATACCATGGACTTAGGTGCAGGGAATGACGAAAAAGTAAGTTAGTGCAAGAAACTGGTTCTGTTAAACAAGTTGGGTTTATCACTGAGTTTCTAAACTCAAGAACATTGATTAGTTAAAATAGAATTTTCTTGAGCCAGTTTGTTGTATTAAGTTATTTTTGGATGTCTCTGAGTTAATCATGATAATCATTAGCTTTATGAACAAGTCAATATAATTCCTGGGTCTGCAAATTTTTTTCTATCTGTCTTTACCATAAATAGTACAGGTAACTCAATTTTTCTGGGTTTGCGAGTCTCCTTTGAGGATGAGGCAACTCTTTGATTTCTTGAAAAAGTACTTTCCTTAGCTGTTCTCCAACAAAATACGTAAAGGAAAGAAAAAAGAGATGAAGCCCAAATTGCTCTGCTTTTCTATTCACTATGAAACAAAAAATGACTAAATGGCTAGAGATTGCAAGTATGAAAGAAAATGAGGTTTGGAGATTATCTGAGGATTTTAATCAGGCATTCTACCCAGAGCTCCATTGTCAAAGACATGGCAGTGAATCTGTACATTGAGAAATTTTCATTTTTGTTGTTTTTGTCCCCACTCTCCTTATGGTCTCCCTTATAAATGCTAAAATATTCATCTATTATATCTGCGATACCCTTAAAATATCTACCAGATGCTCAAATTACATAACATATTAAATGTTCTTCACTTTCAAAGAAAAGTTATTACTTAAAATGCTAATCAGACTGCCTGTGAAGTAAAAGTAAAGCAGAGAATAATTATAAGATGTGGGAAATAACCTTATTAAGAATTTGGTGTAAAAGAAAGACAGTGTTTGGAGAAATGGCATGGATATGATTAAACAACTTTACTTGGAAATAGTCAATAGATTTTTACAGTATCAAATTTAGGCAAAAGCAGATAACATGATGAGAAAACATGGTTGTTTTGTATTGTCAGGAAAAAAAAAAATCGGGCACACAATATCTGAGAGCCCAGACAGTAATTGACAGCTTGTAGAGCAAAGTAGTCATGAATACTAAGTGAAGAGCAAATTGGGGAAAATTGATGTGTTCTGGAAGACATAGAACCTTTCAAGGGAGGCAATTGCTTCAGGCTGTGATCTCCTAATTAATCTTCAGACATGCAACCAGAGATTAAACAGCTGCCCACGCCTCCTTCTGCCGTTATGAGAAAGAAGCAAAATGTGGAAACAATAAGCTGAGAGAAGAACATTTTTTAAGACATCAAGATCTGGAACCATTTTTGGAGAGAATAGCTATATAGTCCTAAGTTGAGATCTTCTGCTTTTGAGTCTCAGGATTTGGGTTATCATCATCATCATCATCATCATCATCATCAAATGTTTACTTCTTTGTGGTATTCAGGAATTGTGTTTACCAATTTTTTTTTCTTTTTAAAGATTTTATTGGGGAATTGGGGAAGGAAACAGTGTTGGGGAATTCGGGAAGGGGAACATTGTGTTTTTCCAGGATCCATCAGCTCCAAGTTAGTTGTTGTTCTTCAAGCTTAGTTGTGGGGGGAGGGAGCAAGCTCAGATCCAAGTTTAGTCGCCATTTTCAATCTAGTTGCGGGGGGAGGGGCCGCACAGCCCTCCGTTTACCAAATTTTTAAAATTCTGGATGATTGTTACATTGCTCTTTGTATTTTTCTTACTTTTAAAAGTTCTAAAAGAATATAAACATAACATGATACATGAAAGAAACCTGCAGCCTTTGTACATCTTATTGTAGGTAGCCATGATGTTTAAGAATCTGTGAGATTTAATTAATATAGAGAATTGTTTGTGAGATTTGTCTGTTTTATTGATGTTGCTTTTTCTATTTACTTATGACAGTGCTGCTGGGAATACCGACGAAGATCATGTTGATGAGGACTCTTCCAGTGTCCCAAATGCCTTAAAAACCTGTGAGTACCTCAAAAAAAGCTTTTATTTCTTTTCACATCTTATTTTTAAGTACAGAGAGAAATGTCAAATGAAACTATAGACAGAATGGCAAACCCTGGGCATTGCTGGCTGAATGGGAGGCTGAAGTGTTGGTCCTCAGCCTTTCCTGCTCGTGACCCTTGGGAGGACTCTGCCCACATCTTTCCTTTCACTGCTGGGTCTTAGTTTCCTCCCCTGTACGATAGATGTATTTGGATAAATCACTTTTATGTTTCTTTTGGCTTATTCTGAAGTGCTTAAACCTATTTAGGTGACAAGTATCACCATGTTTGAAATTATAAGAATTACACCTGAAACTAATATAAAATATAAAATACTATTGAAGGTCAAATATAATGTGTATATAGATAGATAGATAGATAGATAGATAGATAGATAGATAGATAGATATAAATTCCCTCACAGGATGTAAATAAAGTACAGCATAGGGAATATAATCAATAGTATAGTAACAGCTATATAGGATGTCACATGGTTAGTAGACTTATTGGAGTTATCACTACTTACACTTGTTAGACAGGTGTAAATATCTAATCATTATGCTGTTTTGTACACCTGAAACTAATCATAAAAATAAATAAAAGAAATTATAAGGAGAACACAGTTTACTTTGTTTTCTGAAATAACTATAGGTTTAGAAAATATGGGTAGAATGATGGATAGGAAAGTAGATAAAGGAATGCTCTGGTTATCTATAGCTATACAGAATAAACTACCGCAAATGTGGTAACATTAAACAATAAAAATGTAATATGATTAGTATTTCTCACAATTCTGGGTTGACTGGCCTCAGCTAGGTGACTCTTGCAGTTGCAGTCAGACCAAGGCTGGGGCTTGACTCACCCCAAAGGCTTTCTCACTCACATGTCCGGTGATGAATGCCTTTCGTCTGGGACCTCAGGTGGGTCTATTGGCCTGGACACTTACATATGGCCTCTCCATGTGGCCTAGGAGAGCAGCTTGATTCTGAAAGCAAGTAAACCAAGAAAAGAGATAATTAGGAAAAACTGTATTACATTTTCTGATCTGGTATCAGAAGTCACACCGCTCGACTTGCTCCATTCTAGTGTACTGTTCGTTAGGATCAAGTCACTAAAACTGGCACACCATGTCACCGCATTTAAGGCTACATTAAAGAATTTGTGGACATGTTTTAAAACCAGCAAAAACATTATAGATACTGTATTTCCACTTCATGTTGTCTATTACTCCCTGTAATGTGAACATTATATAGTCGCCCCGAATTGTGAAGATTCTTCAGTGATCGCTTTACTATTTAAATATGTATATAGAAGTTAATTTTAAACACTAGTAAAGCTCCCTTTTATAAAGGAATCATTTATTAAGTCATCTTTAGTAGGACATCATAATTATACTTTTTTAAAATTATATCAAGCTCGCATTGGGGTCACCCATACTTTTATTAACAAAGTATGTATTCTCTTCTAAATTTGTGTGCTAATGCTTTGACCATTTTTTTATTCACCCTCAAACCATAATGACTAATTGAAACAGCCGCTTTATTAGAACAGCACTCATGAAATGATAGGTAAATAAACTGCTTCATGTTTTGCAGCAATTAAATCCAGCTTCAAGGAATATTTCTGCAGATCATGCATACTTTATGTGGGAGTGAACGAATCTTCAAGCCTAAAGCTCCTGTTTCTTCCCTTTGACATGCAGACACGCTACTGTGTCATCCTGCTCAGCAGCAAACAGGTACGAACAGACCTGTGGCCGTGCGCCTCCATCTCGGGATGGTGCTTTAACGGAATGACTAGTACAGGTGACGAGGTGGCAGCTGAAGACTTTAGAAATGTACAAGATAAAAATTTCAGCCCTACTGGTGGCTGAACAAAGAGCTTATCCTCAAGAATAAGCAGAGCTGATTACTTTAGTCGCGGGTGCGTTTTATAATGGCTGCGTAAGGAAGTTCCATGGGAGCAGAGGGGAGGCGCGCCTAACCTTGCTGTCTGTATTAATCTGTGGTTGCCTAACAAATTACCAAACACTGAGCGGCTTAAAACAACACACATTTATTATGTCCCATTTTCAGCGGATCAGAGGTCTAGATGTGACTTAGATGGGCCCTCTGCTCAAGGTCTATCGTTTTCAGTAAGGGATTGGCCAAGTGCTGCGTTCTCACAGCTTCATTTGAGGAAGGGGCTGCGTCCACCTTCTCTCTCACTGTTGGCAGAATTAACTTCCTAGTGGCTCTGGGATCCATGCAACGTGCTTCTTTAAAGCAAGCAAAGGAGAGAGAGGGAGAGAAGGAAAGGAGAGAGGGGACGAGGGAGCTAGACAAACAGAGAAAGACAGAGAGATTGTCTTTAGAGGCAAAGTTTTATGGCATTATCCCTTTCCAGAAGGACACTGCAGGGTGTTGACCTGAGGAGAGGGAATTCATAACCCCCAGGAAATAGCCCCCAAATATGTCAATTATGTACCCATTATGCACTATTTTGAATGCATATGCAATGAAATAATGGTAATTGGAAAGAGGTACTGTGTTTACCTGGTGTCTATAGGACAATTTACATGTGAAAAATAATACAGCCTATGAAATATGTAAAGTATAGTTTAGTTTTACACTTAAAGTTACCAGTTAGGAAGAAAAAAAAAATGCTGTTTCATACTAATGCTAAATCTTGTTTTTTTATTTCCCTGTAAAGGAGTTCAGGATTTAACTGAATTCCTCTCTATATAAAAATTCGTGAAAAATAATAACTACAATATAGGAATCAGTACTTTGATCAAATGCTTTACAATCCCTCATTGATATCAATTTATAGTATACCCATAGAAAAACCATAGGTTTAATTCTCAGTAGCATAGTATGGAGGTTGGTTTTATCCTTTAAATTAGACTATTGGAATATTAATATTTGTTTCCATAAATTTTATCTAAATTAATCAAAATATAACTACACTTGATATCTTAATTTATTAAAACATGACTTTGATTACATATATTTTGTCCTTGTCAGAAAAAATAGTAAGAAAAATAATCACTAAATTATATTGCTATCAATTGAGAGCTAATGTCCTTAATATAAAGGATTGCACTGAATCACAATCACATCTATTAATTTACACATTCAATTTTATTGCTAATTATATTGAAAAATGCAATTACACGCTTAAATGATAATCAGACACCCAAGTCCACCTAGTTAGCTCCTGTTCTTATTAAATGTGTGATAACTGCTTTGCTATTAAGAACCACCTGTTGAAAACTGTAATTAGGCCTCAATTTGATAGCTTTCCATGTGTAAAACAGAAACATTTCTACTAGCACAGCTCTCAAGGAAAGACCATTTGTTTCATTTTGGCTGTTCCATTCGAACTTTCAAATCCAAAATGAAATGCATTATATAACAGCTGTTCAAAAGTAGAAATAGTTTCCCAAAACTTCCATCAGTGTTCACAGAAATTCGTACCTTAGGGCAAAACTTAGAAAAGCCCTAAAAATTCATGCTTTCAAATCGAAAGAAATGTCTGCTCTGTGTGGATGGGGCCAGATTAAATCATGACCCACCCAGTCCCTGAGAATTCGCATCTGTTAGGAGAGGTTGACAGGCCATACAAGACACACGAACACTGCAAAGCACGAAGTATTGTCTTGACACAACCCTGGGACTCTGCGTTCCCTGTGGTGCATACATGTACATCTGCTCCGTGTAGTGTTGGGTTCCCAAGTGGGAAACCACCTGGCGTTGTTGGGATCATCCATGTAAGAGAGGCAGTGGCATCAAGCAGGAACCTTGACATTGGGCCTTGGTTAAGAGTAGGTTCCAGTTGCAGCCACCAGCCCTACTTCACCAACCCGTGAAATTTCTTATTGACCCAAACCAGATTCCTTCTCTCCCTGGTAAATTTATCATCCAGTCCTTCATTGTCCTTTTCGCTCTACAAAATTTGAAATCAAAGATTGAAAATTGAAATCAAAGTCCAGGTATTGCTGACATGAGCAGGTTGGGATGGGAGTCAGCATCCCTGAGCACCTTATGCAGATTGGTGCAGTTCCACACCAGGGCCTCAAGTACCAAAGAGAGTTTCAGCCTTGGGAAGTCAAATAGAAAGCATCAGGACAAAGGTACCCACTCCTAGATAGAAGACCCTGGCAGGCCTTCTTGTTGATTCATGGTCTACAACAGTTTAGCCTAAGGCTATGCTATACTGTTGCCAAAAAATGGGTTCTTGGTATCATCACAGGAAAGAACTCAAGGATGCACCAAATAAGCCAAGCAAGCGGTGGGTTTATTAAAGGATAGTACACTGTCAAGAAGGTGAGAGTGGGCAGACCCCAAAAAACAAAGAGGCTTAGGAATTTATTACAGTAAAACCTTGGATTGCAAGTAACTCGGTTTGCGAGTATTCCACAAGATGAGCAAACATTTCTAGTACATTTTAACTTGGTGAACGAGTAATGTCTTGCAATACGAGTAATTTGTTTCAGAAACGAATTATGCTCGCAAACCAAGGTATTACTGTATTTCTAAAATGAGGGCATGAAATAGTTAAGACTTAGGGATGGCGTGATAGGCGTTCCTAGGTGGGTTCTCGCTGATCGCTACTTTCCATTGAGAGAATGGATTTGTATCCTTCTGTGGCTTGATCGGAAGTATCATGGCTACACAGGAGCTGGGGATTTTCCCTAACCACAATGCTAATAGCATTGTAATCAGTAAAGTTTACCTTAGGAGACAAGATGGCTTCCTAGATGTGGTCTCTGCCACCAAAATCTAGTTCTGGCTGGTCTGGTAACTGTATTTTTCTTAAGGATGAGCTCATCTCCTCCCTCCTTTGTCTCCCCTAACCTCCTCCTTTCCTCCCCTCTCCCCTCCCCTGTGGCCTTATTCTTTCTGCCTACAGTAACAATACCAGTTGTTAAATACACTGTATGTCACTCTGGCCATCTCCCTTATGTCTGCATAAATGAGTAGAATGACTTATCTTACTTTTTGTGCTATCACTCATTTAATTCTCCCTCAGTCTTTTGTAGTTTTCTGTTTCTGCTGAAGCAGAGATGAAAGCCTGGCAATCTCTATTATGTACGTTTTTAAATATTCTGTAATCAATTTGCAACTTTTTCAATCATGTGTAGACATTAATAGTACTGATTTGTGCTTAATTTTTTGCCAGTAAAGGTAAAAACATCAAGTTGTATTATGCTAAAATCTGTATGTAATTTTACATTCAGGTAGACTAACTTTAGTTTTATGAAAGTTGTTTCTATAGCTGGAGTGACTATCATTTGATGATAGTTTATTTTATTTTTCGTGTTTTTTAACAGCATGCCACATTTCATTTGCCCTCACCAAGATGCCCCTTGCAAGACATACTCTCTCTTTGTGTACATGGTGTCCTGAAACATTCCACTAATTTCTGTAACACAGTCGGACAGATTATGACCAATTCTAGAATGGATAGAAGAGTGCATTTCTATATGATAGCAGAGGCAGGAATTATTGACCAATAAAGGAGTTTGGTCAAAAAGGATGAGTAGAAATTTGCCAGTAAAACAGAGTTTGGGCAGGGAAGAAGTGTGCTGGGAACATTCTAAGAACATGAGGCAAAACAGCTAAGCATGAAATCCACGGACACTTGAATTGCTGATTTTGAGAATGGGTTGCTGGAAGTGACAGATAATGGGTTGGATGGATAGGTCAGACTCATAAAGAGGAGGGCAGTGAATTTTCAGTTGAATAACTTAATTTTATTATTATTTTTGTGGAAAGCAGGAACCTGATGGAAGGTATTGAGCCTAGGCATGATCTGATTTCATCTTAGCTTTTAAAAGCATCTCTGGAGTCAAAACAGAGAGTAGATTAAGAGTTGGAGATAGAAATTGGAGACTGAGAAACCGGCTAGGAGACTTGCAATCTGTTCCATGCCTCCCCTCGCTACCATTCCATACTGCTCTCTGCTTTTCCTTTCCTAGCAGTGAGACAGAGAGAGAAGGGTGTGCGAAGCAGTGGTGAAAGAAGTGGTGATGATGTTTTGGGCTTTGGGGGAAGGAAGACGGGCACAAGAGAGAACTGTAAAGAATACTGATACAAAGATAACTCTTAATGCCAGTTTGAATGATGTTCACACTTGAAGGGAAGCAAATTTTCATTTACTTACAGAACATTTTTTTTTAAATTTTTTTCCCTTTTCTTATTAGTTTCATGTGTACAACACAATGCAATAGTTATACTCTTTACCCCCCAAAGTGAAAACCCCCCTCCCCCAGTTCGCCACCCCACTCCCCCCCCATATCATACATATCTATCACAACTCCCCTGGCTCCCCTCCACAGTATACTCCACATCCCGTGACCATCCACATATTCAGTTGCAGTTGGCATACAATACTATACAACGTCAGCTTCAGGTGTGCAGTGCAATGATCAAGCCTCTACTCCATCCATGACGTGGTCTCCGTAACAAGACATGTGACTATCTGACACGCCACAAAATTTTTACAACATTATTATATTCCACCAACGGTGTTTCATATCCCTGTGGCAATATTGTAGTTGTCTATTTATGCTGTCTAATCCCTTCCCCTTCCCCTCTATCCCCACCCCCCTCCCAACTAGCAACCCTCAGATTTTCCTCTACATCTACGAGTCTGTTTACTTTGATCGTTCGCTCAGCTCTTCAGACTCCACACACAAGTGAGATCACATGATACCTGTCCTTCTCCGACTGACTTATTTCTCGCAACATAATAGTCTCTTCACAACATTATCGATTACATTCCCAGAACTGCCCCCATATCCCTGCGGCAACATTGTAGTCCCACATACACTGTCCAAAACCTTCCCCCTCTCCCTCTTCCCCACTCCCTCCCAGCCAGCAACCATCAGTTTTTCCTTTATATCTGCTTGATACGACTTCAATCTTCTTAAATTGTCTCTCTGGGTTAGCTTGTTTACCCCTTTCTTTTGTTTAAAAAAGCCCTTTTAACATTTCTTGCAATGCTGGCTTGGTGGTAATGAATTCCTTAAGCTTATTCTTTTCTGAGAATCTCTTAATTTCTCCTTCAATTTTAAGTGATAGCCGTGCTGGGTCGAGCAATCTTGGTTGTAGACCGTTATTTTGTGTCACTTTGAGTATCTCCTGCCACTCCCTTCTGGCCTGCAGAGTTTCTGTAGACAAGTCAGCTGTTAGTCTAACAGGAGTTCCTTTGTATGTAACCTGCTGTCTTTCTCGTGCAGCCCCTAGGATTCTGTCTCTGTCTTTAACCTTTGCCATTTTGACTATGATGTGTCTTGGTGTGGACCTGTTTGGGTTCAGCTTGTTTGGAACCCTCTGCACTTCCTGGGCATGTATGTTGATTTCCTTCACCAGGGTAGGGAAGTTTGCAGTCATTATTTTTTCAAATACATTTTCAACCCCTTGCTTCTTCTCTTCTCCTTCTGGTATCCCTATGATTTGAAGGTGGTTGTGCTTCACCTTGTCCCATAGGGCTCTTAAACTATTGTCATTGTTTTTTATTCTTTGGTCTTTTTGCTGTGCCAACTGGGTGATTTCTGCTATTTTATCTTCCAAATCGCTGATCCGCTTCTCTGCTTCATCTACTCTACTGGTGATTCCTTCGAGTGTGTTCTTCATTTCAGTTATTGTATTTTTTAGTTCTAACAGGTTGTTTTTTATGGTTTCCCTATCCTTCTTTATGTCCTCGCTAAGTTCCTTAAACATTCTTATCATCAGTGTTCTAAACTGTGTCTCTGAAAGGTTGGATCCCTCTGTTTCATTTGGTTCCATTTCTGGAGGTTTCTTCTGATCTTTTACTTGTGACATGTTTCTTTGTTTCCCCATTCTGGCTGTCACTCTGGGATTGCTTTGATGTATTAGATAGATCACCAGGAGAGCCCTGGCTGGATCACACAGGCACACAGCTCACGGCCCAACACTCCCAGGAAAACTCCCAGTCTCAGCCTGTCCCAATCAGCCGCTCGCAGATCAGGCCAAGCAGCCCGACAACCAATCACCAGCCTGGCAACTCTGTAAGCGGAGTGCGGAGAGCAGGGACTCGAGGCGGCTTGCGCACTCCCGCATCTCAGTGAGCAGCCTGTTGTAGCCGGATCACTCCAACTAGGCATTTCCCTGGCAACCCAGCACAAGCCGAGCAGAGGGTGGGGATCCGAGGCAGCTCGCACACTCCCGGGTCTCAGTGAGCAGCCTGTTGGAGCCGGAGGGCACCCGCCCTGCGTTTCCCTGGCAACGCAGTATAAGCTGGGCAGAGGGTGGGGATCCAAGGCCGCAGGCGCGCGCACGCACACACGTACTTCTGCGCCAATTCCACTCGACCAATTAGGTCTCAGACCTGATCCTTCGTGGGAGGGCCCAAGCCCGACAAAATGGCGCCCTCCCTACACCACTCGCGTGCAGGCTATGCTCCACGGGAACAACAGTTTAAAAACCTCCAGCCTTTGCACCAAAGGTGCTCAGCTCAGTCCGTCCCCACAGGCTCCCGGCTCACACAGCCACTCCCTCCACCAGGAACCAGGTAAGTGCTCACCGGCGAGCAAGCCCGGGCGCCAGCCCCACTGATTCTCCAGCCGCTCTTGGCCTCACCGAGCTAAGCAAAGAGAGTCCTCACTAATTTACTGCCGGCTATCTTAGAACTCCTCTTCCCGGCAAAGGAGCTCTGGGCTGGTGAGCTTGGAGTGCAGCCGGAAGGTCTCTCCCCCAACCGGAGAAGCCTCTCCACAGCTGGGACCTCCCTCACGGGGCCTGCCCTCTCTCGTTTCCGCCCGTCCTACCAGACCCGACGCGGCTTCCTCTTTAAGTTCTTCGTTTAGTGGTTCTGTTCCTCCGGTGTTCTGGGGACCTCTAGGGTTGAATGCTGTATAATTTGCTTGTAATTTTGGTGTGATCCTGGGAGGCAGTTAGCACAGCATCTGTCTATTGCGCCATTTTACCAGAAGTCCTGTTTACAGAACAAATTGGTGGCAAAAAATTTTAATAGAAACTCTTTTGGAAAATGTGGTGACAAAGGAGAAGAGAAATTGTTAATTTCCTTGCCACAATAACTTCTAGAGTCTAGGCCCAGCTTCCTGTGAATGGATGAGATATTTTCCTACAACTTACCATATATTTTTATTAAACAATCAATTCCTCTTTTATGCCATTTAAATATATGTTGCCTTCTCAAAATGTCTGTGAAATAATCTCTCAGGCATGCAATTAAGATTGTGTTATGGAAGTTGAACTTTCCAGTGCAGGCTTACAAATCTTTTTATATGTCTTCTTCTTATCCTTACTGAGTCTCCTAGCTCAATCATTCTGTGAAAAATCATATTTTAAAAGAAAAGCGATTACTCTTAATGGTCAGTTTCACATTATAATTATGGAAAAGTCAAATAGTCACCTACAATGATTAATGATCTCTCTAGTGTAAGAAATTTAACATTTTAGAATTTTAATTTGGCTCTCATGTGCCTGTGTAGCCATCGAAATAACATACTGTTGTTCAGCCAATTCAAACAAATACATTACAAAACAGCAAGATCTAGGCCCAAGATAAGAAAATAAGATAAGCAGAGTTTAAGACCTATGAAGCAACATGGTAATTTTTCTGTCTAGAAATGTTTTTTAATTTTTCTTTTTTTTAAGATTGAGGTTATTTGTAACTGGAGGGCTTCTATGGCACGTCCAAGGTTACCTGGCTAATTAGTGGCAGAACTGAGATTAAAACTTTCCTGCCAATTCAGTATTTGTGTTCCTTCTTTCTGGATCATTAACAATAGGGCTTCTTCTAAAGTTGCACAAAATTGTGTTACTTGAGGACTGCATTTAACCTGATACATAGAAAGAACAAGACATCTTTTGTGAAGGTTTCTTGCAATTGACAATGGGTTTTGGCATATTTCTGGAAAATATAATAAAAATCCAAGTAAACATGCCCATTAGTAAATATGAAATTAAGAGCAGAAAGGAAATGTAATAGGTGACTATTAGAAATAGCTCACATTGAAAAGTATCTGTTACATGTCATGTAATTTCATTTCCTTTGTCACAGCCTCCAGACTTGGAATATAAGGGGTTTTTCTACTTTAAAAGAGTTCTTTCTCACATTTGTATTTCTTTCCTGACATGATTTTATTTTTTAAAAATGTGGAGGGAACTAATTAGGCAATACTACAGATGATGTTCCTGAATAATTTTGCTGACACAGGCAAAACAGGCATTATTTTCAATGATATTAAGGGTTTTAGTTTGTTTGTTTTGTTTTGTTTTCAAAATTTTATTGGGTCGCTGCAATCCATTGAAAGTCAGCCCTAGACACAAAGGTTTGTCAAAAATAAAAGAAGAAAAAAAAATTTTATTGGGGAATTGGGGGGAGGCGAACAGCGTTGGGGAATCGGGGAAGGGAAACAGACAAGTTGCTGTCCTTTTGTTCTTTAGTCTAGCTGTGGAGGATGCCGCTTCACTGGCCCATTTTGGTATTACCATTGCGCTCTTCCTGGGTGAGGTAGTCGCTTGCCAGCCACTGGACGGCCGCTCACGCCGGCTGCTAGCCAATCACTGTAGCTTATGGCAGTCAACTGCAGCAGGTGCTGCAGGCTACGCCATTGCCGGCGATTTGCGGCAACCCAGCTCCAGGTCAAGCTGTTGTTCACCATCTTAGCTGTAGAGGGCGCAGTGTCACTGGCCTTCATGTGGGATCCGAACCGGGGCCCTGCTGCTCAGAGTTGGTGTCCCAAGCCAACTCTTAACCAACGCGCCACTCGGCCGGCCCTTAAGTTTTGTTTTGTTTTGTTTTTTGTTTTTTTTTAATAAAAAGAACATATTGAGGGCCGGCCGAGTGGCCCAGTGGTTAAGCGCTGGCTTGGGAAGCCAGCAGCCCCGGTTCGGGTCCCACATATGAGAGCCAGTGACACTGCCCTCAAAACAAAACAAAACATATTGAAAGGGAACAAGTCAAACAAAATGATTTTTTGAGAAATGATGATACATAGTCTGTGTAATATGTGCATGTAGATGTCATTGAATGGAGTCTTAGTTACTGATACTTCAATTAGGTAATCAGCACTTTGGAAGCTGTTTATAATTTATATTTAAGAAAAATATTGTGGCAAATAACAGTTTATTTCTTTTGTGTCAAGTCCCATGGATTGGTATTCATTTTCATGGAATAGACAGCTATAGATCAGGTTGCATTCAGGTACAAATTTTTCAAAATATGCAATTATGCTAGCTCTGTACTCACTGAATATAATTTCTTATGAATTATATATTTTGGGTAAAATAACTGATTTTTAGATAAAAGTAGGGATGAGAAAAAAGTTAAAGTAAAAGTAAATATTAGTATATTGTTTCCTCCAGTCTTTGTTTTACTTAAGCATTTGTACTATACTTAAGTTATCATTGAAAAATTCACCTCAATATTGATCACTCAGTTGTATTCATAGTAGCACACACAGACACACAGAAAGCACGTTTCAGATTGCTAGCTTAGATTTTTGTTTGCAAAGTACATGGCTGCTTGAGAAAAATTACTATATATGAAAATCATATATAATGTATTAATTATTAACAGGAGTGCAAAGATTTAAAAGCTGAACAATTTAAAACATTCATAGTTTTTCATATTCCTTTTACCAGCACAAACTGAAGATAATTGTGGATCATAACAAATAATATCCTGTGGAACGTTATCATATGAAAGTAAAGGATGAAATTAATTTTATTATAAACAAATCGCAATTGGGCAGGGCTAATGAAGCTATAAATAAGTTGACCTCACAATCTGAAATTGTTCATTCTTTTGTTTCAAGATTAATTTTAAATTTTGCATTTCACTTGTTATCTCAGGTATTTACAATATTTTGGAGTATGTATTTTTATTATGTAATGAATTTACTTTTATATTATTTACACATATATTTCCTACTCAAAAAGATCTTTGCATTAGTCTCTGAAGCATACAGTTAATATTGTTTTAAGATTGTGGGATGCTTGAAACCAGTTACAAGTCCAGCTTTGAAACTAGGTTTGTTTCCTTTTGCTTTTCTAGTGGTTAGTCCTGTGCTTGTCCAAACCCATTATGATACAAGATTCTCTATTGTGTGGTTTAAACCTAAATTTACCAGTCCTCCCTTTCATTAATCTTCTCAAGTCCTGGCCTCCCCCTGGATCTTTTGAGTCAGACCTGTTTTCATAATATCCTCAGCTGATGTATATGCACCTGAAAGTTTGGGAAGCCTGCTCTCCCAAATGGCCCCACTCCATTTAAATGGATGTCTTAAGTGCCAGGCAAAGGGTTAGGTTCCTAATATATGTTACCTCATGTAATCCTCATATCTTTAGTATCATTCTACTTCTTAAGATATAAAAACACTTTTAAAAAAGACTTTATTATGGAAAATATAAAAACACACACAGTTGTAGTAATAAAACTACAGTAAATCTCCCTGGTACCCTTCACTCAACTTCAACAGTCCATGGGTAAACATATTTCATGATTATAATGAAGGAAATCCCAGTCATCACATCATTTTATCCACAGATAATTCAATAATTGTCTTTACAACAACAAAAAAATTTTTGACATAACCATGATAGCATTACTACTAAAAACATAAATTATTTTTCCTTGATAACGTCAAGCATCCGGGCATTGTTCATATTTCCCTCATTGCCCCAAGATTGTTTATATGTTTTTTCTGTCACCTCATTTTGAGTTTCTTTGTTTGAATTGTAAGGGAGGAAAAATAATTATTCTTCTACCCTTCTGAGCTCTTGGCTGAGGCCTCCCCCCACCCCCATGCTATAATAAAAGATTAACAGGAGAAAAACAAGCAGAAATTTATTAAGATGTATACCTCATGTATACATGGGAGAGACCCAGGAAAAACTGAGTAACTTCCTAAGGTGACTTAGAATTCAGGCTTAAATACCATCTTTATAGGGAAAGTGGAGAGGGGATGTTGTCCACTTTGAAGAGAATGATTTTTCAGAAAGATGAATGGGCCTTTAGAAGAATAGATGGGAGATATAGTTTGTGACAAAGTTCTTCTGGGTGCAGTTTCAACTTATAGTTTCTACTCCTGTGATTAAGAGTCCATCCTCGGGCCGGCCGAGTGGCGCATTGGTTAAGCGCTGGTTTTGGGATGCCAGCGGCCCCGGTTCGGATCCCACATGAGGGCCAGTGACACTGCCCTCTACAGCTAACAACAGCTCCACCTGGAGCTGGGCTGTGCGAGCCCCAGTGATGATGTGGGCTGCAGCCCCTGCTGCAGTGGGCTGCCATAGGCTACAGTGAGTGGCCCGCAGCCAGCGTGAGCGGCTGGCAGCCGAGAGTGAGCTGCCAATAGCCGCGGTGAGCGACATCCAGAGGCCAGCGACCGATCTGCCTCATCCGGGAAGAGCGCAATGACGATACCAACAGTGAAGCAACATCCTCCGCAACTAGACTGAAGAACAAAAAGACAGCAACTTGTCTGTTCCCCTTCCCCGATTCCCCAACGCTGTTCCCCTCCACCAATTCCCCAATAAAATCTTTAAAAAAAAAAAAAAAAAAAAAAAGAGTCCATCCTCCTTGGATGATGAAACTCCCAGGGAGGTGATTTATGATAGTTGAGTTCCTTTTGGAGGGCCTGTCTTTCGGCAGATAAGGGGTCCAGAGGAAGCCTTTCCATGCATTTGCTGTTTTCCAAGTGCCTACAGCTCAAAGTCATCAGTATACCAAAGGGGCATATTTTGGGATGACATGTCCTGAACTCCTACTGTCCTATTTTGAGGTGATGCATTCTGCTACCCTTCATAGCCAATATCTAAATAATATTCATCCACTGTAGTATGTCTTTTGAGACTCCCTCTCTCCCCTTCCTTTTCATTTAATCTCTAAATTCCTAAAATGAAGGACTATTGTTTAGCCCATTTTATGGAAGACACCTGAACTCAGAGATTTAGCAAACTTGCCTGAGGCTTAGTGGTTAATAAATGGCAGTGACAGGATTCAAACCAGGCCTGTCCGCCTCTATTGATCTTTCTCTGTATCACTCTCTCTGTTGAGACTTTTGTACTTCTTACCTAGTTACTTATTCTGAAAGATCTTCAGACCCTTGCTGCTCATTTTGAAAACCCGTACTTTATTTTTTTAATTAAATCGATTGCAGTGTTATTGGTTAATCACACTATATAAATTTCAAGTGTACAGTTCTGTAATATATCACCCTGACCCTCCATTCAAACTGAAACTGGCCTCTGCTCCCTCTGTTTGCTCCAAGGGTTTTGTCTTGTGGCCTCGCTCACATTGCTCTGCCTCTACCCTCACCTTCAGTGATCATATACAAAAAAAAAAAAAATGTCATGCTCTCCAGGCCTTTCTTGATCTCCTCTGGACCCTGCCAGCACTTACTTCATCAGTAATCTTACATGCTATAATGGATTTTTTTTTTAAATTGGAGAACATGTCTTATCTTCCTGATTATATTGTGAGCAGCTTCAGGGGAAAAATCTTTTCTCACATATGCACTGCCTGCTTGCTATTTCTTGGAGATGGCAAAGTTACCTCAAAGGTAACATGTCCACATCTGAACTCATGACTCTTCCCCAGTAAACCTGATCTCGCCTTGTTTTCTGCTTAGTGAATGGCAGTGTTATAGTTCACTCTGGCACTCTGGCACTCCAAGAAACAGACTGTGAGACTGTAATTTACATACAGGAAATTTATTGGGAACTTCCCTGGAAATCAGTAACTTTGGGGAGTGAGGGAAACCCGACTGGGCACAGGGAAAAGTTGGATTTGGGTGTGGTTGTAAGGAAGGCCTCAGTGGATCCCATGTGGAGCTCTAGGTTCGGGAAAAACTATCGTGATGCCCTGAATTGGGGTGAGTTGTCTGCGTCTTTATACTCCCCACACAAACCAGCAGTTAATTGGATGTGAAGCTTACATTCTAGCAAGGGGGCACAGGTAGTAAGCAAAAAATACAATAGCTAAGTCAATTCTAGAGTATTTTAGAAGGTGAGAGGTATAATAGTAAAAGTCAAAAGGAGGATAAAAAGGATCAGGAGTTGGGGAGTGTGTATTGCAATTTATGATAGGGTGATCAGGGTAAGTATCACTGACTAGGTGACGTTCGAACAAAGACTCTAAAGTGAGAGAGTTAGTTATGCAGACATGTGGGGGAAGAGAGGTCCAGGCAGTATTATTAGTTTTCCAATGAGCATTTACTGTGTGTGTTAATAACAATCCCCTTCCCATAAAGTAATCATTGTTTTGACTTCTATCACAATCTATTAGTTTTGCCTGTTCTTTTTTTTTTAATTCTATTAAGTTTATTGGGGTGACATTGGTTAATGAAATTAAGTAGGTTTCAAGTGTACAATTCTGTATCATCTGTACAATGCATTGTGTGTTCACCACCCAGAGTCAGATCTCTTTCCATCACCATATATTTAACCCCCTCTATCCTCTTCTACCATCTCCCTGCCTCCTTACCTTCTGGTAACCACTGAACTGGTGTCTGTGTTTATGAACTTTTGTTTCTTTATTTGTTTGTTTTGTTCCTTTGTTGCTTTCAGTTTTATATCCCACATATGAGTGAAGTCATATGGTGCTAGACTTTTTCTGTCTGACTTATTTTGCTTAGCATGATAATCTCAAGATCCATCTAGGTTGTTGCAAATGGCAGTATTTCATCCTTTCTTATGACTGAATAGTATTCCATTGTATATATGTAGCACATCCAGTCACCCATCAAAGGACTCTTAGAAAACCTGCACTTTAAAATATAGACACTTGGGGACTCAGATACCCTGCAAAAATGATGTCAGTTCCCCTCCAACAATGCATTACAGAATGAAAGGAAAAAACTTCTTGCTTGCTTGATTGTTTGTTTGTTTTACATTAGCAGTCTGCATCGGGTATTTGTAGTTATAAAGATCAACTACTGTCAGTGCCAACCTTGAGATATTCTTAATCCATCTCCTGCTCTTTTGGATACAGTTTCTCCCACACTGTGGTTTTTAACCTATATTTAAACCTTACCTTCCTCCATTCATTTAGGGCTTATGTTGCCTGGAAATGTACAATGCATACATTTTTTATAGCATGCAGATTTTTCTGACAGACAGCAGAAAGATTTATCCTAATCTTTCTGAGCTTTTATAATTTAATATTATTGTGTGCTTGTGTTTTAGATTGGAGAATTTATATACATCGCAGAAGGAAAAGGTATGCCTCCCGTCCCTTATGAGTTCCTTCCAGTGAATTCTTCAACTTCACGTGACTGCAGCAGTTTTCCAAAAGATGGTAGAGTATACATATGTTTTATTTCATTTATAATGTCGAAGGATGGAACTGTTTCCCATTTAGTTACAGAAGCATCCTCTTAGCAAGTTTTTCCAATACATAATTAGACTTTGGAAGGTTTCCTTTTAACTTTATGATGTCAACATCCATGGACTGGAGCACCATTTCAACAATTAAGAAAATGTCAGTGATGATTCTTTTAAAATTCTTTATTGTTTAGTTTTCAGATAAATATTGAAATTTGGCATTCAAAGTATTTACTCGATAAGCTTTCCATTTCCCAAATAATTTGGAAATCACTACACTCTTAAATTGTGTATATTGTAATCTAACCTGGATTTCTACCCTACATTCGAGTTTAAAGTATAAGGTTGTTCGTGAAAGAAGAAGTTCTTGTCAGTCATTGACAGATGTCTTCCTTTAGATTAATTTCTACTCCCCCCACCTTCTAGTCACTGATAGGAGCACCATGGTCTTGGAATTTTCAGCATGTTGATGATGTTTCTATGAAAGAACCATTTGACTAGAACTATTTTTAGAGAATACCAGGACAGGGTCTTTAATTCCTGATGACTTACTATTGAGTTACTGAATTAGGATTGTGAGCAATGTGTTACCTATTTATTTTTACTCTGTTGAATGAAGGCCACAACTACAGTTTTGTGTTGCAGACCTCCCAAGTTCATCCTGGATAACAATGTCAAAGGCATAAATGGTCATTGCAGTCATGTTTTTGCTTCCCCCAGTGTCTATGGAGAAAAAACCGGTGCTACTTTTACAGTGCAAGCCCCATCAAATCCTGGGTGTGGAACTTATATTACCATTGATTAATGAGGCCAAGGAAAAGGCTTTCGCCCTTGCAGCCCAGCTTCAGATGTCGGAGATAGAGTATCGGCGAAGGTTCATCACAGGCATCCTGGAGAGCAGTAGCATCCGCGTGGCCATCGCCATCCTGGGGCTGACCAAGACCGAGGTAGGAATGGATGGATGCTGCACACTTAAATTGTTCTCTCTGTAAAAGTACACAGAACTATTACTTACTCATAACATTTCTTCATAGAATAATGATGAATGCTGGTTTTCCCCAGAAAGACAGCTCAGTGGCTTTTTTCTTTTTTACTTCATTAAATCATAAATCTGGCAACAAACTGATGGCTCCCATATGGGAAGGGTTTGGGCTGGGTGAAAAAGGGGAAGGGATTAAGAAGTACAAATTGGTTGTTACAAAAGAGTCACAGAAATGTAAAGTACAGCATGGGGAATAGAGTCAGTAATATTGTAATAACTGTGTAGGGTGCCAGGTGGGTACAAGGCTAGCCAGGGGGGATCACTTCATAAGTTATATAAATGTCTAACCAGTATGCTGTACACCTGACACTAATAACAATATTGAATGTCAACAGTAATTGAAAAAATAAATAAAATAATAAATCTGAAAGAAAGCATTCTACTAATTTTAACATTACTACTAATTTTTGTAGTAATAACTAAGTTAGTAGTCACTAAGCATAGTACTAATTTTAGGCATTCCCGTGTAGTTGCTTAATTCACAGTTGTCTTCCGTTCTGGCTGCACAGTACAATGCCCTAGAGAACTTAAAATAGTAACATCCCAGGTCCCACTCCAGGACAATTAAATACAAATCTCTGGAAGGGGGCTGGGTGGGGCCATATTCTAAACGTCCCCCAGGATATTGTGCTGTACACCCAGAGGGGATCGTCCCTGGGGTCAGATTACCAGGCTGAGAATCCAGACTCTTCACACTGTCCTCCTGGGTGACTGTGGGCTGGTTCCTTAAAAATCATCAAACTTCAGTTTTTATATTTTGAATCTGGAGGTATTTCTCGTTTATGGAGACTGAGATAATTATGTAAGATGCTTAGCATATTACCTGGTATATAATAAGTACACCCTAGATGGCATTGTTGTTATTATTATTACTGACCGTTAGTATAGATTCCATTACTACAGCTTGAACTCTATTTTACGATTGAAATGAGGTACAGTCTAGTCTTCAGCGAGCTGCCAACGCGATTCTTTTCAAATGTAGACCTCTTCACATTACTCCTCTACTGCCTTGCCAGCTCGCGTCAGAATAAAAGCCATCACCCTTAGGATGGTCTTCATGGCCCTCCCGGTCAGCCCCACCTCCTTCCCTGACCTCAGCATCTCCTCTGGAACCCATTCGCTCATGTCACTCCCTCAGGGCAGGCCTGCCCCCCAGTGGCCCATGCATTTCCTTTGTTCTTTTTCCTAGATATTAGCCTGCCTTTCTCAATTGCTTCAGGTCTGCTAGAATGCTACCAATGAGGTTGTGCTTTCCCAACTTATATAGTTTTTAAAATCTCTTACTTCTACCAGTCAATCTCCAACCCCTAAATTTTCTTCAGTTTTTTTCTATAGATAGCATTTACCACCCAAAATTAATGTATGCGTTTACTCATGACTGTCTCCAGCAAGGGAATTTGTGACAACATACATGTTTGGTTAACTCTCATATCACCAGTACCTAGAAAAGTGTGTGCTGTGCCAAAGGTAGTCTAAAACTCTTTGTTCAATGAAGGAATAAATGATAAATGTTTTCATCCTTGTTATTTTAAGATTTACCTTCATTTGCATATATTACAACAAAATACTCGGCATTGTAAGAATGATTTTGCTTTTATTTGTCAGAATGCTAAAATCCATACACTCTAAGCACAGATTTTTAATAATTAATGCTGATAGATTATGGGTGACCTGAATTTTTAAGTTTGGATTAGCTCAAAAATATCAAGGCCTGAAACTATGATGCCCTCTGGACTGACCCGTGCACACTGCATCTGCAAAGCTCATGGCTCTCTTCAGCTCATATGAGAATGCTTACTTCTACTACAGAACAGTGAATTTGGGAAGCTTTATGGTCAACTTTCAGTACACTATTACCATAAAAATGTTCAATATGTATACTTTTCAAATTTTAAGCCTATCATAGTGTTCTCTCTCTCTCTGTTTCACTCTCTCTCTCCTTCTGCCTTGCCATCTCCCTCTCCCTCTCCCCTTTTAAAGTCATTTTCTTCATTCTTCCCTCTTGTCTAAACACTCATTTAAATGGAAAATGCTTGAGGGAGATGGATTTTGCCCATGGATCTTCTTTCTCTTATTTATGCATGTATATGGTTTTTATCATTCTCTTTTTTTAGCTTTCTCTCTGGAATCCAGCATACTTTTGGTTTTTATTATTGCATTTCTCAAATTATGTTTTGTATAAGATTTATTTGTATATGTACAAATTTATCTTTATATGTACCTGTTTCTCTAGGATGCGAATTCCTAGAAACCTAAAGACGTTTGCTACATGTTTTTTGTTTACCCCTTAATGTCTCGTGCATGAGAGGTGCTGTCATTGTTTAATTGAATTGAACATGGGCCTGACCAACAAATGACACTTTAGATTTCAAGTCCTCATTGTATAGGCTGATGTCTATCCAGATTGCCTCATAGCATGAATTTCACAAAGCCATCCTGTTTTACTTATCCTTGTTTCTCTCCCACATTTTCAGGATGGGTACCTATGTGTGTGTACTTCTCTGAATTTGTTGGTGGAAACAGTAATAATAATTATCATTATTAATCTTGGTTTTCTAGAAATTAAATTTGAAATGTTTTAACAAGTCTCTAAATTTAAAAATGGAAAGTTTTTGCACCTGAAGATTACTATTTTCTTTGAATTCTGTGAATATCATGCATTTTTTGTTTTAGCAAAATCTCTCTAAGTGTAGAAAATAACTAGAGAAGGATTGAATATGTCAGTTTAAGAAAACCAGCTGCATCAATTCAGAACTTACAGACACATCTTATTGTGCTGATATATGTCTAGTCACAAAGGTTTCTTTTCAAGCCCAAGTGCACTCTTCAAATATAATAATGCTAGTACTTTTTGCATCAGAAGAGTAAACAAGATAAATTTTTAAAATACTCTCTCCTTATAAAATATTTTACACTTTTTTTTCCCCCAACTTGTTTTATGTGCAGTTTTCAAATTGTTTTGATGACCCCATGGAGAAATGGTGAGAAGAAAGGATTACACTTATTATACAAAAAAAAGAAATGATGAGGCATAAAAAGACCTAAGTTGCCCTCACTGACTGGGCAGAGATGACAGCCCAGTTCAGGGTAGAGACAATATTGTATTTTAAAGCTGGAAAACAAATCAAAAACACTCAAAGACACATAGTCGTTCAACCTGTTACTCTTTTCCTTGCCCTGTATGAGTCTCCAGATCAAATGTTCACTTCTTGGTCTCCTACCGTGAAATTGTGTGAAATGGAATAAATGAAAGTCTGGAGTGCTCTGTTACATCATAAAATAAATGCTCAACAAATAATATCTACAATCATCCTTGAAATATATTTGTTCAAAACTCAATCTAATTGAATAAATGTAGTCACTTCTCTATCAAAGAAAAGTGACATGTCTAATTTTTTATTACACAATGGTGTATACTTTGAATTTTTGAAATGTTTACAGGGTTATAGCAATGTGACATATCTACTTTATATACCGTGAGAGACAAGATCTTTTGTCAGGAGCATGAATTTCTGACACTTCGCCACTTAGTACTCATTTGTTGAATTCATATTCTGCTGGCCATTAATAAACCAATTCAAATGATATACTCAGTGGTACTGGAAAGATTCAGAGCTTACTTGTTTGTTCCCTTATATTTACTATGAGCTTGCTCATGCTTATGTTTTAAAAGCCATGCTATGTGCTCTGAGATAAATGGCAGGAAAAATTATCAGAATTTTGAAATTTGATAATATGTTTAAAAAGGGAAATCTAAAAGATCTCCTTGGTGAGGATTCAGAAGTGTAAAGAGACAGTGTTTTGTAGTTGTTTAATTTAAGTGCACCCCAAATCCTGAAGTAATCCTGTTGATACTGTGCAAGATAAAGCTGGGCAGCAGCTAAAGCAATAAGGGGGGAGGTTTTATTCAGTAACTATTACAAGAGGGAAGAGGAGCCAACATGAACTGAACTCTATGTCAATTTGTGCAGAAGCAACTGGGAGTTTTAAAGGGAGGGTGACGGAAAGGAAGGAGGGAGACTCAGTGGGGGCTTGAGCAGTGTCAGGGATGTGGACATTTACAAGAAGCGGGAGGGGGTTGGTGGATGTGACATGCATGTGTTCATTGAAGCTTATCTGCAGGAAAAAGAAACTGCTAGAATATGTATGACTGGAGGTACTGATGCAAGTTGGAGCAAGGTACTCACCAGGCTGGGATCATTAGCTCCTTGAATGTTTGCTTTTCAAAGAAAGGGCTCTGAGGTCCTTGAGAAGACAGTTTTGGGTGATGGAAGATTGTCTTCTGAAAAGGGGAGAGAAAGGATTTATAATTAGCTTTCTCAAGTAACTGTTCTAAGAATGGGTTCAGGGCCCTGTCTGCCTCTTACCAGGTTTTGGCTGGAACATCCTGTCTATTCTGGCAGCACTGAGCTTTCTCAGATAGGCACTTTTAGGGGGACTGGGATCATCCGAGAGATATGGCCTTGAGCTTTTAGAGACTATGGTAGTGCTTGTTCAAGTCTCTTAGTGTGTGTTTATGATGGAAGGGAGTGGACAAAATAATTTATGCTGAGAACCTGCAGTTTTAATATGCCAAGGTTGAGACCTAGCTGAGAAGAGGGCTTGGGGGAGCCTGACTAGAGTTCGCTTAAGACAAGAGTCTGTGTCAATACATATTATTTTGAATGACCTGATGATATAGAAGGCAGCTACTATGCATTTAGGGTAAAGAACTAGTTGTTGATGTGAATATTTATTCACAATGACTACAAAAATGAACCAAACTCAAACGATGATAAGAGTAAATGAATTAACTTCGATCTCTGCATTTGCCTGGTTTGAATTGCCAAAATCAAGCAGGTGGAAAATGTGCCTTTGTAGATAAAAATCCTTGTGGATTTTAGATAATGAACCCAGTGAATGCGATGATTGCTAAAGGCACTAACATTTATTTCTGGTGAATAGCAATATGATTAAGATCATGGTGATGACCATGACATGATAGTGATGACAATGATGATAATAATAGCCAACATTAAATAAATACTTAAAATATGTTCCAAGCACCTGACACTTGCTTACATTTTAAATACACCAGGGATAGGCAGTGTGTATTGTTATCACCCCTATTTTAAAAATGAAGGTTCTGTGGCTTTGATTAATAAGGTGGCCAAGCTTACTTAGAGTTGGGGTATAACTGAAGGCAGTCTGGCTCCAGGAATGCTTGCTCTAACCATTGGGAAGCACTATGTGGTTGGCAGTAGAGCAACATAAATGATTGCCTATCTCTGTGCTATGCACTGCTTGGTTCACGCTCAGGGAGCTGGGTTTCTCTTCAGGCTTCCATTTTAGGAAGGACAGCACTGAACTCGGTTATGTCTTAAGCAGCACAGCATGGAGGTGAGTTACAATGCACATTACATAAGCCATGGTGGAAAGGATTAAAAATATCAATCAAGCGTACTTAAAAGGGATGTTTGGATGTCTGTGGAGGGGCAGGACCTAGTTGTATATATACAGAAGGTGCCAAAAAATGTATGCATATTTTAGGAAAGGAAAACTGTATTAAAATTGTAATACTCAGAATATACCAATAACAAAAGATGAATCCAAGTCACGGTTGACTTCTGCAATGACAAGAGGTGCTCAAAGTGGTTCCCATCAGTGTCCAGACACTTCTGATTATGGCAAACTACTGCTTGAACAATGCTGACCAAAGTGTCCAGTTTATACATTTTTTGGCATCCCCGGTATGTATTTTTCCCCAGAAAATGGTCATTAGCAAAAGAGAGGGGACTAACTGTACTGCTAATAAGAACTAGAAGTGATGGGGAGATGTTAAGGTGCACAGGGTTCAACTCGAGGAGAGAAGCACTTTCTCAGTGCTGTGTTCACCAATGGAATGGTTTCTTCCTGAAGCAATGAATTCCTCAACACTGACAGCGTTAGAGCACGTGACATTAAGCATCTCTGAATAAAGGATGACTCCATTTATTCAATGAAACGTGTTAGTGTTGTCTTCCACCAGTTAAATAATGTGTCCAAAGAAATGAACAAATTCAATCCCTTGGCGGATTCCCGCCCCACCCCAAATATGGAGTCTAAATGCATAATGCTCTATTTTATATTTTGGAGGTAACAGGTAAGAGAACTGCATTCCAATTTTACTCTCTGTTTCTTTGCAGACTTTTATGCGCTTTAATATTTCAAAGTTCAAGAAGTCTAAGTCTATTTCATATGTAACAGAACTGAGCCTTACAGATTACTTTTATATTCCCAAGAAAATCTACATTCCTCAGAATCCCGAAATGGAAGATAAAAGACTTAAACCTACAGAGAAAACAAGTACTCAATGACGTGCGGCTTGCAATAGCTAGCACCTTCATAGGCACTGTGAAATAGTAAAATACAAAAACGAGATTTCTCTACTTAATATGATGTTCATAATATAATTGAAAAAAATAGGTCAGCTACGTAAATGCCAATTATTGAATAATATTTCACGTTATAAGTAGCCAACATACTGTGTCACAGCAATCTAAATTTTGTACTGAATTTGGGTGCTAAATACTGGTACTGCAATTTGCAGACCTGTCTTTGTTAAAGAGTACTTACCTGATAAAGACAGTATCTATTGTCTTTGAGAAAGGTGATCTCTTGCTTTGACAGTGAACTTGGTTACAGAAGTTGTGCTGGAGTTGAGGCTTTGGCTGGCTGTAATGAATAGGAGGGATGTTGATGTCAAGAGAGTATTAGAGGAGAACAACGTGTTCTTTATGAGTGATTTATCTTTGATCTGGACTAGAGCCTTTATTTCTTGAATACTTACGTATGGTCTCCTGGTGTCCTTTTATTCTGTCTTTGTGTTGAGGAAGGACTAAGCCACATTTAACAGAATATTAATAAATATACATTATTAAATACTAATAAGATGTAAACAATGTGGCTAAATAATTTAAAGTAGTAAAACTAATGTACATTTTTCTTTCACTTCTTTCTAAGCTGATGGACAATATAGGAATATAATTCTCTTACTAGGACTATTCCTACAGTGTGTCATGGATTCTGAATTATGTTGCTAACTTTGTTTTGTTAAATTTTCATTTAATATTGTCTGATGGCTTTGTGTTAATGATAAAACATTTCTGTATCAGAAGTGACAGTTAAAAATTATAAGGTACAGGATAATCTGTTCACTTTGCCTTCTTAGGAGATCTGAGATCTCAGAATCAAATGGCAAGTAGCCAAGCAGGCCACAAGAATTTATGAAATAGATCTGGTCCAAGGCAGTAGGGATGATAGTGCCTATGACAAACTGGAGAGTAGATGCTGTCAAAATATTCAAATTCAAAAATATAAAAATAAAAGGTTGAACCAGCCAAACAACTGTGAGGACATGTTTGGCTCACCAACTGTCAGTTTGAGACCTCTCATGATTATTTGTTGTCTTTTTCTTTTTTTCATTGTTATTACCTCCACCTTTTCAATGTGCTATTAAACATTGAGATGAATAATTTATTTAATGACTTTTTAATCCCTTTTGAGATAACTGGATAAAGCTATGTGTATTATAAACCCAGCAAGGGTTGTCAGTCCAAGTGATTCATTTTTTAGTCATTCATTCAGCAACCCTATTGAGCATCAATTTCTTTGGGAAAAATGATGAAAATTGCTGTATTCATCCATTTGAAGGACTAACAGATAAGTAGCTCTTGTAGTACAAAGGGATAAGTGTTATTGATACAGAGACATTCATCCAGAAGTTGTTTACAAATAAAACTAACATTACTGTAATCGATATATGAGATATATAGGGTAATTCAAATTTTAAATAATTTCACTCTGAGAAAACATATAACTAAGGATATATAGCATAGACTTGACATGACTCTCAAAGTGTAGTTTTTTTTTTGTTTTGTTTTTGTTTTTTTTAAAGATTTTATTGGGGAATTGGTGGAGGGGAACAGCGTTGGGGAATCGGGGAAGGGGAACAGACAAGTTGCCGTCTTCTTGTTCTTCAGTTTAGTTGCGGAGGATGTTGCTTCACTGTTGGTATGGTCATTGCACTCTTCCCGGATGAGGCAGATCGGTCGCTGGCCTCTGGATGTCGCTCATCGCGGCTATTGGCAGCTCACGCTTGGCTGGCAGCCGCTCACTCTGGCTGCGGGCCACTCACTGCAGCCTATGGCAGCCCACTGCAGCAGGGGCTGCAGCCCACACCATCACCGGGGCTCTCACAGCCCCGCTCCAGGTGGAGCTGTTGTTAGCTGTAGAGGGCAGTGTCACTGGCCCTCATGTGGGATCCGAACCGGGGCCGCTGGCATCCCAAAACCAGCGCTTAACCAATGCGCCACTCGGCCGGCCCCTCAAAGTGTAGTTTTAATAAACACTAATGAAAACTGGAACATTAAAGATGCCATTTAATTACAAATAACTGTGAAGATATTTGTAATTAAAAGTCTTTCAGGTATTTTTCTAAGGCTAGTATTTTACTTTTGTATCAATTGTTACACATTTTAGTAAGAAGATGATTGTGAAAATTAAAATAAAAGATAGAGCTGCTAACGATTTTTAAAAGATTATGGATAAAACTTTTAAAATGTAATGGGCCTATGATGGTTCACGTCTAACTTGATTTTCGGTACATTTGAGTTTATAGAGAGAGGAAGCTTTCAGCGCAAGTTTCTGTTTTTGTCTTCCTCTAGCATACATTTAAACAAAGTTTAGAAAAACAGAGCATTCTAACTCAGGATAGTAGTAGGTCAAATAAACTATATACCCTAAATAATATATACATTCTGTTGTTAGGCAGTAGACTTAATTAATGAAAAGTAAAAGGATATAAGCATTTTAACTTTAACAAATAACATTCTATTAGAATTTGAGACAGAGACTGTTAGAGTTAAGGGTTAAAAATACGTATTCCGCGATGAGCGACATCCAGAGGCCAGCGACCGATCTGCCTCATCCGGGAAGAGCGCAATGACCATACCAACAGTGAAGCAACATCCTCCGCAACTAAACTGAAGAACAAGAAGACGGCAACTTGTCTGTTCCCCTTCCCCGATTCCCCAACGCTGTTCCCCTACACCAATTCCCCAATAAAATCTTTAAAAAAAAAAATACGTATTTTTATGATATATGCCAATTTGAAGAGAACAACCCAGTAATTTTCTAGTAATAAATACAGGAATATAGAAACAAATCGTTTTTTTTTCTTTCTATGAGTGGCACAGAGAAAGAAAAAAAATGACACGAGTTTATATGGAGAAGTAGAGCATGCCCACTGTTGCTGCTAATTGCAGGAAAGGGGTGGAGAAGGCCATATTTATAATCTCCTGAGATTCTCACCACATCAAAATGATCTTGTTTTTTGCCCTGTCATATTAATGTTGCCTACCAGTCTTTACCTTTTTGAAATTCTTAATGAAAATTCTACATTTCTGATTAACTATAGCTATGACCAAAGTTATTAAAAATAGTCTATTTAAATTCACATTTATTTTAGAACCCATCATTTGGAAGATTATCACTTTTCCTAGTCTACCATTTAACATTACAATGCTTTCCTCTGAAGGAAATGAAGCTGTCAAGAAAGTGTACATTGTCCCACTTTCATACATCGTAGAGACCCTATGATACCTTTATGTTAGTAGGCTGGGGTAGATCTGATATTTATTGAACACAGGCAATATGCAAAGCACTGCAATGGTTGATTTGTGGCCCATGTGGGGATCGAACTGGCAACCTTGGTGTTATGAGCACTGCGCTCTAACCAACTGAGCTAAGTGGCCACCCCTCCTGTCTCCTGTGCATATTGGCTGGATTTTACCCCATGGGAGATAATGGTCCTCTGGATTGCCAGGTGCCATGCCATACATGGCAAGAGGAGCCAGAATTTCTGAGCATGGGACTGATCTACCTGTCAGTAGAGCAGCGGCCAAGGCATTGACTTCATTAGTTCTGAAGGACGTCACAGGTCATCCTCAGGCAGAGGACCGTGGAGGAGGGACAAGTGGTTTCAGGTTACTGGAGGTGGTGCCACCAAGGCAACCTCAGGAAGCACATAAAATGTATCCCATACAGTAGTATTGTCTTATTGTTGATACTTTAAAGAAGTGTACTGGTTACACTGTCAGCAACTTCCAATAAAGATGATATCCAGTTTCTTTGCCTTTCCCCTTCCTTCTTTGCTGACATGCTTCATTCCAAGCCCTGAGCCAGTTCTCGTCTCAGACCTGGGACCTAGGGGCCTGTGTGTGCTGACCACCAGTCTCCTGTGTCATCCCTGCACCCTCCTGAGTACTATTCCAGTATTAAATCTGGCCGCCCTGGGGCCTCATGTATACGCTTCCATCCTTATGACGCATCTCCCTCTGTCCTATGCAGTCCAGTACCCAGACATAGGTTTCCACTTTATTTCTTAAAATCTAAGTTTGTTATTGCCAGACTTCCTCCCTGGGTACTGGTACACTCTTCTGACATCCGCCTTTGCTCTAGAGTAGACAGCCCAAAGCGCCTCCACCAAAAATCTTGCCCCTGAACTTGGAATGCTTGGGTTTCCTTGACTGTAGACTTGGCCTCTGACATCAGCCCGTCCCAGCTCCCCTTGCCTCTAGGCCACTTACCTGATTATAGTTTGACTTTCAACTTTTGAAAATCTCAGTCATAACTATTGTTTGACTAATATGCCTTTCTCATCTGGCTGCCCTCCCCTACGTGTCCTTTCACAGCCAGAGTTTATACCTTATTCAGTTGCCAAAATGTGTCCTGTCTGAACACCTGGGGTTTTTCTGTTTGTTTTGTTTTGTCAGCTCCAGGTTTGGCCTTTCCACTCTGCACCATGCAATAATGAGATATGACTGTGTCAAAGGAAATATACTTGAAGTCAAATTATTTGTTATAACCAAGTCTTTTTTTTTTGAGGGCAGTGTCACTGGCCCTCATATGTGGGACCCGAACCGGGGCCACTGGCTTCCCAAGCCAGCGCTTAACCACCGTGCCACTCGGCCGGCCCGACTTGTGTCTATTCTTTATCCTTACAGTTTTAATAGGAGATATTTTCAGTTAGGTAAATGTCTCACTTTGCCTTTTATTGTTTTATATCTATGAACATAGAACCCACAAGCAAAAAGGTGAACTTTTTTTTTTTTTTTTATTCTTCCAGAGCAAGAAATGAAAAAGTGTTTATTTTTGCAAAGTTCAAAACCACCCGATGTTATAATTTTGTCAGCCAAATTTTACACCTGCTTTACACATGCAGAACATAGATGCAAACTGAAATCGAATTATGCCAATTTTGTCTCAAATAATTAGTCAGCTTCAAAATTGTAGTATATTTTAAAGTATAAACCAAAGAGGAGAGGAGTGTTTCTATATTAACATGTCCAGTTTTTACAGATGAAATGATTTTAATCCTAAAAGGTGAACTTTTAAACAATGTCTTATTCTTTCAATAGGTTTTCAATAGTGAACATATGCTATGTTATAATACACTTAGGGAGGCATTTAATCAAAAATTGTATAAGCCTTGCCCCTGATTTAAGTCCTAGACCATGTGCTGTTTATTGGCTTGTTAACAGCTCATTCAAACTAATTTGTACACTTAGTAAATCAATCTACAAGAGCTTAAAAATCAGCTCTGTTCAAAATAGATTTTATTTTTAATATAATACAATTAGAGAAAGTTTATGGTATTCAGAATTGGAAATGCAAAGCACAAAGTTAATTTGCTGTCAGCAGTCCCTTGCTTCCATCCCCATGGAGGGGTTAATTAGAACGTGAAATCTTATTTTGGGTTCTTTTCTTTTGGAAATTTTATCTTCCTAAAAGTTATATGAAAAAGAAAACTTCTTAGTTAAAATCCTGGCAAGCTACAACTCCATGTTAGCCTCTCTCGTAATTGTCCATTAAATGATCCATGAAGACATACAGAAATTCAAAAATTCAATAGCAATGGAAAGGAAAGATAACAATCACCCATTTACATAAATCCTATGAGGAATTCCCAATAATTACTGAGCTATTGTCGCCTGATTGAAAAACACATTTAATAGCCTCCACAGACTTATGCTCAATTAAAACATAATTTTCATATAAAGAGGAAACAGTCTAGTCCCGTGACCTGCCTTTTCCTCAGAAATGTATTATCTGTACCTACCAGAAAACTGGGAGGCTGTCTCCTCATTGCATATCTCCTGGCACATAGTAGGTGTTTTAAAACGCTGTCCTAATGAATGGATATATGTGAAGTACTTTACAAGGTGGCCCTTTATTAATACTTCTTTGTTTGCATCACTCTTGAAAAGACGCATTCCCTGGAGTTAAAATGACTGTAACTGGAGGGGGAAATGTGGAGGAACATAATTCTATCTAGGATGTGTGGAATGTAGGTCTGCTGGTAGTAACAGACGGGGAGAATCCAAGTGATTTGTGGTACGTGTTATTGGTCCGATTAGAGTTAACCCATTCATGGGAAGATAATGAAATTTACTAAGATGTAAAATTTTCCCTAGATTATTTGAAAACTGCCAGTGGATATGAGAAAATGTCCTCCCTGCATCTAATAAATGTATGCTTGTGTAATACAGGAAATTGGCCCAAGGGTATGCATTGAGCTCCCTCCACATTTAGACCTAAGAGATCACCGCACAGTGAAAGGGGAACAAGACCCTGTACAAGTGACCACCTGGGAAAGATAACCCTCTGCTATTTATAGGCGCAAACAAGAAAAGAAAAGGCAGAGGGCCGGCAGAGTCACATTGGTTAAGAGCTGGCTTGGGATGCCAGCTCTGAGCAGCAGGGCCCCAGTTCAGATCCCACACATGAGGGCCAGTGACACTGCCCTCTACAGCTAAGATGGTGAACAACAGCGCCACCTGGAGCTGGGCTGCTGTGAGTCGCTGGGGACGGTGTAGCTGCAGCCCCTGCTGCAGTGGGCTGTCATGAGCTACCATCAGTGGCCGGCAGCCAGCGTGAGCTGCCGAGAGCCAGATCCGCCGTGAGCGGCCCTCCAGATCTGCCTCATCCAGGAAGAGCGCAATGACAATACCAACGAATTGAAGCAGTGTCCTCCACAACTAGACTGAAGAACAAAAGGACAGCAACTTGTCTGTTCCCCTCCCCTAATTCCCCAATAAAATCTTTAAAAAAAAAAAGTAAAGAAAAGGCAGAAATAATGTTTTTAATTCTAGAAGATAAAGAAATGATACCTAAATTTACACCTAAATGGCTTGCAGTGCAATGGGCGTATGGCAAAGAGGAGAAATTCTGAAAAAGCAACAGCAGAAAAAGACATTATTTTCAAAGGAACAAAAATTATACTGAAGGCAGAATTACCAACAGTAACAATGGAAGCTAAGACAATGGGATTATAGTGCTGAAGCAAATGAACTGTTATTCTAGAATTTTAAATCATAGTAAACTATTGCTCAAGAGTAACATTGAAATAAAAATATTTTCAATCCAACAATGAAATTGAGAAAATTTAAAACACAGATATTTGCTCAAAGAACAAATGGAGAATCTATTTATGGATGAAAGAAATTGAATTCAGAAAAAAGAATTAGGATCTAAGAGCAGTGGTTAGTTAACAAAATAATCAGTAATGTGTGGGTAAATTTACTGAGCATTGGCTGTGGAAATAATGAATAATTCAGGTGGTATAAAAGCAATGTGAACTCAATTAATGGACACTAATTTTATAAGGTGTGGGTTATTGACCATATAAGCATGTAAGATTCTTGTATTTTTTTTTTAGCTGAGCCATCCTGCCACCTGAGATTCTTATGTTTTGAGGGAAGAGGTTTGAACTATTTTAAGACATTTTTACATAATGAATGTTGAAAATGTGGGGAAATCAAAAAATATAGAGATAGAATGTATAATTTCTAAAGCAGTAAAATGCATAAAAGGAAATAAAGAAAAATTGATGAACTTAAGAGAATACAAGAACAGAGAAGAACTGAAGAAAGGATATGGTAAAGAAAGGCACAAAATGAGATAGTAAACACAAATATATCATTAATCATGATAAATATAAACAGTTGAAACTATAAAAGTTGATATTTTCACAATGGAAAGTGAAATGCAACTTTATGCTGTTTACAAAATTGCCTGGTAAAATATCCAAAAACCTATACCAGGTATTTACTAATCAAAAAATAGCTGGCATAAATATCTTGATATTAGAATAAATAGACTATAAAGCAAATATATTAATTTAAAAAGAAATAATCTAATGTAGAAAAAAATTTTAAACTGTTTCCTCACCTAACCACATCATCTCAAAATATACAAAGCAAAAAATGGCAAATATGGAAAGAGAAATCCACAACTACAGTGGGAGATTTTACTGCATATCTCAATAATTGAGCAATCAAGCAGACAGAACGTTGGTAAGGTCCTATTAGACTGACCAAAACAATAAGATTAGATTTTCCCGTACCTATTAAACCTACCTTGTCTGTGCTGGGGAAAAAATGGCAATTCTTGCCATTGGTTTCCTTCAGCATTTTGATATCTTTCAACGTCCTTCTTCGTGTACTTTAGGGCACCTGCGAGGATGTACAAGTATTTCCTTTCACCAGCCTTTGCTGCTTGCAGATACTCAGAAACTTCATGGGGAGGCAAGTCCAGTGCTCTCAGCCATTTGGAATTGGTTAGGGAAAAAAGGTCACATGCTATACTCTTAGCATCCCCCAAATTCTCCTTTTCCTTTCTTAATTCCTACTTCCACCCTTTATTTTTATCCTCCTTTCTTCTTCCTTTTTTCTTTTTATTCCCTTTATCCCTTCTCTGATCTTTACGTATCTTTCTCTTTCTTTTCACCACTAAATATATTATTTTAGATCTTCCTGGTGATAGAAAAGCAAAGCAGTTCAGCCTCTTTTGAAGTGATAAATCCCATTTTAATCAATATTTCAAAAGTTGAACTTGCCCATAATTAGTATGGGTCTTTATCATTTCATCATTGTTATTTTATTTAATAGTATAATACATTTGACAACTTAAGCAGCTAAACCATTTCAGGAAGTGTTTTTTTCTTGAGTGGATGATATTATACTACACTTCTACTAATGAAAACATTTTACGAAATAAATCAAGCATACTCTAAAATTTGCAATTGCTGAATGTTTTACTTTTTTATATGAAGTCTATGGCACACTCCATGTTTTTGATATTAAATGAAGAAACTCAGTGATGAGCAATCGTTAGTACACAATACATCTATCACTTACTTTACCAGGGTATTTGTGAGGTAGATGTGTCAATAAACATAAAGTAACAAAATTGGGTAAAATCCCAACTATTGTGTGATTTGTCTTTTTACTTGTAGAGTAGAAAAGAAAAAAATCTACACTAAAACTTTCCAGTAGTAGATGGAAGTGAGATTAGCAAATAGGCCCAAAAATTCTCTAAAAATAGAATTACTCATACATGAATTTAGAACAAATAAATATCTATTTATTATAAATTCATTAATATAAATGAATTCATACAATCATAGCTATTCTTTCTCTTGATACATCATCTTCTGAATTAAGAGCTTCTGACTATTGTTTACCAATAATATACTTAATTAACTGTAGAAGATAGTGATGAATTTACTATATTTTTTAGTCTTTTCCATGTATCTGATGTACTTTCATATAATCATGGAATATTAATGCAGAAAGAAACCCAAGAAATCAATTCATTAAATGATATTCTGTAGAACCCTAGCGTTCTTCTAAAGTGCTTTGGTTTGGCTATAGGTGGTTGTAGAAGTGAATTGGAGCTTCCAGCTTCTCATCGTATTTCAACCAGATCAACTCTAGGATCATTTGTTTTCTCTATAGAGATTCTGTCTTAGGTATTGTTCAGACACAGGATCCCCAAACCAAAAAATAAAATTCTTGAAAACTACTGATCAAATCTCACTATTTGATTTTAACAGATTGAGAAATTGAGTTCTAAAAAACAACAACAACAAAAAGAACACCCCTCGCAGTTCTTTGCCCGAGGTCACACAATGTAGGAGAGGAACTAAAACAAGAAAACAGCATTTTTAACTCTCAGTTGATTGCATCTGTCACCTCACCAGTTTAATAAATGTGTCTTCCTTTGTAGTTAAGACAAGGTAGATTGTTTTTTGTTTTTTGTTTTTGAGGGCAGTGTCACTGGCCCTCATATGTGGGACCCGAACCGGGGCCTCTAGTTTCCCAAGCCAGCGCTTAACCACCGTGCCACTCGGCCGGCCCAAGACAAGGTAGATTGTTCCATAGAAGCTCAAGTGGATCATGTCTGCCTATCCATATTTTAGATAGTTTTTCCTCCCTTGTTGGTCCTGGTTTGGGTTGTGTGACGAGCTTTTGCCAATTATGAAGTAATGTGCAGAAAGCAGATATATACGAACCATTTGTACATTAGGGCTCTTATTCTTTTGCTACTGGTAATTCTTTTATACTACATGAAAAATATTAGGCTCATCTCATAGAAAATTAGAAAGCTCATGGATAGAATTTCCAGTGGACATTCCAATTCATGATTGAGCCCAGCAAATATCTCATGAAGTAGATAATCTTTCCCAAATGAGGTCAGGCCATGGAATCATGAGCAAAATAAATTGTTGTTTTTTTAAACCGCTAGGTTTTTGGATAATTTGTTGTGCAGGGATAGCTGACCAAAACAGCAATATTGACTGATTTTCTCAACTATGGCCTAGGATCTGAGCATAGCATATGTTTATGGTTTATTTCAAAAACTATAGATTATACTGACTTCTTCCAGTGTCTAATGTTGTATAAAATTAAGTATTCTTGCATTAGATTCTTTCTTTGTTTCCTTTATTTTCTCCAGTAACGTTAATCTGATAAATTTAGATATCTATGGTTATCTTTAATTGCAGAACCCAGGGTCACCTGTAAAGAAAAGGAAATCTGAATAGAACAGGGATAAAAGGGACATGTCCAGAATGTCCCAAACATGTGTGATGCCCAGGTCAAACGTACAAATGGAAGCTATCATATGCCTAAATTTTTTAAGTAATAAATCAGATTTTTAAATAGAATACATTCTGTCATTTCATCTTGAAAAATATAACTATATACCAGCTTGGAAGAGCAAGTTTGAATTCAGAATTCTTGGCCCCTTCAGAGTTTTGCACTAGCATATAACAGCACAAGGTAGCTGGACGCTGGCCAGGGGCTCACCCTGTTCTTTTCTTTCCTTCAGCATATATCGCAATGGCTCTTGTGTACACATTTGTAGGTAACTCAGGCCACATAATTAAATCTTGGTCCACATCTTCCTTCTAATAGCCACCTCTTAGTCACCTTTCAATTCTAGGAGTCTTCCATCGGGAGACTGACATAGGGAAGAGTCCAGTGGGAACACTGTAAATGGGATCAAAGCACTTTGGATTGTGAATTATGGCATCCCATGAACTTGGAACATGGATGGGGCTGGGCTTCATGCAGGCCTGTGCCATTGGGCCCTTGTACTCCTTGCATATGCAGAGAGACAATGCCAGAGGAGATTCAGAGGTAGTCCCTAGAAAGCATGAAACGCAGGACAAGAAGCTCTGTTTCCTGTGTGTAAGGGTGTGTGTTAGGTTGGGGAATCCCAACAACAGATGCTGACACAAGGTCTTGAGATCAATAGTTTGAGAGGTGATCTCAGGAACCCTAGGTGGAAGAGTGAGAGAATGAGACGCAGCAATGAGAGGCAGCCAATTCAGAGTGTAAATGAACAGTTGCCAATATGAGCAATTTGGGCTCAGTTTCACTAGGGATCTCTAGGAGTTAGTGTGGAATTCACTTAGATGCTCCAACCAAAGGACAAAAAAGCTGGGTTACTTTTCCACCCATAGGATGCATGATTTGTTGAGAAGGGCAACTGCGGGCATTAACAATCATTTCTGGCCTGATTCATGCGTGGGCTGAGCTCCCTCCTGTGACCAGATAAAGTCCTCAAAGAGAAAGTCACAGTTTCCTATAATGCCATTGACCTACAAGGAAGATTTAAATGCAAAGAGGCCATGGCAGGGCACGGACGGCATCTGCTACAGTGCAATTGGAAAGGACTTTGAGAAAATATGTCCTAACAGAGAATGATGGTATGGTGGCCCCAAGTGCCCAGTAAAATTTCCAAGTTTCTGAAAATCAAGATAATTTCTACCTTCGCTATTTTATATCTAATGGAATGTGGATACTGGCTGATGAATACCTTAATTCAGAAGCAACTTCTTGTTGATAATGTGTGATAATAGTCCTGCTTATGTTTCTGGCATGAATCAATTAAATTATTTCAGATGTTTAAGAAAAAGAAACATTGTTTTATCAATATCTCTTCAAAAACGTAATGATCTTCTCTACAAATTCCACCTTATGGTGGATTTCTTTTGGGATTTATAAGGGAGAGGGGTTGGCACTGTGCATTCCTTAGGGTCTCTGCTCATTATCATTTCATGAGTTGGAAAATGTACACTTAAGAATGCCCTTGGCTTTCACTTTCAGTTTCAGTATCATTAGGAAATGAATATTTTCAGGGAAAAGGAAATAGTATGTAACAAAGCGTTTGATAGAGGTTATATTCTTGAATGTGTGCATTTCAACTATTGTTTACTATTAAATGAGTAGTTATTGTCTTTGATGAAAATCATAATTACTGTTGAGATGCTTAAATTTCCTGCTCTAAGCGTTTTCATTTTGTTTAATTACCTAATGTAAATATTTTATTTTATTATTTTTTTAAGATTTTATTGAGGAATTGGGGAAGGGGAACAGCGTTGGGGAACCGGGGAAGGGGAACAGACAAGTTGCTGTCCTTTTGTTCCTCAGTCTAGTTGTGGAGGACGTTGCTTCACTGGCCCATGTTGGTATCGTCATTGCGCTCTTCCCGGGTGAGGCAGTCATTCAGCGGCCTCTGGATGGCCGTTCACAGCGGCTCATGGCACCTCACACTGGCTGCCGGCCAGTCACTGTAGCCTATGGCAGCCCGCTGCAACAGGGGCTGCAGCTACGCCATTGCCAGGGACTCACAGCAGCCCAGCTCCAGGTGGAGCTGTTGTTCACCATCTTAGCTGTAGAAGGAGAAGGCAGTGTCACTCGCTCTCATATGTGGGATCCGAACTGGGGCCTGCTGCTCAGAGCTGGTGTCCCAAGCCAACTCTTAACCAACATGCCACCCAGCCGGCCCCTAATGTAAATATTTTCATTTCAGTCTGTTCATGCAGGAGAAACATGAGGTTCATTTATTTCTGTTAATAAAGCAACAGATTTTGATCAAATCATTACCTTACCTGGATTGTTCTAATGACGTTGCTACAACTCTAGTACTCTCTCAGAATGAAAGTAATTGATTGAACAACAGATGATAAAATATGCTTGGAGTCCTTTTTGACTAAAAAAAGTTTTATTCTAAAATTAGATTAGTGCTTGAAAAGGATGGAATAAAAATAACATTTTGATAGCCTTTGTTTTCTCATTAGACCAGCTGAGAATCTTGGACTTTGATTAAATGTAATATAGATTCCAAATGTCATCCATTATTAATGCATTTTAATATATAATATATAACATATAACATACAGCAATATCCAATGCAACATATGCCATATAATTTATAATTAATCTAGATTTTTTTATAATATGTAGCACATAACCTATAACTTATAACACACACATAAAAATCCTCAATTTGTTTTAAAAGTGATTTAAACCAGTTAATGTTTTTGCGGGAGTGACTGATTTTCTTGGCATACAGACTTCCAGTGTATTTGAAAACAGGTTTTCCATTTTTAATATTTGAGGTTTAATGTGAGTAAATTAAAATGATAGCCAATTAATGTCATAATACTTCTCTAGCCCATTGGTTGATAAGCTTGATTTGTTTCCATGGTTTCAGAGAATTTCTTTGCAGAATTAGGCTTCTAAACCTTTTTTATCATTTGTTTTTCATGTTACTTAAATATTTTGGGATTAGTAGTGAAATTGTATTATATTGTTATACTGCATCCTACTCTAGGGTTGAGAGATTTTTATAACTATTTTCTAATAAGACAATGGTTACCTATGAATAAGTAGTATTGCTTAAAAGGGAAGGACCAGCATAGATAGCCTGCATATCTTAAGAAATGATATTAGCTAGTAGCTTAAGGTATGTGGTATAACAGGGTGATATTAGAAGTATTAATTGTACATGCCTCTTTGTACTTCCCTTGGTTATTAAGTATTTAAAACTTACGTTTATCTGCTGGTCAAGTTGCAAATTATTTTGCTTGCTATTGAACAGAGCACGTGTAAGTCATGGAAATTTGGCAGACAATAATGCTTACCAAATATTCCATATATCTATCTTATTTGTCAGTCCCCATGTGACTGGTTCTGGCCAACTAAATGTAGTGTGTTACTCTTGGGCTGAGCACTCATAAGCCCTTGAGCAAACTTTTAGTCACTCCACTTCCCCTGACCTGTTGGTGAAGAAGGAGAGGTGTTTCTGATGGTACTGCTACAAGACAGTGGTATCTTTCGCAGCATGGATTCCTGAGTGACTTTATGGAGCAGACCTTCCTCTGGCCTGTGCAGGGTTTATTCTGTCATTGATAAATACACTGTTATGCCCTGGAGATTTAGGGTTAGTGTGTTACCTCAGTATAACCTAGTTTCTTCTAGATTATACAATTAAATACAATAATATTAAATATTGCTTTACCCCAAAATGAATTTTAGGATTTATGCCATTTAAAACGATTAAACTATGTTTTCTATTTTTTTTGATAGTTCCAGATGGATGTTTTTCAGTCCCTTTACGATTTTTTCCTTCTAAACCTGGCTATTACCCTTGTAATATTTTGTTGACCTCAAAGTATGATGTGCGTCTCTATCACGTTGAAGGTGTGGTAAATGAGGAAGATCCAGAGGCCCTGCTTAAGTTTAAAGCACCAGCATTTGAAGCCCGTACCCAGAATATTCCAATAGTAAGTACAAACATTTTATTTTGTACTTTCCTTTTTTTTTTTTTTTTTTGAGGGCAGTGTCACTTGGCCCTCATATGTGGGACCCGCACTGGGGCCGCTGGCTTCCCAAGCCAGCGCATGACCACGGCGCCACTCGGCCGGCCCTGTACTTTTCTTCATTCCAACTCTCACCCTCTCAATTGAAGTCCTCCAAACCTCTTGTCTGGAACTATTCCCAATTCTTGATTGCATTATCTGTTGCCATTTGTTTCTCTACATTGATGTCCTACTTTTATTCCTGAATATAAGTGTTATCATGTTATTCATCTGAGTAATCACTTCTGGTGGATCTCTTTGCTTAAAAAAGTGAACTCCAACTTTCTTAACCTATCATCGAATTCCTACTCAAAAGCCACGCCTCCTGGCTCCACCAAGCAAAGTTATGGTCCCTCAGATCACTCTGTTCCAAATCCAGTTGTAATCTCGACGCTTATTAAGATGGGTTCATAGGCATGAAGAACAATGATTGGCTGTAGTTTGGCTATCTATTACTCAAAGTGATAATACAGCATAGGAGAAGATAATATAATTGTAAAGAAGTATTTTGAATTTTTTAGGCTGAGAAATTGCTTTTTTGTTTTATTATTAAAGATATAACAGAAGTCTGCTCAGAGTGCAAAAATTTGCTCTGATGAGATATGTAAGCTTTGCTATCTAAGCAGTCTACCAGTCAGAACACTTTTTATTACCTGTTATTAGGAGTAGAATGTGTAATTCCACAGCCATTTTATCATTTTAAAAATAATCAGAGAAACAAAGTACCTGGAGATACTAAGTACCATGGATCAACCTATTAGATCATGCTCCTGTATGACCATGAATGGGTGTATATAGTCATTCTTGTATCTTTTGGTCATGTTTATGATTGTTCTTGACAAATATGATTTTCAAATGCTGATTCTTAAGAAATACAATTAAAAATACACTATATAATTTTATGAAAAGCACCAAGATTAATATGTAATTCAACTTCGTAGAGATCATCTGTCTGATTTTTTTCTACCTTTTTTCATGCCATAGAATAATAAAACAGACAATGCATGGCAATGTCAAGCTACTATAGACGGAGCAGGCTTTTATGGACCTTCTATTTTCCGCGTCGGACCAGGGGAAATTGTGCCGTATCCTCTCACATTCAAACCTGTAATGGAATGTGACATTACGGTATGAACTCACTGATATTTTCCCCCAGTATTATTAATATGTCAATAAACCAATGTATGATACTAACCTATGTAATTTATGGTAAATCTTTTTGCAGAAAAATTACATTTTCATGAAGTTGATTATTAGTGTCCCCTCTGCTTGAAACTCGAATGTTTTAACTTAAAGGAATAAACATTCTGAAAGTCACAATGGTGTTAGCTGCCAATACTTGTATATCTAGATTATTTTTACATAACACGTTTAACAAAGTAAAATCATTGCCCCTTTTATTTTTATACAATAAGGAAGTTGGTGCTTCAGAAAATGCTTTCGGAAGACATACTTCTTTGACAAGGATTTAAACACACTCTGTATTGGAAGGCCTATATAAACTCTGTACTCAGAGAAAGTAAAGAGAAATAATGAGGTTTTCACAGCAAAGTCATCTTTATTCATTTACTAGAAGTATTTGTACATTAACAAGAAAAAGTCAATGGGTAACACTTTCTTGAAAGTTCATCTCATTAATGAGATTTAAGATTAATAGGATAGTAGAGGTTGTTTAGCACTCACCTGTGACTCCTGTATAATTGAAATTTGGCTGATTTCTCACAGGGCACACTTACTTTGGAGAATGAAATAGATGGTATGCAGTGTGTCATGGACATACAAGGGATTGGCACAAAACCCATGGCCGTGGAATACATTGTTATAAACTGTCAAGTTGGGATCATGGAAAATAAAACCATAATGGTGCCCAATTATACAAAGAGCATGGTACCATTTAAGATAAGATTTTGGGGTTTGTTTTTTAGTATAAAAGTGTTTCCAGCAGGAGTATATTGAATTATATGAAATTTTAAAAAACACTTAATTTTATTTAACTAGGTGAAGCCATGTCACATAAAGAATGTTTAGAATCCTATCTTTTATTATTCTAACAGCTATTAAATTTCATTGCAATTATAAAGCTAAATTAGCACCAAACAAGTTTTGTATCTAAGTGGTAGCATATAATTACAAAATATATTGAAATCTACCCGAGTCATGTGCATTTTCACTTGAAGAAATTGTACATGATTATAAAAGTTATTTTCAAAAAAATTTTTAAACAGTGTTTAACAATTTCATGTGAAATCCATAGGCGCAAAATTTCAAAAGTGTATTCTATCATTTACCAGTGTGAATAATAGTGGAAATGTGAAGAAATGCATAATTACTTACATCTTTATTTTTTATGTAGTTTTGTACTTAGCCCTCCTTACTTGATTTGTTTCAGGTAATCCTAAAGTAAATGTTTCCACTCCCCACTCCCATATTTATCTACAAATTGTTGTGTGCCCAGTAGAATCTTCGAAAGAATTTTCAAATATCTATCCATCAGGGGTACCTGAATTCATTTTTAGAGGGCACTGCTAAAGTTTGGAAATTCTCTGGGTTTACCTCCTGTTGTTTTGTTTTGTTTTGTGTTTATTGTTTTGTTTTGTTTTATTTTGTAATCTTGAAAAATATTTGCTTTGGGTTTCTTCTTCCTTGCTGGATTGCAAATGGAGTGAGTATTTTGAATGAAAATCTCATTTTCTCACTTCCCTACTAAAACTCTTCAATACCATCTCTTCCCTTCTGCATCGAGTTCATACTCCATGGAGTGGCTTTTGTCCTTCAAAAGCTTAGCTGCTCAGTTTCATATCTCACTACTTTGGGCTCCAGCAACAGTTAGGCCTTTATATCCATCATTTCCTTTTGCTACCGTCTGGAAATCTCTGCCCAACTCCCTGTTTCTCTGTGTCTGTCTAACTCCTTTTTATTCTCTCAGGGAAGTCTTAGATGCCACCTTTTCCAAGATTCTTTCCTTATTCCCATAAATTCGGATTAGATGCCTTTCATATACTTCCACAGCATTTATATAACCTGTTCCAACATCATACATACCACATCATGTGGCTATTATCTGTTCATTATTCTCCACCAGATTATACAATGTGAGAAAAGGGCATGCCTCTCATAGCCACATTTTTATACATAGCATAAATATTAGTTGTCAAGCACATAATAGGTTTTAAGGAACATTTGTTTAATAAACAGATACAAACATAATGGGTAGCAATTCAAACAAAGAGAGGAGGGAGGAAGGGAAGGAGGAAATGATGACTTCATGAATTTGCTATCAATAAGGAAAAAAAATCATTTTTCCACCACTCCCTTTCCTCTTCCATAATTTGGTGAATTATGGTGAACCAGAAATCTTGTCTTAAGGATTTGATGAAAACAATTTAAAGAAAAATCTGTACTTTCCTAGCAGTGGTTATTTCATTTGTTTTTATGGCAGAGATAACTTCTATAGGTTTTTAATATTTGTTTTTTTAGAATGAATGCACTTTTTAAAACATAGGCTTTTCAAGCTGAGCTCTGAGTAACAGCAGTTCGATGCCCAGCCCGAGCTGAGCTGCCGCTGAGCTGCCAACAGGTGGCAGGATGGCTCAACTAAAAAATTAAATAAAATGTATTCTTTTAAAAATAAAAATTATGCTGCATTAACTATATTTATCTAATTAAGTATAGAAGTGCAATTTTATTCATAACAAAATTATTGTCACAATTAATAATAATTAAAGTCTGTATTTCTATCATTTCTACCACAAATAAAATGGAAGAATCTGGTTGTTTACTTATAGAGTGTCAATTTTCAGTGAGGCCTTTTCTGTAATTAAAGATGTTGCCTATTAAATGAATTAAATGTTAATTCATTAAAATATTAATAATGCTGTTCATGTGTTCCAGGTCTTCCTAATATTTCTATCCTCAGGATACTTGCCAACAATATTCCGCAGTTACTGTTTAACATTGCAGTTGCCTCTGTGACTGCAATAGCAGTTGTGTGTAGCCGAGAAGAGTTTGGGCAAAAGCTTGAAAGGAAGATCTGGGGAATAAGATGTCTTTAGGGCATTTTGAAAGCTCTCACATATCCCTGAGGAACACGCGGGCAACATGCACGTGCAGAGTTCTGCACTTGCCCAGGAAAGACGTGAGAGGGTGCCAGTTTCTCTCATCTCTGGCTGACACAGAGGCGCTATGTGAGCTGGAAATGAAAGCTAAGGCAGATTTGTAAAGTGCCTGAGTGCTGAAAGTATGCCTCAACACACGTACAGTGCTCCTAGACAAAGGGCCGTTGATGTATTGTTTCAAGGCATTCAAAGAAGCCTGTGACAAATGATTGCTGACCACTAAGCTAACTACGCAGGGACTTCAGTAGGCACACACCACAGCGAATTCAGAATTTATGAAATTAGTCCAGAAGAGTCACTAAACCAGCAAAGAACAAAACCACAAAAACAAACCATGGGGTGGTAGTGATCTGTTTTCAAAAATGGCTCTACCACCTCAGAAAAAATGCCCATTTTCTCAGCAAGAGCACCAAAATGTATGAGACAAAGGGAAGAGAAACAAAGAAATGGGAAAGTGTGATCCATACACAGGAAACTAAACAGTCACTAGATGCTACTCTGAAGGGGCCCACATGTTGAATAAGTAGACAAAGACTTTAAATGAGCCTTTGTAGTTGTGTTCAGTGAACTAAAAGGAATCTTGTTGAAGAACCAATGAAAAGATTCAGTAAACAGATAATGTCAGTAAATACATAGAAATTATAAATAATAAATTGTGGGGTTGAAAAGTACAACAAAAGAAAGAAATCATTCACTATATGGGCTCAAAATATTTTATAATTTCCCTTGAGATTTCTTCTTTGACGTGTTGGTTATTGAGGGCTATGTTGTTTGAAGCTCCACCTGTTTAAGGATTTCCCCAGTATTTTTCAGTTTTGATTTCTAATTTAGTTACATTATTGTTAAAAACACATACCCTATATGATTTCATCCCTTTTAAATTTATTGAGTCTTCTTTTATGATCTAAGACATGGTTTATCCTGGAGAATATTTTGTGTGTGCTTGACATATGCTAAAGGACATCCATGAAAATCCCACAACTAACATCATATTTAATAAAACAGGAAATAATTTCCCTATGGTCAGGAACAAGATAAGAATCTCCACTTTTGCCACTTCTATTCAATATTGTACTGGAAGGTACTAGCTACTGCAATTAGTTAAGAACAAATATAAAAAGTATCTGCATCGAAAAGGAAGAAATCATACAATGTCTATTTGTAGGTGTCATGATCTTACTAATAGAAAATTATAAGGAATCCAATAAATGTACTCTCAAAACTAATAAATGAGTTCAGAAGATTTGCAGGATACAAGGTCAATATACAGGGATGGCCGAGTGGCACGTTGGTTAAGAGCTGGCTTGGGATGACAGTGGCACCGGTTCAGATCCCACATATGACAGCCAGAGACACTGCCCTCTACAGCTAAGATGGTGAACAACAGCTCCACCTGGAGCTGGGCTGCTATGAGTCCCCGGGGACGACATAGCTGCAGCCCCTGCTGCAGTGGTCTGCCATAGGCTACACTGAGAGGCTGGCAGGCAGCGTGAGTGGCTGGCAGCTGGTGTGAGATGCCAAGGGATGCTGTGAGTGGCGGTCCAGAGGCCGGCGACAGATCTGACTCACCCAGGAAGAGCACAATGATGATACCAACATGGGCCAGTGAAGCAACATCCTCCACAATTAGACTGAAGAACAAAAGGAAAGCAACTTGTCTGTTCCCCGCCCCCAATTCCCTAATAAAATCTTTAAAAAATAAAATGATCAGTATACAAAAGTCAATCATTTCTATATATTAGAAATGAACAATCCAAAATAAGTTTAATAGTCATTTACAATAGTATCAAAAATAATGAAGGGCCGGCCAAGTGGCGCGGTGGGTAAGCGCTGGCTTGGGAAGCCAGCGGCCCCGGTTCGGGTCCCACATATGAGGGCCAGTGACACTGCACTCAAAAATAATAACAATAATAATGAAATGCTTAGGAACAAGCTTGACAAAAGAGGGTTAAGACTTGCACACTGAAATCTACAAAATATTGAAGGAAACTAAATAAATTTCAAATAAATAGAAGGATATCCTATGCCAGTGAATCAGAAGACTTACTACTGTTAGGATGGCGATGTTACCTAACTTGATATACAGATTCAATGCAATATCTATCAAACTCCCAACTGATTTTTTGCAGAATTTGACAGGGTAATCCTAAAATCCAAACAAATGCAACAGACACAGAACAGCCAACGGAATCTTGTGAGATATGGAAAAAAAATTGGATGACTCTTTCTTTGTGATGTTAAAACCCAACTACAAACCCTTAACTACAAAACTATAATATTAAAGAAAATGTGGTACTAGCATAAAGTAGACATGTAGATCAATGGAATAGAATAGAATGTCCAAAAATAAACCCTTCTAATAATGGCCGATTGATTTTTGACAAACATACCAAGAGAATTCAATGAGACAGAATAGTGATTTTCTTTTTTTAAAGATTTTAATTGGGAAATTGGGGAAGGAGAACAGCATTGGGGAATCAGGGAAGGGGAACAGACACGTTGCTGTCTTTTTGTTCTTCAGTCTAGTTGCAGAGGACGTTGCTTCACTGGCCCATGTTGGTATCGTCATTGCGCTCTTCCCGGATGAGGCAGATTGGTCGCCGACCTCTGGATGGTCAGAATAGTGATTTAAAAAAAAAAGAAAATGGGGGCCGGCTGAGTGGCGCATTGGTTAAGCGCTGGTTTTGGGATGCCAGCGGCCCCAGTTCGGATCCCACATGAGGGCCAGTGACACTGCCCTCTACAGCTAACAACAGCTCCACCTGGAGCTGGGCTGTGCAAGCCCCGGTGATGGTGTGGGCTGCAGCCCCTGCTGCAGTGGGCTGCCATAGGCTACAGTGAGTGGCCCACAGCCAGCGTGAGCGGCTGTCAGCCAAGACTGAGCTGCCAATAGCCACGGTGAGCGACATCCAGAGGCCAGCGACCGATCTGCCTCATCCGGGAAGAGCACAGTGACGATACCAACAGTGAAGCAACATCCTCCGCAACTAAACTGAAGAACAAAAAGACAGCAACTTGTCTGTTCCCCTTCCCCGATTCCCCAACGCTGTTCCCCTCCGCCAATTCCCCAATAAAATCTTTAAAAAAAACAAATTAATTTGTACATCTTACTCATACCATGTGCAAAAGTAAACTCAAAATGGATCATAGATCAAAATTTAATATGTCTAACTAAAAACCATAGAAGAAAACATAGCAGTAAATCTTGGCTTTGGGTTAGGCAATTATTTTTTAGACATGACATCAAAAGCTCAAGTGACAAACCAATAAGTATAAATAAATAAATTAGACTTCAAAGTTAGAATGTTTGTGCTCAAATGATACCTTAGAGAAAGTGAAAAAAACAACCCGTAGGATGAGAGAAAATATCCATATGCCATATATCTGATAAGGACCTTATTCTATAACGATCTCTTACAACTCAATAATAAAATGACAACCCAATTTTTAAAATATGCAGAGTGTCAATAGACATTTCCCAAAGAGGATATGCAAATGAGCAATAAGCACATGGAAAGATATTCCACATTTTTGGTCATTAAGGTAATTAAATCAAAATCATAATGAGACACCACTTTACACTCACTAGGAGACGATAATCAAAATGACAAACAACAAGAACTTTGATTTGAGAGAAGATATAGAAAAATAGGAACTATCACATATTGTTGGTGGGAAAGAAAAATAGTACAGCTATTTTGGAAAATAGTTTGAAGGCAGTAACTTAAAAGGTCATTTGCTCAGGCAATTCCATTTCGAGATTTATATCCATAAGAAATTAACATATATGTCCAATGAAAAACTTGAACATATTTTCATAGCAGAATTAATCATAATAAACAAAAGTAGAAACAACTCAGATTTCCATCAACTTATGAATGGATACACAAAATGTGTTGTATGATACAATAAAAGAAACGAGGTACTGATATATGTCACAACATAGATGAACCTTGAAAACATGCTGAGTGAAAAATCAGTCAGAAATACCACATATTATATGATTTATTTTCTATGAATTGTTCAGAATAGGCAAATCTATAAAGACACAAAATAGATTAGTGTTTGCCTGGGCAGTGGAGGTGGCAAGATGTAAATAAAATACTAAGTGCCCTGAAAGTTGGGTTTAACCAAGGCTGTGATCAGATGCTGCTTAAATATTCTTTATATGCTGTATTAATATTGTTATAGAAATTCATTGAAATGGTTCATCTTTTTTACATCAAATGGCATAAAAAAAGTGGTGCATGGCCTATAAAAGATACTCAGATTGTGTAAGCATCAATGATGATGCAACAAGTAGCAACAGAAAATAAACATTGTTATTTGTCGAAGAATCATTTCCTTTGTTCTATTTTTTCATAGGTCTCAGATTTTCTGTCTATTTTATGTATCATTTTTTGTATTTGCTTTTCAATTAAAAATGAATAATTTTAATGGAAGTATTTAAATTAAACTTCAGTTTTTTTCTGTGCTTTAGATCGTTAACGCTGATTTCATGGAAATGTTGACATTATGTAATTGTTGTTTTTGAATTCTCCTGTCTAGGTATATTCAGATCTTCCAATGCTGTGGGGAAATCAACACATCACCGTAGACTCTGGTAGTCAAGTTCCATATATTCTATACATAAGATCTTGGAAAAGTGGTGTATTCAGAGGTAACAAAACCATTAATAAAATCTCATTAACTGCCACACTAGGACAGATACATGCAGAGAAGAAATATAAATGTAATTTACATTTCCCCTTTCTAGTAAATGACCCGAAGGAAATTCAGTTTTCCATTTCAGCTGTTAGCTTTCTAAATAATTAGAGCTTTGGGGTGTATATTTTATGTCTAATGCTATACTCTCTTGGCCATTTATTTGAATTTATTTGTGGGACAAATTCCTAGAAGTAGAAATATTTATAAGGGAATTTATGTTTAAAATTGTGACAAATAGTTTCAAATAGTTATACCAATATTTATCAACCAGACAGCGTCCTGTGGCGATGTCGGTTTATAGGACTAGGTATAATAAAAACATAAATGCACTTAATTGATATGTGAACAATAGGGTAAAATCTTTTCTATGTGTGAAGTTTTCTTACTGTGTGTCTAATAAAGCATTCATTTATACAAATTACACTGATGGTCCCTGAACAGAGTTGCTTGCTTGGGGGTGGGGGTAAGGGTTATTCCTGCAAACTTTTGAAGGTGAGGGGTGAAAACTACAGAAGAGAAATGGGGAAGGACAAAGGAGCTGTGATTCATCACAGCTATTTGGCAGAGAACTAAGTGCCCTATGGTGATCGGACCTTACTGAGCAAATTATTTTAACATAGGTAAATGGATACAAGTTAGAAGTATAGTGCCCTGGAAGTACAGTAGTAGCTTCTCATTCCTTCTTGTCTAAATAAAGAATGTTTTAGGAAAGGGTATATACCTAACATAGAAGGTATAGAAAGCTGCTTAAAGAAGAAAGTGAAGAGAGATCGTAGACTGGATAACAACCCTATTAATAACAGAAGGGAAATTTCAGAGTGGTAAATGATGGCTCAATTAGTACCACTGTAATAGAATGTGCTATGATGGAAGAGCCAACCTGCTCACCTCCACTCTCTGCTTCTAGTGGGCTTGACCTCAGATATGACCACAATCAAAGTCGTTAGCATCTTCTGAAATCTTCCCATCACTTTTCAGACCTTTGGCTCTAGAAAGCCCATTAATAATTTGCCAGGTGACAGGTAGATTTTGAGCTATAGTGAGCCTATTCCCAGCATTTCAGTAAAATACCATATTTTGCTATTTTCTGTGTAATTCAGAAGATTTAAACTGATGTTAAGAAATGTAAATTTCAGTTTTCATTTTAATCATCAAATGATCGTCCTAATGCTGAATTTTTTTTTAGCTTTAGAATTTAAACTTTTTGTTAAAGACAGCAAGTCATGCAGAATTGCCATTGTGATTTCTGATAAACATAGTGAATCTTAGTTTCCTGTTCTGTGAAAGGCAGTGGGTTCTGCTATGTGTGAGAAGGGCCTAAGAGGAATCTCAAACTGTAGAACGTTGTTGAATTAAGAATGTTTATGACTCCCTTAAACAAAACAGACCCTTTTGTCCATGAATCAGACTGCTAAAGTTATGGAAATGGAGCTAAGAATTAAATAGTCAGATTTAATATATCTTTCCTCTGTATAGTCATTGTTTGATGGAAGCCATAAATTTTTAATACATATTTTCACTATTAAGAGATATCAACTCTTTTAACATGTTAGTTTGATGGACTTTAGAAAGAATTTGGGGCAGTTAAAGGCAACTCAGGGTATATTGTTAAGTGAGGATGAATTTGTAAATGTTGCTGGCTCTACAGGAGGTTTTGCAGGCTTCATAATTTGAAAAACATTTGCAAGACACGATCCTGATCATTCTTCTCAGGGTTATCTCTTAGAGTTGAATTGATGTTGCCATTATGATGGGGAGAAACTCAGCCTATAAAGAAGGCTAATCCCATTGTTATTCATGTTACTATTGGAAGATGGCTACAATATTTTAAGTAAAGTAAATGTAATTGCTTCTGAATAGCTGTTAATCTGATACAATATAAAGAAAACGAGACTATAAAATTTTCATACATATATGAGAATGTTACTATTTGTGTGTGTAAAGAAGTGTATCTGTGCGTGTGCATGTGTGTGTGTTTATGTGTATCAGTGGTCTTTAAAAAAATTGTGTTTTCATTTTCAATTCTGTTCTTAATTATATAACAATTATTTACAAAAAGCCTATAATTTGGGAAGCTTTGATAAGCATAGTAATTACGACCAAAACTGACATTCAACCAATTATGTTTGTTAAAATATTGTAACAGATGCTTTTACTTTTTTTGGGGGGGGGCAGTGTCGCTGGCCCTCACATGTGGGATCTGAACCGGGGCCGCCAGAGTCCCAAGCCAGCTGCCAACCACCGCGCCACTCAGTCGGCCCGTAGCTTTTCCTTATATGTTGCCAAATACTCAGTCATTTCAGCTGCACTACAGTATAACTGCTCCCACTCTAACCACCACAGCCCCTCCCCGAAATCCCTAGACTTTCCAACAATCCAGCAGCAAATAAAGGGTTAACACATGACCCATCAGGGTACCACAGGACATTGATCAGGTGTCCTTCGTGATGAGTGAGACCTGGAATATAGGTTTGTTAATTATTTTGAATATTACCACTGGATACGAAGATAGATATGATGTGGCTCCTGAATCCTAGGAATTCATACCTCGTGTTGGAAATAGATATCCTTAACTCATCTCAATACAAGGTACACTCTAATGTACCAAGTTTAAACAGAGCACTGGGGAGCACTGTAGTGAGAAATATTAACCCTAACAGTGTGTGTGTGTGTGTGTATGTGTGTGTGTGTGTGTGTGTGTCAGGGGGAGAGGGTCTGAGAGGGCTTCTTAACGTATAATGGCTTTGATCTGGACCTGGGAGAATAAGCTGGGAATTATCAGCCAATATGGTGGGCAAGGCATTCCAGCCGAGGAAACAAAGTTATTGTAAATACAGAGAAGACACTTCCTGTAATTGATGAATAGAGGGGTGTGTCTGGAGTGTGTGTGTGTGGTAGTGAATGTAGAACATACAGTTAGAATACAGGCAGACTCTGTTGGGCAGAGTTTTGTTTCATTTCTTGTTGCAGTGGGAGCCATTGGGGTTTTCTGTGGGGGCATCAGTGAACTGAGAGTTAGAAAGGGAAATCTGGAGGTAAGAGATGAGCCAGGAGGAGCAAGAGAGGGCAATGAGATCCGAGAGATCACGCAGGAGCCTTGAGCAATATTCTGGTTGATGAGTTCTTAATATTAGTTTGTGCCTCTTCTCCCCAAAGCAAAACCTGTGAAGAGTTGAACTGCAAATAGTTTATTTGAGAGATGATGAAAGGATTCACCCTGAGAGAATGAGGAAGTACAACAGGTCCTTGAATAATGCTGTTTCATTGTTGTTTTGTTATAATGTTGATGAGATGCTGTAGGAACTTAACTCTTGTTTGTATCAATTAGCCTATGGTGAAATTGGTTTCATTATAGGTGTTTTGCTTAAAGTCTCGGAACTTACTGTAAGAGACTGAAGGGAGAAAGTCAACGAAAGGAAAGCTAGTTATCAGACTATGGCTGAGACCTGGGCAACCTCACTGGGAAGCATCTGAGAGAATTGTCACACAGAAAGGCAAGGAAGTAGGGTATTTATCCACTAACTCCTACCCATCATTGATTAAAGTTTGTTCTTAGGACAGATGAGTCCCCACTGAAAAAGAGCCATACGACATCACTGGTGTGTATAGGAATCTGCAGAGGAGATTTTAGTGGGGCACTAAGAGCATCTCCTAAAGGGGGCATACAGATTGGTAGGCAGAAATGTTAAGAAATGGATGGATTTGCAATCTTCATGTCAGTTGGCAGTGAGCTACATTCGTGTTTCAAGTACTCCTATGTGGAAGTTTGATTTGACTGCCTGCTTGGTCATGGAACAGATAGTTAAGATTGATCGTTCTTACATGAGACTAAGGGCAGACCAAACTAAGCCAGTCACAGTGGGTTAAAAAAAGAAGGGCGATTTCAAGAGAAATAAAAAGGGAAACTGATGCTCACAGCTTTGGTTTCCAGGGAATCCAATGCTGAGCTGGAAGACTAGCATACAGGACATTTATTAGGGAATGTGTTGTGATCAATACTTGTGGAAGGAAACATAAGCAAGCAAGTATGTTGACCCCTGAGAGAAGGTGAGCTTCTAGAGAGGCCTAATGAAGGGTTCAGTCAACTCACTGGGGGCTAAGATGGCCCTTCAGAGTTGTCCCAAGATGAGAGCAGAGGATTGGGCCTTTATACTACTGTGTGTACACTTAGAATGTGGTTTGACCTTGGATGAGGCTTTCTCTTTCATTTTTTTTATGTTCATAGTGACTTTATACATAATAGTCAAAATTGGATATAATCCAATAGTACATGAATAACAGAGTAAATAAAAAATTATGATATATTCATACAATGGAATACTACTTACTCACCAATAAAAACTAATAACTTACTTTTAAATAGAACAAAATGAATGAACCGCAGAAACATGCAAGCAAAAAAGCCGGACACAAATGAAACCTTTGGTACAAATCCATTTATATGACGTTCAAGAAAAGCCAAACTAATCTGTTATTATGTAATTCATAGTAAAGTATTGTTATGGCAGATGGCAATTGACTGGAAGCAGTCTTCAGGATATTTTCCAGAGAGATTAAAATTCTCTAAATCTTGATTGGAGTCATAGTTACATGTAGTACGTGTTAATTAAGACTCATTGAATATTCAAGATTATCTGAATTTCCACAAATGGTAATTCAGGTAAATGTTATCTCAATTTTTTCTTTTTTAAGATTTTATTGGGAAGTTGGGGAAGGGGAACAGACAAGTTGCTGTCCTTTCGTTCCTCAGTCTAGTTGTGGAGGATATTGCTTCACTGGCCCATGTTGGTATCATCATTGCACTATACCCAGGTGAGGCAGATTGGTCTCCAACCTCTGGATGATTGCTCACAGCGGCTCTTGGCAGCTCACACAGGCTGCCAGCCGCTCATGCTGGCTGCCGGCCACTCACTGTAGCCTATGGCAGCCCACTACAGCAGGGGCTGCAGCTATGCCATCCCGGGGACTCACAGCAGCCCAGCTCCTGATGGAGCTGTTGTTCACCATCTTAGCTGTAGAGGGCAGTGTCACTGTCGCTCATATGTGGGATCTGAACCAGGGCCGTTGGCGTCCCAAGCCAGCTCTTAACTAATGCACCACTCAGCCGGCCCTCAATTTTTTTAAAATAACAACTTTGACAGCAACATGGAGGTAAAGTAAAGATGGATAATGTGGATAGCAGGAATACTGCTCAAGAGAATGATGCCTTATTACAGGTGAAAGGTAATGATTTGGATGAAAACAATGTGAGTGATGACACCTAAGAGAGCAGATTTCATGAAGAAGAGAAATTTCAGAGGAAGAGATGACTGTGTTCGTAATATGATGATGGTGAAGGTAGTGGGTGGAGAAAAAGAGAAGAAAGTAAATGTTGTCATGCAGCAGCCTACCCGTCTGCCCCCATGCACCTTCCCATCAAGAGTGGAGCGTCTATAAAGACAGATCCTTTTAGAGACATTGCTTTAACGTTATGCCTACTTTGATTGTATCCTTGTTTGGCCCCGCAAGACGGCTGGTTCGTCAGTGACGGGTAAGATTCCTCAAGGAAGGAACTTAATGCAGGCACAGTCGCATGGGTGCCATAAGGAGAAAATCACGGAGTTGATGAGAGCTGAGGCTTTTTTTTTCAAGCAAGGCTATGCCTAAAGAGGGCTGACCTAATGGTCACCTTCTATATAGCATCATTCCCAGTAGCTACAGCAATATGTCCCTCATTCCTGAAACTGGATGATATGGTCCACCACAGCTGCAGTTGATGAAAGTTGGATATGGAGAGATAAGGGAGAATGGAGGGTCAAATGTACTTTTGAGACTAAGCAACTCTAAGGCAGGTGATACCATTAACTGTGAAAGAGAAGCAAGCAGTAGGATAGATTTACTGGTTAGGGACGGAAAGCCCAGTTTGACCTTGATTTCAAAATTATCTTCTTATGTCAGTGAATTTCAGGAAAGTGGAAAAATTTTGACTCAATCAGCATGGATACGAAAATATGGGATCTTAAGGGAAAACAGGCAGACAGACAAACAAAAACGCCATGTGTGAAGGCATGCCAGAAATAATGTGTTTATGACTGAATGCATTCAAACACGATGGCTTACTTCTCTAATTAATAATCAGAAAATGACCTCTCTGTTGTGGATAAATGTTAGAATGCAAAAAGCTAATATTATTGTCCATAATTACAGGATTAGTATATAACAAATTTGGGAACTACAGTAATGGCCTGTTGCTTATTTGTGGTAGTGAAATATGCAACTAAGCTTCCATTTGTCTCAGGTAGAAGCTTTATTTTTTTGCACAAGACAAATATTTAGATGAAGTTGCTTAGGGCTCAGTGGTTTACATATACTTTAGTAACAACAGTCCTTATATTAATTTTGATTATAATAACATAACATGTGCCACAGATATGATTTAGAGATGGCTATAATCATACATTACGTATCATTTTTTTCTAATAATTTACTCCAGTTGCTCTCTAATAATCTACAGAGAGCACCTATGTCTCTGGTGTAACTGTTCTGAGTTTCTGATGAGGATGTCACACTAATCAGCTCAGCACCCTCCAGCTCGTGAATATCAGGGTCATCATATAACTTTTTTTTTCTTTTTGAAAACTTACAAGAGTTTATTTGAGCCAAACTGTCGACAATTGCCAGGAAGCAAAATCTCAATGGATTGAGAAAATGCTCTCATCATATAACTTTTAAAAGCACATTTTAACAACAATAAGCAGGTGAATGTCTGTACTTGTAGGGATACCTTTATGGTCCCCTTTCTATATCTAGAACTACAAAGCTAAATAACTTGGACTTGGTGATCCAAAAACATAATATGAAGGGCTGGCCGAGTGGCGCGGTGGTTGGGCGCTAGCTTGGTAAGCCAGCGACCCTGGTTCAGGTCCCACATGTGAGGGCCAGTGACACTGCCCTCACAAAAAAACACACAAAAAAACCGTAATGTGAAATCTGGGCCCCAAACCATGCAAGTGTGGGTTCTTTAGCCAACGATTTTCTTCTCTGATTCCCAATTATGACCCCAAAAGTGAAGACTCCAGGGCAGCACAGAGTAGCTCGTATTGCAGAACAAAAGTCATCTCCAGTGATGACTCACTGGGGTGGATTCTTGCTTTCTCAGTTTATATGTGTGTTTAACTTCAAATTTTCAGTTAGGAGAGGATTCTCTGAACATCCCTTCCAACATATTGTAGACATGGTAATCTCTAAATATTTTTAAATGTGTTTTTTCTCCTTGTTAACTAGTGCAGTTGATTTTTTTTAAACATTAAATATGAGTCCTCATAATTATCCCTTATGAACTCCTACTTGTGAGCAACAAATATACTTTCATCTCCAAGGAAACTGTCTTTAGAAGTTATTACAATCATTATTGTTATTTATTTGTGACCCCCACCAAAGAAGTGGGGGCGGGGGAAGGGGAAATTCAGATAGTTGAATATCTTACCTTTGTCCATAGAGTTGATGGAAGTATAACAGGGAAAGCCAATAACAAGAATCTTTTATTGAATTATGAGTCATTTAAATGTGTGAACAAATGTCAGACTTTAATAATTCAATATGTTGATCATGGCCTGGTGGATAAAATGATGTCCAAACATACACCAGAATATTTTTACACCTAAAACTAATGTTATATGTCAATTATATTGCATTACATTTTTTTTAAAAGAAAATGTTCATACAGCACTTACTTAGAGTGTCAAGTCTTTAGATGATACAGAAAACTATATGGACACAGTTCAATGCAGGCATCAAGGTGCTTTAACTGTTTATTCCACATTAGAAAACTAAATATTGGGAACCCACATTTAAGGTGATTTCTGATCATATTGATACATTTAGTCTCTACTCAGAATATTAATAATAGTCTGAAATTCTCTCTTATTATTCATGACTTGATAAGCTGGTAGCTTCAGAAAATAAGTAACGATGATTAATTTTGACATAGCCAACAATTACCTGGTATTTTTTCAATAGCAGCCAAAACTGCTTTTTTTCACTTGCTGTAAGGTGATTATATTCATTCAGTTCAACACAATTGTGAATTATAGCTAAGATTCACTTCTGCACATTTGCAAGTTGGAAGTTCATACACTGGGATGAGATCTATTATGACATCGGCACAAGAAAGCCTTGTCCAAACAATTGCAGTCAAGCTTTTTGGCAGCTTTTCTGAAGACGTTTTAAAACTTCTTTTTGAGAAACTTCTGCTTAACGTCAGAACAAAATGTTTAACATGTGCACAATAAAGTTTTTCTGTTAGGCCTCGGTTTAAACAAGATAGAAATAGTTTTAAACCTGGCATCCTGCTACTCTTCTGAATGATAAACTATCCAGAAAGATATGTATTACTAGTTGCCATCTTTGAAATGTAAATTCAGTTCGGAACTTTATTTCTAATATGGACGTGATGAGAAGCATTGCCTGTCATGTATGTTTTTCAGAATGTCATGCTGAGCAAAAGTAGTGTTATTTCAATTTGCATTTTTCATTTAAAGCTTGGACAGTATATTCATGCTAACTGCCATATTGCAATGGCAAAGCTGTACATATTTTACTTTGCTCTTTCCTATTTTACCGTTATTGTGTTACATTCAGAAGTCAAACATGACTTCCACCTTTAATTATATCATCGGACTGTGTGACCTAGGTAATATAATTGACCTCAGCAAATGTCAGATTTCTTACATGTGAAATATAAGATTTAACCTTTCAAGGTGGTTATGGGCATTAAATGGGAATATATGAAAAGTGCTCATCTAGTAGGTGCTCAATTAATGTTTATCATGCTTACTTAATGTACTAACTCCCACCATTACAAATCCCCTAACAATACATAGATAGGTGGGGGGATTTGGGGCTTCCTTTGTCCTCACTCTGCCCTGGTTTGTCTCAGTGAAAATGCCAGAAGGGAAGCTATCAAAAGCTGGGCTGAAACTGAATTTGGATCTTGCTGGCTTATTCCCACAACCATGGTGGACTGCCCCAATAGCTGTAGAAGCATAAAAACCAGTCAGTTGCCACTGGTCTTTCACAACAAGTGTTGGTTGCTATAAAGCATTTTCCTTCTCTTTCAGATGAAAGAAATGGTTTGCAAAAGCAGGGCCTGAAGGCTCTGAACAGCAAATAAATTGGTTTTGCTTGGCTCCTCTGATGCTTCTCTAGGCTCTTTGCTTTTACCATCTCTGCTTTCCCAGGAAGCCTGTGCTCTGATATTTCATGACAGCTTTGCTGTCTGCATGGTGTCACCCTTGAGGGCTCATGAGCACTAGACCTTTTCTTCCTGCCCCTGCCCCCCAAATCGAAATACATATTAATTCTGTTCTCAAGTCACACTCAGATAATTGGCTAGCGATAAATTTATTAATGTTAGTAAATCAATGAGGGGAGACATATACTGCATTTTCTGCTTTAAAACAAGATAATCGGGCCGGCCGAGTGGCGCATTGGTTAAGCGCTGGTTTTGGGATGCCAGCGGCCCCGGTTCGGATCCCACATGAGGGCCAGTGACACTGCCCTCTACAGCTAACAACAGCTCCACCTGGAGCTGGGCTGTGCGAACCCCGGTGATGGTGTGGGCTGCAGCCCCTGCTGCAGTGGGCTGCCATAGGCTGCAGTGAGTGGCCCACAGCCAGCGTGAGTGGCTGGCAGCCAGCGTGAGCTGCCAATAGCCTCGATGAGCGACATCCAGGGGTCAGCGACCGATCTGCCTCATCCGGGAAGAGCAATGACGATACCAACCGTGAAGCAACATCCTCCGCAACTAAAACTGAAGAACAAGAAGACGGCAACTTGTCTGTTCCCCTTCCCCGATTCCCCAACGCTGTTCCCCTCCACCAATTCCCCAATAAAATCTTTAAAAAAAAAAACAAAAAAAAACAAAAAAAAAACAAGATAATCTGTCCTTTGATTGACAGGCCAGCATTGGCCCTCAGACTAGCACCTGGCATCGAGCAGCAGGCATCTAGTCAGTATTGAATGGAAGAAGCAATACATTTCAAGAATAAAATTGTTTCTAAAATACTGTTTAAATTACTTAGTGCAAAAACAGGAGTATAAGGGGGATTTACAAACTTGGAGGAAAGCATAAATTTGAAAACCACATATACTCTGTTAAGCTGAAGGAAAACATTATTGCAAATTCAAGTGTTTGCCATGAGGCCCATATTTAATTGACACAACACTCTTTTAAGTTCAGGTTGCTTTTGGAAAAAGGCTGTAGTGGACAGAATCCACCCATGATATTCTAGTTAAAATCTTTATACCTGAATTTTGAATGACTGCGATGCAGATAGCATTGTTATTGAGAAGATGAGAAGATAAAACTATCCTCTCTCTCCCTCCCTCCCTCCCTCCTTCTCTCCCTCTCCCTCACCCTCTCTCCTTGTCTCCCTCTCACCTTCTCTCTCTCTCTCTCTCTCTCTCTCTCTCTCTCTCTCTCTCTCTCTCTACCTCTCTCTCTCTCCCCCTCTCTCCCTCTCTCCCTCTCTCTCCCTCTCTCTCTCTCTCTCTCTTTCCCTCTCTCTCCCCTCCCTCCCTCCTTCCCTCCCTCCCTCCCTCCCTCCCACCTTCTTTCCCTCCCCAGTCAAAAGAATTTGTGTATTTTATTTACAGTAAAATGAAAACATAATTTAGCAGATTGTTGGCTTTTCTCATGTAAGACTTTTACTTAAGAATCTCAGCTATAGGGGTTAGTGTAAATAATTTAATGTTATGAATGCATTGTTTGTCATGTATAGTCCAGGTGCCCTTTAAATAGCTGTTTTACTGCTGTGCCTCAGAGCAGGCCAGCCTGCCCACACAGGCCCCTCAGTGATCTCTCTCCCTATTGCAGGTCACCCAGTTGGGGTGGGGTTTCTGGGGTTTATCATGTCTCTGGCTCTCCTACCTTTCTCTCTTGTTTGTGGTGCAGAAGCTGTTCAGTCAGCCCACAGTTTTTCTTCAGGAGGGACTGTTCTGTATGTAGGTGTATATTGAGTGTTTCCGTGGAAGAGGTGAGTTCAGGGTCTTATTGTGTCGCCATCGTGGCCCTGCCTCCTAGTAATTGAATTTATAATATTTAAAGAAACTGCCAGTTTCTCAGAGCTTGTTCCATTTTCCATTTGCACCAGCAGTATATGACAGTTCCAGTTTCTCTACATTCTTGACCATACTTAGCAGGATTAGTCATTTCAATTTTATCCATTTTAATTCGTGTATAGTACCATTACAGTGTGGTTTTCACCTGCATTTCTGTAATGAATAGTAGTGCTGAGCATCTTTTCTTGTGCTTGTTTGTCATCTACAACATATGTCTTCTTTGTTGAAATACTTTTTCAAATCATTGCCCATTTGTTTTCTTATTGTTGAATTTTGAGAGTTGTTTTTTTTAATATATTCCGGATACAAGTTCTTTATCAGATGCGTACTTTAAAATGTTTTCTCCCAATTTGTGGGTTTCTTTTTACTCTTCTTAACAGTGTCTATTGAATTGCAGAAGGTTTTTGTTTTTTTCTAGCTTTATTGACAAATAAAAATTGTGTTTATGTAAGATGCACATGTGGCAATTTGATATAATATTTGAAATGATTATAGAAGTTTTAATATGAATGAAATGTTATTTGTCCCTTTTTTTATATGGATCAGGAAGAAGCATGTGGCTAGACTAATACTGCTTTAACAATTTGCCACTACTAACGAAAGCATAGTTTCTTGCTAAAGCTGAAACGTAATCAACTATCCTCTATAATAGAAATCGGACCTTGTAGATTTTACTAATCTGATCCTGATTTCTCTAGTGTCTTCTATTAGACTCGTGTCAAAAATGCATTATGGAAAGAACAGTATAATACAAAAAGTGGAGCCTGTAGGACTACAGTTGGGTGCTAAACTACTGCAGTTGACTGTTGAACAACATGGATTTAAATTGCGTGGGTCCACTTATAAGCTTTTTTTCCCCAATAAATATCATGTTGATCCTCCATATCCCCATATTTTGCATCTGCAAGATCCAACCAACTACAGATCAAAAACAGTATTTTTGATTTTCGGTTGGGAGTCTGCAGATATAGAGGGCTGACTTGAGTTATTCACGGGTTTTTGTCTGTGTGTGGGATCAGCACCCCACAGCCCCTCATTGCCCAAGGATCAATTGTATACATTTTTATCATAAAAATTAAGAGCTTAAAAAGAGTGGAGAGAAGCTGTATGACACACAGAACAAAGATAGATGTGGCCACAAAATTGGATTGCTTTATCTCCGTTCTTTCTCATTCATGTAATTTTGTTTCTTTGCCTTGCCTTTTGGTTCCCTAACGAAGAGGAAATAAAACAAAAGAAAGTGAGTTAGAAATAAGGTTAAAGTAAACAAATAAATGATAGAAGTAGGAAGAAGAGGCTTAGCAGAAGATTCCTTATGCTTTCATCTTTATTCTTGCTACTCAGATTTTTTTCTTTTTGTTTAAAGATTTTATTGGGGAATTGGGGGAGGGGAACAGACAAGTTGCTGTCCTTTTGTTCTTCAGTCTAGTTGTGGAGGACATTGCTTCACTGGCCCATGTTGGTCTTATCATTGTGCTTTTCCCAGATGAGGCAGATCGGTCACTGGACTCTGGACGGCTGCTCACAGCAGCTCTTGGCAGCTCACACTGGCTGCCAGCTGCTCATGCTGGCTGTGGGCCACTCACTGTAGCCTATGGCAGCCCACTGCAGCAGGGGCTGCAGCCTACACCTTCGCCGGGGCTCGCACAGCCCAGCTCCAGGTGGACCTGTTGTTCACCATCTTAGCTGTAGAGGGCAGTGTCACTGGCCCTCATATGTGGGATCCGAACCAGGGCTGCTGGCATCCCAAGCCAGCTCTTCATCATCGCACCACTCGGCCAACCCACGCTACTCAGATTTTATAGGATAGTATGATAGAGAAACAAAAACAATTAAAATCCATTTGATCATGTGTAATATAATGTGCACAGAGCAAATACTTATGAAAAAGCTTTTTGATGGAATTAATATGCCTCCAAAAAGTTCACAAGTTGACAATACTCCAGCAATACAGAGATTTTCCTTAATAATGTTTCTCACTGGTGATAGGGAATGGTGGAAGCATGAAACCAATGGAAGGAGCAGGGTGGGTGTGAGGGGACCAAGTGCATGGAGGTAAAAACTTTGCAAGATTTAACTGTTGCCATGGAAAGTTGCTTTTGGAAGTTTTCTGAGACATGAAGTAGTTTAAGTGATCGATGAGCATTATCTGAGATCTATCGCTTTAGGTCACAATAAAGGTTGTGGACATGTATGAATGATTTTGCCATTTTTTCCAATCAAAGTCCCATTGATTCTGTGGTATATTTGGTGATATTCAGACATGACTTCATGTGCTATTTCCCATACTCTGTGTCAGGGAAATATTTATGCTTTTGTCGTTTACTAACAGTGTGACCCAGAGTAAGTTGCCCAACATTCTCTATGGCCCAGGTCACACAGCTTTAAAAAATGAAGTCTAATGACTAATTAACTCATATGTTTATTAAAAAGGTAAATATCCAATGAATGGGAAAAATTTAGCATATACCTAACACAAAGGAAGCGTTCAATAACTGGTTTTTCATTATTTTTCCAAAGAAAAACCATTAATATAAAATTACATTGCCCAGTCTTTAAACATGTGTCTGATACTTACAAGATAATATGAAACAAGAGAAAAACAATTCCTAGTTTTATAAAATAACTTATATACTGAGAAACGTTTTTGTTATTGACTGTTAAAACAAGGATTTTGAAAAATCAACCACTTAGTGTGTGTAGCAGAGAGGAAACTCCATTTGTCAAAATAAAAGCTTATGCTATTGAAAATATAATATCTATAATTACTAGTTCTATTGGATGTTTTTGTAACACTGTCTTCAGACAGACTGGAAATCTTTATTAAATCAATGATGCTGCATCTTTAGAGAGTTGCTTTTGCTTACCACTATTATTTCTGTTAATACCTACACATTTCCAAATCTGATAAACCCAAGCAACAATCGTCAAGCTTTTATTTACTTTTGTTCCCTTTTGTTCTGGTTGGGCCCAGCCAGAACAGTGGACTATAGGGAACAAAGTAATCACATGTAAATATACTATGGAAAAAATTACCACCTTTTGAAACACATATTCTTTTCATGATCACTATTTACTGCATTTGATTTGAAGATTCATTGCTGATAGTCAGGTTGCTGAGTCTAATATTATTTCAGTAAGTTTATAAGAATTTGATGGTCTCCTACTATAGCTAATTAATAACAAATAAAGATGCAAGTTAGAAATGTAATTGTTTAGAAATAAAATTAAAATCACATGGCCAAGGAAAAGGTTTTTCACTGGAAAAAAATAAGTATAAATTAGTGGCATAATTCTGACTAAGATCCATTGTTTAAAAGTGTTCTTTCAATTAAAACATAAACTACTAAATTGACCTATAATTGCTTCCATAGTTCTTTTCATCCATTTCCTTTTTTTTTTTGAGATATTTAATTTCTCATTCTGGTATATAATTTATGGTCTTGTTATACTCATATAAGGCTTTTGAAGTTTTTTCAAATGCTCGTCCAATTTCTCTTTGTTAAGGGATAATAAAAATGTAATAACTTTTAAATGGATATCTTGGCAAAAGAAAATATATGCTGAGTAAATAAATGGACTGAAATGAGAAAGAATGGAGAATGTGTACTTTCAATTCTTGGGAGTGTTTCATAGTATTTGAAATATTGATCAGGTTTCCTTATTATTCAGTGCACACATATTATTTAACATATGTAGGTTTAATCAAATAATGGCTATATCTAACTGAATTGTTTTCTTAGTTTGCTTTTCAAATTGTTCATTGCTAGTATATAGCAATTTAATGGATTTTGTATCCTGTATGCTTGCTGAATGTATTTATTAGGTGTAACATTTTTATTGTGGAATCATTAAGGTTTTCTACATATAAGATCATGTCATCTGTAAACAGAAATGATTTTGCTTTGGCTAGAAATTCCAGTATTGTGTTGAATAGAAATGGCAAATTCAGACATTCCTGTCTTATACTAATCTTAGAGAAAATGTTTTTAGTTTTTCACAATTGGGTATAATGTTAACTGTAGGTTTTTCTTATGTGGCCATTATAATATTGAGCAAGTTGTCTCCTATTCCTATGGTATTTTTATCATGAAAGACCGTTGAATTTTGTCAAATACTTTTTATCCATCCATTGAGATGATCATGTGGGGTTTTTTTCCCCCTTCATTCTGTTAATGTGGTATATTACGTTGATTATTTTATTGTATGTTGAACCACCCTCCATTCATTCAGTTTTCTGAGAGCTGATACTATTCTATTATTTGCCACATTTTCTTAATTATTATAAGAAATCTGTTTTAAAATTATCATTTTAATGGAGATTTTGAAAAAATTTATTTGACCTTGCCATTAAATTGTTCTGCACCACCATCAGATTAAATTCTGATCCTAACCTAGAATTATGTTTGGCTTAATATTTATTAGTTTCAAGCTAGAGCGACTTTAATATCTGAAACTGACCTTTCAGATATTAGGAATATTAGGAAACTAATCCCTGGTTTATCTGACATTTTATACCTATGTGTTATAGGTAGAATTTCATTTTTCATTAGAAGCACACAAGATGATGATTCTAAGAAAGATATAGATCAAGATGATGATGAAAATGAAGATCAAAATCGAGATATAGTACCCTTATATCAGAAATCAGTATCCGAACTATTCAAGAAGTTTCATGAGGAAGACTCAGGTAAATTTATTATTATGGGGAGTTTCATGATCAGTTTACATAAACCCTCATTCGCTTTTAAATTAATAGATACGGGCCGGCGGAGTGGCGTGGTGGTTAAGCGCTGGCTTGGGAAGCCAGCGGCCCCGTTTTGGATCCCACATATGAGGGCCAGTGACACTGCCCTCAAAAAAAAAATGTAAATTAATAGATACTTTACATTCATAACACATATACAAATGTGTGTTGCATATATTTGTCAAAATTTTATTGTGTTATTTCAGGATTAACTTTATGTAGTTTATTTTCTGAAATTGTACTGCTATTAACATTACCAGATTATAATCCTTCATCTTAAAGGCTGCCTGCTCTTTCATAAGTGAAAATCTTTGCATATATTTCTGTTATTAAAAAAAAACCGGGCCGGCCGAGTGGCGCATTGGTTAAGCGCTGGTTTTGGGATGCCAGCGGCCCCGGTTCGGATCCCACATGAGGGCCAGTGACACTGCCCTCTACAGCTAACAACAGCTCCACCTGGAGCTGGGCTGTGCGAGCCCCGGTGATGGTGTGGGCTGCAGCCCCTGCTGCAGTGGGCTGCCATAGGCTACAGTGAGTAGCCCGCAGCCAGCGTGAGCACCTGGCAGCCAAGCGTGAGCTGCCAATAGCTGCGGTGAGCGACATCCAGAGGCCAGCAACCGATCTGCCTCATCCGGGCAGAGCGCAATGACGATACCAACAGTGAAGCAACATCCTCCGCAACTAAACTGAAGAACAAGAAGACGGCAACTTGTCTGTTCCCCTTCCCCGATTCCCCAACGCTGTTCCCCTCCACCAATTCCCCAATAAAATCTTTAAAAAACAAACAAACAAACAAACAAACAAAAAAACCCAACAGTAAATTTCTGATAAAATGTTAATGAGCATATTACTTTTTATTTAAATATGCGTTTCATCAACGTGGGTTACAATGACAATGTTCCTCATATGTAAAAGAAAGTAAATGGTATATTTACTATATTATAAAACTTTCCTGTATTATAAAACTTCATTTGAATGCTATTAAACATCGTATCTTTTTAGTAGAAATTCAAAGGAAAATAAGATGATGGAGCATGGATATAAACAAGGCAGATTTCCTGGATAATGGGGCAATTAGTTTTCTTATGGTTGACTAACAGGGACATACGAGAAGAGTGAGTCTCTATGAGCAAAGCTGTGGAGTCAAGGGTATACCCAAGAAGAAGTCTTTCTTAAGTGAGCTTGTATTTAGTCGGGATTCTTCGGAGAAACAAATACCGCCATAATATTATAGTAATATAATGTAAAGTAGTTCAACAATTACAAATAGTAGGTGTTCTTGTCTTTATATAGTTAATTTTATGTGTCAATTTGGCTCAGCTCTGGTGCCCAGATATTAGGTCAAACGTTCTGGATGTTTCCATGAAGGTGATTTAGGATGAGAATTATGTTTAAACCTGTGGACTAAAGCAGATTGTCTTCCATAATTTAGGTGGGTCCTATCTAGTCAGATGAAGGCCACTATAGAACAAAGACTGCCCTTCCATGCGCAAGAAGGAATTCTTCCAGTATACCGCCTTTACACTTGAACTTGCAACTTTTCCCTGAGTCTCCAGCCTACAGGCCTATCCTGCAGATTTGGGATTTCCCAAGCCAATTATGCAAGCTGTTTGCTAAAAATACACACACACACAGAAACACACACACTCACACATACATACAACACACATACACACACACACGCACACACATATCCTGTCTGTGGTGTTGTTTCTCTGGAGAATCTTGACTAATACAGTACCATTCCACAGATGGGCAGACTGTTTTACTGCTCTTTGCACTAAGCCAGAATCACAGAGCATTTATTGAGTCTTCTTAGATATAGACACCTTTTCTCTTCAAATTATTTTCCCTGTGAGTTCAATGGGAATTAAAGGATTGGAAAAATCCATAAAATATACATGCACTAGAAGGGGCAACACTCTTCATTCTAAGAACTTTGGTTTGTTTTGAGATGTCACATTTAAATGTCATAAAAGCATTTAAAGGGCCAGCCGAGTGGCACGGTGGTTAAGAGCTGGTTTGGGATGTCAGCAGCCCCGGTTCAGATCCCATATATGAGGGCCAGTGACACTGCCCTCTAAAAAAAAACAAAACAAAAAAAGCATTTAAAGCTCTTTCATAAAATATAAGGAGCAGCCAATACAAACGTGAGCAGCGGTTTCCTCAGTCATCTAACATCAATATAGATTTGATAACTTCTCTGCACAGTAATGCACAGTAATGGTTTTAAGGTAATTACTTGGCATCTAAAATAAATAAGCACAGGAAACAATTCAAAATGTGGAGGCAAGATTTCCCTCAGGAACTTCTCACAGGTATTTGTACTAAGTACTCACCTAGAGCTCTCTTTCTGCTTCTCACTAGCTGATGTCTCTGAATATCTGAATTGTTCTCAGCTCCATTCATTTGATAAGTGCTTCTTGATAGCTTATGTATTAGACTAGGACAGAATACAATATAGTACAATACATTATGTTACAGAACAGTGGAGTACAGTAAGATGTAATACAATGCCATACATTACACTACCATACAATGGCATTCAATGCTTTACAGTATAATATAATCAATGCAATGGAAAACAATATACTTTCTCTTTCGAAAGTGAGAGACATTAAGAATTACATTTCAGGGCCAGCCCAGTGGCGCTGCGGTTAAGCGCTGGCTTGGGAAGCCAGCGGCCCCGGTTCGGGTCCCACTTATGAGGGCCAGGGACACTGTCTTCAAAAAAGAATTACATTTCATAGATGAGGAAAATAAGCCCCAAGGAAGCTGGTGATTTACCTAAGTAATTTAGTCAAGCATCATTTTTAGCATCTTTAAAACATGACTATACTGATATGAAAATGCATACAATAGACTGAAACTGGAGGTAGAGCCCTAACTCAGTTAATGCTGAAGAATAAAGAGTATCAAAGTGAGAAGCTGAACAGATGAGCACAAATAGAAAGAACCTAGGTTTCATGCTATTGCAGACCCTGCTGGACAGCTTTACCCCACTGCAGCTTTCTTTATACTAAATTGTTAGAATCCTTTTCACACTCCCAAGAAAACTGTGAATCTCATGAACTATTGGGTTGTCCGAAAAGTCATGACGCATTTTTGCAATGAAAAACAGAAAAAATACGTCATGACTTTTCCGACAACCCAATATTACTGACTTTGTCTTTAGACTGGATTCTCACGGTACTGGAAATGTACTGTTGTGAATTATAATACTATATTTAGACATTTCTGCCTGCAATATGTGAATGCTTTGACAATTAAGCGGGGGACGGATTGATTATTTCTTTCCTTTGAAATATTAATTTTTAACTGAAAAGTAAAACATCCATAAGTTGATTTTAGCAGGAAACTGAAGTTACTGGGGAAGGCATGGTGCAGGGAGCTTTTCTGGGGCATTTTCATGGTTATACAGGATGAGGCTTGGCTTATCACTCACAAACTGTGATGACATTGCCCCTTTATCCTCCCCTCAGTACTCTTCACAAATGAGTCCATCAGAAAGAGTTTGAAAATGATATCTGTTCATGTTTCTCAAATTTTTAGGTTAATTATGTGCTCTGAAGCCTATATTAAGAGGTTCTTTTTTGTTTATTTTCCAGATGGGAGCACATTACACATCTGGTATTGTCTTGAAGTCCATATCCATCGTGCGGAACCTACAAAAACTATTCACATTAATTGCGTTGCTCTGGTAAGAACCCATTAAATGTTCATAGAGTCTGTCTTTGTGTAAACAGAGATTTTTATTGTACACTTAAATTGCTGTCCCCCCAAAGAATCCATATTAAATAAGCCTACTGGGATAAATTACACAAATTATAGCAATTTTGTTTTTAATCCAGTAATATATACCTTGAATGCTTATGGAAAAGGTCTTTCTGTTCTGTGGTATCTAATAGTAAATAACAGCACTGATTAGCATTCTACCTGCATATTTCAAGAGCGGCTAGGACCAACTTAACCTTGGCCTGCGTGCTTGCCCTCCCTCGTACGATGATAAAAGCAGCATGTGCTCTCTGGAACCTTTCAGTACTGTTTCTTCCTGATTTCCTCTGTAGACCTTTCACTTTGAAACATATTTGCAGCAACTGGCATAGATTTGGAGTTTTAAATAATAGTGACTAAGAAGACAGGGAAAGACAAATACCTGATTATTTCACTTATATGTGGAATCTAAAATACAAACAAATGAACAAAACCAGAACAGGCTCATAGATACAGAGAACAAAGTGATGGTTGCCAGATGGGACAGGGATTGGGGGGCTGGATGAGAAAGGGGAAGGGATTAAGAAGTACAAACTGGGCCGGCCAAGTGGTGCATTGGTTAAGAGCTGGTTTTGGGATGCCAGCGGCCCCGGTTTGGATCCCACATATGGGGGCCAGTGACACTGCCCTCTAAGCTAACAACAACTCCACCTGGAGCTGGGCTGTGCAAGCCCCGGCGATGGTGTAGGCTGCAGCCCCTGCTGCAGTGGGCTGCCATAGGCTACAGTGAGTGGCCGGCAGCCAGCCTGAGCAGCTGGCAGCCAGCGTGAGCTGCCAATAGCCGCAGTGAGCGACATCCAGAGGCTGGTGACTGATGTGCCTCATCCTGGAAGAGCGCGATGAGGATACCAACATGAGCCAGTGAAACAACATCCTCTGCAACTAGACTAAAGAACAAACAAACAAACAAACAAACAAATAAAAAAGACAGCAACTTGTCTGTTCCCCTTCCTGATTCCCCAATGCTGTCCCCCTCCCCCAATTCCCCAATAAAATCTTTAAAAAAAAAAAAAAGAAGTACAAATTGATAATCAAAATAGTCATGGGGATGTAAAGTACAGCATCGGGAATATAATCAATAATATTGTAATAACTATGTATGGTGCCAGGTGGGTGCTAGACTTATTGGGTGGATCACCTCCTAGGTAACAAAAATGTGTAACCACTATGCTATACATCTGACACTAATACAATATTCAATGTCAACTGTAATTGAAACATTTTTTAAAAAAATAAATAATAGTGACTAAGAATAGAATAGTCTTATGTGTGAATTATTAAGTGTTATTAAATCTATGTCCAGGATTATTTGATAAAGTGAAATATTGACAGTCCTGGTTTAAATGAAATATGAAGACAGTATTAATTGTTTTAATTCAGTTTAATTTTCCTGTTGTTAGTACTCAAATATTTAAATCCATAATAAAGGTTATATTCATTTTTCAATGTGAAGATAGATTTCTTCATACAATTGATTATTTGGAATCTTGAATTTTGCTGCAACAAATAGAAAATAAGAAAAGGCTTAAAATACTTTAAGTCTATAAATCAATTATTTGCCCATCTGATTTCTGGGTAAGTTTCCATTGAGGCATAGCAAATGGATAGTTAAACTATTGATATGCACTGAAGTATAGATTGCAAGAGCAGTTTCTTCTAAGTGGAAAATGATTTAATATGATGATGATAGGGTTATTTGACTCAATGAAAATGCCCTGTTTCAGTGACTCTTATCACTGCAGAATAAAATCTTCCTTAAAGTTTATTTTTAATTGACATCACTTTAATTATGAAACTAATTTGCCGTGGAATGTGATTACTAGATTAACAGTCATGTCTTTATCAGGACATAGGAGAAAAAAATGTTTTTTAATGGATCCGAGAGAAATTTGGACCATGAGGTTGCAGCTCAAAAAGGGGGACATTGGCTGCCTTATGTTTAAAATATGGGTAGAGCTGAGTAGAAATGTGCAACACAAATCAGCAAAAATAGATGCAATTCTAGACTTACTTACAGACAGACGGTTGATGCATCTTCTCATTAAATAACATGTAAAGTACCCTGTTTTGGAAAGAGTTATTAACCCTTCAAGAACATACTGATAGAAATTGTGATTTTTATAACTCTCAACTTCTCATGGTAAAGATTGTCACAGAGGTTGAGAAACACACACCATCAGGATACTTTTTGTGACTAGGTAGAAAGACTGAGCAAAAAGCAAAAAGAAGCCACCACTATCTCTTAATACACTTCAACTCTGTTTTCAAATTTATTTATTTATTTATTTGTTTGTTTGTTTCAGGTGTAGAAAACAACACAACGATTAGACATTTACACCTCTCACAAAGTGATAACACCCCCAAGTCTACCATCCATCGGACACCATACATAGCTATTACAAAATCATTGACTATATTCCATATGCTGTACTTTAGATCCTGTGACTCTATATATACTTTTTAGTTATAGTTGGCATTCAATATTATTTTATATTAGTTTCAGGTATACCGCGCATTGGTTAGGCATTTTATATAATTTATGAAGTGATTGCCCCAGAAAGTCTAGCACCCATCTGACATATTACGCAGTGTTTACAACATTATTGATTATATTCTCCATATTGTAATCACATCCCGTGACTATTTTGTGACTACCAATTTGTGCTTCCCAATCCCTTCACTTTTCTCACCCATTCCTCCAACCCCCCTCCCATCTAGCAACCATCAGTTTGTTCTCTGTATCTAAGAATCTGTTTTTGGTTTATGTGTTCATTTATTGTGTTCTTTAGATTCTACATGTAAGTGAGATCATGTGGTATTTGTCTTTCTCATTCTGATTATTTCACTTAGCATAACATCCTCTGGGTCCATCTGTGTTATCACAAATGGTAAGATTTCATTCTTCCTTATGGCCGAGTAACAGTCCATCGTATGAATGTACCACAGTTCCTTTTTTTTTTTTTTTTGAGGGCAGTGTCACTGGCCCTCATATGTGGGACCCGAACCGGGGCCCCAGGCTTCCCAAGCCAGCGCTTAACCACCGTACCACTCAGGCGGCCCAGTACCACAGTTTCTTAATCCATTCGTCTACTGATGGGCATTTCGGTTGTTTCCATGTCTTGGCTGTTGTGAATAGCAGTGCAGTAAACATAGGGGTGCATATATTTTTTCCAAATTAGTGTTTTGGGTTTCTTTGGATAAATACCCAGGAGTGGAATTGCTGGGTCATAAGTTAATTCTATATTTAAGTTTTTGAGTTATCTCCATACTGATTTCCATAGTGGCTGCACCAATTTACAATCCCACCAACAGTGCATGAGTGTTCCCTTTTCTCCACAGCCTCGCCAACACTTGTTGTTGATTTATTGATGATAGCCATTCTGACAGGCGTGACATGGTATTTCATTGTGGTTTTTATTTACATTTCTCTGATGATTAGTGATGTTGGTTATCTTTTCACATATCTATTGGCCATCTGTATTTCCTCTTTGGAGAAATGTCTATTTAGGTCCTCTGCCCATTTTTCAATTGGATTGTTTGGTGGGTTTTTTTGGTGTTGAGTTGTATAAGTTTTTTATAAATTTTGGATATTAACCCCTTATCAGATGTATTAATGGCCAGTATCTCCTCCTTATTGATAAGGATGTTTTTTGTTTTGTTAATGGTTTCCTTTGCTGTGAAAACATTTTTAATTTGATGTGGTCCCATTTGTTTATTTTTTCTTTTGTTTCCTGTACTCGAGGAGATATGTCAGTAAAAATTTTACTAAGGATAATGTCTGGAAGTTTAATGCCTATATTTTCTTCTAGGAGTTTTATGATTTCGGGTCTTACATTTAAGTCTTTAATCCATTTTGAGTTTATTCTTATAAATGTCATAAGAAGGTGTTCCAGCTTCATTTTTTTGCATGTCTGTCCAGTTTTCCCAGCACCATTTATTGAATAGACTGTCTTTACCCCAATGTAAATTCTTCCATCCTTTGTCATGGAGTAAATGACTGTATAGGCACGGATTTATTTCTGGGTTCTCTGTTCTGTTCCACTGGTCTATTTATGTTTTTATGCCAGTACTATGCTGTTTTGATTACTGTTTTCATTTTTTAAATTAAGATTTGCATGTACCCTTTTGGGAATGTATTGTTTTCATGAATAATGTACTTTCAAATAGCGGCCCTTGACCATTTCCCATAAAGGGATTGACCCTCCTCATGTAATAAATTACATTATTTTTATTTAATCCTAGTTTGATACCATAGTAGGATACCTATAACTCTTCTTATTTGTATATTACTTTTGATTATCATTAATTATGCTATTGCTTTTATGTTTTACTGTGAATAGTTAGCATAGTGATTTTATGAAGACTTTGAAATAATTTCCTCTCAAGGTCTACAAAGAGGAAAATGCAAGTTTTGAACCCCCCTCATTCAATTAAGTAGTTTTGCGTTACAATACAGGAGCAAAACATAACACCATCAACTGCTAGATTGCCCTCTTTGTCGCCATATGCAGGTGTACCATGCTAATTAAATGTTTGCTTTCAACTGAGGATGGTAGAGAAGTGCAGTCTTTTTTGACTAACTCTATCCACATAATAGGCTACCAATAACAGTGATGTTGTTGCCAACTTATAAGTTTTCCCACCTTTCTAATAGCAGTTGCCTAAGATAAGAACTTAGGTGCTCTTTAATTCGTGGACATGAAGATTTAGTTGGTAGAGATGGTATGGGTTATTTTAAATGATTTCATTAAATAAACCTTTGTGCACTTGAAGAAGATGCTTTCCGAATACTTTCAGAAGTTCAGTAAAACTGTTGCCCTTGCCAATATATTGTTTCCTAATATTTTTGACTGCATTTGCTGTTTTTGCTAAACTTTTCTGCAGTATTTTACTTAAACTTTAAATCAACAGATGTGACAATGGAGCTTTCAAGATAGTTAGCGATCTCTGATTTTCTATCTGCTTCTCAGCTTTTGTTACATTCAACCCAATTTCCATATCATTCCTAGAGATGAATGAATGAATGGTCAGAATCTCTCTAAAATAAGGTTTTGGGTAATAAATATTTAGACCCTCGAGGCACATAAATTTGGTTACTTACTTCAGGTTCCAAAAAGTAGATAATATTCACAATAAGCAATCGTTGGTCATTAGTAGTTCATTCTCTGTTGGTGTAATTATTTATGATTTCTCCTGGAAATTTTAACATGTAATATCTGCTGTTCCATTTGTTTGAACTCAAAAATCTCTTTTATGTCATATGGTTTGGCTGTGGGAAAATAATGAGAGTAATGCACTGTCTTTCCACTATAGTAATTCCAGTATATAGCAATGAGCTATTTTTTAGAAAACAATACCTAAGTGTGAAGAAAACTTTATATGCTTTAAGTTTTAGATCAGTCATAGTATTCACAATATTTGTTCTGTTGTCAGTAATAATTGCATGACCATTTCTTTACTTATTTTTTTTTTCATTCTGTAATCTGCATTCAGTTAAATTCACTATATTGTTAGTGGTGAGACCTGGAAGTCTCTCCACAAGCTAGTATGGGAGGAACATATTTTAAAACACTGTTAACCCACTTGTTGTCAAATATAAAACATTAATACAAAACAATATATGTGAGTTGCCAACCATTTTCAGTAAGTTTTTAGTTTAAAAGCTTGTTCTCCATAGTGTGAAAAACATTTTTTTTTGAGGGCAGTGTCACTGGCCCTCATTTGTGGGACCCGAACCGGGGCCGCTGGCGTCCTAAGCCAGTGCTTAACTACCACGCCACTCGGTGGGCCCCTGAAAAACATATTTTAGATATTCATTTTGTTATGTATTTTCTTCTTTCCTTTATAGTTTCATATTCTTTATTTTTTCTGAGTGAAAGATCATATCATATATAATGGGAGTTGTACATGGCATTGAAATTTTTTCTTCCTGATGAAATATTAAGGTAGGAAAAATAAGCATTCTGCTTTGAATGTATCTTGAGAAGTTGTAAAAAATTCTTAAATTGGATTTAAAAAAAATCTCATGACCTATTTTGTGTTCTATCACAAAATACCTCCATTGCTATGCCATAGGTAGGTATAGATAGATCGCTCTATATAGATATTTATATAGAGAAAGAGAGAATCTACCTTCAGCAGCAATGCAGAAAGGTACTTCCTAGGGATCAGTACCTGCAATTAGATAAATTTCATAGTCCCACACACACACAGAGGTTTAGGGCAAATGTCGGAATACACTTGAACAAACCTGTAGACCCTACAGGGGTTTCTGTCTTTCTCACAATGCCTGGGTGCCTATCAATGCATCCTCGCTCCCACGTCACTCCCAGCCTGGTATTAGCACCCACCTTGATTATACTTCTGTGTTCTGTATGTCTCAGGTTGGATGGCAGAGGATTGGAGATGGGGGTGGGGGGTGGGAGGCATGACTTCTGTAGGTACAGTGACATGACATGACATGACAGATGGCAGTAGCAGAGGAATGACAATGACATTTCTAGTTTATAGCTGTCTACCTGGTTTCCCTGAATTCTGTACTGCTGGACTGACGTTTCAATTTAGAAAAGTTACTGAGACAGATTAGAGTTATCACTCCCTCCAAATTATATGCTACATTTCAGAATAGCCTTTGGAACAGTTTATTTATTGACTTGGTAATGTTTTCAAATTGAATAAAATTAAAATTGAAGACTTCCTCAATAATATGCCATGCTTAAATTAATATTATTGTGTGTTTTGTTCCTCAGAAATAATCCTTTTATAAAGAACTCATGATTATCTTCTGGGAGAGGATATGGTGAAAAATACTTCCTGTTAGTGTATGTTGAATTGTCATTGACTACATTAAACTGTTATGGGCAAAACACATATTCTTTATTTACTCTGAACCAGTGAAACTAAGAAATATGAAGTTTTCAGGGCCGGCTGAGTGGCGCGGTGGTTAAGCGCTGGCTTAGGAGGCCAGCAGCCCCGGTTCGGGTCCCACATATGAGGCCCAGTGACACTGCCCTCAAAACAAACAAACAAAAAAAGGAAATATGAAGTTTCCAGCGCAGCTACTCAGGGAATTAAATTTTTCCTGCTCGGAGAATGTGTGAATTGGCAACCAAATGATAACGTTAACCCATTATGTTTGTCCCATCTGAGGCTGCAGTCCTTCCCCAATAATGTTCATGAAAGAGGGTGGTAGCCTGGGGTAACTTGAGATTTTTAAACACCTCCTGAGTCCAGATTTTCACATGGTTGCTGTATCAATTAGTATAAAGTTTTGATTTTCCAGAATATCAGATCTGTTAATAATTAGATTTATATATAAAGCCTCATCATCTGCATCTCATATTCTTTAATGAATATTCATTTTCTCTGATGTACCCAGCACTATTCCAGATGATGAAGAACAATGATGAGCAACACAAAGGCCCCTGTTTGCACGGAGCTAACATTCTCGTGGAGTTAGAAACCAAAACTCAAATTGAAATAGGACATAGAGTTCATGGAAAGGTTTTCTGTTGTCTTAGATTTTCACATAAATACACAAACCTGGGAACCATAGATAATTCTATCTCCATGTTATGAAGTCATTGTTATGCCATTTATTGAGGACTCACTAAATGTGTTAGTTGAGGTATTTCTAGCTTGATATAACCAACTTCAAGGTTTAAATGGCTTAACACAAAAAAAGTTTTTAATAATTTTAAGAGTCTTGTGCATTTGTTTCTGGTTGGTGGCTGGCATCCTTCATGTTGTGATCCAGGGAGCCAAGCTCCTCCCATATTATGGCTCCATCATCCGTTAGGGACTCTGAGTTTCCTACGTATAGGTGGAGAAAGAGAAAAGAGACAGAGGAGAATTTCCACTAGTGTCTTAATCATCTTGTTATAGAGGTGACACACATCACTTCCACTCACATACTCTTGGAGAGAACTAATCACACAGCTATGCCTGGGTATAAGAGGGTCTGGGAAATGTAACCTTTGCTTGGACAGCTGCTGCCCAATGGTATCTTCATACTGTGGAGGGGAGCACAGGATTTTACTGGAGAGATGATATTTCTGCCATGTCAAAGGAGATGAGAAATCTTTAGCCTATCACCCACCTCCTGCCTATATATGCAATGGCCAGAACTCGAAGACAGTGGGAGTGGCTTCTTTAAGGAATGGAATCTGACAGCTTAATGCCTGTTGGGTTTTGATGAGCTCCTGCTAACAGATTGGATCATGGATAGAGGGAAAATGGATAGAGTGAGAGCAGTTGCACTTCCACTGACACATAACGAGACCTTGTGGATAAAAGTGGATTCTACTCCATGGAAGGAGACTGGGCTTTGGCTCTTTGAAAAGAATTTGTTTCAGGATACATTCTGCTAGATTGAGAAGAACCCAGGAGAGTCTACGTGGGGTAATGCTAGAAAGAGGAAGAGAGAAGGACCTAAAAGGCAATTGGAGAAGATCAATCAACACCAATTTAAGTAAATGGCCTTTGTTCTGTTACCTCCCAACCTCTATGCAACCAGTAAGGTGAAGGAGCCATATTAACACAATGATTGCAGGAGGAGAGGAAATTAGAGCACGAGATTGAAAACAGCAGATCCTGCCTACCTGCTTCCTCACAGGCCTTCTAAGACATTACTAGATAATCCCAAGGGTGCAGATGGGGTTTCAGGGGGAGAAGATCAGGAACAGTATTCATTGGAAATAAATGAAAGTGTTGATTGATTTATGTCCTTTAAAAATTAATTAAATTTATTGGGGTGACATTGGTTAGTAAAATTATATAGGTTTCAAGCATACATTTCTAAAATACATCATCTATATATCACATTGTGTGTTCACCACCCAGTGTCAGTTCTCCTTTTATCACAATGTATTTGATCCCCTTTCCCCTTGACTACCACCAGCCCTCCACGCCCCCTTACCCTCTGGTAACCACTAGACTGTTGTCTGTGTCTATGAGTTTTTGTTTCTTTGTTTGTTTGTCTTGTTCCTTTGTTGCTTCCAGTTTTATATCCTATGAGTGAAGTCATATAGTTCTTGACATCTTCTTTCTGACTTATTTTGCTTAGCATAATAATCTCAAGATCCATCCATGTTGTCGCAAATGGCACTATTTCATCTTTATCCAGTCATCTATTGAAGGACACGTTAGTTGTTTCCATGTATTGGCCATCATGAATAATGCTGCAGTGAACATCGGAGAACATATATCTTTACGGATAAATCCTTTCAGATTTTTGGGTAGATACCCAGGAAAGGGATTGCTGGGTCGTATGGTAATTCTATTAATTTTTTGAGGAACCTCCATACTGTTTTCCCTAGTGGCTGTAGCAATTTACATTCCCACCAGCAGTGTCAGAGGGTTCCTTTTTCTCCCCAGCCTCTCCAACGCTTGTGATTCCTTGTGTTGTTGATAATACCTATTATAATTTAACAGATGTGAGATGGTATCTCATAGTGGTTTTGATTTGCAATTACCTAATAGCTAATGAAGTTGAGCATTTTTTTCATATATCTGTTGGCCATTTGTCTTCTTAGTTAGATAGTCTCTTCAGGTCCTCTGCCCATTTTTTTATTGGATTGTTTTTTTGTTGTTGAGTTAGTTGTATGGGTTCTTTATATATTTTAGATATTAGCCCTTTATCAGAGGTGTTGTTTGCAAATATCTTCTCCCATTTGGTTAGTTGCTTCTTTGTTTTATTGATGGTTTCTTTTGCAATTTTGTCCTTCTTTAAATATCTGATTTGAGACTGCTCTAACATTGAGAACCTCCTGAGATGGCGACAGGGGTTGGAGAAAAGAAGATCCTGCCTGGTTTGGAAAGCAGTAGTGGAAGAGAGAAACTTTTCAGATTGTGCTCAACCAAGTTTAGTCCATCCAGTGTACCATTACCATGATAGTGAACGACTGAGATAAATTTAGACAGTGATAAATCTACAAACAAAAATAGTCAAGGATTTCATTGAGGGTGTCATGAAGACTAAAGCAGTGCATCCAGATAGAGAGATTAACAAATTGCACAAGCCCTCAGGACAAAATGAGTTTGGTGGGAAGGAACCTAAGCAGACATTTGGTCTTGCCCAAAACATCCATGGAGACATTTTGTCCATGCCAAAAGGTCCTTGATATTGGGTCATATTTGGTTTTGTCCAAAACGTTCTTGGAGTCATTGGTTCCATGCTTCATTAACTAGTAAAAATATTTAACGTCATTGAATTTTTATTACATTATTGTCATTGTAATTCGTAATGAATTTTTAACAGAATCACATATCAAGAACATTTTTGGCATGGGCCAAATGTCTCAGTGGACATTTTGAACAGGACCAAATGTCCTGTAATGAAGGGACTTAGGGGGCAGCTCAGACATTCCAGGAACAGAAAACAGCTTGTGAAGCTGGAGTGTAGACAGAAATAGCAAGGCATGACTTGTTATTAGAGGTGTCAGCAGGGCCACATCTTGTAGGCCCTCAAAGGGCAAGATGAGAGATTTTATTTCATGTGCAATTAAAAGCCACTAGAGGATGGAAAGGGGAAGACCTGATCTGATTTGTTTTTAAATCTCTCAAAATGTTTCTTCTATTTTAAGAAAATAATATATAAATTATATAAATTATACTTAGATGCTGAAAATGTTTTATATTTGTTTTAAAATGAATATATGTATTCAAGTTTCCCCTGAAAAGGTTATAACTTGAAAAATTCAATACATGTTTGTGTGTGTGTATATATATATACATATATATATATATATATATATATATATATGTATATATATATATATTTTTTTTTTTTTTGAGGGCAGTGTCACTGGCCCTCATATGTGGGACCGAACCAGGGCCGCTGGCTTCCTAAACCAGTGCTTAACCACCACACCACTCGGCCGGCCCTGTATATATTTTTAAATAGCATTGCAGTCTTACCTAAGTATTTGAATTTTTTCAAGAATGTCCTTATGGTTTAAAATATTATATTCCACAGAATTAAATATACATAATTTATTAATAGTTCTTTTACAAAGGATTCTGGGAAATGCAAAGAATTTCATTGAACAGTTATTTTATTGGCTTAAGTACATCAAGAAAAAAATAGTGAACCTCTTATAAAGGAATGTTTTTTGTTCTTGAACTTAAAGGAGGCCATGTGAAGAGGAAAAAGAACTTTTGAAGTCTCTACGTATAGTCGTTACTACTTTTCTTGAGCTTCAAAAAAAAAATCAGTCAAAATTGATCTAATTCTAAACATAAACTAACCTTAAATAAACCACTCATCAAAGTGGAGGAATATGCCATTGGCAAGATATATACCAGCCAAATATTTCAAACTTTTTTATATATAAAGTATTAACAGAAATTCAACTGACTTTGTACTTCCTAATGACTAAGAATTATTTATCATAAAATGGAATTGGGGTGGTGGGATACCTTAATTGAGACTTATTAACCATTTTTGAGATGAATTCTTCATATTTTTGTATGTTATTTGCTCAAAATAGTTATGCATTTTTTTATTATATTGATAACACAAAGGAGGTGTTCTGAGAATAAACTTACAAATTTTGCTCATGTCATAAAATGATAAATGACAAAGATTTTTCACTTTAACTTGCTGAATGCAAGAACTATTTAAATACCTACTTTTTATAGCCTTAAGAAATATAGCTATAATAATTAATTCTGTCCAAAGTAATTTTGACAATATTTTAGCAGATGGATATTTTCTAGAGATTATCCATATAATACCATATTTTAAAAGTGTCATTTAGGGATTTTAATCTTTTTAAATTGGAAGAAATTAATATTCATACCATGATGAAAGTTAGAAATTATTTTTATAATATTATAGTTAAATTTGACATATATTTTACTACACTAGAAATACAGCACAATTCATTGACAACTTAAAATGTTTTACTCTAATGAAACATTCGTTCTTATTGGGTCTATTGCTGATTTTGAGACTTCAGATAATTAGATTGCAGACATTGTCTGGAGTTTGTAGTGCTACTCTTGCAGTGTCAGTAGCTCTAAGCCATTGATGATTCCTGTCTGGAAGGATTTTCTGGGGGCATCCAGCCCTGCTGGACAAGAGTGAAATGATCAGGTAGTGATATTTGCCATGGATGTGTCAAAGAGGAGCTGTGACACAACTTCCTCTTAGCTGCCATCGCCATTTTCTTCTCTTATGATTCAGCCAACTGTGGAATGTCCTAACATGCTTATAACACTAGGGCATGCTTCTGTGACATGGTTCATAGTGGAAACAGTAGATTTAAGGTGTTTTGTTTTATTTTCTGTTCAAAATTATATCTGATAAGACGTAAAACAATTCTATATTTCTAGCACTTGATTCCTCTTTAGACCAGAGTTTTTCACTGTACAGTTCTCAAAATGTGAGGGTCAAAACGAGCATTGTTTTTTTTTGTTTTTTAAAGAAATAGAATAGAATAAAAGAACAGAAAGTGTCAGAGAACTTCACATATGGTAACAGGAGGGACTGTTTTGTGAAGCTTTTTTTTCCCCCCAGTGGTGTGTATATATGGGCTGGATCATGATGTAATGTGATTTGTCTGGGTTGTGGTTAAAGCATTTTGAAAATCATTGGTTTAGATCTTAGCATTCTTACTTCTGTGAAGAAGCAATAGCATTGTCTTAAACTGACACTGACCTTCTCTGGAAAATATATGAATAATAGACCAGGACAAATGTCTAGTCCAAAATGTCTCATGCCAATTTTCTGTCTAAAGAACTGGGAAAAGTTTGTAGACCAGTAGTATATGGTTGTTGATACTTGTTATTCTGGCATATTCCTTTGGTTTAGTTGTTGATTTGTTTATCCCTTAGAAAGTTCCTAGGAGGCCAAGTTCTGTACTAGTCCTATAAAATATGTCAAGTTGCCTAGGAGATAGTAAACCCTGTGACATAATACTGTTGTTGGGTTTTTTTGCGTTTTATATTTTTATTTTTCCTTCTTTATAATTATGAGCATTGAATATTTTACGGCAGGAATTTAAATGCCCATTTATTTTTGGAATCCACAATTCTAATACCTCCTGAAACTATTGTAGATGGCCATTCTCCATTACATTTATAATTAAATCTGATTTGCAATAAATGATGTATAATCTAATTACAAACATATTATATATATATATATATATATATATATATATATATATATATATATATATCTTCTTGATGTCCATCTTTCCTTGCCAGATGTTGTTCACCACACTATTTACATTCCCCTAAAATGTAATGTTTATCCACTCATTTATTTATATAGAGGTAATGAAGTAAATGTTTGCTACATGGGCGAACCTACAATGTCTGTGTTGAAGATGTTTTGTGAATAACTCTCTCCCCATCACCAACTCTCCCCACTAACTTAGAATCAAGGTTTCTTTTTCTTTTCTTTTTTTTTTGTCACTCCTGTAATGTGACTTGATGAATTTCAAAACAGCTCCATGTCCTAAAGTACATCCATTACCAGTCTTTAAATTATGGCTGAAATGTACAACATTCTCTTTTTTCATTAGGTTAAGGCATTATAGACAACTGGTCTTTTCAAGCTTGAGATATGTCCTATCTATTATTCACCTTTAAGACATTTGCTTCAGTTGATGGCTTTTATGTTAGTGGAAATCATGGCTGGGATAGGATGAGATATATGTTATTAGGCAGGACGGGTCAAAATGAGGATCAGGACACATCTTGAAACTTGAAGAGTGCCTTCCAGGGCTGAGTGTGTAGCCAGCGGTGCAGGACAGGAGAGACCAGAACAGAAAGAAGGAATCTAAACAGGAAGGTGGTCGAAGCATTAGTAGCATTTGACTTCTTAGTTCAGATTGTCCTTACTACTTGATGCTAATGTGCAGAGCTACTTAAAGTATGTCCTCTGGGTCAGCAGCAGCAGCCACAGTGTTTTCAAAATAGAAGTTTTCGGGCTCCATCCAAGATCTACTGAATCAGAATATTTGAGGCGGGGGGCTAATAGTCTGTGCTTTAGCAACCTCTACAGGTGGTTCTCATGCATGCTGAACTTTGAGTACTGCAGCTAAAGGAAACATTGACAAACAGACCACGTACTAATAATGGCACTCAGGAAAAATAGATGTTAAATGTAATTTCACAGTGTCCTTAGCATTTAGCTAGAGCTCTTGAAGTATTCGTTGTTGAAAAAATAATAATGTTACCCTTTACCAGGACTAATCAAAGAAAACATAAGATTGAAAATAAATGAGATACTTTCAGTAGTGGATCAAGGAGACAAAACCAATGGCCTTATGTTTATTGTATAAAGGTTTTCTTTGTATTTCCTTCCATGGAACAATGACTCTATGCTGATACTAAGAGCTGGTTATATTTGTTCTGTAATTCTAGGAAAGCGTTTGCTTTGAAATACCTCTCAGTAATGCAAACGAGGAAATTCTTTACTTGGAAGTGCAGTTAACAACTCCTGCCCTTAGTGGACACAAGGAAATTGTACTGGGTCCACTAGAACATATCAGCTATACTGTGTGTTATCATCCTGCGACTACCGGCAGTAGGGAAGAAAGGTATGGTTTCAATACGGCATTATATTTTATTGTTAATCCTTTGAAATTAAGCTTTTAAAATGATTATTTATTTTCGCGCTATAATCACTCAAATTATACTTGCTCATAGTTTTAGCTTTATTTAATACCATTCAATTACAACATGTACTAATTTAAAATTAGCATTATTTTCTCCAATGCAAAAATGTTATGTATTGGAATTTCAAATTAAGTGATTCCTAAATTGTTCTTTATATATATCCTCTTTTATTTCACTTTGCACTAATCGAATTTCTCTAGGTGCCAAAAATTGAATCAAATGAAAATCATTACACAAGGATTAGGGGTTAAACTTCCAATTTTCTTGATGAAATTAATTTATATTTTATATTCTCAATTAAATACAAATTATCCACTTGGAGGACACAGAGAATATTAAGGGTATACAATGCTGAATATATACACAGATGCTCCTCAACTTAAGATGGGGTTACATCCCAATATACACCCATTGTAAATGGAAAATATTGTTAAGTCAAAAATGCATTTTGTATACCTAACCTACTAAACATCATACCTTAGCCTAGTCTATGTTAAATGTGCTCAGAATGCTTACATTAGCCTACAGTTAGGCAAAACCATCTAATACAATGAATATACTATAGAGTATCAGTTGTAGCCCAGAACAAGTCAAAATTAAAAATTTGAATTACAGTTTTTACTGAACGCATATTGCTTTTGCATAGTTTCCCTGGTGTTCTAGTGGTTAGGATTTGGCATTCTCTCATATTGCTTTTGCACCATTGTAACACTGAAAAATGGTAAGCTGAACCATTATAGGTCGGTCCATCATAAGTCGGGAACCATCTGTGTATACACACACGTATCACAAACATACACACGTATTAGCAGTGCAAGGACAAGTGTTTTTATAACATAAGACTTATGAAAACCTTCCTTAGTACTGTATATTCAGATACATGCATACACAAATACATAGCCTCTATGTTCATGATTAAATCAATTAATTTATAGTAAAATAATCAACTTTGTTTTGAAAGTTATATCCCATTTATTTATTATAGTTTTAAATACTAAATTTATTATTGATATGTATAATGCATTCCATTATTCCATAAAAATGCCTTTTGTTACTTTATATGCTTTCTCAGAGTTAGGATAATTTTTATTTTAATGAATGATGAATAAATGAATTTATTTGTGAAATTTTAAAGGAGAAAAAATGTGATAATGTGAAGCATGAAACTAGGAACTATAAAAGACACTATTTTGATAGATTACCATTATCAGTGTGTGCAAGTCTCCTCTCCCCAGTGTGACTATGGAGGCTTTGTGAGCACAGACTGAATCTGGAATTTTCTTTATCAGCACACATTAAAAGATATAATTTTGGGTAATACCTACTGACTGCTTATTCTTTTATCATCACTGGGGCATGGATTTTACAGACAGACACACACAGACACACATAAAATGCTCAGAGTTCCCCTGAAAGGTAGGAATATTGCTCCCATTTTATAAATGATGAAATTGAAACTCAGAAAGTTAGGTGACTTGTTCATGTCTGCACAAATGAAAGATGACAGAGCTGGGATACCAGCCCCGTTATATTTTAGACTGTCACATGCTCTCTCTCTGTCTCCTCCATAGATGAGCACATGCTGATTATAAAGGAAACTCCCCAGAGCTGCATGTCACTTGATAGCTTTCACACAAAAATATACATGTGTTCAATTCAACAAGCTAAATTGCATTAAATCACAGTTTGAAAGCAGGCCTTTTCTTGTTATAGCTCCTGCAAGATATTTGAATTATGTTTAAATATTTTTCATTGATTTGACAGACATTTATCACACAGATATTAATAATGGCACTGTTTCTCTTGAATAATAAAGTGATTTTTTTCACTAAAAATTTAAAAATGGAAGGTATATCTACAGTGAGACTGGAATGTGTCACAGAGCAGTTGTCAAATGCTGTATTTGTGATTTCTTTTTTCTGCTAAATGTATTACACAAACTAAAATGACTGATAAGATTTTGTATATTTTCTCCACCAGCATTAGTTTTCAACATGATATGGCTCTAAAGTTCTGGTATTTACTGAAACTTACTGTGGAGTTGCCAAAACCAACCACAATACCAGAAGTCCAGTGCAAACTGGAAAGTAAGTTCTATGTAACACATAAAGTTATTTCATGGGTGAAAAAAATGTTTATCTGAAAGAGTATTGTTAGAGGGCTGGCTGAGTGGCTCAGTTGGTTAAGAGCTCGCTCAAGAGTGCGAGCTGAGCTCTGAGCAACAGCAGTTCGATGCCCAGCCCGAGCTGAGCTGCCACTGAGCTGCCAACAGGTGGCAGGATGGCTCAGCTGAAAAAAGAAAAAACGTAAAAACCAAATAAAAGAATATTGTTAAATTCATTTAATATTTTTAATAAGACATGAGTATGTTTTTTATTAGTTTAAGGTGTGCAAAACAATGAAATAGACATTTACACCCCTCACAAAGTGATAACCCCGCTTCGCCAATCTACTACCCCCTGTGACATTGTATATAGCTATTACAGTAACAGCTATAGACATGAATATTTTTAATTGATTTTCTTTTCTGGGGAAGTTTTGATATTCAAACTACCCCATGGAAAAAACTTATGTGAAAGAAAATCAAGTCAGGACTTTATAAGAAGATGCTTTTATTCAAAATGATTGTTGAGAAGGAGGGAAAGGGACTGAAGAAATAGCTAGAGGCGGACTATTGCAACAGGGACAATATTCGGAGCTCAGAAATCTGCAAGTGTCTCAAAATCAAATCAAAAACGTTTCTCCTTTTATAGGGTAAAGGAGGGGCAAGCAGAGAGAGATCAGCAGACTCTTTAGAGGGAAAGCTAGTCAAGGAAGGGAAAATGGCCTGTGAGAACTGATAGGAAAAGCATCCCACTGGGGTAAGCTGATTCCCAGGAAAAGCTGAAAAGGGAAGCATGTTCCACTTTTTGTGTGTGCTTGCTCAGTCTTGGGGACAAGCCGAGTTCAGAGACTCATAGGAAAGAGAGAGAAGGCTGACTGAAGTTTGGTCAGGGCAAAGCAGAAGGAAAGCAGAGCAGCGGCCAATTGAGAACACTTGGTCACTTGGCTCATATCATATTCCCTTGAGATATGACCATTTATATTTAGGTGGCTGAGTTCCTATTACATGCCTGGCTTCAAGCCACAGTTTCTGCTGGTTGGCAAATCAGTGCCTTTTCATTAATTGCTCGCCCTTAGCACACCAAAAGAGTGTCGAATTCTCCAAGTACCAGATCTCAAGCCAACACATCACTGCAAGTGATTTATCAAGGAAGTGATGCCTATAGGAAAACTCAGTAAGAGAATAGGGGAAGCGGGATAAGAAAAGGGAAAACACTAAGCAAGGGTATTATTGCAGGCACAGTCCCACGCTTTATCTGATTCTGCAGAAAGCTCTGGAGCATAAATTACATCTGAGTTTGTCTTGTCTTGATGCCATCATGCTGGGATTTTGAACTCCCATACTAGTCACTGTAAGCTTCCTTGGCGGGCCGGCCGAGTGGCGCAGTGGTTAAGCGCTGCCTTGGGAAGCCAGGGGCCCGGTTCGGTCCCACATATGAGGGCCAGGGACACTGCCCTCAAAAACAAAACAAAGCTTCCTTGGCATGAGCTATAAACTCCCAGACATGTCTGCTGTAAGGGTGAAAAGGCTCCAGGACCCCAGGGAAATCGTCTGAAGGTCTCAGATAGAAGACTAAAGCAAGTGTGTAGAAGTTAGGGGATAGGGACAGAGAGCCAGTAAAAAACCTGGGGAAGCTGGGTGAGGCATCAGCAGTTTCAACTGCAAGTTATTTACAATTTAATTCCAATTTTTATAATGTTTTCTTGTTTTAAAAGTACATTGTATTAATACATAGTAATACATGAAAACTGTATATATGTGTAAGCAATTAGTAATAAGTGTAAAACAATTTTATGAAACCATTTGGTTCAACCAGTTTTACAATCGTGGTTTTTTTCATCCCACTAAAAAGCACTAGCCTTTTCTTTTTAAGTTCTCGTTACTTTTGAACATATTTTTTAAACTTAATTTCTTCTTGTCTAAGTCATACTGTGTAGAATTAAAAGTCATATAATATTAAAAGGTGTTTGATAGTAACTGCTTTTCAACAGCCTTGTCCTGGATCCTTATCCTCTTCTAAGTTTGCACGCTCTTTCGTTGTACGCAGTGTCCTTAAAATTCTTGGTGTATATTGGTATGTCTCTCTCTTCATACATTTTTCCAGGTAGTTGGGGTCTCTTTCTATATGGAAACATGTGACATTTTGTTTCTGGAAATCTCAAATTATACTATCTCTTTTCTTTCATTTCTCTTTCTATAACACTTCTGCTTTGGATTTCAAAACTTAGTGGCCAGCATTTCAATTTTCTTACCTTATTTTGCCCTTTTCCCCAAAATTTGTCTTTTCGCATTCAGACAGATTTACTCAATTTTATCTTCCAGTCTTTTTGTTGAACTCTCTTGCCAGCTGTCAACATCCAAGACTATTTTTGTTGTCATTGTTATTGGGATTTTTCCTTTGTTTTTGTTTTCTTTTTAAAGATTTTATTGGGGTATTGGGGGAGGAGGACAGCATTGGGAAATCAGGGAAGGGGAACAGACAAGTTGCTGTCTTTTTGTTCTTCAGTCTAGTTGCAGAGGACGTTGCTTCACTGGCCCATGTTGGTATCATTATTGTGCTCTTCCTGGGTAAGGAAGATCGGTCGCCGGCCTCTGGACGGCCGCTCATGGCGGCTCTTGGCAGCTCACACCGACTGCTGGCCACTCACACTGGCTGCCGGCCACTCACTGTAGCTTACGGCAGCCCACTGCAGCAGGGGCTGCAGTAATGCCATCGCCAGCGATTCATGGCAGCCCAGCTCCAGGTGGACCTATTGTTCACCATCTTAGCTGTAGAGGGCACAGTGTCACTGGCCCTCATAAGTGGGATCCGAACCGCAGCCCTGCTGCTCAGAGCTGGCGTCCTAAGCCAGCTCTTAACCAATGCACTACTTGGCCGGTCCTCCTTTGTTTTTTGAAAATATAACATTCTGTTCTCATCTCATGTATGTAATATTTTCCCTCATCTCCCTTAAAATATTGATGGTCATTTTAAGAGGCCATGGTCTTTATGTGTATGGTTTTGGTTTTGTTCTTTCCTATTATAAACTTTTCCTGATCCTTGTTTTACACATATTTACATGTGAGGCTCTAAAATGACAGTTGGTCCTTATCGACCTGACCTCCATTCGTGTTATTCTATGTGCATTCCTTCATTTATTATATTTTCTTCAAAAGGAATTTCCTTTTTATTGTTTATGGACTTTGGTTTTTTGTTTCTAGGTTTGATATGTTATGAAAAACATTGTTTATAACATTAAGTATGTATGCTTTGGTTGCACATTTGTGCTCATTTCTACTGTGTATAAACATAGAAATATAATATTGTTTAAATTTAGTGGATAATAACAGAGTTTGAAATTCATTTGACCTCTTCACACTTCCACCAGTCATATGTGAATTGTAGTTGCTTCACATCCTCAGAAATGTGGGTATTATATAAGACTAATTTTAACCATTGTGGTATGTGTGACGTCTTCGAAGTACTTTTAATTTACATTTCCCTTATGATTAATGAGGTTGACGCCATTGTCATGTGTTTATAGACCAGTTTGATCTAGTCTTTTATGAAGGGCCTGTTCATGGTCCTTGACTGTTTTTCTGTTAGTTTGTCTGTACTTTCCTTTATAATTGACAGGTCTTTATATATTTTAGAAACAAACCTTTGTGGGTTGCAAATACCTTTTCTTTAACTGTGAATTTCCTTTTCAGTCTCTTAATGGACTCTTTGAATGAAATTAAATTCTTAATTTTAATGTAGTTTAATTTATCAGCATTTCTGTTTAATCCAGTTCTTCCATACTCCGAGGTTCTTAAAAACATCTGTTATTTTTAAGAAAATGTATTATCTATACCTCTCATATTTAGATTTACAGTCTGTCTGGAATTGACATCTGTATGTGATGCGAGAGACACATCAGTTGGAAGTCATTATACTAATTCAGGACCAAGGTGATAGCAGCTTGGACTGGAGTGTTGACAGTGATTGCAGTGAGAAGTGATCAATTTATGGTGTATTTTTGAAATGAGCTTTGCTGACAATAATACTTGAGGTGTAAGGAAAATGTACCATATTTTCTTCATGTACCCATCCATCGATGAACACATAGGTTGTTCCCATATCTTGGCTATTGTAGGTATCTCTTTTATTTCATTTCCTTTGGATATATACCGAGAATTGGGATTGTTGGATCATGTGGTAGTTCTATTTTTAATATTTTGAAGAACATCCATACTGTTTTCCATAGTGTCTGTACCCATATACATTGCTATCAACAGTGTGCCGTTGTTCCCTTTTCACCACATCCTCGCCAACACGTTATCTTACTTTTAAAAAGAAATAATAGTCATCCCAACAGGTGTGAGGTGATTTCTCAGTGTGATTTTGATTTGCATTTCTACAGGATGACAATTTTGATGCCGTATATCAAAAGGCATTAGAAAGTACGGTGGATTGAGAATTATGAACCTTTATGATTGTTCTTTGCTTTGAGCATAAATACCAACCATATTTTTAGGGGGATTATTTACTCATCAGTTTGGATCTTCTCAATGAATGGACAGAACTTTGTGAATTTATGATTCTTTTTTACTATTTCTAGACTATGTTAACTTTAGCGTCTGGATTTAGCAGTTATAAAATAATGGGTAAATGTTGCTCCTAAAACTGGAATATATTCCAATACTCAATGTGTAATGCCATTTGTCAAAAATAGAGAATCAGGGATTACCTAATTTAGCAAAATGTCATTAGTTCATACATGATTATCCTTGTTTTGAAACTCACACAAGTCTTTCTATTAGTTTCTTAGGACTGCCATAACAAGTATCACAAGCTGGGTGGCTTAAAATGGCATAAATGTATTGTCTCACAGATCTGGAGGCTAGAAATTTAAAAATCAAGATTTCAGCAGAACCATGCTTCCTCTGAAACCAATAGGGAGAATCCTTCCTTGCCTCTTCTGGCTTCTGGTGCTTGCCAGTAATCCTTGGTGTTCCTTGCCTTTCGGATGTGTCACTCCAGTCTCCACCTCCATTGTCATATCGCCATCTTCTTGTTTGTCTTCATATCGTCTTCTAATAGAACAGCAGTCATATTGGATTAAGGGCCACCCTACTCCAGTAGGACCACATCTTAACTAATAACCGCGATAACTGTGTTTCCAAATAATTTCACACTCTGAGGTTGTGGGAGTTAAGACTTCCATACATATTTGGGGGGAATGCAAGTCAATCCATAGCAATCATCAAGTTTATAAAACTATCATTGAACAAGTTTACTAGCTTTGTTTTTTCTTCCAGATTTGTGACTCAGATGATTTCTTTAGTTAATTCTACCCATGAAACCTTAGAGTTGCAAGTAACAAACGATAATCCTGATAATTTTGTACTGGACACTAACACATTACCAGTAAGTATACTCAGAAAACCAAGTAACCTATCACTAGTAAAGCATTTTCTTTTTTTTTAATTTTTATTTATTTATTTTTAATTAGTTTCAGGTATACAACACAGTGCAATAGTTATACTTTTTACCCTCAAAGTGACAACTCCCCCTCCCCCATTTAGCCATCCCACTCTTCCCACGCATATTATATATATATCTGTTACACTGACTCCCTTCCACATTATAATCCACATCCCGTGACTATCTATATATTCAATTACAGTTGGTATACAATATTATACAACCTCAGCTTCAGGTGTACAGTGCAGTGATCAAGCATCTACTCTATCCATGAAACGGTCTCCCTAACAAGACAGGTGACCATCTGACACCCCACAAAATATTTTCAACATTATTAATTATATTCCCCGAACTCTCTTTCATATCCCTGTGGCAATATTGTAGTTCCCTATTTTTGCTGTCTAATCCCTTCCAATTCTGATTTTGGGACACTGTCGAATATTAACATTTGAATTATTAATAAGGTTTCAAAGGTCTCAAATTTAAAAATAGAATTTATGTATAATATACTCGTATTTATATGGATATCCTCAATTTTAATTTATCAAAAAACCAATATCATGTTCATATAAGTTTTGGAAATTGTATATGCTACATTCATGCTCATTGTTAATGAATTCTAAATAAACTGGCTGTGCTTTATTACTTGACACTATATTTTTCATAAATTAAATGGAATATGATGTTCAGAATATAGTTTACAAATAACTGAAATTCCTCATTCAACAGTAGTGTCTTCATATCCTTTATATCACTACTTTTAAGGAAGAATGTAAATGGTGGTCCAAGGAAAACAAATACAATATGTTGCAGATGCCACCTTGCATTACATAATGAAGAATATGGACTATGCTTTCACATTTCCAACCATGTCTTTCTAATCCATTCATTCTTTTATACATTTATCAAATGTTCTTAAGGATGAAATAGGCAACTAGCTTCAATTTTAGGAAATAACTCAAAAATAAATTTATAGATGACAAATATACATTATATATTGCAGAACAAATTAGGAGCACACATTAATGTTACTGATAATAAATGGAAAGAATATATATGTATATAAAACTTTTGTTTTTGTTGCATTGTGCTCACATTTACATAAAATATTATTACCCATAAATGCTTCAATAAATAAGCATAGATTGATTATTTAAATCACGATATGAAAAACTTGCTTCTCATGTTATACATACCAATATCGTTACACTAAACCAGTAGGTTTGCTGCAGTTAAACTTCAACCAATGGTCTTTATCTTTCTTTCCTTGAACACATTAGAAGTGTATTTTTCAGTGAATTTTAGGTGGAAATAAAGGAATTTTATTGAGTTACTGCTTGGTTGTATATACTACCTCAATCTTCACCACATGCCTCTGACATATATTTATAGAAGAAGAATTTCAGGCCAGAAAGGCTAAAATACTTAAGGCATATGGTTAGCAAGTGGTAGTACTAGAGTGAAAATCAAAGTTAATGTAATATTATGTTTTTTCTAATGAAATAGATGATTTATTTCACATATATGTACATCCTTCATACATATATAAATGTAAATAAATATATATACATATGTATGTGTATATATGTGTGTATATATCTATATCTAGATAGATAGCTAGATAGATAGAGAGAGAGAGAGAGAAACTTTTACATATTTGATAAATTTAAAGAATATATGAAGTGCAACTTTTTTTACTAAGGTTGATACTGAAATTAATTGATATTCCTTAAATGTGCTTTAACTAATAACCTCGAAATAGTCAAGGTATCAGAGGGAGAGCCTGCCTGAGATAAAAATACTTACTGTAGACATATATGCACATGCATATATTAAGGAGGTAATTCTGTTCTAAATATAAAATTAAGCCTTTCATATATGCATGTGCATATATGTCTATATTAAGGAGGTAATTCTGTTCTAAATATAAAATTAAGCCTATATTTATATTTCATTGTCATCAAAGTTTATTGAGAACCAAGTTCTATATTTAACATGGACTGAATGACTGCTGAATTTTACTTTTTCAGAAGTTATCTGGAAAAATAAATTAGTGAAAAACTAATTGATTTATTTTTCAAACATGTACCATTCTATTAGTCTATAAATGTTGACATGAAATATTATATTATTCACTGTGTAGCATTTTGATTGCATGAGATACTCAAGTCTTCAATATATTGTGATGAAGTGCTGGCTCACAATCTCTGAAAAATAGCTCAAACTAGTACTGTTCTGAACCAAGTTATTCCAGCAGGTCACACCTTGAGTGTGTATGTGATAGGACATAGAGGCAAACTTCATTGTTCACTGAAGAAGCATGGCTTACATCTATGTTTAGACTGAGTTCATTTCTTTTGACATCGCCGGTGGTATAGGTTAGGTTCCCAGTGTTCGATGCATGTCTTAGAATGGACACTAAACTATGGGTTCTTAAATAAAATGAGTTATTTCTATTATTGGGGGTTCTAAGTCAGCTTAAAAAATTAAGCCTGATTTCCTTATATAAAGAGACTAACTGCATATAGTTAGTGTGGGGGGAAATCATAGCATGAGCACTGCTAGCTAGACACTATGCCATTTTACCAGTATTTGTCAAGCAGACATATTGAGATTAGATAACGTGTACAAGGCAATGCGTTAATCACATACACATCAACCCAGCATGTACCTAGCACACAGAGATGCTGACTCGAACAAAAGTATTCATTGTTTTCTTTCTCTTTTTCTTCTTCTAAATTTACACAGCTGACCATACCTCCTTTCTTCACCGAAGAGGTACCTGTTCGTTTTCATCCTTCTGGTCTTGGAAGAACTGGTCATCATACTTCTATTATCTTCCATTGTGCTCAGGTATGATAGAGTATTCTTGGTCCTAGTCAAGTTCATTAAATTTCAGTGTCAACAAATAAGGAACTCGTGTTCATCCAGTTGACATCTTTTGCAAGCAGAACAAGTTTATTGTAAACTATTAATTAAATGAACTTTGGAACTATAGTATACATCATGAATGTGCAGGCATCCAAAGAAGGCATTTTCAATCCTTAGCTTGATGGAATGAAGGAGAATATACACCCAGATTTAAAACAGGCATTTTAATGTAAATGCCAAATCGCTGGCATTTATGTTAATTTTTCTGATTTGAATTTTGCTACTCACATTTTCATGAACTTAATTATACAACTGTAGAAATTGTGATCTTGGAAATGTTGTGTTATTTTTCTCTCTAGTTCGTCTGTGCAGCATTCCTGAATAATAATAATTTTAAAAAACAAAGTTAATCATTGTTAAAGCATCTCTAAGCTTGCTGCAGGCCATTCTTAGATTTATCACAGATCATTCTCACCACAGTCCTGTGGTGGAAGGATTATCAACCCCATTTCGCAGATCAAGAAAGTGAGACACACAGAAACGAAGATCCAGTGGCTAGTAAGAGGTGGAACCTAGACCTGAACCCAGGATGTCTGGCTTCTACCTGTCTTCATGACTGTTTATACAGCTACCTACAGATTGCCAAGTGATGATAACTCTCTTACTGCCAATGAAAATTTTACATACCTTTTTACATTTATTGTTATTTTTTACTTCTTCAAGTCTTGATGGGGAGGAGAGTAAATGGAGATATGTACTTTACATCTTAAGGGACACCAAGGAGCTTACAAAACCCTGCCATCTGAGAGGCAGTGGAATCAAATATAATACAGGGGTCAAAAATAATAACATTGGTGCAGGACTTGTGGTGACTAAAGTGTCCTCTTTTCCAAAACAATGAGTAATTTACCTTTAGGAAAAAAAACTTGAGGCTGTTAAATTTCCTACATGATTACTGACTTATAAATGACCTGAAGCAATACTATGGAAGTAGTATTAAAGAAAAGAACTAGTAACCCTCATACAGAAGGGAAAGGACAATGGAGATTATTTTCTTACCTAGAAATAATTTCAACAAGGCAGGTCTTTTAAATCATTGCTTCACAGCAGGGTTAGAACTTCATGGTACTTAATTATTGGGGACAATTTAGTTGCTTGCATTTCTGGTGCAAATTATAGCTATTCAAGGATGATCTGGCACTTCAGTAGGGTAATTACCAGTTCTCCATCTTAATAGCTTTAGAAGTTAGACATGGAATTCTTAATCAAACACAGAAGAACCAAACAAGTAAGTAATCAACTCAAACCTTTTGTAAATCAGTGTTACACTGGTGCTTGATTTCCATCACTCTAAGCCTCTCCTTCCAAGTTGTAGCAAATCTCCAAGGATTCATCTGTGCTTAGACTTCAATCGTCATTCATTCATCCTTTCTGCTACAGGGTCAGACAGACCCCTTCAATCTTTTCAGTGGGTTGCTCTAACCTTTGTGATTTTTCTTGCCTTTCCTTTTTCTTTTTTTTGCCTTTATTTTTTCTTTCCTTTTCATGTTTGAATCATTTGAGTCTTCCTCTTTTATTTAATTATCCAGTCAACATCCTTTGTAAGCAAAACCAGTTCATCCTAAAGTATCAATTGAATGAACTTTTGAAAATACAGTCTATATTATATGTATGTGTAGGCATCTAAGGAAGGTAGTTTATAAAATAAAATTTTAGGATTTACTTTTCTAAGTCTATGAGTTTACAATGACTTTAACTTTTAGGGAAAAACTCACGTAGATTTCTGTCCCTCTCTTGATTTCACTGATAAAATTGTTTGAATGGACATGCATAACGGAGTAGGTGATTAATCTAAAACCTAGTAATGGCGATTCTTATAAGATAAGTTTTAACTATTTCTGATTCTTACTCTTTGCCAAACTTAAGGACATGGCTACACTATTTTAAAAAAATTATTTCACGTGTTTCTGATTTGGATCTATGTGCAGAGCTCTGCATTGGAAAAATTCAACTCTAAGCTAAAGTTGTGTGTGCAGATTTTGAATCCTAAGATTCATGTGGTTAGGATATCACAGCTGCAAATATTATGAACACACATTCTACTGTCAGATTCTCGTAATGAGACTGTGTTACTACATATCAGAATAAGAGGAATAATATAAGCAGCAAATGTGGGAATCGAACCTTCTTTTTGGTACCAAATGTTATCTTCTGAGATATTGTTTTCTTGGTTTTCAGTTGTTTCATTTTTCTTTTCAAATAGTTGCCATTATTTATTTCATTTGTACTTGGCTGTGTGACTCGCTGCCTCTAAAGGACAGAATTGAGCTGGCCAAGTGGCTCAGTTGGTTAAGAGCTCGCTCAATGGTGTGAGCTCTGAGCAACAGGGTCACCGGTTCGATTCCCGGCCCAACAGGTGGCAGGATGGCTCAGCTAAAAATAAATAAATAAATAAATAAATAAATAAATAAATAAATAAAATAAAATAAAATAAAGGACAGAATAGCATCAGTGAGGGAAAGAAGACAAAGTCAAGATGGATTTATTACCCATCATGAGTCCAAGATCCTGCAGCTTGTGGCTGTGGAAATGTTGTTGGTTCTTGACAACTCCCAGTACCCTTGAGCTCTGCTCAGTGTCAAACCAGATTTGCTATTTTTTACCTCCACTTTTTTTATGTTTCAGAAACGTTGCAGTTGGATTTTAAGATTTGACTGTGTCTTCTTTCAAAGAAGTTTGAGATAGAAATGAGCTAAAAAATTTAGCTTATTTTTCTTAATGTGCATGTTTGTTGGGATGCTTTTGAATTTCCCTCTCTGAATCTAGGGGGATAATTTAAGCAATACTAGAGCAGTTATTTACTAGTGTTCAATAATGGTGGGAAGTGGTTTAACTTAGAAGCTCCAGTATTCCAGGGCATTTGGCAAAACAAGAAAACATAACCTTGTTTTTTTTTTTGTTTTTTTTTTTTTAAAGATTTTATTGGGGGAATTGGCGGAGGGGAACAGCGTTGGGGAATCGGGGAAGGGGAACAGACAAGTTGCCGTCTTCTTGTTCTTCAGTTTAGTTGCGGAAGATGTTGCTTCACTGTTGGTATCGTCATTGCGCTCTTCCCGGATGAGGCAGATCGGTCGCTGGCCTCTGGATGTCGCTCATCGCGGCTATTGGCAGCTCACGCTTGGCTGCCAGCCGCTCACGCTTGGCTGCCAGCCGCTCACGCCGGCTGCGGGCCACTCACTGTAGCAGGGGCTGCAGCCCACACCATCACCGGGGCTCGCACAGCCCAGCTCCAGGTGGAGCTGTTGTTAGCTGTAGAGGGCAGTGTCACTGGCCCTCATGTGGGATCCGAACCAGGGCCGCTGGCATCCCAAAACCAGCGCTTAACCAATGCGCCACTCGGCCGGCCCAAACCTTGTTTTTGTAGTTTGGTTCATTCAGGGAAACCTCATTTCTGTGATCCAGGATTTATTTAAGTAGCCAAATGTAAGTCATTTACATAAAACAGTTGTTGATGTAGTTGTACCCAGTCTGTGAATTACATGTAATCAAGTTAGGATATCAGAAGTGAAAATATAATGAACTGACATTATACAAGTAGACTCTCTAATAGTAATACAGTCATTTGAAGATAATATGCTGATAAAACTTGCCTTTAATCCTACTCAGAGACAGCATTTCATGGATTTCCTGTCTCCTCCTATGCCACTTTGAAAAAATCTTAAGGCAAATTTCCCTTTTCTTCCTGGAATTTAGGCATGGAAACATCGATGTATTAATAGTTGGAGAAATTAGAAACTAGGTCATTGTTTGCTGACTTTTATTTACTGACCTTGTCATCCATCTGCAACATTAGCAGAGCATTCAGCGCAGGACTGAGTCACAGTGTGTTGTACTATTAGGGGACTTTTATTCTAAATGAACATAAAGGGAACATTTGCAACAGCCTTGCAGGCTTATGAAGCATAGTTAAGAACAATGGTCACATTCGATCTCCACGTAATTTTTGAGCCCTTCTTCCACATCATGTGCTAATAGAAAAATTAAATATTTTGGCATGGAGCTGTGCCTTGTAATGGGACTTTAATCCATGCCTCACCTTCTCTGATTTTATGGGATAAGTATATGAATTTCATTTGAAATTTACCCTAAGATTTTGGAAACTTTGTGCAGTGTTTAGTACCCAGTTTGTTAGATGAGATAACTTTAACAAAACACCTTGAGCAGAAATGTTAAGGTTTTTATAAAGATATCTCTTTAATGTTGCTACAGATAATCGTATATGCATTGAAATATGTTTAATATTTGAATATTAGTCTTGTGTCCTCCTCTTTTTTTTTTTGAGGGCAGTGTCACTGGCCCTCATATGTGGGATCCAAACCAGGGCCGCTGGCATCCCAAGCCAGCGCTTTACCACTGCGCCACTCGGTCGGCCCTTGTGTCCTCCTTTTTATCAGTGTAAAAACATATTGATCAATTTTTTTTGAGGGCAGTGTCACTAGCCCTCATATGTGGGACCCAAACCGGGACCGATGGCTTCCCAAGCCAGCGATCAACCACCGCGCAACTTGGCCTGCCCTGATCATTTTTTTTTGCAATAAAATCAAAAGGAATTGGGAAAAGGAAGAAAATATAAAACAGTGCATGTTCAATATTAACAAGCAAACTTTTTTATCTGCAAAAATTTATACATGTATTACATTTTTTAAGTGTTGCAAATAAAATGGATGCAATTATAACATATATGTTATCAATGCTTATTTTCAAACAGTTTAAAGAATGGAAATTCCTTTTATCTGGAGTTGGACTATATCCTCAGCCTCTAGAAATAGAAAGAACAACCACATATATTCATTCCCCCTCACATGTTGTTATACCTTTCCAAAATCCCACCAAGGAAGATGTTTTAATCAATATGTTGCTAACAAGTAAGTTGCTCTTTTTATATTTTACCTGTTATTTTGTAATTATTAATTAAACTTATTGTATCATAGAATCAGTGCATTTTAGATGTAGCGGACACTTTAGAGATCCATTAGCTCAACAGCAGCACCATTTTATAAAAGAGAAAACATAAGGTGTGAAAGATGAGGTATCTTGGCTGCAATCACAGTTTTTAAATGGTGGAGCCAGAATCAGAAATTAGAAATTAGATTTCAAGTTCTTTTAATTTTATCTGTAAATCTAAACATGTAAATTAGTAGGCTTATAAGATTCTTATGATTATTATTTAAATATGCCAGTGCTTATTAAAAGTGTATAGAATTTCTAGTGTTCTGATATTGTTTCCTTTCCCCCATTTTCTTTATAAATAGTATTTTTGGATTAAGTTTTGGTTCTAATCAAGCTTGTTCCTTTTTTTTCATGTCATATTGAAGATGCTTGTTTTTCTATTACATTGTATGTAATCTTTGATCACTTTTTATTAAATGACCAAATAATGTGAGTCTGAAATAAAAATCAACTCATGAGTTTTGTCAAACACATTTTAAATCTAATAGTAGACATTACTAATTATATCTTTTCAACTCTTATTACTACTAACACTAAAGCTAGTACTACTAATATGATCCATTTTCTACAGTTCAAATGTTGGGCTAAAAGGAAAACATGTTACGTTTTTGATATAAATAACCAGCTGGCTCTCCAGGATGGTTATACTGTTGGTTTTCCTGCTACCATCAGGAGTATAGGACAGACATTACCTTTTTTCCTGAGCCTCATAAGCCCTGACCATTAGCATCCTCTTTAACCTCCGTCAATACTTGTATGGTTGGAGAAAAATAGTATTTTATCATCATTGCAAATTTATGATTTTTTGGATTAATGCGGAAGCTGAACACCATTACTTACCTATCGGAGTTTTCATCTTTTCATGCTCTTGGTATGAAATAATTGAGAAAAATTAAGAACAGAGCATCATCTAATATAAAATTTCCTTGACTACTTGGGCTGCAATGAGGAGAGACATGCCAGTACTTAGTACAAGTTGATTGCAGGCTCAAGGAAGTCGGCATTTTCAGATGGAACAGGCTTAAGCATGTGTATCAGCAGAAGGAAGAAGCCAGGATTAAGCAGGAGAGGAAGCTGTAAAGGAGGCAGGGTTTAACTGATGAACTAAGGCTCTGGGAGGACTGGGATCCGAGTTGAAGGAGAAGGAAAAGCCATAGACAGGAGGGGCAAGATAAACCAAATTAGGGCCGGCCGAGTGGCGCATTGGTTAAGCGCTGGTTTTGGGATGCCAGTGGCCCCGGTTCGGGTCCCACATGAGGGCCAGTGACACTGCCCTCTACAGCTAACAACAGCTCCACCTGGAGCTGGGCTGTGCGAGCCCCGGTGATGGTGTGGGCTGCAGCCCCTGCTGCAGTGGGCTGCCATAGGCTACAGTGAGTGGCCCGCAGCCAGCGTGAGCGGCTGGCAGCCAAGCGTGAGCTGCCAATAGCCGCGGTGAGCGACATCCGGAGGCCAGCGACCGATCTGCCTCATCCGGAAAGAGCGCAATGACGATACCAACAGTGAAGCGACATCCTCCGCAACTAAACTGAAGAACAAAAAGACAGCAACTTGTCTGTTCCCCTTCCCCGATTCCCCAACGCTGTTCCCCTCCGCCAATTCCCCAATAAAAAAATCTTAAAAAAAAAAAAAAGATAAACCAAATTAAAAGGGGACAAATTGTTAGGTAGTAGAGGGGCTTTGCAGTTAAAAGCAGTGTTTTTTACATTTTCATCTTCTGAGAAAAGGAGATAGAGTAGATTCGAAGAGTGACACAGTGGTTTGAGATACCTGCTGGAAGGAAAGGAAGATACAACTGACAACATTCAGATAGAACTGTATTGTATTTGGCTGGGATTGCAAACTATACGTTTAGATACGCACCCAAAAAATATGTGTTTGTAAAGTTTCTACCAGGTGCAGGGCTCAGAATTACAGGTGTGGGAGTACACAAGGTTGATAGATAGATCATAGCAGGAAATGAAATATTCACGGTAGGTGCAAATCATAACTATGAGAGTGTTATAAAAACATACTGGATCAAGATTTTCAACATTAGGGGCGGCCCGTTAGCTCAGTTGGTTAGAACGCAGTGCTCATAACACCAAGATTGCCGGTTCGATCCCCACATGAGCCCCTGAGAACTAGATTGAAACAGCTACTTCACGTGGAGCTGGTGGGTCCTGGAAAAACACTGTTCCCCAATAAAATTTTTAAAAATGGTTATTTTGATGCAAACAGCTTTCGTATTGATCTAGTAAGTGCCACTTGTAGCATCTACAAGTATTATTATTTTTTTAAGATTTTTTAATTGGGGAATTGGGGGAGGGGACCAGCCAAGTTGTTGTTCTTCAATCTTTGTTGTGGAGGGCACCAGTTGCCATCTGGCTGCCCATTGGCAGCTCGTGGCCTCTAAGCTCAAGGTGCTGTGTTCAATCTTAGTTGCGGGTGGGCGTAGCCACCATCCAATGCGGGAGTTGAACCAGCAGCCTTGTTGTTAAGAGCGCACACCCTATCCACTGAGCCATCTGGGCAGCAGCTCAGCTCAAGGTGCCGAGTTCAATCTTTAGTTGCAGGTGGGTGTAGCCCACCATCGGACAGGCAATCTTGTTGTTATACCAGCTGAGCCATCCTGCCACCTGTTGGCAGCTCAGCTAGGGCAAAAGCGTTCACTGGCCCATGTGGGAATCGAACAAGCGGCCCTGTTGCTCAGAGCACGCTCCAAGCCAACTCTTAACTAATTGAGCCACTTGGCCGGCCCCAAGTATTATTTTTTTAATAAAAGGAAATTGAAGCCCAAAATAACATCATAAAGATATTAAAATACAAGTGAGAGCTACCTCATTATCAGGAAAAGAAAAATTAGAAAAAGAGATTTTCAACATTAAAAATAAATTGTAAAATAATTTGTGGCTTCTTGATTTTCTTTAGTTTGTCCAAACTTATTTCTGCTGTTAACAGTAAGCTTGGCAATTAAGATTTGGTATAATTTTGCAGTTCAAAATAGCCTTTTAAGTAAACTCAAAAAGTTGCATAAATAAATGAAGTAGTAATTAATACATGCAAAGCAGCAGTTTGGATTACTTTTCTACTAAAGTAGCTATAGTTTTGAGATTATTCAATCTTTTTACTTAATTCAAATTTAAATATGATGTTAGTGATTTGATTCAAATGTTTATAAATAAGTGGGTTCTTTTCCAGACATCAATAGTTTTATTGAAAAGCAAAACAGAATAACAGTAAGGATAAAGATGTACATACCAATTAAGCTATTCATTTTACAAGTATCAACCTCCATTTTGAGGGTTGAAAAATGTAAATAAAATACTGTGTTGAGTTGCTGCTTACTCAGTTAACTATGCCCATGGTGATCACTAGTAATAAAGTAATAAAGCATACAATATAGCATAATTATAAGTTAATCACACCTATAGGACATGGAGAGGCACTGCTTAGTGCCTTTGATTTCACATGTTAGAATTAATTTATAAAAATCTTGTCCCTGGAAGCCTTCTGAATATTAACCTAATGTGCCTCCAGAGTTGAATAAATACTGATGTTAAATATGTAGTGATCATTGGAAATTGTCAATCAAGGTATGCATAACTTTATACATAAGAAAAGAAATAAAGAGGTGTAAGAAAAAGTTCCATACTCTCAAAGTCTCTCCCAAGTTCAGAAAATCAGCTATTTCAATATTTGAATTAATAAATAAACAATATTGGGAGATTTGAGATTGGTGGGCAGGGAAGTTGGAGTATCAAATATATAGCAGTATCTTTATACCATAGTTTATCTTTTTTTCAACCTGGGATCCAAGCAAGGATTATGCATTTCATTTGTTTTTCAGATCTCTTAAACCTCATTTAATCTAAAAAAAAAAACCCCTCAGATCTTGTTCTGTTTTTTATTATAATGGCATTTTGAAGAGTCCAGGCCATTTGTCTTGCAGAATAGTGCACATTGTGGATTTCTTTGATTGTTTTTTCATTACTCAATTCAGACTAAACATTTTGGTAAGAGTATCACATAGGAGATATTGTGTACTTCTCATGGCAACACATCAGGAGGCACCAAATGTTCATACCATTATTGGGGATGCTAACACTAATCACTTGCTTAAGGTCACATCTGCCAGATCTTTATATTGTAAAAGTCATCCTTTTCCCTTATAACTAATAAATAATTTGAGGGGTGATAATTTCAGAAAATGTGAATAACCTCCTCCCTTACAGTTTTTCCTTGATGGTTTTAGCATCATTTTAGTTTCCCTACCAATATCAATTATTGTAGGTCCTTGCTTTTCATCACTTTGAATATTTCAGTCTAATCCTTCTGGCCTGCAAAGTTTCTGTGTGAAATCAGCTGACAGACTTATGGAAGCTCCCTTGTAGGTAACTAACTGCTTTTCTCTTGCTGCTTTTAAGATTCTCTCTTTGTCTTTAACCTTTGGCGTTTTGTTTATGATGTGTCTTGGTGTGGGCCTCTCTGGGTTCATCTTGTTTGGGACTCTCTGCACTTCCTAGGTTTGTATATCTATTTTCTTTGCCAGGTTAGGAAAGTTTTCCATCATTATTTCTTCAAATAGGTTTTCAATTCCTTGTGCTCTCTCTTGTCTTTGTGGTACCCATATGATGTGAATGTTGATGTGCTTGATGTTGTCCCAGAGGCCCCTTATACTGTTTTCATTTTTTTGGTGTTTTGTGTGTTTTTTGGGGGGAGAGGGGGGGTGTTTGTCTTTTTTCTGTTGTGATTGGGTGTTTTCTTCTATCTTATCTTCTAAATCACTGATTTAACCCTCTGCTTCATCTGAGCTGCTGTTGATTCCCTCTAATATATTCTTCATTTCAGTTGTTGTATTCTTTATTTCTGACTGTTTCTTTTTTATGTTTTCTACCTCCATTTTTATGTTTCCTATCTCTTTTTTGAAGTTCTCCCTGAGATCATTGAACATTCTTATAACCAGTGTTTTGAACACTGCATCTGGTAGATTGCTTGTCTCCATTTTATTTAATTCTTTCTCTGGAGCTTTATTTTGTTCTTTTGTTTGGGACATGTTTCTTGTCTTCCCATTTTGCCCGCCTCCCTGTGTTTGTTTCTATGTATTAAGTAGGGCTCCATATATCTCCTCGTCTTAGTAGAGTGGCCTTATGTAGTCAGTGTGCTGTGGGGCCCAGTGGCACAGTCTCCCTGGTCACCAGAGCCAGATGCTCCAGGTGTGTCCCTTGTGTGGGTTATATGTGCCGTCCTATTTTCGTTGAGCCTTGGTTGCTGTTTGCATGTCAGTGGGAGGGACTGACCCTCAAGCTGATTGGCTGTGAGGACTGGCTGTGAGTATAGTGGAGGAGATGTGGTACAGGAGTTGACTCTACGGAGCAGGATTTGCTATAACAGGGTTCTGGTGCATGCCCAGCCTGCCCTTGAGTGTGAATAAGCAACAGAACAGGGTCTTGAACTCATTATGTCTAACTGTCTTCTCCTCGGCCACCTAGCTGTCATTCTAAGTTGTCTGCCTGATCCACACATAAATAAGTTAGATAGATAGATAGATAGATAGATAGATAGATAGATAGATAGATAGATAGATTTGGCAGGATTCTTTACAGTCAATCCCTAAGTCCTTTTGATTGCCACCATTAGTTTTTCAACATTTTCTTACTTTCTGGTACAAGATATTCCCGTTTCATCTTGCCCTTAACTTGCTGAAAGTTTGAATTAGGCATTTTTCCAAGGTTCACTATATAGAGGTATTTGGTATCCATGATATGGGCACTAGATATGCTCATTGCTGCTGGAATGTCCCTTTCAATAGACAGAGAAAAGTATAATTATTAAAATTTATGATTTCATACTGATGCCTCCCATTCATATCCTACACCGTAGAGTTTTTCCTCAGCTTACCTCACTCTCCGTTCTCCCACATAAAATCCTGGTTCCCAACACATTATTCAGTGCTCATTTGCTCTATCATAGCCACACACTCCTAATATTTTCAAAATTACTGTATTCTTACAACTACCAAAAATAAAGAAAAGAAAAAGGGTCCGAAAACTACTAAAAAACTTAAAGCTATCTTTGCAGTTACTTTTTCCTCCTAGAATGTATTATACTCTAGTAGAATAGTCAGAGAACTATGGCCAAAATATTCTTTAATTGATTATTTATTCTCTGTTGTTTAGTTGTCAATTTATACAAAAATGGATTCCTTATGTTTTTACATAGATTCAATTTTAAGGTTTGCTTTTTCAAACTTTTTAAATTTCATTTTATTTTTGAATTTGTGAACATACATTGTTCAAAACTCAAAGCTGTCTAAAAAGTTCTACTTATAGAAATCCCATTCCCATACTTATACCATCTATCACATTGTCAACCAACTGTATGGATGTCTATCTTCATTTGATTCTGATTTATCCATAGTGTTTGTTTTTGCAAAAATGAGTGTATATGAATAAATGCACATACACAAACACATGATTCTCATACAAAGGTAGAATAATATATAATTTTTTTTTCCACCTTGCTAACTTCACCTTACAATATGTCTAGAATCCCAGTATAGTTAATGGACACCTTTCTCATTGATTTTTATGAGAAGTTTATGACTTTTTAGTACCTCAACTTTCTGCTGCAGTATTGTTTATATATAACTAATCTCTGGTACATGGACCTTTTCATTATTTCTAATAATTTGCTTTCTAAATAATGTGCCAATGCATATTGTTTCATGTTTGAGCTGTATATTTAATGTATTTCCACAGGTAGTATAGATGGGAAAAATGGTAAATATACTGAGCGTGCCAAAAAAATGTATACACATTTGAAGAAAGGAAAAACTTGTATTGAAATTGTAATACTTGTTGGAAGTAAAATCAGTCATTCCCAAAAACATCTTTTGAGAGAACGTCATTCTACACATTGCTGCTGTAATTCATCTCTTCAAATGTGGGTGCTTTTTTTTGACACCCCCAGTATATGCAATTTTACTATGTTTTACAAAAATCCCTTTCATAGGTGTTATAACATTATGCACTTCTGTTCCTTTCCAAGCACAGTGTCAGCTGGTATCTAGTTCAGTATACTGAAAATTATAAATGTCTGTACCGACCAGAGATTTTTATCTTTTCAAACTTCATACCACATAAATACAATTTGTAAAATAGTTGAGTCGTAGCTAACAGCAATTATATATAATATATGTTTTGGTTAATTGACTGATTTTGTATTTATTCTTGGTTTAAATTATTGTTAATGTTGCATAAATGTATAAATTTATGCATATGTAAATATTAACTGCCAGAATCCAAATTTAGATGGTGGACTCAAACATGGTCTTAGTAACATCTGTTAGTTTAAATTAAAATTCCAAGAATTTCTAAACTATTGTCTGTGTCTATGAATTTTTGTTTCTTTGTCTTGTTCCTTTGTTGCTTTCAGTTTTACATCCCACATATCAGTGAAATCATATGGTTCTCAACTTTTTCTGTGTGAGGGTAAGGGGGGTGGGGGTGATAGATGAAGGTAAACAGGGTCAAATATATGGTGATGGAAGGAGGAGAGCTGACTCTGGGTAGTGAGCACACAATGTGATATAGAGATGATATATTACAGAATTGTACTACACTTGAAACCTATGTAAGTTTACTAACCATTGTCACTCCCCAATAAAATTTAATTAAGAAAAAGAAAAACAACAACAACAAAAAGCATAAGTCATGGGCATGTAATGTACAGCATGGGGAAAATATTCAATAATATTGTGATAGTATGGTACAGTGTTAGATGGTTGCTGGACTTATGGTGATCACTTCTTGAGGTATATAAATGTTCAATAACTATGGTGCACACATGAAACTAATATAATATTGTATGTTAGCTATATTTTAATAAAATTCCTTTTAAAAAGTAAGTATAATATAAAGAAAAAAACCTTTATGGAAAAGTATCAGGGAATCATAAACCTTCTACTTGTACATTAAAAGTTTAATATAAAAAATAACAAGAGAAAAAAATTCCAAGAATTTATTTTATATTATTTTATAATATTTCTTTTTTTTGAGGGCAGTGTCACTGGCCCTCATATGTGGGACCCAAACTGGGGCCGCTGGCTTCTGAAGCCAGCACTTAACCACCGTGCCACTTGGCCAGCCCATTATTTCTTGAATATTACAGAGAAAACCATATATAATATTGGATATGTTCTTCAAAAGTGCCATTTAAATCTCACCTTAAAATATACTTTGAAAAATAATCATCTGAGAAATTTCCTATTACAGTTTTGATTCTATTTCAATTTCCACTGATGTTTTTTCTCTTCAGTATGACGTTGAAGTGTAATATCTCTTATGTTTTTATTAGATCAGGTAAAGCCCAAGAATCTCACACTTGGCATTCAGTGCAAAAACTTCCTCATTGAGACTCCTGCCTTCAAGTTTAATCTGGATCACACACAAGGTACAGGATTTCTACCTTATATTCTGCCATTCTGTATGCTATTGTATTTCAGAGGTGATAAAATACGTCTGTTGTCTTAAGAAATATTTGATAAAAATTAACTATACATAGGGCCGGCCGAGTGGCTCAGTTGGTTCAGAGCTCACTCAAGAGTGCGAGCCGAGCTCTGAGCAACAGCAGTTCGATGCCCAACCCAAGCTGAGCTTCCGCTAAGCTGCCAACAGGTGGCAGGATGGCTCAGCTAAAAAAAAAATTAGCTATGCAATTTAAAATTTTTTACAAGTTTTAGTAAGTCAAAAAACAAGGATGGTATAGCCTTTATGTATATTCATAATATCTTCGCTGTTTTTCATTCCATACCACATAAGTAAAACTTGTAAAATAATTGTATGTCATACTACTTAATACATAAGTGTGTGAACCAAAGAAAATTTTAGAAAATTAAAAATCACTAGTGTACTAATGTTACTCACGCTTATGAGAAATAATTGCATGTTTGCAAAGCTAATAAGTCCCTGAAAATTTATTATAGGGTATACATCTATTTGTACTTATATTAATCATCCCACCTGCATATATTGATGCATAGGAAAAAATCTATGCCATAAGAAATGATTAAGTTGCTTAAAATTAGAAAGCTCAAAAAACATGAATTTGCTTAAAATAATGTTTTTTAATTACAAAAATTAATCATAATAGTTATGGTAATATAAAATATGAATTATCTTAAATAATTAATACCAAAATACTAACTGAAATCAGTAACCATTACCAGTATCCCGATACAAATGGGTTCATGACTTTCTTTTATATTTCCTGTAGTCATTTCAATCAACATCCTAAATCTCATTAATTGATTACACTTGATATTCATAGCAACTCCATGGTGTAGGTGAGGTGTTATTCTTATTGAATCAAGGAGATTGCAATTCAGAAACTTTAACTTACACAAAATCAAAACAGTAGTTTAATGGCAAAGCCAAACCTCTTCTGTCTGACTTCAGAGTCCTCGTTTTCTGTTTCTTTTCAATACATTAAAAGGAGTATGAACAAGAGATCACAAAAGAGGAAGTATAGATGGCCAAAGAATGACTGAAACTATGGTAAACGTCACTAATACTCAGATGTTGATTTAAATGATAGCCACCTAAGTGGTTTTTCCCCTTCATTATTATACATCATACTGTAGCACTAAAGAATAAAGGTGCTGCTTTACAAATCTACATATGTATAAAATTAGACCTAGGACCTAGGAAGGGCAGCCCAAAATTCAGGGATTGGGCGTTAGACTTGTAGACCTAGAGCCTGTATTCTGCTTTGGACTCTAACTTGGAAAGGCTGTGTTAGCTTGAGCTAGTTTATGTAGACTTTAGATCCCATTTTGGACATCATAAAAAATGAGTCATTTTTACCTACTAGAATATTTTTTTGAAGAATACATGCAGCCGTGTATGTGAAGACATTTCTAAATTCTACTATTATATACAAGTATTGATTATTAGTATTATTTGTGTGAGTGGAAAAATAGCTAAACACAAAGATGGAGTCCTGATTTTTTTTGTTGTTGTTGTTTTATTTTTTTATTTTTATTTTTATTTTTTATTTTTTTTTTTAAAGATTTTATTGGGGAATTGGCGGAGGGGAACAGCGTTGGGAAATCGGGGAAGGGGAACAGACAAGTTGCTGTCTTTTTGTTCTTCAGTTTAGTTGCGGAGGATGTTGCTTCACTGTTGGTATCGTCATTGCGCTCTTCCCGGATGAGGCAGATCGGTCGCTGGCCTCTGGATGTCGCTCACCGCGGCTATTGGCAGCTCACTCTTGGCTACCAGCCGCTCACGCTGGCTGCGGGCCACTCACTATAGCCTATGGCAGCCCACACCATCACCGGGGCTCGCACAGCCCAGCTCCAGGTGGAGCTGTTGTTAGCTGTAGAGGGCAGTGTCACTGGCCCTCATGTGGGATCCAAACCGGGGCCGCTGGCATCCCAAAACCAGCGCTTAACGAATGCGCCACTCGGCCGGCCCCTGTTGTTGTTTTATAAGAAACAAGACCTAGCATACTGCCAGTACATGCCAGGAAATATATTTCTGAAAAATGAATACAGAAATAAATAACAGTTATTTTTCTTCTGAAATCCCATTTTGTCATCTAGGTGAAACAATTACTAGACAAATGTTTTTAATTTTCATTAATTATTGATGAAATAGTCTTGTTACCTTGGTGAATACCAGTTTTCTAGAGAAGGATTTCTTACAAAACAGTAGATATGTATTTCTATATTTACGTCTATATTTTAAAGTATCCAACTTTGTACATATATCTCTATTTTTAAAGTAATCCAATGTTGTTCTTCCTTTTGATATCCCTAATCCTTTGTTTGCTCTACTTTATTCAACATTTTCATTTTAGAAATATTGCCAAATTTCAGTTATTCATGTACCACGTTCACAAATTTTGGCATATCTATATGATATGGTATCACCTATATAATTTACTTTATAGTATTTTAATGGAAAACAGTGTCACTTGCCATGAGCAATAGCAGTGTACTCTATGCCAGGAACTCTTTTAAGCACTTTATGAATATTAACTGATGTAGTCCTCAAAACAACTCTATGACATAGATTCTGTTATCACCCTTCTGTTACAGATTAGTATACTGAAGTATTGGGCTGTCGGAAAAGTCATGATGTATTTTTTCTATGGTTTTCACTGCAAAAATGCGTCATGACTTTTCCGCCAACCCAATATATAGGAGTTATGCCCACGGTCACACCCATAATATATATGCTGGGGCTCAGGTTTGAATGTAAGGCTTGGGCTCTTACCCAGTTATTCAATACTGTTATAAATAGAAGACAGCTGTAAAACATCCATCAATAAATAATGGAATAAAAATGCTAAATATCTATCAAAGTTTTACTCAGAAGTATCTTAAGTATCACTGTTGCAAAACAGTTTTCCTGAGAAGCAGTCTCTGAGAAGGAGGGTAGTGTGCAGGAAGGTTGTTAGGGAGTGCTCGCAGAATCACTACTAGGGGAAGAGAATGACACAAGACTGAACACAGGGAGAAGGTGGTGACAAAGGTGACAGCTCACACCATGGCAAGCCCTGAAACTGGGATAGCTCTTCAGAGTTGCCCCAATTTGGGGTAAGGAGGGCAGGATTTTATACCTTCATCCCCCTCCCCGACTGCCCAGATCAATCCATCATTAAATGCAGTCTGCTCCAGAAGAGAAGTTTGAACTTGTTCAGGTGACTGTTCAGCTAAAGGCAGTGCTCCCAGAGAGTGCCTATGTATTGTAGGTACTGTAAACTGGCAGTAATCTCTGGAACTTGGGGAATAGGCATGCAGATCGATTCCTCGTTTTACTAGAAGCATTATTGTTTGCTTTTCCTGATACATATCTCGATAATTTTAAATATGATGAGATGTAGGAGTCAAGGTTCATTTTATTCATTATGCATACTAATATGTCCTAGCACCATTTCTAGAAGAGGCATCCTTTCCTTCATTGAATTGCAGTGACACTTTTCTCCCAAATCCTGTGACAGTGTGAGTTTGTTTCTGGATTCTTTCTTCAGTTCCAGTTGTCTACTCATCTGTCTTTGCACCAATATCATACTGTCTTAACTGCTATGGTTATATAGCAAGTCTTGATATGTAATAACATAAATCCTTCAAATTTTTCCGCTTCTTCAAGATTGTCTTAGTTATTCTAGATCCTTTGCACTTTTATAAAAACTTTAGAATCAGCTAGTTAATTCCCAAACACACACATACCCCTGCTAGGACTTTTATTTGAATAGTATTGAAACTGTACATTGATTTGGGGGCAACCAGCATCTTAGAAATATTGAGTCATCGAGTCTTTCAATCCAAAATCATGCTATCTCCCACCATTTGTCCAAATGGCTGTCTATTTCTTCTAGATTTATTTAAAACATCATCTTGTTTTCACTGATTTGATATGCTGACATTAATATAGATTACACTGCCGTATGTACTTGGGTTCTTTCTGGGTTATCTCTACTATTCCACTGATTTGTCTTTAAGGCCAAAATTATGCTGTTTTAATTAGAGAAGTTTTATAATGTGCTTTAGTGATCAAATATTATTGGGATTGTTTTAAATTTATAATTTATATTATAACTAAATTGTATAAATTATATATATACTATATATATAAATTATAACAAAGTTTTAACGTAAATTACAACTAAATTATAACTTTATACATGTAGAAAAAAATGACTTTTTTTTTTTTTGAGGGCAGTGTCACTGGCCCTCATATGTGGGACCCAAACCAGGGACCCTGGCTTCCCAAGCCAGCGCTTAACCACCGCGCCACTCGGCTGGCCCAGGAAAAAAGAAAGTTTTTTAAAAGTCTGTTAGAAAATATTATCTCTGGAATTATTCCAAGCACCAACTATTTTTGGATTTTGTTATGAAAAATCTATGGCATGTTTTATGATTTCTATAAGGCTATGTGAGTCTTTGTGGGTAATTTTTGGATGGTAATGTGATGATAAATTGAGTTTTGGTTATTACTGTACAAAAAGTAGAACAAGGAGGACTCTAAAAGTAGACAGTTTAAGTCTCATAGATATACAGGAAAAACTGAGGGTTGCTAGTTGTGGGGGGTGGGGATGAGAGAGAAGGTGAAGGGATTAGACAGCATAAATAGGTAACTACAGTATTATCACAAGGATATGAAAGACAGTTCGGGGAATATAATAATGTTGTAAATATTTTGTGGGGTGTCACATGGTCACATGTTTTGTTAGGGAGACCATTTCATGGATGGAATAGAGGTTTGATCACTGCACTGTATACCTGAAACTGATGTTGTATAATATAGTATGCCAACTATAATTCAATATATAGATAGTCACAGGATGTGGATTATACTGTATGGAAGGGAGTCAAAGGACGTGAAATAGATATATATGATATGGGAGAGGGGGAAGTGGGTGGCGAATTGGAGGAGGAGGATGGTTACTCTGAGGGGTAAAAAGTATAACTATTGCACTGTGTTGTACACCTGAAACTAATTTAAAAAATAAATAAATAAATAAGTAAATAAATAAATAAAAAGTAAAAGTAGACAGTTTATGTTAATTCCTAAAAAAATTCCTGATATATAATTAAAATCAGGTGGAATGCTTACAATACAAGCAAACATGAATAATAATAATAATAATAGCACTGATATATTAAGAGCAACTCCTAACATTAATTTTATTTTGCTAAACCTTTAGATCTTGGAAAATATGTAATAATTGTGTTCTCCATTATCTACAAGGCACTGGACAGATTCCATTATATGATCCTTGTTATACAAGTTTCTGCTTTTCGTATATTGAACACGTATAGCCAAAACTTCTAATAAATGATCATTGCACTCTGTCTATCATGATAGTTACTAGTCACTTCCTTCTTTAGGCCTCAACAATCTTGTCCATCTTCCTCCTTGTGTTCAGTAGATTAAACCATAACTATGGCGAATTAGTGATTGCTGCATTAATATTGGATAACAAATGACTGTATAATCCCAATGTCCTATAACCAGAAACATTTATTTGTTTTCCTCATGGATCTGCTGATTAGCTGGGAAACTCTTTTTTTAGATTGCACATCAGTTTCAAGAATTTTCTACATGTTCCCTCATTCTGGGACTTACCTAGAATGTGTTTCTTATTTTTCTCATTGTGGCTGGAAGAAGCACAAGAGGGCAAGTAAATATCACATACTTAAGGTCTCACCTTGCATAGGTACTATCACCTATACCCACATTCTGTTGGTCAAATTAAGTCTTGCTTAGTATCAGCGGAGATGGGAAATACTCTGCCTACCTTAACATGGGAAACATCAAAATCAAATCACAATAGGGCTGGCCCAGTGGCTCAGGTGGTTAAGAGCTCACTCAAGAGTGCGAGCTGAGCTCTGAGCAATAGTAGTTCTATGCCCAGCCTGGGCTGAGCTGCTGCTGAGCTGCCAACAGGTGGCAGGATGGCTCAGCTAAAAAAAAAATTAAAAAATAAAAAATAAGTAAAGCATATCCTTTAGGGCCAGCCGAGTGGCACAGTGGTTAAGTGCTGGCCTGGGAAGCCAGCGGCCCCGGTTCAGGTCCCACATCTGAGGGCCAGTGACACTGCCCTAAAAAAAAAAATAAAATCACAATCAAAGCATGGTCATGGTTATATAATTATAAAGAGGAGGAATGACCTATCAGGGAAAATAATCCTATCTACTATGCCAGACACAAAACAACTCTGCCCTTTCTACACTTGCACACATTTTATAGCTGAATAAGGCTGGAGGACAAAGAAAAAAAACAAAACAAAACAAAAAAACCTCTGACTTTACTTCTATTACTAGGGCCAAATGGTTTATGCTCAAGCCAGCCCCTCCATTTGAGCCCCTGATCCCACCTCTGATCCCACCTCTTCTAATTTATTCAATGACCTTGCCTCTCATTTATTCCTCATTTCACCTATATCTGCAGTGCTCCTATTGACTGGGTGATTCCCACAGTACATACCAGTATGTTATAATCTGAGTATATATATAAATGAACACTTTGATCTGATGGCCTCTGCAGCTGCTAACCCATTTTTCTCCTTATTTGAGGCAAAATTCCTAGAATCATCTATACTCGTTGTCTGTACTTCTTTGTCTCTATTCTCAATTCTCTAACTCACTTCAGTGAGGATTTAATCCTGACAATTCAACTAAAATTGCTTTTGTCAAGGAAATCATGACTTTCATGTTGCAATATCTATAGGTCAATGCTATGTCTTTATCTTACTTTGTTTCTCGGTAGCATTGAACATAATTGACTTCCCTCTCCCTGAACTATTATATTCACTTGGCTTTTGGTTTACCTCCTATGTCATTGTTCAGTCCTTCTGAATCTTCTTTTCCGTGTCTTAGCTGCTATCAGAACTCTACATGTTACCTTGATTTAGGGCTCAGTCTTGCCTCTTCTCCAGTTATATTATCTTCCTGGTCATTTTTCTCAGGCTTGTGGATAGCATTACACACCGTGACCTCTTAATTTATATCTCTAACACCAAACTTCTTCCTGAGCTTTAACTGCATATTTTCTTCCCCCACATGGATACCTAGTAGGTATCTCTTACTAACTGTTACTCTTAATATACTTGCCCCCTCACACTTATGCTAATTTATTCCTCAAATATTTCTCCATCTCAGTTGATGGCACCATTATTTATCTAGTTTACTTGCTGGAAAACTTGGAGTCATACTTGATTCATTTCTTTTTTTCTCATTGCGAATTTCCAGCCCATCAGTAAATACTGAGAGCAAAGCCATAAAATATATATATATATCCCATTTCTGACCACTTTTTACTGCCTCCACCAGTTTCACCCTAGTCTACACCATCTGGACTACTGCAGAAGCTCCCTTCAGTTTAGTCTTGCATCCTACATTCTAATATCCACACGGTAGACAGAGTGATATTTTATAAAACGTAAATCAGGCTATATCACTGCTGCTTAAAACATCCCTATGTGTTCCAGCTCAACTTTAGAAGGTGAGGTCAGAAAGACCCCCTAAGGTCTACTGCATGCTTTTCTTTCTGACCTCACCGTTTCCAATCTCTCCCACCCTTCACTGAGCTGTTGTATCAACATTCTGAGCCAATTCCTTTTTTAGTGAAGCCTTTAAATTGCTCACCCTTCTGTGTGAAACTCTCCTATCCTAACTTCTTGTTTAACTTCCTCTAAATCCTTTAAGCCTCCATTAAATGTCACTTATTTAAAAAAAATTTCCTGAAAACAGCCTCCACTAATCCTCTTTCCCTAAATAATTAACTTAAAACTTATGATATAGTTACCTATTTATTCCTTATCTTTTTTCCGCACTAGAAGTTGAGATCCACGACACATGGAATATTTTCTCATTGCTTGTAGTATCCCCAGCAACTAGAACAGTTCCTTGCTCAATTCATTCACAGACTAATATTTCTTGAGGACTACTGTATACTAAGATCCTGTTGAAGTTCTATAGATACAGCAGGGAGCCAAACAGACAAAAACGTCTGCCCTTCTGGGATGTATGTACTAGTGGAAACAGATGATAATCAAATAGGATGGGGAGAGAAAATTGGCAAAGGAGGAGAATATGGAAAGTCGTGGAGTTGAAGGTATGGTTATGAATAAGGTAGATAGAAAAGTTCTTGCTTAAGGGACAAACATGAATGAATGAATTAGCCTTCGGGGATGGCCACAATAAATTGCTAATAGAATCTTATCTGAGTCTATGCCATCTGTATATAGTGTAAAACCATAGAATATTTAGCATATTTATGTATCACAAGAAACAGGAAGATGCCAAATAGATATTTAATGTTAGTATTCTGTAATGTTCGAGGTCTTCAAGACAAACTATTAAGGAAATAGTGGATTGTCTGACATGTGGGTTCAGCATTAGTAGCATAAATTGAATAAGATGAGGTGCAGCTTGGGAGAACATTTTTTTACTTGACAGATTTCCTTCTGATAACACACTTTGTAATAAGATTATCTAAAAATCTAAAGTAAATTTGAGCCATGTTAGTAAATTTGCTTTTCTCAGGTATAAGAATGTAGGTAATTTTGCACTAATTCGATCATGGCCGGATGATTTAGGTCAATTAAACATGATATACTTTAAGATACTGGAAGACAAAGTGCTTCTTTGCAAGGATATTGAGTGATGAAGGGTCTTTTGTCAGACCTCATGAAATGGTTAGTATGTACCTGATAAATGTCTAGATAACTCTACTTGTAACCAAACCCTCCAACAAGACCCATGGATTGAATTCACACTTGTGTGGCAAAAACTAGACGTAGTTAAAATTGTTAGGAAAGAGTGAAATAAAAAGCTTGGAAAAACTTACATTAAGGAAAAGGCAAGAGTTAACTTGTTAGAATGTAGGTAAAAGTGGTGATGTCCCAATGGGCAGGTGGTCCATGAAGGTAGGAATTCAAGGACAGTATCTGGAGATACAGGAAATCATTTATCATAGTTGAAATATAGCACATAACCGACCTTACTGGTTTGGGATCAACTATTGAAGGATTGCACAAAGACAAGACAGTCAGGATCTTAAATCCTTGGAAGTCTAGATAACTAGCAAGACATGGATGAATATATAGAACTAGGTCTAGTGTTTGAGGAAATAAATTATACTGAGCATGGAAAAGGGGCACACAGAGTTTAATTTTCTTTATTGCTGCTCAGAGCAGGACTTCAAAGAGACTGGTAGCTGTAGGCAGTAGAACTACAAAAGAAAACAAGGAAGAACTCTCTAATTTTGATTTATGAGGAAACTGAGTGCCTTAAGAAATAGGAACTCCTCATTAGATGGTGCATCCAAGTGGTTACTGAATCCGTTACTTCAACGGATTTCATAGAATATGTTCCTACATTCACTGGGAAGTTATATATAAGGATCATTAAATTAGAACTCAAAGATCCTGTCATTCTATGATTAGGTTAATGACATTAATAAAAACGGGACCATATAGGTTTGTTTGCTTTTGGGACAATTACTCTAATTTCCATGCTGAGTTTTAAATATTTTCTCTTTCTTAAAAAATGGAATGCTCTTTCTTACATGATAGAAAAGGAATAAGCAAGAGAAACTTAGAATAAAATTGCTCAGAGAGTAAAATGAAAAGCAAATTATATACTTTTCTATTAGTTTGGGAATCAAACAAGATGTGAGCTAGAAAGTGAAATTTTGTTTTTTCCCATGGAATATACTCTTTCAAGTTTTATTGGTCTGGTAATGTTTTTATTATGTTGGGATCAAGTATCAAGTCCCTATCTTGGGGAAACAATAAAACATGCTTACAATTGAGCATTTATCTACATGCATAAGATATAGAAGAAATCAGGACAAAACTCCTGAAGCTTGCTGGCACAGAAACCACTGGTATGGACATTCTTAGAGTACATTCACTTCTCTGCAAGAGGCTTAGGAGATGGATGCTGCAAAGCAAGTTTGAAGCAATAGTAAAGGTAGTGAAAGCTTTAGCATGTTTGGGTCACTTTTGAGAAACAATGCAGTTTTGTAGACTTCATATGTTGATTTTAATTCTTAGACTCTGATAAGTGAAAATATGTGCTAAGCCATACCGCATGTCCTATTTGGTACATTCTAAAAACCAAAATTCCTCTTTTATGTTACACAAATATTAAATTTCTCGTTATGTTTGTTTTTGTGAGAAAAAATGTCAGACCCCAGTTTCGAGGTAGGTATGACATTCAGTCAGTGAGGTTAATTAAAATCTCCTATCACTTCCAACCTTTATTTAATTTGAAGCAACAAATTCCAGAAATAATAAAGTATGTTAGCTAAGAGAAATTTAAAATGAAAATCAATATGGATCTGTCAAATGTAATCAAAACTCTCCAAATCTGATATGTCAAAAATGCAATTACACCTGAACCAAAATTACCAATTTTTTTTTTCCTTTTAGCTGACATCCCTATGTATATTTATGTCTAAAAGTAAAATCAAATGGATATAAGTCGTCATGGTATCCATGAGTAGGAAATTAGCACACAAATGAAACTCTTTCCTGTCACCAGCTCTGTAGACAAATCAAAATTAAATCTTACAGGATTAAATGTATATTTTTTCAGTTATCTCATTAAAAGGATACGATGAATGCATTTTATGAAAACATTTGTTCCAGGATTTCTCTATTTTTGACTAGGCATAATCACTCATTACCTTTCACCACTTTTATTCTTCCTGAATTCCGGTAGCTATAATGGGTTTTCTTTCCTATAGTAACTGGGCATGTAATGGAATCCCTGACCCCTTGATAGGAGCAGAACAAGCCATCAATGAGTGTTACTCATCTTTTTATCACATGTAAATGATGCTGTCATCTTTATTTACACAGAGAGCTGGTAGGAGGAAAAAGGTAAATGGTGAGACAGTTATCTTGCAGACAAGCACTCAATTCCTGAGTGCTTACCAAACTCTCCACATTTGACAGTAGTGTGTTATTTGTGAGGTCTGAGTGTTGATAATGCTAAGCTCGCATATGGCGAACTATATGCATATATTCAGGTAGTTAGAGAGTGTCGAATAATTGGTGGGTTATTTTCAAGCCATTAACAAATCCTTATATGTAATGTATATATGCAAAGTTACCCATTCTTTCCAAAGTCTCATTCCTAAAGATGGTGGGAATGTGAGATCTTACCACCACCATCTATATTCCTTCCTTGTGGAGGTACATAATTATACATTTACCCCTCTTGATATATGTTTGCCATATGAATACCCATTCTTCTGGGTCATTCCTCTGTCTCAGCATTCATATCCCCAAGGGCAGGTGTATGTATAATACATCCATTGTTTTGGGGTTTGTTTTCTTTACAACTCTCACTCCTTTGCAAATTCCAAGACTTTACCATAACATACTCTAGGAAAATACCCTATATCACCTAAACCAATGTATCTAAATGTTTTATTTACCTTCTTGAAATCTGACTCTTCCCTGAGAAGACACTGGTTCCCTCCAATGAGAAAATCCTCATCATCACTTTGAAATATGCTATTACCGTTATTGATAGTGGCATTAAGAATCCTAATTAATTTATTTATATCCCTCGATTTTTACATTTTAATGTTAAGTGACGTTTTCTGTCACTCCAAAAGAAATGATGGAACTAAGAGAATCATAGAAATGGAAAGCTCTATATTGGATTATGTATATTTTATATATATATTGGAAACAATTCATATTTGACAAAATATTTTTAAAATACTCGTTTTTGGAGTTTTGGTGTTGCCAAGATAGCACAGTCCTATTCCTTCCCATCCCACTCTAGCCAAACATCAATGGAAAACCACATGTCCCCCACCCCCATGGGCTCAGTGGGGCCAAGTTTCAGGAGCATTCCACTCCGATTTCCCTGCCCTCTCCTGTTGTGATGTCGAAGGAGCCAAGCAGCCACCTGATCTACCATTCCGCCAGCTGAAGTAGGCAGGCCTCCAGCTCCACTGGGAGAACAGTGTTGGTGGGGCTCAGAGGGGAGTTTCTTTTCTCTTTCTTCCCTGGCAGAAGCTGGCAGAGCTCCAAGTACCCCAGCTACTGTCAACAAGGTTGTCACACGCTGATAGCCCATCCCCATGCAGCAATGATGAGACTAAAGAGATGGTACCTACACCATCTAGTCACCTCTAACTGCACCTCTTGTGCCTGATACTGAGGAAATTGGTGCAAGTTGGGCTGATAGGCAATGCATTTTCCTTCCCACTCTTGGTGTTAGCAAGATCCAGTAGGATGTAATGCATGGTCAGTAGACAGTCCTACTCTAGCTCCATCGCTAGAGTCAGGGGGATCCAGTGGGGACCACAGTCTACACCCCTAACAAGCATCAACAAGGTAGACTGAAGTGATGTGAGGAAGAAGAGTTGGTATTCTGCTTCCATTCTCTCATGTGAGCCCAGACAGGCGGGGAACTGAGCTTCCAGCTTCCCCTGGCACCATCAGGTAGATGAAGTGGTGAGAGACGGAGCTCCATGGTGCTCTGCCTCCTGCCATCTCTCTTCTTTGGGTCTCTTATCGAGCCCATCAGGAAACAAAACTTCTACCCCACACTTCTGCAATGAGAGAATGAAAATTGGTCCCACACTGTGCTTCGACACATGATTTTGAAGTCTTCATGAGACAAATGAACCCCACACCTACTCAACTACGTGGAGCTCTCCAGGAGTTCTTCCGTCTTCTTTAAAATACTTCTTATTGGATTTTTTCTATCAACACAAACATGCTCTAATAGCTCTTGAGATTAAAACACATGCCTCTCTTCATCCCTATATCTGCCAGCTATTGTCCCATTTCTCTGATCCCGCTGTATAGCGAAACAACTTAAAAGTTTGTCTGTACTTCCTGTCTTCTCTTCTTACACCGTTATCTTATTTATTTTTTTTTTGGTTGTGGTTCTTTGTTTGTTTTTATTGGGGAATTGAGGAAGGAGAACAGCCAAGTTGCTGTCCAATGTTAGTTGTGGAGGGTGCAGCTAGCTTAGTTCCCAAGTCCAATCTCCATCTGGCTGCCCTTCGGCAGCTCGCTGCTAATCAGCTCAAGGTGCTAGGTTCAATCTTAGTTGTGGGTGGGCATCGCCCACCATCCCATGCAGGAGTCAAACTGGAAACCTTGTTGCTAAGAGCACACACTCTAACCACTTAGCCATCTGGCCACCCATTGGCAGCTCAGCAGCAGCTCAGCTTGGGTGTAGCTCACTGGCCCATGTGGGAATCGAACTGGCGAGCGTGTTGCTCAGAGCTCGTGCCCCTAACCAACTGAGCCACTCGGCTGGCCTATACCATTATCTTTTGAACCCAAATAAACCCGGTTTTATTCCCCATCTGTCTATTGATAATTGTCTTTTTAAGTTCATCAGTAATATAACATTGCCAGATCTAATCATCTCTGTGCTCAACTCATGAGCTCTACTTGACACAGCTGATCCCTCACTATTTTGGAAACAGTTGGCCTCCAGGACTCCATTCTCCCTTGATTCTTCTTTTATCTCTCTAGTAAGCCCTCCTCATTCTCTTTTTTTAATTTTTATGCCTCCCAACTAGGATGTATTGAGTAGGGATTTTTTTTTTTTTAGCTGAGCCATCCTGCCACCTGTTGGCAGCTCAACGGCAACTCAGCTCGGGCTGGCCTCGAACGGCTGTTGCTCAGAGCTCAGCTTGCACTCTTGAGCGAGCTCTTAACCAACTGAGCCACTCGGCCGGCCCACTTTTTTTAATTTTTATTATTATTAGTTACAGATGTACAGAATAATGCAATAGTTTTTTTAACCCCTTACAAAGTGACTCCCCCCTCTCCCCTCCGCTGCCCCCCACACCCAATATCATACATATCTATTACAATTGACTCCATCCCCACACTACATTCCACATACCATGACTACATATGTGTTAAATTATAGTTGACATATAATATTGTTCAGCGGCAGCTTCAGATGTACAGTGCAGTGATAAGGCCACTACCACAAGCCATGAAGTGGTCTCCCTAAAAGGACATGCATCCTTCTGTTCCCATAAAAAAAAATATTTACAACCTTATTGATTATATTCCCTAACCTGTCTCTTCTGTCTCTGCAGTACTATTGTAGTTGTCAGTTTATGTTGCCTCGTCCTTTCCCCTTCTCCCATCCCCATCCCATCTAGCCCTCATCAATTTTTTCTTTGTGTCTCTAAGACTATTTCTGTTTACATTGCTCATTTATTTAGTTCTTTAGATTCCACATATAAGTGAGATCATATGGTATTTGTCTTTCTCTGACTGACTTATTTCCCTTAACATAATGTTCTCCAGGTCCATCCATATCGTTGCAAATGGTACAATTTCTTTCTTCTTTATGGCGGCATAATACTCCATTGTGTAAATGTACCACAGTTTCTTATTCCGGTCGTCTACCGATGGGCATTTCTATTGTTTCCAAGTCTTGGCTATTGTAAATAGCGCTGCAATGAACATAGGGGTGCATGTATATTTTTCAAATTAGTGTCTTGGGTTTTTCAGGTTAAATGGCTAGGAGTGGAATTGCTGGGTCAAAAGGTAGTTCCATTTCCAGTTTTTTGAGATACCTCCCTACTGACTTCCATAGTGGCTGCACCAATCTACAATCGCACCAACAGTGCAGCAGGGTTCCCTTTTCCCCACAGCCCTGCCAGCACTTGTTTGTTGATTTATTGATGATAGCCATTCTGACCGGAGTGAGGTGGTATCTCATGGTAGTTTTCATTTGCATTTCCCTAATGATCAGTGAGGTTGAACATTTTCATATGCCTGTTGGTCATCTGTATGTCCTCTTTACAGAAATGTCTCTTCATTTCCACTGTCCATTTTTTAATTGCGTTGTTTGTTTTTTCGGTGTATGAGTGTTTTATAAATTTTGGATATTAACCCCTTATCAGATATATCATTGACAAATATATTCTCCCATTCAGTAGGCTTCCTTTTTGTTTTATTGATGATTTCCTTTGTTGTGAAAAAACTTTTAAGTTTGATATAATCTCATATGTTCATTTTTTTCTTTTACTTCCCTTGCCCTTGGGGATGTATCAGTAAAAATATTGCTCAGAGTAATGTCTGCAAATTTACTCCGTATATTTTCTTCTAGGAGTTTTATGGTTTCAGGTCTTACATTTAAGTCTTTAATCCATTTTTAATTTGTTCTTGTATACAGTGTAAGGAGGTGGTCCAGTTTCATTTTTTTGCATGTGTCAGTGCAATTTTCCCAGCACCGTTTATTAAATAGACTATCTTTCCCCAGTGTAAATTCTTGCTTCCATTGTCATCGATTAACTGTCCATATATACATGGATTTATTTCTGGGGTTTCTGTTCTGTTCCACTGGTCTATGTGCCTGTTTTTAATGCCAGTACCATACTGTTTTGATTACTGTAGCCTTGATAGATGCAAAAATTCTCAATAAAATATTATCAAACAGAATTCAGCAATATATTAAGAAGATCATACATCATGATCAAGTGGTTTTCATCCCTAGTATGCAAGGCTGGTTCAACATCCGTAAATCAATTAATGTGATACACCACCTCAACAAAATGAAGAAGAAAAATCATATGGTCATATCAATAGATGCAGAAAAACATTCGACAAAATCCAACATCCATTTCTGTTAAAAATCCTTAGCAAAGTGGGAATACAGGGATCATATCTCAACATAAGAAAGGCCATATATGATAATCCTACAGCTAACATCATACTCAATGGGAAAAAGCTAAAACCATTCCCCTTAAGATCAGGAACAAGACAAGGCTGTCCACTTTCTCCTCTCTTATTCAACATAGTTCTGGAAGTTCTAGCCAGAGCAATCAGACAAGAAAAAGAAACAAAAGGCATTCAAATTGGCAAGGAAGAAGTAAAATTGTCATTATATGCAGATGACATGATTCTGTATATAGAGAACTCCAAAGACTCCATCAAAAAACTATTGGAACTGATAGACGAATTCAGTAAAGTAGCGGGATATAAAATCAATGTTCAGAAATCAGTGGCATTTGCATATACCAATAATAAACAAATGGAAGGAGAAATTAAGAAAACTGTCCCATTTACAATTGCGTCAAGAACTATAAAATACCTAGGAATAAATTTAACCAACCAAGTGAAAGATCTGTACTCAGAAAATTATAAGACACTGAAGAAAGAAATCAAAGAAGATACAAATAAATGGAAACACCTACCCATGCTCATGGATAGGAAGAATTAATATAGTTAAAATCTCCATACTGCCTAAAGCAATATAGAGATTCAGTGCAATTCCCATCAAACTACCAAGGGCATTTTTCACAGAAATAGAAAATAGAATCCTAAAATTTGTATGGAACCATAAAAGACCCCGAATAGCCTCGGCAATCCTGAGAAATAAGAACAAAGTCGGGGGTATCACGCTACCGGACATCAAAACGTCCTCAATCTCTTTTGCATGTTTTCCTGTTCCTGTCCCCCCTGACTTCCTAGAGTCCTGGGGCTCAGTCTTCTCTCCTCTTCTCATTTCTATCCCCACTCGTTCCCAATGAGGTTCCATGCAGCCACACATGAGATTCCAACTTCTAAATTGATAGCCCCAGTCTTGGTCTCTCCTTAAATCCTCATGTAGCCACCTGCTATCTCAGTATTCCCCCGACAGATGTCTGGGAGGCTTCTCAAACTTCCTTAGGCGCTCTGCTCAAAGGAAACTTCTCAGGGCGGACTTCCTGGACCAGCCTCTATGAAATCCACATCACTTTCTAACCTTTTGTTGTTTTACTCAACACCACCATACATCTAGTACATTTTATGTATTGTTTGACTGCTTTCGTCACCCCCCCAACACATCCTGGAATGCATCACCCAGGATAGCCAGGGATTTGTTTTCTTCACTGTTTGATCCCTAGTGCTTGTTATAATGCACGGCACATAGTATGTTATGAATAAATAAGTAAAATAATAAAATAGTGTAGAATTAATGTATAATGTACAAAATAGGATTATCTGGATGGAACTGGAGTAGTACATTTCCAAAGCAAACCATTGATAATATATATATATCTCCTTTCTTCACATGAGGAAAATCTCACTTAGAAATTTAAATAGCTTTCCCAGTTTCCCAGAACTAGTGAGTAACAGACCATAGATTTACATTTCTAAAGCTCATGCTCTATACTTTATCATATTATATTCCTGCAGGTGAAGAGAGAGATTTTACACACATACACATACACTTGCACACTACTTAGTATAGTGCAGAGGACAAGGAAGACGTAATTGGTCAATAAGGTATACTAGTTGTAGTAGTAGTAGAGGACTTTATCTTAAAATTCTCTGTGAGTAACTTTAATTGAAATTAAAATTAGCTACTTTTGCAGAAAATATTCAATTCCCTGACATTATTTTTTTTTTTGAGGGCAGTGTCACTGGCCCTCATATGTGGGACCAAATCGGGACCGCTGGCTTCCAAGGCCAGCGCTTAACCACCACGCCACTCGGCCGGCCCCCTGACATAAATTTTTTTTTTTTTTTGTGGGCAGCAGTGTCACTGGCCCTCATATGTGGGATCCGAACCAGGGCCGCTGGCTTCCCAAGCCAGTGCTTAACCACCGCGCCACTCGGCCGGTCCCCTGACATTAATTTTTTTTTTTTTTTTGTGGGCAGCAGTGTCACTGGCCCTCATATGTGGGATCCGAACCAGGGCCGCTGGCCTCCCAAGCCAGCGCTTAACCACCGCGCCACTCGGCCGGCCCCCTGACATTAATTTTTTAATCTTACTTATCTTTTTTTTATTTATAAGGGAAAATGTTATAGAACATTAGAGCTGGAAAAAGCATTAAGATATTCTATTCCAGACAGTCCTGTCAATCTCAAAACCCTTTACTTTCTCACTGCCAGTGGTTATGTAGCAGGTGCTTGATGGCCTCCAATGTCAGAAAACTCTCTCCTTCACTGCATCTGGTCAGGAGGCCCTGGTCGTGGATTTTCACTCATTTGAGCCAGCAGACACATGTTTACATTAAAGTCAACATTTTCTTTAAGTATTATTTTTTTTATTTTTGTTAATGTATTAGATGTTTAAAAAAGCAAACCTAAAACATTAACTTACAGGTGCTTAGTATGGTGTAAAATTTACCTTAGGAATCATTTTTGTATTGAATAAACTGAATATCTACTATAAAAACATTATATGTCCCAAACTGAACATTTTTTTTCTAAGATGCATGGATTTGCATCTTTTCCTCAATTACCTATATGAGCAAATGTGACCTTCCACTTAGCACTTCCTTTTTCTACACTAAACCCTTTGACAGTGTCTTCTTTGGACAGCTTCTTTATTAAATCACAAGCATTAGTTAGCTCTGTAAAAGCTGGAGAGGTAAAGAAGCAACAATCTCTAATACTTCACAAAGAAAATTCATTCCCTTCTTGCTATTCAAAAGATGCCCCCATTCAGTCAACAAGGTACAGGTAGGAGGGGAAGAGTGCTTTGTCCCTAGCTTTTCCATGATCATAGCAATCAGAGTCAAGTTTAAGAGATCTGCCCTGTGTTTTGAGAGCCTGAAATTCTGTCAGCAAATTCAGTGGCATCCCATACCTCCACCTCTGAAATAACATGAAATAAAAGATAATTTCATGTATTAGTTTGCTAGGGCTGCGATAACAAAATACCACACTGAGTGGCTTAAACAAATTTTTATTTTTACAATTCTGGAGGCTAGAAGTCAAGATGAAGAGGCAGGGAGGGTTGGGTTCTTCTGAGGTGTCTATCCTTGGCTTGTAGATGGCTGCCTTCTTGCTGTGTCTTCACATGGTCTTTCCTTTGTGTGAGCACATCCTTACTGTGTGTCTGTGTTCAAATTTCCTTTTCTTATAAGGACACCAGTCATATTGGATGAGGGCCTCACCCTAATGTCGCAGAGTTGGCCCTTCTCAGCGCAAAGTCCAGGTCCTTGGCATCTCGAGCAAAGAATCGAATGAGATACTGAGGCAAAGTAGTGAAAAAGTTTATTAGAAGAGAGAGTACACATAAAGAAATAGAAGTGGGCTTGAGCAGTAGAGAATGGCTGAAGGCCCATTATTAGAAGAGAAATTACATTCCAAAGAGTTTGGAGTGGGCCACATACAAAGGCCAGGCTCAAACGGCTCAAAAAGGGAGGAAGAGGCTCAATAAAAGAACTGACTGTCCCGGATTTGGAGTTTTTAATCCCTTTTTCTCTAGAATGTGCTGTTCCCCTCTGGGTGTGGGACCACTTGGTTGACACCTGTGATTGACAAGAGGCTATAGTGGAGACCAGAGGTCTTTTGGGAGTTGCATTCTATGGGACCTGTAGGAATGCAGAGACCCAATGCCTGCCTCTAACTGCCTGCCTTGTTTTCCCCTTGAGAAACATGATCCCCATAAAATCTCTATGGGGAGTTGAGGGACAGGAGGTCTCATCTTCCGTATCTGCTTCCTGCTGGGCAGGGGCATAGAGCTGTCCCTGCCTATTGGGGGGTTCATGAAACTCTCACACTAGCTGATCTCAGATGAGAGGAAGGGGTCTCAAGCTCCACCTGGAAGACCGAGCTGGCTTCTTTGGTTGCGACTGGCAATCTTGCTGGGGTATCCTCTGTATCCCCAAGGCCTCTGAATGAGGAAAAATAGATTTTAATTAATAAATCTGTTAGCTCTTATGAAACCTGTGGCCATTCAGCATCACTTAGGTGGCATCAGTTGTCTGGGCCCAGAATGGGTTTGAAAGTAATCATTAGGCTTACTGGCCTGGGGGATATTGGAAAGTCGCAGGTTTTCAAGTAATCTGAAGCAACTGTAGAAACAATCTATTGTTTAGGATTCAGAAACTGATTTATAAAACAATCAAGAAGCAGGGGGATAGGAGACTTCTAGGATTCAGGCTAGGAGCAATCTTTAGTCTAGGATTTAGAAATTGATGATAAGAGTAATAGCCAGGAGCTAAGGAACTAAGAAACTAGGGAGAAGACTTAACATTTCTATAGGAAAGAAAACTTAAAAGTTTTTCAGTATGGGGGGGGGGGCTACTCTGTTGGCCCACAACACTAACAGTCTTATTTTAACTTAACCACCTCTTTAAAGGCCCTATCTCCAAATATAGTCACATTCTGAGATACTGGCGATTAGGACTTCAACGTGTGACTTGAATGGGCAGAACATAATTAAGCTGGTAATATCTCTAAAGAATCAATGAATGGGCTCTTCTCCAAATCACCACATGAACAATTCTGTTCCTTTTTTTTTTTTTTTAAGGGCAGTGTCACTAGCCCTCATATGTGGGATCTGAACCAGGGCCGCTGGCGTCCCAAGCCAGCTCTTAACCACCACGCCACTTGGCCGGCCCTGTTCCATTTTTTTAAGTCATAATTTAATGATTTTTTTTCCAAAAGATCAGTTATTAGAAATATTAAGTATTCAAGTAGAAAGTGCATAGATTTCATGTGTGGATGTGGTTAATGAAAAGTCATGTTCTTGATGACTTCATGTTTTAAAAATAAAAACTTTTATTTAAAATAAATCACATAACAAAAATAATAGCATGACTAAGCATGGCTAAGGGTGTTAGTATGTTTCTTAGTATCTCTTTGATTACCCAAAATGGGCCATTTCTAATGTCATGCTAAATATTAAAAATTAGGCTGAAGGGAGCAGTAATACAATCGCAGTAAAGTGATTAAAAATGAATCCTCCCGGATGAAATATTTTCATTACTAAAAAGACAATTATGAGGGCCAGCCGAGTGGCGTGGTGGTTAAGCGTTGGCTTGGGAAGCCAGCGGCCCTGGTTCAGTCCCACATATGAGGGCCGGTGACGCTGCCCTCAAAAAAAAAGACGATTATGTTTACTTTACTCTCTTGAGAAGATGTTCTTTTAAGAAGGCAGGAAACCTCATAGCCATTAAAACACTGTACAATTTCTGTTTTCCAAAATAGGAGATCAATGCATAAATATTTCTAACAACTTTAATCAAAAGAGCAATTGCAATACTTTTTAAACACAGTGAATAAAATTTGAATGCTAGATGTAACTAGGCCATAGCACATTTCAAAAGCAAAACTAATACAATGAATGTTACTCTTTAATATTTCTTAGATGCTAAACATGAAGTATTATCAGGATTTCAAAATTCTATAAATCTATACCTCTCATAAAATATATAAATACATAAATATATTATGTAAAATAAAATGTGCATATTTTCCCCTAAATGCTTATTAGGGTTTTGAACCTCAAGAACAATAACTATTATGGAAAAACGTTTACTACTGTATCTGTAGTTAGTTTGTATAGTTACTGTATGGAAATGGAATAAAACAGAGATAAGCTGAGAAAAAAAATTTAGAAAATATTTTGAGCTTGGATATGTTTTATTAGATTATTTAATGTAATGAATATAGTAATCATCATGCTAGCTAGATATTTCCCAGTCAGAAGATAGAAACAACTGGTGTGGTTCCTCCCAGCTTCCTGCAAAACACTTCTGAAAATGCCCCTAGCAACACTGAAAAGTACATTAAAAGTACTATTTGCCAGCTCATCCACTTCCTGGAGTTAACTGTTCATTCCAAATTTAGAAAAATTCTTTAAAAAAATGAGCTGGAGGAGGAGGGAGTTAGTCCTACTAGGAAATAAAGCACCTATAATTAAAACAGTGTAACACTTGCACAGGAAGAGAAAGAAAGACCAAAGAAAACTAGGGAATCCAGAAAAACTGAAATACGGAAGGAAACGCCATGAAGGCCACATTTGAAATCAGTGAACTTTTCAATAAGTGGTTTTTGAATAACTGGTCCCATATAGGAAATTCATAACATTTGATACATTCTTCATTCCATACATATGGATACATTACAAATTGAATATTTAACTATAAACATGAAAGATATAGGTGTTAAAAAAGAAAACATGGGTAGATTCTTTATAAGATTTAGAAGTGAGGAGAGCTTTCCTGTCTGAAAGTGTTGCAAAGAACAATGGGAAAATCACAGGAAATAAAACTCATTTGTGAGACACAAAATGAATTTGATAAATTCTCAAAGTTTTTTTGCAGTGTTAAATTTCAGTGATATTGTTTTGTTGATGGTTTCCTTTAGCAAAAACGTTTTAGTTTGATATAGTCCCATTTGTTTACTTTTTTGTTTTGTTTCCCTTGCCCGAGGGGATACATTAGTAAAAATGTTACTAAGGGTAATTCTGAGAGTTTACTGCCTCTATTGTCTTCTAGGAGTTTTATGGATTGTTTGGTTTGTTTGTTTGTTTGTTTGTTTGTTTGTTTGTTTGTTTAGCTGAGCCATCCTGCCACCTGTTGGCAGCTCAGCGGCAGCTCAGCTCGCATCGAACTGCTGTTGTTCAGAGCTCACGCAGCTGTCACTCTTGAGCTAGCTCTTAACCAACTGAGCCACTCGGCCGGCTCAAGGGGTCTTTTAAGTCTTTAATCCATTTTGAGTTTATTCTTGTGTATCAAGTAAGAAGGTAATCCAGTTTAATTTTTTTTCCATATATCAGTCCAGTTCCCTAGCACCACATTGGTGCAGCCACTATGGAAAAGAGTTCTTCAGAAAATTAAAAATAGAACTACCTTATAACCCAGTAATTCCACTCCTGTGTATTTATCCAAAGAAATCCAAAACACTTTCAAAAAGATATATGCACCCCTATGTTCACTGCAGCGCTATTTACAATAGCCGAGATATGGAAACAACCAAAATGCCCATCAGTATACAATTTGATAAAGAAATTGTGATACATTTACACAATGGAATATTACTCGGCCATAAAAAAGAATGAAATGTTACCATTTGTGACAACATGGATGAACCTACAGGGTATTATGCTAAGTGAAATAAGTCAGACTGAGAAAGACAAATACCATGTGGTCTCACTTATATTTGGGACCTAAAGAGCAAAATAAATGAACAAACAAAACAGAAACGCATTCACAGATGCAAAGGAAAAAACTGATAGTTACTTGATGGGAGGGATTTGGGGGGCTGGGTGAAAAAGTTGAAGGGATTAAGAAATACAAATTAGTAGTTACAAAAGAGTCACAGGGATGTAAAGTACAGTATGGGGAATATAGTCAATAATATTGAAAAAATCTGTGTATTGCCAGGTAGGTACTAGACTCATCAGGGGGATCACTTCATTAATTATTTAAATGTCTAATCACTACTCTGTACACGTGAAACTAATATAAAATAATATCGAATGTCAACTATGATTTTAAAAATAGTCACGGGATATAAAGTATAGCATAGGGAATGTAGTCAATAATATTCTAATAACAGTGTGCAGTGTCAGATGAGTAATAGACTTATTGGGATTATTACTTTGTTTGAGGTATATAAATGTCTAATCACTGTGTTTTTTTGTACACCTGAAACTAATTTTTTTTTAATTTTTTAATTCCAGTGATTTCTTGTCAGTTAATAACAGCACAGTGATTTTTACTATTCAAGCAAGTAATAATAGTTAAAACTTATTGTGAATTCAGTAAGAAACTACAGTTCTCATCTGGTAAACAGTTACAGCCACAAATAGGCTACTAGATTTTTAATTAAATTGGCTTATGTGTCATAGCATTATCCTTCTGTACTTTCAATTCATGCGTTATAAGAAAGCATGGTGTTAGCAATGAATTTCTTTTTTATGTGTTTGTCTTGACTCCTTGTACCATCCTAATGTCTAGGTTTATTTTTAGTCAATATAATCAAATTTTAGTGATAATATAATTTTGTGAGGGTAAATGATCATTTCTGAACTTGACTTCCTTTGGGATGCATGATGGCTTCTTTGACTCAGCTCTTGGTATTTTTATTCTATTGCAACTCTGGCTGTTTTAATTCATTTGAAAGCAATGATTCACTAAAAATGTAGGGCTCATCAAGACAAAGCTGAAGATAACACACATTGCTTAGATAGCTTCCAAAACAATACAATCTTTCATTGGGACTTTGGGCGAGTTAACCAGATTGTCTCAACTTCTCCATCTCTAAAATGAGAGACATAATAACACTTAATTTATGGTAATTTTCTGAGAATGAATGAGATATTGGATGAAAAGTACACTTAGCATGGAGCCTGGCATGTAGTCAGTACTCAATAAATAATAACATGTAATCATATTAATTAATTATTATTAACTATAATACTAGACCTTAGAACATTTTCATTTCCTGAAGGAATAACATTTTAAATTTGGAAATGTATGAGAATTTTGAGTTAGGATGTTTTGCAAAGGGGCCATTTTCGATTTCCTTTCTGGATGTTCTTTTTTTTTTTTTGAGGGCAGTGTCACTGGCCCTCATATGTGGGACCCGAACCAGGGCCGCTGGCCTCCCAAGCCAGTGCTTAACCACCGCGCCACTCGGCCGGCCCCTGGATGTTCTTAATAGTTTAGTACAGCAGTCTCATCTGAGATACAATGGCTGGGAATATCGTCAATCTTATAAAAAACAATATAGTCAATATCCATTATTTTCTTGTAAAGGAAGAGTGTTACTCTTCACAATACAGTAAGACGCCCACCAGCTGGAAACCCTCACTGTTACATATGGCCAGACGCTCATCACTCATAACCTCTTAACATTTGCCCAACAGGTTGGGTTTGTTTTCAGAGTGTGGTCCCAGGATCGTCTGCTTCTGTATCCCATGAGGTGCTGCTTAACCATACAGCTTCCTGGGCCACAGACCAGACTGAATAAATCAGAATCTCTCAACGTGGGGCTCACCAAGCCCCATGTCTAAAAAGTTTCGCAGGTGGTTCTTAGGCAAAGTAAAGACTGAAAAATTCTAATCTATTAGAACACAAGAAAATGCTGTCAGTTTTTCTGTCTTCTGGTTTTTACAGCCTGGAGCAGATGCCCCTTTCACAAATACACTTTGGCTTCCCCTATCGCATCAGTTAAATAAATGAACAGTTTACTGGTAGCAATTTGGGGTTTCTAAGTGGAATCCAGAGCTTGTTTGGTCTAGGAAAAAAATAAACAAGACATTAAAGGATCAAAACTTGCTATAATTTGTCTTTTGCAAAACGTAGTCAGACTTGAAAAAACTCATGGGTTTTATGGTCCTTTTATCACTCTGGGAAACCCCAGCCATCACTTGCAACATTTCCTCAGCCCTTCTGTTGTCGGAGAGTGGGCCCTTCTCAGCGCAAAGGCCAGGTCCTTGGCATCTTGAGCAAAGAATTGAGCGAGATATCGGGGCAAAGTAGTGAAAAAGCAGTTTATTAGAAGAGATAGTACATTTCAAAGAAGTAGAAGTGGGCCCGAGCAGTAGAGGATGGCTCAAGGGCCCATTACTAGAAGAGAAATTACATTCCAAAGAGTTAGGAGTGGGCCACGTTGAAACGCGAGACTTAACAGTTTCAAAGGAAGGCATGGAGTCAAACAAGGGAAGAAGTAGTCCAAAAAAAGGTGGGGAGGGCTTCCCAGGACTTCGAATTTTTATCCCTTTTTCCCTAGAATGGGCTGTTCCCCTCTGGGCGTGGGACCACTTGATTGGCACCTGTGATTGACAAGAGGTACTGCGCAGGTGCGAGTAACTGGTCTGCTCTAGTTGGGTATTTTGTACACATTTGTTTCCCTGTAGGGGTAAGTAATTACAATGAAAAGGGGAAGTTTTGGGTGGAGAGGGGATGTCCCCTTGGCGGTTGCACTCTGTGGGATGTGCAGGAATGCAGAGACCCAATGCCTGCCTCTAACTGCCTGTCTTGTTTTCCCCTTGAGAGACATGATCCCCATAAAATCACTATGGGGAGTTGAGGGACAGGAAGTCTTTTCTTCTGTATCTGCTTCCTGCTGGGCAGGGGCATAAAGCTGTCCCTGCCTATTGGGGGATTCATGGAACTCTCACCCTAGCTGATCTCAGATGAGAGGAAAGGGTCTCAAGCTCCACCTGGAAGACCATGTTGCTTTCTTTGGTTGCGACTGGCAATCTTGTTGGGGCATCATCCATATCCCCAAGGCCCCTGAATGAGGAAAAATAGATTTTAATTAAGAAATCTGTTAGCTCTTATGGAGCCTGTGGCCATTCAGCCTTTCACTCAGGTGGCATCAGTTGTCTGGGCCCAGAATGGGTTTGGACAGAGTCATTAGGCTTACTAGCCTGGGAAAATGTTAAAACCTATTTAGTCTCGGGGATGGAGTTATCCAAGAGTTAGGTCCGGGATGGCTTGAGGGATATTGAGAAGTCACAGGCTCTCAAGTAGTTATCTGAAGCAGGGGTAGGAGACTTCTATGAACAATCTATTGTTAGGATTTAGAAACTGATTTACAAAACAATCATGAAGCAGGGGGATAGGAGATTTCTAAGATTCAGGCTAGGAGCAATCTTTAGTCTAGGATTCAGAAACTGTCTAGAAAAGTAATCAAAGCCAGGGGCTACGGAGCTAAGAAACTAGGGAGGAGACTTAACATTTCTATAGGAAAGAAAACTTAAAAGTCTGTGGGGAAGGGCACTCACTCGGCCCACAACACTTCCAGCTTCTTCCGGAGAAACTATTCTCTCAGGATAAAATATGTTTTTCATAGGGTTGATGACATTTGAGGAAAATTAGTGAAGCCAGTAAAGCGTGCTTATAATTTAGCATAATTTTTTGATGTGGTTCAGAAGTAATCTTTAAAAATGGTTGTCAGGAAAGAACTAGGAGTTTACTCTCTGCTGTTCAGATTACATTCTGAAAATGTTTACCACATTAAAAATTACTTTTTATTCACTTTTTACAGAAATTCCATTGCCTCCTAAAGGGATTATGAATATCCCAGTGTTATTTCTGCCCAAATTTATGAGATTACAGAAAACAATGGTCATTGTTCAAATGATGAGGGCAAATGGTGAAAGTTGGCCTATTGACAATTTTGATGAATTGAATGCAGAAATGAAAAGGTAACATTCAAATAAGGATATTGAAGGAAAATGATTTAATTCTGTCTGGCACTGATGTGATCAGTTTCTTTTACATGTTATGCAATGTAAAGTTTATGATTTTATATTCTCTGATGTGTTGAAATTTATATGTCTAGAGGAGGAAAATATATTTGTTATATTGGTATAGTATATATCATTGCTGATTTGAAGTTCAGAATGATGAACAAGCCAATCTTAATCATATCGATGAATCAGACTCAGAGACATGCAAAGGGACTCCTTTTTGACTGGGAAAATAGTTACTGCCAAGACAATAAATAATCTATATTTAGAGAGCAACCTAAAACAGGTTGTCTGCAAAGTATAACAATCGTGATGCTGGCATTCACCAAGCGATGGCGCTGTGCTAGGAGGCTATGGCAATCTGATGAAAGACTACCATGATTAGGAGATACTGTGTCATTACCAGAATGAAGGTTACTTGTACCCTCTTTGCTTCACTTGAAATTTAAGTAAACTCCAATAGTGATGCAAAATTTAAATGTTTTCTCTGCTTTTATAGTTTAATTGAATAATGGTCTAGAATCATAATTAAAAAGAAACTGTTTGCCCTATGTGTTCATAATTCTTCTCCACCTTTCAAAAAATTCTTTCCTGTGGGCCCATTCTGCCATGCTTTTCACCACTCTTGCAGCCAAGACTGTCCATATGATTTGTGGGTCCCAGTGTATAATGAAAATGAGGGTCTCCTGTTCAACAATCATTAATAATTTCACGATACTTACAGTAGTGCATTAAACAAGCACAGAGCAATTCTAAGTGTGGGATTTTTGTGCTGTTGCACATGTCATATGCCCACGAAGCTGGACCTTCCTGCCATGACTTATGTTTCATTCTTAACAAGAAAAGCCTGTTTCTAATAACGATTAGAACCATTTTCTTGCATTGTTGTCCTCCTGGACTTAAAATATTTTAACAAATGCGTACTTCCTTTTAACTGGTATACCCAAAAGTAAATACCTCATCACTTTTTGAAGTCCTCTACTTAATGGCATTTTTTGGATTTTTTGGTGTCCCATGTAGAATATACCCCAGGAGAATTGTATTACTACTGATTAATCACAGTTTAGTCACATCAGTAAATACCAATGCCAGACTTTAAATGTAGGGGGGAAATTTCTTCAATTTTAACGTATATCTCACAATGGTTGTGTTACATTTTTATTTGTAATAATTTCCTAGGGTTTGCTTTGAATTGTTTATAAGATCAACATTTGCTGACAGTGTTTCATGTTTTATACTGTTTCTTTCTGCCTAAGTTTAAATTCACAAGCTTTGCTAAAATACCACTAGGTTAATCAAGAATATGTTTTTTTATGCTGATATTGAAAGTGTTTATGTTTTTGCTCACTCTTATTAATTTAATTTCTAACTAGAATGATGGGAGTAGACACTGGAAAAATCCAAGCAATACAGTGGATATATCCTATTATTGGACTCCCAAAGGCAAAACATACTGAATGCCCTCAAGGTAGGTGTATTTTAGTGTCAGAAAACACCAGGATTTGGAGGTAACCTTACAGGCCTTCTAATCCCATCTTTTCTTTGTACACTGAGATACAAAAAAAGTAAGTTGTGAAGTAACCAACCTAGTCCATTAATCTTTCCACAAAACCACACCATTTCCTATTGCTGTTCCTGTTTGTGCAATCTAGAAATCAGCTGAGTTTGAAATAATGTTAGCTTCTGGCCCCTTTAGCTCATATTCTGTGAGGCACTCAAAGCCCTGCCCTAGTTTTGAGTCCCAGATACTTTGGTTGACCAGTCGGTCACATTTAATCACCATACTCTAGCTTCTGTGCAATTCTAATTATCATCTAAGAACAATCCTATGGGGATATTGAGCCCTCTGTTCTTGGTTGTCCCAGACACAGACTTTTATGATGTTCTCCAAAAACGAGTCGGGATGTCCTAAAGTTCTCAAGGAGATTCGCTTTGCCACCATACACACAACATAAAATCTCTACTCTTAAAATGCCTTTCTTTTTCTCAACAACCCTTTTTTCCCCCTCTGCATGCTCCAGACTTCTCTCAAGTTTCTGTTATGTTCCCCTCTTTCCTCGATAATCTTCTCACTTCTTCCACATTCCTTGCTTTTCCCATTTTCTTCTGAGGATTGCTCTAAGAAATCAATGCTTTTTAGGTAGCCATAAAGTGAAATTTAGCATCCCAACCTCTTCCTGGGCCCTAGGCATAGTTTTTCATAACTAAGAAACACTGAATTTCTCTGCACAGCAAAGGAATACCTATGTTGGATCTCCCCCTTGAGCAACACAGATGAGCTGGAAAAAGACTTGAAATTCTGAATTTTCCTTTTCCCGCCAGTACCAATATTTGCTTGTGAAAAAGAGCTAGTCCTCTACTGACATAAATTATATCACCATGCTTAGAAAGAGAAAATAATAAGTTTTGCTTGTAAATAACACCATTTCCCCAAATACACTGGTTAAATGAAAGCCAATATTACATATTTCCTTATATATGGGTTGTCAGAAGAGTCATGACTTATTTTTTCTGTTTTTCATTGCAAAAATGCATTATGACTTTTCCGACAACCCACTAGTTTCATTTTAACTGGAATAAAAATCCACGTATCTCGCAGGACCTTTGACAATACATGTCATTTGTTTTACTCTTTGCTTTTGAGTTCAAAAATGATAAACACATAAATATTTCAAATATACTAAATTATCTTCAGAGTGTTTCACAAACATGTAAAATGTTTACTTCTTTCTAGAAGATAGTTGTTTGTATACTTTCTATAGGGCTGAACAGTTTAAAATTTGTAGTACCATCATCCGATCAATGTGGTGTAATAAAGCCACGACATTACTTTGTTGGAATTCTAACAGCAATATTGTTCCTGACAGTTTTGTTTGTCCCAGATTAAAGATTTAAAGCAGATTTTTTTTCATTCCAAAACAAAGCCTATAAGAAAGAACATAAAAGGTAATTTTTTGCATAGTTTTCTTCAAAGAAAATTAAACATTGTCCAGAAATATAAAGGCACTTTCCATCACCTCCTATCTCTTGATTATTTGATTTTTAAATGAAATGTAAGTTCTGTAAATAGCCTATGTTACATTAGCCAAACCTAGTAGTAACATCAGTGCCCTGAAACAGACACTGTGCTAGTTATTAAATCATTTTTCTGAAAGTCTCAAACCTCTTCTAGTAGTTATTTTTATCTACAAACATCCATGAGAAACAAATAGGTATAATTTTATAAATACATATTATTTATCTTCTGTACAGCCCATTCTTCATTCTTAAAATCACATTAGAAATAACCTATTACCTTCCCAGTTCAGTCGTGTCACCATCAATGTTTGTTTCCTTTCTTTTTATGTATCTATCACCCAAACTACTCTCAATCCCAGGGCCCTTTTGTTGCTTTGTGAGACAACTTTTTTCTCTGCGAATTCTTACCTACTCCTGTCCACTGGGGGAGATAACCGGAAAAGGGCTCCACTACCTGTGACAGTGGAAATACAATGGAATGTGAATCCACCATGATTTCATGATCCTAACGTTGTCAAGGCACAAATTTCCTGAGGACTTGTAGGACAAAACCAGTTATATGATACAGTTATAACTTCCATCACACTAATTTCCAAATTCATGCTTTAAGACTGAAGCGAAGTATAACCAGAAAAGCTTGTACATTTTCCTCAACCATTTCACCATCTTAGCTTACATCTAACTTTGTACCCTTTTTGTACATTTCACATATGCATTCTAAATCCAAAATGTTGAATATCAACCTGTAAATTTTATAATTTAAAAGTAGCACCTGAAAGAGCTCGCTCAAGAGTGTGAGCTGAGCTCTGAGCAATAGAAGTTCAATGCCCAGCCTGAGCTGAGCTACCAACAGGTGGCAGGATGGCTCAGCTAAAAAAATAAAAAAAATTTTTAAAAAGTAAATTTATTTTAAATATTTTTGTACTATAAATGTGGTACATCTTGTGAAAACACATAAATCTCAGGACGTTATCCAGTTTTGTGGTTTAGGTGAATATATTATTATTGATGCCACAAATGCACAGCATAATACATTTCAAAAGCTTTTTTAATATGGTTCCTTTTTAATCCCTACATTCAATTGATGTCCTATGTGTACCTAAAATGATAAAAATATAACATTTAATATATTTTGGAGAAATAATGTTCTTATTCATGTGGACTCTAGTGTACATGCCTCATAATGTTATATAAAGCTAATACCAAAGAAATACATTAATATTCCTTTATATATTTTTAGTAGTTATATAGGAGCAATATCTTGATTTTGTACAAGATAACTGACAACTTCTGCACTTGATGTAAGAAAATATTGGAATTTTATATATATAAATAAATCTATAACCTTTTTATGCTGTACTTTAATGTCACATTTTAATATTATTTTATTGCAATTTATTTTTAACTGTTTAATAGTATATTTTGTACATTTGAAAGCAATTAACAAATGAAAATAAAAATATGTAAATATTTTAAATATGAATTTTCAAATGCATGTAAATAAATAATATAATGGAAATATTTTTAAACTGCTATTACAAAATAAATGTTGCAGAACTTATTTTTTTAATTATTTGAAGGCATTTGCTATAGTATAATTATATAAGTAGAGTTTGATATTTACCCCGGTGAACATACAGATAGCTAAAAAATTCACATTTTCACGACCACCAGTTGAATTATTAATATGACTAGGTCAGTTTCTGAATCAAATTTCTACATCCTAGTATAATTTTCTACTAGATTATCTCATCATGCTATTTTTGCATATTATTTAATATTTATATTTTATTCCAAAATGTCACTGTATATAGATATTGCATGAGTGAGTGAGAGTGTGTGTGTGCGTGTGTCTGTGTGAATGCCAGATGCAACGCCAAGTCAAAGTATGCCAAAGGAACTTTTATTTTTCATGACATCATTTATTTTTTTCTATTGCAAGATTGATCCTATAACCTAATAGTTGAAGTAACTGGAAATATTTCTGTTCTGTAGATGTCATAAAATGTCAGTCCAAGAAGGCGGTAGAAAAGGAACTGAAAATTAATATGACTGGTGAATTTTCTCAAGACAATCCTATCTTAAATGTATCAAGTTTTCTAGTGTTTCCGAGAAGAACTTCATATACATCTTATGAAGATATGAATGGTAAGAATCGCAGTTATGGATACGAAAATGATGCTAGGGCTGGCCGAGTGGCGCGGTGGTTAAGTGCTGGCTTGGGAAGCCAGCGGCCCCAGTTCGGTCCCACATATGAGGGCCAGTGACACTGCCCTCAAAAAAAAAAAATGATGCTAAATAAAACCTCAGTTTCCATAATTTGCAGGTTGAATTTGCAAGGTGAATTACTCAGTTACAGATAATCCATGCCCATTTATTATTATTTTTTAAATTTATTGGGGTTAGTAAAATTACATAGGTTGCAGGTGTACAATTCTGTAATACGTCATCTATATATCACATTGTGTGTTCACCACCCAGAGTCAGTTCTCCTTCCATCGCCATACATTTGATCCCTTTACCCTCATCTACCACCCCCCACCCTTACCCTCTGGTACCATTAAACTATTGTCTGTGTCTATGAGTTTTTGTTTCTTTGTCTTGTTCCTTTGTTGCTTTCAGTTTTATATCCCACATAGCAGTGAAGTCATATGGTTTTGAACTTTTTCTGTGTGGCTTATTTCGCTTAGCATAATAATCTCAAGATCCATCCATGTCGCAACTGGCAGTATTTCATCTTTTCTTATGGCCGAGTAGTATTCCCTTATGTCTATGTACCACATCTTCTTTATCCAGTCATCTATCGAAAGACACATCAACTATTTCCACTTACAATATATCATTAAAATAGTGCTTGAAGAATGTTCAGTTATGTTTGTTCTCTTCACGGTAGTTATCTCCAAAATGACAATAATTATGGTTATTAATGAATTCATAAGAACAGATTTCGATTCTATCATTAGTGAAAAGATTAAAAAAAAACTGTAGCAGGGTCGGCCGAGTGGCGCGGTGGTTAAGCGCTGGCTTGGGAAGCCAGCAGCCTCAGTTCAGTCCCACATATGAGGGCCAGTGACACTGCCCTCAAAAACAAACAAACAAAAAAAAACTGTAGCAACTGTAATTTCCACTTCCCTTCAACTTTAATTTTTTCCTTTACTCTCTCTAATTTAAGGAATATGATTGAAGCCACGTGTTGCAGCTTTAAATTTAGAAGCACAACCTTGAATAAAATGTTTCTTATTTGAAGAAATAGAAAATTAACATAAAATAGATAAAATACCCAAATAAACTTGTGTAATAATCCCTCTGTCATTTAGAGTCTTCAACAAGACTTTTCAAAATGCTGATATGATGGTCTGGGAAAATTAAATCACAATGATGCAAACGTTATTTTTCAACTATCTCCCAAATGGACTAAAGCAGAATGCTTCTATTTCACATTGAAAGGGAAATTCCTATAGCAGTATTTTATTAAAATCAAGGGAGACATCTATGTTTATATATTATTTGAAAAGCAAATTAACTACAAAATCAAATATGAAATTCTTTGCAGAAACAAAATATCTTCCCAAGTTTTCTCATTCGTAGTTATAGTTGATTTTTTACTTTGGTTCCAATATTATTATCTCTGTATCTGGGCTAATTATTTCAGTGATAAAAGTATATATAGGGCCGGCCGAGTGGCACATTGGTTAAGAACTGACTTGGGATGCCGGCTCTGAGCAGCAGGGCCCTGGTTTGGATCCCACATATGAGGGCCAGTGACACTGCCCTCTACAGCTAAGATGGTGAATAACAGCTTCACTTGGAGCTAGGCAACCGCGTAGGCTGCAGCCCCTGCTGCAGTGGGCTGCCATAGGCTACAGTGAGTGGCCGGCAGCCAGGGTAAGCAGCCGGCAGCTGGTGTGAGCTGCCAAGAGCCGCCATGAGCAGCCGTCCAGAGGCCAACAACTGATCTGCCTCACCCGTGAAGAGAGCAATGACGATACCAACATGGGCCAGTGAAGCAATGTCCTCCACAACTAGACTGAAGAGCAAAAGGACAGCAACTTGTCTGTTCCCCTTCCCCAATTCCCTAATGAAATCCTTAAAAAAAAAGTGTATATAAAGTATATAACTGAAGAGAGAGACAGACAGTATGTAAGAGTATAGAGAGAGTATATAAGAAATAGTAAAATAGTTAATTTTTTATAAAAATGGCAATTTCTATTGAATAATCAATGCTCATATTAAGCAATTCAAGAAATCTCACTCAGGGGCTGGCCGAGTGGGTGGCTCAGTTGGTTAAGAGCTTGCTCAAGAGTGTGAGCTGAGCTCTGAGCAAACAGCAGTTCAATGCCCGGCCTGAGCTGTGCTGCCACTAAGCTGCCAACAGGTGGCAGGATGGCTCAGCTAAAAAAAAAAAAAATTAAGTCTCACACAGATGGTGAGTGGCAAACAAATCAGGCTTATTTTGCTTTCACGTGAAAGCTGGGACTTACAGGCAATCGAGGGAGTGTAGTGCCTGTGATGCTTGAGATCATCCAGGGACCCAGGTTCCTTTCCTCTTGTTGCTTCATCCCCCACTACATTGTCCTCATCTGCATGGTCAGTTGTACAGTTGTATCTGCAGTGGAGAGCAAGCTGGTTCCCTTTAAGGCCATGACTGGAAGATAACACACATCATTTCGACTTGCATCCCATTGGTCAGAAGTCAGTCATATGGACACAGCTAGCTCCGGTTGAGGCTGGCAGATGTCTCTTGACAAGCCCAGATAAAATCTGGGGCTTTTGTATTACTGACAGAGGAGAAAGGAGAAAATAAATATTGGGGAGACAATTAGCAGTTTCTGCCATACTTTATTTACTGTAGACTGATAAAATCTATAATCAGTCCATCCAAAAATACTTAATGAGAACCTATTTATACATCAAATATTGTTCAAGGCCTGGAAATTTACACCTTCCCCTGCCATTTTCTCCTCCCATCAGACTGGTGTCCCTGTTCTTTAAGATAGAATTCCAGTCAGTTTCTGGTCAACTTGTCAAATCCCCTACTGAGGGGAAGATCCAAATTTAACCAGCTGGTTCTCGTCACAGCCCCTGTTGCCATAGACTGAGTACCATCTCTTTCTCCAGTTGCCTCTGCCACCTATCTGATATACAGTATTATCACTCTCTATGTCTATGCCTTTTATCATGCCCCACACCCAGATTGGAACTTTCTTCATGTCCATGCCAGTTTATTTATTGAGCAATTACTATCTTCCATGAACTTTCCTAAGTATTTTATGTTTTGTATTCATTGTGTTATTCCAGGATTTATCAGCAAAGTAAATCCTGTGAAGGAGGGAGCATGCTATATTTTCATTATGCAAATGAGGAAATCAAAGTAAAAGAAGTTTAATTTATCTAGGGCTGTACAACATGGCAGTGGAAAGCATGAATCCAGGCTTGACTATTTTTTAAAATGTTTTTAAATTTTTTATTTTGAAGTAACTTTAGATTTAAAACCTAGATGTGAAATAGTAGGTTCTGAACTATTCATATTATGATCAGGCTAAACCTAATTGCTTTTCCTTTTAAAGCTCTGTAGGAATAAAAAAATATATATGAAGGCAAAGCTTTCTAAGAGGTTCACTAACATAAAGTCTGATGCCTGGTACAAATTGGCCAATCAATAAGCAAGGGTTGTTTCTACTATCCCTTTCTTATTGTGCTCTATTCTATTTTACTTCCTACCCTGTTTTATCCTGTTGCTCTTTTTTTTTTTGCAGTAGTAGTGTTATAATAATGTTTACTCTCTGCTTTCTGAATGAGATACTACCTTGTAACATACAAAATTACCAGTATTCATACTTTTTTTCCCCAAAGATTTTATTGGGGAATTGGGGGAAGGAAACAGTATTGGGGAATCAAGGAAGGGGAACAGAAAAGTTGCTGACCTTTTGTTCTTCAGTGTAGTTGTGGAGGACGTTGCTTCACTGGCCCATGTTGGTATCATCGTTGTGCTCTTCCTGAGTGAGGCAGTTGCTCGCCAGACATTAGACGGACACTCACAGTGGCTCATGGTGGCTGTCGGCCACTCCCGCTGTCTGCCAGCTACTCACTCACAGTAGCTCATGGCAGCCCACTGCAGCAGGGGCTGCAGCCAACACAGTCGCTGGGGCTCACACAGCCCAGCTCCAGGTGGAGCTGTTGTTCACCATCTTAGCTGTAGAGGGCGCAGTGTCACTGGCCCATGTGGGATCCGAACCGGGACCCTGCTGCTCAGAACTTGTGTTCCCAAGCCAACTCTTAACCAATACACCACTTTGCCCACTCTTCATCCACTTTTGACCCGAAGAAATGTCTATTTCATATGAAATCACTGGTATAGGATTTATTTTTATTTTTTATTTTTTTAGTTGAGCCATCCTGCCACCTGTTGGCAGCTCAACGGCAACTCAGCTCGAGCTGGCACCGAACTGCCATTGCTCAGAGCTCAGCTTACACTCTTGAGCGAGCTCTGAACCAACTGAGCCACTCGGCCGGCCCTGTATATGATTTTGTTAATCTATGAAAATGTCTTTTCATGTGATACAGTTTCTATAAAAGAATCCAGAATTAGCTTTCACCATTTGTCCCCTATTATCATTCCAGCCTATTGTTTCCCTAGGTCATTAACCTGTTACTCAGCCAAGTGGGATCACTTGTTGCTTCTGTACGATTACCATCTACTTTGCCAGCAAGGTGAATGTCTGTGAGATAGTCCGCCCTGCTCATCTTGCCAACTTCCACCCATTCCATTAGCCATGTAATTCTTATAATAGTTCAATCATATGTTCTCCCCCTGCTCAGAGTGGTCATCTAATGGAGATTGGTTGGGCTTGTGAGTCTTCCCCCTCCCCCACATCTTTGATAGTCAGAACACAGAAAGTCTGCATCTCTTCATTTGCTGAAGCTGCAATAAATACCGTGGAGTATTTTGTTTCTCTGCTTTTCTGTGTATGCCTGTTTTTCTCCTCTCTTTGCAGACCTCCTTTCTCTGCCTATTCATCAACTTACATACATGACTCAGTCATGTTCAATTAATCCTTTCTTTTACTTCACGACATCCTCAGTGACTTCCAAAAAGATCGTTCAAACTGGAGTTCTGTTATTTGCAAACAAGCATTCTAAGAGTAAACGTAGAAGAGGATCTGGAAATAAATACTTTTTAAATGAATTATAAAATCATCAGAATAATATCCCACACACTTGTTCATTATAAGAATTGGAAGGCAATATCTTAAAAACTGGAGATGGGAGTTATAAAATGGTTATCTGTGTTATATGTACCCAATGTATTTTATAAGATCTTTGGAATTACAAAGAAATTAGTTCACACTAATTATGTTCCTTTGATTTACTGGCTAGTTATAGTGTGAACTGTGAGATAAGAAGGAGATAACACTATTATTAGGTTGCACAATGAGATACTTAATTTTTACTTATGTTAATTTATTAGTTATTTCTTTTTACTCTTTAATTGAATTTCAGTTTTATAATTACAGAAATGCCAAATTAATTACAGACTGCTTAAATTTATTTCAAAAATGACGTAAATTTAAATGGGAAGCAGGGAATTTCCCATTGTAAGCCTATTCAGTTACTCTTTATTTTAAAGAACTGTCTGTTAATCATGAAATCAGACTGATACAAACCATTTCCATTTATCTCAAAAACATTATTTTAAGTTGGATACAGATTTTGCTTTAGTGACTCATGTAGTAGCATTAGAAAAATGTAGGAAAAAAATAAAATAATATTTTTAAAAAAAGAAAAGAAAAGAAAAAATGTAGGGAATATAATCTTTAAGTAAATGAAACCCTATCGGCATTCTTTTCTTCAACCAATAACCAATAATGAAACGCAATTCTGATTGCGCAAATCAGGGATAAAATATTAGTGTAGATTAACCTGAGTTCAAATGTGTAACACAACTGGCAATTTCCAGTGATAAATAAATGTAAGTACATTTTTTATTAAAATGAACATCATTTTAATAAGCAGTCAACTTTTAGTAACCATACCCCATTGAACGTCCAGTGCCTTTTTAAGTGAAATTATTGTTTGCTGTGTCATCCTGCCATACTTAAGTGAATTTTTAGAGTTGAGAGCACTATTCTGCCACAAGAAAAGATGAAATAGTGCCATTTGCGACAACATGGATAGATCTTGAGATTATTATGCTAAGCGAAATAAGTCACACAGAAAAAGTTCAAAACCATATGACTTCACTGATATGTGAGATATAAAACTGAAAGCAACAAAGGAAAAAGACAAATAAAAGAAACAAAAACACAGACAACAGTTTAGGGGTTACCAGAAGGTAAGGGGGAGGGGGGATAGATGAGGGTAAACAGGGTCAAATATATGGTGATGGAAGGAGAACTGACTCTGTGTGGTGAACATACAATGTGATATATAGATGATGCATTACAGAATTGTACACTTGAAACCTATGTAATTTTACCATTATCACGCCAATACATTTTAATAAAAAGGATTAATTGGGGTGACATTGGTTTAGTAAAACTGTGTAAGTTCCAAGTGTACAATTCTATAATACATCAGGTATATAGTGGAAAGTGCGTTCACCACCCAGAGTCAGTACTCCTTCCATTACCATATATTTGATCCCCTTTTCCCTCTTCTACCACTCCCTCCCCCCTTACCCTCTGGTAACCACTGAACTATTGTCTGTGTCTGTCAGTTTTTGTTTCTTTGTTGTCTTGTTCCTTGTTGCTTTCAGTTTTGTATCCCACATATGAGCAAAGTTCTTGGCTTTTTCTTTCTGACTTATTTTGCTTAGCATGATAATCTCAAGATCCATCCATGTTGTCACAAATTCCAGTATTTCATCTTTTCTTATGGCCGGGTAAAATTCCGTTGTGTATATATACCACATCTTTATTCAGCTACCTTTTGAAGGACACTTTGGTTCTTTCCATGTCTTGGCCACTGTAAATAATGAGGTTCTCTGAGTTATTTTCCATGATCCACATGCAACAATCGCCTCCATTTGGAATTTGGGCTCCTTACATGTACATGGAGAGTAAATATAATAGATGTCTGTGCTTTTCTATATGCCAGTCCTGGCTTTAAGATACTTTTCACATGTACCTAATAAAACTCGGCTATAACTTTTCTCTGGTAACTTACTGGTTAAGAATATGTGGTTAACCATATTGTGTATAATACTCCAAGACTAAAACATGAAGAACTTCCTCTTTTATCAATATAAACCAGAACTGGAAAATAACTGCCCTATTAGGTTGGGATGCTGTTTTAAGATTGTTTTAAATTTAACTCAAATCTTTATAAATTAGAAGTCTATAGTCTTTTAATACATTTATTATATAAAACATGTTATTTTTTGTGTTTTTAGTAAATATATATTATTAATTTCCATTTGGCTATTTCTTGTTTCATAAATCTGAATTTTGAAGATTTAAGGACAGTGGGAATTGGCTGGCAATTTCTTTTCATTCATTTATTCACCTTTTAACAAAAACATACTGAGTACTATTATATACCTGGTAATACACTAGGTATTATGAACACAAAGCTAAATAACATATATTCTCTCCCTCCCACTGAATACCTGTGCATGACTAGTGTTGACAAGTAATTGATGTTCAATCTGTACATATTTAAAAATTGAAATGCATTTTGTTCTTGATTTCCGTAGTTTTACCTGTAAAACGTGAATTTGAATACGAAATTCTATTTGAATCTGAAGAAGTAAAATCTAGCTTGCAGTCCTACATATCTTTAGATTTGAAGAAGAAATTTTATAATCCCAAGGAAGAAATGGTAACATTGGCCTTCAATCTGATATTTTCACCAAAGAAACCATTGAGGTAAACCAGCTCTTACCCTCGTATACATTGGCAACATGATGTTGTTTCTTGATACTTACTATAACCAGTTCAAATGATGAAAATGCCTAAAGTACAGAGGGTGCCAAAATAATGTGTACACATTTTGAGAAACTGTATTAAAATTACACTAATGGTAACCACTTTGAGCACCTCTTGTTATTGCAGAAATCAAACGTGACTTGCATTCATCTTTTGTTATCTGTATGTGCTGAGTATTACAGTTTTAATATAGTATTTTTCCTTTCTTACAATGTGTATACATTTTTTGGCACCCTTTGTACTACCATGTTCTACTTTGCAATTGCTGTTATTACCCTTTTTCCACTTAAAACAATAACATTGCACATCCTTTAGTAAGGATTAAGAGTATCGTATTAGAATCTGTTCAGATGAGCTTTGAATGTCTGTCCACTGGAAAGCCTCATCCAATGTCTTTATATTTATTTGTTAGGCAACTCATACTTAGTACCTGCAAATACTGTATGATATGTCACATCGGAAATAGGACTTCATATCTTAATGCAGAGATGCTGATCACAACCACAATATACACAAAGTAGAAAATACAGCCTGGCAATGAAAAAACAATTGAAAGTATTACTTGTGCTTTCAATCATTTCCATAGTTTAACTATGTATTGGATGTAGCCAGGCATGTATATACAGTAGCTTTGAATATGTAGTCCAAAAACTAAGATACCAGAGTCATCTTCAGGAAGCAGTAATAAAATCAAGCTGCATGAAGAAAGTACACCATAAACATTGACATTAACCTCTTTTATCTTCTCTTTCATTTTCATAGTTTTCGATTTTTACTTGTTAATATTTTTACATATTTAGCTTTGTATTGTGTTAATTTAGTGATATGGAAATTACCAGCAACCACCATAAGGGAAGAATGTTATCATTAGTGATTATGAACAGAACCAATGTGAGTTTATTCTCATTCAACATTTTGAGTATTTCAAGCGTCTTGGTGAATATTTGAGAAACTGATTTAGGACAGCTTTTATGCACGATTCATAAATTTTTGTGAATGTTATGTGATGTCCTAATGTAGTTTAATAATTCTATTTTATGTATATATTTATAAATTCATTGACTTTTGTCATTTCCTCCTTCCATATATATTTGGGATGATTCACTACAAGATGCACAGTTAAGTGAAAAAAACCAAAATAAAACCAATAGCTCTAAACTATGAAAAAAAGAACAAAAAATAATTATAGTAAAGCCATGTTTTATCTAGATCATTAAAATAAGTATTAAATTTTTCTCTTCCTGATTAGCAAGGTAAAAAGGAAAATAAATTTTTTATGTTTTGGTAAAGGGAAAATATAACATTATTTCACAACAATAAATACAGGGTAATTTTTATTATCCATCCTTTCTGCAGAATAGTGCTATACATAATAAAAATAATGGCCATGGCCCTAGGTGGTGGTTTTGCAAAGAAAAAAAATAAAACAGGAATATTATTTCTAAAGGTCCTGAACTTTTCTTTAAATAAAAATCAAGGGTCCAATACAAAAACTTAAGAGAGCAATAGTTAATATTGTCATGAATCAGTCTGATGACCCTAATTTAATACAGGTGTAAATATTTTTTTTAAATAGAGAAATGATAGATATCATTTGTCTTAGGGTATCTTTAGAAATAGTAATTATCTTAGCTCAACTTTTTTTTGGAACTTTTCACCTTCTAAAGAAATGAACAGAATGAGAGAACCCAAAGTTCAATTTCACAGAGTTCGGGGGAGACAAGTTGGAATAAGAAATTTAGATATGTACATTGTTAGGAATCCACAGTATTGACCATAAAATGATTCATATTGTCATCCCAGAAATTGTGTGGTCTTCCTTGATGTTGACCAAAAAGTTGGGCTTGGGACAAATAACTGGCCTGTTGAATGAAATTAGTCAGTATTGTTTATTTGAACATGTTCATTCATTTATTCAAAAATATTTAGCATCTGCCAAGAGAGACAAAATCCTTGAACTTTTGGTTTATGTAGCCTAGTGAGAGTAATTAATATACGAGAGAATTAAATGTAGAAGTAAACAGTGACATTTAAGATTGTCCTGAGAAGGAAATAAATAAGGGGAAATAGAGAACTATGAAGGATGTACTTCAGATAAGTGGACAGGTAAGATTACATGAAGAGATGATGTCTGAACAAAGACCTTAGAGATAAGAGCTTGGAAAAGTATTTGAGACAGAGCAAATAATGCAGCGACCCTGGGACAGAACGTTGGGCATGAACACTGAATAGTAAGGAGGCCAGTCTTTCTCTAACGTAGTGAGCGAAGGAGAAAGTAAGGTTGGAGAGTTTGGCCAGAATCTGATCACATTGGGTCGTGAGGCTATGAATTTGTCTTTTTTTTTTTTTTTTTGAGGGCAGTGTCACTGTCCGTCATATGTTGGACCCGAATCGGGGCCGCTGGCTTCCCAAGCCAGCGCTCAACCACCACGCCACTGGGCCGGCCCTGAATTTGTCTTTTATACTGGAAACAATTGGAAATGACAGGAAGGATAAATTTTGGGTGACTGATTTAGGACAACGTATGCACATGATTCATAAAATTCTGTAAGTGCTAGGTGACGATCTGATGTCGTCTAACAATTCTATTTTGTGCATATATGTGCATATTCATTTACTTCTGTCATCCCTTGCTCCAAATTAATTTGGGATGGTTCAAAGGTAGTTACAGAGTTAAATAAGAAAAAACAAAATAAAATAATAGCTCAAAATTATGGAAGTCCTCTCCTCCTTGGAAGATGGCAAGAGAAGAAGCCAGAAGACCAGTTATTGAAATACTGTTCTTGAAATAGTGCTGAGAGGAATACAGTTTTGTTTACTAAGATAGGAGAGTGTGAGAGAGGTACAGGTGTAGGGTTTACATTTTGCATATACGAGTATGTTTAATAAGATTTATCAGTGGCCATGGGCTAAATTATACTGCACAGTATGCTCCTGTTTCAATGCAATATACTTTGTTGTTACCAGCACTTTATTGAAGGAATATTTTTTACATTTTGGCACCAGTGTTTTTATAGTATAAATAATGCAGCAGTGAACATCCTTATACACACATATTGCTTCTTGAATCTTTGAGGCATATCCCTGGAAGAAATTACTAGTAGCGAAATTACTGGTTTAGGCTGTGCAGCTTTCAAGTTCAGTAAGAGATTGTCCACTTGTTCGCCAAATGGTTGAATAATTTTCCAGTCTGATCTAAAGAAGATAGGAGATCCCAGAATTGTTTTTCCTGACAGTTATACATAAGAGGATTGTGATTTCTTTGTCCAACGTGACATATGATATTGCAACCACACCGTTCGTTATGTATTTGAGTCATTTCCACCCTAAGCAAGCAAACAGGTAGCCATTCTTCAAGTTCAGCTACTACCCTATGTCTCCACTCTTCTTCATCGCCAAAGGCTTAGAAAGGCTATCTCTACTCTCTTCATTAATTCAACTGCCACACAATTATGTTATTGTGTAAGATATTTGTGGTCTTTATTGATTATAATTTAGGTTTCAATTTAAGTTGATTTTATGGGATGCTGTTAAGTGTTCACAGAAAATATAATTTTTTTATGTGAAGCAAGCGTTGAAAAAAATGTTTTCATAGTGTTTCATTTTGAACAGACAGTCCCTATATGGACTATCTATTAGAATAACACTTGGGTCTATTGGCCAACTGCTCCTTAGATTCTTCAATATTTTGATATTAGATGCTGGTTACAGAAAATGCACAGTCAATTCTGTATATGGTACTGGTTCTTAGTAAATAACCAGAGAGTGAGTAAGATGTGCTACAAAATACTTACCTCAAAAGGAGAATGATAATATACTCTCTAACTTAAAAAAATTATTCCTAAAGTATAATTAAGTCATCTACTTTTTTTTAAAGAATTAAGTTCCCGGTGTTTTTCTTGAAACTATAAGGCTTGCTTACATTTTCACCTTAGATATTGATTTACTGTATTGTATTCTCTTTGCTTGTTTCCCTGTAGTATGCTTTATAATCTCTTTTTCTATTCAAGGTCTCAAATTACACTGAAAGTAGAGTGCATAACAGATGGGGTCTGGGAATTTCCTGTACCACTGATTGCAACTCAACCTGATTTGGAAGGTGTTATCAATATTGAAGGGGCAGGTTTATTTAAGGAAGCTGTTGTGGACTTCTCGCTGACAAGTAGGGAAAGGTAATATATATCAAGCAAGAGTATGTAACTGGTTTTGTGAATGTAATGTACACTGAACTGGGAAACAAAATTTTAATGGAAAAATCTAGTATGTCATCTTATGTTGGTTAAGCCAGAGCAGTATTGCTTCCATGAATCAAAGCTTTATATATTTCATAATTTTTGTTTAAAAACTTGAAAAACGGTCTACAAGTGAAGACCAAAAATGCAAGAAGGAAAAGTAAATAATTAGATATTGAAATTTAGGATAATATTTCTTTTTGTTTTTCAAAAGATGTTTTCATGTATTTTTTCAAAGATAGATGGAATGTTTTTTAGTAAATTTTAATGGTTTGGGGTTATCAAGTGGTTTAACTAATTAAATGATTGGGACAATTACCCTGAGTCTATTTTCTGTATTATTATTCTGCTCAACTATAGCTATCTTTGTTATACCGTAATACCTTGGTTTGCAAGCATAATTCGTTCCAGAAACAAACTACTCATATTGCAAGACATTGCTCATTTACCAAATGAAAATGTATTAGAAATGTGTGCTCGTCTTGCGGAGCACTCGCCAGCCACGTTACCCGCAATCCAATGTATTACTGTACTTGTGATAACATAGACAGTGTGACCACAATATTTTTCCCTATTTCACATGTGAAATATATTTTCACAGCTGTTTTTGAGGTATAATGTGCATACCATAAAACTCACCCATTGTGTTTGTTTCAATCATTTTTTTGAAAATTTATGGACTTTTCTATCATAACCACATTCCAGGTTTATTACTCTCCCATCTCCCCTCCAAATTTTCCTGAAGCCACTTTCCAGTCAACCCCTACACACACCCCCAGTCTCAGAAAACCAGTGACTTGTTCTCTGTCTCTGTAACATTGTCTTTTACAGGTATTTCATGTAAATAAAATCACTCAAGATGTCATTTTTTAAACTTTGGTTTTTCATTTTTTTTAGACTTTTTTTTGTTTTGCTGAGCCATCCTGCCACCTGTTGGCAGCTTAGTGGCAGCTCAGCTCGTGCTGGGCATCGAACTGCTGTTGCTCAGAGCTCAGCTCACACCCTCGAGCGAGGTCTTAACCAACTGAGCCACTCGGCCAGCCCTTAAACTTTGTTTTTTACAGCAATTTTAGGTTTACACAAAATTGCCAGGAAGGTGCAGAGGTTTTTCTTACACCCGCTGCCCCACACATGCATAGACAGCCTCCTCCATTATCAAGATCACTCACCAGAATGAACCTACATTGACACATCATAACCACCCAAAGTGCACAGTTTACCTTAGGTTTCACTCTTGGTGTTGTACATTCTATGAGTTTGCACAAAAGCATAATGACATATAACCATGATTATATCGTACAATATATTCTCACAGCCTGAAAAATCCTCAGTGCTCTCCCTATTAATCTCTCTTTCCCACCCCTGGCCACCGCTGATCTTTTTAATTTCTCTATGGTTTTGTCTTTTCCAGAATATCATATAATTGGGCTCTTACAGTATGTAGCCTTTTCAGATTTGCTTCTTTTACTTAGTAATAATTATTTGAGGCTTATCCATGTCTTGATAGCTCGTTTCTTTTTAGCACTGAATAATATTCCACTGCTTGGTTGTACCACACTTTATCCATTCGCTTACTGAAGGATCTCTTGGCTGCTTCCAAGTTTTGGCAATTATGAATACAGATAATATAAGAAAGCATCTGGGTGCAGGTTTTAGTGTGGATATAAAGGTTTCAATTATTTTGGGTAAATATCAAACAGCACAGTTGCTGGATCCTATGGTAAGAGGATGTAGTTCTGTAAGAAATCATCAAATTGTCTTACAGAGCAGTTGTACCATTTTGTACTTCCAACAACGAGTGAGAGTTCCTGTTGCTCCACCTCCTCACAAGCATTTGATGGTGTCAGTGTTCTGGATTTTGCCTACTCAAATAGGCATATAGGAATACCTCATTTTAGTTTCAGTTGACATTTCCCTGATGACATATGATGTGATGCATCTTTTCAGATGCTTACTTGCTATCTGTATGTCTTTGCTGAGGTATCTGATAAGGTCTTCCACCCATTTTTTTAAATGGGCTGTTGGTTTTTTTATTGTTGGGTTTTAAAAGTTCTTTGTATGTTTTGGATAACAGTCTATTATCAGATGTGTCTTTTGTAAACATTTTCTCCCAGTCTGTGGGTTCTTCTAATTCCCTTGATATTATCCTTTATAGAGTACAACTTTTTAATTTTAATGAAGTTTGGTTTATTGATTATTTCTTTCATGAATTGTTTCCTTGCTAATGTATCTAATAAGGCATCACCATACCCAAGGTCATCTTAGTTTGCTCATATGTTAAGTTCTAGGAGTTTTGCTGTTTAATGTTTTACATTTAGGTTTACTTTACACTTTGAGTTAGTTTTTGAGAAGAGTGTAACTCTGTGTCTAGATTAATTTTTTTTGCATGTGATTAGGTAGTTGTTCCAGCACCATTTTTTGAAGAGACGATCTTGTGCTCCGTTGTATTGACTTTACCCTTTGTCAAAGATCAGTTAAATCTATGTATGTGAGCCTATTTTTGGGCTCTGTTATGTTCCATGATTGATTGATTCATTCTTTCACCAATAGCACATTGTCTTAATTACTGTAACTTTATAGTAAGTTTTAAAGTCAAGGAGTGCCATCACTCCAACTTTGTTCTTCTTCAATATTGAGCTGGCTATTCTGAGTCTTCTGCCTCTGCATATAAACTTTACAACCATTTCTTTTTTTTTTTTTTTTTTTTTAAAGATTTTATTGGGGAATTAGCGGAGGGGAACAGCGTTGGGGAATCGGGGAAGGGGAACAGACAAGTTGCTGTCTTTTTGTTCTTCAGTTTAGTTGCGGAGGATGTTGCTTCACTGTTGGTATCGTCATTGCGCTCTTCCCGGATGAGGCAGATCGGTCGCTGGCCTCTGGGTGTCGCTCACCGCGGCTATTGGCAGCTCACGCTGGCTGCCAGCCGCTCACGCTGGCTGCGGGCCACTCACTGTAGCCTATGGCAGCCCACTGCAGCAGGGGCTGCAGCCCACACCATCACCGGGGCTCACACAGCCCAGCTCCAGGTGGAGCTGTTGTTAGCTGTAGAGGGCAGTGTCACTGGCCCTCATGTGGGATCCGAACCGGGGCCGCTGGCATCCCAAAACCAGCGCTTAACCAATGCGCCACTCGGCCGGCCCTACAACCATTTCTTGATATCCATAAAATAACTTACTAGGATTTTGATTGCAATTACATAGAATCTGTAGATGAAATTGGGAAGACTGACATCTTGATGATATTGAGTCTTCCTACCTATAAATATGGAATATCTCCATTTATTTCTTACATGATTTTATTCATCAGAGTTTTGTAGTTTTCCTCATGTTGATCTTGTACATAGTGTTAGATTTATACCTAAGTATTTCATTTGGGGGGGAATGCTAATGTAAATAATCTTGTGTTTGTAATTCCAAATTCCACTTATTCATTATTGGCATGTAGGAAAGCAGTTGACTTGTATATTATAATCTTTGGTAGAATTTACCAGTGAACCCATCTGGACCTGCTGATTTCTCTTTGCGAAGATTGTTCATTGTTGATTCAATTTCTTTAATACATAAATGCCTATTTAAATCATCTATTTCTTCCTGTGTGAATTTTCGCATCTTGTGTCTTTGAAGGAATTGGTCCATTTCATCTAGGATATCACATTTGTTTGCATAGAGTTGTACATAGCATTCCTTTATTATCCTTTTAATTTCCGTGGGATCTGTGGTGATGCCCCTCTTTCATTTCTGATATTAGTAATTTGTGTCTTCTCTTTTTCTCTTTGCTTGCTTGGCTTGAGGCTTCTCAGTTTTATTCATCTTTTCAAAGAACCAGCATATGGTTATATTGATTTTCTCTATTGGTTCTTGTTTTCAATTTCATTGATTTCTTCTTTAATTCTTATTATTTTCTTTTTTCTTATTACTTATTTTCTTCTATTTATTTTTAATTTGCTCTTTTTCTCGTTTTCTGAGGTGGAAACAGATTATTTTAGTTTTGTTCCTTATCTAACATATGCATTTAATGCTACAAATTTCCCTCTAACTGCTGTTATCACTGCATCCCACAAATTTTGATAAGTTGTGTTTTCATTTAATTTGTTTTGTTTTGTTTTGTTTGTTGTTTTTTTTGTTTTTGTTTTAGAGGGCAGTGTCACTGGCCCTCATATGTGGGATCTGAACCGGGGCCACTGGCATCCCAAGCCAGCCCCCAACCACCGCGCCACTCGGCCGGCCCTCATTTTCATTTTGATCAAAATATTTTTTAATTTATCTTGAGATTTCTTCTTTGACCACGTGTTATTTAGAAGTGTGATGTTTAATTTGCACATATTTTGAGTTTTTCAAGTTATCTTTCTGTTATTGATTTCTAGTTAAATTCCACTGTGATCTGAGAGCAGATGTTATATTATTTCTATATTTTTTAATTTGTTAAAGTGTGTTTATGGTCCAGAATGTGGTCTGTCTTGGTGAATATTCCATGAGAGCTTGAGAAAAATGTGAATTCTGCTGTTGTAGGAAGTAGTCTGTAGATGTTAATTATATCCAGTTGATTGATGGTGTTGTTGAGTTCAACCATGTCTTTAGTGATTTTCTGCCCACTGGATCTGTCTATTTCTGAGGGATGCTGACATCTCCAACTATAATAGTGGATTTATCTATTTCTCCTCACAGTTCTATCAGTTTTTACTTCATGTAGTTTGATGTTCTGTTATTAGGTGAACATGTGTTAAGAATTATTATGTCTTCTTGACTGACCCCTTCATCATTATGTAATGCTGACCCCTTCATCATTATGTAATGCTCTTCTTTATTCCTGATAACTGTTTGCTTTGCAGTCTGCTTTGTCTGAAATCCATATAGTCATTCCTGCTTTCTTCTGATTAGTGTTAGTATGGTATATTTTTATCCATCCCTTTACATTTAACATATATGTGTCTTCATATTTAAAGTGGGTTTCTTGTAGACAATATGTAGTTGGGTCATTTTCTTTAATGATTTAAATTTTATCTTTTCAATTATGCTTGACATATATTAGTTTTAGGTGTACAATATAGTGATTAGACATATAACTTGATACAAAGTGATCACCCTGATAAATCTAGTTGGGTCATCTTTTTGATCAGCTCTGATAATTTATCTTTTAATTGGTATATTTAGGCCATTGACATTCAAAGTGATTATTGATATAGCTGGATTAATATTTACCATATTCATTGCTGTTTTGTTACCCTTATCCTTTGTACCTGTTTTGTCTTCCGTTCTTTTTCTGCCTTATGTGATCTTAATTGAACATTCTGTGATCCCATTTTCTCTTTTTTTTTGTACATATGTTATATTTCTCCTTTTACTTCTTTTTAGTGGTTGCCCCAGAGTTTGCAATATATAAGTAACGCAATTACACTTTCAAATAATACTTATACACTTCACAGGTAGTGTATCTTATAATAAGAAAATAATCCTAACTTCTTCCTCCTGATCTTTGTTTCACTGCTGTCCTTCATATCACTTATATATTCAGTATATATATGCATATAGATAGATAGATAGATAGATACATAGATAGATACATAGATAGATACATATAATGATACATATTCAAATGTATGATTGCTATTATTTTCACAAACTATTAATGTTAGATCAATTAAGAATAATAAATTTTTTTCTGTTACCTTTACTTTTTCTTTTTTTCATGATTTTCCTTTCTTCATGTAGATCCATGTTTCTGACCTGTATTATTTTTCATCTCTCTACAGAACTTTTAACATTTCTTGCAAGGCAGGTCTACTGGCCGCAAATTCTTTCAATTTTTATTTGTCTGAGGAAGTCTTTATTTCTCCTTCACTTTTTTGTTTGTTTGTTTTTTGAGGGCAGTGTCACTGGCCCTCATATGTGGGACCGAACCAGGGCCACTGGCTTCCCAAGCCAGCACTTAACCACCTCATCACTCGGCCGGCCCTTTCTCCTTCACTTTTGAAGGATGTTTCTACAGGGTACAAAATTCTAGGTTACTGGGTTTTTTTGTTTTTGTTTTTGTTTTTCTCAAAACTTTAAATATTTCACTTGAGTCTCTTCCTTTCTTGGTTCCTGAGAAGTCAGATGTAATTTTATGTTTGTTCATCTATGCGTAAGGTGTTTTTCCCCCCTCTGGCTTCTCTAATTCGAAAATTATATGCCTCGATATAGTTTTGGGGGGGGCATTTATCTTGCTTTATGTTCTCTCAGCTTCCTGCATCTGTGATTTAGTGTCTGTCATTGATTTGGGGAAATTCTCAGTCATCATCGTTTCAAATATTTCTTCTGTTCTCTCTTCCTTTTCCTGGTATTCCCTTTACATGTATGTTACATCATTTGTAGTTGTCCCACAGTTCTTGGATATTCTGTTCTTTTTGTTTTTTCCAGTCTTTGTCCTCTTTGCTTTTCAGTTTTCGAGGATTCTATTGATATATCCTCTAGCTCAGAGATTCTTTCCTCAGGCGTATCCAGTCTACTAATAAACCCATCAAAGACAGTCTTTATTTCTGAGAGTGGTTTTTGGGAGTTTTGTTTTGTTTTGTTTTGTTTTGTTTGTCTCAGCATTTCTTTGTGTTTCTTTCTTAGAATTCCCATCTCTCTGCTCATATCGCCCACCTGTCTGTTTTTGCATGCTGTCTACCTTATGCATTACAGTGCTTATCATATTAATCATACTTGTTTTAAATTACCATTCTAATAATTCTGACATCCCTGCCACATTTGGTTCTGATGTTTGCTCTGTCTCTTCAAATTGTTTTTTTTGCCTTTTGGTCTATCTTGAATTATTTTATTGATAGCCAGACATGTTATGCTTGGTGAAAGGAACTGCTGTCAAATACCTCTACTAACATGATCGTATGGTGTGGGGAGAGGGAAAGAGTTCTATAGTCCTATGATTAGGTCTCAGCCTTTTAGTGATCCTATACCTCTGGACTGTGAACTTCACAAGTGTTTCTCCGTTTTTCTCCCCCCTTAGGTGGGACAGCATGGCTAGATTGGGCTGGAGTTGTGTATTTCCATTCCTCAGGTCAGTTAGGCTCTGATAATACTTCGGCAGGTTAGGCTCTGATCAACTGGTTTCCCCTGAGGGCAGACCTTGTTAAGAACAGTGCTCTGGGATATTTCAAAATGGTTCCTTTTCCCCTCTCACTGCAGGAGACATGATGATATTTTTCTGTGGTATTTACTGTGGGTATATGCTCAAATTACTGGAGGTAAATCTTAAAATATTGTGGGGCCTCTTTATGACTGGGTCCCCTTGAGTTTTTAATTCTCAGACTTGTCTGCACGGAACCTCCAGCAATTAGTCAATTTTGGTTCAGATTTTCCTATCCTGGTGCTCGTTCCTGTGGTGGTTTCTACTTGTGGGTCTCTGCTCCAGTAAGCTGTGCCGCTCTGTATTTGCCTCTCTGTCTAATCTTGAGATAAGTCGTTTGCCCTGTTCCTTTCCCTCTCTTTTGGATCCAAGAAGATTTGTTGATGTTTTTTTCCCATCTGTTTGGCTTTTTACTTGTTAGAATGGAGTGGTGACTTCCAAGCTCCTTACATGCAGAACCAGAAACTAAAATTCCAATATGTATAGTTTTGCTTGTCACTTCTTATACTATGTGTATCTGAAGTTCTGCAGTTTTCATGCACCTCTCAGTCTGTTGTATACATTTGGTCAGTTTCCAGAATGCTGAAATGGCTATTTTTAACAGTTTGTCCCCCTATTTTATATTATTTTGAGGGGGAGAGCATTTATTAACTTAACCCAGTCAACTGTAATTGAATCCTGTATAAATTTTTTTAAATCCGCTATAGTTGCATATAAGTGCTGACTGAAATTCTATATTTAAAGTGCTGACTGTGGTCTAATGGTAATTTAATCTTCTTTACTATGGGGTCTGTGTAGGTCAGATCCCTTCTTTTTTTTTTTGATAGTGTCACTGGCCCTCATATGTGGGACCATGGGACCGAACCGGGGCCACTGGCTTCCCAAGCCAGCGCTTAACCACCGCACCACTCGGCCGGCCCAGTCAGATCCCTTCTTAATGAGAGAGAGATTGTCTACTGAGTACAGAAAGACAAGCTTTGATGAATGGAGAATGAAGGGTTTCATGTTACTGGGTCATAGTGAGCACATTCTCTACTTATGCTGTACAAGACCTGAGTAGTGGAATATGGGAAGGCAGCGCTTAACTTACTGGTTTTCTTTTCTAAAACGAATAATGACTTGCCTGCCTGTGTTTCATGATGGCTCATGCTGGTCCCTGTATGTACCACAGAAATTAACTTTACAAAGGCACCAGACATGCCTGAATGCTTTTTATATACTTAGTTCCAAATGAATGATGGACACTTAAATGTATAATCACCTGTTATATTTGGAGCTTTCCTATTGGTTAGGGCTGGTTTTCACTTAGCCATCTCAAACCTGTTGTCGTCTTATTCAACAACTTCCAAAGAAATTTTAAGTTATTAGGAATTTTGGTCTACATGTGAATTGATTAAATGCATTCAAAAAAGTTTTTCAGGGCTAGTGAAATAGTTTCAAATGATTTCCTCATAACCAATAATTTCCTCGAATGCAATATTGACCAAAAAAAAAAAAAAGTTGGGAATAATCACCCCAAATAATATTTTTTAATTATACACAACACTGTTGCCATCTGCCACTCGTAATTCTTATATTTTATCTCACTAATACCATCCTATTTCAGATGGCTTTCACTTCATATTTGATCTATTGCAATTATCTTTCATTCCGATCCATTTTATACATTGTAGTAAAACCAATCTCCTTAAAACAATGTTCTTACAACGTAACTTCCTTTTTCAAAGTATTTGACAGTTCCCTGTTTCTTACCTAAGGTGTTATCTATGTTATATTTGCTGTTTATGATCCCAGCCTACTCAGAGTTCCTCTTTCTATTGTCTAAAACAGATCTTCCTCAGTCTTATGGGTGAAAGTCACTATTCTCAGAGCCTGTCTTATCCATTACTCCTTCTCACTTGTCTTCATTTTCTTTCTGCTTCTAAAATACCCTTCTTTTCACCTCTCCAGCTTTCTAAATTCTACTCATTGTTCCTCTCATCACAGTAAAATCTTACTTGACCAGTCAAACCTTAAACTCCTATAGCACTGTGTAATTTTCGCTTTCCTTGTAATGCATGCACCTTATCTTCCCAGCCAGGCATGTACAGGCATATGTATATATATTCCTTAGACAACATATAGGTTTTATTTCTTTGTGATTTCTCTTACGTCTTTTGTATTTCCAGTACTGGACTTTGTTCAGAATTGGATCAGGCATCATTGCCTAGAACTGGTAGTAAAATGTTTCAAAACCACATCATAAGGATTACTATATTAATATTGATTAATGCTTACAGAGCACTCTCCATATGTCAGGCACTGATTTAATGGCTTTATAGGAATTAACTTTATTTAACATATATGAAAACTGAGATACAAAGAGACTAAGTACATTGCCTGAAGTCATGTACCTAGATAGAGCTAGGATCCCAATCCAGGCCATCCATATCCATAGTCCACTTTTTCAAACCCTCTGCCATGATACTCAATACACATTTGCTGAATGGATGAGTAAGTCTCACACTGAACCTCCCATCTCTTCTTCAATGTTTCACTTGTAAATCTGTTCTAGGAAACTGTTCTTTACCTTCTACTTTCAATCTCCCCCGTCAGTTTGTATTTTAAGTCCCTCACATACAGCCTCCTATGAACTCTGCCTCTCCCCTGCTTTATTCCACCAAGAGGTTCCTCACCTTCTTTCACAGCCTTCATCTCAAATGCAATCAACCTCGACATGAAGATGGTCACTTGATTCGCAAATGTCACTCAGTTCGTTTCAGGTCATAGCAACCCACCTTTAGGCCCAAGTATTTTTAATGAACCTGTAAAGTAGTTTCATCTCACTTCACAAGCAGAAACTAAGGAGAGTGAACAAATATCACATTGGAATAATAATAAAAACAAAGGCTTTATAATTTAACATATATGAAAACTGAGATACAAAGAGACTAAGTACATTGCCTGAAGTCATGTACCTAGATAGAGCTAGGATCCCAATCCAGGCCATCCATATCCATAGTCTACTTTTTCAAACCCTCTGCCATGATACTCAATACACATTTGCTGAATGGATGAGTAAGTCTCAACCTGAACCTCCCATCTCTTCTTCAATGTTTCACTTGTAAATCTGTTCTAGGAAACTGCATTTTTTAATGGCATTTTTTTTTGAGGGCAGTGTCCCCCTCATATGTGGGACCTGAACCGGGGCCTCTGGCTTCCCAAGCCAGCTCTTAACTACCATGCCATTTGGCTGGCCCCTGTAATAGCATTTTAGATATGAATTTATTTGCAAATGGTTGAATTTTCATTTTAAGATATTGAATTATTTCAATTTTTATAGGGAAATCCAATTTATTGTTTGTACATTATATATAGGATGTGATAGACAAAATTTTCAAGATTCCATTTTGTCACACTGGGAAGAATGACACTCTTTGGTAATTTTTAAAATACTTCCTTGCTATTATTCTACAAGCATTCCATAAGATAACAAGTGTCAGACTCACAGCTGCATGGCAACATTAGTGTTTAACTATAGCCCGATGCAGTAGATGATACACTATCCATCAAGTTTTCACAAAGAGAATAGGGTAATGGTAAAATTTAAAGATGATATTTATTTATTTTTTTCCAGTTATGCTGAGCGCTTCACTGCACACTTCCTATCTGGCAGTGATCCTGAGTTTTTTGTGAGACCTGGTTCTGGAGAAATTCCTCCTTATGGCACTAAAGGAACTGTCATCATCGTGGGCTTTATACCCCGAATACTCAATAGGAAATACAAAGGAACATTAGCAATAGAGGTGAGTTCTATAGAAGCAGTAGTCCAGGCTGGTTGATGTCACTACAGACATTAAATGAACGAGGGAGAAAAGGTTTCACCCAATGATCACAGATAAAGAATTGCACCATTATCTTACAAAAGTCAACGTATTTCAACTGCTCTTTTTTAATTTCCTTTTGTCCAGTGAAGAACTTTTAAATGTGGACTATAACAAAAAGGTTGTCATCACCAGTAGAAAGTAAGAAATGATTTCCCTTCCATATTAAGGAAATGTGGAAGAGACAAATATTGACTGCAAAGTGATTTGTGTATTAACATAATATTTTCTATAATAACCTATTCAAGGACTTCAGGTGATTTGAGATAGAGATTTTTGAAACCTTTCATTGAAGCATAAGGTATTGTCAAAAATGTTACAGTCTAAATGAAGAAAATTAAACAGAAGATACCATTTATTTTGAATTGAAAAAAACACAATGTAAAATGGGCCATTAGTCTGTTAAAGTGATCATTTCATTAAGAGGTAAGGTAAAAACAATTTTGAAAAATATTTATCTAGTAAGCCAAACTTCTCCATAAAATTTCACAGAACGATTTTACTAAGATCATTTAGGCTAAAGACAATTTTGAAATTATTTATGAAAAAAATGACACTGTCTATTTTAGTAGCACAAGCACAAAGGACATGTAGTCATGTTTCATGACACAACTGTTGATGCCAGAGTGATCACTAGACTTCTAAATAAGACACTAATCAGGCAGTTCCATGTGCAGAAAAAAATGTGTTGGTACTGCTTTAATGAATAGAGGAAAGAATAAAGTTGAATATTGCTTGAGAAAATTACTTATAATTTTCATCTTTTTCAGAGTTCTTCCAACTCAGATAATATAAATTTAAAGCCTTTGGAATCTTGCTGCACATAGCCCTTTGCTGCATTGATACTTGATTTCAAATGATCATGTTGGTGTACCTGCTTGTTAAGAAATAAGGGCATACTTATGAGGGCCGGCCAAGTGTCGCAATGGTTAAGCACTGGCTTGGGAAGCCAGCGGCCCCAGTTCGGGTCCCACATAGGAGGGCCAGTGACACTGCCCTCAAAAAAGAAATAGAGTTACAAATTGCAATGGTATGCCTTTTATCTAGCATGCACTGGACACTTCTGAAATTAACTACTTAGGAGACTTTGCCAGCTAAATCTGTGCCTGGTTTCCCTGTGTTGATTTGACAATTCAATCACTGGCAACAGAACTGACAAGGTTTTGTGAGAGAAAACTTGGTATATGGCATCATCTCAGAATATGACATTTTCATTTAGTCTCAAGTACAATTTGATAAAGCTTATGTGGGGGAAATTGAAGTATGTTTAAGAAATCACCATTTTGTTGGTCCTCTTTTTATTATGCAAAATTCCAAATATGTGGAGAAATAGAATAATTCATCTCCATGCACTTTTCATCCAGTATGAACATTTATCAACTCATGTCCAATCCTGCTTCAAGTATATTCTCACCTCTCCCCCACCTTCCATATTATTTTGAAGAAAATTCCAGACATCTTAGTATCTGCAAATATATTCTATTAATTTCTAAAAGACAAAATTCATAACCATGATACCATGATCACCTCTAAAAATGAACAGTTCCTTAATATCAGCACATATACGATATCTATTTAGTGTTCACATTAATAATTGACTCATAAATCTCATATTTCTTTAACTTAAAAATATATGTATAGACTTATAAGAAATTGCAAGACTAGCACATAGAGTCCTGAGAATCCTCCCTGCTTTCTTTCCAATAGTGACATCTGATATAGCTGTAGTAAAATATCAAAACAAGGAAATTGACATTGATAAAATACTGTTGACTAGGCTAGAAACCTTCCGTTTTCAGCATTGTGTGTGTGTGGTTCTAGGCAATTTGAACCCGTGTATACATGTTTGTAACTACAGTCACAACTGAGATACAGAACTCTTCCATCACAACAGAGGAACAATGGGTGTAGGTCTCATGTAGCTCATCCATTTGTACTCATGAAGTGGGTCATTTGCATTGTAAAAATTTACAATGACATATGCACAATCCACCAAGATGTAGCTTTGTTTTCTGAATTGAACATCGTTATATGAAGTAAAGTGTCATTTCACTCAGTTGCAGTATGGCTCTTCGTTTGTTCCACTTTTGACTCATTGATTTCTGAGTATATAATTACTATGAACACTAGAAATAAGGGCCAGTTATGATTAAAATAGGGCCATTCCAGATGTGCAAGAAATGCCTGCATTTAACATTCTTTGGTAGATATTAAACCCTGATGGTACTGCCATGTTCACTTGGCCTGGACTTATCCGGAATAAGTTTTCTGAACATACATGGTACAAATCTTACTGTGAGAAAGAAGGCCTAGACGAACACAGGTAGCATCAGGAAATTCTGCAAGAACAATGATAGTTAGTTCATATAAACGGAAACATGCAGAAAATGCTAGACTGCCTAATTTAGTATTGCAATGCTGTGCATATATTCAAAAGAAATTAAGGATTTTAACGTAAATCCCTGTACAAGTGGTACTGACTTGGATTTAGATTATGATTGTCATTAATCTTTTTGCACCATGCTCATATATTATCAGTCGATTCTGTAGCCACATTTAAATTCTCATATACAGGTTCATCTTGCAAGGTATTGTTTCCAACGCGTAAAACCAAATGCTTTCCTGAATTTATTTTCCATGTTCATTACTTGTTATTATTGGTGCCATTTCAGGTTTGTACCTTTCCTATACATTACATGGAGAAGAGGGAAGGTAAATTTGGTAAACATTTTCCTACATTTTTCTCAGTCCTTGTATATTTTGCATAAAATTTCTCCCTTTCTTTATTTCCAGACAAAGAAAATGTACAATTTGTATGCTGTCAATGGATTCCCTCAAGTTATCAAGCCACCAAAGAATGTAAAAGCCAAAATTGATGCTACTAACAAGATGTTTGACAGCAAGCCAGTTGTTCAGCGCAAATTTGTCCTTGAAAATGTTAAACACATAAAGACAAAGAGGTCCTCTACCTTCGAGGGTTTTCCTGCAGTGTCAAAAAAATAAAGTTTTTTCCAACATATTTCTTGGTCTTAAGTAGAATTGAATATAATTTTGTGACTGTTACTTCATCTTTGGGGATATTTCTGAGGAATAATATCTCAATTATAATTGGCCTTATATATTTTATTCTTTTAATGCTAAATCTATTCTCTGAATATTATATCTAATTTCTGAGTTAAGTGTGTGTTTTTAAATGGACTAGATGCAAATACTGGGATTGGCTCACATTTATAGTAAAACTGAAAAATGTTATTCAATGACGATACTATTTCAGTTACTGGTGTTGCTCAGTATTTTGTTATTATTGTTGTTGGTTTTTTTAGAGGGCAGTGTCACTGGCCCTCATATGTGGGATCCGAACCGGGGTCGCTGGCGTCCCAAGCCAGGTCCCAACCACCGCGCCACTCGGCCGGCCCAATCTCTTTTTTTTTGTTTTTTAGCTGAGCCATCCTACCACCTGTTGGCAACTCAACTTGGGCTGGGCATCGAACTGCTGTTGCTCAGAGCTCAGCTCGCACTCTTGAGCGAGCTCTTAACCAACTGAGCCACTCGGCCATCCCAGTTGCTCAGTTTTTCATGTTGATGTTGCTGATGAGTAAAACATTAGTGATAAAATTAGCATATAAGATGGAAGGATTCACCATTTCTTGTATCTGTGGTTTGGAGTATTATGTACTATCCAATGGGGTTTTTTTGTTTGTTTGTTACTGTGTTTTTCAGTTCTAAAGTTTCTATTTGGTATTTCCTTATATCATCCATTTCTCTGCTGTGCCTTTCTGTTTCTTTGATAATACTCTCTATTGTTTCAAACATGTTCATAGTTGCTTCTTGAAGCTTTTATGTTGTTATTTATTGAAGATGGCTGCTTTCAAATCTTTGTCAGACCATTGTAATATCTCAGCCAGCTTGGTGTTGGCCTTTATTGTATTTTTTCATTCAAATTTAGATCTTTTTGGTTATCAATATGAAAAAGGATTCTTATTGGAAACGTCTACGTTTTGGGTATTATGTTATGAGATCCTGAATCTTATTTAAACTTTCTGTTTTAGTTGGTTTCATAGGACAGCACACCAACAGGAGACGACAGGACACCAACTTGTTCCTATGACCGGAGGGCAGAAGTCCAGGTTTCCCACTGGGCCTCCATTGGCACTCAGGCACTGGGGGCCTGCTTAATACTCTTGGGTAGGATGGGGCTTCCTGCTCCCTCCTGGGCTTCCACTGACATTTCTATGGCAGGTGGGCTAGGAGTGCCTGGGTGTTGTTCCTCACATGGCATTAAATGACTCCATAAGGAGGGTTTCCTCATCCTGAGTGAGGGGGGGTGGAAGTCCTGTGTCTCCAACCCCCTCACCTGGGAGGGGCAGGAGCACCTTGTTACTGCAGGTGGAAGTAGATATCCAGGCTTTCCTTGTGGTCTCCCCTGACAGTGGGGAGCAGAGCCTTATTACTGCCTAGCAGTGATGAATATGGAAGCCCCTCCCCCTACTCAGCCTTCTCTGCCACCACTGGCCGTGGGGGGAAGGGTTGTGGCCTTCATTACAGCCTGGTAAGTATGAATGTAAAGATGTAGGCCTTTTTCTATGGTGTTTGGCTGGAGTAGAGAAGTTACTGTCTAAGTTTCTGTCTGCTAGGTTGACCTTTTCCTAGTCCGTTCTTGAGTTCCAAAGTTGTCCTTAGCCAGTCTGCCTTCTTCTCTCCCTCTTTGAGATATATATTAATAGATAGATTTAGTTACAATTATTGGGAAGAAAAAGGATAAGTACATTTACTCCCATCTTCCCAGGAGAAGAGGTCTAGCTTCAGATTCATTTCATGAACTCAGAGAAAAAAATAACATGGATGCTTTCAGTTTCCTCTAGCGTTCTGGCCCTTCATTTATTTCAAAAGTCACAAGGGGCTCGGCGATTTGAACCTCTCTATTCCATGGGAAGCTGACTTCAGCATAACTAACAGACCCCTTTGGGATTTTTCTACTATCTGCTTCCATTTTTTCAATACCAAGAGAAAGTATAAAGTATAGGGGCTGAGGTTAAGCCCAATGCAGTCAAAGTGAAGGGCATTTCCCATTAATGAGCCTTTGAATGCTGGCCACTCCAAGATTCTCCCGCATTTGAGGCCAGGCCTCTCTTCATGTCCCTGGCCCACAACACGGGCTTGGGAAATCCCAACCCCTTCATACATTAGCTCCAAGCACTTGTTAGTGAACTGATTGCTATGAGCTTTGTAGACATATGTTAGCTTTCCTGTTCTTTTTAAAAAAGTCATTTTCTCTTTCCTGATCATAAACTTCCAGAAAATAAAACAGCCAAATGTTTTCATTAAATGAAGCAAAGAATCAAAGATAATGTCCATAATTCTATAAGAAAAATGAGCCAGTTTTGCCTCAGTATTTATTTGCCTGTTAGGTATTCAATAATTGCAATTTTTCTGAAGTCAGTTCTTGCACTAAAATAAATTACTGAAGAGTGTCTTACTGCTGACACAGATAATAGTTTGTTACTAATGGAATGTTAACTGCTTTTTAAGTAACTCTGAATAAATCTGCTGATCCATAAAAATTCATCTAAGGGAATCCAATTCATTTTCTGGCTCTACCACTACCACGGATGTGAAAAATATTCCTGATTCTACTTTGTTTTAGCTATTGCAGTACTGAGAGTGGCACTTGGCTTTTAAAAGGATATTTTAATTGGGAGAGGTGACACATTTAATAATATGTCAAGCAACCATTGGAGAGACACTCCCCAAAAGAAAAATGATATTCAAATATGTCCTTGGGTGTAAAAATCATCTCCAGAATATGAGGGTTTATGCCATTTCAAAGCTCAGAAGGGCAGTGCTGAAAAAGCAGCCTGAGGTTTCCAAAGACAGAGAAAACCTGTGACTTCAGCTTTGTTTCAGGGGAATTAATTCCTGGTGTGATTTTGTATCTGGGACAACTAACTGCTCACAGAGAACCATGCCAAACTTTTGCAAAAGCAAAACTCAGTGTTTCAGCAGATGTCTTAGTGGCCTGAATTTCCTGTGTCTAGAGTGCCTTCCTGTCTTGTGTGCCTTTGTATGGGAGAGTTCAGCCCAAGTAGAAAACAGTGCCATTTAGAGCATGGATTGTAAACGGGCTGTACTTTACTTCCAGGTCTGCATATTATTTATCATTCTTTAAAACAGTGATATGTCTGAAAATAAGATGCATGTGAAAAATTGTGAAATAAGATAATTATACATTTATTTTTATAAATCTCAAAAAAAGATTAATATTTTCTTAAACAGCTTCCCTTACACTTATGAGTGTACCACAGTCCTCCAAGAATAGATGCACCTAGTAGTTACTTAAACAATAGCTTACAAGTTAAGTTCTGCTGGTTACATAGATGTAGTATGCATGCTGTTGTTTTTAAGTCACTAATGCCTGTGTTTAAGAATAGAAAATGGGCCTGCCGAGTGGCGCGTTGGTTAGTTGTTGGCTTGGGAAGCCAGCTCTGAGCAGCAGGGCCCCAGTTCAGATTCCACATGGGCCAGGGATGCTGCTCCCTCTACAGCTAAGATGGTGAACAACAGGTAGACCTAGAGTTGGGCTGCTGCAAGTTGCCGGCGACGGCGTAGGCTGCAGTGGGGCTGGCGGGCATCTGGCATGCGCTTTCATGATCTGCTGTGAGCCGCCGTCCAATGGCCGTCAAGCGACTGCCTCACCCAGGAAGAACGTAATGATAATATCAACATGGGCCAGTGAAGCAATGTCCTACACAACTAGACTGAAGATCAGAAGGACAGCAACTTGTCTGTTCCCCTTCCCCGGTTCCCCAACGCTGTTCCCTACCCCAATTCCCCAATAAAATCTTTAATAAAATAAAAAAAGAATAGAAAATGATGAGTTATATGACTGAATGGTATTTCATAATAAAAAGAAATGATACTAAATCTACATTTCAGCATCACTTGTTCATAAGCTCAGCATTTAAATTACATTGCCCATATAGAACCTCCAGAAATAAGGTCGCTTTGGAACCAAGGCTGGGTGCTTGGAAATCAGCCAGTCCCGAAGCTTCACTATAGTACTGGATATATAATCGTATTTCTATTTTAAAAATATTTTAGTAAGTAGACTAATCTCAAATGTAAAGCTCAATGAATTGTATACATCTATGATACCAGTACCAAGATCTAGACATAGAACATAGTCAACTAATAAGAAAGCTCTATTGTATTCTCTCCTACTTAATACAACTCATAAGGTCACTATGATTTCCAGTGCTGTCATTATGGAATGAATAGTTGTGGCTGGTTTTTTTCTTTTAAGATTTTTGTTAAAATATAGCTAACATACAAGATTATATTCGTTTCAGGTGTACACCATAGTTATTCAAAATTTATATACCTAAATAAATGACCACCATGATAAGTCCAGCAACCATCTGACACCATACCATGGTATCACAATATTATTGACTATATTTCTTATACTGTATATTAGAGTACATCCTCAAGAGTTATTTGTTTTAAACCTGGAAATTTGAACTTATTCAGTTCACCATTTCCCCCCCTCCATTTTTAATTTTTCCAAATACATTTGACATTCAATATTATTTTATATTTATTTCAGGTGGACAGCATAGTAGATAGAGATTTATATAATTTAAGAAGTGATCCCCCTAACTAGTCTAGTACCCACCTAGCACTATGCATAGTTATTTCCTATTATTGACTATATTCCATATGCTTTACATCCCTATGACTAGTCATTACTGCCAACTTGTACTTCTTAATCTCCTCCCCTTTTTTACCGTGTTCCCCAATCCCCCTCCCATCTATAATCCCACTAAATGTAGTACCCATCTAACACCATACAGAGTTATTACAATATTACTAACTGTATTCCTTATGCTATACCCTACATCCCAGGACTACTTTGTCACAACCAAATTGTATTTCTTAATACCTTACCCTTTTTCACCCAGCCCCCGAAATCCCCTTGCATCTGACAACCATTAAGATTTTCTCTGTGTCTGAGTGTTTTATTTATTCTGTTCTTTATGTTTCACATATAACCAAAATCATACTGCATCTGCCTTTCTCTGTCTGACATACTCCGTTCAGCAGAACACCCTCCAGGTCCATCCATACCACCAGAGATGGCAAGAACCCTCTTCTGGCTGGACAATATTCCATTTTATACTCATATATGTACCACCTCCTCTTTATTGATTCCTCCATCGATGGATGCCCAGGCTGCCTTCACATCTTGGCTATTGTAAACAACGCTGCAATGAATATATAGATGCAGGCGTCCTCTCGAAGTAGCATTTTGGGTTTCTTTGGATAAATACCCAGAAATGGGATTACTAGGTCCTTCTTTGTCTCTTGTTATAGCCTTTAAAGTCTATTTTTTCTGGTATAAGTATTGTAACCTGAGCTATTTTAGTTTGTTTCCATTTTAATGAAATACCTTTACTTTCAGCCTGTGTGTCTTTTGATCTGAAGTGAGTCTCTTGTGGGCAGTGTATGTAAGGGTCTTGTTTTCTTTTCCATTCAGCCAGCATATCTATTGATTGGAGCATTTAATCCATTTACTTTTGAAGTAATTCTTGATAGCTATGTAGTTATTGCCATTTCATTATTTATATTTTTTATCTCTTTTTTTTCTTCTTAAGTAAGTCTCCTTAACATTTTTTGTAATACTGGTGTGGTGGTAATGAACTTCTTTAGCTTTTTCTTGTCTGAGAAGCTCTTTATCTCTCCTTCAGTTTTAAATGATAGTTTTGTGGGTAGAGTAATCTTAGTTGTAGGTCCTTACTTTTCATCACTTTGAATATCTCCTGCCAAGGGCCAGCCGAGTGGCTCAGTTGGTTAAGAGCTGACTCAAGAATGTGAACTCTGAGCAACAGGGATGCTGGTTCAATTCCCTGCCCGAGCTGAGCAGCTGCTGAGCTGCCAACAGGTGGCAGGATGGCTTAGCTAAAAAAAAAAAAGAAAAATTGAATATCTCCTGCCAATCCCATCTAACCTGCAAAGTTTCTGTGGAAAAATCAGCTGACAGACTTATGGGAGCTCCCTTGTAGGTAACTAACTGCTTTTCTCTTGCTACTTTGAAGATTTAACCTTTGCCATTTTACTTATGATGTTGAAGATTTAACCTTTGCCATTTTGGTTATGATGTGTCTTCATCTGGGCCCTTTGGATTCATCTTGTTTGGGACTCTCTGCACTTCCAGGGCTTGTATGTTTAGTTTCTTCACCAGGTTAGGGGAGTTTTGTGTCATTATTTCTTCAAATATGTTGTCAATCCCTTGCTTTCTCTCTCTTCTCCTTCCAGTACTGCTATGATACAAATGTTGGTATGTTTGCTGTTGTTCCAGAAGCCCTTTAAACTATCCTCTTTTTTTTTATTCTTTTTGGTGTTCTGGATGGGTATTTTCTGCTATATTAATTTCCAAATTGCAAATTTGATCCTGTGCTTCATCTTACCTACTGCTGATTTCCTGTAATGTATTCTTCATTTCAGTTCTTGTGTTTTTATTTTTGACTAGTTCTTTTCTATGTTTTTTCTACCTCCATTTTTATATTCCTTATCTCTTTGTTAAAGTTCTCTCTTAGATCACTGAGTATCCTTATAACCAGTGTTTTGAACTCTGTGTCTGATAGATTATTTGTATCCATTTTGCTTAGTTCTTTCTCTGAAGCTTTGTTCTGTTCTTTCATTTGGGACATGTGTCTTTGTCCCCACATTTTGACTGCCTCCCTGTGTTTGTTTTTATGTATTAGGTAGGGAGGGCTGCTATGTCTCCCAGTCTTAGTAGAGTGGTCTTATTTGGTAGGTGTGCTGTGGGGCTCAGTGGTACTGTTGTCCAGATGTGTCCCTTGTGTTCATTGTGTGTGCCTTCCTGTTGTAGTTGAGCCTTAGTTGCTGTTTTTATGTCAATGGGAGGGACTGACCCTCAGGTTGATTGGTTATGAGGACTGCCCATGACTACAGTGGAGGAGCTGTGTTACAAGGGCTCACCCTATAGAGTAGAGTTTGCTTTAGTGGGGCTCTGGTGCCCACCCAGCCTGCCCTTTTGGTGTGTCATCCTCAGAGGCCAGGTGATGCTCTGGCTTGGTCCATAGCTGGCCACCAAGCATGGCAGCCCCAGTGCCTCCTAGAAGGGGCCCACCACAGGCTATCTTTATTTGCAGCCCATGCCCTGCCTGGGGCCACCTTGCATGAGCCACAAAGCAATCCACAGATGGCTGCCACTGGCATTGGGCTTGCAGGTGCCTGTGAGAGGCCAAGCCACGAACTGAGACTCACTGCTACTAGTGCCGGGCTTCAGGCTGCTCAGCAAGAGGCACGGGACATGCCAAGGCCAGATGCTGCTTGTTTGGTTTTGTGAACCTTTGAGTTATTTTAGTAAAGTCCACAGCATGAGCCAAGACAGACCATTTTTATGGAAAAGCCACTGGAAGTGGCTTGGGTGGGTCCAAAAGTTGGGTGGGGCAGGGTCTGAGGGAATCACCAAGGTGAGGTGAACAATCCTTGTTAGCCATGTTAATGGAGACTCAGATATGCTGTGAGCCTATGTCTGCATGCCTGGAGGAGGCAGGCCTCAGCAAAGAAACAATGGATTCTCCCATTTCTTCTATCTTGGAGAAAGCTGTCCCCCTAGCCCTTGCCCTATAGCCAAACAACTCAATTCCTCCCTGTATGTCCCTGGTGACTTTTGTGCTGCTGTCCCAGTGCTGGAGCTCAAAGCGAGTGAGTCAGTCAGTGAGCATGTGTGGTCCCTTTAAGAGGAGTGCCTGAGGCTGCAGGTATCCTCCATCTCACTCACCAACAATTTCTGCTGGTTTTCACAGCCAGAAGTTGTGGGGACTTCTCAGCACTGGAACCCTGGGGTTGGGTCTTCGTGTGAGGCTAGCAGCTCTCGCTTCTCTGGGGGGAACCTTGACAGATAAGATATCCCTTCTGATTGTTAATGGTCACACACAGGTGTGGGACCAGCCTGTTCAGTGTCTCTGCCCCTCCTACCACTCTTGAGATGGTTTATTCTGTATGTCCTTAACTGTAGGACTTCAGTTCAGCTAGACTGCAGGTGATTCTCAATGATGCTTTTTCTGTATTTTAGTAGTAATTTTGACATGGTTGTGAGAGAAGGAAAGCCCAGCATTTACCTACTCCTCCATGTTGACCAGAAATCTCAGTTGTGGCTGTCTTGAACTTCATATAAATAGAATCATATAGTTTTCTCTCTTTTCTGTTTGACGTTCTTTCACATAATATTTTGTCAGTGCGGCTCATCCACATTTTACATGTATCAGTAGTTCTTTTTATTGCAGAGTTATATCCCATTGTATGAATATATCACATTATATGAATATATCATGTGTTTAACTTTTCACCTGTGGTGGACATTTGAGTTTGTAGGGACCAGGCCCACAGGCAGATAAGCTAGCAGGCAGTCAAGGTCTCCCAGATCGATGGGAACACTGTTTATGAGAGACAGACAGCTCTGTATGCTGGCTAACAGTCAAGGTCTCCCAGCTTCTTGGGATGCTAAGTGCATGAAAGCAGGTCTGCAGGGCCTGCCAGATGATTTCTCCCACGAAATGCCCTTTATTTTGCTGTATCTATATAACCTTGCTTCTTCTCCGCCTGAGTGCGGATCACTACCCCTCTGGCCTGCCACCACCAGAGACTCTGCCCGGTCTGTAAGTCTCAATAAACTTATGTCTCACACTCAACCACCTGGTATGTTCTTTGGGCTTGCAACTTCTCAGGCACAAATCTTGGAACAACTCAGACTCAGTCCAAACAGTGTTTTTCCCAGGTTTGGGTCATTAAATACAAAGCTGCCAAGAAGATTCTTTCTTATCCATGTTATTCAGTGCACACGTGTAGATATTTCTGTATTGTATATGGCCAAGAGTGGATTTGCTGGATCCTACGGTTTGTTTTTTAGCTTTTCTAGATACTGTCCAAGAGTTTTCCAATGTGGTTTTACCAACTGATCCTCTGACCAACAGTGTGTGAGAGTTCCAGTTACTTTTGAATCTTGCCAACGTGGTATTGTCAGTCTTTTTCATTTTAACTATTTTGGTGTTAGTCTAGTGATACCTCATTAAGGTTTGAAATTGCATTTCCTGATGACTAATGATTTTGAGTACCTTTTCGTATGCTAACTAGGAATCTAATCTGGGAGCAAACTCTTTTAATATAAAAAGTATCATAATACCCTCAAGGTCCATCCATGTTGTCTCTTAAGGGCATTATGCTAAGTTAGAGAAAGAAAAATACTATATATCACTTATATGTGGAATCTAAAGAAACCTAAACTTCTGAAAACAGAGTAGAATGATAGTTATTGGAGGCTGGGATTCCGGAAACTGGGGGAGATGTGTAAGGGCACAAAATTGCAACGAGAATAAATAAGTCCTGGAGATCTTCCAGTGACGATAGCTAACAGTACTATGTTATGAACTTCAAAGTGGCTAAGAGACGACATCCTAATTGTTCTCAACACAAAAAAAGCAATGATAATTATGTGTCATAATAAAAGTGTTAGAGAATTCTACTGTAATAATCATTGCAATATATAAATGTATCAAACCAACATGCATACCTCAAACTTACACAATGTTATATATCAATCGTCTCAATAGAAATGAGTCATAAATTATATATTTTTATTTTTTTGCAGATCTTAGATAAAAACAGTTGTCATTTCACAAATTCCCTACAACCACTAATTATTATTCAAATTTAATAAACTTGAAGACTAGAAACCAGAATCACATAAAGCCATAGGTCAATGGTAAGAAAGTACTGTAACTACCAAGGTTTACCTCAGAGCTTTTCAACTTTTTACTTTTTGTTCTGTGCTAATCATAAAATGCCCATCACAAATTAACAGAGAGGCACATGACAACACTGACTAAATCAGTTCTGTCTCAAACATAACTATTAGATCAATGCAAATCTTAAGAATTTAGGATAAGTTTTCATAAGACATGATCAGTGGCATTTTATTTGACACATAGAGGTGTTTTATAATTTTGTCTGAGTACTGAATCATAAATACATATGTACAAGTATTAATATATATGAATGAGTGTATAATATACTGTACAGAACTTTTTAGATACACATGCATCTATAAGTGAGCATTCCTCTAAAATGCTTTTGATAATTCATTAAGCCTCACAAGTTGTCTGAGGTACATAAATGACAAAAACTACTCACATTTCTGAAAGAAAGAGACAGAGTCTCAAAGAGACTCAGGTCCTAAAATGAAAACAGAACTCCATAAGACTGAGTCAGATGGTGGTGCTTAAATCCTGATAGCAATGAAGCGCACTAGGAGTTTGACCAAAAATGCAGCCACCTTCATTCCATCAAGAGGTCGAATCAACCTGGGCTACCAACAATATAACACTTGGCCACAAGTGCTAAGATTGAGTCACCATTACTGGCTACATGTATGAAAGTAAGTGCAACCAGTAATATGCTTTTGCCTTAAAATCAGATGAGTTTAATGTTAATTGAAACAATAGAATAATAATGTCTGTCAAGATAAATTCTGAGTTAAACTTCAGTATGAGACCTTGGTAACCATATGAGCCTTAATAACCATATGAGCCTCCATATCCCTCACTGTGGCATGGAAGCTGGTAAACCACCATCTTCACTGTTTCTTAGAGTTACAAGAGACAGTGTACATTAAGTAGTGCTGCAAGCTTGAAATTACTAGGGTGATAATATAAAACATGATTTTCATTAGAATTTTGGAACTTAAAACAGTGCCCATTTCCTAGGAGAAAGTAAAGGGAAAAAAAGTAACATGTTAAAAGTCCTTTAGATTACTCATTGTTAGCCCGTTGTCAGTGCTCTATAGATTTATGATGATTCCTAATACACTTCTGTCCACTTTTGTGTAGTTTCAAAATTCTCCAAAGTAAGATGTCTTCAAAAAGTCCTTTAAAGTTAAAATATCTAAATATAATAGGAAACTACTGTAGTGATGTGGTTCTCAAAGAGTGGTCCCTGGGACCAGCAGCAGCTATCTGGGGTCTTATTTGAAATGTAAATTCTTGGGTCCCACTAATAAATCACTAAAGTGTGAAAATCATTAATATAATGAAAATAGTATCGGTCTGTGTTGGAAGAGGTCATAGGAGGATGTAATCCCCAGGTAAACCTCGAGCAAGACCTGGGCAATCAGAAGCTCCTTACCCAACCCCACTAAGCCCCTTGGGAGCCACTCTAAGAACTTAGCCTTGGCAGAGTAATGTGCTATTGAAAAAAGCTGGATGGTACACGTGACTGAATATAGAGCACTAATTAGAGACACATGCTGCTTTAAAGGCCTCCATATAAACATTAGGATTCTGGTGGGCACGTATGGGGATCTACTTGTGATGTGGACATCAGAGACAAGCCAGCCAGGTAAGTCAATTCCCTTGCTTATTAACTTGCCACCTACCAATCTGGAGTGGTCTCTTCCTTCAGTCTCTCCTTCCTTGCCCTCTGTGTGCAGGGGGCCAGTTTCAAATTTCACCCAGGGTACTCCCAAAGTTTTGGACCAATAGTCCAGGAGTTAAGAGATCAGAATTTTAGTGCAGGATCAACTGGTTTTACTCATATAACCTTGGGCAGGCCCCTTATCTTTCCTTATCAGTTTCCTCATCTCCAAATCTGCATCTTATCTCCTCCTGGGCCCTTTCTAGTTGGGCCTTCTAAGATGACTCTGATAAAGACAATTGAGGTAAGGAAATGTGGTCTCTGAGAAACTGCTCTCCAGAGCTTGTAAAATTGAGGCTTGGTTGACTATGCAAGCTGTTAACAATTAAACGGTTGTTTAATTAATGGGTTCTTTGTGTATAGCTGGATGAGAGTTGATTTTCATTTCCAAGTAGAGTTCAAAAATGTAAATATTGTTTCACAGATAGATGGTATTGCACAGTTTTCATTGTAATAGGCATTGGTGTTTGGAGACTATTAAGTACTAAGCATAGATAACTAGGTGATTTACTTGAATTTTTAAAACTGCATTCTATTTGATGTATAGTAGAGACTTATACTTTCTATAACACATTTTAAAAACTAACACTTACACTTTTAATGATAACTATAGATAAGATCCAATTGTGAATCTCAAAAGTGTTTTTAAAGGATTTTTAAGCACAAAACCTTGTCTGGTATTTGTGTCAACTGCATGCCTCCTGTTCACAATAAGATGTTTAAAATTCAAAGTGCCACTCTGGGCCATCTTTATGGAGGACAGAGAGTACAGGAACTGGGAGTTAGAAGTTAAAAGTAATTTTTGGGGGCCAGCCGAGTGGCGCATTGGTTAAGAGCTGGTTTTGGGATGCCAGTGGCCCCGGTTTGGATCCCACATATGAGGGCCAGTGACACTGCCCTCTACAGCTAACAACAGCTCCACCTGGAGCTGGGCTGTGCAAGCCCTGGCGACGGTGTATGCTGCAGCCCCTGCTGCAGTGGGCTGCCACAGGCTCCAGTGAGTGGCCCGCAGCCAGCGTGAGCGGCTGGCAGCCAGTGGGAGCTGCCAATAGCTGCGGTGAGCGACCACCCAGAGGCCGGCGACTGATCTGACTCATCCGACCGATCTGCCTCATCCGGGAAGAGCGCAATGATGATACCAACGTGGGCCAGTGAAGTGATGTCCTCCGCAACTAGACTGAAGAACAAAAGGACAGCAACTTGTCTGTTCCCCTTCCCCGGTTCCCCAACACTGTTCCCCTCCCCCAATTCCCCAATAAAATCTTTTTTTAAAAAAAAGTAATTTTTTGAAGTGCCATCATTAATTGCCAGGATGTTACTGAGGTTGAGCATGTGAAAATAGTAGTAATGGAATGTGGATAAGGCATGTAGGACTGGAAAAGGTGTTAGCAAAGGCCTCATTCGGAAGCAGAAGCCAGGAGCTCATTTCCTTCTCAGATGTGATTGAGCTACAAGGAGGCAGGCCAGAGCTTCCTGTGCTGTCATCCTATGCAATCCATCAGAGGCTAATAATACCTCTGGGGTGTGGGAGCCACCAGGGCGGCTCTGAGTTGCTATTTGTGCCTTTCAGTCACTAATGGGAGACCAGGAAAGTGTCAAGGTGCTGGGGCCTCTAGGTTCCGAGAATGCCATATCTAGGCCTAAGGAAAAGGATTGATTCTCCATAACAATCCACGGGAAGCACCTCCCATCTCATAATGGTGTATTATTTACAGATTTAAAGTGTCTTGTGGATAATGAGATGCTTAATGTTAACAAAACCAAAAGAATATTATTTAATACCTGCAGATATTGACAGCAGTAGTCAAATTAAGCTGTGCAGGGAGCAAATGTAAGGCTTGCAAAGCTGCAGCTATGGAGATTTATAACAAAGGCACAGACAGGTTTACGTGTGCCTTAAAACAAGTTAAAATCCCCATGGACACACAAACTAGCAAAGAAGAAACAAGCGTAGGTGTTTAAGCTGGTCAGGGTCTCTAGGCGTGTATTCTTACTTAGAGACTGAATTAAAAGAACAGCGAAGTGAGGACTGAAGCTGATGCATATTTATTCCCATTCCTGCTGAGAGTATAGTGATTTAAGGAGGGTCACTAAGAAGGCATCTAATCCTAACACATCTGAGATAGGCCTGTTTCATTTGATCCTTGTACATTGGAATGGTTTTACACAATGTAGTGAGCCCATACTTCCACCTGGTGACCCTTAATTGCATTCAAAGAACAGAAAGGGAGACTTCAGTTCTGGCCAAAATGGAGAAGCTGGCTTTCTTCTAGGTCTTCAGTCTTCTAAAGAAAAGCCATGAACTTAACACAACAACAAGTGTAGGAAGACTCTGAAAGGCAGTAAAACAGATGACTGGGGACCTTGGGAACTGAGGAATGTGACAGGGAGTTCCCTGGGGTCTATTCGGGCTGCCATAAAGCACCACAGATTTGGTGGCTTATATTCATAAAATAAAAGTTTATTTTTTCACAGTTTTGTAGGTCAGAAGTCCAAGATAAAAAAAACCAGCAAGGTTGTTTTTTCGGTATCACTATTAATTTTATTGTGGTCAGAACACTTAACATTTAAGATAACTAAACTTAAGAATACAACACATTTTTTTTTTTTTTGGCTGAGCCATCCTGGTACCTGTTAGCTGCTCAGGAGCAGCTCAGCTTGGGCTGGTCATCGAACTGCTGTTGCTCAGAGCTCAGCTTGCACTCCTGAGCGAGCTCTTAACCAACTGAGCCATTCAGCTGGCCCGACAATACATTTTTAACTGTACAATACAGTATTGTAATCTAAAGGCACAATGCTGTACTGCAGGTCTCTACAAATTATTTATATTGCATAACTGAAATTTTATAACTGTTTATTATCAACACCCCATTTACTCCTTTCTTCAACCCATAACAAACCACAATTCTATTGTTTACATTCATGAGTTTGGCTACTTTTAATAGCTCATAAGTGGAATCATATAGTATTTGTCCTTCCGTGACTGGCGTATTTCAGATAGCATAATGTCTTCCAGGTTCAACCATATTGTCACAAATGGAAAAATTTCCTTCTTTTTTTTTTAAAGTCCCAGTGATATTCTATTGTATGTACAGAGGGTGCCAAAAACATGTATACACATTTTAAGAAAGGAAAAACTATTAAAATTGTAATAATCTATACCAATAACAAAAGATGAATACAAGTCAAGTTTGACTTCTGCAATTATAAGAGGTGCTCAAAGTGGTTACCATCAGCGTCCAGAGACTTCTGATTATGGTGAACTACTGCTTGAGGAACGTTAACCAAAAGTGTCCACTTGTATACATTTCTTTGGCACCTCCGGTATGTACCACATTTTTTTTTTAGCTGAGCCATCCTGCCACCTGTTGGCAGCTCAGCAGCTGCTCAGTTCAGGCTGGGAATCCAACCGGCAACCCTGTTGCTCAGAGCTCCCACTCTTCAGTGAACTCTTAACCAACTGAGCCAATCGGCTGGCTCTTATACCACATTTTCTTTATCCATTAATCTGTCTATGGAAATTTAGGTGGTTTCCACATTTGGTTATTGTGAATGGACATGGGAATGCCAATACCTCTTTGGAACCCTGATTTTAATTTTTTATGGATTAAGACCCAGTAGTGGGGTGGCTGGATTGTGGCCTCACAGCAGCCTTGCTGTCTGCCTCCCTGCATTCGCCCATAACAGCAGGGCCTCACGGGGACAGGATATTCACTATGTCTATGGCAAAACCCCATGGGACCCTAAGGAGAGGGCAGGTCAGCCAATGACGGGCAAGACCCTAGATGTGCTCAGGATGCCAATATAGGTGTGAGATCCTATATCAAATATGCGCATCAGGGCGGCCTAAGCCAGGCGCTGTTGGAGGATCCTTGGGAGGAATCAAGGAGGTGAAGGCTGTGGGGCCTAAGGGCCTGTTAATCCTTTTCTGCAGAGCTTACAGCCTGCAATGGAAAAGAGAAATCTTCCCAAGAAGCTAACAGCAGTCCTCCTTGCATTCTTGCCTCAAGGTGTCATAGTGAACCATTATGTGTCCCCGTAGAGGGCAGGGCTGCATTGATCAAAGGGTCTTTCGGTTGAGGTGGTCTATGAGGCATAGGGAAATTTGGCTAAATCTTGGGTGACGCATGTGATTTACAGACCTTGGAAAGAACAGAGCCCCTTCCCTGTTTGTACTCAATAAAAGCTGCAAGCTGACCAGATTCAGGGCTCTTGTCCATCAGACAGAATCCCCTGGCTCACATTGCTTTTTTTTGGTTTGTTTGTTTGTTTTTTGTTTTGTTTTGTTTTAAGCTGAGCCATCCTGCCACCTGTTGGCAGCTCAACGGCAACTCAGCTCGGGCTGGCCTCGAACCGCTGTTGCTCAGAGCTCAGCTCGCACTCTTGAGCGAGCTCTTAACTAACTGAGCCATTCGGCCGGCCCTTTCACATTGCTTTTTAAACTATCCCTGTCTCTTGCTCTTATTTCTTTTTCTGAGTCCCTGCCGGTCCTCTCGAGGAAGCTAGACCCAGCCGCGCAGAGACGCGACAGCTGGATAATATAGTTTTGTTTTTTTAATTTTTTGAGGAACCTACATACTGTTTTCAATAATCAAACCATTTTTCATTCCCATCAACAGTGTAAAGTGTTCTAGTTTACCCACAACCTTGCCAACATTAGTAGTCTTTGTTTTTTTGATAATAGCCATCCTAACATGTGTGAAATGACATCTCATTGTGGTTTTGATTTGTACGTCCCTGATGACATGTGTTGGCCATTTATTTGTTGTCTTCTGAGAAATGTCTATTCAGGTCCTTAGGTCATTTTTAAATCAGGTTATTAGGTTTTGCTATTGAGTTGCAGGAGTTCCTTATATATTTTGGAAATTAACCGTGTATCAGATAAGTGGTTTATACATATTTTCTCCAATTTCATATGTTGCTTTTTTGTTCTATTGGCTTCATTTGATATGCAGAAGTTTTAAAAAATTTTATAGGTTGATGTGTATTTCTGCTTTTGCTGCCTATGCTTTTGGTGTCATATCCATGAAATCATTGTGAAGATCAATGTCATGAATGTTTTTGCCTATGTTTTTTTATAAGAGTCTTACAGTTTCACGTCTTATATTTAAATCTTTATTCCATTTTGAGTTAACTTTTGTGTATGGTGTAAGATAAAGATCAATTTTATTCATTTGTATGTGGATATCTAATTTTCCCATTACCATTTATTGAAGACACTACTAGTCTTACCCCACTGTGTATTTTTGGCACACTTGTTGAAGATCAGTTGATTATACATACACAGGTTTATTTCTTGGCTCTCTATTGTGTTCTATTGATCTATATGTCTGTCTTTATGCCAGTACCATACTAATTTATTTTTATTTTATTTTATTATTTTATTTTATTTTTTTACTTTTTATTTTTATTTTTTTATTTTTTTATTTTTTTATTTTTTATGTTTTTATTTTATTATTTCTATTTTTTATTTTTTCATTTTTTTATCTTTTTATTTTTTATTTTATTTGTTTATTTTTTATTTTTTTATTTTATTATTTCTATTTTTTTATTCATTTTTTCATTTTTTTAGTTTATTTTTTATTTTATTTTATTTATTTTATTTATTTTTTTAATTTTTTAAATTTTTTTAAGTTTTTATTTTATTTTCTTATTTTATTTTTTTAGTTTATTTTTTATATTATATTATATTATTTTATATTATAATATTTTTCACTATATTATTTTTTATTATTTTTTATTACTTTTTATTCTATTTTATTCTATTTTCTTTTTTCTTTTTCTTTTTTCTTCTTTCTCTATTTTGTCTCTATATTTTTTCTCTAATTTTTTCTATTTATTTATTTTTTTTAATTTTTATTTATTTTATTTATTTTTTATTTTTTTATTTTATTTATTTTTTATTTTTTAAGTTTTATTTTTTTATTATTATTATTTTATTTATTTATTTATTTGTTTTTTATTTATTTATTTATTTATTTTTTATTTTAGGTGAGCCATCCTGCCACCTGTTGGCAGCTCACCATACTAATTTTATTGCTGTAGCTTTGCAATATACATAGAAATCACAAGTGTAATGCTCTGAGCTTGATTTATGTTTTTAAAGACTATTTTGACTATTCAGGGTCTTTTGTGGTTTTCATATGAATCCTAGAATTGTTATTTGCTATTGAAAAAAAATTCCACTGGGATCTTGGTTAATATTGCATTGAATCTGTAAGTCTTTCTTAGCCTGGTATGTTCTCAGATTTATTGGGGTAACTGAGGCAGCTCACCTGCCCATCCTTCACTACAAATATACCCAGAGCTCTCTAAATGTTAAAAAAAAAGAGATTATTTTCTTTTCATAGCATATAATTATACCTTAGAGTTTTCTTATTCTTAGTTTCTTCCCGGAATTCAAAATATGAATGTGAAATGTCTAAGATACATTTAGGATTAAATCATTGCTACCGGTATGCTCAGAGAGTCTTACTTTTCAATGTTTTCTGTTTCAGCTGCTGCTTTCCTGTCAAACTTGACTACTGTTTGGTCTGTGTGGAAATAATATTAAGGCAGCTGGTTTAAATTGGTTTTTAAGGAAATTTGACAACTCATTTACCGGATCTGAAGTTTTAGACTCAGTGAACCAATCGTCCATTAGTTGATATGCTCTGTCTGAAATCAAATGTTTCTATTATGCTCCCAACATCTAGAGACATTTGGAAAAACATCTTTCAAAGGATAAAATAAGCCTGTTGACACAGACTATCTCTGCATGATATAGGAGCTTCCAACTGTCATCTAAAGTAATTAGCTGTTTTTTATTAGTTTCAAATGTACAAAACAATGTAATAGTTAGACATTTACACCCCTCACAAAGTGATAACCCCCATCCCCCAATCTACTACCCCTCTGACATCATATATATCTGTTACAATTCCATTGACTGTATTCCCTATGTTTTACATCCTGTGACTGTATATATAAAATTATAGTTGACATTCAATATTATTCAGCTTCAGCTTCAGGTGTACAGTGCAGTGGTCAGGTATCTACACTGTCCATGAAGTGGTCTCCCTAATAAGGCAAGTGCCCATCTGACCTCCTACAAAATCTTTACAACATTATTGCTTATATCCCCCAAGCTGTCTTTCATGTCCCCGTGGCAATATTGTGTCTACTAATTTGTACTCCCTAATCCCTTCATCTTCTCCCTCATCCCCACCCCTACCCCCCATTTAGCAACCATCAGTTTTTTTCTCTGTCTCTGAGTATATTTCTGTTTAGTTTGCTCATTTATTCTGTTCTTTAGATTCCACATATAAGTGAGATCAGATGGTATTTGTCTTTCTCAGTCTGACTTATTGAACTTAGCTTAATATCATTTAGGTCCATCCATATCATTGCAAATAGTAAGATTTCATTCTTCTTCATAACTGAGTAATACTCCATCGTATGAATGTACCACAGTTTCTTAATCCAGACATCTGCTGATGGGCATTTTGGTTGTTTCCAAGTCTTGGCTATTGTGAATAGCACTGCAATAAACATAGGGGTGCATATATTTTTTTCAAATTACTGTTTTGGATTTCTCTGGGTAAATACCCAAGAGTGGAATTGGTGGGTCATAAGGTCGTTCCATTTTCCATTTTTTGAGTTCCATATTGTTTTCCATAGTGGCTGCACCAATCTGCAATCCCACCAACAGTGCACCAGGGTTCTCTTTTCTCCACATCCTCACCAGCACTTGTTGTTTGTTGATTTATTGATGATAGCCAATCTGACTGGAGTGAGGTGGTATCTCGTTGTGGGTTTTATTTGTATTTCTGTAATGATTAGTGGTGCTGAGCATGTTTTCAAATGTCTGTTGGCCATCTGTATATCCTCTTTGGAAAAATGTCTGTTCAGGTCCTCTGCCCATTTCTTAATTGGCTTGTTCAGTTTTTTGGTGTTGAGTTGTATAAGTCTATTTTATAAATTTTGGATATTAACCCCTTGTCAGATGTATCATTGGCAAATATCTTCTCTTATTCTAGGATGCCTTTTAACTTTATTAATGGTTTCCTTTGCTGTGAAAAAAACTTTTTAATTTGATGTAATCCCATATGTTTATTATTTCTTTTGCTTCCCTTGTATGAGGGGTTGTATCAGTAAAAATATTACTGAGGGTAATGTCTGCAAATTTACTTCCTGTATTTTCTTTTAAGAGTTTTATGGTTTGGGATCTTACGTTTAAATCTTTAACCCATTTTGAATTTATTATCGTATATGGTGTAACGAGGTGGTCCAACTTCAGTTTTTTGCATGTGTCAATCCAGTTTTCCCAGTTTTCCCAGCACCATTTATTGAATAGATTGTATTTACCCCAATGTAAATTCTTTTTTTTTTCTATACATGGGTTTGCTTATTTTGTAATGTAATCACACTGTGAATGTATTAGCATCCTTCTTTTTCTCTTAATAATATGCACTATTATTACATAGTTTACATAATTTTTTTTTCAAATTGTAATATAGTTCTTAAGTATTTTTGTGTGGCGAATTGGGGGAGGGGTTGTCACTTTGAGGGGCAAAAAGTTAACTATTGCACTGTGTTGTACACCTGAAACTAATTTAAAAAAATAAGAAAACAAAAAAAAAATGCACACCAATGAAAATTCTTGCCTCCTTTGTCATAGATTAAATTGCCATATATGAGTGGATTTATTTCTGGGCTCTCTATTCTGTTCCATTGATCTATGTGTCTGATTTTATGCCAGTACCACAGTTTGTTTGTTTTTTTTTCTTAGCTGACCCATCTTGCCTCCTGTTGGCAGCTCAGCTTGGGCCTGGAATCAAACCGGCGACCCTGTTGCTTAGACCTCGCACACTTGAGTGAGCTCTTAATCAACTGAGGCACTCGGGCGGCCCCCTGTACCATACTCTTTTGATTACTGTAGCCTTGTAGTATGATTTGATGTTGGGTAGCATGATATCTCCCACTTTGGTCTTATTTCTCAAGATTGCCATGGCTATTCGGAGTCTTTTATGGTTCCGTATAAATTTGGGGATTATATGTTCTAGTTCTGTGAAAAATGCCATTGCTAATTTGATAGGGATTGCATTGAATCTATATATCGCCTTAGGTAGTATGGACATTTTGACTATTAATTCTTCCTACCTATGAACATGGTATATGTTTCCATTTATTTGCATCTTCTTTCTTTTTTTTTTGTTTAAAGATTTTTATTGGGGAATTGGGGGAGGAGAACAGTATTGGGGAACTGGGGAAGGTGGACAGCCAAGTTGTTGTCCTTTAATCTTAGTTGTGAAGGGCACAGCAAGCTCAGCTCTCAGCTCCAAGTTCAGTCATACCGCTCATCTCAAGATGCTGGGTACAGTCTTAGTGGCAGGTGGACGTAGCCCCCATCCCATGTGGGAGTCAAACCGGCAGCCTTGTTGTTAAGAGCATGTGTTCTGTCCCCTGAGCCATCCGGGTGGCAGCTCAGCTCCACGTGCCGAGTTCAGTCTTAGTTGCAGCGCAGTCGGGTGTAGCCCACCATCTCGAACAGGCAACCTTGTTGTTAGGAGCACGTGCTCTCACCAGCTGAGCCCTCCTGCCACCTGTTGGCAGATCAGCAGCACCTCACTGGCCCATGTGGGAAACGAACCAGTAACCCTGTTGCTCAGAGCTTGAACTCTTGAGCAAGCTCTTAACCAACTGAGCCACTCTGCCAGCCCTATTTGTATCTTCTTTAATTACTCCCTTCAGTGTCTTATAATTTTCTGAATACAGGTCTTTTACTTCTTTGGTTAAATTTATTCCTAAGTATTTTACTTTTTTTGAAGCATTTGTAAGTGGGATTGTTTTCTTAATTTCTCCTTCTGATAGTTTGTTACTGGTGTGTATACAAATGCAACTGATTTCTGAGTATTAATTAAAGTAATTAGCTTTTGTTATTCCAGTGAAGTTGTGGTGAATGAAGAAGAGGATCCAGAAAGCTAAGTGCTTCTCTATGGTATAGTTAGCTTACCATTCAAGAAATTTCTAATTGTACTACTACAAAAAATAACAAAATATTAATGTGCCTATCTTATGCACAAAATTGTATTTATAAAAATAATATGCATGCATATTTACGTATATATAGATACATATGAGGTGTGATCAAAACATACAGTGAATGTTTAAATAAAACTTATTACAGTAAAAGACACATTGTCATTGATCCCCCTCAAAATACACCCCCTCGCTTCCAACACACTTATCCCATCATTCTTGCCACTTTCAGAAGCAGTTCTGGAAGTCTTCTTTCGTGAGTGTCTTTAGTTGTTCTGTTGTGGCTGCTTCAATGTCCTGAATTGATTCAAAACCTTTACCTTTCATGGTCGTTTTGACTTTGAGGAAGAGCCAGAAGTTGCACAGTGCCAAATTCAGTGAATAAGGTGGATGAGGACACACTGTAATGTTTTTATTTGACAGAAATTGCCGTACCAGAAGCGATGTGTGACAGAGTGTTGTCATGATGGAGGACGAAACCATTTGCCTATTTCAAGTTAATGTGTTGTTCATGATCCATGATTTATGATTTACAGCACATTTCTTTTTTTTCCATTTATTTATTTATTTATTAATAAATTTGTGTGTTTTTTTTAATTTTTTTTAATTTTTTTTATTTTTTAGCTAAGCCATCCTGCTACCTGTTGGCAGCTCAGTGGCAACTCAGCTCAGGCTGGACATCGAACTACTGTTGCTCAGAGCTCAGCTCTCACTCTTGAGCGAGCTCTGAACTAACTGAGCCACTCAGCCGGCCCTTACAGCACACTTTAAAATATACCTTCTCCCAACCGTAGCTTACATCTGATTGACTGCACCAAACAACTTGTAACATGTCACACACTATTACTAAGGTTTGACCTTCCACTTCCCGTATTGAAGATCCCTAAATTCAAAAATTTTGTGTTAAGAGGGCCGGCCGAGTGGCTCAGTTGGTTAAGAGTTCGCTCAAGAATGCAAGCTGTTTCCAGTGCTGGGTGGGTTTTAAAAAAAAAAAAATGCAAGCTGAGCTCTGAGCAACAGCAGTTCGATGCCCAGCCAGAGCTGAGCTGCCAACAGGTGGCAGGATGGCTCAGCTAAAAAAATTTTGTGTTAAGATTTAAATTAGGATAAAGTTATATAATATGGCTTAATTCAGCATCTTATAAATATAAAGTTTTTATTTTTTTAAAGAATTTTATTAAAAATATAGTGAATATACAATATTATATTAGTTTCAGGTGTACACCTTAGTTATTCAACATTTATATACCTAAAGAAGTGATCATCATGATAAGTCCAGGAACCATCTGACACTGTACTATGCTGTCACAGCATTATTGACTATATTCCCCATGCTGTACATTACATCCCCATGACTTCTTTGTTTTATACCTAGAAATTTTGACCTCTTATTCCCTTTTTCACCTTTTCTCCTTATTAAATTTTTTAATTACAGTTGACATTCAATATTTTATATTAATTTCAGGTGTATAGCATAGTGGTTAGACATTTATGTAATTGAAGAAATGATCCCCATGACTAGTACCCACCTGGCACTATACACAGTTATTACCATATTATTGACTATATTCCCTAAGCTTTACTTTACATCCCCATCACTATTTTCTAACCACCAGTTTTTATTTAATCCCTTCCCCTTTTGCACCCTGTCCCCCAACTCCCTCTCATCTATTAGCCCAACAAATCTAGTATCATCTGACACCATACCTAGTTATTACAATATTATTGACAATATTCCTTATGCTATAACCTATGTCTCCATAAGAACCTTGTAACAACCAATTTGTACTTAATCCCTTCCCCTTTTTCACCCACACCCCCAAACCCCCTCCTATCTGGCAACCATCAAAATGTACTCTGTATCTATGAGTGTGTTTTTGTTTTGTTAATTTTGTTCTTAGATTCCACATATAAGTGAAATCACTTTGCATATGTCTTTCTCTGTCTGACATACTCTACTTAGCACAACACCCTCCAGGTCCATCCATGCTGTTGTAGATGGCAAGAACCCATTTCTTTCCATGGCCAAGCAATATTCCATTGTATATATGTGTGACTTTGTCCATTCATCCATTGACAGACACCCAAGCTGCCTTCACACCATGACCATTGTAAACAATGCTGCAATGGACATATGGCTGCACACGTCCCCTCAAAGTAGCGTTTTGGGTTGCTTTGGAAAAATACCTGAAGTGGGTTTACTGGGTCCTTCACTGTCTCTCTTTATAGGCTTTGTTTTATTTTATTTTATTTTTTGAGGGCAGTGTCACATTTAATTTATTTACATTTAAAGTAATTGTTGATAAATACGAGTGGGTTGTATGTGGTTGTGTGTGCTCTCCTGTTATAGTTTAGCCTTGATTGCTATTGTCACATCAGTGGGTGGGATTGACCCTCAGGCTGACTGGCTGTGAGGTTTTGCTGTGTCCATAGCTTACAGACTGCTGTGTGGGAGGATTACCTCACTGAGTGGGATTCACCCCAGCAGCTCTAGTGTCTACTAAGACCACCATTTGTATGTGCAGCTTGTGGGGCTAATTGGCCAGTGTTCTGCTGTGGTTTGAAGCCAACCTCCAAGTATGTTGGTTCTGGGGCCTCTTGGGAGGGGCTAAATGCAGGCCCAGGTCACCCACTGCCTGTGACTGTTCAGGGACTACCTGGTAGGAACTACAAAGTTTTTCGCTGTCTGTGCTAAACCTGGAGGTGCGTGGGAGAGGCCACACTCTGAACTGAGGATGTCTGCCACCATTGGGGCCAGGAGTAGCTCCGTAAAAAGCCAGGACACCCCAAGACCTGCTGCCACCTGCCAGCACCCTTAAATTTCAGCCACTGATAGAGCCTCATGCAGTATGCAAGTTGGGTGAGGCAGGGTTTCAGAGAGTCACTAGTGTGGGAAGAGTTGTGGTCACCAGGGTAATGTAGACTCTGGTTTGGTGCCAGTGCTGAGCTGGGAGCAACTCAGCAAGTCTCAGAGCAAACAGGCCAGTCGTCACCCACCAGGGGCCTGCCAGACTCGGATAGGTTTCCAAGAAACAGTGCAATGTGGATGGGGCTGGCTGCTCATGGAGGAGAAAGTGCCTCTGGCATTGGGAGAGATGGGTGAGGCGGTGTGGTGGTTTCTGTGAGTCAGCAGGGTGGAGCAGCAGAGCTCACCAGGCCAATCAGATTCAGATTAGGCCATTCTGGGGGCGGGCTCAACACAGGAAAGATGGCACCCTACGGCCAGCTGCACAGGAGAAGGACCTCTCTCAGGGAAAAGGCCAATTGTCCTCCAGTTCTCCTGTGGAACCCACACTCCTCAGTCTGCCCCCCTGTATGTCCCTGATGCCTTCCGAGGCACCATTCCTCTGCCGGATCCCAGGTTGAGTACCTGCGAGTGAGTGAGTCTGTGCACAGGCTGTTTAAGAGGACATCTGGGTGTCTGGTAGCCTTCCATCCCACCTAAATGGTCAGAATCCCCATTGATTTTTACAGCCAGATATTGGGGGGCTCCTTCCTGACACCAGTACTCACTCCTCAAGGGGAACCTATGCAGCCGAGATATCCCTTCTGATTCTCATTTGCCACATGGAGATTTGAGGCCTGTTCCACATCTCAGCCCCTCCTACCAGTCTCGATGTGGCTTCATGTTTTTAGTCTGTTGTTATGTTTTTAGGACCTCTGTTTGGCTAGATTTCAGGTGGTCCTCCAGGTTGATTGTTCTATAATTTAATTTTAATTTTAATGTGTTCATGGAAGGAAGCAGACACAGTGTTTATGTACTCCACTATCTTGGATCTCTAAACATGACAGCTTTTGAACTATTGGTTTTTCTCCTACAGAAATTCAACAGCAAACTAAGAGGTAGATTAATGATGAAAGTTCAAAATGAATTTAGCAAAAAAGTGCCACTGTGGGCTGAGTGTGAGAAACTTAGCTAAGAGGATAGAAGCATGCACTTTGAAACCAAAATACTTAGATTTGAATTCCCACTCCACCAGACTGCAGCTGTGTGACCTTTCACAACTAACTTAACCACCTGTCTTAGTTCCATATCTGTAAAATGGGTGTGACTTAGTACCTACCTCCTGAGGGTGTTAATGAGGATTAAATAATTCATTACATGTAAAGAATTGACAATGGTTTTCTGTGTCTTGGAATTGCTTACTATTATGTATTAAATTATGTTGGCAATAACAATATTGTACCTATTAAAACTCAAAAATATTTTGATAAGTTTCAAATAAATCAGACTGAGAAAGACAAATATCATGTGATCTCTCATATATGAAATCTAAAGAACAAAATAAACTAACAGACAAAACAAACAGAATCATAGATACAGAGAACAAACTGATGGTAGTCAGAGGGGAAGGGGGTTGGAGGGCTGGGTGTAAAAGGTGAAGGGATTAAGAAATATAAATTGGTAGTTACAAAATAATCATGAGGCTGTGAAGTACAGCATTGGGAATATAGTCAATAATATTGTAACAACTATGGTGCCAGGGGGGTACTAGATTAATCGAAGGGATCACTGCATAAATCACATAAATATCTAACCATTATGCTGTACAGCTGAAAGTAATATAATATAATATTGAATGTCAACTGTAACTCAGAAAAATAAAAAAAAAGCCAGAAGAAAGCATGCAGTCCAGCCATTTGAGATGGTAAAGAATAATCTGTCTGTTCAATTTTACAGAGGATTTTGTCTCCACATTGGTTGGGAACCAATGAGGTATGAATGGGAAAGATAATTCAAACTTTTATTCAGTTGTTGTTTTTTATCCAATGGGGACCAAATTTTATATAAAAAATGTGAGCAATAATATAGGTTTGAGAATATCTAAGTGTGAGAAAATTGGCTGACCTGATTTTCTACTTCCCTTAAGTAAGTTTCTTAGTTTTCCTACTGATTCACTACTCCCACTGCTGAGTGACCAATCTTCCAATGGCAAGGACAAATGCTGAGAACTCAACATGGCACCATTGTAAGGGAGAGGGAAATGACTTACCAGGTGGCAGATTGATTACAATTACTCCCTCACATTACTGAGTGCTCTGCTAGTTGAGAATATTAGTTCCACCAGAGCCACAACAATTCTCCCAGTAATTCGAAAACTGAAATTGCCAAATGACCCATTTAGGATTCAGCATACTAGTTAATTAACAGGCAAAATGTTACTCTATTTCTTGTGTTAATTTATCCTGATTATTAATAGAAAGTAGGGTTGAATATGGAATTCAAGTGATTCTTTGGAGGATTTCTGTGCAAATGTTAAAATGTCATGGGATATATAGCAACTCAATACAAATAGAATCTTTAAGGACTCACATCTTTAGGAAAGGTAAACTACCATTGGCAGCTGTGAGCAAAGGAAAAATTGGGTAATGGAAGAAGGAAGTTATAAACACCTACATCATGATCAGATGTACATATCAAGACATTAGACTTTAAGGAATTTTATTCTGCTTTCTTTATCATACATTCATATATATTAACCAATTTATGTTCCCTGTCTTCTTTAAACATGTACTTTCTATAACGCATACTCAAGGTGATTAGCCTTGTAATTTAATCTTAAGATTACAGAATATCAAAAAGGTTTGTGAGTAAAACAGAAGGGGAATAAATATCACAGAATAATGCATAAAGGAATGTTGGGAGTTCAGGGTTTATATTGAGCCTAGGGAGTGAGGGTGCCTTATTTGTATCAGAGATAGCCACATCATGTTAGGTGAAAGCAGGATTTTGTTGCCACTTTTGCCATTTTTAAAATTAAATATGGCATGTTTAGACATTGACTTGTCAAAGGGGTAGAGTGTGCCAGATTGTATCAAAGCAACATGATCCAGATCCTGATATATACTTCTGTATCACAGTGGAGAAGCTTTAGTGTTACAATTTTAAGACACCACTGCTAGCAGAATTCTGGGTTAAATTTTACCAATAAGAAGAATCCACCTGTCATTTGGAAGGCAGAAGACAAATAGAAGCTGTTGTGATCCAGCAGCATTAAAAAGAGACTCTGGATAAAGATAGTCTATTTAATAAATGGTGCTGGGAAAATTGGACTGACACCTGCAAAAAAATGAAAATGGACCACCTACGTATACCATACACGAGAACAAACTCAAAATGGATTAAATACCTAAATGTAAGACCTGAAACCATAAAACTCCTAGAAGGAAACATAGGGAGTAAGTTTGCAGACATTACCATGAGTAATATTTTTACTGATATATCCCCTCGGGCAAGGGAAATAAAGGAAAAATGAACATATGGGATTACATCAAACTTAAATTTTTTTTCACAGCAAAGGAAATCATCAATAAAACAAAAAGGCAGCCTACTGAATGGGAGAAGATATTTGCCAACGATATATCTGATAAGGTGTTGATATCCAAAATTTATAAAACACTCATGCAACTCAACACCAAAAAAACAAACAACCCAATTAAAAAATGGGCAGAGGATATGAGGAGGCATTTCTCTAAAGAGGACATACAGATAGCCAACAGGCATACGAAAAAATGTTCAACCTCACTTATCAGAGAAATGCAAATAAAAACCACAATGAGATACCACCTCAGTCCGGTCAGAATGTCTATCAACAAATCAACAAACATCAAGTGCTGAGGTTGTGGAGAAAAGGGAACCCTGGTGCACTGTTGGTGGGACTGCAAATTGGTGCAGCCATTATGGAAATCAGTATGGAGGTATCTCAAAAAACTGGAAATGGAACTGCCATATGACCCAGCATTTCCACTGCTGGGTATCTACCAAGAGGAATCCAAGATGCTAATTCGAAAAAATATATGCACCCCTATATTTATTGCAGCGCTATTTACAATAGCCAAGACTTGGAAACAACCGAAATGCCCATCGGTAGATGACTGGATTAAGAAACTGTGGTACATTTATACAATGGAGTATTACGAAGCTATAAAGAGGAATGAGGGCCGGCCGAGTGGTGCGGTGGTTAAACGCTGGCCTGGGAAGCCAATGGCCCCGGTTCGGGTCCCACATATGAAGGCCAGTGACATTGCCCTCAAAAAAAAAAAATTTACAACCAAGATTGCTCTACCCAGCACGGGTATCACTTAAAATTGAAGGAGAAATAAAGAGCTTCTCAGAAAAGAATAAGCTTAAGGAATTCATTACCACCAAGCCAGCATTGCAAGAAATGTTAAAAGGGTTTTTTTAAACAAAAGAAAGGGGTAAACAAGCTAACCCAGGGAGACCAGGAATACAAATAACAAAATGGCAATACATGTGCACCTATCAATAATCATTTTAAATGTGAATGGGCTAAATGCTGCAATCAAAAGACAGAGAGTAGCTGAGTGGATGAGAAAATAGGACACATGTATATGCTGTTTACAGATGGAATAAGATATTTCATGCAAATGGAAATGAGGGAGAAAAAAAAGCTGGAGTACCAATACTTATTTTGGACAAAATAGACTTTAAAATGACTACAATAAAAGACAAAGAAGGGCACTATAACCCTAATAAACATCTATGCACCCAACATAGGAACTCCTAATTACATGTAACAGATTTTAACAGACATAAGGACAGAGATCAACAGTAACACTATCATAGTAGGGGACTTCAACACCATTGTCACCAATGGACAGACCCTTTAGACAGAAAATCAACACAGAAAGAGTTGATATAAAGGAAAAACTGATGGTTGTTGGCTGGAAGGGAGTGGGGAAGAGGGAGAGGGGGAAGGTTTTGGACAGCGTAGGTGGGACTACAATGTTGCCACAGGGAGATGGGGGCAGTTCTGGGAATGTAATTGATAATGTTGTGAAGAGACTATTATGTTGTGTGAAATAAGTCAGTCGGAGAAGGAGAGGTACCATGTGATCTCACTTGTGTGTGGAGTCTGAAGAGCTGAGTGAACGATCAAAGTAAGCAGACTCTAGATGTAGAGGAAAAAGTGAGGGTGGCTAGTTGGGAGGGGGGTGGGGATGGGGGGAAGGGGAAGGGATTAGACAGCATAAATAGACAACTACAATATTGCCACAGGGATATGAAACACAGTTCGGGGAATATAATAATGTAAAAATTTTGTGGCGTGTCAGATAATCACATGTCTTGTTAGGGAGACCACTTCATGTATGGAGTAGAGGCTTGATCACTGCACTTTACACCTGAAACTGATGTTGTATAGTATGATATGCCAACTGTAATTCAATATGTGGATGGTCACTGGATGTGGAGTATACTGTGGAGGGGAGTCAGGGGAGTTGTGGTAGATATGTATGATATGGGGGGGAGTGGGGTGGCGAACTGGGGGAGGAGGGTTGTCACTTTGGGGGATAAAGAGTATAACTATTGCATTGTGTTGTACACCTGAAACTAATACAAATAAAAAAATAAAAAAAGAAGAATGAAATTGTACCATTTGCAACGATATGGATGGACCTAGAGACTATTATGTTAAGTGAATTAAGTCAGTCGGAGAAAGACAAATACCATATGATCTCACTTATATGTGGAATTTGAAAAACTGAATGAATGAGCAAAGGACACAGAAATAGTCTCATAGATACAGAGGAAAAACAGGATTGCTAGTTGGGAGGGGAGTGGGGATGAGGGAGAAGAGGAAGGGATTAGACAGCATAAATAGGTAACTACAGTATTGTCACAGGGATATGAAAGACAGTTCGGGGAATATAATTAATAATGTAAAAATTTTGTGGGGTGTCAGATGGTCACATGTTTTGTTAGGGAGACCACTTCATGGATGGAGTAGAGGTTTGATCACTGCACTGTACACCTGAAATTGATGTTGTATAATATTGTATGCCAACTGTAATTGAATATATAGATAGTCACGGGATGTGGATTATACGGTGGAAGCGAGTCAAAAGAATTGTAATAGCTAGTATGATATGGGGGGAGGAGTGGGGGGGAGAATTGGGGGAGGGGGGTTGTCACTTTGAGGGGTAAAAAGTATAACTACTTCACTGTGTTGTATACCTGAAGCTAATTAAAATAAAAAATAAATAAATAAAATTTTTAAAAAAAGAGACTGGAAATTGCAAAGGAGTTTGCTGTAGACTTAACGTGATCTCCTCTGAGTCACTAAAGTGCTGCAGGCAGCTGAGATCATCAGTGGCTTGCTCAGATTCGTGTATTTCCAGATTTCCTGAAAGCCGTGTTTCATTTCTGACTTTTACTTTTCTAGCACTTTCAATGGCTGTTTAATACTCTAATTCCCTACATTAAATTCCTTTTTACTTGAGATGCTTAGGGTGGCATCTGTCGTGCTGACTTATTTCTGATGGATATAGTCATGGATCTGTATCTTAGGCTGACAAAGAAGTGTTTGAACAATTAGGAACAAAAGTCACATTAAGTCAAAATTAACGCTTGAAAATTTCTTTAGGAGATGACACATCAGGGGCTAAATAAAATTACCTAAGAAGTGAACATATAAATTTTTCTAAGCATGGGAGTAGGTTGCTGTTTCTTTCGTTTAGCAACAACTGAAGTGACTAGCTTGCTTGTAGAAGTCATATGAAAAGCACATATCTTTAAACACTAGAATCACACTCAAAAAAACAGCTGCTCACTTTATGAGAGGCATGCTTGAACTGAGACCAGTCCATGCAACAGCATGAATCTCACTTTATTTTTCTTCTAGGATATGTGTTTACTGGAATAGTGCACTAAATTGCCCACATTATTTAAACTTCTATTCATATTCTGAATCTGACCCTCTCTCCTCCCCCCACAATTCTCAATCTTTCTCACTCTTAATATTACTCTCCTTAAAAATCATAAAATTGAGTTTGCCTAAATCAATGTGCATATAATTTATGTACATTGAGTTTCCTTCTGTTAGTGGCCATTTTACTTGTCCTCTTGAATTATTGATTTCTAGTTCTCAATAGGAACATGTGGGGCCGGCCGAGTGGCACATTGGTTAAGCGCTGGTTTTGGGATGCCAGCGGCCCCGGTTCGGATCCCACATGAGGGCCAGTAACACTGCCCTTTACAGCTAACAACAGCTCCAGCTAACAACAGCTCCACCTGGAGCTAGGCTGTGCGAGCCCCGGTAATGGTGTGGGCTGCAGCCCCTGCTGCAGTGGGCTGCCATAGGCTACAGTGAGTGGCCCTCAGCCAGCGTGAGCGGCTGGCAGCCAAGCGTGAGCTGCCGATAGCCGCGATGAGCGACATCCAGAGGCCAGCGACCGATCTGCCTCATCCGGGAAGAGCGCAATGATGATACCAACAGTGAAGCAACATCCTCCGCAACTAAACTGAAGAACAAGAAGACAGCAACTTGTCTGTTCCCCTTCCCCGATTCCCCAACGCTGTTCCCCTCCACCAAATCCCCAATAAAATCTTTAAAAAAAAATAAAAAAAATAGGAACATGTTATAGACCTCAAATGATGCTAGTTTTCTCAGGAAATTTGTTGTGAGACCTACAATTTCTCCTTTATTCTCAGCTTCATGATTTAGTTTGGGTAACAGACAATTCAACACTGCCACAAGTAAATCTCTAATAGAATTATACATGATGCATAAGTCTTGAGTTCTTGGTGAGTAATTGTTTGTAAACTACAGCAAAGTACCCTAAAGTAAAAACTCTGGACCACTAACATGCTTATATTTGAACTTGGGACTTAAGTTCCCACCTAGGCTGTATCAAGAACTGTGAAAGGTTTCAGAAATTATTGGGTTGTTGGAAAAGTCATGATACATTTTTGCAACGAAAAACAGAAAAAAATATGTCACGACTTTTCCGACAACCCAATACATTACTTGCAAGCTAATAAGTTAGAATGCTTCAAAGATACTGTTAGAAAACATGAGACTCCTGTGTCAGAGATAAATGAAATTACTACAGCACAGCAAACAACATGAGCTTCAGAATATTGGCATCAGTTCCCTTTGCCCCATGTTCCATAGGCAACAAATAGGTCTATATGGATTTCTGCACAAACAGTGGGTTACATTTCAGAAGAGCAACGCTGAGATTAGACCATCTTAATCATTTTATAAAGGGCAATACACATGCCTTCCCTTTGATCTAAAGGGAAATAGTACTGTGTTTATTATACTGAACAGTTAAGTAAACCTGACCTTAGAAATAGTGTGTCTCTCTTGAATAGTCTCCCAAGCCTGTTCATTATAGAAACATCCTTGAAAAGATAGTCTAGAACAAAGGCACTTAGAATCTCTGTTCACATGATGTGCAGAAATACGAGAGACCCATGGAGAATTCTGTCCTAACAGACCTGCCTTTGCAGTCTGAGGTTGATCTCTTCATTGTGACTTATTTTCCACCCCTGGAATATGGCTTATCAATACATTGCCCCCTGGAATGTTTTTTGTTTTTTTGGTGTTTTTTTTTTAAGATTTTTATTGGCGAATTCAGGGAGGGGAACAGACAAGTTGCTGTCCTTTTTGTTCTTCAGTCTAGTTGTGGAGGACGTTGCTTCATTGGCCTATGTTGGTATCGTCATTGTGCTCTTCCCGGGTGAGGCAGATCGATTGCATGTCTCTGGACGGCCACTCACGGCAGTTCTTGGCAGCTCACTCTGGCTGCTGGCCACTCATGCTGGCTGCCAGCCACTCACGCTGGCTGCCAGCCACTCACTGTAGCTTATGGCAGCCCATTGCAGCAGGGGCTGCATCTATGCCACCCCGGGGACTCACAACAGCCCAGCTCCAGGTGGAGCTGTTGTTCACCATCTTTGCTGTAGAGGGCAGTGACACTGGCCCTCATATGTGGGATACGAACTGGGGCCACTGGCATCCCAAGCCAGCGCTTAACCAACACGCCACTCAGCTGCCTCCTCCCCACGAAATGTTTTTGACTTGGGGTTATTATATCAAAGACATATAAGAGAAAAGCACTCCATTGTTTTAAATAAAGTGAATTCTCATAAATCATTACAGTAACAGAGCAGTAGATCTGAAATTCACTGTTCTGATGCAGAACCAAAGTGGAGGAAACAAAACAGCTTAGCCAGGTTTCACTTTCTCCCCTTATGACATCTGGACGCATTCTCTTCATTGATTTATAACAGATGTGCCTGACAATACCTACCTTAATGGTCTTTCCTCTTCCTGCCCTTAACTTTCAGGAATCCAGTGTAGGTCTCCTGTCAATTCTCTCGGGGCTGATTCCCTGAGTTCACACATACAGTACACTTCCCATTCTCACTTCTTAGGAATCCAGATTAGAACCACATGCAATTGGCCTTTTCTTGGATTTTTATTCCCAGGGAGCACCCATGAAGGCCCCTTCCTGCCCTGTCCACTTAGAAATTCTGTGTAGAACTCCCTTTTGGATGGCCTTCTCTTGGGGCTGAGTCCTGAGTATACAAATGCAAGGCTCTTCCTGTCCTTCCTTCTTAGGAACTGTGCATAGGACCTCTTTCAGTTGACTTCTCTCTGGGCTGTTCGCTGAGTGCACACATTCAGGCTTCTTCCTGTCCTTTTCTCTTAGGAATCAACCTCAGGACTCACTTTCACTTCCCTTGGGGTTGATTCCCTGAGTGCCCACATACAGGGCACTTCGCATCCTTACTTCTTTGAGTTAGAATCAAATGAAAGTGCTTGGCCTTTTCCCCCCCGGAGAGCACACATACTGGTGTTCCCCTGACCATTTCCTCTTAGTAATCCTGCAGAGAATTCCTTTCACTTGGCCTTCTCTCGGGTCTGATTCCTGAGTGCAAGCATTCAGGCACCTTCCCTTCTCGAAGTCTTAGGAACCCTGCAGTGGATGCCCTGTTCCCATGACTTGCCTTATCTCTGATTCCCTGGGCGCACATAGGTTGGCCACTTCCGGTGTGCTCCTCTGAGAAAAGTGGAGAACTCGCTTCCACTCTGTCCTCGCTGGAGGCCCTTTCCCTGAATGCACACATATGGAATCGATCTCACTTTCTTCTTAGGTTTCTTGTGTGGGACTCCTTCACTTGGCCTTCTCTAGGGCCCAATTAAAGGAGTGCCCATATGTTGTTGGGCCTCCTCTCCATGGCATATGTGGATAAGATGGTGCCTTTTTGCTTTACTATCCCCTAGAATTGTTTGCATGGTAAATCTTGGTGACTTTTTGCATAGGAGAAAGCCCCAAATTCCTTGCATTCCTGAGAATTTTTTAGACTTGTGATAAAAGTTTTTCCATTCTTCAAAGCAGCTTATTTTACCCAGAAGAACATGAAGCTCAAGCTGTGGGGTACAATCCTAGTTGTTGTTTCAATATAGAACTCATTGACATTTGAACATTTGCAATCTGATTTCCCTGGCTTGGTTAATATCCACCTAGTTCCTCTCTCTCTTCCTTAGGATTACTTCTAAAATGCAATGCACAACTTAAATTCTAGATCCCAATACCCGATTCTATATGATTTATAATATCTAATGCCAACAAGTATCAGAAATCAGAGAAAAGGAACAATTCATTATAATTCAGTGCAGTCTCTTGAGCATCTATGGACTTGTGAGTAGTGTGGTTTGGTGTTTCGGGGACAGAGTCTCATGCTTAAAGTCCAGGATTTACAAGATGGTCTAGATGTGCAACCTAAGATATGAACATCAGAGTCGAAGGAGGCTCTGTGAGTCAGGCACACGGCACAAATGGAACCCTGTGTAATCACAGTGAAAAAAAACACAAGTGGGAAATTTGAGGACAATGAAAAGCAAGATATACAAATGAAAACTAACCTTGGCCAGCTTTGTTCCAGGAGATCACTGACTTACAACTCTCCTATCACGTGGCCCTGGCAGCCTTGTGAGGTAATCAAAACAAAATGGACTGGCATGAAACAATGCCTCCAGCGTCTAGGGTACAAACAATGCTATTTGTGAACTCAAGCCTTCTTGGTTTGGGGCATTGTTTTAGCCTTGTGGTTTTTCTTTTTTTCTTTTCTACACGAAGTATTTTTGAGCAAAGTGATAGCTTATTTCGACAGGAAATGGGATCTTTACTTTGCCAGCTGATGGCAATGTTCCAGGTCAGTTTCTGACGAAAGGAAAGTCAGCCCCTGCAGATATCTATGTGCTGCTTCAGGGGACTCATCAGTTATGGGGGAATGAAAGTCATGGCAAGCAGACCTGCAAACTGGAAGGGCAAGGCTACAGCACACTGGTGGTAAAATCTGGGTGCATTTTATGATGATCATTTTCATTCTCCCCATAAGAGGCAGCAATAAAATTTTTGTAATTTTAACTAAGAGAAAAAAGCCCTCTTCACATGCTAGGTGTGCAAGTAAGGTCACAGTGACTTTAATAATGTCAGCATTTCTATCCTCATCACCAGCATCCCACTCCTGATATGTGGGGCAGAGGCCACTTACTGGAATGTCATATTCTGTGGGGAACTACCTCAAGTCTGGATTTGAAACCCAAGTATCAACTGAGGAATTCTGCATCCACCACTGGAAGCAGATGCCAGACAGCTCACAGGGCAGCCAGAGACTAACACCCATGCACAGAAATCTGGGGAGACCACTCCCAAACTCCTATTGCCCCTGCCAAGGTGACTGGCCATATGTAGAACCCCCAGAGCCAGGTCTGACTCCACACTATCCCTACCTCAGTGTCACTGCTAAAACCCAAGTGGTTTCAACAGCCCCATGTCACTCCTGTTTGTTGATACAGTAATACCTCTCCTAGTCCAGTTGTAACTTCTCAGATTTTCTTTTGGTTTCTGTTGTTGTTATTTTGGGAGGAGGTGAGGAGGATATGAGAGTGTGTAGACATAAAATACTCTCTCCCCTCCACTGTCACAATCAGCTGTGGCTACCATATACCACCATAGTTCAGACATCCCAACATTATAACATGTTATTTTATAATTAGTATATTGTCACTACTGACAAAGTCATCCCATGGTGTTTGAATAGGAAGATTTCAGGTTCAGCCTGTTATGCTTATAACTGCAGGCATCACAGTCACTGGATGGATTTTTACCAAACTTGTTTTCCTTTATTCATAGACACCTTTTCCAACCTCCCTGGCAGCAGATGGCGCCATGTGGATGGAAATGATCAACACCACTTCTAGGTCTAACACAACAAAATATTTCTTGCTCTCTCTTGCACTTTCTTCTGGCAGAGAAAAAGAGCGCCCAGCAGGAGAGCCTGAGGTCCTATGAGGCAGCAGTGGTGTCAGAAGGGGGAGGCTGCTCCCTGCATCCTCTCACAGAAGGCCCCCCACCAAACCCCCATGTTGTACTGTTGCATGGGCCAGCACTCTGTGTGAGTTCCATGAAGCCACCAGATTTGGGGGCTGGTCGTTACAGCACTTACCGTTCCTAGTCAAATACATCCTGGTAGTTTAAGGTCCGATTTATACCTTCATTACCACTCCAAATTCCTTCCTTCTGCTTTCTGACCCAGTTCTTTTATAAAAGGTTTTTAAAGAATGTGGGTAACCCAAACTGGAAAGCAATCAGATCCCATATAGATCTTTTCTCTGGAGAATATTTGGTCCCTTTGCTTATTTGTTTGCTGTTCTTTCTTGACAAACTGCCTCTTCCTTCAGAAATCATGGGATCTGGAATTCTCACAACCTCTCTGGCTGAACACATCATCAGTTACTTAGCTGAAGTAAAGGAAGTTCTCTCTGGAAGGCTGTATTTTAAACTATAAAATTACTTCAGTTAAAATTCTGTGATATACATATGATATCATAACACAGAGAGAGAAGAGAGGGGGAAAAGAGAGAGAGAGAACCATGAAAGAATATTGAAAAAAGGTTCACAAAGACTAAATATTGGCATTATTTTTAAAGAAATAAAAGTGGTATTAGTATTATGACTATAATAAATATTATTTTTTAGTAAATAATTATGTGCTACCCTGTCACCTTGAAAGGAGTATACCTGCCCTTCCACAGCACATTTGTGCTGAACTTCCTGTATGCCTTGCTTTGGCCAATAGAAAAGAGATGGAAGTGATAGCTTAACCTAGGTCTTAACAGGCATTGTGCATTTCTACCTGCTCCTCTGGGAAATTGGGATTCCTGCCATGAGAAGAATATGCCCAAGGTAGCCCCTGCCCCTTCAGCCTGTGTTTCAATGAAACACATGAGAAGACCTGATTTTTTCCAGCTTTATTGAGATATAATTGACATATAACATTGTATAAATTTAGCGTGTATAATGTATTGATTTGAAACATTTATATATTGCAAAATGATTACCACCACAGCGTTAGTTAATACCCCCATTCTGTCATATATTATAACTACCATTTCTTTTATATAGTGAGATCATTTAAGATCTACTCTTTTAGAAGTTTTCAAGTATGTAATACCGTATTATTAGCTATAATCACCATGCTGTACATTAGACCCCCTAGAACTTGTAAATCTTACAACTGGAAATTTTTCCCATTGATAAACGTCTTTCCATTCTTCCCCCTACCTCCACCCCTAGTTCTTGGTAACCACAAATCTACTCTCTGTTTCTCTGACTTTGGCTTTTTTAGATTACAGATATAGGTGAAATCATATGGTATTTGTCGTTCTCTGTCTGACTTATTTCACTTAACAGAATACCTTCAAGGTTCATCCAAGTTTTTGCAAATGACAGTATTTCCTTCTTTTTCATGGCTGCATAATATTCCATTGTGTGTGTGTGTGTGTGTGTGTGTGTGTGTGTGTGTGTATATATACCATAATTTCTTGATCCATTTATTCATTGATGGACACCTAGGTGGATTCTATATCTTGGCTATTGTGAATAGTGTTGGAATAAATATGGGAGTGCAGATATCTCTACAAGATTCTGATTTCAATTCCTTTGGATGATTACCCAGAATGAATTGCTAGATCATATGGCAGTTCTATTTTTTTTTTTTTTTTTTTTTTTTTAGCTGAGCCATCCTGCCACCTGTTGGCAGCTCAACGGCAACTCAGCTCGGGCTGGCCTCGAACAGCTGTTGCTCAGAGCTCAGCTTGCACTCTTGAGCGAGCTCTTAACCAACTGAGCCACTCGGCCGGCCCTGGCAGTTCTATTTTTAATTTTTTGAGGAACATCCATACTGTTTGTGGCTGCACCAATTTACATTCCCACCAGCAGTGTACAAAGTTTCCTTTCTTTCAACACTCTCACCAACACTTATTATCTTTTGCGTTTCTGATAATAGCCATACTGACATGTGTGAGGTATTATCTCATTCTTGTTTTGATTTATATTTCCTTGATGATTGGTGATATTGAGCATATTTTTCATGTGCCTGTTGGACATTTGTAGATCTTCTTTGGAAAACTGTCTATTCAGTTGTTCTGCCCACTTTTTAATCTGGTTGTTACTTTGTTTCACTTTTTTTTTTGAGGGCAGTGTCACTGGCCCCCATATGTGGTACCGAACCGGGGCCGCTGGCTTCCAAGGCCAGCGCTTAACCACCGCGCCACTCGGCCGGCCCCTGGTTATTTGTTACTTTGATATTGAGCTGTATGAATTATTTATTTAGTTTAGATAGTAACCCTTTATAAGATATATGATTTGCAAATATTTTCTCACATTTCATGTGTTGCCTTTTCATTTAGTTGATGGTTTCCTTTGCCATACAGATTTTTAGCTTGATGTAGTCCCACTTGTTTATTTTGCTTTTGTTGCTTGTGGTTTTAATGTCATGCCCAGGAAATTGCTGCCAAGATCAAAGTAAAGGAGTGTCTTCACTGTTTTCTTCTAGGAGTTTTAAGATTTCAGGTCTTATGTTTGTCTTTAATCCATTTTGAATACAATTTGTTTTTTGCATGTAGTGTAAGATAGGGGTACAATTTCAATCTCCTGCATGTGGTTATCCAGTTTTCCCAGCACTATTAATTGAAGTCAATACTTTCCGCACTGAATATTCTTTGCTCACTTGTCAAATATTAGTTGATTATATACATTTACTTCTGGGCTCTTGATTATGATCCATGGGTCTATGTATCTATTTTTCTGCCAGTACCATCCATTTTTATTACTATAGCTTTACTGTGTGGTGCCCCTTGCTTTGTTCTTCTTCCTCAGTATTATTTTGGCTACTCAGGGTCATTTGTAGCTCGATATAAATTTTAGGACTTTTTTTTATTTCTGTGAAAAATGCATTGGAATTTTATTTTGTTTTAATTTTTATTTAAGATTTTATTGGGGAATTGGGGGAGGGAACAGCTTTAGGGAATCAGGGAAGGGGAACAGACAAGTTGCTGTCCTTTTGTTCTTCAGGCTAGCTGTGGAGGGTGTTGCTTCACTGGCCTATGTTGGTATTGTGATTATTGCGCTCTTCCCGGCTGAGACAGATCGGTCACATGATCTTGGACGACCGCTCATGGCGGCTCATGGCAGCTCACGCTGGCTGCCAACAGCTCATGGTAGCTCACGGCAGCCCACTGCAGCCCCACTGCAGCCTATGCTGGCACCAGCGACTTACGGCAGCCCAGCTCCAGGTCAAGCTGTTGTTTACCATCTTAGCTGTAGAGGGGGCAGTGTCGCTGGACCATGTGAGATACGAACCTGTAGTCCTCTTGCTCAGAGCTTGTGCTCCCGAGCCAACTCTTAACCAACAAGCCACTCTGCCGGCCCACCATTGGAATTTTAATAGAGATTGCATTGAATCTATAGATAGTTTTGGGTGATATGGAAATTTCAACAATGTTCTTTCAATCCATGAACACAGAATATCTATCCATTTGTTTCTGTCTTCTTCAATTTTCTTCAAAGTCTTTTGGTTTTTAATGTACAGATCTTTTCACCACATTGTTAAATTTATTCCTAATATTTTATTGTTTTTTGATTCCATTGTCAATAGGATTGCTTTCTTTGTTTCATTTCGGGATACTTTGTTGGTAGTACATAGAAATGCAATTCTTTTCTGTATGTTGCTTTTGTATCCTACAACTTTACTAAATTTGTTGATTAGTTCTAGCAGTTTTCTTTCTGGTGGAGTCTTTAGGATTTTTATATCGTATATAATATATCATTTGTAAACAAAGAATATTTTGCTTCTTTTTTTCCTATTTGGATGCCTTTTGTTTCTTTTTCTTGCCTAATTAGTTTGGCTACGATTTCCAGTACTAAGGTGAATAGGAGTGATAAGAGTTGGCACCCTTGTCTTGTTTCTGAACTTAGAGGAAAAGCTGTCAACCTTTCACATTAAGTATGATTTACTTGTGAGTTTGGCATTTGTGGCCTTTATTGTGTTGAAGTATGTTCCCTCTATACCCAATTTGTTGAATCTTTTTATCATGAAATGATATTGCATTTTTGTGAAATGCTTTTTCTGCATCCATTGAGAAGATCATATGATTTTTACCTTTCATTCTATTAATGTGGTGTATCAAATTGAATTGAACCATCTTTGCATCTCAGGGGTATAACTTGCTTGATCATGGTGCATGATCTTTTTAATGTTTGGTAATATTTTGTTGAGAATTTTTACATCTATGTTCATCAGGGATATAGGTCAATAATTTTCTTGTAGTGTCCTTATCTGACTTTGGTATAAGGGCATTGCAGCCTTGTAAAATGAGTTTAGGAGTTTACTTCTCTTCAATTTTTTGGAAAAGTTTGAGAAGGATTGGCATTAATTCTTCTTTAAATGTTTGGTAGAATTCATCAGCGAAATCATTTGGTCCTGGGCTTCATTTCTTTTTGTTTTTTTTTTTAAAGATTTTATTGGGGAATTGGAGGAGGGGAACAGCGTTGGGGAATTGGGGAAGGGGAACAGACAAGTTGCTGTCTTTTTGTTCTTCAGTCTAGTTGCAGAGGATGTTGCTTCACTGGCCCATGTTGGTATCGTCATTGCGCCCTTCCCAGATGAGGCAGATCAGTCTGCGCCCTTCCCGGATGAGGCAGATCAGTCGCTGTCCTCTGGATGGCTGCTCACAGCGGCTCTTGGCAGCTCATGCTGGCTGCCAGCTGCTCACGCTGACTGCCGGCCACTCACTGTAGCCTATGGCAGCCCAATGCAGCAGGGGCTGCAGCCTACAACATCGCCGGGGCTCACACAGCTCAGCTCCAGGTGGAGCTGTTGTCAGCTGTAGAGGGCAGTGTCACTGGCCCTCATATGTGGGATCCGAACCGGGGCCGCTGGCATCCCCAAACCAACTCTTAAGCAATGCGCCACTCAACCAGCCCGGTCCTGGGCTTTTTTGTTGTTGTTGTTGTTGTTGTTGGAGGTTTCTGATTACTGCATCAATATCCTTGTTGTTTGTTCAGATTTTCTATTTCTTCATGATTCAGTCTTGGCAAGTTGTATGTTTCTAGGTAAGAATTTGTCAATTTATTCTACATTATCTAGTTCATTGACATACAATACTCAATAGTAGCTTCTTATGATATTTTGTATTTATGTTGTATCAGTCTCCTCTTTCATTTCTTATTTTATTTTATTTTATTTTATTTTTTTGAGGGCTGTGTCACTGGTCCTCATATGTGGGACCGAACTGGGGCCGCTGGCTTCCCAAGCCAGCGCTTAACCACAGCGCCACTTGGTCGGCCCTCTTCTTTCATTTCTTATTTATTTATTTTTTTCTGAGTTAGTCTAGCTAAAGGTTTGTCAGTTTTGTTTATCTTTTCAAAAAGCCAGCTCTTAGTTTCATTGATCTTTTATATTGTTTTTTTTCTGGTGTCTATTTCATTTATTTCTGCCATTATCTTTGTTATTTCCTTTCTTCTGCTAACCTTGGGCATAGTTTATGCTTCTACTTTTAGTTCCTTGAGCTGTAAAGTACCATTGTTTATTTGAGATTTTTTTTTGAGATATAATTGGCACATATTTCTTGTTTCTTAATGTAGGCATTTATCTCTATAAGCTTTACTGTACAACTGCTTTTGCAACATCCTGTAAGTTTGGTAGGTGGTATTTTTGTTTCTGTTTGTCTCAGATGTTTTTTTATTTTCCTTTTTAGTTCTTCTTTGATCCATTGGTTGTTCAGGAGCATGTTCTTTAATCTCCATATATTTGTGTATTTTCCAGCTTTCTTCCTGTTATTGATTTGTAGTTTCATACCATTGTGTTCCGAAAAACATTCTTGGTATAATTTCCAACTTTTAGATTTTGCTAAGACTTGTGTTTGTGACCTATCACGATTGATCCTGTAGAATGTTCTGTGTGTGCTTCAGAAGAATGTGTATCCTGGTCAAGTTGGATGGGATGTTCTATGTATGTCAGTTGGTTTCATTTGGTCTACAGTATGATTCAAGTCTCAAATTTCTGTGTTGATTTTCTGTCTGGATGATCTATCCATTGTTGAGAAGCACCAAAAATCTCTGGCTCAACTAATTGGTGAGTGTCTTTTTCTGTATAGGGCCAGCCTGTGAAAACTGGGAAAGGTGGCTGCTTTGTCTAATGTGCAGACCCCAACACAGAGAGTAAAGAAAAGTGAAGAAATAAAGAAATATGTTCCAAATAAACAAATAGGATGAATCTCCAGAATCCAGCCCTAATGAAATAGATATATGTGAATTACCTGAAAGAGAATTTAAAATGACATAAACATGCTCACTGAAGTCTCAAGAGCAGTGTATGAACAAAATGTTTGTTCATGCGTGTGTATGCGCACATGTGTGTAATTCGTATCAAGGACTCTGATTTTTAGTCATTCAGGATTAACACAAATTCTGCATTAGTATTTTCACAACCTCAGCAGTGTGATACATTCAGTAATAAGGAAGTCAAACATTGATATTGTGGTATTTAAGTGCAAAGCCATGTTCTTTATTTACGTTTACTGATGTGACATTCACAAGAACTCAATATGGAAAATTTTTTTATTATTTCCGTTTTCACATGAGGAAGCAAAGGCACAGAGAGCACTATTAACTTTCCCAACATAATAGAGCTAACAAAGTGTATGTGGGTTCTGGAGACTGTGGACTTAATTGCAACATTCTACCTCATCAGGCTGCATCAACATCTAATGGATATTTGTGACATGGGGTCCTCAGCTATAAATTGTTGTTCTTTCAACCCCTGTGGAAGACTACTTAGTTCACATCTTATCATAGTAGTTGTAAGAGCTTTTGGCTAGACATGTATTTGCCTTTTGATCTCTCATTCATATGTTTTTTAGGAAAACTCCAGCTTGTGTGTTAATACACAGCTCTGTCTTCTTTAGTTTCATTTTTCTTTCCCAGTTAGAGTTTGTTCTTCGTGAACCCAAGAACCGTGTCTCTTACTTCCCCCTCGGCCTCCCAGAATCATAACATAATGCTAGGCTCATAAGAAGGGAATAATAAATATGAGTGTATTCATTGATACTTATTTATCCACTAGCCACAACTCACAGTTATCTGTAATTTGCATAAAAACACATTCTTTCAGACAAGATTGATTGAGGGTCTATTATGTGATAAGGACACAACAAGAATTAAAGGCAGGTTTGCTGTCTGTCATTGAGGAACTTATGGTATAATAGGAAGAAACATATATAAACAACTTATGTAGCGATGTGATATGCAATTGTTAGGATTCAATAATTTTGTGATGAGTAAAAAGATTCAGTGGGGATGCAGTGATCTAATTTTGATTTCGGTGGGAAATATCTGACTCATGCACTATACGAACTGAAAGACACTTTTAGGGATTATTTTGTCTAATCCCCTTTTTATAGGTAAGCAACTGGAATATGGGCTGTTAATGTGGCATTTTCCTTGTTAGTCTAGGCTTGACTGAAGAAAAAAAGAGACCCTTTGAATCCAGTTACTCTCAAGAAGGCCTTTCTATGAATACGATCTACTCAAAGGCATTTAGAGGCAACAGAATCAGCTCTACTACCATCATGCACCCTTTCATCCAAGAATTGGCCGAGGCCTTCCTGCTCATATGTAATTATGCAGGAAGGCGAGACAGCAGGAAGGCGAGCCATGCTCGACAGCTTTTGGAACATGCAGGGTACCCCCAAAAGACTCCTGTCTTCTCCCTCCGAAACTCTTCTCCTAAATCCAAGTGGCGATAGTGATGGGTTTGTTCTAAGAGAATCCCTTATAAATTTTGGCTAGTTTGCAAGAAGGGTAAGCTGGGTTTTATTTTCCTACTTTCTCACCTGGATATCCTGATACCACAGCTTAAGGGGAGCCATAAGAGAGTTTTGGGAGTAATTTGACAGGCATTATCTAGAGGTTCATGACACACTGAATAGAAAGATGCCGTTTTCTAATCTCATAGGGATTTCTGAAGATGAGAGTCCAACTGCAGTGGTTGAGGCCAGCCAGACTTCAAGAGGTCATAGTGTAGGAGGGCTTAGGAAATAACAGATGCACCTTCATCCCATTCTAGTTTTTAGTATTCCTTGGAGAAGGGGACAACAGCAGTTGCAACAGCTCCAAGAGGAGCTCTGGGCTTTCTCAAGACACTGGTTTGCCAAGCAGTAGGATACTCAACCTCGAGAGGGGATTGGAAGTATAGAGTGATGGCAGGGAGCCAGAAGGTGATAATACATTACTGCTCTGCAGGGCCTCTCAGTGCTGGAGTGATCGACAGAAAGCTGATGCCCACCCTGAGTATCAACCACACCTCCTATATACCAGTAGTCACAGGCAGACTGAAACCAAATTAGAGTGAGACATGAGGCTTCAACAGGCATCAATTACATATGAGCATTTCTATGCCCGCGATTTTCCTCCCTGTTCCCAAACCTGGAGCATCTACATGTATAAGAGTGAGGTAGAAGGAATATTCAGACACAGACCCGACCAACTCACTCTCTCTCTCTCTCTCTCTCTCTCTCTCTCTCTCTCTCTCTCTCACACACACACACACACACACACACACACACACACACAAGGAGTGCTACACTGAGGGAAGGAGGAGTAATAAGGGGACGAGACTACAACTCCTATCACTCTAGTCCCCTTGACATACAAACACAGTGTTAACTGTAATATCGTTAAAATAATAAATGTGACATTACAGTTTTAAATAGGACAATTTAATATCCAAAAGTAAAGGATTTGCCCAATTTTTTTTGAGGGCAGTGTCACTGGCCCTCGTATGTGGAACAGAACCGGGGCCACTGGCTTCCCAAGCCAGTGCTTAACCACCACGCCACTCGGCCGGCCCTAGGATTTGTCCAATTTTGTAATCAGGAACCAGAAAGGGGAGAATCTGAGATTTCATAATCTTTCTTTTAACTACTTTTGGCTATTTTACATTTATAATTTAACCACTTCACAGTGGTGTACCAAGGTAGAGGTTAGGGGATGGGGAGCATTCTACCCTTACAAGGGAAAACTTACTTTATTACCAATATTTTTAAAAAATTACTGGGCCCACTCTGATAATAAAATTATACAAACTTTTAGGTGACTCTTTTATTATTTTTAATTTCTCCAGAGACAATGTACTCCCTGTACTTGGAGCAGTCCCAACCAAACCTCCCTCTTGTTATTTGATTGAGACTCCTCCAAAAAGATATTTACGCTGGCTCAGCAACTTGCCCAAAGAAACAGAACTTCTTTTTGGGGGGAAGACAGTTTAGCAATGGGTAGAAAATTTTGCAGACATTTTACAACTTCTGACCTTGATTTAAAGTTATTTCTATTTTTCTTTAAATAAGTTACAAGTTTAGGCAGAGACAGTGGGTCCTTGGTGTCCTTTAGGAAACAGGCATAAAGAAATAGTTATGAGTCCAAGAATTTCATTGTGGGAAAATACCTGAGAAAGGTAAAAGGGGGAAAGGGAGCAGGATTGGGCAGAGACAGCCGTAGTCCACGATGCAGATCTGACAAAGTCTCTGCTAACCCAATAGGAGCTAGGGAGCAAAGATTTCTTATTAGAGGATCTTTGTACTGAGTACGAATGTCCAGGCCTTAGTAATGACATCCTGCACAGCTACTGACTGGGCACTGTGAAGGAAGAGCATGGCGGCGGCTGCAGAGATGTCACAGTCAGCTTGAATAACTCAACAAATCATGTACCTTAGACTAAATGGCTTACACAACAAACATTTATTTCTCACAGTTTTAGAAGCTAGCAAGTCCAAGATCAAGATGCTGGCAGATCTCGTGGTCTTCTCCTTGTGTCTTCACATGGTGTAGAGTGGAGAGGGAGAGAGAAAAAGTGATCTCTCTTGTCTCCACTTATAAGGGCACTAATCCCACTCAAGAGGGTTCTTCACTCTGACCCAATCACCTCCCAAATGCCCCATCTCCTGAAACCATATGAATTTTTAGAGGACACAAATCTTCAGCCCATAACACCTGAGAGGGATCCTGAAGGCAATGCAGCTGGAGGTTATCAGTCAATGGTACCCCTTGCTGCTGAACAGCAAGTTATTTCTTAAAAGGAGATCTAAGCCGGCACATCCCTGGCTTCTACACCTGATCACACATTAAATTCCTGTTACTCCAGCTTTTCTATTCATTTTAAATGTGTAGTAAGGGTTTTGTGATGCCTCATTAGATAGTCATCAACCACTTCTGTACAGCCAAATAACATTTGGCTACCCATCATGTTAAACTGTTAAAAATGGTCAATTTAGTAAACATGGAACTGGAACATGTGACTTCACTCAATTCTGTGTCCCATTTCAGCTTCCATTTGGTCAAATAAAGTGTGGATTCCCTGACCAAAGGAAATGTCTTTTATTCAGATTTATACCTTCTCATTCCCTTCTCACCCTACACACAGAAAACATACAGAGCCTAGCAGGGCACCTGGTGTCCAGGAGAGTCATAGTAAATGTATTTAATAGAATGACTGATGACAGAATGTTTTACCTTGCCTTTCCTTCAATGTCAATGCAAACGGTCTTTGTGTCACTTGCTAGTGATGGTGATTTTGACTCTGGTTTTGAATTCAATTAATTGTATCAAAATTCAATTCATTTTCTTTTTTATAGAGGAAAGATTACAGTACCCAATAGTAAGGGATAATAAAAGAAATACTGAAAAGAAGAAATACAATATTAAAAAGAATATTGACCTACCAGTTTCTGGGATCTGCCACTCCAGTGACATCTCCAGAAAGCTAATCTTCTTTGCAGCACCCCACAGTAATGGCTGGGAGAAAGATGTGTTACAGATTGAGGGATCCAAGCATTCATATGTCAACACAAATTTAGGAAGGAAGAAGGGAGGGAGGTAGGGAGGGAAAGAGAAAGGTTATGGAAAGTAATTCTTCACCAAAATTTGAAGTTGGGAGGCTCCTCTGAGTAAATTTAATAGCAATTTTCACTTTGTCAGTTGACTCAGGAGAATTTTATGATTATTGGAGGCTTGCCTTTAGGATGAGGACGTGTAAATACATCGGCAGGTCCAGCTAGTAGCTGGGATAAAACACGAATGTCAGGAATCCTTAGGAGTCTCCCAAGAAGGAACAGTCCTTTGCAAATGATCACTGTCAGCCTGTAGCAGACCCTGAGGTCACCCACAGGGTACGTCTGGAAAGTCACAGGATTCTCAGGGAACCTTAATAAATAAATCAGAATCACTTCTTTCAAAGGTTGTGGCTTCATTTGCAAAGATGTCCACTGATGTATTTGTTTCAGTGCTAGGAGACACTTCTGACTTTTCTGAAAGTATCTGGGGAGGGGTATGGAAAGGCTTAAACAAAGCCACAGGGGGTCTTCCTGGAAGGCTCTTTGATGCAACTGATTATGATGTTCTGCTAGATGATTTACTTGTTTCAAGTGCATGATTAATAGAATAATTATTCATAATTAGGAAATGCCCAGAGAGCAAAAAACATAAACAATGTTCCGACTAGCTGTCAGTAATTGTCAGGCTCACACTAATAATGCCCAGGAAATGAAAGGCTCTGGCATTTTCCTTAAACTTTATTAAGAATGCCATTTCCTAATAGCAATCTACGGCTGTGGGCAGTGTATATCCTGCAGATGATGTCACCTCAAAGCACTATTCCTCGGGCCGGCCGAGTGGAGTGGTGGTTAAGCGCTGGCCTGGGAAGCCAGCGGCCCCAGTTTGGGTCCCACATGTGAGGGCCAGTGACACTGCCCTCAAAAAAAAAAGGCACTATTCCTCATGGCATCCCTTGCAGAGTACACAGAGGAAGCCTGTAAGATTTTAGTGCTTAATTAATTAGGGAATTTCTAGTCAAAGACATCGTAAACAGTATCTCTCTTCTCTTCTTCCTCCTCATTTCTTCCTAAAATCACATGTGCTACTAGTCCCTTAAAGAGCTACACTATGTTAGAGGAGCAGAATCTGTTAGCTACCAGTTGGACTTCCAATGAGAAAGCTTTATAAAGCAAATCAACTCAAATTTTTATGAAAGAGCTTCTCTTTTTGTAGTAGTGGGAGGAAAATATTAGCAGTTTTCCTGTTGTAGAAACTGCTCCATCATTTTGTTTTGTTTTGTTTTGTTTTGTTTGCTACAACTAATCAAAATACTGTAACACTCTCCATTGCAGAATATTCCAAATGGCAACGAGAGACAGAAAGACCCTGGTCAGAGTGAAGGAATGTTTGTAGAGGCAATTGCCAACTTCTCCAGTAGAATATCTTTGGGCTGACAGTGACCAAAAGAGACTGGGCTCCCCTGTGCAAGTGTCCAAAGAAATAGGGGTGAGAGGAAGGCAGATAACAGGCCTCAAATATATTGCGCAGTTAGCCTCTCCTTGTGCACGTACTCAATAGGATTTTCCAAAGAATATATAGCAGCTGTGTTGGATGTAGATGTTTGAGTTCTTTACAGGTCTGGGAGCAAAAAAGGGAGGAGGCAGAGAGTACACTGGTGTGGAGCAATTCAAAGCAAGCTAAATGCAAAAATCTGTAGGAAAAGATAGGAGTAGCCCAAATTTTGTGCAAAGCTGACAAAAAATGCTTATACTTGGGTCTGTCTCAGAGAACCCAAAGGTATAATTGAATTCCATAATTTTATCCCAACATTAGTTACTTTTGCTGATGCCAAGCTAAACCACAAAATCAAAAGTGATAAAGGTTAAGGTAGCTTGTTCCTACCTGGGCTTTGGGGAGAATAAATTTGTCCCTTCAGTATGTCTAGCTGCTTGTTACTCAAAGCCTGGTACATAGTCCAGCATCACCTGGGAACTCGTTAGAATTTCAGAATCTCAGGTCCTGTTACAGAACTACTGAATCAGAATCTGCATGTTAATAAGATACCCAGGGGATTTCTATGCACATTGCAGTTTGAAAGCCCACGCGACTAGGGCACTGGCTAGTTACCTCTGCAGTTTAGAAGGGATAAAATTGCATGCTGGGCTTCATAAAAAGCAGTAATAAATCTATTTAATATATAACATTCTTTTTATAGATAATTACTTTCTTTTTTAAACAACTTGGATCCCAATCTTATGAAAACACACATTGAAATGTTTGGTGCTAATGACAAGACTCAGGCTTTTCCATAGCTGGGTAATATTTTTAGTGAGCAGTGGGCTATTTTCAGAATAAAGGTTATATTATTAGCCCAAAAGTTACATGAAATATTATAAAGAGCAGGATTCCTTTTTCCTTTGGTGACAGCAAACACAAATTCATGGTGCTGCCCACATTATCCCACAGGGATCTGAAAACATTTTTGATCACATTAAGGACAAATGGTCATTAACTCAAAGAAGGTTATCTTTAAAAATGAGGGTATATCTTGCAGGGAAGTATAACCAGTCTCCAGGGGCCAAATATTACAGAGCAAATATTAAATAACATTGTATCCAACAGCAGCATATGAATTCTTCTCAAATGCACATGGAATATTCTCCATGATACATCATACATAACATCACAAAACAAGTCTTAACAAATTTAAGAAGATTGAAATCATACCAACTATCTTTTCTAACCACAATGGTATGAATTTGAAAATCAGTAACAGAATGAAAACTGGAAAATTCACAAATATGTGGAAATTAAATAACACACTCCAGAACAACCAATGGATCAAAGAAGAAATCAAAAAGGAAATAAAAAATATCTTGAGGCAAACAAAAATGAAAACACAACATACCAAAACTTATGGGATGTTGCAAAAGCAGTTCTAGAGGAAAGTTTATCATGATAAATACCTACATGAAGAAAAAATAAAGATCTCAAATAAACAGCCTAATCCTATACCTCAAAGAACTAGGAAAAAAAATCTAACCCCACAGTTAGCAGAAAGAAGGAAAAAACAAAGATCAGATAAGAAATAATGACATATAGAATAGAAAAGCAACACAAAAGATCAATACAACTAAATGCTGGGGGTTTTCTTGTTTTGTTTCTAAAGATAAAACTGATGAACCTTTAGTGTGATAAAATAAGAAAACAGAGAGAAGACTCAAATACAATCAGAAATGAAAGAGGAGACATCACAACTGATACTATATAATTTCAAAGGATCATAAGAGACTACTACAATTATACACAAATTGCATAACCTAGAATAAATGGATACATTTTTAGAAAGATACAACCTATGAAGACTGAATTATGAAGAAACAGAAAACTGAATAGTCCTATAACTAATGAGACTGAATCAGTAATCAAAAGTCTTCTAACAAAGAAAAGTCCAGGACCAGACAACTTCATTGATAAATTCTATCAAACATTTAAAGAAGAATTAACATCAATACTAATCAAACTCTTCGAAAACTTAAGGAGTAAGGAATACATCCAACCTCATTCTACAAAGCCGGCATTACCCAAATACCAAAATCAGGCAAGGACAATAGATGAAAAGAAAATCATAGGCCAGTATCCTTGTTGAACCTAGATGCAAAAATTCTCACCAAAATATACTAGCAAACCTAATTCAATAGCATGTTAAAATGATGGTATAACATGATCAAGTGGAATTTATCCCTTAAAAAAAAGGACGGTTCAACAAATGCAAATCAATAAATGTGATACACCTCATACAGAATGCAGCAGAAAAATCATATCATAATAGATGCAGAAAAAAAAATTTGACAAAATAAAACATCCGTTTATGATGAAAACTTTCAACAAACCAGGTGTAGCAGGAATGTACCTCAACAAAATAAAGTCCATATATGACAAGCCCACAGATAACATCATATTCAAGGATGAAGAGATAAAAGCTTTTCCTCTAAGATCAGGAATTAGACAAGGATGCCCATCTTACTATGTCTATTCAATATAGCACTGGTATTCCTAGCCAGAGCAATTAGGTAAGAAAAAAAAAGCATCCAAATCAGAAATGCATAAGTAAAATTATGTCTGTTTGCAGCTTATATGATCTTATACATAGAAAACTCTAAAAACTCCACCAAAAAAATTGTTAGAACTGATAAAGGAATTCAGTAAACTTTCAGGATACAAAATCGACATACAAAAATCAGTTGTATTTCTGTACTCGAACAACAAACTATCTAAAAGAGAAATTAAGAAAGCAATCCCGTTTGCAATATCTTCAAATACAATAAGCAATCCCGTTTGCAATATCTTCAAATACAATTTAACCAAGCTGATGAAAGTCCTATACCTTGAAAACTATAAGACATTAATGAAAGAAATTGAAGAAGACACAAATGAATGGAAAGATCCTGTGTTCTTGGATTGGAAAGATTATATTGTTAAAATGATCATACTACCTAAATTCATCTACAGCTTCAATGTAATCACTATCAAAATTCCAATGATATTGGGGCCGGCCGAGTGGCGCGGTGGTTAAGCATTGGCTTGGGAAGCCAGCGGCTCAGGTTCGGGTACCACATATGAGGGCCCATGACACTGCCCTCAAAAAAAAAAATTCCAATGATATTTTTCACAAAAACAGAAAAAAATTCTTAAAGTATATATGCATTATATATATATATATATATATATATATATATATATATATATATATATATATATATTTCTCTCCGGCGATAAATGTATAACTGTAAAAAAAACACCCATGGGGTTTTATATATACAGTAAAACCTTGGATTGTGAGTAACGTGGTTTGCGAGTGTTCTGCAAGTCGAGCAAACATTTCTAATACATTTTAATGTGGTAAATGAGCGATGTCTTGCAATATAGTAGTTTGTTTCTGGAATGAATCATGCTTGCAAACCAAGGTATTACTGTGTGATATATATATTTTCAACAGGAATGAATCCTGGACATTTATCATTTTTAAATGCTTATCTTACATTAACTATTAATAAAGCACCCAGGTACACTGACTAATATGAGTATGACTAGCATTCTTTAAAAAGAATAAGGTGCTCTCATAATCTAATATGTAAGAAAGAATATTAAGTAAACAACACATATGCTTCAGAATTTCAAGGAAGAGAACAAATCTTTTCTATTGCTACCTTCTATCTCAGCCTCTAAATTTGTATCTCAAATTGACTTGAGATTAAGTTAGCATTCAGGCCTCATAGGGTAGAAATGGGTTCAATGCAGCTCTCTGTTTTCAATAAAGTGGTGTGGGTGGGCATGTGTTACTAGGTTTTCTTACACTCTTTCCCTGCATACTTCCTGAACCCATTTAGTTCTCTCACCTAAAGGGCCCGGATGACTTCACAATTATGATGCTTTTTATTGTTCAGGAAAGCAACGTTTGAACCCTCAAATAAAATGAGTTTTATGAGACTATGAAGAACCAAATGGCAAATTTTTAAAAAATGATTATCTTTGCCACACTTTTCATTCCCAGTGGTTCAGTGACAACCTACTGTTTGTCATGTAGTCAGATAATAGCAATTCTTTAAACCAAAATTACAGATGGAATATTTCACCTAAGTTTCACAAAAAAACATAAATTCCATGAAGAAATGTGGGAAATTTTAGGGATGGTGGATATATAGGTGATTGTGAGTTAATCCTTTCAAAGTAGAAGATTCCCCATTCCTACAGCCATTACTCACCTACTTGTTTGTGTCCAAAATAGCATTCATGAGATACAAAACCTTCTATTACATAATGAAGGAGAATTCAAACACTCTTAGGAGAACTAATGTCACTAATTTGTAAATAATTGAAGTCACGATATTTCATGACAGTGGATCTAAATAAGGGTAAAGTAGGAAAGAAAGACTTTACTTCAGTGAAAGGATCATGAATTGTCAAAGAAAGAGAGGTCATGGACTCCAACACATTTTTTTTTTCTGTTTTACAATTTTGCCTGCCACCAAGAAGTGCTACATATATGTTTTTCAGGTGATAAAGGTATAACTGTAAAATCGAAACAAAAAAAGCACTCATGGGATTTCCTCCTCAAAGTGCCAAATCCAAATCTAGAAGATTTGAGATTCATCAGTGGTGATGATGTTGAGTGGAGAGGATGAGGTATGTCAGCAAAGCCTGAGGAATCTAAACATTGGGAATGTTTGCTCTGTCTGTTCTTTAATAGATTTATATTCCTTCCTTTGCTCTTGGCTTATACCTTTTCTCTGAATATGCTACTTTCACCTTCTTAAGGGTAGCTATTTAAGGGTTATCCCAAGGTTTAAGAAATGTTTGATGGTAAAGGTCTTACTTTTATCTAAGTCTATATTGATGAATCAAGTGAAGAAATGACTCAGAGAATACAGAATCAAGAGCCAAGAAAATGAAAAAACTTGCTCCTCCAAGCCATACTTAGACTAAATGGGTTCACCTATATAAATATACAGAGCATCTAATAAGATGTGGTACCATACTGCCCGCAGGCCAAAGCAGGCAGAACTTCTTCCTTTCAAATATATTTTAAGCTGAAGATCCATTCTGTGAGATCTATTTTTCTTAAAGGCCATAATTCATGTTTGCCAAAAAAGTAATTTCATCCATAATAAGATATATATGATTCATTCTGGGCCTGATGGCCTAGAGGGATGTTACTTCCCATGTAAGAGGTTTTGTAAATTCCTCAATGGAAGTCTGTGTTTGTGGAGTCCCTGAAAGGGCAGAACCCCAAACAAGTATTTTATTTGGAAGTCATTCCTTGGAAATTCTTTAGGGGCTAGTGCAGTGAGACATGAAAGGGAGGAAGCCACTAATGTTTGTTAATAAGGTAGTACCTACTGCCAGCAATTAGAGCTCAGTCTCACTAGGGGCCTCTGTACTGCCCATCGTTGTTTGAGAACTGCTTCTTGGGGTAATAACTCTCCTGGGCACTTGGGTCTGCCCACTACAGAGACTGAGCTAGCTCCAAACAAAGCCCTCAGGCAGAGAGTAGCAAGTGTTTTTGATAAGCAGCCTTTTGCATGTAGAGATAAGTGCCAAGGGCGGAGGGCTAGGGCAAGTGAAGGGGCCCAAATCAGTTGAGAACACAACTTCCATTTCCCACCCAGAACCATCTAGCCTGCTATACAGAAATCTTTGAAAGCTTTTCTTCTTCTGCACAGCCACTCAGCAGGCCAATCATGTTTCTCTGTGACAAAGATCACACAGAATGGAGATGGAAGCCAGATACAATCTTTTACCGAATGTATTGGCGTTTCCACACTCCATGACAGATAGACACTCATTTAGGAAATTTGCTGCTCATTAAGTCTCCTACTGACACCTTATGGGCTCATTGGGAATTTCCAGTACATGACAATTCCTGAGCGGCAGGCTTAGTGCACAGTAGAAGGTTATTATTCTGTATCATGGTCCACTGCTTAACCCATCTGTCAACAGCCAGAAGGGTGGTTTTCTCCCCCACAGAGTCTCTCAGGTGAGAAGCTTTCTCAAAATGATTGTTATTGTCTCTGCAAGCTGATTTACCCAGAGTTAGAACTTTGGGGAAAATAGGTTCTAGCTTTTCTCCCAAGAAATGAATCTCAGTGGTGATATTAACACATCACATTTGGCTCAGATAAAACTACTTCATTATTGCTGAAAATATGGACCATTTTCAATATCTGTAAGCTTATTTTCTCTGCAGCTTGAGGATTCTTTTTGGTATCCACAGACACTTTAACAACAGGTTTACTAATATTTCAATTGCTAAAAACATGAATTTTATTTCAGCATTGTTTTAAGAAGGGAGAAAGTTAATTTTGTCATGACAAAAGTACTAGTCTCCTTTATTATTTGTGAATTTTATGCAAGTCTAAATTTTAATGATTTTTGCTGATTTATGGTGATTTTGAAACTTTTGAACTGTGACACTCAGTATGACTTATAAAAATGAAATCTCCCATTATTCACTTCCTCCCTGAATTTTAATAAGAATAAGGACATTTTCTTCCATAACTGTAATGCAATTATCAACTTAAGAAAACTGAGACAAAAAATTTGAATAATCTGTTCCAGGTCACAAAATTTTCTTATCTGTAAAACAAGGATAATAATTAAACTTATTTTATAAGTTTGTTATGAACTTAAATGGGTAATATTTATGAAGCACTGATTAAGATTTTTGTAATTTAAAAAAAATCAATATCTAACTAAATCAGCTTCCTTTTTCTTTTACTTTTTTTTTTGCTTTCCATTCATATTACATACAATAAGGAGCTATGAATTTTCCTACAAAGATGTTGTGTAAGCTAAAGGACATTAGTTTTTATGTAAGTTGTATGCTTTTTCCTTGGAACCTTCTTTGATAACAGTCTTGAGGTATTGCGTGGTCTGTTTAATTATTGAATTACGAACACTACCCTTATCCCAGTAGCTGGTTTTGTGAAATAGAGCTTTCTGCTTCACATTGTCTATCTTTAAATGCAGCCAAGTACTTTAATGGAAAGTGTACTAGAAGATGACCTTGGGTTAGTCCCATTCAGTCATGAGTTGGCTTTGAGAAGTAAATAATTCTCTTTCACTCTCATTTTCTGTGGGCTTTGAGGAATGCTGCAAGTTACATATAAAATGAACTTATAAATTCACAAAGATCCCCTCTGTCTCTAATATTCTATGTTTTTGTACCTGTAAGTTTCGGTGTTTTGTTTTGTTTTGCTCACTGTATTAGTTAACTGAGGCTTCCACAACAAAATACAATAGTCTGAGTGGTTTAAATAGCGGAAAATTATTTCTCACAGTTCTGGAGTCTGGGAAGTCGAAGGTCAGGGTGCTGGCAAGGTAGGTTTCAATTAGAGACTTCTCTTTGCTTGTAGGTAGGCAGCATCTCATTACATGCTCACATGACTATTCTTTGTGCACACACTGAGAGGAGGAGGAAACTCTTTTGTCTCTTCTTATAAGGGCGCTTATCAGGTCACGGGGGCCCCATTATCTAATTTTAATTACCTCCCAAAGGTCCCATCTCCGAATACCATTACATTGTAGGTTAGAGATTCAACATATACATTTTGGATGGACATAAACTTCCAGTCCATCACAGTCTCTTACATAATTTTCTGCACACAGCTTATGAACCTCCACCATTTTCTTACTCAGCTTCAATTTACAACTCAATGGATTCAATAACAACCAGTTTAGGAGCAGCTGCAGCCTCTTAGTTACTATTTGTCGAGGTTCTCAGTCTTTACAAGGGATCTGATTTGGGGATCTTTTTTTTAGAAGACTAGTTTGTTGTATAGAGCATAGCTTACTTTCAGAACACTAGAGGTCTGCTTTGCAGCTCTCCTATTGGGGTTTGCCAATAACTTCATGCAATATCATTATTCACTCTGAATCTCTCTAGCATCATCAGTGTTAATGCAACTTGTACTCACTCAAAACTGATATGAGTCATCAGATATAGGGATAGCAGCAATGACCCTAAATGTAATATATACACTGAGGCATCAAACTATAATGCTGCTTTGTCATTAATATAATAGTTAGAATACACAGAATGTAGCAATGGCCCACTTCACCATCACTGCCATGGACCCACTAGTGAAATCTTTAGCTCTGCCAGATTAGAGGTCATAGTTCCCAGAGGGGTAATGAACTGACAGGAACACATAAAGAATTCCATCAAATTGGAAAGTACAATTGCCACCTGTTAATGTGGGACTTCTTATATCACAGGGAAAGCAAGCAAAGCATTACTGAACTGGGTGATGGAATATTCTTTGATTACTATAAAGAGCAAAGATTCTACTGCACAATAAGGGCAAAGGGGAGTTTCACACCCAGGGGTTTCACTGCAGCATCTCGTGATGCTTCTACCCCAGAGATTATTTCAAATGGGCAATTTCAGCAACACCAACTCAATAAGAGAAAGGCTAATAAGGGCGTAGAGCTCTTGAAAATGAAGTTCTGTTTACCCTAGCAGGCAAGCAACCCAGATGAGACTTAAGACGATGGAAAGCTGGAGTTCTGGTAAGAGAGAAGATGACCCATATCTATTACAGCCTCCAGAACAGGTACAGCAGCAGTCATAAAAGTATTTCTATTTTTAGGAGATTACAGCTGGCAAAGATTGAATTTTCACCTTCACTCTCAGGGTACAAGTAGGTTAGAGGGGTACAATTGGTTGACCTGGTTTTTGTACTTCCCGAGATTCTCTCAGACCTATATGATCCTACAAATGTCACTTAAAGAAACCACCTGCTTAGTTGAAGTCTCAGCCACCACTTTTATGGACACATCTCCTAACACTGCCAGCTACCTTGGCCTCTTAGGGTGATACTAGGCTTCCACATGGTCTCAGAGCACATGCCACCACAGCTCAGACACCCCAGGGCTCCAACCCAGAGAAGTTATTGCTCCTCTGAGCCCTTCTTGGTTTCCATGAGGTCCTACAACTTGGGTGAGAGGCGGAGGGCAGTCTGATTATCCTAGTGATTTCCAGGAGAAGCTCAGTAACACACCCTGGAGGCTTAGGGAATTAATGTTCCATGTGGCAAGCTTGAACCAGTGTGATACAGTAAAGAAGAAGATTTTGTTAGATAATTCCTACTCATTTTCTTCTCACATATTCTTCTGAGGTGGCTTCATATGCCTCTTGGGATGGTCCATGGGATCAAGCAAACAAGCTACATTTTCTTATGAAGCTGTGGCCAGCTTGATAATAGAAGTGGTTACCTTTATTTTTCCCTTTTTTGTGTGTGTATGAGTTTTCTTTTTTTTTGCCTCAATTCCTCCTCTGTCACATCACTTGTTTCCTTGGGATGTCACACTCTTTCCCCCCATCCTCAATGAAACATTAGAGTTTAAGCTTTGTTATAAGCTCTGTTTTCTAAGGAACTTAGACTAAGATAAGGAAGTTTAATGATTCTGGGCATGCATGCGCTGGGAATCCTGGGAAGATAAGAGAGACTTCTTGTCATATACAGAAATAGGTCAATTGTAAGAAAAATCACAAGGGAAAGAAGATGAACTGCATGAAATAGAATAGGAAAACAGAAACCTGAACGTCATGAAGGAGGGAAATTACTCACCAGATTGGAGCAGTAAGCTTCCCTTGAGGTTTTGCTTAGGGACAAGGAAGGGTAATTAATTTGGAATATGAAATGAAGAGTCTTGTTGACAGGAAGAGAACAAATATGAACTCCCAGAAGAGAGCAGCCTGTCAAGAATCTGTCTCCCTTCTTGCCTTTGTAGATTATTAAAAACAATTCCATGCAGATATTTATATTAAAATCAATGCTATTATATATTGAGATAAAACAGTATGGTTTTGAGTATTATAAAGTGAACAAGAAGCAAACAATAAAATGGAAGTAAAAGAATATTAAAAATATCATGCAGTGATCTTGTGGTCGTGTCTTCTTCAGGGGTTTTCTTTACAAGTCTGTGGGGATCTGGGTTTAGGGACAACAATAGGTATCCTAATTTTCAATGTTTTCTTTAGGGCCAAATCAAGTTGGAAAGTTCTCTGTGGCCAGAGTGCAAATAGAAATATCTATATCTTCAATACCAGTGATTCTCAATCTTAGTATGTTTCCAATCATGGGTTTATTAAAGCACAGAGTGCTAGGCCCCACATCTGGAGTTTCTAATTCAGTAGTTCTGAGGTGGTGCTGAGAATTAGAAATTCTAAAAAAGATTTTAGGAGACACTGATGTTGCCAAACTGGAGACCAAACGTTGGAGGAGTTATATCCAAGTCTCAGATTATCTTTTTAAAATCTATGATTGTAAGGAAAAAAGGAAGGAATTCTGTCACTGAATATCCATTGAGAGACTGTCAGAGGAACAAATGTGAAGTTTAGAATCAAGACTGTCCTAGAGAGATTGACGTTAGAGTGCTAAAAATCATTTTCCACTTAGTTTCTTTGAACATTTGAAAATAAAATTCTTTATATAGGTGTTTCATAAATAACTACCAGTTGCATTATAATTCTGTATGTAAAAGGTCCACCCTACAACAATTCTTTCTGCTACAGAGGCATGAAGTAAATCTTCCTGGAGAACTATCTGTGTGGACAAACTGAGATATCTTTTTTGCAAAACAGCTTTATTGAGTATAATTGATATAAAAAGCTGCATATATTTAACGTATATAATTTGATGAGTTTGGAGATATGAATACAGCAGGTCCTCAAATAACACTGTTCTGTCCAACATCGTTTCATTATAACATTGATGAGAAAGAAAAGCTCAGTTCCCAGCCAGGCCCACTGTCTGTGTGCAGTTTGCGTGTTCTCCTCATGTCTATGTGGGTTTTCCCCAGGTACTCCAGTTTCCTCCCACATCCCAAAGATGTGCATGTCAGGTGAATTGCATGTCCAAATTGTCCCAGTCTGAGTGAATGTGGGTGTGTGATGCTCCCTGCAATGGAAGGGCATCCTATCTAGGGTAGGTTCCCACCTGGCACCCTGAGCTGCTGGGAGAAGCTCCGGCACCTGCAACCCTTACTTGTTTTTATTAATCTTTCTTAAATGTATATATAGCTCACATTTATTTCAGTGTTTAATATTAGAAATGTTTTGGGTCTTAATTTAGAAGTTTGGTGATGTTGTTGTGACCAGAAATAGGTCATAGGAACTTAACTCTTGTTTATATTAACTACCCAATAGTAAAATCAGTTCCATTACATTTAAAGTGCTTAAAGTTTTGCTTAAAGTTGCCGTTTCCAAGAACCTATTGACAATACTTAGTGAGGACTTACTGTATACCTGTGAAGTCATCATCACAATCAAAGTAATAGACATTTCCATCTTTTGACTTCCTTCTCTTCCATAGCGGGGGGAAAAAATGCCAAAGCATGTATATACCTATTTTGTTTTCTTTTGTTTTGTTTTGTTTTAAGACAAATCGAATGCCCTCAAGCATTTCTCTAAATATCTGTTGTAAGAAATCAAAGAGGCATTGAAAAGTTGCTGTTTGGAATTATCAAATGAAAACTATCACAGCTGCATCGAAGGGCAGAATTTCTCTTAAAACACAGGCTACATAGGTTATGAAACAGTTCTTTTCATCTATGATTCAAGGGAGCTAGGTCAAAAGGGATTAGACCAGTGATGTGTGTATTGGCTGCACATTCGAGTCTTTAAAATCTCCAAATCCTGGCATCATTCCAGATCAGTGCAGTCAGTCTGGGGATGAGACTTAGGCATCGGTGTTTGTTTTTTTTGTTTGTTTGTTTTTTAGCTGAGCCATCCTGCCACCTGTTGGCAGCTCAACGGCACCTCAGCTCGGGCTGGCCTCGAACAGCTGTTGCTCAGATCTCAGCTCACACTCTTGAGGGAGCTCTTAACCAACTGAGCCACTCGGCCAGCTCAGGCATCGGTGTTTTTAAAGATCCCAGGTGTTTTCTATGAGCAGACAGATTGAGAATCCATTGTCTGAAAGAAAACAGGTCATTCTCACAGAAAGTGCTATACAGTGTGTTTCTAGCAGCACCAGAATGTCATTTTACATGAAGTAATGTAATCTTTGACTCTTTCAGAATAGAGAATTTATGTTTTCTTAAAACAGCTTCACAAAATTTATTGAGACACTTGCAAAATGCTGAGAATATTTTCATCATGACCCAAAGGAAGTGGAAAGTTATGTTTGAGAGACTGGAATTGGGAAATAGTGAAGCTCTGTGTTTAGGCTTGTGGGAATTCCTAGGGAAATCAGAAGTGATGGAAGAAAACTCAAGGGAAAAATAAAGGACAGATCAGTGGAGCTTTGGTGGAGCAAGTACACCCTTGAACTAGACCCCTGCTGTCTATTGAGCTGTTGGAAAAATCATGATGTATTTTTTTCTGTTTTTCATTGCAAAAATGCGTCATGACTTTTCCGACAACCCAATAGTTAGCAGTGAGTGCTAGTGCAGCCAATGGCCATGATATTTGGGCATTGTTAAATTGTACAGGAAACCTGTTGAAATCGAGTCATCAGCACCTACTGCCAAACCCCTAATTTCAAGGCATCTTGCATTGTCTGGGGTCTGGGTCTGAACAAGCATCCAAGGAAGCCTCTTTTACACAGCACCCATCACTTTACCTGAAGACCTGCAGGCAAAGGTGATGTGTGTTCACGTCCTTATCCTTCTTGTGGTCTACATCCAAATTCCTTGCTATGGATACTCCCATTGAAAGCTCTCAGAAATCTATCTCCTAAAAAAGAGAAAATGGGTCTTTTACTTAACTGAGAGGTTTTAATGATGGAACAGAGAGCCCGGCACTTATACTTCAAGCCACTTGTGATGTATGAAGGCAGCAGAAGAATCCCCTGAAGCCAGGCAAAATCAATGCATAGTCATTTCATGTTTCCTTTGTAATCCAATCCCTCTGCCTTCCAAAGAAGAAAGGTCTGAAGTAAATTATTGGTTAGGTGGTACATGGAAGAGTTTGGGAATGATAGGACAGAAATTCAAGGATCTTAATATAAGCAAACAGTTAGACTGAAACAAACAAAAAAGTGGGGTATAGAAGAAGACTAGTGCTGGGAGACGCAGGATGGAGACATGGCGGGGGCCAGTGTGACTGGGGAGGCTGCCCAGAGGGAGCTGTGAGGTCTTAAGATTCATGATATGGCTGGTTTCCAAAACAGAACATTGTGTCAGGAAAAAAGATGTTTACAGGTATGAAGGGCACGATTGCCTGGTGTCCTACCATTTTAGGGGGTGTTGTGCTCTCTCCTGTTTTTCTTCATAGTGAAATTGATTCGATATGGGATTTCATCAGTCATTAATATTTAACGGGTTTTGGATCTCAAAATGTTGACTCTCTAAAGATTATATGCATCTGCACAACTATCACAAAATTACAGGAAAAAAGCTTTATCTGTTTTAAAGCAATTTTATTGCTAATATACATTATAAATGAATTTTGAGAGGAAAAAGAAATTTTCCAAAATATCCCTTAAATGCCATCACTTAGGAAGTTGTATGTGTTAATATTTTTTAAAGAAACATTATTATTATATACAAAGAAGACTCATATCCTCAAGATTATATGTAAAAAGTATAACTGAGAGAGCAAATAGAATAGAATGAAACCATAAGAACAGCATTAGGTCATTTAAAATTTATAATAAATGGAAGCTTGAGAAAGAAATGTGAAAGCCAAGAATAAATCACTTCAATCAGGCCAAGAATTATATTTGCAGTAAATAGAATAAGAAATGAGCAGATGTTATGATAATAGATTACAGAAGGAAATACCTCATCTTATGTCACTTATGGGTTTTTTGTACATCAACTGGAATGGTTTTTTAAAAAGAAAATCAAAGAACAAATATTAATTATAGAGAAATTCTAGGCCTCCAGTTTGGGAAGTGTTTCAAGGAGAACAGTTCCCAGTTGAGGAGGACTATGTTTTGGAGCACTTGATGGCTCTTTCCAGATATAGTTTCTTTGATGTGAAGTGAAATCTGGGTGGACAGCCAGCTCTCTCCTCTCCCAGGGTTCTACTGCCAAGTTGTCAGATTAAAAAGACACCGAGAGGGCCAGCTGAGTGGCTCAGTTGGTTAAGAGCTCGCTCAAGAGTGCGAGCTGAGCTCTGAGCAATGGTGGTTTGATGCCAGCCCGAGCTGAGTTGCCATTGAGCTGCCAACAGGTGGCAGGATGGCTCAGTTAAAAAAAAACATACAAATAAAAAATAAATAAAAAGACACCGAAAGACTTGAAAATGTGAGAATTCTTTAATAAAATCAAATTTACTTATGAAATATTTTTGCTCTATAGAGTAATAATACATAATGAGACTCTCAGAAAAGTTTTAATGTTTTCTGAAGAATCAGAAAGATGTGGAAATTTGCCAGAAGGTTGAGTATGTATACATATATTTCCACTCTTCAGCTTGGGAAAGAGAATAAATCATATCATCTACAGCCCTGTTAGAGTACTATCATTGGAAAGCCAATCATTATTATGGACAAATAATAAGATTTTTTTAAATACTGTACTTTTAAAAGTGAGCCATTGAGTGGTTAAGCACAGGCTTGGGAAGCCAGCGGCCCCGGTTTGGTCCCACATATGAGGGCCAGTGACACTGCCCTCAAAAAAAAAAAAAAGTGAGCCATAATCATAACGATCTTGCACAGGTTCATTAAGAATAAATTAGGAAAAGTCAAGTTTATTTTTTGAAAAAACTAATCAAATACAGAATGTATAATATATCTGGATTTCAAGAAAGTATTAGAATATCCTATTATCCTTCTAGGGAAAAAAGAATAGAAAAACTATAGCTAAATTATATATTTCGGTGAATTTGTGACTGGTTTATTATGGCTAAAGCATGCTTATGAACGATATGATATGCCTACAGTAGATATCCACCATGGGGACATTTCCACAGGCCACTACCCTCTTCATATTTCCACAGGTCTTCAGCCCTACCCTCTTCATATATGTCAGTACTTTCCGTGTAACATCACAATAATTGGTGTGAAATAAACTACTCCTATGTTCAATGGCAGAATAGAAATACAAAAAAACCCACCCCAAAACAAAAAAACCTTGGTAGTTGGAAAAATGAAATGGACCTACTTATACTCATATTTTTATTTATTTGTTATTGAGAAATAGTTTACACTCGAGGTAAGCACTGATTAAGGATAGAATGAATTGCCCTGAGAAGTAGTGAGTTCTCTGGCATTTGTGGGAGCCTAGTTTGGTTAAAGCCAGATAGTGATTACAAAAAAAATCAAGGACTGACAACATGGCTTAACTAGCAGGCCCTAAGGTATCTTCCAAGTGTGAGAATGTTAAATATTTCTGAAGCGCCTACCACAAGCAGGTCATTATTTCCAGCCTTGCGGTCCACGCCAACCAGCATAGAGCCTTGGTCTTTCAATGCCTCTCCATTGTGCTGTTCTCTCACACCCCCTGTCAGCTCCACCTGCAGGAGGTACCGGGAGTACGCCCAGTGCTGCTGTCACCCCTTCCCCGGACATCTCAGCTCATCTCTGGTCTGAATTCCTGAATTCCCGTTTCTCACAGAGCTCTCCACTTCTTCCCTGCCCTCTTCCATCTCATCTCAACAGAGCAGCTGCCCTGTTATCCGTAAACGTGCCGGCAAGCTCCCGACTCGGACCTTTGCTTTCGCTGTTTGCTTCACCTGAAGTGCTCTGCTGCCGGTCCCTGCCTGGCTGGCTCCTCGGTCACTTCCTTCATTCATGTCTTCACTCAAAAGTCCCATCTCAGTGAGGCCTTCCCTGGCCATGCGATTATATCGATATAGCACATATTGTTTATCCATTCCTCAGTTGATGGAAGTTTGGGTTCTGTCATTAATTCTGATGCTTATTTTTCAGAGAGCAATTTTGTCTCCACCATCTGTTAGCACTTTGGCATTGGGAAAATGCCGTACAGTTTATGAGATGAGTTAGATCTCTTCAACTCTCAATGATACTAATTCTTATTTCATAAGAGGTTTTTAACTTTTTCTATTTTTGTTTTTATTTTTCAGGATTAAATAAAATAAAGTATGCAAATAGTTTGGTATGTAGGGGCTTCCTAGGAATATCTGTGTCCCCCCATAGGATGTCTTCTTTTTATTATGTTATTCCCTACCCTGCTACCCTACAGATACTACCTCTCCTAATGAATGCTCTTCGGAATATTTGCATTTCTTTTTAATCTTCAGAAAATAACATGTAACCAAGAGGAAGACAGTATTGATATACAAAAGCTGACTCTCTCCATGACCTTGTCTTACCCAAATGCTAATATCTTATAAAACCTCTGCTTCTCTGCACTGTTAGTGCTGAAGACACAGGGCATTTCTGTGTCTCCCAGCCAAAACACCACCTGAAGCTCACGGGCCAGTCTCACCTACCCAACTAGACTCAGAATCACCGTTCCCAGAACTTATTTACATACACAAGTATCTCATGTCCTCTATTCTGTGTTCAGTCTCCTCCAAAGCTCTAAAAGCTAGCATCTCAGCCCTGTCCCTTATTAGCTGTGTGAACTTCAATGTCGTTATTTCCTCACCTATGAAATACAGATGATAATAGATGTAAATCATCATTGCTGTTAGGATTAAGTTAGATAACGCATAACAGTATTCTACAACAGAGCCAACAAACTGATTGTTCAAGGGATGACCACATGAAGCCCTAGGAGATAATAGAAAGAAAATCTTAATTGCCTTCTCATTAGTCACCTTCTTTTTTTTTTTTCCTGAGGGCAGTGTCACTGGCCCTCATGTGGGACCGAACCAGGGCCGCTGGCTTCCCAAGCCAGCTCTTAACCACCACGCAACTCGGCCGGCCCAACCTTCTTTTTTCTTACAGACTATTTGGCCCATTTCTACCCTCTGGTTTTCTTTTTTTTTTTCCTCGCAGATTTTTTTTTTCATTAAAGTTTATTGGGGGTGACAATTGTTAGTAAAGTTACATAGGTTTCAGGTGTACAATTCTGTAACTTTTCTGGGATATTATGCTGACTTCTCTAGAAGCATCAGAGAATCAATATGATAGGGATTGATTCCCTGCCTTCTGTCTAGGGAGTGTCAGTAAGTTTTTCACACAAGACCCGGTAGGGTATCTGTGTGAAGCACCTGCTGGTCAACAATTCCAGATCTGGAAAGAAAATGCTTGTTAATAGAACAAAGCAAGATAATATGCAATTTCAAGCAAAATTTTGATGTGAGTGCATTTTGCCTCCACTCTCTTATACTAATACGAAAAATATTTATTAAATACCATGTAGGTTGCCATGCACTGTTCTTGGCATGGGCTATCTTTGAAGAGAATGACAGCCAAGGTTCCTCCATTTTTTTTTTTGAGGGCAGTGTTACTGGCCCTCATATGTGGAACCCGAACCGGTACCGCTGGCTTCCCAAGCCAGCGCTTAACTGCCGCGCCACTCAGCCGGCCCCCCTCCATTTTTAAAGCTTAATTCTAGTAGGTACTTATAGTCCTCAGTGTTCACATACTTCCTGTTCGGTAATCTGCCCCAGTTTATTGACATTCCTCTGCATTGGTTCCCATTGTCATGGAATTTTTGTTTATGATCTTGAACGCCACACTTAATTCAAACTAACATGCTTAAGAGTGTTGCCATTTCAAAAACATGTCTTTTCTTAAACATTTATTGAGCCCCTGCCAGTCTTTATATTATCCCCTTTATGTACCACACATTCATTCATTCATTCTTATCGGGCTTTCTACAAAATAGTACTTTAACCCAAAGGTTATCAGTTGAACAATTAAGACAGGCTGGTAAAAGAGCTACTGGGATTGTGCAAGGAGGGAGACAGAGGAAGGTAAACATTTTATAATTGTTTTTTAAGCCTCATTTATTGGCATTACCCTATTTCACAATGGATTTGACAGCCCCTGATGTCATATGTCTTTCTGAGCTGGAAGGCGTGATGGGTATGATGAATGACAGCCAGAGATAGAAAATGAAATGATCATTTCTCAGGTCAAAGAGGGTCATGTCATTCCAAAACAAACAGGAGATTCAAAATATTCATATGGCAGCTTTTAAAAGTATAATGTTTGCATACTGTACAAAACAAAAAAAACGGTTGTTGCCAGTGGGATTTTATTAAGCCTGCTTGCTTTAGGCATTAACTTGAGGACTCATACTGTTACCAATCAAGTATCCATCTTTTTTTTTTTAAGATGTCATTGGGGACTTGGGGTAGGGGAACAGCATTGGGGACTCGGGGAAGGGAAACAGACAAGTTGTGATCCTTTTGATCTTCAGTCTAGTTGTGGAGGACGTTGCTTTACTGGCCCATGTTGGTATTATCATTGTGCTCTTCCCAGGTGAGGCAGTCGCTCACGGGCCATTGGACGGCCGCTCATGGCAGCTCACGAAAGTGCATGCCAGCTGCTGGCCAGCCCCACTGCAGCCTGCGCTGTCACCGGCAACTCACCGCAGCCCAGCTCCAGGTTGAGCTGTTGTTCATCTTAGCTGTAGAGGGCGCAGCATCACTGGCCCCCATGTGGGATCTGAACCAGGGCCCTGCTGCTCAGAGCTGGTGTCCCAAGCCAACTCTTAACCAATGTGCCACTCGGCCGGCCCCAAGTATCCATCTTGAAATGGATCCGCTGCATGGAAATGGTGGCATATAACACTGCAGGCTAAACTAATTCTGCTGCCATTTGGGATTCTGAAATCCACCATACATTAAAGCTTCTCTCTGGGCTTCCATCCTTGTAGAAGAGCTGATGAACCAAGAGTTTTTCTAATAATAGGAAACACCTCATAAATACAGTGTTCACTGCATAAGTTCCATTGTTCATAGGATAAAATGACCCTGGATAAATAAAAGTAATTATTCTCTCTTATAATTGTAATTATAAATAAAAGTAACTATTCTCTCCTATAATTGATGCTCAGGTGCTGCCTCCCTTTTTGTGTGTGGTAAGACTATAATAAATCAGTGTTGCTTTCAATTTGTGTGGATGCTCTCCTGAGTCTAAAAAGGTTGAACATTCAGAGTTTTTCTTTGCCATTTAACTTCTATTAAATTCTAACTAGTTCCATAAGAGCATTAAGCCAGGACTATTTATACACAAATGTCAGACACAATTTCCCTTAAAGCTAAAGAAGTATTCTAGGTTACTGAATGGCCTCACATACGTACCCATTTTCACTGTGGTGGACCACATCATAGACATTTTTTCATAGTAACTTGGAACCTGTTTCTGGGGGTTTTGTCTTTTTCTGTCTGACTTATATCATTTAGTATAATGCCCTCAAGTTCCATCCATGTTGCCACGAATGGCAAGATTTCATTTTATTTTATGATTGACTAATAATCCATTTTACATTTATACCACATTTTCTTTATTCATTCATCTGTCAATGGACACATAGGTTGTTTCCATTTTTTTTGCCTATTTTAAATAATGTTGCAATGAAAATGGAGGTGCATATATCTTTTTTGAGTTAGTGTTTTCATTGTCTTTGGATAAATGACCACAGGTGAAATTGCTGGGTCATATGGTATTAATAGTTCTATTTTTACCTGTTTGAGGAACCTCCATTCTAAGTCTTGTCTTTTGATCCATTCTGACAACTTCTGTCTTTTGATTGTATATCGTTGGATTAATATCTACCATATTTGTTATTGTTTTCTATTTATTGCACTTTTCCCTCTTTTAGTCTTCTACTCTTTTTCTGCCTTTTGTGGTTTTAATCTAACATTTTATATGATTCCCTTGTCTCTCCTTTCTTAACATATGAATTATACTTCTTTACTGTTTTAGTGGTTGCGCTAGTTTGTAATATATATTTATAACTAATCCTTGTGCATTTTCAAATAACACTATATTGACTCACATGTAGTTCAAGTACCTTATAAAACCAAAATATTCTTAATTCCTACCTCCAGACCCTTGTCCAATTGCAGTCATTTATTTCACTTATACATAAGCATACATAGCTGTGTATATTTGCATATATAATCAAATACATTGATACTATTATTATTTTTAACAGTTTTCTGGTGGATCAATACAAACATTAAAAAGAAAAGTTATAGGTTTAACTTGATGAACTGCAAAAACATGTTCCACAGTGGTTGCATCATTTTAGCTTCTCATCAGTAATGCACAATGGTGTTGAATTTTGTCAAATGTTTTTTCTGCATTTGTTGAAATGACTTTTTTTCTTTCTTTAAAGATTTTATTGGGGAATTGGCGGAGGGGAACAGTGTTGGGGAATTGGGGAAGGGGAAAAGCCAAGTTGTTGTTCTTCAATCTTTGTTGTAGAGGGCGCCAGTCGCCATCTGGCTTCCCGTTGGCAGCTCGTGGCCTCTAAGCTCAAGGGGCCAAGTTCAGTCTTAGTTGTGGGTGGTGTAGCCACCATCCCATGTGGGATTCGAACCTGGCAGCCTTGTTGTTAAGAGTACACGCCCTATCCACTGAACCATCCAGGTGGCAGCTGAGCTCAAGGTACCAAGTTCAGTCTTAGTTGTGGGTGGGTGTAGCCTACCATTGAACAGGTAATCTTGTTTTTACACCAGCTGAGCCATCCTGCCACCTGTTGGCAGCTCAGCAACAGCTCAACTAGGGCGCAACATTCACTGGCCCATGTGGGAATCAAACCCGGTGGCCCTGTTGCTCAGAGCTCATGCTCTAAGCCAAGTCTTAACCAACTGAGCCACTCAGCTGGCCCAGATGACTTTGTTTTCCCCTTTAACCGGTATTACATTGAATTTTTATATGTTGAATCATCCTTGCATTCTACGAATAAGTATTAATTTGTCATGGTTTATAATCCTTTTAATATGGTACTAAATTCTATCTGATAGCATTTTTAAAATGAGTTTTACATCAATATTCTTAAAAGGGTATTGATCTGTAGCTTTATTTTCTTATAGTGTTTATGGTTGGCTTTGTTATCAGGGTAATGTTGGCCTCAAAGAATGAGTTTGGAAGTGTTCTCTTCAATTTTTTGAAACACTTTGCAAAGAATTGGTATTAATTATTCTTTATATGCTTGGTAGGATTCACAGTAATGAAACTCACTCTTCCATGACTTATTTGTTTTGAGGTTTGATGATTGATTCATTATTCTTATTAGTTATTAGTCTATTCAGATTTTTCTGTTCTTTATGGTTCAGTGTTGGTAGGTGTGTGCTTGGTTTTTGTTTTTGCTCCTCAGAGTTTGTCCATTTCATCTAGACTATCCAATTTGTTGTCATAAAATTGTTCATAGTATTCTTGTATAATCCTTTTTATTTTTATAAATTTGGTATTAATATTCCCACTCTCATTTCTTATTTTAGTAATTTGAGTCTTCTGTCCTTTTTCTTAATCAACCCAGCAAGTTTTGTTAATTTGGTTGATCTTTGTAAAGAACCAATTTTTGGTTTCCCTGATTTTTTTCTATTATTTTTGTAGTTTCCATTTTATTTATCTGCCCTCTAATCTTCATTATTTCTTTCCTTATCCTACTTTTTTGTTTAGTTTTCTCTTCTTTTTCTAGTTTCTTAAGATGTAAGGTTAGCTATTGATTTGAGATGTTTCTTCTGTTATGATGTGTTTTCAGCTATAACTTTCCCTCATTTGTCTCAAGGTATTTTGTAATTTCACTTGTTATTTCTGTTTGACTCATTTTTTTGTTTAAGAGTATGTTGTTAAATTTCCACATATTTGTGTATTTTCCAGTTTTCCTTATTACTGATTTATTGTTTCATTGAATTTTGATCAGAAAATATCTTTTGTATGATTTCAGCCTTTTAAAATTTTAGTTTTTTTGGCTAAGATATTGTCTGTCCTAGAGAATGTTCCAAGTGTACTTGAGAAAAGTATATATTCTGCTGTTGGCTGGAGTGCTCTGTATATGTCAATAATAATGTTTTAATCCTTCAAAATTCAAAATTTTATCTCTGATAACTATTTTTCTCTTGGATAGCCTCCTCTGCCCCTCTGTACACTAAATTCCCATCTCATGGTTGTTATGAGCTATATTAAACATTCAAGAAGCATCTTAACCTAATTCAACATTAAGGACTATTTGCCATCGCCAAGCTGATAAACTGAGATTTGCGTTGTAAAATTTAATGATAACTTGTGGGACTACTTCATAGCAGACATACATTTTCCCTGACAATTTTCATTAATGCCAAGTCAATTTTCTCCGATATGCTGCTTATTTCTCAGCATGCTGGATACTAAAGAATTTCCCTGTAGCCGTTGAGTGTCACCAATGAGGACATACATTTTTAGAGAAGCTGAAAACAAGAGCTCTCTCTCATAGTGGTGGTGGGGGGGATGAGCCTTCACTAGAGGTGCAATTGAGGAAGGACAAGAAGGATTTTCTAGCTCAGTAGCTGAAGCAGACAGCTTCCTGTTCCCAGAGCAACAGCTGGCACTGCTGGGGGAATCATGGCATGATGTTTCTCAGGTGCATCAGTGATGGGTTAGCTGTGCCCTGGCATCTGAGGAAGGGAAAGACTGAATAGCAAAAGGCCATATCATGGGCCTCTGCCTTGCAGAAGCAAATGTGTTTCAGGCCTTGTTTATAAATTGGAATCCACTAAATTACATGTCATTAAATCCAGTTTCAGGTTACTTCAGTCTTTGTAAACAGAGGAACTGTGGTCTTTCTATCATCAGCCAATGCCTGACAAAGTATCATAATGAAGAATATATTCTCCAGATGGGTCTCTTTATGTTCTTTGGATGTTTTCTAACTATAGTACTTTTGATTCATACTTAGAATTACCAACCACATCTATTTTTCCCAGAACACAGCTGTTCTTTACAGATAGCCAATATTTTTCTAGCCTTAATATAGTTAAGCTACTGTTATTTGACTTAGACTGATGTGCAAAAGGCTCCAGAAGGATAAAAACTAATAGGCATATGAAGGGCTTGAAACATGGCGGGGAAATCACATATTTGGAATCAATCTGAACTTTGTAGCTGTCAGACCTTGGCAAATTCTTTAGTCTTACTGAATTTTCAGTCCTTTTTAAAATGCCAGTTGTAAAGTGTACCACATACAATTGCTGTAAATTTGAAATTAGGAAGATAGATAAAAAGTATATAACATACTCTCAAAAATTATGCATTTAATTTTCACTCAGAAAATTTGTTTAAAATTGCAATTCCTTGTTCTCACCCTGTTATAAGCTGAATGTTTATGCCCCCCCTCCCCCATTTCATATGTGGCATCTGAAGTAGGGATCATTGAGAGGTAATCAGGTTTAGACTAGATTATGAGGATGGGATATTCATCATGGAATTAGTGCCCTTATATATAGAGAGTGATGGCTTATTTACCCCCCTAGCATTATGGGAGAAAGCTCTTGTTTTCATCTCTCTCTCTCTCTCTCTCTCTCTCTCTCTCTCTCTCTCTCTCTCAACCCTTTCCAAAAAAAGTCCATGTGAGCACACAGTGAGAAGGCAACTGTCTACAAGCTAAGAAGTGGGTTCTTATCAGACATCAAATATGCCAGCACTTGGATCTTGGACTTCCCAACCTCCAAAAGTGTGAGAAATCGACTTCTGTTATTTAAGTCAACCAGTCTATGGTATTTTGTTATAGCAACTCAAAATGTCTTGTAAATATTCCAGGAATATGCATTTAACCAGCTCCCTATGTTACCGAACTCAAGGGGGTTTGTTTTGCTTGCACGCATCAAAGCCAAAGGAGACATGAACAGGACTTTGCAGCAAAGAAAACAGAGGTTTATTTAAGGAAATGGCACCAAGCCTGGAGACACAGGTGAGCTAGTGCTCTGAAGACATGGCTCCCTGATGGCACGTAGGGCAAAATCACAAGACCCTGTGGGTTAGGGGGTTCCGGGTCATTCTGGGAGCTGATTGGTCGGGGGTGAGTTGAGGGTAATGAATCATTTCTTATATTTTGAGGACAGTTCTGAGGTCTTTTCCAGAGTTCCTGTGTTTGGTCTCATGGGAACGTAGCCAGGAGGTTGTTCCACCTTAGGGCTCAGGAGCTGAAACAACTTAGGGCAAGATGCTGTCTTTAGCCTGCACCATGTGACCGTTAGTGAGGTCTGGGCTACTGTCTTCTGTTGCCTCGGGGATTGCTGATTATCGGGAGGAAGGCTCTGTCTCTGAGGGGCATAGAGAGAAAGAGAGAGGGCTTTGATTTCTAGAACTAGGATTTCAAACTAAATTTAATCAAAGTCATAAGGACCCTTGGTTTCACCTGGACAACTTTAGTCTTATAACATATTAGGACATGTCACTCAATAGAGATAGAAATGAACAACAATGATAATTCCTTTCCAAAAAACTATAGAAAAACCAAACATGAGAAGCTATTATTTCAGTAGCTTTGTTAGGCAGAAGGTAGGTGTGAGCAACAGGAGGTGCGATAATGTAACCAGTGATTTGCACCACCCAGGTCTACTCCCTAGGAACCACCCAGGTCCAACTCCCAGGAACTAATTTTATGGTTAGAACATCCTGAAAAGACGGAAGTAAAATCCATCTAGAATTATCTGGGTTTTGATGCCTGCACTGAATGTTAAAGCTTACTGTTGGTTTGACCTTAGACTCATTATAATATATCACAATAATTAGCATTGGTTTCAAATCCTCCCTCCCCCAGGGTTTTTCTCTGTGCATTATGGGTAAGGCATGCGAAGAAAAAAATGTATAATATAACCTATACATGTCAATCAATGACCCAAGTCTGTACATTACATACAAGGCTCACTCAGAGCCAACAATATAAAGCTCAAGCCCCAAACCCTTCCAGCCCATTGTCTCTCTTGATTTGGCTCGTTCTTCCCTTAGACTGTATCCTAATAAACTTTCCTTACTCTATACCTTCATGTTTGCTGATCTGTAATTCTTTACTGAGTTGGCAAAAGGACCAAGCCATTACTCTGGTAACAGCTTGAAAAAACGAACATAAGAGCTGTCACACAGCTGTAAAGTAGTGTAAATACCACTAGACTTGCTCGTGTGCCTTTTTATATAATCAACAGAGATGCTTCACACACAAAAAATAACCAAAATATAGAAACTATGTTTTTCTAGATGTAGACTCTGTCCTGAAATTCTCTTAGAGATTATGGAGTAGCATGAACTGTAATAATTACCTATATTTGAATGATTTTGACTTGGTAAATGGTAATTTCTTATGGTTGAATCTAATTCGGTTTCATGTTTTCAAAACTTAAAAAAAAATAGTTCCAGCTCTAGTGTCTTTGATATACTTACTGTTTGAAAGAGAACAATAAAAAATGGGCGATGCTAAAAATGTGAGATTGAAAGCTGGAAAAAAATGAATTAAAGTATTTTATATGCCAGTGTGTGTTGGGAGTGTGGATAATATAGTAACACAATGTACTCTTTTTTTTTAAAGATTTTATTGGGGAATTAGGGGAGGGGAACAGCGTTGGGGAATCGGGGAAGGGGAATAGACAAGTTGCTGTCTTTTTTTGTTCTTCAGTCTAGTTGCGGAGGACATTGCTTCACTGGCCCATGTTGGTATCGGCATTGCGTTCTTCCCGGGTGAGGCAGATTGATTGCCAGTCTCTGGATGGTCACTCACCGCGGCCATTGGCAGCTCACACTGGCTGCCGGCCACTCACTGTAGCCTATGGCAGCCCACTGCAGCAGGAGCTGCAGCTATGCTGCCAGGGGACTCACAGCAGCCCAGCTCCAGGTGGAGCTGTTGTTAGCTGTAGAGGGCAGTGTCACTGGCCCTCATGTGGGATCCGAACCGGGGCCGCTGGCGTCCCAAGGCAGCTCTTAACCACCATGCCACTCGGCCGACCTAACACAGTGTACTTTTAAAATAAATTTTCAAAATTCCATTTGGACAAACTTATATTGCTTTGAATCATCTGATGCTTGAATATTATTTAAACTTGTGCATTTTAACGGTTAGAAAAGTGGCAAGATTCAATTCAAAATAACCAACTAAATGGCAGTTTTTTAATTTGAGAATGGTTCACAGTCAAACGTGGATTTACTATTAACTCTGGAAAATGTGATATAATTCCATCCATTCTTTTTCTCGCATGCAAATGGATTCCTTAAGATTGTTTTGTGGGGGAGGAAAAATAATTTTCCCTGTACTCTTCTAGGTTCTTGGCTGAGATCCCTCTGTAACATAAAAATGCACAATAACAGGAAAAAAAAGCAAATGGAAGTTTAATAACGTGTACCTCCTGTATACATGGGAGAGACCCAAGAAAACTGAGCAACTCCTGAAATGGCCCAAGCCATCACCTTAGATACCATCTCCAGCTAAAGACAAAAGAAAATGCTGGGGATGGAAGAGCCAGTTATGGGAGGTGACCAGGAGAAACACAGTAAACAAGGTTATGGTTATTATGCAGATTTAAGTCATTGCTTTCTCTATTGATAAGAGTTTCTAGAGATTTAGTCATCCTTCTCTTTCTGGTACAGAGAGGGAGACACCCTTGCACATGGAGGTTCCCTTAACTTGTAAACGTCTCATACAAAAGAGTAACTTCTATTCAGTTTTCAGAGCTTTTCCTATGTGTGATGTTTCTGAAAAGTGATCAGCTTAAAGTATCCTTGTGTCAAAAAGGCATATTTTGGGGTGACAAATTCTCTCCCCTTCAGTTTCTTCCCTTTTTTTCCTACACAGGTACAATCTGTTCTCAAGGAACTACCACCACAACTCAGCTATTTTACTTTGAACAACTACAGCACTGAACACTGATTTCATATCAACTCAGGTAAGCACAGCTTCCTCCTGGGAGCTAAGTTCCCTCTCGGCCATCTTGTTCAATCAGAGAGTGGTTTCCTTGCTGACAGCATTCTGTGAATCCCCATCCCCTGGTGTAAGCGTTGATGAAAGGTCAAACTCCCTTCAGGCAGGGGCATCAATGCCCTTGATGTGCCTCCCCTCCACACACATGCACAGACATTTGCTCAGCTTTCAGCCAGCACTAGAGCTTGTGTATGTTGTTACCGTGTACTCCATGGATAGTTCAAAATGCCCAGCTTTCTCCTCCCCACCAACTAGCTCAGCAAACTTTCATTCAGCTCAGGTCACAGCCTTTTATATCTTGCTTATAATCATGAGAGGAGCTTTGACTCATTGGGGGAAAAGAAAAAGAAATGCTAAATGGTAGATATAGTCAGAACTTGATTAGAGATGGAGATTCACTACATGCGAAGTGTGTGCAATCATCTAATATGGACTCATCTCTTTCTCCATAGTGTGCTCTTTATCTATATTTTGTAAATGTCTCCTACAACAGTAGGAGGTTGCTGTGTTCATACTGTTTCACAGATGAAGAGTCTGGGGCTTAGAATGCTAAGGACCAAACGGGCCTGAGGAATCATTTTTGAGGTTATTGATTTGTTCATTGTCTGGATTGTGATAGTGGCATTACAGGTATACATGTGTGCCAACATTTATCAAACTCTGTGTTTTAAAAACATGTGTTTTACTCTATGTCAGTTATGCCTCATAAAACCTGAAGAAAAAAAAATCCAAACAGAATGGTACATAATGTATCCAAGGCAGCACAAACAGAAAACAGTACTTGACTCTTCTTACCTCTGAAATGTATGTTCTTAGTGGCCAAGCCAGGCCACAAAGTATGGGGCAAAAAGGTCACTGCCTTGCTGGAATGAAAGGAAATGGAGTGAAAAGAGAGGTACACAGGCAGTTTGGTTTTCCTTAGAATATTAGCATTTCCTCCTGATGTGCAAACCAACGTAAGGAGGAAATGAAGTCCTAACTCTGTTATTTTTATTCCAAGATGCCCAGTTTTATCTGCTCTGTCATTTCTTTCTGGGAATAGAGATGCTGGCAGTGTTGGCAGGTTCCCCCCCACCCTCTCCGATGAGGTGAAGGTGAGATCTCTTTTATTTTTCCTTAATTAAATGTATTGGGGTGACAATGGTTAATAATATTATATAGGTTTCAAGTGTACAATTCTGTAAAAATCATCTATACATCACATTGTGTGTTCACTACCCAAAATCAATTCTCCTTCCATCACCATATATTTGATCCCTTTTATGCTCATCTGCCACCTCTCCTCCCCCTTACCCTCTGGTAACCACTAAACTGTTGACTGTGTCTATGAGTTTTTGTTTCTTTGTTTGTTTGTCTTGTTCCTTTGTTGCTTTCAGTTTTGTATCCCACATATCAGTGAAGTCATATGGTTCTCGACTTTTTCTGTCTGACTTATTTCGCTTAGCATAATCTCAAGATCCATCCATGTTGTTGCAAATGGCACTATTTCATCTTTTTTATGGCAGAGGAGTATTCCACTGTGTATCTGTACCACATCTTCTTTATCCAGTCATCTATTGAAGGAGGTCTCTTCTCAAAAGGAAAATTCTGTGCCATGGCCACAGATCACAGCTTTACTATGGAGGCAGCTGTTAGTCAAAGGAGGTTGGCATGACTATCGGCCTTGGAAGAATCCAGAAGTAGTGCAACTCAAAACTGCTTGGCTGTAACCTGTTAGGGCTCAGGTCATGAATGTCTTATCACAGTTGTAAACCCAAAGCATGAGTGGCATGCAGTAGATGCTCAATAATTATGTTTCAAGCAAATGATTGAATGACTCACCAATTCTGAAAAATTAAATCCAAATGGCTCCTTTAACATTAAATTTACATTTCACACTTATAGTACTATGGAAATAGTACAATATCTTTTTTGGGAAAAGATAGAGGTGAATATCTAAAATAAATTGTGGAAAAAATCTAAAGATTTCAGTTACCTATGCTTCCCCTATGAGGTAAAATGACGTCATTTGCATTATAATCAACTTTTCTCTGCAACTGCATTTTGCAGTGACCCCTGGCTTTTATTGGGGGCATCAGCAGAGAAAATAACATCACGTGAGCTTTTAGTTTGCTCCGCTTGGTGTTTTTGTTGTGTATTTTTTGAGGTGGGTGTCACTGGCCCTCATATTTGGGACCGAACCGGTGCTGCTGGCTTCCCAAGCCAGCGCTTAATGACTGCACCCCTCGGCTGACTCTGCTCTGCTTGTTTTTCCACAAAACTCAGTTCATCATAACTTCTCTAAGGAAGTAATGTTCCCATTTTTGTAAATATTCACAATTAGTTATATTTCCATAGTTTACTAAGGAATAATGGAAGTTTTATATGCTCTGGCTACATTACACATTATAGGACATAAATCCAGTAAATCATGAGGTATACCAATATAATTTCAAAAATTGTAAGAAAACTTTTTTTCTACTATCTCACTTTAAAGCGTTAGCTCAAATAAAAAAAGGAATCATTTTATTCCTTAATGATGGGTACTTAGAGAAATTGAAATGCTATTTCTTCTCAGCAATTGGCCCAAGTTTCCCTTGTCACTTCCATAGGTCACACCATGTTTGATAGATAATATTAATTCACTGGGTTTGGAGATCTGAGGCTGTTATCTCTTTAAACATCTCTCAGCAGACAAGTTCAATCAGTATAAAATGCACAATGAGGCATGGAATTATGTTGCATTATGCAGCAATATAATTTATTCCTTGAAACACCTAAAAATGAACAAATACATTTCTGAGGCACAAGAACATGTATTCTACATTGTAGGCTAAGATTAGTTTAGCATGACCAATAAGTTTCAAAATCATATTGGGAAAGTACCTGTGTAAATGGCTTGGGTGTAAAGCTTATAACATTATGAGGGAACAGAGGATACTATGCAGGAGGTAGAAAAATGGGACAGAAATCAAGGATTTCATGATAAAGAACCCATTGCTATGAAATTATCGAGCTTCCTTTCTTTTTGGTCTATGCTGGGGAGATTTTTCCATTCTATGGGGTTTTTTTTGTTTGTTTTAAAAACGTACTTATGGTACAGTTTGAACTTTAAAAAAGATTTTTATTAAAATATAGCTAACATACAATTTTATATTGGTTTCAGGTGTACATCATAGCTATTCAACAGTACCCACCTGGCACTATACAGAGTTATTACCATATTATTGATTATATTCCCTATGCTAAAGAAATGATCACCATGATAAATCCAGTAACCATTTGACACTGTACATGCTATCACAATATTATTGACTATATTTCTATGCTGTAATACATCCCCAAGTCTTATTTGTTTTATATCTGGAACTTTGAACCTCTTATTCTTCATCTTTTGCCCCCCTTTTTAATTTTCAATAAGAGTTGGCATTCAACATTTTAAATTAATTTCTGGTATACAGCATAGTAGTTAGACAGTTATATAACTTACAAAGTGATTCTCTGGACTAGTACCCACATAGCACTATACACAGTTATTACCATATCATTTACTATATTCTTTAATTTATAACCAAATGACTATTTTGTAACTACCAATTTGTAAGTCTTAATGCTTTCACCTTTTTTACCTCGGCCCTCAACCACCCTCCCATCTATCACCCAAATACATCTAGTACCCATCTGACACTACATAGAGTTATTACAATATTATTGACTATATTCTTTATGCTATATCCTACATCCCCATGACTACTATTTAACAAACAATTTGTACTACTTAATACGTTCCACTTTTCAGCTACCCCCAACCACCCTCCCATGTAGGAACCATTAAAATGTTTACTGTATCTATGAGTTTGTTTCTGTTTTGCTTTTTTGTTTATTTTGATCTTTAGATTCTACTTATAAGTGAAATCATATGACATTTGTCTTTCTCTATCTGACATTGCAGTCAGCACAATACTCTCTAGGTCCCTCCATGTTGTCGCAGATGGCAAGATTTATTTCTTTTTAACAGCTGAAAAAAAAAAAATATATATATATATTCCATTGTATATATGTACCACCCCCTTTTTTTTAATTGGGGAATTGGGGTGGGGAACTTTGTGTTTTTCCAGGACCCATCAGCTCCAAGTCAAGTTGTTGTCCTTCAATCTTAGATGTGGGGGGCACAAGCTCAGTTCTAAGTCCTGTCACCCCTTTTAATCTAGTTGCAGTGGGGGAGGGCGCAGCCCACTATCCCATGCAGGAGTCAAACCTGCAACCTTGTTTCACACTCAGCCATCTGGCCGCCCGTTGGCAGCTCGCAGCTGCTCAGCTCAAGGTGCCGTGTTCAATCTTAGTTATGGGGGGACGCAGCCCACCATCCCATGTGGGAATTGATTTGGCAACCCTGTTGCTCAGAGCTCATGCTCTAACCAACTGAGCCACTCGGCTGGTCCTACCACCTCTTCTTTTTCCATTACATCCATTGAGGGACACCCAGGTTGCCTTCATGTCCTTCCTTATGTAAATAGTGCTGCAATGACATATGGATGGGCACGTCCCTTGAAGTAGCGTTTTGGGTTTCTTTGGATAAATACCCAGAAGGGGGATTACTAGGTCCTTCTTTGTCTCTTTGTTATAGTCTTTGTTTTAAATGTCTGTTTTTTTTCTGGTATTATAAGTATTGTTACCCCAGCTTTTTGTTTGTTTCCATTTTCATTAAATATCTTTTTCCATCCCTTTACTTTTCAGTCTCTGTGTGTCTTTCAATCTGAAGTGAGTCTCTTGTAGGCAGCAGCATATGTATGGGTCTTGTTTTCTTATTCATTCAACTCCCCCATCTGTTGATTGGAGCATTTAATCCATTTCCATTGAAAGTAGTTATCGATAGGTATGTAGTGATTACCATTTTATTATTCATATTTTTTATTTATTTTTTCATCTTAAAGAACTCCCTCCAAGATTCCTTGTAATACTTCTTTGGTCGTAATTAACTCCTTTTTCTTGTCTGGAAAGTTCTTTATCTGTACTTCAATTCTAAATATTAGCTTTGCTGGGTAGAGCAATCTTGGTTATCGGTCCTTCCTTTTTATCACATTGAATATTTTGTGCCAATCCCTTCTGGCCAGCAGAGTTTCTGTTGAGAAATCAGCTGACAGTCTTATGGGAACTCCCTTGTAAATAACTAACTGCTTTTCTCTTGCTGCTTTTAAGATTCTCTCTTTTAAATCTTTGGCATTTTAATTATGATGTGTCTTGGTGTTGGCCTGTTTGTCTTCATCTTGTTTGGGACTCTCTGCACTTCCTGGGCTTGTATATCTATTTTCTTCACCAGTTTAAGGAAGTTTTCTGTTGTTATTTCTTCAAGTAGATTGTCAAGTCCTTGCTGTTTTCCTTCTAGTACCCCTATAATGCGAATGTTGGTATGCTTGAGGTTGTCCCAGAGTCCCATTAAACTCTCTTCAATTTCTGCTGTTCTGATTAGGTGTTTTATTCTACCTTATCTTATAAAGTGCTGATTTGATCTTCTATTTCATCTAAGCTTCTGTTGGTTCCCTATAATAAATTCTTCATTTCTGTTATTGTGTTTCTTATTTCTGACTGTTTCTTTTTTATGTGATCTGTCTCCATTTTGATGTTTTCTATCTGTTTGTTGAAGTTCTCCCTGGGATCTTGAGCATCCTTATAACCAGTGTTTGGATCTCTGCATCTGGTTGATTATTTGTCTCTATTTTATTGAGTTCTTTTTCTGGAGCTTTGGCCTGTACTTTTATTTGAGACATGTTTCTTCGTCTCCCCATTTTGGCTGCCCCCTTGTGTTTTTTTCTATGTATTAAGTCAGGCTGCTATGTCTTCCAGTCTTAGTACAGTGGCCTTATGTAATATATATGCTGTGAGGCTCAGTGGCACAACCTTCCTGGTCACTTGGGCTATGTATTCCAGGTATGTCCCTTGTGTGAGTTGTGTGTGACCTCCTGTTGGAGTTGAGCCTTGGTTGCTATTTGCACATCAGTGGGTGTGATTGACCCTCCGGCTTGTTGGTTTTGAGGACTGCTTGTAACTACAGTGGAGGAGTTGTGGTTCAGGGGCTGACCCTACAGAGCAGGATGTGCCTCAGCAGGACTCAGTGTTTGTCCAATCTGCCCCCGGTGTGTGTTGTCCTTAGAAGTGGCTAGGTGATGCTCCAGCTCATTTCAAAGCTGGCCATGGGGGGCACCAGCCCCAGGGCCACCTGGGAGGGAACCCATTGTAGGTCAAGTTCAGCTGCAGCCCATGCCCTACCTGGGGCCACCCGGCAGGAGCCACAAAGAAATCCCCAGATGGCCACCACCCATGCCATACCTGGAAGCACCTTGAGAGGCCAAGCTGTGAACCAAGGCTGGCCACAGCTAGTGTCAGGCTTAGGGCTGCTCAACCAGAAGTATGGAACATGCTCAAACCAAGATGCTGTGTTTCTGGGTTCTGTGAACCTTTGAGAGACCCTAGGAAAGTGCAATTTGAGCCAAAGCAGGCATGTTATATGAGAAAGCCACTGAAAGAGGCTCAGATATGCCCCCAAGTTGGGCAGGGCAGGGTCTCCAATCACCTGTGCATGGCAAATGAATGGTGTTAGCCAGCTCCGTGGAGACTCAGATATGGTGGCTGCCTGCATCTGCACACTGGGAAGGGAGAGGGCTCAACAAAACAATGGCCTCCACCAACTCCTCTGTACAGAGAAAGCTGCCCCTCCAACCCCTGTCCTGAAGCCAGACAACTCAGTTCCCCACCATATGTCCCTGCAGATTCTCCAGCTGCTGCTCCAGCACTGTAGCTCAGAGCCAGTGATTCCATCAGTGACTAATTCCACGCACAGTCCCTTTAAGAGGAGCACCTGGGACTCCAGCTGCCCTCGTTTCACTCAGTCACAATCTCCCCTGGTTTTCACAGCCAGAAATTATGGGAACTTCTCGCTCCCGAATAGGACCATGGGCTGTGGAGGGGCTGGGACCCCTTGCTCTTTTGGGAGAACTTCCACAGCTGAAAAATTCCTCCCAAATTTTAGTGATCACATGTGGGTCCACGTTTCTGCCCCTTCTACCAGTCTCAAGGTGGCTTCTTCAGTACAGCCTTAGTTGTAGGGCTTCGGTTCAGGCAATTCTCAATGATAGTTTGTTTGCAGTTTAGCTATAATTTTTGATGTGGTCATGAGAGAAGGTAAGCACAGCACTTACCTACTGCACCACCTTGACTGGAAAATCTGAACTCTTGATTGTTAAAAAAAAAGCTAATTGAATTATTAAAATCTGTAAAATTGCCTCTATAATTCCTTTGAAAAAAAGCTTAAACTCTGTTTTCTTTATATCTTGTCTCAGTTGAATAATAACAATATTAGGCTTCTTTGTTTTTTCCCTTTGCCAATTTTCTGCAGTGAGATTCTTCCCAACTTAATCCTGTCTCATCTGTAAGTAGCAGTAGATAACACCATCTTAATATTCTCTCTCTCTCTCTCTCTCTCTCTCTCTCTCTCTCTCTCTCTCTCTCTCTCTCTGTGTGTGTGTGTGTTTTGCATAAGCAAAATGATGTGATTAACAATATGCATTTAATAATTCATTTAGGAAAATGTGAAAGAATTTGCTTCATTGTCCTGCCTAGCTTTCCTGTGTTAACCTCCTATCCCTTACCCAAGGGGAAAATTAAGGCAAAGGTCATTCACTTTTGATGCTGAGGGGCCACAGTGTGTATTGTGAAATGAAGTTCTAGGTCTTAAGTAGACCACATTAGCATAGATGAAGCCGTGGGATTGAGAAGGGAGGAGGGAAGGGGAAGTCAATGTGGAGAACCCACTTTGAAAGCACTGCAAATGAACTGCGGTGCTCTGAGTGTGTTTAATATATTGTAGCATCCTGGGTGCTGGAGTCACCAAGAGTTCCCTGAGGATGTGCAATGGGATGTGGATTTACCCTGCATGTGATGCTGATTAGAGAATAAGCTAGAAAAGAGGTAATTACAGCTGAGGATGACAAGTTGACAACGACAATGGGGAATGTGCAAGTGCACAGACAGTGGGCTAAGACAGTGTCCCCACAGGCCAAGGAAGCTTCTCCACAGGCTAAGGCAGTGTCCCCACAGGCCAAGACTGTGTCCCCACAGGTCAAGGAAGCTTCTCCACAGGCTAAGATTGTGTCCCCACAGGCCAATACAATGTCTCCGCAGACCAAGGCAGTGTCCCCACAGGCCAAGGCACAGAGACTCATGGAACTTGTCCCAACTCAAGCCTTTTAGGGCATGTCTTGAAGCCTAATCTTACATCCAAACAAATTGCCACAGTTCCATCTTTCCCTCTGGAATTACTTCCTCTGCATTTAACACAATCACACTTGACAAAGACCACGATTAAGCTGGCATTTGTAGCCTCTTGTTGAACAGTTGATTTTATTTCTTACCACTTATTTCAGTTGGCAGGCCCAACAAACAACTGAGTTCAAGAGTCCTGCCTGTGAAATTCATGAGGGAGGCTTTGGGGTTTGACCCTTCACCTTTCAACATCTGAGCAAATCATGCCTGTCTAGACTGAAGAGCGCCACATCCAACTGCTTAAGAGGCCGTGTCTGCCACACTGTGAAAGAATCATGAGGGATTCTGGAGTTATGGTGAAATGAACCCCATTTATGGCATCAGAATATGGAAAGGGAGGGCTTTGTTTCCTGCCTCAGGGACAATTCTCACAATAGCGTCAGATCACTTTCTGCTCCAGTGTCATCAGTTCCCCCTAGTGTCCCAAGAGTGCATCTCTGGTTTGCTCTTCTACAAACTAGAGCCCTCTCCTTTGTCCCCATCCAGTATTTTTCACAGCATTTTAATATTAACACTTTTAATAATGTGTTTGGTTAGCACACAACTTAGGAATTTATAGCATCATTAACCTATAAAAGTCTAACGTGGGTCTCTCTAAGATTCTAAATCTTTTATTTGACTTTCACTTCCTAGAGGAGAAAAAGCTTGTTAAAATAATCACACGAAGTATGAAAATATTAATTATAACATATATGTGAGACATAACATATGCATATAATTTTATAAGCTACAAAACATATGCATACACATAAGGTATACATTGGGTTGTTGGAAAAGTCATGACGCATTTTTGCAATGAAAAACAGAAAAAATAGGGTAAAATGGCAGAATAGACAGATGCTATGCTAACTACCTTCCAGGATCACACCAAAATTACAAACAAATTATACAGCATTCAACCCTGGAGGTCCCGGAACACTAGATGAACAGAACCACTAAACAAAGAACTTAAAGAGGAGGCCACATCGGGTCTGGTAGGAGAGGCGGAGACGCGAGAGGACGAACCCTGTGAGGGAAGCCCCAGCCGTGGGAAGCTTGTCTGGTTGGGGGAGAGACCCTCCGGCTGCACACCAAGCTCACCAGCCCAGACTTCCTTTGCCGGGAAGAGGACTTCCAAGATAGCTGGCAGTAAATTAGTGAGGACTCTCTTTGCTCAGCTCAGTGAGGCAAAGAGCAGCTAGAGAATCAGTGGGGCCGGTGCCCGGGCTTGCTCGCCGATGAGCACTTAACTGGTTCCTGGTGGAGGGAGTGGCTGTGTGAGCCGGGCCCAGGAGTGTGTGGGGACGAACCGAACCGAGCACCTTTGCTGCAAAGGCCGGAGGTTTTTGCACTATTGTTCCCCTGGTGTGGAGCCTCAACGCGAGTGGTGTAAGGAGCACGCCATTTTGTCAGGGTTGGGCTCTCCCACAAAGAATTAGGTCCGGGACCTCATTCGTCTGGTCAATTTGGCGCAGAAGTGCATGTGTGCGTGTGCGGACGTGCATGCGGCCCTGGATCCCCACCCTCCGCCCAGCTTATAAGGCGTTGCCAGGGAAACGCTGGGCAGGTGCCCTCCGGATCCAACAGGCTGCTCAGTGAGATGCAAGAGTGCGCAAGCCGCCTCGGGTCCCAGATCTCTGCACTGCAATTGCAGAGTTTCCAGGCTGGTGATTGGTTGTCGGGCTGCTCGGCCTGATCTGCAAGCGGCTGATTGGGACAGGCTGAGACTGGGAGTTTTCCTGGGACTGTTGGGCCGTGAGCTGTGTGCCTGCGTGATCCAGCCAGGGCTATCCTGGTGATCTATGTAATACATCGAAGCAGTCCCAGAGCGACAGCCAGAATGGGGAAACAAAGAAACATGTCACAAGTAAAAGATCAAAAGAAACCTCTAGAAATGGAACCAAATGAAACAGAGGGATACAACCTTTCAGAGACAAAGTTTAGAACACTGATGATAAGAATGTTTAACAAACTTAGTGAGGACATTTGGAAGGACAGAGAAATCAAAAAAACCCCAGTTAGATCTAAAGAATACAATAACTGAAATGAAGAACACACTCGAAGGAATCACCAGTAGATTAGATGAAGCAGAGGAGAGGATCAGCGATTTGGAAGACAAAATAGCAGAAATCACCCAGTTGGCACAACAAAAAGACCAAAGAATGAAAAACAATGAAAATAGTTTAAGAGCCCTATGGGACAAGATGAAGCACAACAACTTTCGCATCATAGTAATACCAGAAGGAGCAGAGAAGAAGCAAGGGGTCGAGAATGTATTTGAAAAAATAATGACTGAAAACTTCCCTACCCTGGTGAAGGAAATCAACATACATGCCCAGGAAGTGCAGAGAGTTCCAAACAAGCTGAACCCAAACAGGTCCACACCAAGACACATCATAGTTAAAATGGCAAAGGTTAAAGACAGAGACAGAATCCTAGAGGCAGCAAGAGAAAGACAGCAGGTTACATACAAAGGAACTCCTGTTAGACTAACAGCTGACTTGTCTACAGAAACTCTGCAGGCCAGAAGAGAGTGGCAGGAGATATTCAAAGTGACACAAAATACAGGCCTACAATGAAGATTGCTCTACCCATCATGGCTATCACTTAAAATTGAAGGAGTGTGGGAAGCTGACAGCACCCCAGTGTCTGACAAGGCCACATTGCCCTGCTCAGCACTGGATATTAGGGGTGCTGCCTTATGGTTGGTCATGTAATATCTCCTGCCTCTGTGAACCCATGTGCCTTTTCTTCTATAGGAGACAATATATTTACTACACTTGTGATATGTTCCTGTGGTGCCCCAATGAGCTAACTACGCAGCCAAGGACGGGTAAGATCTCCTAAAAGTGGGGAGACAACCCAAGCCAGGCGGTAGTTCCATGGGGGACCCCTGAGCTGAGATACTGGGGACTCAAGCCCCTTGGAAACTGAGGCACAGACCTCTGACAAACTCAGGCCAGAAAACTCAGGCCTGTGAGAAGCTGATGCATTTGCCTAAGGGCCCTACTGTGAATAGTCTCCTGAAAGATTAAGTCTTCAGGCCATGAGAGTTCCGGGTAAGAGGCAGCTCTAAGACATCTGCTGACCATGGATTTGTTAATCAGCCTTGTGTGAATTTCTTTGCCCAGTGCCTTGTTGCAGTAACAGATACTGAAGCTTTGACTGAGAAACAGATGCAGCCCTCTGTAGGATAGAGAGGTGTGAAACCCTTTTGGTTGCTAGGTATTGTTATTTACAAACGAATAGATTTTAGATGCTTTTACCTTAAACACAGCCACTCCTAGTCTTTTGGTATAGCTCAAGTATACTATGAGTTTTATGATTGTGTTTAACTGCTAGAATTTAGGATGATTTCTAGATAGTCAAGATAGCTTTAGTAAACATTCTTTAGGTGACTTACAGAAACCGAGTCTGGGTTTCATAGCAATTATCATAATAAAGACAAGGTAATCCTTTAAGGGAAGAGTAAGTCACAGTACACCCTGGAGAGAGCACTTACAGGGGAGTAAAAGACTGTGTAAATCCTGAGAACTACAAACCACTGTTAATGATTTGTTACAGTTTGCTTCCTTGAAAATTCTCAATAAAAGCTATGCTCTGACCCGATTCGGGGCTCAGTCGTCCTTGGCTGAGTCCCTTGGGCTCAGTCGTCTTTGGCTGAGTCCCTTGGTCTCACTCTTATCTTTCTTCTGTCTCTTGTTTTTCCTTAATCTGCATCGCCCCTCTCATGTCCCACTTGCCCTTGCCATGCAGGACGTGACAAAGGAGAAATAAAGAGCTTCTCAGAAAAGAATAAGCTTAAGGAGTTCATTACCACCAAACCAGCATTGCAAGAAATGTTAAAAGGGCTTTTCTAAACAAAAGAAAGTGGTAAACAAGCTAACCCAGGAAGACCAGGAGTACAAATAACAAAATGGCAATACATGTGTACCTATCAATAATCATTTTAAACGTGAATGGGCTAAATGCTCCAATCGAAAGACAGAGAGTGGCTGATTGGATAAGAAAATAGGACACATGTATATGCTGTTTACAGATGGAATAAGATATTTCATGCAAATGGAAATGAGAAAAAAAAAGCTGGAGTACCAATACTTATTTCTGACAAAATAGAGTTTAAAATGACTACAATAAAAGACAAAGAAGGGCACTATAACCCTAATAAACATCTATGCATCCAACATAGCAAGTCCTAATTACATATAACAGTTTTTAACAGACATAAAGACAGAGATCAACAGTAACACTATCATAGTAGGAGACTTCAACACCCCATTTGTCACCAATGGACAGAACCATTAGACAGAAAATCAACACAGAAAGAGGGGCCTTAAATGACACTTTAGACCAGTTGGACTTTGTTGATATTTTTAGGCAATTTCACCCTGAAAAAACAGAATATACATTCTTCTCCAGTACACATGGGACATTTTCCAAGATAGACAATGTTAGGCCACAAAACAAGTCTCAGTAAATTTAAGAAGATTGAAGTCATATCAAGCAGATATAATGGAAAAACTGATGGTTGCAGGTGGGGAGGGAGTGGGGAAGAGGGAGAGGGGGAAGGTTTTGGACAGCGTAGGTGAGTGACTACAATGTTGCTGCAGGGATATGGGGGCAGTTCTGGGAATGTAATTGATAATGTTGTGAAGAGACTATTATGTTAAGTGAAATAAGTCAGTCGGAGAAAGACAAGTACCATATGATCTCACTTATATGTGGAATCTGAAAAACGGAATGAACAGTCAAAGTAAACAGACTCATAGATATAGAGGAAAAACTGAGAGTTGCTAGTTGGGAAGCGGGTGCGGAGAAGGGGGAAGGGGAAGGGATTAGACAGCACAAATAGACAACTACAATATTGCCACAGGAATATGAAACACATTTCGGGGAATATAATAACGTTGTAAAAATTTTGTGGCGTGTCAGATAGTCACATGTCTTGTTAGGGAGACCACTTCATGGATGGAGTAAAGGCTTGATCACTGCACTGTACACCTGAAGCTGATGTTGTATAATATTGTATGCCAACTGTAACTGAATATATAGATAGTCATGGGATGTGGAGTATATTGTGGAAGGGAGTCAGAAAAATTGTAATAGATGTGTATGATATGGGGGGGAGTAGGGTGGTGAACTGGGGGTTTGTCACTTTGGGGGGTAAAGAGTATAACTATTGCATTGTGTTGTACACCTGAAACTAATAAAAAAATTTAAAAAAAAAACAACAGAAAAAATGTCATGTCTTTTCCGACAACCCAGTATTATAAGGTATATAAATGTATTTAGTATGTATACATAATATAGAGTAAACATATAGTAGATACATGTATAATACATATGTGTGATATATATGGTATATACATATGTAAATACAGACAAGACTCACATCAAGTACAAATTTAGTATATTGATACTAAATTAATATTAGTTTAGTCTGTTAAAATGACAGTCACACCAAGTATGAAAATATTAATTTTAAGATGTATGTGAGATATAATATATGCCTCTGTATCTTGTAAGCTGTACAAGATATGGATATATGTAAAGTTTGTATTATAAAATACATAAGACTGGGCCGGCCGAGTGGCGCGGTGGTTAAGATCTGGCTTGGGACGCCAGTGGCTCTGGTTCGGACCCCACATATGAGGGCCAGTGACACTGCCCTCTAAAAAAATAAAAAAATAAAAAAAATATAAATAAATAAAATAAAATAAAATACATAAGATATATATGCATAAGACGTATATGTATGATATATATGTTATATTTTTAGGGTATATACATGTATATAAATATGCACAGACCTTTGCTAAATGTCTTGGATAAAATTAAAACACAGAATGAAGACTCTCTTTGTTAGAGCAGTCTAAAAATTTATCTGGAAATGTACATTAACCCCAAAATTGGGAATTATGTGACAGGGCATTATGAATGACAGCAGTAATTATTATTAGAATAGTACACATTTTTCTTTATAAATTTCCTTTGCTTATTCATTAACCCATGGAAATATTACCAACAGACTATCCTTTCTAGAGAAGTGCAATAATCATAAATATTTTGCATGTCATTTCTCATTTTACTTGAGAACAAAAAAGCAAATCAAAGTAAAGGCATCTTTTGTCCCTTCCTAATTGGTGTAGCCATCAAGCTTTCAAAATCAAGGCCTTCAAGATTTTTTCCAGAAGAAAACCTACTCTTTACATCACTGAAGGGGAAATACTCACCAGGAAGTGGGGAAGGGAGCCTAATGGCTATGCATAACCTGGAAAGGCATGAGGGAAAGGAAGGCACAAGTGTCCTGAGTTGGCTGGCTATGGGAAAGGCCAAAAATGAGAATGTGGGGTGCAAGAGAGCTGTGGTCATGTCTCCTGGGGTAACGGATCTGCCTTAAAGAGTGCCAGGCGGTCGTAAGTAACCATTGGAAGGACATATTGTAGCGGGTGTTTATATTACAGAAAAAGGGATGAGTCCTATTCCTATTTTCTTTCAGGTGATTCATTTATTATCTGATACTTCATGAGGTTTAGCAGGGAATGTTGATTATGTTGACCCACGCTCCCCAAATCATACTATGGGTAATTTAAAACAATATATATTTTGCCATCTTGTAAAAGATATGAAATCTTTAATTTTTACATAGTAGTCTATAGGTACTCATAATAGTACATCAGAACAAAGAAAGTCATTTATCTAATATTCTAACATTTAGAATATCCATGGTTAAAGAAAACTTAGTGGGTGTAAGCTTGATGAACCACAAATTTAGGCATTATGTGACTCAATGCAACTTTTGTTTCTTTCCACAAATTAACTTAATTTCAGTCACAGCATACTCTACATCTACCCCTTTTTTCTTTCTGAGGCAATAATAATAATGACATTATTATTAGGAACACGTCATCATTTCCAGATAAGCCTAGTTACTTTGGCGAATTTCTCGGTCATTTAAGCTTCAACTCAGACAAATTTAAGATTTTGACTCTAACCATTTTTTCTCTGGGATTGATGTTAAACTCTACTGGCTTACACATATGCCACTATGTCTTTGGTGGGGAGGCAGCATTTATTTCTGCATCTTGATCTACACAGGTCCCATGCTGGCATCTAAAGCAATATAACTCATGCAGTCAGGTGTTTGAGTCTGTCTCTCTCACTTTGCCATTAGAAGAGATTCACAAACTCGACCAAATCCCAAAGCTAGTAAGAAATGCAGCATTCTCTTCAAGTAGCTTTAAGACACCTATGGGTCTGCCAGCAATTTCTCTCTAAACTAATGTCTATGTTCTCTTGGGGTATCATTTGAGCTTTTGGATGTTCTCTGTTATTTGTTTGGACCCATGGGATCATTAAGAGGAAAAGAGGAAGACTGTTGCCCTCATGCCTGGAATATGCCATGCCACAATTTAAATTTTATGTTGCATCTCCATGACTCTTCAAGGGACCTTTTATTAGGTCTTTGGAAAAGTGATGATGTATTTTGTCTATGTTTTTCAAAGGTCATTTATTTATATAAAGAACAAAGATCAATGAATGATATGTTATTCATTTTGTTTGATAACCTTTTGCCACCTTTGAGTGAGCTTCATAATTCCTTGTTCATAGAACGACCTGTCTTTATTTGTGGAAAAACTGAACAAGGTGCTGATTCATCTGAATTGAACATTATACCATGCAAGGAGTTTTAAAGAGAGAGAAACGAGTGGAAGTCTGATGGCACAAGTCAGGTGAGTATGGCGGTGTGGCAACACATCCCATCCAAGCTCCAGTAATTTTTGATGGGTGATCAAACTTGTGTGTGGTCTGGCATTGTCGAGATGTAACACAACTCCTTTACAATTAACAAGCTCTGGACATTTCTGGATGATGGATTCATTCAAACTGTCCAATTGCCAACAGTACACATTCATATTGATTGTTTGGTTCCTTGGTAGGAGCTCGAAAAGCACGACACCTTTAAAATCCCACAACACTGAGAGCATAACCTTCCTCTGATGAATGTCTGCCTTCAATGTCGTTTGAGGTGAATCATCCCATTGGGAACAAGACTGTTTGCACACCACATTGTTGTAAACGATCCACTTCTCATCACCAGTTATCAATCACTTCAAAATAGGATTGTTTTCCTCACGTTTAATAAGCATATTGAAGATGTTTATACACGCCGTCCAATGAACTTCTTTGAGTTCATGTGGAACCCAAATATAGAGCTTGCTTACATATCCCAGCTTCTTCAGGTGGTCATGAACACTTGAATGATGGATGTTCAATGTTTCTGCAATCTCTCGTGTCATGTAACATGGGTTTGACTCGATCAATGACTTTATTTTGTCGTCATCAATCTCGGTGGGCCTCCCTGACCAAGCAGCGTTACTGAGATCAAAATCACCAGTATGGAATTTTGTGAACCATCATTGGCACTGACGTTCTTGTAGAGCATTGTAACCATAAACGTTCTGCAACTTTTCACAAGCTTGACATGCGTTCTTCCCTTTATGGAAGTAAAACAGAAAATATGGCAAAAATGCACAGTTTGGTCTTCCATCTTCAACTTGTTGTAAAACCTCCATAACTCAACCAAATGGCTCGATTTTCTTTTGAGAATGAAGCTAGTACTGTCAGGTGTCAAATGGCATAGCAATACCATATATGTGAACGACTCCAGTACTTCCAAAAATGAACTAGTGACATCTGTTGCAAACATGCCTTATGGCTTTTCCAAAGACCCATTACAAGACTTTCTGTCTCCCTTGGGTTTGCCAAGGAGGCTATTATATGTTGAATTGTGTTCCCCCAGTATTCATATGTTGAAGTCCTAATCCTTAGTGATCTTATTTGGACATACAGTCTTTTCAGACATAATTAGTTAAGATGAAGTCATTAGGATGGGCTCTAATCCAGTATGATTGGTGTCTTATTAAAAAGGGAATTTGGAGTTAGACACCCATACAGGGAGAAAGCTATCTAAAGATGAAAATGGAGATCAGGGTGATGTTTCTTGTAAGCCAGGGAATGCAAGATTGCCAACAAAACCCCAGAAGCTAGGAGAGAGGCATGAAACAGATTCTCCCTCAGATACCTCAAAGAAACCAACCCTGCAGACACCTTCATCTTGAATTTCTAGCCTCCAGAACTATAAGACAATACCTTCTGTAGTTTATGCTATCCACTTGATGGTACTTTGTTGTAGTGGCCCTTGCAAATCATTATGAAGAACTATACTTTCCGTACCTTATTCACTTAGCATAATGCACTCAAGGTCCATCCATGTTGCACATAGCAAATGGTAGGATTTCCTTCTTTTTATGACCAGATAATATTCTATTATTTTAAATCTATATTATTATATAAATAATATGGATTATATAATATATTATATTACATTTTCTTAATCAATTCATCTATCAATGGATGGATCACTTAGATTGTTTCCATGCCTTCGCTATTATGAATAATGCTGCAGTGAATATATAGGAGTGCAAATGTCTTCAAGATAGTGATTTTATTTCCTTAGGATATATACCCAGAAGTGAGATTGTTGGATCAAATGGTAGTTTTATTTTTTTTTAAGTTTATTAAATTTTTTTTGGTGACATTGGTTGATAAAATTATGTAGATTTCAACTGTTCAATTCTATAATACACCATCTATGTATTCACCACTCAAAGTCAAGTCTCCTCCTGTCACCATGTTTTTGACTCTCTTTACCCTCTTCTACCTCCCCTGTCCCCCGACCCCCTTACCCTCTGGTAACCACCATGCTGTTGTCTGTGTCTATGAGTTTTTTTGTTTGTTTTGTATGTTCATTTGTTGCTTTCTGCTTTATGTCCCACATATTAGAGAAATCATATTGTTCTTGTGTTTTTTTTCTGTTTAACTTATTTCAGTTAGCCTGATATTCCCAAAATCTATTCATGTTGTTGGCAAATGGCAGTATTTCATCTTTTCTTATGGCTGAGTAGTATTATACTGTATACATATAGCATATCTTCTTTATCCAATCATCCATCGAAGGACACTTTTGTTGTTTCCATGTCTTTGCGACTGTGAATAATGCTGCAATGAACATAGTGGTACATATATCTTTATGAATAAATGTTTTCAAAGTTTTGAGTAGATACCCAGGAGAGGGATTGCTGTGTCATACGAGTATGGTAATTGTATTCTTAATTTTTTGAGAAACCTCCATACTGTTTTTCATAGCAGCTGCATTAATCTACATTCCCACAAGCTGTGTACAAGGGTTTCTTTTCTTTCTTTTTTTTTTTTTTTCTTGAGGGCAGTGTCACTGGCCCTCACAATTGGGTCCTAAACCGGGGCCGCTGGCTTCTCAAGCCAGCAAGGGTTTCTTTTTCTCCACAATCTCTCCAAGACTTGCTATTACTTGTCTTGTTGATAATAGACACTTTAACCGGTGTGAGGTGATACCTCATTGTGGTTTTTATTTGCATTTCTCTGATGATTAGTAATGTTGAGCATCTTTTCATGTCTATTGCCTATCTGTGTGTTCTCTTTGGAGAAATGTCTATTCAGGTCCTCTGTTCATTTTTTAATTGAGTTGTTTATTTTTTTATTGCTGAGTTGTTTGAGTTCTTTATATATTTTGGATATTAGCCCTTTATCAGAGGTGTTGTTTGCAAATGTCTTCTCCCATTTGATTGGTTAACTCTTTGTTTTGTTTACAATTTCAAAAGTTTTTGAGTTTGGTGTTGTCCCATTCATTTACTTTTGCTTTCACTTTCCTTGCCTTTGGGGTTAAATTCATAAAATCCTGTCTAAGACCAAGGTTCATAAGTTTAGCACCTATGTTTTCTTCTATTTTATTGCTTCAGATCTTATGTTTAGGTCTTGGATGGTAGCTGTATTTTTAATTTTTTTGAGGAACCTGTATACTGTTTTCCACAATGGTTGTACCAATTTACATTCCCACCAGCAGTGCACAAGGGTTCCCTTTTCTTCATATCCATGCCAACATTTATCTCTTGTCTTTTTGATAATAGCCATTCTAACATGTGTGAAGTTATATCTCACTGTGGTTTTGTTTTGCATTTCCCTGATTATTAGTGATGTTGAGCATCTTTTCATGTACCTGCTGACTATTGGGATGTCTTCTTTAGAAAATATCTATTTAGGCCCTTTGTCCATTTTTAGTAAGTTTGGTTTTGTTGTTGTTGTTGTTTGTTTGTTTGTATTGAGTTGTATGAGTTTCGTATATATTTTGGATGTTATCCCCTTATCTGATACTGGTTGGCAAATATTTTCTCCCATTCTATAGGTTCCCTTTTCATTTTGTTTATTCTTTCTTTTGCTATGCAGAAGTTTATAGTTTGATATACTTCTACTTGTTTGTCTTGCTTTTGTTGTTTGTGTTTTTGGTGTCACATTCAAAAAGTAATTGCCAAGATCAATGTCATTCATTTGTATGTGAATATCCAGTTTTCCCAGCACCATTAATTGAAGAGACTATCTTTTCCCCATTGAATATTTTTGGCTCCCTTTTCAAATATTAACTGATTGTATACAGGGTACCAAAAAATGTATATACATTTTAAGAAAGGAAAGAACTGTATTACAATTGTAATATTCAATATATACTGATAACAAAAGATGAATACAAGTCATGTGTATACACTGTTGTTTTTTTTTAGCATCCTCGGTATATGTCAAGGATTATTTCTGGACTCTGCTTGTTTCATTGGTTTATTTATTTATGCTAGTACCACACTATTTTGACTACTATTGCTTTGTAATATATTTTGAAATCAGGAAGTGTGAAGCCTTCAAATTTGTTTTTCTTTCCTAAGATTGCTTTGGCTATTCAAGGTCTTTTGTGGTTCCATATAAATATTAGGATTGTTTTTCTATTTCTCTAAAATATGCCTTTGGAATTTTGATAGAGATTGCATTGAATCTATAGATGACTTTGGCGAGTATGGGCATTTTAACAATATTAATTCTTCTAATCCATGTACATAGATATCTTCCCACTTATTTGTGTCTTTTTAAGTTTCTTTAATCATCTAATAATTTTCATTGTACAAATTTTTTACATCCTCTGTTAAATTTATTCCTGAGTGTTTTATTGTTTTTGATGCTATTATATTTGGGGTGTTTTTTTAATATTTCTTTTTCAGATATTTCATTGTTAGTATCTAGAAATTCAACTGATTTTTATGTTGATATTTGTATCCTGTGACTTTACTGAATTCACTTATTAATTCAAACAATTTTTTGGACGTGTTTTTAGGATTTTCTATCTATAAGATCATATAATCAGCAAACAGCAATAATTCCTTTCAGTACTCTTATAAGGTAGGTCTAGTCATGACGAACTCCCTGAGCTTTTGTTTATTTGGGAAAGTCCCTTCCTCATTTCTGTAGGACACATTTGCAGGTAAAATATTCCTGGTAGGCAACCTTTTTTACTTTCAGCACTAAATCATTCTACTCTCTCTTGGCTTGCACGGTTTCTACTTAGAAATATGCAGATGGCCTTATGAATGTTCACTTATATGTGAGGATTTTTTTTCTCTTGCTACTTTTAAAATTCTCTCTTTGTCTTTGATTTTAGACATTTAAAAAAAATGTCTTGCACATGATCATTTTGTGTTGAAATTTGGGGGGAGATTTATGAATATCATGAACTTGGATATTCAAATCTCTTCCCAGACTTGAGAAGTTCTCAACCATTATTTCTTTAAATAAACTTTCTTTTGTTTATTTGACCTTTCTTCTCCTTCAGGAACTTCAATAATATGTAGATTTATTTTCTTAATATTTTTAGATTGCTTCTCTTAATGATAGTTTTAGATTGTTTCTCTTACTAATACCCCGTAATTCATATAGGCTTTTTTCATTCTTTTCTCTTTTACTCCTCTGACTGGATAATTTCAAATGATCTCTATTATACTTCACAGAGATTTTCTTATCCATCATTCAATCTGACATTGATGCTCCCTATTGCACTTTTTATTTCTTCCTTATAATCTTCAGCTCCAGAGTTTCTGTTTTGGCTATTTATTTTCATGATTTCTATCTCTTTGATAAACTTCTCATTTTGTTCATGTATTGTTTTTCTGATTTCATTGAATTGTCTTTCTGTGTTTTCTTTTTTTTTAGATTTTATTGGGGAATTGGGGGAGGGGAACAGCGTTGGGGAACTGGGGAAGGGCAACAGACAAGTTGCTGTCCTTTTGTTCTTCAGTCTAGTTGTGGAGGACATTGCTTCACTGGCCCATGTTGGTATCATCATTGCACTCTTCTCGGGTGAGGCAATCGGTTGCCGGCCTCTGGACAGCCACTCACAGAGGCTCTTGGCAGCTCACTCCAGCTGCCGGCAGCTCACACTGGCTGCCGGCCACTCTCTGTAGCTTATGGCAGCCCACTGCAGCCTCACTGCAGCTATGCCATCACTGGCAACTCATGGCAGCCCAGCTCCGGGTCAAGCTGTTGTTCACCATCTTAGCTGTAGAGGGCAGTGTCACTGGCCCTCAATTGTGGGATCCAAGCCCAGGACCTGTTGCTCAGAGCAGGTGTCCCAAGCCAGCTCTTAACCAGCGTGCCACTCGGATGGCCTCTCTATGTTTCTTATAGCTCACTAAACTTTGTTAAAAATGTATTTTGAGTAACTTTTAAAGCAAATCATAGATCTCTATTTCTTTGGGGTTGGTTACTAGAAAATTGTTATGCTGCTTTGGTGGTACCAAGATTCCTCAATTTTCATGTTCCTTGAAGTCTTGCATTTTTGATTTTGCATTTGAAGAAGCAGTCACTTCCTGCAACCTTTACTGACTGACTTCAGGGCAGAAATACCTTCCTTCAACGCTGTTAGTGATTCCGAGGGTTTCTCAAATCTTTTCTATGGATATGCCTGTTCCACAGTTCTTATACCTTCGTGTGGGATGACTGTTAATTTTGTATGAGGTCTATCAAGTAAGTTCATGAACTCATCCTAGAAATAGTGCTACATACCTCATTGCTAAATATCATTATGATCACCTTCGATGTACTCCCCTTGGGAAACTATGCACTGATGCCAATGCCTAGTCCACACTTCAAAGCAATTTTGAAACTCTTTTTCTTTTTTTTTTAAAGATTGTATTGGGTAGTTGGGGGAGGGGAACAGTGTTGGGGAATTGGGGAAGGGGAACAGACAAGTTGCTGTCCTTTTGAGGAACTCTTTTTCTTGAATGGCCATCAGAGCTGTCATCGTATTACCCTTGATGTCCTGAATGTCATCAAAATGTCTTCCTTTCAATATTTCCTTTATGTTCAGCTAAAGAAAGAAGTCATTGGGGGACCAGATCAGTTGATTAGGGAGGGTGTTCCAATACAGTTATTTGTTTACTGACTAAAAACTCCCTCACAGACAGTGCCCTGTGGGCTGGTGCATTGTTGTGATGCAAAAGCCATGAATTGTTGGCAAAAAGTTCAAGTTGTCTAACTTTACACACAGCCTTTTCAGCACTTCTAAATGATGAACTTTGATGGGGGGGCAAGATGGCGGCTGTGAGGAGGGCTCCATGAAATCTCCCCTGGAAATATCCACAATTTGAACTTCTAATATGCTTCAAAGAGACATCTACTCATTACACAGAGCAACTAAGATTTCACACAACGATTGCTGGAAGGTGGTCAGGCCAGGCGAGTAGGGGAAGAAGGCGGCTAGACGCGTGAGGTGCAGCCCACACCCGCAGTCGTGGAGGCATGGTGAGTGTTCCCTGGCTCGCTCCCTGCGGCCCGCCGCCCATCTAGAGTTCAGCAAGAGCGCATTGGTTTGCAGTCTGAGGCAGAAGCCTCAAGCCGGGCAAGTGCGAGAGGAGAGAGAGGAGACGACTGTGCAGAGGTACCAGCTGCTCCCGCGGCTCGCTGGGTCCCCAGGAAGCAGGGTGCAGAGCCCCGCAGCGACAGGGCAAGATCAATCCCTGCACCCTCCCGGTTCAGGGATCAGTCTCTGTGCCCACCGGTCCCGCGGAGTGCAGAAGCCTTAAACCCGGGAGCAGGGTAAAAAAGAAGACTCGGGTGCAGAGACGCATTGCGCTGGGCGGAGACGCAGGTCCCCGAGAGATGGAGCGGGTATCGGAGCCGCGCGGAAAGGTGCGCGCAGTCCCCTAAATCCAGGCAGACCCTTTGGGAGAGCAGCAGGAACTCCGCTGGAGCATAAGAGGCAAAGGCCTTAGCTTAAAACAGTGTTGGAACTGTGGCTTTGTTTATTTTTATGTTTTTTATTATTTTTCCTTTTTCTACTCTTGAACAGAAAGCAAAAAAAAACCCAATAACCCACCCACTCCCACAAACTTTGGCCCCTGCCAAGACAGAGTCTTAAACTGACTCCTGAATGGAGCAGTAAGGGCAGACTACGAAGGTATTCCTACCTGCAGGGGGTTGAGAATTTCCACCCCAGTAAAGGCTGCAGAGTGAGACTACCTACCCTGCCCCCACCTTTATGCAAGGCTTGGGAGGCAGGGCAGGTTCACCTGCTGAGGCACTAATTAACAGATTCTTAGCAGCTGGCTTTTGGTAGTGAGGAACCCTTTAATTCTCCACAGCTGTCAACCGAAAGGGTGCCCAGAGACACTCATTGAGCCTTTGGGGGTGCAGCCTGCCTTGGGACAGGCAAAAGCAAAAAGGCAGTGACTTTGTAAAAACCACCAATCACACGTCACAACCACACTCAAGTACAGCAAACCTGCAGTGCCAGGATCATGCTAGGCATCAGATGGCCTACTCTGTTCCCACAAGATGCACAGGAACTTTTGTACAGTAGAGGACAAACTGAAGAGAGCTTGGTGGACTTTACCCAAGACCGGCACAGGTATTCTTGGTTTATTTGGTTTTATTTTGTTTTGTTTTCCCTTTATTGGTTGCTTATCTTGGTTGTTTTTGGTTTTTATTTCTATTTCATTTTCATCATTTTGTAGTTTTTAATATAGACATATATATAGGTGTATATAGGTGAATATATGTCCATATATATGGGTGTATAGACAAATATATATATATATATTTTTTTCTTTTTCTTTCTTTTCTTTTTCTTTTTTCCCCACCCTCACTTTCTCCCTTCTTTTATTCATTCTTCTCACTACTATACTTTTCCTCCTTTCCTTTTTTCTGCAAATTTAATTTTTTTAAATTTTATTCTTACTTTTTTATTTTTATTTTTTTATTTTTTTATTTTTTATTTTTATGTATAGCTATTCGGTTTCTCATGTTTATTCTATTTTTTATTTTAGGATATTGTATTTTATTTTGTTTCCTCTTCTGTTATTATTGTGTGTGTGGTTATTGTTTTGTTTCTGTTGGTTTTCTTCATTAGTATGTTTGATATTTCTGTACAAGTTGACTGTAGTTTGATGGTTGGTTTTTTTTACTTGTGCGAGCATTTGGTTTCCTTTGGTGGCTGCGGAGGTTGTTCTTGTTGATCTGTTATGCTCTAAAATCACTCTGCAGCAGTGGGTCCAAACAAACAGATAGAAGAATCATCATACCCGGAGGCCAACTTTAGATAAAACCAGAGCATTTCTGGGTTTGACATACAAGAGTCACACCCAAAAGGAAGTTGCTACAGGTACTAGGGCCCATAGAGTCCAAGATTCATCAGAGGGGTCAATCCTCTCACAGCAGCTCATAAACTGCAGACACTGCTGATCCTCACAGCTAACCAATCTGGGAGTCAATCCCACCTACTGACAAGCCAAAAGTAATCAAAACTAAAACTTCAACAAGTGAGGATGCATGACACAAGGAACACCTCAGATACAAGCACAGAATAGGGACACTGAGTAATTCAAATATAAAGGACACACACCATATAAGTTTTCCCAGAAAAGACTGAGAAACCTGGGGGATCTATCTGTTATATCGAAGCAAACACAAAGAGTAAGCCAGAATGGGGAGACAAAGAAACACAACCCAAATAAAAGAACAGAAGAAACTTCCTGAATCAGTGGAACTAGAGGAAATAGAGGTAAAGAACCTATCGGAGACATAGTTCAGAACACTGATTATTAGAATGTTCAAGGAAATTAATGAAAATATAAAGAAGGATAGAGAAATCATGAAAAGCAACCAGCTGGAACTTAAGAACACAATTACTGAATTAAATAACAAACTTGATGGAATCACTAGCAGATTGGATGAAGCAGAAAATCGAATCAGTGACTTAGAAGACAAAATAGCAGAGATCACCCATGCAGAACAACAAAAAGAAAAAAGAATGAAAAACATGGAAAATAGTTTAAGAGAGCTGGGGGACAACATCAAACGCAATAACCAATGGGTCATTGGAATACCAGAAGGAGAAGAGAGGGAGCAAGGGATTGAGAACATATTTGAAGTAATAATGTCTGAAAACTTCCCTAACCTGGCAAAGGACATTGAAATACAAGCCCAGGAAGTGCAGAGAGTTCCAACCAGGATGATTCCAAACAGGCCCACTCCAAGACACATTATAATGAAAATGGCAATGGTTAAGGACAAAGACAGAATCCTTAAAGCAGCAAGGGAAAGGCAGCAAGTTACTTACAAGGGTACCCCCATAAGATTATCAGCTGACTTTTCTACAGAAACTTTGCAGGCCAGAAGGGAGTGGCAGGAGGTTTTCAAAGTGATGAAAAATAAAGGCCTACAACCGAGATTGCTGTATCCAACAAGGTGATCATTTAAAATTGAAGGTGAGATAAAGAGCTTTGCAGAAAAGAATAAGTTAAGGGAATTCATTACCACCAAGCCAGCTTTGCAGGAAATGTTAAAAGGGCTTCTTAAAGTAGAAGAGAAAAACAATCTAACTAAGAAAGACTACGAACACAAATAACAAAATGGCAATAAATACACACCTATCAATAATCACATTAAATGTAAATGGATTAAATGCTCCAATAAAAAGACATAGGGTGGCTGAATGGATAAGAAAGCAAGACCCCAGCATATGCTTTATACAAGAGACTCACCTCAGATCCAAAGACTCATACAGGCTGAAAGTAAAGGGATGGAGTAAAATATTTCATGCAAATGGAACTGAGAAAAAAGCTGGAGCAGCAACACTTATATCAGATAAAATGGACTTTAAATTGAAGAATATAACAAAGGACAAAGAAGGACACTTTATAGTAATGAAGGGATCGATCCAACAAGAGGACATAACCCTAGTAAACATCTATGCACCTAACATAGGAGCTCCTAAATATATAAAACAGATATTGTCAGACATAAAGAGAGAGATCAACAGTAACACTATCATAGTAGGGGACTTCAACACCCTGCTGTCACTAATGGACAGATCCTCCAGACAGATAATCAACGCGGAAACAGCGACCTTAAATGACACATTAGACCAGCTGGATTTAATTGATGTATTCAGAGCATTTCACCCCAAAGCTACAAAATATACGTTCTTTTCAAACACACATGGAACATTTTCTAAGATAGACCAAGTGTTAGGCCACAAAATAAGTCTCAATAAATTTAAGAAGATTGAAATCATTTCAAGTGTATTCTCTGACCACAATGCTATGAAACTAGAAATCAATTATAAGAAGAAATCCGGGAAGCTGACAAATAAATGGAGGCTAAACAATATGTTATTAAATAGTAAGTGGGTCATAAATGAGATCAAGGAGTTAATCAAAACATACCTCAAGACAAACGAAAATGAAAACACCACGACCCAAAATCTCTGGGATGCTGCGAAAGCAGTCCTAAGAGGGAAGTTTATATTAGTGCAGGCCTACCTAAAGAAGGAACAAAAATCTCAAATCAACAGGTTATCCTTACACCTAAGGGAACTGGAAAAAGAACAGCAAAAGAGGCCCAAGGGGAGTACAAGAAAGGAGATAATAAAGACCAGAGCAGAAATAAACAATATAGAGAACAGAAAAACAATTCAAAAGATCAATGAAACCAAGAGCTGGTTTCTTGAGAAGATAAACAAAATTGACAAACCTCTAGCCAGGCTCATCAAAAAAAAAAAAGAGAGAGGACTCAAATTAGCAAAATCAGGAATGAAAGAGGAGAAATGACTACAGACATCACAGAAATACAAAAAATTGTAAGAAATTACTATGAGCAACTATATGCCAACAAATTTGACAATCTGGAAGAAATGGATAATTTTCTAGAAGCATACAACCTTCCAAAGCTAATGCAAGAAGAAACAGAAAATCTAAATACCCTGATTACTACCAAGGAAATTGAATCAGTAATTGACAAGCTCCCAAAAAATGAAAGCCCTGTTCCAGACAGCTTCACAAGTGAATTTTATCAAACATTCAAAAAAGAACTATCACCTATTCTTCTGAAACTATTCCAAAAAATCCAGAAGGAGGGAAGGCTCCCAAACTCTTTTTATGAAGCCACTATCACCCTGATTCCAAAACCAGATAAAGACAGCACAAAAAAGGAAAACTACAGGCCAATCTCCCTGATGAATATAGATGCAAAAGTTCTCAATAAAATATTAGCATACAGAATTCAGCAATATATTAAGAAGATCATACATCATGATCAAGTGGGATTCATCCCTAGTGCGCAAGGCTGGTTCAACATCCGTAAATCAATTAATGTGATACACCACATCAATAAAATGAAGGATAAGTATTATATGGTCATTTCAATAGATGAAGAAAAAGCATTTGACAAAATCCAACAGCCATTTATGTTAAAAGCCCTTAGCAAAGTGGGAATACAGGGATCATATCTCAACATAATAAAAGCCATATATGATAAACCTACAGCTAACATCATACTCAATGGGGAAAAGCTAGAACCATTCCCCTTAAGATCAGAAACAAGACAAGGCTGTCCACTTTCTCCTCTTTTATTCAACATAGTGCTGGAAGTTCTAGACACAGCAGTCAGACAACAAAAAGAAATAAAAGGCATCCAAGTTGGCAAGGAAGAAGTAAAATTGTCATTATATGCAGATGACATGATAGTGTATATAGAGAACTCCAAATACTCCATCAAAAAACTATTGGAACTGATAGACGATTTCAGTAAAGTAGCAGGATATAAAATCAATGTTCAGAAATCAGTGGCATTTGCATATACCAATAATAAACTAACGGAAAGAGAAATTAAGAAAACTGTCCCATTTACAATTGCGTCAAGAATTATAAAATACCTAGGAATAAATTTAACCAAAAAAGTGAAAGATCTGTACTCAGAAAATTATAAGATACTGAAGAAAGAAATCATAGAAGATACAAATAAATGGAAACACCTACCGTGCTCCTGGATAGGAAGAATTAATATAGTTAAAATGTCCATACTGCCTAAAGCAATATATAGATTTAATGCAATTAGTATCAAACTACCAATGCATTTTTCACAGAAATAGAAAATATAATCCTAAAATTTATATGGAATCATAAAAGACCCAGAATAGCCTCGGCAATTCTGAGAAATAAAAACAAAGTCGGGGGGATCATGCTACCAGACATCACAACCTACTACAAGGCCACAGTAATCAAGACAGTTTGGTATTGGCATAAAAACAGGCACATTGATCAGTGGAACAGAACAGAGAGCCCAGAAATAAATCCAGGCATTTACGGACAGTTAACCTATGACAAGGGAAGCAAGAATTTACACTGGAATAAAGATAGTCTATTCAATAAATGGTGCTGGGAAAATTGGACTGACACATGCAACAAAATGAAACTGGACCACCTCCTTACGCCATATACAAGAACAAATTCAAAATGGATTAAAGACTTAAATGTAAGACCTGAAACCATAAAACTCCTAAAAGAAAATATAGGGAGTACATTTGCAGACATTACCCGGAGCAATATTTTTACTGATACATCCCACCGGGCAAGGGAAGTAAAAGAAAAAATGAACATATAGGATTATATCAGACTTAAAAGTTTTTTCACAACAAAGGAAACCATTAATAAAACAAAAAGGAAGCCTACTGAATGGGAGAATATATTTGCCAACGATATATCTGATAAGGGGTTAATATCCAAAATTTATAAAACACTCATGAAACTCAACACCAAAAAACAAACAACCCAATTAAAAAATGGGCAGAAGATATGAAGAGACATTTCTCTAAAGAGGACATACAGATGGCCAACAGGCATATGAAAAAAAGTTCAACCTCACTGGTCATTAGGGAAATGCAAATAAAAACCACCATGAGATACCACCTCACTCCAGTCAGAATGGCTATCATCAATAAATCAACAAACAACAAGTGCTGGCAGGGCTGTGGGGAAAAGGGGACCCTGCTGCACTGTTGGTGGGATTGCAGATTGGTGCAGCCACTATGGAAGTCAGTATGGAGGTATCTCAAAGAAATGGAAGTAGAGCTGCCTTTTGACCCCGCAATTCCACTCCTAGGTATTTATCCTGAAAAATCCAATACACTTATTCAAAAAATTTTATGCACCCCTATGTTCATAGCATCACTATTTACAATAGCTAAGACTTGGAAACAAGCAAAATGCCCATTGGTAGATGACTGGATTAAGAAACTATGGTACGGGCCAGCCGATTGGTGTGGTGGTTAAGCGCTGGCCTTGGAAGCCAGCGGCCCCAGTTCGGATCCCACATATGAGGGCCAGTGACACTGCCCTCAAAAAAAAAAAACTATCTAAAAAAAAACAAAGAAACTATGGTACATTTATACAATGGAGCATTACTCCGCTATAAAGAAGAATGAAATCGTACCATTTGCAATGATATAGATGGACCTAGAGACTATTATGTTAAGTGAAATAAGTCAGTCAGAGAAAGACAAATACCATATGATCTCACTCATATGTGGAATCTGAAAAATTGTATGAATGAGCAAAGTAAACAGAAACTGTTTCATAGATGTAGAGGAAAAGTCAGGGTTGCTAATTGGAAGGGGAATGGGGATGAGGGAGAAGGGGAAGGGATTAGACAGCAAAAATAGGCAACTACAGTATTGCCACTGGGATATGAAAGACAGTTTGGGGAATATAATTAATAATGTTGTAAATATTTTGTGGGGTGTCAGATGGTCATATGTCTTGTTAGGGAGACCATTTCATGGATGGAGTAGAGGCTTGATCACTGCATTGTATACCTGAAGCAGAGGTTGTATACCAACTGTAATTGAATATATATAGATAGCCACGGGATGTGGATTATACTGTGGAAGAGAGTCAGAGGAAGAGTAATAGATACATATGATATGGGGGGGAGGAGTGGGGTGGCGAATTGGGGGTGGGGGTTGTCACTTTGTGGGGTAAAATGTATAACTATTGCACTGTGTTGTACACCTGAAGCTAATTAAAAATAAATAAATAAATAAAAAAAATAAAAACATGTACTAATATACTAATATACTAATATTATGTGGATTATAATACATTCGGAAAAAAGCTTAAAAAATTAAAAATATATATAAATGGAAAAAAATGATAAACTTCATTAACTGTTTATCCAGTAGATATAAATTCATAATGAATAATCCCTCTGATATCAAAAAAGGGTTAGCAACATCGTTGCAACAAGTTCGTGAATTTGATTGTCCTACCTCATATATCTTTATCAATCCTGCAAAGTCAGTTCAGGTGCTGAGAGCCTCCTGTTTGCTCACTTTTCAAACATGTTATTCTTGTATCACTGATCACATCATGATATATTAGCATGAGAAGTCTTCTGCTTTCCCCACTGAATGTGAACTCCTTTAAGTTAGGGCTGTGTCTTCTTCATCTCTGTACTCTAATTCATGGACATTCCTGGCACACTGTAGCAGCTGCTCCATAATTATTGGTGGAATAAATAAAGTGAAGATTCTGAATTATAAACATCTTCAAACCCACAAGTGCCTCATCATTTGGAGATTCATTTTTCAGGAACTTGTCTGTGATTTACATTCATTACTAATTTTTCTGAAATTCAGTTTTGCAATGTGTATCAAGAGCTTTGAAATGTAATTATTCTTTGAGCCATAAATTGTGCTTCTTAAAAGGGGTCCCCAAAAGGAAATCGTAGATACCAAAATAAACAAAAGGTATTTTTCAGCTGTAAGTGATGGTTACTCAACTCAAAATCATTTCAGTGAAAGGTAGAAATGTGACTATCCCTAAAGCTAGAAAGAAACCTAAAGAATTTCACAAAATTGAAAAAAGAATTCCAACACCCAGGGCTCAAGCTAAGGTAGTACCAACTAGCATATGCCAAGACTCTCCTGGACTTCATCTATCATTCCTCTTTGCTAGCTTCAACTTGACTTTATTCTTCAAATAGATTTCCTCTCGAAGAAGAAAATATGGCCCACAACAGCTGCAGATTCCCATTATCTCTGCTTTAGTAACTCCAGAGGTAAAAGAATTTTTTTAAAAAAAATCTTATTCTCCTGATATCACTATCAAACTAGAAAGTGTATTCGATTGACCTACTTAGGGCATGAAAATTCCCCTTGACTCTTCCCTGTTTCCAAGAGAGTGTGATGAAGAGTGTTGGTAAGCCAAGAAAGGATACTAGATGATTAAAAAGATAAATACATTAATCAAGGATATATCTATTATGAGTGAGAGGATTATGTTCCAGCACTTGAACCATATTAAAAAATGTTAAAACAAGGGCCGGCCAAGTGGCATGGTGGTTAAGCGCTGGCTTGGAAAGCCAGAGGCCCTGGTTCAGGTCCCACATATGAGGGCAAGTGACACTGCCCTCAAAAAAAAAAAGTTAAAACAGATTCCTAAATATAGTGATGTAATTAAATAAATTATGTAATACCCAAATACAGTAAAACATTATACAACCATTAAAAATGATTTTACAGACTGTTTAAGGATGTAAAAAATATGGTCATAATAATATAGCAAAAACAAAACAAAAAGATATAAAATATTTGTAGGAAGCACCAAAATAATTGAAGTTCTATTTATTTATTTATTTATTTATTTATTTATTTATTTATTTATTTATTTATTTTTTGAGGACAGTGTCACTGGCCCTCATATGTGGGACCTGAACTGGGGCCGCTGGCTTCCTAAGACAGCGCTGAACCACCGCGCCACTTGGCCGGCCCTGAAGTTCTCTTTAGAGTATAGAGCTGTGGATTATTTTATTTTGCTTCTTTACAATTTTTTAGATTTCCTATACTGATTATTAATTTTACAATAAAAATATTTTTAAATACCTGATAAAAACCAGGAAGTAGAGTATACTGGCTGATGTTAGGGCTGTCAGATGAGAGTTTGTAGGCATTGTAGAGAAGCCATATGGAATTACAATAGTGTTTTTTCCACTACCATCCTTTCCTGTACGTCCAAAGTAGTGCTTGAAGCTTGAGGTTATAGGAATAACATATTTGTGCTTTGTATTAGAGCCTGTTATACAAATATGTGGGTGTTGCCTGAAGCTCTTCTAGAACTGAACTTTGAGCTAAGTCATCCAAGAGTTATTATTCTGCTGGTAACATGTTCAAAAGAAAGCCAAATTATCTAACTTTTGACTGCATGTTGAGGCAAACTTTTTTACTTTTTGTTTTTTTGAGGGCAGTGTTACTGGCCCTCCTATGTGGGACCCGAACCAAGGCCCCTGGATTCCCAAGCCAGCGCTTAACCACCACGCCACTCGGCCGGCCCGAGGCAAATTTTTAAATTCAAATACATTATTTCATAGATACAGTGCAATCCGGATTTAATTGCCAAATGGGAACATTATGAAGCTAGGAATATTTATTTTATTTTTGTCCAGCTTTAGTGAGGTACATTGATAAATAAAAAAATGCCTATGTTTAAGGTATACAATGTGATGATTTGAATATATATAAATTGTGAAATTATTAGCACAATCAACTAACACATCCATCACCTCACATAGTTACCACAATTTGTGTGTAGTGAGAACACTTATGATCCACTCTCTTAGCAAATTTCAAATACACAATATAATATTATTAACTGTAGTCACCATACTGTGTATTAGATCTCCAGAACTTATTTATCTTATAATTGAAAGTTTGCACCCTTTGACCAACATGTCTCCATATGCCTCATTTCCCTGCTCCTGGAAACCCACTGTTTTATTCTCTGCTTCTATAAATTTGACTTTTTTGGATTCCATATATAAGAGACATTATATTATATTTGCTTTGTCAAGTGTACCAAGAATACATAATGGGGAAAAGATTGTCTCTTCAATTAATAGTGTTTGGAAAACAGGTTATCTACATGCAAAAGAATGAAATTAGATCCTTATTTTACACAGTATATAAAAATTAACTCAAAATGGGTTAAAGACTTAGATTTAAGACTTGAGGGCCAGCAGAGTGGCGCAGTGGTTAAGCGCTGGCTTGGGACGCCAGCGGCCTCGGTTCGGATCCCACATGTGAGGACCAGTGACTGCCCTCAAAAAAAAAAAAAAAGATTTAAAAACATAAAACTCCCAGAAGAAAACATAGGGAAAAAAACTCCTTAACACTGGTCTGAACAATGAATTTTTGGATATGACACCAAAACCACAGGCAGCAAAAGCAAAAATAAAAAAGTAGGACTATATCAAACTAAAAAGTTTCTGCACAGCAAAAAAACCATCAATAAAATGAAAAGGGAATCTACAGAATGGGAGAAAATATTCACAAACTGTATATCTGATCGTGAATGAACATTTTAAATATCAAACCCTAATTTATGAAAGTCTTTTATATTTTCCATTGGGAGAATGAATATGAAACCCCATGGGATAACACCATAAGGTGAAAGTTATGAAAGCAGGTCCAAGAAATCAAGTTAGTCTTCAGGCAAACTCAAGAGAACTGAAGGTGTTCTTAAGTAGATCTACTAACTATAAAATACTGGTTGTAACTCCGCAATCACAAGAAATTCAAATTGCTTGAATATTATTAAGTATTTAGTTGAAAGTTTTTTGAAGCTGTAAAAGTAAGTCTTAATCATCAATATGTCTTATTTCACTAGAAGCTTGGCAGAAATCCCACCTATAAATGAACAAATGCGTGTCATAAAGATAGGAGGGCATTTAGTGGGAAGGAGTGCCTATGTGTTTATGGTGAAACTAAAGGTGTTTTCTTTTTTATTTTGTGAATATTTAAATAATGTTAATAGCTTGTAAAACTTCTTCTTACTTGAGTCACTGATCACTATCAGAAGAAAATGTCTCAAACACAGATAAATGAGAACTGTTTCTTAGACATCTGCTTTTCAACTCTACTATGTAAAAATTGAAGGCATACTGGGATTCAGGTTATTTACAACCTCAACTCAGTGAACAATAGCCATTCCTCTAGAATAGTCTGGACTATTAAGATCTACCATAAGATAAGATGAAATACATCTCAGAAACTTTCTAGGGAAAATGGTTCAGTCTTAACTTTCAATTCTTTTGATTTGAGCTCCCTTGCAGAAATCATACCCCCTTTAAAGTGCAGTTGCCACTGGTCAGTGTATCATTTTTGAAAAAAATTATCTTTTTTGATCCTAATTTACTCATCTTTGGTCATAAATTGCATTGTGTTTACTGCTTTTCCATCTCATCTCTAAACTTGGAGCATGTGTCTAAGGGAGAACAGAAATAAAACAAGCAAAAATCAAAATAGAAAAATGTAAAAACTAAAAAAGAAAAGAAAAGCATTGTGCTTCATCTGTCTTTACAGTCTTAGCTATCTAAACACTTCCTTACTTTTATGGCACATGACACGTCCTATCTCCCAACTTTTAAAATCTTGGCCCTTTTAAGTCGTATTTACCCTATCCATTTCATCAATACTTAGATTGACCAGTTTATTTTCTGAATCTCAGCAATCACTGTCTCTCATTGCATGATTCCTTAAAAATTAGTTTTTCATGTACTTTGGCCAACTGTGTGTGTGTGTGTCTGTGTGTCATTTTATGTGAAAAGGTAAATCCAGCCCTTATTAATATACCTTGGCTAGAAGCATAAGTGTGATGCTATCTTTAAAAATTATAATCTTCACCTCTTTCATCGGTCCAAAAGTCAGACTGGTCAGTATGCTTTAATGTCCTCTGGGGAATCACTCCTCCTATTAGAAGCCCTTACTTAAGTCTGAGTTCAACCCACCTACAGGAGAACAGCATCCTACTCACTGTTTCTCCTACCATTGTTATCTTCCTTTGCCAAACTGCCTTCAACAATATGGCCCCACTTAAGCCTTCGAGCGCTTATGAGCTTCAACAGTCACAGAGGAAGCAGTGACCATGGTGGACATACTTTGGGACAAAGAGATTTCTCTCAAATTTGGGCTTCGGTCTGTATATGATAAGCCCAGTGGAAAGTAGAGGAAATAATTTGAAGAATTCAAGCCAAGAAAATACAATATCCTCCATTTGCTGGGCATTTCAGATAAATAGTCTTGAGTTTAATATGCGTAGAATCACTTAATTGCTCCAATTGTAGCTCACTGTGGGAACAGACCAAGTCTCAAGTTCTCCTAATGCCTGTGTTTCTTACAGGGTATTTACTGAACATGGTATCTTCACTTGATTTTTCCCTTCAGATTTAAATAATATAAGCTTAAGAATGGAGTATTAAGGGCCGGCTGAGGGGCGCAGTGGTTAAGCGCTGGCTTGGGAAGCCAGTGGCCCCGGTTCAGGCGTCACATATGAGGGCCAGTGACACTGCCCTCAAAAAAAGAACAACAAAAAAAAAAACAAAGAATGGAGTATTAGATGGGGAAAAGCCAAATATGTAACTTTATATGAATAAAGGCACTTGAGTTTAAACAATCCTAGGGTATTCACTTGCATATAAAACTGGCATATAAAACTATATGACAAACATAGGCTGGTTCCTAGTTGACTACGTCTTTCTTAAGCATATGCTATAGAAGAAGTTTTTAATATTTGTATTTCTGATGTCTAGAGCATTGGACATCATGTTTCAGATGATTAATGAATGCTAAATGAAAGAAATAAATGGATTATTTGGCCCTCTCTATTAATATACCTTTGGAAGCCTATATTAATAGGCTTCCAAAAGACTAAAGGGATTTTTGGGTAGTATGGATATCAATAATCAACAATCCATAAATTCATTCATTTATTCTCACAGGGAAATATTAGAACAGCTCAGTGAACACTTGGTAGATTCAGCTTCTGTTTCTTTCATGTGCTCTCTCTTCCAAAAACTTTTCAGTAACAAAATCACTCAGGTGGGGATAGCATATTCTAAGGCTTTAGGCTAATGTGAGGCTGTTGCAGAGCTCGGCCCCTTCCTAACCCCACCAGGGACACTGGAGGGCTACTGCCGCTCTGCTCCTTCCTAACCCCACCAGGGACACTGGAGGGCTACTGCCGCTCTGCTCTAACTTTGGGAGACTTGCACTCATGGCTTAGTGGAAGACAGATCAGATGCTTAGCTCGTCTTATACATGGGATGTGTGACAAAGCATAAAGAACTACAACGACAGGGTTTCATATTCATGATGACTCAGCAAGTCCCTTTAATAAAGGAATAGAGAAATATGCCTCTCTGCAACTGACAAGTAAAGATTTGTTTTGTAATGTTTTACTGTGTCCAGTGTGCTTATTCATGGAGAGACTCAGCTCAGGTATAAGAGCTTTGAACACCGCATGTCACAGAGGCCATCATCAGTCCCTGCTGTAGCTACATTGATTGGCTGGCCAGTGCCTGCAAGGTCAGGCCAAGGCACCGCCTTGGAAGTCATTCAGGTTTCATGTTCTAACATTTAGAAAGGGCAAGCCAGAAGTGCAGAGGCAGTTTATAGGCCATTTAAGATTATGAATGTATGGGTAGAGGAATAGACTGTGCGAGGAATTATAAGAATCTTTGGTCCGGTGAAATTTTCCAGCCTTTATGAGAGGGCAGTGAAGAAGTGAGGGTAAAAAAGGGACACAGCTTAGTCAGCAGCAGGCTTTGGCCTAAACACTGAGTCAGAAACAGCACTGCTCTCTCTGCAGAAGACTCTGACAAGTCTTCCACTTGGGCACATATCTTTCTGTCCCATTTCTTTGGTCTCGCCAAAAAGAACAAATCGTGGTCCTCAAAAGAATAAAAAGACGTTGTGACTCTACTTTAAATTATAGAAGCACTTCAGTATTTTCTTTTAAGCTGTAGTCTTCCTTAGCCTCTTAGAGAATATAAAAACCAACAGGCACTACTATTAGCTTATTAAGAAAAATCAATATCCCTACTGTGGTTTGTAAGTGAGGAACATATTGTCTGTGAGGTGAGAGTGTGAGAAGAGGACAATTGAAATAGTAGAGGCATAGGAAAAATGAGTTTTATCAAATGGCCTGAGAGATGGCTCAGAGTTGTGGCGTTTTCTTGTAAGCAAGTGCTCCATATGTATTGTCAAAATGCAAACGAGAGTCACATACCAGTCCATGCACAGATCAGGAGGGCAATATAAAGGCAAAAGGAAATAACTGATACAAACTTTGAGAGCCTGAAAAATTACTAAATATTTTGAAGAACAATACAGAGATCTCCTTATGCCTTGTTACCATGGAGCCTGCTGATTAAATCAATGCTAATCACAGAAGGTTGCTACACAGCACATGTCTTCAAGCCGGTTGGGTGATTCTATTATTCCTTGGAGAGTGCCTATCTCAGTTTTCTGAGGGTATGTATCACATTTTGTTCTTCAAGCATGCAATAATACTGCTTTTATTTTGTTTTGTTTTACCATTTAAAGTTGAGATATCTCAAATCTATGTATTGTTTTTTGAGAATTAAATATGTGTATTCCTGTCAAAATGAGACCATAAAGTTCTTTGAAAAGAAGATAAGATATTGAAATGTCAATACCGGAGATGGTTTTCAGTAAGCCGATTAGGGGAATGGGGATTAACACTGATGCTAATGCAATTTATGTGCAGATCTCCTCCTAACATATGTCCCTGGCAACCTTCAAAATCCCATGGTCTCCAGAGAGCAAACTCCATTACTGAGTGCATTTCGAAAAGCTTAGAACAGAAATCTAAATGAATATATAGAAAACTACCTCTGAAATTGCACTTTCTTATTAAGGATCACCTGACTCTTCCCATAACACCCTGCTCATCTTTCTTTACAACGTATGTCATATTCTACATTGGTCTATCTCCAACTGAAGTTCAGCTCCCTGAGTTTCGTGGTTTTATTCTTGTGTATCTCTGTATTGGTGGAGCACAGTGCCATGTTTCATACATGTATGTGTTTGCTGTGAACCAAATTCACACAGATGCTGGCATTTATTTAGTGTAAAGTTCATTTTATTTCAGCTTTGCCATGTATGCCCATATTAGACATAAAACTTTCTTCCTAAAAATATTTTAATATTAATTTTGTGAATAAACTAGAATAAAAGTTATAATTTATATTTGAACTTCATAGATATAAGTAGCCTAACGTATACATTGAAATGTTTGTACTTATAGTTTCAGCTTAAACACACAAAGAGCTTGGAAGTTGTTGCTCACATCCTTACAGCAAGAATAAGATTGAAAAACTGAAAATCAATGACTTTTTTTGGACCCATCAGAGAACAAAGTCACAGGAGGAATGGCTACCCCCAAATCTGAAGAGACAATCACATACAGGGAAACACAGCTAAGATCTGTTTACCTGGAAAAGGTGTTGATGGAACCATAAACCAGTATGAGCATGTAAATAGTAACTTTGATGAACAGTCAGAGACTGGCTGTAGATTAACATGAGAGAAAGAAACACTTGCAAGGCCACAGCCTCAGGAAGGGCTCTACACTTTTGTGGGCCTTATCTGCAGGAACCTTGCCAGGCTCTCATAATAAAATCCAAGAAATATCCCCTCATGACTGGTAAGGAAAAGAGAAGAGTAACTACAGTGAAATAGGTTCTGAGCCTTCCCCATACCAAATACTACAGAGAAAGGGACTTTTCCAGTCTTGTCACAGCTGGGAAAAAGGAATTTGTCCCATTGCAGCCTCCTCTGGTCTTCTGGTCTCACAAAAGGGGAGGGGGGAGGGGGGAAACATAGTCAACAAGATTCAGGGTTTCAAGGAAATATTAATAGATCGTGATGATGCAGCCAGGGAAGGCACTATGAAGCTGGGGGAGGGGGAGATGCACCACTGGAGAAATTCTTGGCGAAAGCCACAATACACAGGGCCACTAAAAGACTGAGATTTAATCAAAAGAATAAGAGAATATGCTCCCATTCCCACATCTTACCACTTCACCAACAGGGCTACAGTATAGTAGCAGCAGATGAGAGTTGAAAGATCTGAAACAGACTCGCTCTGTGGAAGAATACTTAAGGAAACTTAAAGTCAACAGGAGAAAAACTGAGACTAAAACAACAACAAGGATTCCAGAGGACTTTGAAATCTCTGACACCTATAGCTATGCAAACTACTAGCAAGATTAACATAAATACACTAAATTCCTGTTTATCTCAGTTCCTATTACCTGATACAACACATCCAGCATTCAACACAAATTTAAATGCATGCCTAAAGGCAAGGGAAAACAGTCTGAAGAAACAAAAGAAGTATCAGAACCGGACTTCTTTATGGCACAGGTGTTGGAATGATTAGAAGAGAAATGTAAAGTATCTATGAATAATATTGTCATGGGTCTAGTAGGAAAAATTTGACAATATGAAAGAATGAATGCAGGTGGGTAGAATAAGCAAAGTGATGGAAATGCTCAAAAAGAATCAAAAGTAAATGCTAGAAGGGCCAGCTGAGTGGCAAGGTGGTTAAGTGCTGGTTTGGAAGGCCAGCAGACGGGGTTTGGATCCCACATATGAGGGCCAGTGACACTGCCCTCTGCAGCTAAGATGGTGAATGGTGGCTCTACCTGGAGCTGGGCTGCTGTGAGTCCCCGCCTGTTGCAGTGGGCTGTCATAGGCTACAGTGAGTGACCGGCAGCCAGCATGAGGGACTGGCAGCCAGTGTGAGCTGCCAATAGCCGCAGTGAGCGACCGTCCAGAGGCCAGCGACGGATCTGCCTCACCCGGGAAGAGCACAGTGACGATACCGTCATGAGCCAGTGAAGCAATGTCCTCCACAACTAGACTGAAGAACACAGTGATAGTGACTTGTCTGTTCCCCTTCCCCAATTCCCTAACACTGTTCCCCTCCCCCAATTCCCCAATAAAATCTTTGAGAAAATAAAAAGTAAATGCTAGAAATAAAAACTACGTTATCAAAAATAAAGAAAATCTTCAATGGCTTATCAGTAGGTAATGGATACTTCTCAAACTTAAATGCAAAATGAAAAAAGAACAAATAAGCAGAATCCAAGAACAGGGGTATAATATTAAAAAGTGTAAATTACATGTAGTTGGAGTATCAGAAGCAGAAGAAAGGGAGAACAGAACAAAAGAAATATTTGAAGTATTTGTGGCCTAGAACTTACCCAAATTTGGGCCATTTTAGGGAGTTACTCAGTTTTCCTGGGTATCTTCCCTGTGTACAGGAGGTATATATGTTATTAAACTTTTGTTTGTTTTTCTCCTCTTAATCTGTCTTTTGTTACAGGGTGGTCTCAGCCAAGATTATAGAATAGTAAAGGGAAAATTATTTTTCCTCCACAACAATGCTCAAAGAGCTAATCATAGCTATAAATTAATGTAGCATGGAGAAACAATTGTGGTTTAGACCAACATCTGTTGATTGAATCTCCAGGGTTTTGTGCTTTTCTTATAAGAATTTATGAAAGGAATTTGAAAACTATTATTCTCACATAGTTGGCTTTGAATGAGAAATTCAAAAGACAAAAGAAATGGACATAGTGATAAGTTCAAGGAGAAGAGACAATAAGAGAGACAATTGTGACAAAATGTTGGCATAAGATTAGAGGAGAATAGATGAAGTATAAATAATGTTTTTAGGGCTTACCCTAGCATAAAAGAGATTTATTGTGTTAAAAAACACATAACATTTAAAATCTTAATCATCCTACATGTACAGTACAGTAGTGTTAACTATAAGCACATGGCTGTGTGACAGATCTCTAGACAACTTTCATCTTGCAAAACTGAATTTCTGTACCCATTGAAAGACAACTCCCCTTTTCCCTATCCCTACAGCTCCTGGCAACTGCCATTCCACTTTCTGTTTCTAAGAGTTTGATGAGTTTCGATGCCACATATAATTGGAATCATGTAATAATTGTCCTTTTGTGACTGGCTTATTTAAGTTGACGTAATGTCCGCAAGGTTCATCCAGATTATAGCATATGACAGATTTTCCACCTTTTTTAAGGGCAAACAATATTTTATTGTATGTATATGCCATGCTTTTTTTATCCATTCATCTGTGATGGACCTTTAGGCTGCTTCCACCTCTTGGCTATTGAGAATAATGCTGCGATGAACATAGCTATGCAAATATCTCTTAGAGATCCTGTTTGCAATTCTTTGGGATATATACCTAGAAGTGAGATTCCTAGATCATATTTCTGTTTTTAATTTTTTTAAAGTTTTTGTTGGTGAACAGCCATGGTCATTGGTTGCACATTGCTTTCATGCTACAATGACATAGTTGACTCTTGTAAGGGGGGGCACAGCTCACAGTTGCCCATGCGGGGATCGAACCAGCAACCTTGGTATCGTTAGCATGATGCTCCTACCAACTGAGCTAACTGGTCACCCCCTGGATTTAATTTTTTGAGGAGCCTCCATAGTGTTTTCCATAGCAGCTGCACCATGTTACATTCCCACTAACAGTGTAAGGGCTCTGATTTCTCTACATCCTCACCAACATATGTTATTTTCTGTTTTGTTTTATTTTGTTTTGTTTTGTATTGTTTTGTTTAAAAAGAAGCTCATTGAACTTCTGAGAGAATTATTTTGAATTCTTGTCAATTAATTCATAGATACCTGCTTCTTCAAAGTCAGTTTCTGGAATTTTATTTTGTTTTCTTGATTGAGCCATACTTCTCTGTGTCTTCATATGCCTTCTTAGATCTTGCTTCCTGTATTTATGGACTGGCTTTGTACAAAAGACATCACTAATCAACCTGGCTAGAGATTCTAGAAGCCTCTCAAACATTTTCTGAGGATGTGTCTTTTCTGTGCTTTTGCATGTGATTTCTTAACTATATATGTTTTCCAGTTTCTTTTTCAGGAGCTTGCAATCTCTTCTTCCCTCTGGTGTCTATTACCGTTCTCTAGGTTCTTTGGTGCTGCAACAAGCCACCAAGGTCTTCTTTGTTCTCAGCAGCCCCCAGGTTTCAAAAGTAGGCTGATTCCCCATCAGCACTCCAAGTCAGGTGTGACAGAATCCAGTCCTTCAGGCAGCTCCCTGAAAAGCTGGAACATTCATTGTATGTTCTACCCCCTCTTTCCCAACCAAAGGAGAAGCACTGAGTTGAGCGTTTTCTTTTTTTCAATCATACCAAGCTGTGCTGGTTCCAGGGAAGGGTTGTTGCAGGTGAAATACAACTTTTCTTACTCATTTCAATGTGACTGTCCTTGGCTTTGCCCTTTACTGGGCTACTGTGTCATCTAACTGGTTTCTGGAGTTTTCATAATGGCTTTCTGGACCATATATTATCATTTAAGATGGTTTCTCTGTGGGGAACGAGGTCTGAGAATTTCTAGTCTACCATCTTGCTGACATCAATCTGAAATCTGCATTCATGTATTATGGTAAGGATTGGGTCACTGGGAGAATAGAAATGAGTTTTAGATATTGAATAATTATTATAATAGCTAACCTTTCTTGAATGCTTACTAGGTGCTTGACACATGGTACATAATGAAATTATCGAGGTGATTTAGTTTGGAGAGTTAACATAAATTTCATTGTTTAACATCATGGAAACCAAAAAAAAAGTCACAAGTAATAAAACATTAAATAACACAATATGACCACACATATGAAACATTTTTAAAAGTTCTTAGACCTTGGGGGAAGAAGAATTGTTTAATTTAGTGTTGATTTAAATCTGATAAGTATACCATTCAGAGGGAAATGGGTTTCCACTAGTTTCTGCATGGGATTATAGTTCCACTAATCCAAGAAATCCTTGGATTTACCAGCCCTAGATTTGCTTAGTCAATAAAATGTATTAACCAGCCCTAGATTTGCTTAGTCAAGGGAAACTTCCATGTATGCTCAGGGGTAACTTTCCAAATCCAGTCAGATGTAGACATTGGAGACACATTAGCTCCCCTCAGGATAACTTCATGTTAGACCCCCCCAAACCCCAACAAAACCCTACAAGCTGGTTCCATCCACCCCTCACTAACATCTCATTCACATTTCCTATTGTGCACAATGACTTGTACAATTTTATCTCTTCTAATATTCAAGATTCAACTTTGCTATGTTCGCTTTATTGCAAGTAATAAAAACAATTTCTAAGGCAGCTTACGTCAATAAATTGTCTTCAACTACCTCCTTTTTCTATACTACTCATTTTGCTTTCTCTCTCCCTCTCTCTCTCTCCCCCTCCCTGCCTCCATCCCTCATTCTATTTTTCCCTCTCCCTCTTCATCTCCCTCTCTCCCTCTTTCTTTTGTTTTTTGGTCATTTTTGCATTTTTATCACTTTCTCTCAGATCAGAGAGAAGACTGAGGGGCACTGGCCAGATATTTTCATTAGATGTAACTTTTGTTCTAAAGTTCCAGTGCTTAGAAATATTAACCTCATTTATCATGTTTTAGAAAAGCCAATAAAACCAACAGATAACTCTAGGTCAGAACAACAACAATAAAACAGTAGTATGTTTCTTGTTTACAGTTTATGGCTTTCTTGATTATCATTCACTAAGGACTTTGATTCACAAGCTGGTAGCCTCCAAATTGGCCTCCCTGCCTACAACTTCTTCTCTTCCAATACTTTGAATTAAATTGCATCAAGGAATAATCATTGCTAAGGGTAAAATAATATAAAACTAAAACAGGTTCCCTAAAACACAATTTCTAATAAGCAAAGGAAGTGTATATAAGAAAGTGAATTTAAGTGTTAGATATAAATGCACAAAGAAAATAAAATCAATAGTAGAGCAAAATTTGAGTAGAACTTCAGATGTGATTATTCACTATTTCTGAACAGAGTCAGGGCTTATTCTTTCTGGGGAAAAGTAAGAATATGCATGAGGGAAAATAAAGTCGGTCTGTCCCTCCTGGTGCTTCCTATTCCCTCAGCAAATATTACCATTTCACTCCACTTAAAAAATATAATGAATAATGCTTTTTACTGGCCCTTGGAAAATTTCTTCTATGCATTGAATATCATTTAATTTGCACTTAGAATCCTCTGGGAAATAGTGTAAGGGCATTTATTATTAGTTTTAACATTAGTGTAGGACTCTGACTATGTAACTTGTTTCTAGGTTACTGAGAGGCTGTTATAGCTCTAAGGGTAGTGAAGTCTTCTGCCTCCTGAAATATTCACTTAGCAATCTAAAAAATAAAATTGCAATTGTGAACACCAAAATAATAGATGGGTTTAGCTGGAAAAGCTACATGCACATTTATGGAATTGTGTATTCAAACAAATGTGAACTGACAGATTTTTCATATTTTCATTGTAATTTGGGTGTTGTAAAGATTCAGCTCAAGTGTGACAAAGCCGAACATAGTAATTGAAATTCAGAGCAGTCAATTTTAGGAAACACTGTGTTGATAATCCATGAATATCATACCTTGGGCATACACTTATTAACAAAATTTGATTCCTATCCAATATCTGTCCTTTTAATGACCATCACGATCAAGCATTTCTTATGCCTGACATACAGCAGAGGGTGAAGTGCCACTAATTTCTTTAGATGTAATAATTTTAGAGCAATGCATAGAGAGTAACAAGGAGTTCATTCAGTGTCATGGTGACAGGTTGGCTGTCTTAGATTTTATGTAAACCTAAACTAGAGAAAGTATATTTAATGTAGTGAAAAAGAGACCTGGCTTGGGTGACAAAAGAAAATTGTCTTCATACCAGCTCTGCCATCACCTTAGTGGAGGAACTTGGAAATGTCATCTAGCCCCTTTTAGCCTCAGTTCACTCAATCAGAAGGGAGAGAGAAGGAAGGAAGGAAGGAAGGAAGGAAGGAAGGAAGGAAGGAAGGAAGGAAGGAAATGAAAGGGGGAAGCAGAAAGAAGTGTGGCAATCTAAGGAAACGGATGGAAATAAAGCAAAAATGGAGGGAGGGAGGAAGGAAACAATAAATAAGGGAACGAAGGAACACAATTTTAGGAATATGAGTGTCACTACATATGCCCGTAGAATTCATATCTCATCTTCAGCCTCATTCTACACTTCTACTTAAGATAAATATTTTCACTACATTCAATTATTCAACAAACATGTCTAAACGCCTACTATTTGTAAATGTTATGCTTTGTGCTGGGGCTCCCACAATAAATATGCCATGATGTCTCCATTCAAACTTTTCAGAGTGCAGTTAGGTAATATGTAAAAATGACAATGACATTGCTGTCACTTCAGTGAATAAAACTAGTCACAAAGAGGATGATATTTTTTCCATAAAATAGTGTTTTTGGTTTGGCTTGGTTTTGGTTCCTTTCAGGGCTCCTTGCGGTATGACTTCTTTTATGTTTTTGGATTTCTCCACTATTTTTAGGCTTTCATGGATCTGGAGTAGACTGCAAAGCAAATCAGAAGGGTAGGCTGTCCTTGGTTGAAATAGGATTTCCTTAATGTCTTTCCAGGATCACCTTTATCTTTCCATCTTCCAGTTCTTCTGATTTATTTCTCTTATTTTGCTCTTCCCTCTTGTCTCAGATTTCCTTGCCTTGGATGTCAATCTATTGGTAAGAGGCCGTCCTAATAATTATCCTGACAGCGACATTTCTCCTAATAGTCCTCATTTGCCTTGTCTGGCAGCCCAGGCCATGGAGCTCACCACACAGATTTGTGGACTTTTGTCTCTGTATTCAGGGGATTCTTGCAAGGAGCCAAGGAGTGATGGTTTGGGCCAATACCTCAGATCATTCTGCTGCTGGACCTAGGGTGATGCATCTGTCCCCTGTTTTACCTGCAAAGTAATTAAACTGCAAACAAATCCTCTGAGTCATCAGAGCTTTTCAGGTCCAAACACTCTTGCCATCTGTGTTCCCTAAAAATTATTGAGTGGCAGACTGTGCCTGGCAGGCATTCTCTGTTCTCTAAACTGGCATTTATTAATCAACAAATTCAGTGCTTTCAAACTGCGCACTTAGTAAACATGTCATTTTATAGGTTTGGAAGAATGTCGGTATTTCTATGAGCAGGCTCAGAAATACTTTGGGAAGGTTTCTTGCGTGCCATCCTGCCAAATCCCCAACAGACAAGCATCCTCACTTCCTACTCACTGCCAGGCTCTGTTCCAAAGCCCAGGACCAGGAGACAGACTGTTTGCAGCCTACAAGGAGAGGAAGGTTCCACTACCGGAGGCACATGCTTGGTACATAAGCCTATGACCTAAATCAATTTGGTTGTGCACATCTATTATTAAGTTCTTTTTGATACATACACAAGAGCAGCCAAAGGTTTGATGAGGATTAAGAGTTGAATAGGTCCCAAAGCCTCACTTTCAGGTTATAATAAAAGCAGGCTTCAGATCAAATTCTAGTAAGTATCCATGTATTAATTACCCATTATCACGTGTCCAAAAAGCAGTTCCTGCAGCTTGGAAGTGGCAGCTGATAATTGCACTTTTAACAAGTGTCCTACATGATCCCAAAGCACAGAAAGGTGTGAAAACCGCTGCCCCAGGTTGTGTGTGTGTGTCAGAGCTGACGCCTGCCTTAGCTGCCTCCCGCATGGTTTTCAGGAGATGAGCGAAACCAGGGCAAAGCAACTGGAAGGACGCCCAGGGAAGGTAACATTTGAGGCTGATGGGGTGTGCATCATACATGCTTTTCAGCTTTGTTCATTTTATAAAGCATAACGATTACCTGAGGAGATTATTTTTAAATACAAGGGTGTGGAACCCGTCCAGTCCTGGTGAATTTGTCTGCTTGCTGTGGGAGAGTCATATATATATATTTTTCCAAAGCTTTATGGTTGATTCTAGTGCATAGTCTTGTTTGTGAATCATCAATATTCAACTTGCTGGAAGCCCCTTTCCATTTCTCCAATCCAAACTTACAGCAATATTATTTAAAATTAATTAAATTATTATTTAATTATTTTAAAATTAAAATTATTAATTAAAATATTCATTAAAAGCACAATAGAAAAATATTGTGCTTTTCTATACCCAGAGTTGCTATTAGTTAGTAGTGTGATCTCAGACATATCACTGAACATATCAGAACTTGTTTTCTCACAAGAAGGCACTTTAAACATAAGCTAATACAGTTATCCTGATAAAATGTTATCCCAAGCCCAGCCATCCACTTAGCCACAGGTCTTTGTTATAGGTATGGCAGGAGATAACATTTTCATAGTAACCATGGCTTTTCTTTCTCCCATTATTTTTGACAATCTTGGGTACTTCACCCATTGGGTTAGTGGTATTCCTTGAGTCTGGGGAGGGCTAACTCAGATGGGAATACAGAGGTCAAAGGAGTTTCTGAGTAGATTTTGTAAACCCATGGAACAATTGAGTTGTAGAAATCTGGCAAGCCAGTAAACTCAACCTTGAAGGAAGTAGACCTCAAGTTTATGCCATGTGCGTTTAACTCAAAAGATATTATGAGAATATGAGAACAGTTTCCTGCCTCTGGGCACATAAAAAACCCATGTATTTGCTTTAGGGAAAGCAAAATATTGGGCAGAAATGATCAAGGGAATTAAATTGTGGATTAAATATCCCAAGGTTATGCTCTAGGTTTTGATGTGTGATAGCAATTTGGACAGGGTTAGTGGGGCCCAAACATAAAGAGGGGTTTGTGAAAGGCCCCCAGATAAGTCCCAAAGCCACTTTGGCATCTGAAATCTAGAGTAGCAAGTTGTGAGTACATTTCCCTCAATGTGGCTAGTAAGGGAGCATCCAAATGTGGCCTCTTCCCTTCAGAGGGATATAAAAATGGCTAAAAGTGGGCTGGAGGCTTAAAGAGCCCTCAAGATGACAGGAAAATGAAGACTCACATCGGGGTCTGGGCACCACAGAGCAGAAATGGCATGGACATTTGGGCCACAGAGGCAGTGGATAGATGTCAACCAATAAAATCAATTAAGACTATACTGGGGGTGTGAAAAAAATGTATACAAGTGGACACTTTGGTCAACGTTGCCCAAGGAGTAGTTCGCCGTAATCAGAAATGTCTGGATGCTGATGGTAATGACTTTGAACTCCTCTTGTAATTGCAGAACTCAAATGTGACATGCATTCATCTTTTATTATCAGTATATATTGAGTATTAGTATTTTAATAGATTTTTCCTTTCTTAAAATGTGTATACATTTTTTTGGTTCCTTCTGTATATCTCAACCAAAGCCAGCATGGTTCTTGGTTCCATGCTGTTAACTTATATATTATCTATCTAGCTGTCTGTCTATCTATCTATCCCAAATCCCAGTTTATGTATAAATCACGCTGAAACATAAATAACTTCCAGGGCAAATAGAAGGGAAGGGAGGACAGGAAAATTCCTAAACTAAGGGAGTGCTACCCTAAAGAGATTGCGTTTCAAACCAGAGTTTACTGAGTTTACCTTCAACTTGAAAGATTAAATTTTCCACCAAGGAACTGAAATAAAAGCTCAAGATCAAAATTTAGTTCAGTTACAGAGGCAAAAAGGCAGAAATGTGTTTGTTCTCCTGTGGCTGATGACTGTACTCAATACATATTTCTCTACCTAGAGCAATTTTACTATGCTGATTACAGATTATTAATTTATTATCTAATGTCTCTACCCTTTGATGAATATAGTAATGAAGTCTCTGTCCAGAATTTAGTATTCTTTTTTTTTTAAGATTGTTTTGGGGAATTGGGGGAGGAGAACAGCTTTGGGAAACTGGAGAAGGGGAACAGACAAGTTGCTGTCCTTTTGTTCTTCAGTCTAGTTGTGGAGGACATTGCTTCACTGGCCCATGTTGGTATCATCATTGCGCTCTTCCCGGATGAGGCAGATCGGTCGCCGGCCTCTGGATGGCCGCTCACAGCGGCTCTTGGCAGCTCACACCAGCTGCCGGCCAGTCACGCTGGCTGCCGGCCACTCACTGTAGCCTATGGCAGCCCACTGCAGCAGGGGCTGCAGCTATGCCATCCCGGGGACTCACAGCAGGCTGGCTCCAGGTGGAGCTGTTGTTTACCATCTGTAGAGGGCAGTGTCACTGGCCCTGATATGTGAGATCCAAACTGGGGCTGCTGGCTTCCCACCAACTCTTAACCAACGCGCCACTCGACTGGCTCAGTATTCTAAAGTAGGTGACTATCTTACATGAAACAACTCCTGGTTGGGTGGGTAACAGATTACATCCCCAGCAACCATCGCAGTCTGACTCAGGCCAATTTGGTCTTACACAATCTTTAGTTTACTGTTATGTATGTATGCATGTATGTATATATTTATTTACTTACTTTATTATTTAGGTTCACAGCATTATTGACTGTTTTTTAAAGTTTTATTAAATTTATTGGGGTGACATTGGTTAATAAAATTATAGGTTTCAAGTGTATAATTCTATACTACATCATCTATGTATTGCATTGTGTGTTCAGCACCCAGAGTCAGCTCTCTTTCCATCACCATATACTTGACCCCTTTTACTCTCTTGTACCACTCTTCCTCCCTTACCCTCTGGTAACCACTAAAGTATTGTCTGTGTCTATCAGTTTTTGTTTCTTTGTTTATCTTGTTCATTTGTTGTTTTCAGTTTTATATCCCACATATGAGTGAAATCATGTGGCTCTCGAATTTTTCTGACTTATTTTCACTTAGCATAATAATCTCGAGATCCAGTCATGTTGTCACAAATGGCACTATTTCATCTTTTCTTATGGTCAAGTAATATTCCATTATGTATACATACTACATCTTCTTTATCCAGTCATCTATTGAAGGACACTCTGGTTGTTTCCATGTCATGGCCACCATGAATAATGAACATTTTAAATTTATTTTTAATAAAAAATGCTGCCCAAAAGTTGGAGGTGGGTAGCTGCGGTTGCTTGCCTATAAACTTTTCTGTCAGGATAAATTAAGTCTTAGGACAAATGCTGCCACATATACAGATATAGATTAATCAAAATTGATTATCAAGTAGGCACAAAGCAGTTCATACAACTTAACCTGTGGCCTACATGAAGTCCAGATTGCTATTCCTTTAGGTGCTTCAACTACCTTCTCCATGAAAGGGTTACTCAAGACATATCCAAAATCATTGCAGAGGCTAGAATCTGCAAATGTTATAATAATTGTCACTATATATCTTCTCAGATTGGTGGTTCTCACCCTTGGCTGCTCACTGGAATCACCTAGGGAGCTTTAAAACCCACTACTACCTGGACTGCTCCCCCAAGGTTTCTTATTTAATTGTTCTGAGGTACAGCTGCATCATTTGCAACCTTTTAAAGCATTCCAAGTATGTCTGATATGCAGCGAAGTTTAAGAACCATATTCCTAAAACAAGAGTGGGACACATGACTGTTTAGAAATCAATCAGGCCTTGGGCATCATTCCAAAGGATAAAGTCTACCACCCTCGTTCGATTCTTAAAACTGCTTTGTGCAGGGTTGAACAGTATCTCTTACACTAGATTCAGCCAGTCTGTAAACCTTAACTACTTTTTATTTCTCTATGAGAGTCCATTCATAAAAATCATCATTCTAGTCAACGTGTCTCTTTCACCAAGAAAATTCCATTTCTGGCATTTTCTATGTTAACTCACAAAGCCTAGTCTATTGGCTGAAAATTAATGAGCACAAGCAATTTTAGTAGGTGCTTTTTGAGGATGGACATCCTATTTGAGTATCAGCTGACCACACTTAAACTGTGCATTGTTCTTCAGTGTGATATCTGGACTTGAGTTAGTGTTTGAACTAACTATTTAAATAATACCCATAAAACATATGTGTGTATGCATCTGTGCATGTCCATGTAGAATGTTAAGTATATAACAGACAGTGTAACACTGCTGCCCTCTGTCATCATATAGGTAACCTGAATCTTGGGTTCCATTTTCAACCCTTTCCATTGGGAGGGTATGTTCTCAACTTCTTCCCTTGAGAGACTGCATTCTCTCAGTACTTGGCTTCATCTTCTTCTCACCTCAGCAACAAAAAAATTAATCCTGGTAAGAGTATTGCTCAGTCTTAAATGACTTTGAGAAAACAGAATAGAGTGTTGTCTTTCTTTGGAAAGTGCATGTAAAATGATCTGATTCCAAAATACAAATCTCTGTCTATGCTTTCTTCTCTATAGGAGAGTCATGGTCTGTCTCTGGGTATTAACTCTCTGGTTCCAAAGAAACAGTCATTGTCTCTCGGGAATGGGGTGACCCTACTCCTGATGTCTGTTGGGCCTCAGCGACCTTCTAATTCTGCCTCACCTTCCATATTACTGGCCATGTTTTCTTAATGGTTATAGCTTATTACATAATATTTTTGGCTTTGCTTTTGTATTTCAAAGAAAACAGAGAGTAGGGTACTGTGGTATAATGAGAGATTTAGCTATCATGCAAATGTTCTACCATTCCTGTAAAAATTCTGATTTATAACAAGAACTATACGTTTGGTCTTTGTCCCATTTCTGGCACAGAGTTCCTAAAAACCTTGGAATTCCCTCAGTGATGAGAGCAATAGAGGTATCTTTTGTTATATTGATACTGTGACTTTTGGAAAGCACTTAAATATTAAGACTGCTTGCTAGAGGAACCAATCATGTGATTAGAGTTGGAACTTTCAGTCCCACCCCACCCCCCAACCTCTGGGGATGGGAGAAGGCTGGAGTTTGAATCAATCACCAAAGGCCAGTGAATTATTAATCAACCATGCCTATGTAAGAAAGCCTCCATAAATACCCAAAAGGAGAGGGTTTGGAGAGCTTCTAGTATGGTGAACACATGGAGGTGCTGGTAGAGTGGAACGCTTGGAGAGGGCATGGAAGCTTTGTGCCCTTGTCCTATGCATCTCTTCCATCTGGCTGTTCCTAGGTTATATCATTTTATAATAAACCATTGATCTAGTAAGTAAAATGTTTCTCTGAGTTCTATGAGCTGCACTAACAAATCAAACCCAAGGATGGATAGTTGGAACCTCCAATCTATAGCAGGCCATCAGAAGCACAGGTCACAACCTGGACTTGTGACTGTGTCTGAAGTGGATGGGGTAAGCACTCTTGTTCAACTAAACCCTTAACCCATGGGATCTGACACTATTTGTAAGTAGATAGTGTCAGAATTGAGTTATACTCGTTAAACTGTGTTTGCTCTTTATTTTTAGTTTATTTATGTTGCAATTGAATTCTAGCTGTTTCCAATAGTGAGGATGAGGAGAAATAGCAAGTTCACCAGTTGAATTTCTCTACCTTTCTGCTACCAAGGCTAGCCAATTATCAACCCGATGCCCTCTGTCTTGATGCCATTATCTAGGATGATCCTTACACTCAAAGGGAAAAGCAACATCAGGTCCATGATTCAAACTTCAGGAATTTATATTGACTTTTATTCACTGTGGCATGTAATTGAGGCACAATATCACAAAGCCAGTGTTGGGTTATGTCATTTCTTTGACAGGCAAGTGCCTGGGGGATCTTGGGGGAAGATCTTATTCAGAGATGCAGACAGACCAGCAGGCACTGGGACTTGGGGAGAACTCTCCGCGGATGCTGGGCACCAGCCATAAGCTGGGGTTTCTGGTCAGGACACCGGTATTTCATAAGAGAAAGAGCAAGAGTAAACATGACCCCAAATTCTAAGGAGGCCCTCGGTATTTGTAGGCAGTTATTATAGGAAGGTAGGGACAAGGATGAAGACAAAAACCCAGGTACCAGGAGGACAGTTAACTCAATTCAGAGCCCTGTTGTGTTAAATTTTCTTTCACCTAAGAGACGGCAAAATGATTCTACTTTCATTATTCTATCAGCCTTACAGCAGTTGTCAAATGGTGGCAGAGAGAATAAATAATGAAAGTATAATTAGTCAGAGTCAACACTGATTTTGTACTTACCATTGTAGAAGAAAGAATCTCTGTGTTTTGTTTACCAATGAAGGTGTTAAAGTCACAAATGTATTTTTTAAATTAAAGTTTATAGGGGTAACATTGGTTAGTAAAGTTATATAGGTTTGAAGTATACAATTCTTTTTTTTTAATTTTTATTTTCAATTACAATTGACATACAATATTCTATAAGTTTTAGGTGTACAGCATAGTAATTAGACACTTATATAACTTATGAAGTGATCACTCTGTAAATTTAGTACCTATCTGACACCATACATAGTTATTACAATATAATTAACTATATTCCCTATAATTTACATCCCCATAACTACTTTGTAATTACCAATTTGTACTTCTTAATCTCTTTGCCTTTTTCACTATCCCCCTAACCTCCCTCCCATTTTCAACCATCAAAATGTTCTCTGTTTCTGTGAGTTTGTTTGTTTTATTTGTTCATTTCCTTACGGTTTTTTTTTGTTTTTTTTGTTTTTGTTTTTGGATTCCACATATAAGTGAACATGTATGGTATTTGTCTTTCTCTGTCTGACTTATTTCACTTAGCATAATACCTTCTAGGTTAATCCATGTTGTTGCAGATGGCAAGATTTTGTTCTTCTTTTATGGTTGAGTAATATTCCATTGTATATATGTATATGTACCACCTCTTTATCCATTTATCTATTAATGGAAACTTAGATGGCTTCCATATCTTGAGTATTGTAAATAATGCTGCAATGAACATATGGATGTATATTCTTTTTTGAGTTAGTGTTTGAGTTTCTTCAGATAAATACCCAAGAGTGGAATTACTTTGTTTTAAGTCTTTTGTCTGGTGTAAATATTGTTACCCCATCTTTTTTGTTTCCATTTTCATGATATATCTTTTCCATTTCTTTACTTTCAGTCTGTATGTGTCTTTCTAACTGAAGTGAGCCTCTTGTAGGCAGCATATTTAAGGGTCTGATTTTCTTATCCATTCAGCCACCCTATGTCTTTTTTTCCCCCATTTTGTTTGTTTTATTAGTTTCAGGTGTACAACACAATGCAACAGTTGTACTCTTTACACCCCAAAGTGACAAACCACCCCCCAGTTCGCGACCCCACTCCCCCAATATCACACATATCTATTAAAATTCCTTTGGCGCCCTTCCACAGTACACTCCACATCCCATGACTATCTGTATATTAAGTTACAGTTGGCATACAATATTATACAACATCAGCTTCAGGTGTGCTGTGCAGTGATCAAGCCTCTACTCCATCCAAAATTTTTACAACGTTATTATATTCCCCAAACTGTGTTTCATATCCCTGTGGCAATATTGTAGTTGTCTATTGATGCTGTCTAATCCCTTCCCCTTCCCCCTTATCCCCACCCCCCTCCCAACTAGCAACCCTCAGTTTTTCCTCTATATCTATGAATCTGTTTACTTTGATCATTCATTCAGTTTTTCAGATTCCACATATAAGTGAGATCATATGGTACTTGTCTTTCTCTGACTGACTTATTTCACTTAACATAATAGTCTTTTCACAACATTATCAATTACATTCCCAGAACTGCCCCCATATCCCTGCAGCAACAATGTAGTCACCCACCTACGCTGTCCAAAACCTTCCCCCTCTCCCTCAACCCCACTCCCTCCCAGCCAGCAACCATCAGTTTTTCCTTTATATCTGCTTGATATGACTTCAATCTTCTTAAATTTACTAAGACATGTTTTGTGGCCTAACATGGTCTATCTTAGAAAATGTCCCATATATACTTGAGAAGAATGTATATTCTGTTTTTTCAGAGTGAAATGCTCTAAAAATATCAACGAAGTCCAGCTGGTCTAAAGTGTCATTTAGGGCCCCTCTTTCTGTGTTGATTTTCAGTCTAAAGGGTCTGTCCATTGGTGACAATGGGGTGTTGAAGTCCCCTACTATGATAGTGTTATTGTTGATCTCTGTCTTTATGTCTGTCAAAATCTGTTATATGCAATTAGGACTTCCTATGTTGGATGCATAGATGATTATTAGGGTTCTAGTGCCCTTCTTTGTCTTTTATTGTAGTCATTTTAAAGTCTATTTTGTCCAAAATAAGTATTGGTACTCCAGCTTTTTTTTTCTCATTTCCATTTGCGTGAAATATCTTATTCCATCTGTAAACTGCATATTCATATGTCCTATTTTCTTATCCAATCAGCCACTCTCTGTCTTTTGATTGGAGCATTTAGCCCATTCATATTTAAAATGATTATTGATAGGTGCATATGTATTGCCATTTTGTTATTTGTATTCCTGGTCTTCCTGGGTTAGCTTGTTTACCCCTTTCTTTTGTTTTAAAAAGCGCTTTTAACATTTCTTGCAATGCTGGCTTGGTGGTAATGAATTCCTTAAGCTTATTCTTTTCTGAGAAGCTCTTTATTTCTCCTTCAATTTTAAGTGATAGCCATGCTGGGTAGAGCAATCTTGACTGTAGGCCTTTATTTTGTGTCACTTTGAATATCTCCTGCCACTCCCTTCTGGCCTGCAGAGTTTCTATAGACAAGTCAGCTGTTAGTGTAACAGGAGTTCTTTTGTATGTAACCTGCTGTCTTTCTCTTGCAGCCTCTAGGATTCTGTCTCTATCTTTAACCTTTGCCATTTTAACTGTGATGTGTCTTGGTGAGGAGCTGTTTGGGTTCAGCTTGTTTGGAACCCTCTGCACGTCCTGGGCATGTATGTTGATTTCCTTCACCAGGGTAGGGAAGTTTTCAGTCATTACTTTATCAAACACATTCTCGACCCCTTGCTTCTTATCTTCTCCTTCTGGTATTCCTATGAGTCAAAGGTGGTTGCGCTTCACCTTGTCCCATAGGGCTCTTAAACTATTTTCATTGTTTTTCATTCTTTGGTCTTTTTGTTGTGCCAACTGGGTGAGTTCTGCTATTTTATCTTCCAAATCGCTGATCCTCTCCTCTGCTTCATCTACTCTACTGGTGATTCCTTCGAGTATGTTCTTCATTTCAGTTATTGTATTCTTTAGTTCTAACTGGTTGCTTTTTATGATTTCTCTGTCCTTCCTTATGTCCTCACTAAGTTTGTTAAACATTCTTATCATCAGTGTTCTAAACTCTGTCTCTGAAATGTTGGATCCCTCTGTTTCATTTAGTTCCTTTTCTAGAGGTTTCTTCTGATCTTTTACTTGTGACATGTTTCTTTGTTTCCCCATTCTGGCTGTCGCTCTGCAATTGCTTTGATGTATTAGATAGATCACCAGGAGAGCCCTGGTTGGATCACCCAGGCACACAACTCACGGCCCAACACTCCCAGGAAAACTCCCAGTCTCAGCCTGTCCCAATCAGCAGCTCACAGATCAGGCCGAGCAGCCTGACAACCAATCTCCAGCCTGGCAACTCTGCAAGTGCAGTGTGGAGAGCAGGGACCCGAGGCGGCTTGCACACTCCCGTGTCTCAGTGAGCAGCCTGTTGGAGCCGGAAGGAACCTGCCCAGTGTTTCCCTGGCAACGCAGTATAAGCCAGGCAGATGGTGGGGATCCAAGGCCACATGCACGCGTGCATGTACACACACACTTATGCTCCAATTCCACCAGATCATTGAGGTCCTGGACCTGATCCTCTGAGGGAGGGCCCAACCCAGACAAAATGACACCCTCCTTACACCACTCACGTGCAGGCTCCACACCAGGGGAACTATAGTCCAAAAACCTCCAACATTTGCACCACAGGTGCTCCATTCAGTCCGTCCCCTCAGGCTCCTGGGCCCGGCTCACACAGCTACTCCCTCCACCTGGAACCAGGTAAGTGCTCACTGGTGAGCAAGCCCCTGTGCCGGCCCCACTGATTCTCTAGCCACTCTCAGCCTCAGCGAGCTGAGCAAAGTGAGTCCTCACTAATTTACTGCCAGCTATCTTGGAACTTCTCTTCCTGGCAGAGGAACTCTGGGCTGGTGAGCTTGGTGTACGGCTGGAGGGTCTCTCCCCCAACTGGAGAAGCCTCCCCACAGCTGGGGCTTCCTTCATGGGGTTCGCCCTCTCTCGTCTCAGCCTCTCCTACCAGACCCGACGTGGCCTCCTCTTTAAGTTCTTCATTTAATGGTTCTGTTCATCTAGTGTTCCAGGACATCCTGGGTTGAATGCTGTGTAATTTACTTGTAATTTTGGTGTGATCCTGGGAGGTAGTTAGCACAGCGTTTGTCTACTCAGCCATTTTACCGGAAGTCCTGAAGTGTACAATTCTGTAATAAATCATCTATATATCACATTGTGTGTTCACCACCCAGAGTCAGTTTTCCTTCCCTCACAAATGTATTTTTTTTTTTGCAAACAGGTGCAAAAGCTTTTAATTTAAAAAGCTTTCTCATGGACAAGTAAATCTATGTCACATACACAGTAAATGTGTTACCACTTTTAGCATGGACAAATATTGAGCTAAACATCAGAAGGCTAGTGTGTGCTTTGCAATTGTGGTGGGTACATCCAATTTCCTGTAATAAATACTCCAACAGGTAACATTTTGTTTAGAAAACATATTCCACAAGCCCCTTGTTGTAATTACAGTCTTGAGGTTAAGGATTGTATTACATTAGGGATAAAAACAAAACTGCAAATGGAAACATAATGTTACAAGAGAATTTCTTCTGTTTGCAACACACTTGCCCAAAAATCAATTTTACAATGACAGGATAAGGAGTATGTATAGATTAAGTTAAATCAATGCATGGCTAATGATTTTTATACCTTGTACCTTACTGATAATTCATTTGTAAATATTTCCAACCTTCTCTATTACCTTTTCAATAAGGATTATCAAAGAACCCTGTATTCTGCCTTCCCTAAAACATGTGTATCAAAAAAAATTATCTCCCCTAAAGTTTCCTTATTAAATACTATTAACATATTGGGTTTATGGTTTTATTTTAACCAAAGCAAATCACAATATTTTGTGCTTAAATATTTCTAATTCCGTCTTATACTCTTTTCCAAGTATTATTTTATTCAACCTTTCTTAAAACTTTATGAACTAGGTATTCTTATTTCCATTTTACAGATAAAGAAACTGAGGATTAGAGAGGAGTTGCTCAGCTAACATGTATCAGAGCAGAAACCGTAACCCACTGTGCTTTCAAAGCCCTCTCTCAGAAATCTAGGGGAGTGAGGCCCCACGCAGCCTAGCGGTACAGTCTGCAGCCCAATTTACAAAAGCACACTCATTGCACAGTACATGGTCTCAGTAGACACAGTTGAATAATTTAGCAATGCCACCTATGTACAGTTGACCAAATCTAATTAAAGTGGACTTTGGGGTTACCTGGTGAATGACTGGTTTTGTAGGCAAAATTTTTCGTGGCGCTTTTGTGAGTTGACTTCCAAACTGTTGAGAGAACTGATGGTACCGCATCTTTGAGTAGTCTGCTTCTTTTCTGCAGAAATATGTCTAGGCTGATTTTTCACAGCAAAATCCCCCAAGGGGGCCGGCCGAGTGGCACGGTTGTTGGGCGCTGGCTTGGGAAGCCGGCGGCCCCGGTTTGGATCCCACATGTGAGGGCCAGTGACTGCCCTCAAAAAAAAAAAAAAACCCAAGGGATGAACTGGGGGACTTCCACCACATAATTACTCATTTGGATTAAATGAATCCTTGACAATTGAGATAATTCATAAACATCTTTTAATGATACTGCTTTGTCAAAAATAATGAGGTTTATTTTAGAATGGATATGTTGTTAACAAATTACAACCCATTTTCCATTGAATTTTTCTATAATATAACATAATGTTTGTGCCAAGATATAATTATACCCCATTTAAGAATGAAACTTTGTTTCATTTATTTAAAGAGAAAGAGGATAATTTGGGGATGACATTTGAACAATGCTCTAATTTACTATGTGTTAGTTTCTTCAGAAATTAATAGCATAAAGTCTGTGCAAAAAAACCATAGTTATATCAATTCAAAGAACAGGGGAACTAAATGATCTTTAAGAGTCCTTTGATGATTATATTTAAAGAAAAGGTAGTCATATAGGGCTATCCACAACAGAGCAGTGGAAAGACCACAATGCTGGGAATCCAGAAACTAATATTCTAATTCTAGGGTTTTTACAATACCTGAGGAATTGGGAGCAAACCATGAGCTCATTTGACCTAAGTCTTTTATATTTAATAAAATAATTATATTTAATATAAATCATTTATAAGATAACTTCAGGTTGTGAAAGTCTACAACTTTAACACATTTGAATCTCATTGCATTAAGATGATTTTGGATCACTTATTAGTTTTCATTTTTCACATCAATAACGTAAATAAAATATAGAAATAAAACATTTGTTTTACAATTTACATTCCTACACACCTGTTATGTGAATAGAATTACAGTCTGTATTTATAGAAAAATATAATTTATACAACAATAGGATATAAAAGGCATTTATACAACAAATAATCTCATAACACATGCAACCTGGGAATCATATTTACATGTAGATGCCAATAGTCTGAGGAAAAGAAAATATCTAATACAAATATGAAAAGTATCTCTTCCTTGCTCCTAAAAGAAAACACCATAAATAGCTAAGAGTTTTCATAAATATTATTGGTTGTGAAAAGAAATATTTAAATGCCTCAAATAATATCTTGCACAAGCCATTTGATATTCTGAGAGCAAGTAGCTTCAGATTTCTATAAAATCTCACAAATTAGAGCACATATATTTATGGATGTCAGATTTCAAGATGTTTCCTCATTGTCATCATGATCTGCTAACATGTCCAGGGTCTTCCTTGAAAACAGAAAAAAAAAAGCTGGGTTAGCAATACTTATACTGGAAAAAAATAGAGTTAAAAAAAAGCTATAAGAAGAGGCAAAGAAATTAATCCCTAGTATTCCCACTTCAGGGAATTTATCTGAAGAACCCCAAAACACTATTTCGAGGAAACATGTACATCCATATGTTCATTGCAGCATTGTTCACAATGGCCAAGATGTGGAGGCAACCTAGGTATCCCTGAATGGATGAATGGATAAAAAAGAGGTGGTACATATGTAAAATGGAACATCACTCAGCCATAAAAAGATGATGAAATCTTACCATCTGTAACAACATGGATGGACCTAGAGGGGTGTGGTGCTGAGTGTAGTAAGTCAGATAGAGAAAGATGTCATATGATTTCAGTTATAAGTCGAATCTAAACAAAATAAACAAAGCAGAAACAAACTCGTAGATACACAGAACACTTTGATGGTTGCCACATGGGAGGGTGTTTGGGGATGGGTGAGAAAGGGAAAGGGATTAGGAAGTACAAATTGGTTACTACACAGTAGTCATGGAGATGTAGGGTATAGTGTAAGGAATAGAGTCCATAATATTATAATATCTATGTATGGCATCAGGTGGGTAGTAGACTTATCTGGGTGATAGATGGAAGTGGGTTTGCGGGACTGGGTCAAAAAGGTGAAGGGATTAGGAAATACAACTTGGTAGTTACAAAGTAGTCATGCAGATGTAAAGTAAAACACAGGGAATATAGTTAATAATATGGTTATAACTATGTATGGTGTAAGGTGGGTCCTAGTCAAGTCAGGGGGATCACTTCTTAAATTATATAAATGTCTATCTACTATGCTATATACCTGAAATTAAATAAAATAGTATTCAATGTCAACTGTAATTGAAAAATTTAAAAAGGAGAAAAGGTGAAAAAGGGAATAAGAGGTCCAAATTTCCAGGTATAAAACAAATAAGTCATGGAGATGTAATATGCAGCATGGGGAATATAGTCAATAATACTGTGACAGCATAGTACAGTGTCAGATGGTTGCTGGACTTAATCCTAGTGATCACTTCTTTAGGTAGGTAAATGTTGGCTAACTATAGTGTATATCTGAAACTAATATACTATTGTATGTTAGCTCTTTTTTAATAAAAATATTTAATATTTTAAAAGGGAGAAAAGGAAAAACATATTTTAAAAAGGAGAAAAGGAAGAAATGAAGGAAAGGAGGGAAGGGGAAAAAGCAGAGAAGGGAGGATGGAAGACAGGTACCCTTTGTCAGTTTTTCATTATTATATTTGGTATCATTCATATATGATTTCATGGTATAGCTACATGTTATTTCACCAACCCTGATATATTAAGCTAGTTGCAGCAGTGAACAGATGATTTTCACTGAGGATAAAATTATGTTACATGAATATAGTTGCAAAATCTTGATTCATGATGCTTAAAAATTTTGTCCTGATTTTGTATTTGGCAATATATTTCTAAACTTACCATAGATTTTCAGATCTCCAGTTCTCCATTTTTCTTTCTATTCTTCAGTTTTATTTCTTGGTGTGTTTTTTTTGAGCTAAACATTTTAAAAACATGTTTCAAGTTTTCAGATAAGGTAATAAACTAAGTCACTCATTCACAGAAAAAAAGGACTTTATTTTGCATTACTTCATTTCAAAATTTTATATTTCAAATTTCTTTTTTTTTTTTTTTAAATTTTATTTTATTTTTAATTAGTTTCAGGTGTACAACACAGTGCAATAGTTATACATTTTACCCCTCAAAGTGACAACCCCCCCACCCCCAATAGTTTCAGGTGTACAACACAGTGCAATAGTTATACATTTTACCCCCCAAAGTGACAAACCCCCCACCCCCAATACACCCCCCCACACCCCCCCATATCATACATATCTATTACTCTTCCTCTGACTCTCTTCCACAGTATAATCCACATCCCGTGACTATCTATATATATTCAATTACAGTAGGTATACCACCTCCACTTTAGTAATACAGTGCAGTGATCAAACCTCTACTCCATCCATGAAATGGTCTCCCTAACAAGACCTATGATCATCTGACATTCCACAGAATATTTACAACATTATTAATTATATTCCCCAAACTGTTTTTCCTATCCCAGTAGCAATATTGTAGTTGCCTATTTTTGCTGTCTAATCCCTTCCCTTCTCCCTCATTCCCATTCCTCTCCAAATTAGCAACCCTGATTTTTCCTCTATATCTATGAGACAGTTTCTGTTTACTTTGCTCATTCATACAGTTTTTCATATTCCACATATAAGTGAGATCATATGGTATTTGTCCTTCTCTGACTGACTTACTTCACTCAACATTATAGTCTCTAGGTCCATCCATATCATTGCAAATGGCACGATTTCATTCTTCTTTATAGCGGAGTAATACTCCATTGTATAAATATACCACACAGTTTCTTAATCCAGTCATCTACTGACGGGCATTTTGGTTGTTTCCAAGTCTTAGCTATTGTAAATTGTGCTGCTATGAACATCGGGTGCATAACTTTTTGAATAAGTGTCTTGGTTTTTTCAGGATAAATACCTAGGAGTGGAATTGCTGGGTCAAAAGGTAGCTCTATTTCCAGTTCTTTGAGGTACCTCCATACTGACTTCCATAGTGGCTGCACCATTCTGCAGTCCCACCAACAGTGCAGCAGGTCCCCTTTTCCCCACAGCCCCGCCAGCACTTGTTGTTTGTTGATTTGTTGATGATAGCCGTTGTGACCAGAGTGAGGTGGTTTTTATTTGCATTTCTCTAATGATTAGTGAGGTTGAACTTTTTTCATATGCCTGTTGGCCATCTGTATGTCCTCTTTAGAGAAATGTCTCTTCATATCTTCTGCCCATTTTTTAATTGGGTTGTTTGTTTTTTGGTGTTGAGTTTCATGAGTGTTTTATAAATTTTGGATATTAACCCCTTATCAGATATATCGTTGGCAAATATATTCTCCCATTCAGTAGGCTTCCTTTTGTTTTATTAATGGTTTCCTTTGTTGTGAAAAACTTTTAAGTCTGATATAATCCCATATGTTCATTTTTTCTTTTACTTCCCTTTGCCCGTAGGGGATGTATCAGTAAAAATATTGTTCGGTAATGTCTGCAAATGTACTCCCTATATTTTCATTTAGGATTTTTATGGTTTCAGGTCTTACATTTAAGTCTTTAATCCATTTTGAATTTGTTCTTGTATAAGGCGTAAGGAGATGATCCAGTTTCATTTTTTTGCATGTGTCAGTCCAATTTTCCCAGCACCATTTATTGAATAGACTATCTTTACTCCAGTGTAAATTCTTGCTTCCCTTGTCATAGATTAACTGACCGTGAATGCTTGGATTTATTTCTGGGCTCTCTGTTCTGTTCCACTGATCGATGTGCCTGTTTTTATGCCAATACCAAACTGTCTTGATTACTGTGGCCTTGTAGTAGGTTTTGATGTCTGGTAGCATGATCCCCAACTTTGTTTTTATTCCTCAGAATTGCCGAGGCTATTCTGGGTCTTTTATGATTCCATATAAACTTTAGGATTATATTTTCTATTTCTGTGAAAAATGCCCTTGGTAGTTTGATAGGAATTGCATTGAATCTATATATTGCTTTAGGCAGTATGGACATTTTAACTATATTAATTCTTCCTATCCATGAGCATGGTAGGTGTTTCCATTTATTTGTATCTTCTATGATTTCTTTCTTCAGTGTCTTATAATTTTCTGAGTACAGATCTTTCACTTCTTTAGTTAAATTTATTCCTAGGTATTTTATAGTTCTTGACGCAATTGTAAATGGGACAGTTTTCTTAATTTCGCTTTCCATTAGTTTATTATTGGTATATGCAAATGCCACTGATTTCTGAACATTGATTTTATATCCTGCTACTTTACTGAATTCGCTTCTATCAGTTCCAATAGTTTTTTGATGGAGTCTTTGGGGTTCTCTATATACAGTATCATGTCATCTGCATATAGTGACAATTTTACTTCTTCCTTGCCAATTTGGATGCCTTTTATTTCTTTTTGTTGTCTGATTGCTGTGGCTAGAACTTCCAGCACTATGTTGAATAAAAGAGGAGAAAGTGGACAGCCTTGTCTTGTTCCTGATCTTAAGGGGAATGGTTTTAGCTTTTCCCCATTGAGTATGATGTTAGCTGTAGGTTTATCATATATGGCTTTTATTATGTTGAGATATGATCCCTGTATTCCCACTTTGCTAAGGGTTTTAACATAAATGGCTGTTGGATTTTGTCAAATGCTTTTTCTGCATCTATTGAAATGACCATGTGATCTTTATCCTTCATTTTGTTGATGTGGTGTATCACATTAATTGATTTACTTGGATGTTGAACCAGCCTTGCGCACTAGGGATGAATCCCACTTGATCATGATGTATGATCTTCTTAATATATTGCTGAATTCTGTTTGCTAATATTTTATTGAGAATTTTTGCATCTATATTCATCAGGAGATTGGCCTGTAGTTTTCCTTTTTGTGATGTCTTTATCTGGTTTTGGAATCAGGGTGATAGAGGCTTCATAAAAAGAGTTTGGGAGCCTTCCCTCCTTCTGGATTTTTTGGAATAGTTTGAGAAGAATAGGTGATAGTTCTTTTTTGAATGTTTGATAAAATTCACTTGTGAAGCCGTCTGGTCCAGGGCTTTTGTTTTTTGGGAGCTTGTCAATTACTGATTCAATTTCCTTGGTAGTAATCAGAGTATTTAGATTTTCTGTTTCTTCTGGCGTTAGCTTTGGAAGGTTGTATGCTTCTAGAAAATTATCCATTTCATCCAGATTGTCAAATTTGTTGGCATATAGTTGCTCATAGTAATTTCTTAGAATTTTTTGTATTTCTGTGATGTCTGTAGTCATTTCCTCTTTCATTCCTGATTTTGCTAATTTGAGTCCTCTTTTTTTTCTTATGATGAGCCTGGCGAGAGGTTGGTCAATTTTGTTTATCTTCTCAAGAAACCAGCTCTTGGTTTCATTGATCTTTTGAATTGTTTTTCTGTTCTCTATATTGTTTATTTCTGCTCTGGTCTTTATTATCTCCTTTCTTGTACTCCCTTGGGCCTCTTTTGCTGTTCTTTTTCCAGTTCCCTTAGGTGTAAGGATAACCTGTTGACTTGAGATTTTTCTTCCTTCTTTAGGTAGGCCTGCACTGCTATAAACTTCCTCTTAGACTGCTTTCGCAGCATCCCAGAGATTTTGGGTCGTGGTGTTTTCATTTTCGTTTGTCTCGAGGTATCTTTGATTTCCTCCTTGATCTCATTTGTGACCCACTCACTATTTAATAGCATATTGTTTAGCCTCCATTTATTTGTCAGCTTCCTGATTTCTTCTTATAATTGATTTCTAGTTTCATAGCATTGTGGTCAGAGAATACAGTTGAAATGATTTCAATCTTCTTAAATTTATTGAGACTTGTTTTGTGGCCTAACATGTGGTCTATCTTAGAAAATGTTCCATGTGCACTTGAAAAGAACGTATATTCTGTAGCTTTGGGATGAAATGCTCTGAAAATGTCTGTTAAATCCAGCTGGTCTAATGTGTCATTTAAGGTCGCTGTTTCCACATTGATTTTCTGTCTGGAGGATCTGTCCATTAGTGACAGCGGGGTGTTGAAGTCCCCTACTATGATAGTGTTACTGTTGATCTCTGTCTTTATGTCTGACAATATCTGTTTTATATATTTAGGGGCTCCTATGTTAGGTGCATAGATGTTTACTAGAGTTATGTCCTCTTGTTGGATCGATCCCTTCATTACTATGAAGTGTCCTTCTTTGTCCTTTGTTATATTCTTCAATTTAAAGTCCATTTTATCTGATATAAGTATCGCTACTCCAGCTTTTTTCTCAGTACCATTTGCATGAAATATTTTACTCCATCCCTTTACTTTCAGCCTGTATGAGTCTTTGGATCTGAGGTGAGTCTCTTGTATACAGCATATGCTGGGGTCTTGCTTTCATATCCATTCAGCCACCCTATGTCTTTTTATTGGAGCATTTAATCCATTTACATTTAATGTGATTATTGATAGGTGTGTATTTATTGCCATTTTGTTATTTGTGTTCGTAGTCTTTCTTAGTTAGGTTGTTTTTCTCTTCTACTTTAAGAAGCCCGTTTAACATTTCCTGCAAAGCTGGCTTGGTGGTAATGAATTCCCTTAACTTATTCTTTTCTGCAAAGCTCCTTATCTCACCTTCAATTTTAAATGATAACCTTGTTGGATACAGCAATCTCGGTTGTAGGCCTTTATTTTTCATCATTTTGAAAACCTCCTGCCACTCCCTTCTGGCCTGCAAAGTTTCTGTAGAAAAGTCAGCTGATAATCTTATGGGGGTACCCTTGTAAGTAACTTGCTGCCTTTCCCTTGCTGCTTTAAGGATTCTGTCTTTGTCCTTAACCCTTGCCATTTTCACTATAATGTGTCTTGGAGTGGGCCTGTTTGGAATCATCCTGTTTGGAACTCTCTGCACTTCCTGGGCTTGTATTTCAATGTCCTTTGCCAGGTTAGGGAAGTTTTCAGACATTATTACTTCAAATATATTCTCAATCCCTTGCTCCCTCTCTTCTCCTTCTGGTACTCCAATGACCCTTAGGTTATTGCGTCTGATGTTGTCCCCCAGCTCTCTTAAACTATTTTCCATGTTTTTCATTCTTTTTTCTTTTTGTTGTACCGCATGGGTGATCTCTGCTATTTTGTCTTCTAAGTCACTGATCTGATTTTCTGCTTCATCCAGTCTGCTAGTGATTCCATCAAGTTTGTTATTTAATTCAGTAATTGTGTTCTTAAGTTCTAGCTGGTTGCTTTTCATGATTTCTCTATCCTTCTTTATATTTTCATTAATTTCCTTGAACATTCTAATAATCAGTGTTCTGAACTCTGTCTCTGATAGGTTGGTTACCTCTATTTCCTCTATTTCCACTGATTCAGGAAGTTTCTTCTGTTCTTTTATTTGTGTTATGTTTCTTTGTCTCCCCATTCTGGCTTACTCTTTGTGTTTGCTTCAATATAACAGATAGATCCCCCAGATTTCTCAGTCTTTTCTGGGTAAACTTATATGGTGTGTGTCCTTTATATTTGAATTACTCAGTCTCCCTATTCTCTTGTGCTTGTATCTGAGGTGTTCCTTGTGTCGTGCGTCCTCACTTGCTGAAGTTTTAGTTTTGATTACTTTTGGTTTGTCAGTAGGTGGGATTGACTCCCAGATTGATTAGCTGTGAGGATCAGCAGCTTCTGCAGTTTATGAGCTGCTGTGAGAGTATTGACACCTCAGATGAAACTTGGACCCTATGGGTCTTAGTACCTGTAGTAACTTCTTTGGGTGTGACTCTTGTATGTCAAACCCAAAAATGCTCTGGTTTTATCTAAAGTTGGCCTCCGGGTATGATGATTCTTGTGTCTGTTTGTTTGGACTCACTGCTGCAGAGTGATTTTAGAGCATAACAGATCAACAAGAACAACCTCCGCAGCCACCACAGGAAACCAAATGCTCGCACAATTAAAAACAACCAACCATCAAACTACAGTCAACTTGTACAGAAATAACAATCATACTAATGAAGAAACCAAACAGAAACAAAACAAAAACCACATACTCAATAATAACAGAAGAGGAAACAAAATAAAATACAATATCCTAAAATAAAAAATAGAATAAACATGAGAAACCGATTAGCTATACCTAACAAATAAAAAATAAAAATAAACTAAAATAATAATAAAAAAAGTAAGAAAAATTTAAAAAATAAAATTTGCAGAAAAAAGGAAAAGAGGAAAAGTATAGCAGTGAGAAGAATGAATAAAATAAGAGAGAAAGTGAGGGTGGGGAAAAAAGAAAAAGAAAAGAAAGAAAAAGAAAAAGAAAAAAGGAAAATATATATATATATATATTTGTCTACACACCCATATATATGGACATATATTCACCTATATACACCTATATATATATGCCTATATTAAAAACTACAATATGATTATAATGAAATAGAAATAAAAACCAAAAACAACCAAGATAAGCAGCCAATAAAGGGAAAACAAAACAGAATAAAACCAAACAAACCAAAAATACCCGTGCTGGTCTAGGCTAAAGTCCACCAAGCTCTCTTCAGATTGTCTGCTGTACAAAAATTCCTGTGCGTCTTGTGGGAACAGTAGGCCACCAGATGCCTAGCGTGATCCTGGCACTGCAGGTTTGCTGTACTTGGAGTGTGGTTGTGACGTGTGATTGGTGGTTTTACAAAGTCACTGCCTTTTTTGCTTTTGCCTGTCCCAAGGCAGGCTGCACCCCCAAAGGCTCAATGAGTGTCTTCTGGGCACCCTTTGGTTGACAGCCGTGGAGAATTAAAGAATTCCTCACTACCAAAAGCCTGCTGCTAAGAATCTGTTAATTAGTGCCTCAGCAGATGAACCTGCCCTGCCTCCCAAGCCTTGCCTAAAGGTGGGGCGGGGTGGGTAGTCTCACTCTGCTGCCTTTACTGGGTGGAAATTCTCAACCCCCTGCAGGTAAGGATATCTTCCTAGTCTGCTCTATTGCTCCTTCAGGAGTCAGTTTAAGACTGTCTTGGCGGGGGACAAAGTTTGTGGGAGTGGGTGAGTTATTGGGTTGTTTTTTTTTGCTTTCTGTTCAAGAGTAGAAAAAGGGAAAAAAATAAAAAAACATAAAATAAACAAAGCCACAGTTCCAACACTGTTTCAAGCTAAGGCCTTTGCCTCTTATGCTCCAGCAGAGTTCCTGCTGCTCTCCCACAGGGTCTGCCGGGATTTAGGGAATTGCGCGCACCCTACCGTGTGGCCAAGATCCCCGCTCCGCGTCTCCGGGACCTGCGTCTCCGCCCTGCGCACTGCTTGTCCGAGCGAGTCCTCTTTTTCCCTGCTCCCGGTTCCAGGCTTCTGGCCCGGAGCCGGCGCGCCCGCGCGGAAATCCTGCTGCTCTCCCAAACGGCGTCCTGCCGGGATTTAGGGACTGCGCGCACCGTGCCGCGTGGCTCTGATCCCCGCTCTGTCTCTCCGGGATCTGTGACTCCAGCCGGCGCGCTGCGCCCGCGGGCGAGTCCTGTGTTTCCCCCTGCTCCCGGGTTTAAGGCTTCTGCCTTGGAGCCGGCGCCCGCCCGCGCCGTTCCTCCTGCTGCGCTCCTGGAGGGACTGCCGCCGGTTCAGGGGACTGCGCGCACCTTTCCACGCGCGGCTCCGATCCCCGCTCCGTCTCTCCGGGACCTGCGTCTCCGCCCAGCGCGCGCTGCTTCTCCGCGGGCGAGTCCTCTGTTTTCCCCCTGCTCCCGGGTTTCAGGCTTCTGCGCTCGCGGGACCCGGTGGGCACAGAGACTGATCCCTGAACTGGGAGGGTGCAGGGACTGATCTTGCCCTGTCGCTGCGGGGCCTGCACCCTGCTTCCTGGGGAACGCGGGTGCAGCTCGCACCTCTGCACAGTCGTCTCCTCTCTCTCCTCCCGCACTTGCCCGGCCTGAGCTTCTGCCTCAGACCGCAAACCAACGCGCTCTTGCTGAACTCCAGGTGGGCCGCGGGCCGCAGGGAGCGAGCCGGGGCAACACTCACCGTGACTCAGCAGCCGCGGGTGTGGGCTGCACCTCACGCGTCTCGCCGCCTTCTTCCCCTACTCGCCCGGCCTGCCCACCTTCCAGCAATCCTTGTGTGGAACTCTTAGTCGCTCTGTGTGATGAGTAGATGTCTCTTTGAAGCGTATTAGAAGTTCAAATTGTGGATATTTCCAGGGGAGATTTCATGGAGCCCTCCTCACAGCCGCCATCTTGCCCCTCCCCTCCTCTCAAATTTCTTTTTGATGAGCACTCCCTTGCAGAAAAGTTCAATATTCATTCCGTAGATTCAGTAGAGCATGGGGTTGGTGTGGGATAAATGCAATTATGATAACAGGTCAGAAAAGCAGAAAGAAAAGTGTAATTTTGCAATGTATATATTTGGGACAAGTAAAACACTTGATGAAACTCTACATATAAAAGAGATACAGATATTTCAAAGTAACCCTGTCATCAATCTTCCCCCATGAAGTTAGTCCTTTCTGTATCATTGTCACATGGATCATTTTGCCAGTCCACTTAATAATCTGAGTGGAGTCTTTTCCCTGCAATGACTTTTGGGTTAACTTTCACATTTTCTGGCTTCATGATATATCCTAGACATGTTGGTTCAAAGTTCATGGAAAATTTTTATCAGTGTGTCCTCTACGATATCTGTACTTTTCTGGCAAAATTGGCAATAATGGTTTGGGGAGGCAATCTGATAACTCCTTTGACTAATGATGTCTGCCCAGGTTTCATACATTTCTTATTGTATCACATCAGTCTCTGATAAGAATTTTGACATGCACATCAACTACTCTGCCTTACTTTCCTGAGTTGGGTATCTCCCATTCTGCAAACAAACTCCTACATGTCTTTCTTGCCAACTGTTGCTGATATTAAATGCTGACATTCACATCCACCGTAATCATTGGTGATACAGTACTCCTCCCTTATCTGTGGTTTAAGTTTCTGCGGTTTCAGTTACCCACGGTCAACTATAGTCTGGAAATATTAAATTTACCCAACCATCAACATCGTCTGCTCCTGGCAGTCCTTTCTTTATAACATTTGTTTTCAGATTGTTATTATACATTATGCCATGAGAATAACCTTGTACATGTGTCATTTCCCATGAACACATGCAGGTGTATTTTCACAGTAATTTTCTAAATATGGAATTACTGATTCCAAAGATATGTGCATTTGCAATTTTGATAGTTTTGTCAAATTTACATTCCCTCTTGTAATTATGAAAGTGCTTTACCCCTCACAAAAACATTCACTGAGTTTTTTCTTAACAAATATATTCCATTTTACTCCATTTCAAAAGTATGCAGAGCTAATCGATATTGATGTGAAACTTTCATTTTTTTAACCGATAAATTTGAATGCTATATATATTACAGGTGGCTAATTTATATATGATTTATTGGTAATGCCAACACAATTAGTTGAAAGGTGATAACAAAATTCAGTAAAACAATCTTTAAAAAATTGGGCCAGCCGAGTGGCGCGGTGGTTAAGCACTGGCTTGGGAAGCCTGCGGCCCCGGTTCAGGTCCCACATATGAGGGCCAGTGACATTGCCCTCTAAAAAGATAAAATAAATAAATAAATAAATAAATAAAAGCCATTTGGGTACTTGTTCCAGTGCATACTGTTTCTCACCAAATTTACTGGCTGAATCAAAGACCATTTTAGTTTTTTTATTAAAGTAGTTCAAATGTTTTTGTAGAATCCAAACCATTTACTTGATGAAATGTTACTACCCCTTACTTGTATTAAATCAATCCTTTTCTTCTATGACTACTTTTATTCCTCAAATATATGCAATAAATATTTTTATATGCAGTAAATATGTAGAAAGATATTTATCCTAAGCAATGGGAATTTGAATCCTATCGTTGGCAAAATTTAAAAATTAATTGAATCACTAAGTAAATTGTTATGTAGAGATTTTTTTAAACTTCAGTATCTAAATGCCTTTCTTATGTGGAGTATGGGGACAAGAGAGATGAGAGCACTCAGATTTGATGAAATTCATGTAAGAGGACCTGGTGACTCCAGAGGCGGTAATAGTGAGGACTTAGTTTTAGTACAGTCAGTACCAACCTCAGCATTTTAAGATTATTATTGCTGTGATGTGATCTTAGCTGTGCCCAAGCAGTTCCTGCCCAGTTTCTAAGCCTGGTTCTTCACTCTTATTACTAGGTCTATGCTGTCTTTCTACAGGGTTTTTTTCCTGCCTAAGTGAGTCAAAATTGTTTTGTGCTTTTTCAAACCAAAAATCTGCCATCAATAGTAAACAGGCATTTATTTAGCTGTTGATTTAAAATGGTTAAGTTGCTGAAATGGCAAATGACTTATAAGCAAGTATTGACTATTAAATGTTATAAATATAACATATTAAGATGATAAAGTATAGATCAAAAGTTGCATGTTAATGATTAAAGCTTGTACTTCTTACTAAACCCTTCCACATACCAATGTACATTGTGAAAGCACTTAAAACTGCCAAGCTTCAATCTTTAAATCTGAAATGAAAAGACACAACTTTTGAGCAATTTTGGAAACATTTGGAAAAAGATTTCTAGAGTTTTCACATCATTCAATGCCTGTAGATTACAGTTGTGTCTGTGTCCATGTAAATATAATTATTTCCATCAGTCCAGTCAAGTATCTCCAAGATGAAAGGACTAAAGAGGGGGCAAAAAAGAGAAAGTTTTCTAGTCATTTAAATACTTGAAAATGGGCATAACCTCCTGTGGGATACATATGTAGGAAACTGTTATTTCCATAATTTGCATTTAGGATATTAACTTAGTTTTTCCTCCAACTGGAGAAACTAAAGCAGAACTGAAAAGTATCCACATAATTTCTGTGTATCTAAGAATTATCGGGGTTTTCTCTTCCATAGCCTGAAACTTAAAAACATCATTATGAACTGCTATTACCTGTGGTATCTATTTATTTGTCATCATATTTCAGGGGGATTCATAGGGTGTATGTATCTCTAAAAATGCAATGGTCATAAAACAAAAGAAAACCTGATAACAGTGGTTTAAACATTCTGGGCTGTATTTTTAGCAGCTAACCAGTCAGGAGGTAGCCTGTGCAATAGGAGGTCTTCAGGGAATCCTGGCTCCTTCCCTGTTCCCACCTCGTTATCCTTTGTTCATATTTCAGACATGAAGCAGGATAAAGAGCCAAAAGCTTTCTTCTCCCACAGCACCCACCCTCACTCCCCCCCACTCACCCACCCCACCTACCGTTTTTTAGAAGAACTTTACATACATCTCTCTGACTACCAGAATTACCTCTCATCTGGCTGAAGAGAGGCTGAGCTAGTGAATAATTTAGCTCAAGTTTCTTCAGTAGAAGAAGGGGTTATAATAGCTTTTGAGAAGCCAATCCACAGTATCAGCATCTGTGTGTTTACCTGTTAGAGCAAGTTCAAAGCACTTTGAATGAATTGTTACAATGAATCAAACTTGCTGGGTTTTTTAAATATTTGATGGTAGATTTATCTGAAAGGAGCAAATCAATTAGTTTTTTTAGCATCTGGAGAAATATTTTGAGGACTAATGCCTTTGGAAAAATTACACAATAGCAACTTTTTGAGATACTGTGTGATCTTGGCCAGGAGAAGATTTTTCATGTAATTTTGCTGCCCTTGTGAGGCAGAAATGAGAGAAAATTGTCTGACTAAGACCCCATTTTCTGTCAGGCTTTATATTAAAGCAATTTGTCCCATAAGGAAGTGTATATTTTTGTTTTTTAACTAACTGAGGATGCAGACCAAGTCCTGTAATGTCATGCTTTTCATCAAAGCAAAGACAGTTCATTTGAAATTTTGAGGTCATTTAAGAGACTCTGTTTGGTGAAATAAATTCACGCTTTGAGAATATGGGCACTTTTGAAAGAAAGGCCTAGATTAAATGTCATTCATTACTTTAGAGATGAAATAAAAATAATGAATTCAAAGAACAGTTTTCTAAGACCCCATAATTTGTTCCATTTTATTTTATTTTTTTCAAAAAGCTGTTCCTTGCCCTCATATCCACCCCTCAACTTTGCCTGCAGACTGCGTTGGGATAAAATATGATGGGCTTGTAATATAAAAATTACAAAATAAGCTCAATGGCAGTTTAAATGAAATTTCTTCAGTTTGTTCTGGGCTCATTAGATCTATATCCTGGTCAAATATTTGTCCTGCTTTATGACAATTTTTAAAACAAATTCTAATGAGTATTTGTGTGGTGCTCTACCTTGTACAAATGGCTTTCTCTCACACGATCTCATGTCTCACAATAATTCTGTGAGGGAAGTACAGGAAATACTCTCACTTTATAGACAAAAGAACAGTCTCAGCAAGGGCTGGTCGTTTGTGCCTAGTGCATAGGGAACCAATGCATTAGGTTCCCACCCCTCCTGCTCCAAAGACCACCCTCTTCCCACAACATCGTTCAACTCCTCAGAAACTAGCTGGGGAAAAAAGCTGTCGAAGGTTATTGTCTGATAAGTTTCTGATATAGCCCTTCTATTTAGACTTATTGACTCTCAAGCTACCCAAAGTGAATGATAGGGGATTTGTAGTATAACATAAGCAAATACAGCCTAGAAGGGCCTCCCTTGGAATAATGTTAAGAATCAACTGGGGCAGTTGCCAGAGGCACAGGGGAGGAGGTTAGTGGGTAAAATGGGTGAAGGGTGTCAAAAGGTACAAACTTCCAGTTATAAAATAAATAAGTAGTCATGAGATGTAATGTACAGCATAGTGACTATAGTTACTAATACTGTATTGCATATTTGAAAGTTGCTAAGAGAGTAGATATTAAATGTTTTCATCACATGAAAAAATTCTGTAACCATGTATGGTGATGGATGTTAACTAGATTTATTGTGGTGATCATTTTTCAATATATACAAATATTGAATCATCATTACAGCGTACACTTGAAATTAATATAATGTTATATGGCATTTTACCTCAACAGAAAAAAAGCAATACATTTTATGGTAAACATAAAAGAATTCAATCTGTTTAATAGTCAAAGAAATGCAAATTATTACTTTATACCTTTATTTAATCAATTGAAAATAATACTGCCAAGGGTGAAATGAAAGGGATCCTGTTATACAATGCTAGCCTTAAAAAATTATTACAACTTTATAAAAGAAAACTTTTCTACTTAAATCAAAAGCCTTAAAATCTTTTATAATCTCGAACCTGTAAACGTCAAGGGAATTTGTCCTCAAGACATAATCAAATTCTCACCAGTACAAACATGTCAGGAGTTCAAGATGCCAGTGTTTCTAAGAGCAAAATATTTGGAAACAACCTATGCTGTAATAATAAAAGTTAAATAACTTTTATACATTATTATGAAAAATATTTTACACTCATTAAATATGGTGTTCTTGAATTACATGGGTGAAAATGTTTATCTTGTAATGTTAATTAAGAAAAGTGGAACCAAACTGATTAAAAGTTTGTTTAAGAAAAATTATAAATTATATCTATGAAGAGATTAAAGGCTGAAAGTAAATATGAAAGAATCAATTTGAGGGATGTCTGCCAAGCCAAAGACCTCCTGCTCGTCATGAGGGTTTCAGGGAGAGCAGCCACCTCTCTCTTCCCCTCCCCAACCCCCTCATCTTTCTGCTCAGCATGAATTCTGGTCGTCAGTGCCATTCCAGGGAATCAAGGAGGCTGATAGATGTGCTATTCTTAGCCCTATCTGCTTGTTACTTTATCAAGCTTAATTTAGATAGTAAGTATGGCTTGCAGAATGGTTCTTAGATATATTCCTTTCCTGATATTCTCCAGGAGAGACAAGATGTGATTCAAACAGTTCAATAGATTGTTTTCATGAAGCTACCACATGTTCGAAGGATGACTAAAATGGGCTGCATCCTGAGAGATAGGAGAGAACAATGCAAACCAGTGACAAAGAAGCCACACACATGTCCTTTCAGAGGCTTTCTCTCATCAGTCAGTACCCACCTGCAGATACAATTCAATTCATAGCATTAAAATGGATCATTCATTATCCTGTACAGCATATATTGTTGGTGAGAACATTTCTCAAAGCTGTTGGGCATTTTTTACTTTTTAGTATAGTGTTTCCATACCTTCTTCCTTTGAGGAAAGTGTCCATGTCAGATTGTTTCTTCTAAACCAGCTCCCTGATGTTGTGTGGAGGTTCATTCACACACAGAAAAACTATTTGGAAAAAGCCTATACTTTTTTTTTTTAAAGTTTTTTTGTTTGTTTGTTTTGTTTTGTTTGTTTATTTTTTTTAGCTGAGCCGTCCTGCCACCTGTTGGTAGCTCAGTGGTAGCTCAGCTTGGGCTGGGCATCGAACTGCTGTTGCTCAGAGCTCAGCTCACACTCTTTTTTTTTTTTAAACATTTTATTATTCAATTTCTCTTTTCAATTTAAAGTAGTCTTCGGTGGCTGGGAAGCCTGGCCTCCCAAGACCAGAGTCAACTGGAGCTGGTTGTTGTTGGAAGGGGGTTGGGTTAGGGTACTGGGATGGGGGCAGGGAAACCCCTGCTCTGCTGCTGGTCCTGGGTGGAGAAGACAACTGCACTTCACAGAGCCTGAGGTATGGTGGGAAGGGAATGAGGCAGGAGCAGCAAGCTGGGGAGATGGGACCCACCTCAGTCCCCAGCTTCATTCTCTTCTAATGTTTCCCCACTGGTAGCATTCTCTGCAGTCTTGGAAGCCTTCTTTTTTTTCTTTTTCTGGGTTTTCCGACTTGCAGAACTCTGGAGGAGGGCCTTTAGCTCTGCATCCTGGACCTCCATCTCAGACTTGTAAAGTTCCGGCTCAAAGGGACCACTGGTTATCCGCATAGGGCCATTGGGCATGAGCAGAACTGTAAATTTAAACTGGGCAACAAATTCACCCTCCTTCTCATAGAGAACATTAAATGGTTGCAGTAGTTCATGTTTGGCGCACTCCACCACACCCATCCGGGCCTTCTTTTCATCTTCAAATGCTCTTAAAGTAAATGGCATGGCATCAAAACGCCTTTCAACCTCACTGAAGAAGGCACGTGAAGTTTTCATTTTCAGGCTGTATTGTTTAGAAGGATCTCGTCTGTAAATGGGGGTTCTCTGTCCTGCATCCTTGGCCTTGCCCTCTCCTGAGCTGACGAGAACATCCACAGCATATACTTCATGTACTTCAAATTCAGCTTTCTGATGGTCCTTCTTCTGCTGGTCTGTGGGATTCTGGATAATGGTTTTCTCTCCATCAATGACATGCTGCTTCAATTGGTGTGATAGCATACCTTCTATTGGCGTGCAATTAAATGAGTGGGCAACTTTGTTCCAGGCTTCTGTCACTTGTGTATTCTGGTTTCCAGGTTTGACCAGGCGTAGGGCAGCTTCGGCACAAAGGTGAGCTGCCTTAATGACATCTGCTTTCCTTCCTGTTACTTGGGTCCCCTGAGCTACATCAACCACAAAAGTGTGAGCCACATTAGCAATGAAGCCATCCACATGGACCCCAAGGTCAATTTTTACCAAGTCACCTTCCTTGAGAATATAATCCTGGTCGCTCTTCAAAGGGGAGAAGTGACATACACAGTTATTTACTGAAATGCTGGTGGGAAAGGCAATACCTTTCTTCATTTCTTTTTCTTTCTTGAAAATTTTCCCCGTCTCTTCCATAATCATGGCATCACCTTTCTCACACAAGCTCAGTACCGACACACCAGAGCAGGATGCTTCCACCAAAGACCGAAGTATCCGGTTGGTGATGTCGACCCCCATTTTATACTTGGTCATGACCAGGTCCTCGGCGATAGTTTGCTCCTGCTGCTCGTCCTCGCCCGACATCTTCCCGCCACCACCTCCACTGCAGCCTCGTCCCTCCGAGCTGCCGCCTCTGTCTCCCTCTCTAGCCACAGGCTGTGGCCAGAGCCCCTTCGATTCGCGAGGAGAGCGCGAGCTAAAGCCCGAGCAAGCAAGGGAGCAGGTGGGAGGGCGAAAGCAAGAAGATCTTTTTTTTTTTCTTTAAGCTGAGCCATCCTGCCATTTGTTGGCAGCTCAGCAGCAGCTCAGCTTGGGCTGGGCATCGAACTGCTGTTGCTCAGAGCTCAGCTCACACTCTTGAGTGAGCTGTTAACCAACTGAGCCACTCGGCCGGCCCAACAATCTATACTTTTAATAATAGAAATTAAATAACTTTTATACATAATTGTGAAAAATATTTTACACTCATTAAAAATTGTGTTCTTGAAACACAGGGGTGAAAATGTTCATCTTGTAATGTTAATTAAGAAAAGTGGAACCAAACTGATTAAAATTTTGTCTAAGAAAAATTATAAATATATTACATCTATGAAGAGATTAAAGGCTGAAAGTTAACACAGAAAAAGAGTCAATTGGGTGGATGTCTTGCCAAGCCAAAGGCCTCCTGCCTTTCATGAGGGTTTCAGGGAGAGCAGCCACCTCTTTCTTCCTCTGACCAGCTCCGTCACTTTAAAAGGGATGTTTTTAACTAGATACCATTAAGTATAGGCTTTTGTTGTGGTTGACCACTGTTTTGGATAATTTTCTTTTTCCAAACTTTTGTTTAAGCCTAAAGTGTACGTCTTGATTCTTTTAGACATTTACTTTTGATATTCAAAACCAAATTAACAGTAGTAAAGCAGTTTTAATCTTTGCCTCCGCATTTTGCTATATGGGGAATGAAATGAGATGAGCTAGAGCCCTACAATATGCTATATGTTGCCATTCCTCTGGGGCAAGAAGCATTTCTGAATGCCTAAACCTCCTTGTCTTGTTTTAATGGGGAAGTATTGTGTGGTTCAAATAGAAAGAATAGTCAGGAATGACCGACATATCAGTTAAGTTGAAATATTAACTCACAACTTGGCACTTATGGGCTCAGTTGTTTGTTTGTTTTTAATTTCAAATTGTACTGCTAGCATTCATTCATATTATTGCATACAGATGCTTTAGTATTGATTTGCATTTCCTTGTTCACTAATGTGGCTGACCACTTGCCCACAATTTTCCCCCCATATGTGCTTCTTCCTCTGTGAAATACCTATTCATGTCTTTGTATCTTCTACTGGGTTATTGTCCTTTTATTCAAATAAGAAAAATTTAGATTGAAAAAGTCAAAGACACTTCAAAGAAAGAAAGCAGCTTTTCAGGTCAAATAAAAAAATCTAATTTTAAAGAATAGCTTTTTCAGTCTGAGTAGCTGATTGTCAAGTGATGCTAAGTTGGACTGCTGTTTAAGAAATAATTCCAAAGTAATTTACAGTGAGAATTTTCTTCAGATAATTTATTCTTAGCATTTAGATCCTATCGGGGTTCAAATCTGAAACCTTTGCTTGATGTTATGAGGACAAAAGTGGCTAGGAAGTTATTTTGCTGGGAAAGTGGAGAGGAAGTACCAGGGCTGGGCAAAATTGGGAGGCAGGCTACATGCTAGATGTTCCCAATCAATCTTCATTTCTGGATTTCTTGCTCCTACAGAATTTATTTGAGCCAAACACAGGATATACCTGGAAGCAAGATCTCAACAGACTGAGAAAAATGCTTCCCAGAATGACAGTTTGCAGGTACTTTTATGCATTTGGAACTAAGGAGGGAACCTAAGGAAAATTACATAAAGGTGAGAAAAAGCAAGGCAGGGATTGTATAACAGGATAGTTAACAAGATTATGTGCTCAAGAGGGTAGTTATGCTTCATGATGGGTCTGAAAAAAGAGGCATTTCAAAGTGTTATCCTAGATGCACAAAAACAATGGACAGGGCTTGCTTAAGACACAGATAAATCTTTTACTAAAGAAGTTATATGCCTGGAGCATGACTACCCACCATGACCCGCCCAGTTAGAAATTCATGATCAGATCACCCTGTAAAGTTACTTTCAGTTAGATTTCTTACAGAGTCCCTTTTTCATCCACAGCACCATCAGGAACTTTAATAAAGGGACTATTGACATAGACGTGGACAAAATTAAAAGATATGTGAGGGTGAGATATATGTTAAATATCTTTATAGGAATCTGCTTGAATCCTTTAACTGAACAAGGGTCCACTGCCTGATGTGCATAGAAGGCAAAACGATGAGGCTGGTTTTTGAGAAAAGGGAGATTTATTGTTGAGCGGGTCCCATAGAAGACAGGAGTCACTGCTCAAATCTGTCTCTGTGAGCATTCGGGGTGGGTTTTTAAGGGTTTAGGGAGGACAGGTATGTGTAAGTGCTGGCGGGGCAAGTTTTAATTGGAGGACCTTGGAACTTGACCATTAATGGTAAGGGGCTTCAACACCAGATCTTCCTGGACAACAGGCCCTTCACTTCTGAAAGCGTTCTTGTGTTTAAGTTCCAGTCATGTCCTGGTCCTTTGGTTCTGTGAGGTGGAGAGGCGAGACTTTGGTTCTAGGTGTAGCTGGAGGTTAAAATTCTCTCTTCTATGCATGCTGCAGCTACATGACTTGCAGTTTTGGTCTGATGTGTCTGAAGGAAACTCAGTACCTTATTAGAAACAGGATAGGGCCAGACAGAAGAGACAGTTTAGGGAATATAATCAGTAAGGTTGTAAATATTTTTTTGTAGGAGAACAGATGGCTGCATGTCCTTTTAGGGAGATCACTTCATGGATGGCTTAGTGGCCTTACCACTGCACTGTACATTTGAAGCTGCCACTGAACAATATTATATGTCAACTATAATTTAACACATATATAGTCATGGGATGTGGAATATAGTGTAGGGATGGAGTCAATGGAATTTTAATAGATATGTATGATATCGGGTGTGGGAGGGCAGGGGAGGGGAGAGGGGGGAGTCACATTGTAAGGGATAAAAAAATAACTATTGCATTGTTTTGTACATCTGTAACAATAATAATAATAATAATAAAATAAAAATAAAAAAGAAACAGGATAGGGCCCTATAAAGATGTATGTGCTCCGATGTTCATTGCAGCATTATTCATGGTGGGCAAGATATGGAAACAACCAAAGTGTCCTTTGAGTGATGATTGGATAAGGAAGATGTAGTATATATACACAATGGAATACTATTCTGCAATAAGAAAAAGATGAGAAAAAAAGTGCCATTTGCGAAAACATGGATGGATATGAGATTATTATGCTAAGCAGAATAAGTCACACAGAAAAAGTTGAGAACTATACAATTTCACTGATATGTGAGATATAAAACTGAAAACAGCAAAGGAACAAGACAAACAAATAAACAAAAACTCCTAGACACAGACAATAGTTTAGTGGTTAACAGAGGGTCAAGGGGGTGGGGATGATAGATGAGGGTAAAAGGGATCAAATATATGGTGATGGAAGGAGAACTGACACTGGGTGGTGAACACAAAATATGATATATATAATAGATGATGTATTACAGAATTGTACACCTGAAATCCATGTAACTTCACTAACCATTGTCACCTCAATAAACTTTAATTTAAAAAAAGAAAGAAACAGGATAGGGCCATTTTGAGCTGGTGTGGTTATATTATAGAACACAACACAGAAATAAAAGATCATCTCTGGTTTGCTTCTTCTTTGGTTCATTTTGCTGGATTGACATACATCCTGCTTCAGAATTTTACTGTGTAATTTTTGTGGTGGAGGAAAAATAATTTTCCCACTACCCCTCTAGGTTCTTGACTGAGATCCATCTATAATAAAAGATGGATTAACAGGAGAAAAACAAACAAATTTAATAACACATATACCTCCTGTATACTTGCACATGGGAGAAGCTCACAAATACTGAGTAACTCTCCGGAATGGCCTAAGCCACCACCTTCAATACCATCTCCAGCTAAAGACAAAAGAAAATGTTGCAGGGAGGGCAACAGTAATGGAAGGCTACCAGGAAAAGCATAGTAAACAAAGATAAGGCTGTTATGCAGATTTAGGTCATTGCCTTCTCTATTGATATGAGTTTCTAGAAATTTAGTCATCCTTCTCTTCCTGGTACAGAGGGAGACACCCTTACAAATGGAGTTTTCCCTTTTATGTGTAAAAGTCCCTTACAAAAGGTTGAGTTCTGTTCAGTTTTCAGAGCTTTTCCTATGTCTACTGTTGTTTAAAAATAATCAGCCTAAAATAATCCTTGTGCCAAGAAGACAGATTTGGGGGTGGCAAATTTTGCTCCCCTTCATTTTCGGTTTTTGTTATTATAAGTCAGAGAGGGAAGGTAGATGAAAATAATTACTCAATGAATAAGTAAATCTGATTTCTAAAATTTCCCTCTGAACAAAAAAAATAGTACTGTTCCTATAAAAAAAGAAAGATAATAAACATGTTTATGGATGTGTTTGGTTGAAGTTCAATAGACACCTAAAACAGTATGCTGTATATATTCAAAGAAAGCAAACAGGCAAACATCCAACAGAAGGAAAAGGATAAATATATAACACAGAACTATATTTTATATTCCTATTTCATCTATTTGAATTCTATAAATATAATAATATTCAGTGGCTGAAAGGAAGATAGAAAAGGAATTGGAATTTCAGAACAAAATAAAATACCTTCTAGCAGAAGATGATAAAATCAATGTTTATCAAGAAACAAGATAATAAACTTACATGGTTTCCTTTTTTACTTAATTAGAAGAGGAGAAGGCATATCAATATTTGCTTTAGATGGTAGAAGGACAACAAAGTTGAAATTATGGGAGGGAAAATACTTGCTTTTTCTTCAGGTAATGGGATATTTCTGTTAAATAACAAAAATTCAACTGAATAAATTTGAAGATCAAATTGGCTTTTATTCAGTGATTCAGGAATCAAGTTGTTTTCTATCTAGCAACAGAAAGGAGCTCCAGGTAGTTGCAAAAAAAGGAAAGGTTTTTTAAAGGCAGAGAGAGAGTAGAACAAAGAAAATCATTAGTAAAGAATGCATTGTTTAAAGCAAGGTTGCCCTCCTGAGTACCAGAAAGGGTCTATCAGTGGGACACCCCCTAGTGTTGAACAGGAAATTCTACATTGACTGGTTATTTAAAGGTCACATTCCAGGGAGAGGCTGAAGTTGCAATTAGGTCAGATATTAAGTCTTTTAGTGGGGTTTAGCACAAGTTACTCCATTTTGAGCATGTTGTTTCTTTTTATCTTTTTTAAAAAACATTTCTAAGAGCAACGGAAGGTAAGCAAAGCAGGAGAACATATATAAGTACAGATATATAAAAATATATTTAGATAAATAGATAAATCTACAAATAGGTATAGAAGTCGGTGACATTATGATTTATAATAAGAAATATATATTTGATCTTTGTCCCTATTTATGGCACATAGCCCTAAAACCTTTGGAATATCCTAAGTGATGAGAACAAAGGTGTCTCTTGTTATGTTAATGAAGTGACTTTTGGAACACCTAAGGACAGGGGTGGTTGCCAGGAGAAATGAAAACTGTATTAGAGGGTTGGAAATTTCAGTCCCACTCCCTTAATCCCATGGGAGAGGAGAGGGGCTAGATGTTGAATCAGTCACCAATGGCCAATGATTTAATCAATCATGCCTGTGAGGTCTGACAATTAAGTTTGAGAACTTAATGCAATGAGGTTGCTAACCATTTTTGATATCAGAGGGATTATTCGTGATGAATTTGTACCAAATGGGCAAACAGTTGACCAAGTTTACTATTTGGAAGTGCTGAAAATGCTGTATGAAAAAGTTAGACGAAAATGACTTGAACTTTTCGACAATTCATAGCTCTTGCATCACAATGCACCAGCTCACACGGCACTGTCTGGAAGGCAGTTTTTAGCCAGTAAACAAATAACTGTATTGGAACATCCTCCCTACACACCTGATCTGGTCCCCAATGACTTCTTTTCTTTATGTGAAGATAAAGGAAATATTGAAAGGAACACATTTGATGACATTCAGGACATCAAGGGTAATACAATGATAGCTCTGATGGCCATTCCAGACAAAGAGTTCCAAAATTGCTCTGAAGGGTGGACTAGGTGCTGGCATCAGTGCATAGCTTCTCAAGTGGAGTACTTCAAAGGTGACTATAGTGATATTCAGCAATGAGGTGTGCAGCACTTTTTCTAGATGAGCTCGCCAACATAATTGTCAGAACTCATATGTAATGAAGCCTCTCTAAGAAACCTAAAAGATCAGGGCTTGGAGAGCTTCCAGTTTGGTGACCATGTGGAGGTTTGGGGTGAGTGTCACACCTGGAGTGAGCATGGAAGCTCCAGGCCCTTTCCTCATGCCTTGCCCTATGTGTCTCTTCCATATGGCTGTTCATGAGTTATAGCCTTTTATAATAAACCAATGATCTAGTAAGTGAAATGTTACTCTGAGTTCTGTGAGCCACTCTATTGATTGAACCCAAGGAGAGCACTATTAGAACTTCGGATCTATAACCCTTTGGTCACTAGTACAGGTGACAAACTGGACTTGCTACTGGCATCCGAAGTGGAGGAGTTGGTGTAGTCTTGTAGGACTAACCTCTTAACCTGTGGGATGTGATGCTATCTCCAGGTTGATGGTGTCAGAACTGAGTTGAATTGTGGGACACCCAAGTGGTGTCTGGAGAATGACTTGTTGGTGTGGGGAAACCCCCTTCTCCCCCCACATTGGAATTTGGACCTGGCTACTTTTGCCTTGACAGATGCATGCTTTGACTTCATATTGGTACATATAGCTTTCAAAATGACAATGGCCTGTTTGCAAAAGATGAACGTTCATCATAAATCAATTAATCTTTTTTTTTAATTTTTAATTTTTAATTTACTTATTTTTATTAGTTTCAGGTGTACAACACAATGCAATAGTTATACTCTTTACCTCCAAAGTGACAACTCCCCTCCCCCAGTTCGCCACCCCAATCGCCCCCCCATATCATACATATCTATTACAATTCCTTTGACTCCCTTGCACAGTATACTCCACATCCCGTGACTATCTATATATTCAGTTACAGTTGGCATACAATATTATACAACATCAGCTTCTTTATAATCCATTTTGAATATGAAAATGGAATATATATCACAGTTACCAAAGACAGACTTGAGCTAAGCAATCATTTACGTTGAAGTTATAAACTCTGAATTTATGTGTTCTTTGAAGTCTGTGTCCCAACTCAATTGAAATTCTCCATCTTTGCAAATAAACATTCACCATTGTTTGTGCTTTATAGTATCTGTGTGTTGGATAAAACAGAAATGAAGAAAATTGGGTTGGATATGTTGTCAGTTTTTTTGTCAAATGATAATTTATACAGGAATACATTATCACACTGAAGCAAATTTCCTATACGATATGATTCTGCAACTTTTTTGTTAATTGCCCCCACCTACCAGTGTATAACAAACTATCAAGTTGAATTTTGGGTACAAGGTTGAGATTTACCAATGTTTTGTTGCTAACTGTACATATAAATATATTGTGCAGTTGCACATATTAATGACGTTTTTGTGTGAATAAGGTAGGGAAGTCTCCACCCAAGGGCACAGAGACCTTTGGGGGGCAGTGATTAACAGATTTCTCAGAGTCTGTAAGGAATCCTACTTCAAGGCTACTCAAAATTTATTGAAATGTCAACCTGTTTTCTAAGAGATGAATGCAAATTAAATTCAAATTCCAAATGCAAAGACAAAGAACCTATTTAGAAATCTCTTGTGTGTTAGACAGATTTTCTTTTTTGCTTGTTTCTTCTGATTTTTGTTTTAATGTATGATAACTTTAATAGGTGAATGAGTTTTAACTGGGATAGGATTCGTATACTTTGCTAGCTGAAATCATTGCTAATAACTAACATTAACTGTGTTTTCTGTGCCAATAAACAAGTTTATAACTCATGATATCTGTTCTGTATTATTCCTTTTCCAAATTTTCATCTGCTATCACTCCAGTTAAAAGGGATGGAAAATTGATTGCCATCTATCCACACAAATGTTTACTAAAAAATAAACTGGGGACATTTTGTTAATGTTTGAGAGGCTGGGGACTTGCCCAAGATCGCATCATCATCATTCTTTGTAAGAACCTGGTTTCTCTCATGCATCTGACTACCTGTAAGGGCTGTTCTCTTGCTGCTGTCCCCAACTGCCAAACTTTCCTATCTCATCTGAGCTCCCTCTTCCCGTACTATGCTCAACCATGGTTTCTGCTCAGAAAAGTCATAAGAGGTTTTCATAAAAGATATCTTTAAGACACCTGGCTTGTGTGTTTTCTTCCTTGAAACTTGCTTGACATGTTTCAGTCTTTTATCCTATATCATTTCCCCAAATTTCTTTCAGATGTATAACTGCAACCTCAATTTGCCCTACTGATAAAAAGGAGAGGTCATTAAAGTTTTTTACATATTGAGAAATTAAAAATAAGTGCATCTGCTTTAAATGGAACTTTTTTAAAAAAAATACTAAAATGCTACAGCAAGGGTGCCATAACCAGCTTAATGTCAACAGCCAGAAAAATTGAAAGGTATAATCTCTTTCTTGTGCACCTCTGATCTGCATTTGTCAGCACACCTGGCTCTACACTGTGCTTCTCTGTTAAGTTGGAGGAGCAAGGGAACATTTGGGAGAATCAGTAGGTGTTACAGGGTTTTCTGCAAAGGAACTGCCACTGGGTGCCTCATCTACTGAAGGGTGAAAAATTTACGACAGGGATAGAGGGGGATTGAAGATGTGGTCTAAATTAGATCCAAACACATGCTAACCCCTCAGACTACTATTAACCAGGTTGCTATTGAGTACATATTTATTGAGCAATTGCTGTGGGGAGGCCCTAGATGCGTACTGCGTTGACAAGATTAGTCCCTACCCTTGAAGATCTCATGACGAATATTGTGATGAAGGCTTTTTCCTTCGGACCCAGAGCTCACATAGCTGAGCTTGAAACACATACCCAGCAGAGAAAAAAAAATGGAGAGGCAAAAGGGGAAACCTATGTTTGAAAAAAAAAAGTCACTAAATTGGGGAAAAAATAAAAATGACTAATACATCACTCCTGGAAAGTTTTCCCTGAGTGTGAAATGTTTTTAATGTCCCATATTTGCACTTTTATCCCAAACCTTTGTATTTCCTAAACTTTGATGCTAACCCAAGAATCACCCATGCCCCCACCTCAGAGCCACTGGATCAGAATCTGTGTGAAATGGACCTAGGAAGCGCCAATACCAGCAGGTACCTGTGGTTTGATTGGGAAGTTTAAGAAACATTGTTATAGCTGGTGCTGAGAACTCTGCCACTTGAGTTTCTGTCTTCGGTTGAGCAGCAGATTTCAAACTTTAGTTTGCACAAAGAACCTGAATCTGCACTATTTGAGCTTAATCCCTTTAGTCTGACACATGTTCTCAAAGGCTGGGACATATTTATGCTAAGAATGTTGAAGGTCCTGCTCCCACCCTCAGAGTTCAATTGACTGGGCCTGTGGTGGAGCCCATCACTCTTTGTTTTGACCGGGTTTCAACAGGTTTTGAGGAAGGTGATCCTTGGAAGGTACTTGGAGAAATACTGGTTTAATTAGGATTGATTCCTCTTGAAAATAAACACATTCCACTCTTCTACTTTGGTGTAAAAGGAGGATGTGAACATTGGACTTAATTTCAGATTATAAATACATTAGAATATGAATATTGAGAAGACAAGATTTTGTTTTATTTTGGTTTTGCCCATTCTATTCAGGGATGTATGCCCAGCACCTAGAAGAGTGGCATAGTAGATGTGCACAACCTATTTGTTGACTTTTGACTTTGTTAAGCAAAAGATAAAAAAGGTTTAGGATGTAACACGAATACAAAGTGTGTATTTGAGCAAAACATGGATTGCAATCTGAGGCACAGATTCAGGTAGCAACCTAAATTGTGCTCCAGAGGAAAAAAGAAAGGCAGGATTTATACAGGGAAAAACCAGGAGAGCTGTTCTCATTTCGGTCCTCCATGTAAGTGAAAGATGGTGGCTAGGTCCGTTGGGATTGGTTATGCACATCGTGTAAGTGGAGGATGTGGTTGTTGAAATGGATTGGTTCCTTTGAAGGTGAAGAACGCAGGTGGTCTGCTCACAATAATGAGGAGCATGTAAAGTCCATGCATGTGCTGTAGCCATCCTGGTCCAGGATGCCTGTTGTTCAGCCTTGAGCTGAGCTAGGCAACAGGTCAGCAACTTAACCACAGTTGCAAGAACTGAGACATGAGACATGCATATTCCCCACTTCCTCAATGACCTTTGGACTCCGTTTCAAGTGACTCTCTTAGCAATACTTATTCCATTTTATTTTTTCTATTATGAACTTAGTGAATGAACTCAAGGTATAAGGACGCCATATCTCTTACTCCTGCATGCCTCCCCTGTCTTGTAATGGCTTATCATAACCAGAAAGAATTCACAAATGAATTTGCAAACAAGAGAGCGGAGTGGTGGGGACAGGAGTGGAGAGGAAAACTCTGAAATGCGTGAGAACTTCAGGAAGGAGAAGAGAGTCAATAAAGAAAAGACAGAAGGGATGGAGCCCCAACCCCCTCAACTCTGCTGACCTCACAGAGCTACCTAGGGAGGCTGTAGCCTCGGACACCCACGCTTGGCTCCAGAGGTTTGGGCTGCCCTCTCTGGTGAGAGATGACACTGTCAGAGCTGCAGCATGCGGACCCCAGAAGACAAGGTGAGGCGCTGTAGGAAGGGCACAGGAAGTGAAATGGTAGCTCTCTCCTCCCCTTCCTCCCTTATTTTCTGAGCTTTCCCAAAGCAGGTTGAGATGTACAGTCTCATTTGGTGTCAACAGGTGGGTGGGTCCATGGCATCAAATAACTTGGGTTCACTACCCCACCTCAGTTCTTGCCAGCCTTGTGTGGAATTCTGAGTCCCTTTATTCAGCGCCTGAGAATCTACTTGCTCTTTTGTTTGGGACTGAGTAACCCTGAGGGTCCCTGACCTCACCAACTGAGAAAAAAAGGAAAGAGCAGCCTGTGGTGTGCAGCTCTCATGCCTCCTGCAAGGGCTGCTGCCAGGAGGGAATGACTCCAAGAGGTTAGAACTGTCCCCTGCAGAGATGCCATCTGTTCCTGCCTTAGCTCTGGGTGTGAGAATTGTTACTGGGACACTATAATGGCTCCTCTCAGCTGTTCCTGGACTTGGGAGTGTATCCTTTGAGAGCTGCACCTTTTCTGGAGCTGGGGATATTGAGGTTTTAACAATAAGATTTGGGTCTGACAAATGGAATGCATAGCAGTGTGTGTTATAATTGCAGGAGATATGTTTTTTCCCCAATTATTAAGTGCCACGTGAAGGATGAGGGGGAGAAAATGGAATGGGATATAGTCAGTGTGTCGTGTTCATGTAGCTCTCTTCTGAGGCTTTCTGAATGTACTGACACTAAGAAAAATTGCTCAGCTGTTGTTCTTATGGATTCTCCACAACAGGCACTACGGTTGCTGTTGGAATATGTAGGATGCCAGCAGGTTTCCCTTTGTTCTACACAGGTCTACGCTGTGTGTGAGGCTCTCCAGGGCATAAAATGCCTTATGTGAAAGCTTAGTATAGCCTTTCTTTGTTACCGATGACAGAAGAGTTTTGAGGAAACTGGCTTTGTGACCAGGGAACACAGGTAGCTCTAGCTTTCAGCTGATAGGATTTGGTGCTCCATCATTTCATTTTTAATAGTTACCTTGGAGCAACCACTTCCTAGGCAGCAATTATACCATTTATAGAGCCCTTGATACTTTACCAGGCGTCTTCTTACGTGTTTTGTGTTTTGAGCCCCACAATGAACTTCAAAGACTGGATTTGTTGTTCTACTTTGTACAATACAAAAGTGAGGCTCAGAGATCTGAAAGAAATTTCCAGCGAGTACAAAGCAGACAACAAATAAAATCTTAATCCCAAGCCATATACATTTCTCCCAATAGCAGCTTCTGACTCTCGCAGCGAATGAGGAATAAAATTCCAAATTTGGAGCAAAGGTTTGGGTTGAATGTGCCAGTCTTGTTCATGCTGGTGTTTGGAAGCCTGGATGAATCAGGCAGTCACTCAGGTTGTTTGATTGAAAACAGTGGCTCTTGAGGTGTGGCCCCTAGAGCAGCAGCAGCAGCAGCAATAGTATCACCTGGGAACTTCTGCAAAACACAGACACTCAGGCCCCAACCCAGACCTCCGGAATCAGGAACTCTGGAGAGGGGCCAAGAAATCTGGGTTGTAAACCAGGCCTGCAGGTGATTCTGATGCCTGCTACTGGTTGAAAGCTTTGATTTAAAGATGCAGTCTCACAAAGTTCCTCTCTCACCACAACCCCCTCGTAACCTTCAGTTTGAAAGCCTTCTTTGACACATAATAATCACTTCCTGTCACGTCCTGCACAAGGAAGGTTTTCTCTGTAACAGTTGGTGATAAACAGGCCTAACTGCAGTGAGAGTTTGGATGAGCAAGGTGGGTGAAGGGAAAAATTATTGGTTGAGAGCATAGAATTATTCTGGAAGGCTGTTGGGAGCCTCAGGTCTTGGGACTTCAGAGTTGAGAAGAGAGAGCAAGAAAGCAAATCAAGGGCCGGTCAAGTGACTCAGTTGGTTAAGAGCTCGCTCAAGAGTGTGAGCTGAGCTCTGAACAACAGCAGTTTGATGCCCAGCTTGAGCTGAGCTGCCACTGAGCTGCCAACAGGTGGCAGGATGGCTCAGCTAAAAAAAAAAAAAAGGAAATCAAGAAAGGTCTGAACTCACACTTTCTAAATTTACACTTTCCAATTGTTCAAGACCAGTTCTATCACAATCAATCAGTTACCTTTTCTGAAATGCTATTGTTTTTTTAAATTGGTCATTTCAGCCCATTGGTTCAACTAATCAGCTGATATGATCTACTAAGCTTAAAAACCCAAGCAAACATAGTGAGTGACTCTCAGTAGGAATCATCTTTAGCAAAGAATGGGACATCCCTACTGTAGGTCTGGAAAGGATCCAGGTGATGCAGAAGTAAGAGGTGTCTGTCTGACGGAATGTGTCCGGGCCAGCTCCTAAGATGCCTACAAATGTAGCCCTCAGGGGGACTCTGTGGGTTTGGCAGATCTGATAACGGGGTACCAAGTAATGGCAATTGGCCACTGCTCCTCAGAAAGCCCTACTTGCCCCGAGTGAACCATCTTCATGGATGTTTTCCAGGCCTTACCTTGTTTCATGAGTATTTGCCGCACAATTTAATAGTAACAACCAAAAGGTTTACTGGGTGGAAACCACAAGGAAGCTCTTTTTTGTCCATTTCAAAAAATTAAAAGATTTATTATAGAATTATACAGCTGAAACCTATGTAACTTTACTAACAATTGTCACCCCAATAAACTTTAATTTCAAAAAATTACAAGAGACATGCCGTGTTCCTACATAGTAGGAAAGCCCCATTCCTGTTCACTTTGGTCCACATTTGGGCCAAGGTAGCAGACTGACTTCCATGGAACTTTCAGGCTGCCAGGAAGTAGCCCTGTTCCCAAATGTTAGACAGAAGGTGTGTCCCTTGCTAGACCTTTTGAGTCTCTAATGCTGAATGGGGTCACTTATGTAGTAAATTTTATCTGATAATATAGATGTTTTATTTTTATGTGTCTAAGAGAAAACTGTAAGGCCCTTGTTATAAAAAGCTACTGATCTCTTGCAGCTGTGGGCACAAAGATTTGGAGACTGACCTCTCAGGTCAAATGCCCTTGGTTTCAGAAGCAGGCTTCCCTCCTTTGTAGAGGGCGAAATCCTAACTCATGACATTGTCATTTGGGAAACACCATCCCCCCTCTTTTTGGTCTTGGCCACGTGTATGTATTTGTGATCATGCACGTCAATAGCACGTCACACAAAACTCTCCAGTCTCCAACCCATCTTTGCAGATTCATTGTTTGATGTTTTCTCTGAAAGTCATTTTCCTACAGGCGTATTTTTTAACCATTTTATTGAGATATCATTGACATGTAAAAAGTTGCATATGTATTTAAGATGTACACTTGATGTTTTGATATACATATACGTTATGGTTTGTACATATACATATACGATCAAGGTAGTTAACATATCCATTACCTCTATGTGGTTATGATTTGTGTGTGTGCATGTGTTAAGAAGATTTTTTTTTTTTAGAGATTTTATTGAGGAATTCGGGGAGGGGAGCAGCATTGGGGAATTGGGGAAGGGGAACAGACAAGTTGCTGTCCTTTTGTTCTTCAGTCTAGTTGCGGAGGGCATTGCTTCACTGGCCCATGTTGGTATCATCATTGCCCTCTTCCCGGATGAGGCAGATCGGTTGCCAGCCTCTGGACGGTCGCTCACCGTGGCTATTGGCAGCTCACGCCAGCTGCCAGCTGCTCACGCTGGCTGCCGGCCATTCACTGTAGCCTATGGCAGCCCACTGCAGCAGGGGCTGCAGCCTACACTGTCACCAGGGCTCGCAGCCCAGATCCAGGTGGAGTTGTTGTTAGCTGTACAGGGCAGTGTCACTGGCCCTCAAATATGGAATCCGAACTGGGGCCACTGGCATCCCAAGCCAGCTCTTAACCAATGCGCCACTCGGCCGGCCCGTGTTAAGAATATTTAAGACCAATCCTCTTAGTGAATTACAAGTACACAAAACAGTACTGTTAGCTGTCATCACCATTGCTGTATATTCAATGTCCAGAAAAAGTCAAGTTGTCAAACTATTTATATTTCTCAATAACAAATTTTAAAAAATGACTTGGATATTGATTGTTGGAGAAGAAAAACTTGGCTTTAAATGAGTGACAACAACAAAACTTCTGCTCCTTGGACCCTCAAACCAGCCATCTATGACGTTATCTAGGACTCCCATCATGCACTCTTCTCCTCATCCTGCCAGATCACCGAGATTTTCCCCCGGCTCTTCTGTTTATTTTCCATTCCAATTCCTCCATCATCCTTGATGATGCAAACATCCCTGTAAGTAATGTTTCCATCCTCCAGTGCTCCAGCCTCCTACTTTCTTTACAGGGCGGGGCAGGCAGTGACTGACACTGCCACCCACGGGGTTCACTAGGGACCAAACTCCAGTGTAAATAAGGAGTAATGCTTATGTAAACTCAGCCTAAAATTACACGAGGCGTTTGCTTTTTTGTTTTGGTTCCTTCTGGAGCTGTCATGTCTCCTAGTTAACTGATATTGAGAATGTGTTTCCTGAGATCAGGAGAGCCTAGCATATCAACTGCTTGTCAGAAAATCAACTCTTGCACCCAACCATGGGCCACATTGTTCTGTGGCCTTACAACCAATTGGACTGTGCTGTGAATCACATGGCACTGGGTCAGGTTGGTGTCATAATTGTTCCACCCACGTTTTCTAATTCTGTTCTATCCTGGATTTACGTCATCATTTCTTTAGGGAAAGTGATTGAGAGTTGTTTATAATTGGCTTCATGATAGAACAGATCCCTGAAAATGATTTTTTTAATGATTTTTATTGGGGAATTGGGGGAGGGGAACAGACAAGTTGCTGTCCTTTTGTTCTTCAGTCTAGCTGGCGAGGATGTTGCTTCACTGGCCCATGTTGATACTATCATTGCGCTCTTCCCGGGTGTGGCAGATTGGTCGCCGGCCTCTGGATGGCTGCTCACGGCGGCTCTTGGCAGCTCACACTGACTGCTGGCCGCTCACGCTGGCTGCCAGCCGCTCACGCTGGCGGCCGGCCACTCACTGTAGCCTATGGCAGCCCACTGCTGCAGCGGCTGCAGCCTTCACGGTCTCCAGGACTCACGCAGCCCGGCTCCAGGTCAAGTTGTTGTTCACCATCTTAGCTGTAGAGGGCAGTGTTACTGGTCCTCATTTGTGGGATCCGAACTCGGGCCGCGGGCGTGCCAAGCCAGCTCTTAACCAACGCGCCAAATGGCCGGCCCCTGAAAATGATTGAACATCCTATGGTTTGGGTTTTGCAGCTTGGTATTGCAAAGGTTGTCACCAAAGCCAGCTGTTGGACTGAAATTAGCACAGGAGAGGGGAGACAACAGAATGGAGGAGGAGATGTGTTTCGAGCTCCCTGAGGGGGGGAGGTGGCATCCAGTCTGGTCAGAGTAACCTGATGCCTTTGCTAGTTATTACTTGAACATTTACAGGACAAGCCTAAGTACATATTTTTAATCCTTAATTTATGAGGTAGGTATTCTTGTTTTCTTTATTTGTCAATGGTTAAAACTAAGGCAGAGAGAAAATAAACAGCCTGCCTTAAATGGTGGGGCTGAGACTCGAATCTAGGAATACTTAAGCCCCAAACTGATGATTTTAACCACCCTTCTCTGTTTCTGTACCTGATGCTACTCCCGCCCCAAGCTTCTACCCCAAATCCCTGAGATCATGGAGAAAGAATCTATATCTCATCCATCTTTGTATTTCTCACATTGCTTCCCTTGATCTGTATATATAGTAGGTGCTCAGTATATGATTGTCAAATGAATGAGTAAATGCATTTTTATAAAACAGAATCTGAATCAGGTCCTGATATTTGCCAGAGACTTGCATGTAAAATGGAAAAAATATCAAAAATAAAAACAAAATCTCTTTCCTTCTTCATTAATCATGTTTTTCTCTATAAATGTAAAGGGAAATATTTAATTAGGGGAAGGGTAAGAGTATGTGTTGGTGTGTGGGGAGAGTGTGACAGCTGACTGACAGGCTCCAGTGCTGTTGCCCTCCCTCCACCTACCTTCCTCCAGCACCAGGGGCCTCAGCGTGGGCAGAGGCCCCTCCCTGCCCCTTGACTTTCCGCTTGGTCTGCCGACTTGCTTTGGCCTATGGCGTGTGGGTGGCAGTGACTGAGAGCCTGTTCCAAATCTGGACCCTAGGAGGTCTCATGTGTTTCTCTTGCTTGCTTGCACCTCACGCATCTCTGTGAGAAGAGATTTCCCCAGACTGGAACCCAAATGAGACAGGCAGAGTGGGGCTGGGTGCACTTTACTTTGTCCAGCCTCCAATTGTGTGAACTTTACCATCCAATTGCAGATATGCAGCCAAATTAGAATTTCTGTCAAAGCCACTGAGTGTTGTGGAATAGCTAATGCATACAGATGTTTTCAGAGTGTTTACTAGTGTTTACTAGTGTTTTTCAGAGTTAAATGCCAGGGGATCCAATTCAACAGTATGCTGTAATAACAGATCATGGTTTGCTCTCTGTGTCTCACCTTTTGATTCTTTAAAGACAGTTAACTTCAGAGATGGCCCAGGGCTGAGAAGCTAGGACAGAGTCAGCCAAATGACAACTACAGGCACTCCCCAATCTGTCAGTCTGTCAACAAGAGCAGCCTCCCTGGGCTAACTCCCTAACATAGAGATTAGTTGTATTTTAGCAAGTTGGGCTTGAATGTTTATAAGAAAATTTCTAATGTTATCTGCAATTTACTATAAAATATGGTTTGTATAATGTGTGTGTGTGTGTGTGTGTGTGTGTGTGTGTGTGCATGCACGCATGCTGGTTTTCAGTCTACACCCTGATATACAGTACTGGGCCTAGTTTGTTTAGCATTTCAGAATCTGCTGGTGCCCTTCCACTATCTTTTATCTCTGATTAGCAGCAGATGGTTTGTTAATTAGTACACTATAAAGAATGATTTTAATTGTTGACTTGAGTGCCTCAACATATGTGGATTGACCAGAAATATTGCCTGTATTTCTGCCTTTCCATGAGTTGGGATAAGAGGTCTAGAGAAGTCAGGACCCTGTACCTTTTAGACCAGTGCCCCAGTTCTATGATTACCCATGGTTCTTGTAGGTGGCCACTTTTGGTGCTTTCTGAATAGTGTTATGTCGGTCTTACATAGAAATTTGAAGCAACATGTTTACTGAAATGCCTGAAAGGACAATGTTATAACTACTTTCTCATAAATATGGTATGTGTAGCAGAATACTATCTATAACTGTAACATGCCATTTCGTGGTGGGGTGCCAGAGGAAATCCAGAGACGTTTGTCTCTCTCTAACTATTGGAGGTTACCAATAATTACCAAAACAATCTAATAATCAAATATAACCAAATTGTCTTTGCTAAGTTTATACTTGTTTCTTAAAGAGGTTGAGTTATAAGTGGAATGAATAAATGAATAGGTGGCAAAGTCCTTTAATGAAATTCTATTCAGCAAACATAAAAAATATTTTTATATGTAACGTGAAAGACAAAGAAAGGCAGAAGCTAGTTAAAGCCTGAATGCAGATTTAATTCAGTAATAACTACTATAATAGGGGAGCGAACTCATTGTCACTTGAACTGAACTCCACTGAAACAAAAGGCAGGAGACTTTTTAAAGGCTGGGATGTGGTAAAGGAAAGGCACTGAGGACATTAAGTGGGGATTTGGTCCATGTGATCAGGCCATTTTGGTTTGCTAACTAGTGCTTATGTGGAGGAGAAATGAACTTCTCATATCTTTATGAAAGGAGGCAGTGGTACAAGTTGGGGCAAGGGGCGCACTGACGTTAAGATCTTACTGTCCCATGGGGACTGAGACCAAGAACACTAGCCATCTCCTTGATTGTGTGCATTTCAAAGAAATGGCTCTCAGGTCTTTGAGAACACAGTTCAGGGTGCTGGAAGATTTATATCTCAAAGGGGCAGAGAAAGGATTGATAACTGCAAACTTTCTAATGAAACTGCTCTAAGAGTGGGTTTAGGGGCCTATCTGCCTATCTCCAGGTGTTAGCTGGAACAAACAGTAAATTCTCCAGACAGTTTGGAGCTTTCTCAGGCAGGCATTTTAGGAGGGGATGGGGATGGCTAGAGTAATTCTAAGGACATGGCTTTAGGCTCTGGCAGCCATGCTAGAGTTTCGTCCAGTCACTTAGTGAAGGTGTTTAAATGAAGTTATGTGCTGAGAGATGTTTCAGCAATTCTCAGTAGCAATAAGAGTGAATCTCAAAAACATTATGCTGAGCTGTTCATTTCATATGACATTTTACTGTACATATGATTTGACATAATTTAAAAAATGACTATTCATAAGAAAGATGTCAAGATAATGGGAAGATCTATGACGTGCTGGGAATTATTGTACCTCTTTAAAATTGTGATCCTAGTCCAGGAATTCTCTTTCTTCAATCAAATTCTTGAATCTAGGCTGCCACCTTCTTGTATTTCTGTTACTGATTTCCCTTTGGAAACTTCCAGGAAGTTGATTTGTTCACCTACATGGAAATATATTTGTACTACATGCAGCACCATTCACGTAGATTAGGAAGTGCGCTCCCCCTGGATATTTACAATGACAACTGGCACATCCCCACATAACCACCCCGGATCTGGCACAGGTTGGTAAAGTGATTTGGCTCAAGTCACATATATAGCTTACCACAGCACATGACCTACAGCTAGAATTCTTTTTCCTTACAATATAATGTAGCATAAAATTTCTGTACCTGTTTGGATATTGGGTTGAGATAAACAGGTTCCTTCAGTATTTCATAATATAAATTCTATCATAAGGAAAAATTTATTAATTGTTCTATTTTTTAAGTACATTACAATTCAAATAATAAACTCAGGCAGTTTGCATAGTCTTATTTCTATTTCCAATACTGAAACATCAATGTCTGTAAAATTGGTTTAACTTCTATCTGTTCCATAGTTTTAACAGTTCAGCCAACTCTCTCAATGTTTAACCTATATTTTTGCTACAACTTTTTTTATTATATACTTTTATTTGAGCTTTAGAACTCTGAGGTTTTCTCCTTCAACATCCTTTTTATTAGTATTGAAGATGGGTTTCCATGGCCCCAGCCAGGGTCAAAGTGAACTAAATATTAATGCTAATCAGGCCAGCTTTCTGAGGCCTACATCTGAAGATGAGGTTGAGATGCATACCACCTAGATCAATATGGAATATGTAGCAATGAGATATTTGGTGAGAGAAATCAGACACTGAGTGAGATGATGTTTGAGAGAAGCTGAATCTTCTCCTGTTTTGAATTTCAGTTCCCACAAATTAGCAAGCAGCATAATTCAAATGCAATTCTTTTTTTGTAAAGTGAAGTATATGAAATACTATCCTCTGTTTGCATGCGCTGCACTCATAGCTTTTCTGTATCTGTCCCTGTTCACATTGCTGTTTCTTAGGCAACCAAACATATTTGGGTACAAATAATCCCTGAGTTTCCTGCTATTTTCTTCTGAATAGCCTCTTGGAAGGTGAAATCTTTGAGTAAATCCAGAAGGGGGAGTAGATGAAAGAAAGGAGAAGACTGTAATTGGTTCATAGTTTCGTTCTATTGTGGTGGGGAAAAGAGACATGTTGTTCTGGCCACTGCAGCGTGGAAGCCTGGAATGAGGTTCATACCATCTTTGGGGACATCTGCTTTGTTCTAGTTCAGAGAATGTGTTTCTCAATTCATCTTCCTTGGTGATGTTAGTGAAAATTGAAACTTGAACTCATTTCAATGTCTTCGCTCATCTTTGCCTTAAAGTGCTATTACCTTACAGAGTAATGCCCTGGATATCAGAGGAGGGAGCTGGCATCAGCTTCAAAGACCACACCCTCTCTGCCTCAATGAACACACTTAACGGGGAATCCATTTTAAGGGGAAAAACAAGGGTCAGGAGGAGCTGGGAGACTGAAATGTTTTAATTCAAATGAGTTACGGACAATACCTAAAATGGCTGCACAAATTATTTAAATCAGAAATCAGATAAGTTTAAACGAAATTACAACACACACAGACACACACTAAATGTGTGTATGTATAAATGTGTGTGTGTGTGTGTATTCCACCACCTAAGAAGCAATTGTAGCTTGAGGAACAGATTAGTTACAAATTAAAAATAAAGAGGCCCCATTTCTCTACCCATTCAATTTCTTATGTAAAATTTTCAACCTAGCTGCATTTTCTATCTTGGATTATTCTTTAATTACTTTCAAATGCCTTTAATTATATCCCTTCTTAGAGTGAAGTTCACTGAAAGGTTTAGTTACTAGAAAAATCAAATGTACACAGTGAGTGTTCAGTAATTAATTTCTGAATGAATCAGCAATTAAGATTAATTCTCTATTTTTTGAAGATGAGAGAGCTGAGTTTGAATTGCAATTTTACTGTCACACAGTTAGACATAGTAGAAATACCTCTATATTCTCCCTTTCATAAGATGAATATTCTATAGAAGCCTTTGGGGGGAAGGAAAGTCTCTACTCCCCTACATGACTCCGCTATTAAAGGCACATTGTCCCAAGGTGAAGGACATTTCCTCAGAGCACAGGAATGATGCGAACAACTCAAAGAAGATAAAATACAAAAGCCCAGCAGTCAAGGATCCTTGATTTCCCACCCAGACAGCCCCCTGGAGTCCTGAAGTTTAGCAACCAAGTGGAGTTTCCATCATTTTTATTTTTCAAATTTAAAAAAAACAACTTAAAGTATAATTGATAAATAACATTATATCAGTTTCAAGTGTACAACATAATGATTTGATATTTGTATTTATTGCAAAATGATCACCACAGTAAGTCTAACATCCATCACCACATATAATTACAAAAAATATTTCTTTTGTGATGAGGAATTTTAGGATTTACTCTCTTAGCAACTTTCAAATATGCAATATAGTACATTTAACTATAGTCACCACGCTGTGCATTATATCCCCATGACTTATTTATTTTATAATTGGAAGTTTGTATCTTTTGATGCCCTTCACCCAATTCTCCCCTCCCCACCCCCAGCCCCTCACCCCTGATAGCCACCAATATGTTCTCTATATCTATGAGCTTGTTTTGTTTGTTTTAGATTCCACATATAAGTATTTAAGTGAAACCATACAGTGTTTGTCCTTCTCTGACTTAAAACACTTAGCATAGTACCCTCAAGGTCCATCTGTGTTGTCACAAATGGCAAGCTTTCCTTCCTTTGTATGGCTGAAACATATTTGGAGTTTTCATATTCAATGAAGAAACCATGCAATGGCATCCCCCAGTACACGAAGCACTTATATTAGCTGCAGGCCTGTGAATGAATTAGGCTCCTGAGGTTGGCTGTCTTTGCATAAAATACCTGTCAAGAAAATGCTGACAAGAAATGTAATCACATTCTTCTCCCTTAACACAATTACCAGAGGGGAAATCGAGTTTTAGCAAAAAGATGACAGCTGTAAGTTTTATTGTTTATTAAACATGCTATCAATCATCAGGGATTTTCATAGAGAGAATCCAAGAATATGTCGGGAAATTTTATTAATTGAAATTAATCTTGATGTATCCTTGTAAGAGATTCAAAAGCAGGATTGTATTTTATTTTGGCAGGAAACTGTGTGATTTATGTGCATGTACTTAAGTTCGCTGAGCTCTTGAAACAGGTCCCTTTCTTCCTGTAGGAAGCGAAAAATTCTTTGACAATTTTCAAAGAGAACGGACCTAACACCTAGATTCTGTACTGTAGCTGATTGCTATAGCGCTTGAGTGCTCACCTATTTAACTATTAAATTCTACTTTGTTCTCCTATACATCACTTTAAGGTAGACATACTGAATAGGGGAAACTAATAATCCTTTTCAAATATCTGTCAAGACTTTACCACCTTATACATATGGCCTCTGGCTAATTGAACATCACACTATATTATCAAGGGCAGCACCGTTAAGTGAAAGGAAAGACAAGGTATCTAAGGCAAAAGTCCTGATCAGCTACAAGCTTCTGGGTTTGACGTCTTCAGTAGCCTACACGAAGGGAAACTTTTGTAGCTACTGAATTGCCCTGTGCTAAACAAATCAAAAGGCTTTTATCAATCTTCAAAACAATTTTATTGGTACATCATCTATCAGAAATGAAAGCAAACCTGTACCCAGTGTGCTATCGGCAAAACTGTCAAAATGGATTTTGATGAAGTTAATATTTTTAAGTTTATCTCTGTGGCAAAACATGGTTTGAGGTGAAAGCATGCATATCATCCTAAGAGGTCTGCCAGATAAATAATTAATTTCTCTATTTGACAAACAAATATTTTCAGGGCGCTGTTGCTTCTTTTAGAAACTTTTCCTTAATCTAAGACAGTGTAAAACAATTGCTCCATGTCCTTATAGACTTTAAGGTGTCACAAACTTGGAAAGACTGCAGGGATCCATGTAATCCTAGCATTTTTAAAGTTGAAGAAAATGAAAAAGAATTTAGATGACCTGATCAATGTCATTAGTTTGACAATGATTGAGTACAGGGAGCATTCACTGAGCACTTAACATATGCTGGTTGCTCTTCTATGTGCTTTACATGTATTAACTTCTATAGGTAACATAACCCTATAAGGCAGGTATTATCATCCTCATGGTACAAATGAGGAAATTGAAGCAGAAGGAATGGAAGTAATTTGCCCAAGGTCACAGAATACTGAGTGGCAAAATGATGATCAAACCTAAACAATGTGGCTCTAGATTTTATGTTCTGAAAAATTACACTATCTTGCCAACTCATTTTGTTTCATAATTTTATTTGAGGGTTTGGGTTTATTTGAGGGATTAACATTTTAATCCACTTTATTGAAGTAGATAACCTATATATGATAAAATTCAATGAATTTTAACAAACATGTACATTTGTGTAACCACCATTACAATAAAGATATTAAAATTTTCCATTATTTCTCAAAACTCTTATACACTATCTCAGTCAATTCCTTAACCCCATCCCTGGCTCCTGGCAGTCAATGAACTGCTGTCTCTATGTGTGCTCTTCCTAGAATTACATATAAGTGAAATCATAAAGGGTATCTTTGTGTCTGTCTTCTTTAATTAGCATAATGATTTTAATATTCATCCCTATTGTTGTGTGTATCAAGTAGTCCCTTCCTTCTTATTGCTAAGTAGTACACCATGGTACGAATAAATCCCAATTTATCCATTCAACAGTTGTTGGAATTTGTGGTTGTTACCAATTTTAACTATTATGGATAAAGTTTCTATGAATACTTGTGTAAAAGTTTTGCATGGACACATGTTTCAATTTTTCTTGGAAAAATTACCTAGGAGTTGGGATTGCTGAGTCATTTAACAAGTGTATGCTTAACTTTGTAAGACAATGCCAAAATGTTTTCCTAACTGGCTGTGCCATTTTGTGTCCACAACACACATGGATGCAAGTTGCCATTGTTCCACATGCTCATCAACAGTTGTATTTGAATTTCAGCCATTCTGACTGGTATCTGACGGTATCTGTTGAGGTTTAAATTTGTGTTGCCCTGATGCTTGATGACTGACCATCTTTTCATATGTTTAGTGGTGTTTTGCATGTTTTTCTTTTCGAAATGCCTATACAAATATTTTACCCATTTTTTTTTCATTTTTTTTATTAGTTTCAGGTGTACAACACAATCCAACAGTTATACTCTTTACCCCCCCAAAGTGACAACCCCCCTCCCCCAGTTCGACACCCCCCCATATCATACATATCTATTACAATTCCTTTGACTCCCTTCCACAGTATACTCCACATCCTGTGACTATCTATATATTCAGTTACATTTGGCATACAATATTATACAACATCAGCTTCAGGTATACAATGCAGTGATCAACCCTCTACTCCATCCATGAAGTGGTCTCCCTAACAAGATATGTGACTATCTGATACGCCACAAAATTTTTACAACATTATTATATTCCCCGAAATGTGTTTCATATCCCTCTGGCAATATTGTAGTTGTCTATTGATGCTGTCTAATCCCTTCTCCTTCCCCCTTATCCCCACCTCCCTCACAACTAGCAACTCTCAGTTTTTCCTCTATATCTATGAGTCTGTTTACTTTGATCGTTCATTCAGTTTTTCAGATTCCACATATAAGTGAGATCATATGGTACTTGTCTTTCTCCAACTGACTTATTTCACTTAACATAATAGTCTCTTCACAAAATTATCAATTACATTCCCAGAACTGCCCCCATATCCCTGCAGCAACATTGTAGTCACCTACCTACGCTGTCCAAAACCTTCCCCCTTTCCCTCATCCCCACCCCCCAGCCAGCAACCATCAGTTTTTCCTTTATATCTGCTTGATATGACTTCAATCTTCTTAAATTTACTGAGACTTGTTTTGTGTTCTAACATGGTCCATCTTGGAAAATGTCCCATGTGTACCTGAGAAGAATGTACACTCTGTTTTTTCAGGGTGAAATGCTCCAAAAATATCAACGAAGTCCAGCCGGTCTAAAGTGTCATTTAAGGACCCACTTTCTGTGTTGATTTTCTGTCTAAAGGGTCTGTCCACTGGTGACAATGGGGTGATGAAATCCCCTACTATGATAGTGTTACTGTTGATCTCTGTCTTTGTGTCTGTCAAAATCTGTTACATGTAATTAGGAGCTCCTATGTTGGGTGCATAGATGTTTATTAGGGTTATAGTGCCCTTCTTTGTCTTTTACCGTAGTCATTCTAAAGTCTACTTTTGTCCAAAACAAACATAGGTACTCCAGCTCTTTTTTTTTCTCATTTCCATTTGCATGAAATATCTTATTCCATCTGTAAACAGCATATGCATGTGTCCTATTTTCTTATCCACTCAGCCACTCTCTGTCTTTTGATTGGAGCATTTAGCCCATTCACATTCAAAATGATTATTGATAGGTGTATATGTATTGCCATTTTGTTATTTGTATTCCTGGTCTTCCTGGGTTAGCTTGTTTACCCCTTTTGTTTTAAAAAGCCCTTTTAACATTTCTTGCAATGCTGGCTTGGTGGTAATGAATTCCTTAAGCTTATTCTTTTCTGAGAAGCTCTTTATTTCTCCTTAAATTTTAAGTGATAGCCATGCTGAGTAGAGCAATCTTGGTTGTAGGCCTTTATTTTGTGTCACTTTGAATATCTCCTGCCACTCCCTTCTGGCCTGCAGAGTTTCTGTAGACAAGTCAGCTGTTAGTCTAACAGGTGTATGTAACCTGCTGTCTTTCTCTTGCTGCCTCTAGGATTCTGTCTCTGTCTTTAACCTTTGCCATTTTAACTATGATGTGTCTTGATGTGGACCTGTTTGGGTTCAGCTTGTTTGGAACCCTCTGCACTTCCTGGGCATGTATGTTGATTTCCTTCACCAGGGTAGGGAAGTTTTCAGTCATTATTTTTTCAAATACATTCTCGGCCCCTTGCTTCTTCTCTTCTCCTTCTGGTATTCCTATGAGTCAAAGGTGGTTGCGCTTCACCTTGTCCCATAGGGCTCTTAAACTATTTTCATTGTTTTTCATTCTTTGGTCTTTTTGCTGTGCTAACTGGGTGATTTGTGCTATTTTGTCTTCCAAATCTCTGATCCTCTCCTCTGCTTTATCTACTCTACTGGTGATTGCTTCGAGTAAGTTCTTCATTTCAGTTATTGTATACTTTAGTTCTAACTGGTTGTTTTTTATGATTTCCTTATCCTTCCTTATGTCCTCATTAAGTTTGTTAAACATTCTTATCATCAGTGTTCTAAACTCTGTCTCTGAAAGGTTGGATCCCTCTGTTTCATTTAGTTCCATTTCTAGAGGTTTCTTCTGATCTTTTACTTGTGAAATGTTTCTTTGTTTCCCCATTCTGGCTGTCGCTATGCAATTGCTTTGATGTATTAGATAGATCACCAGGAGATCCCTGGCTGGATCATGCAGGCACACAGCTCACGGCCCAACACTCCCAGGAAAACTCCCAGTCTCAGCCTGTCCCAATCAGCCGCTCGCAGATCAGGCCGAGCAGCCCGACAACCAATCACCAGCCTGGCAACTCTGCAAGCGCAGTGCGGAGATCCAGGACCCGAGGTGGCTTGCGCGCACTCCCGCATCTTGGTGAGCAGCCTGTTGGAGATAGAGGGCACCCGCCCAGCTTTTCCCTGCAATGCAGTATAAGCTGGGGGGAGCATGGGAATCCAAGGCCACATGCGCGTGCACACTTCTGCGCCAATTCCACCAGACCAATGAGGTTCTGGACCTGATCCTCTCTGGGAGGGCCCAACCCTGACAAAATAGCGCCCTCCTTACACCACTCGCCTGCAGGCTCCACACCAGGGCAACTATAGTCCAAAAACCTCCAGCCTTTGCACCAAAGGTGCTCAGTTCAGTCCGTCCCCGCAGGCTCCTGGGCCCAGCTCACACAGCTACTCCCTCCACCTGGAACCAGGTAAGTGCTCACTGGTGAGCAAGCCCGTGTGCCGGCCCCACTGATTCTCTAGCCACTCTCAGCCTCAGCGAGCTGAGCAAAGTGAGTCCTCACTAATTTACTGCCAGCTATCTTGGAACTTCTCTTCCTGGCAGAGGAACTCTGGGCTGGTGAGCTTGGTGTGCGGCTGGAGGGTCTCTCCCCCAACCAGACAAGCTTCCCACGGCTGGGGCTTCCCTCATGGGATTCGCCCTCTCTCGTCTCCGCCTGTCCTACCAGACCCGACATGGCCTCCTCTTTAAGTTCTTTGTTTAGTGGTTCTGTTCATCTAGTGTTCCAGGGACCTCCCGGGTTGAATGCTGTATAATTAGTTTGTAATTTTGGTGTGATCCTGGGCGGTAGTTAGCACAGTGTGTGTCTATTCTGCTATTTTTTCTATTATTTACCCATTTTTGATTCAGGATGTTTGTCTCTTAATTACTGAGTTGCTCAAGAAACTAGTCACTTTAAAATCTTTGTAAATATATTTCTCTATGTAGGTTTTCAATAGATGCACCTTATCAGTCCTTCTGTTCTTACTTCCGAGAATTTTTTTTTATCATGAATTGATGTTCAAGTTCCATCGATTTTTTTTTCTGTGTCTTCTTGAGGATTACACAAGCTTTTATTTATGCCTTGTTAGTATGGTGAAATGCTTTGATGTTAAAATATTAAACTAACATAATATATACACCCAAATTGCTCATGGTTTATTGCTTTTGTATCTTCCTGGATTCATTTTAAAGGCTATAGGATCTGTATTGATCACATCTCTTCATTTCTGACACTGTTAATTATGTATTCTCTCTCCTATTTGATTTTTTTTGGGTCAATTTGACTTGAGATTTATCAATTTATAGATATTTTCAAATACTTCTTTTGTTTTTATTTTTTCTATAGTATGTCACAGTTCTGTTTCATTTATTTCAGCAATTATTACTATCATTCCTTCCTTCTCCTTATTTTGGTTTTATATTCCTCTACTTTTTCTAGTTTTTTAAGGTGAAAACCTAGATCATTGACTCAAGACTTTTTTTTTCTAGCATAAACATTTAATGCTATAACTTCCCTCTAAATATGGTTTTCTTTATATCTCACAAAGTGTGACATATAGTGTATTCACTTTATGTACTTCAAAATACTGTCTTATTTCCATGTGACTTATTATATGACACATGGGTTATTTAGAATTGTGGTATTTGCTATCTAACTATTAGTGGATTTTCCACATATCTTTCTGATACTGACTTTTAGTACAACTATTGTGATAAGAGAACACACTATGTATGCTTTCAGTTTTTTACATTCGTTAAGACTTATTTTATTGCATGAGCATGTGCTATAACTGAATATTCTGTGTGCACTTGAAAACTCTGATCGAATGGAGTGCTCTTTATGTTTCAATTAGGTTGATCTAGTTGACAGTGTTGTTCAGACCTTACATTTCCTTCATTATTATCTATTGTTCTATCAATTAACAAGATATGTGTATTATAATCTGCAACTCTTTCATAGATTTTGTTAAATTCCATTTTCTATTCTATTCTAATTCTATTATTTTTGCTTCGTATATTTTGAAACTCTCTAGTTGAATGCATAAATATTTAGGATTGCTATGTCCTCTTAATAAAATACACATTTTATCATGATATAGTGTTCATCTTTACCCTGGTAATCTGTGTTCAAAATCAGTGTGGTCTTATAATCGTATAGCTACTACAACTTCCTCTTGATTAGTATGTTCATGTTTTTTCGTATTTTTACTTTTAACCTGTGTCTTTATATTTAAACAGTTTGCTTTTAGACAGTATATAGTTGGGTTATACTGTCTTATCTAATCTGACAATCTTTGCCTTTTATTTAGAATGTCTAGACAAGTTATTTTTCATGTAAATATTGACATGATTTGGTTTAAAACTACTGTCGTACTATTATTGTCATTTTTGTTATTTCCTCATTTTCTGCTTTCTTTTGCATTTATAGAATTATTTTTATGATTTAATTTTATTTCCACTATTATCTTTTAACTATACTGTTTTGGTTTATTTTTATCAGCTGCCTTGGGATTTAAAATATGCATTTTTCACTTTTCGCAGTCCACCTTCAAATTATATTATACAGCTTCACATGTAGTGCTACAGATGTGTTTCCATTTCTTTCCTATATCCTTTGTGCTGTTGGTATATATTATATTTCTACCTATGTTACAAATACTGCAATATAACTTATAATTTTTACTATAATCAGTTATCTTTTAAATAGGTAAAATGAGAAAATCTTTTATGTTTACCACATATACCATGTGTGGTACTCTCTTTTACTTTGTGTAGATACAAATTGCTATCAGTTATTGTTTTCCGTTTTTTTTTTTTTTTTTTTTTTTTTTTTTGAGGGTAGTGTTAGTGGCCCTCATATGTGAGACCCGAACTGGGGCCGCTGGCTTCCCAAGCCAGCACTTAACCACCACGCCACTCGGCCGGCCCTTGTTTTCCTTTTTGAAGAATTTGTTTCAATACTCATAGTTCTAGTCCAGTGGTAATGAATTTTGTCAGGGATTTTTAGCTAAAAAACATTTTGCCTTCATTTTCAAACCACATTTTCACTAGATAAAGAATCATATATTGACTCTTTTTTTTTTTAAATTTCAGTACTTACAAAGATTGCTCTCTTCTCCTTTGGGTTACTTGCAGAGTTGATGAAAAGTATGGTCTCATTCTTATCTTTGTTCTCTGTACATAAGGTGACTTTCTTTTCTGCTTTTAAGAATTTTTTGTTTATTACTGATTCAGCAATGTGAATAATATAGTGTGTTTTCACACGTGTGTGTGTGTGTGTGTGTATGTATGTATGTGTGTTAGGTTTATTTTGACCTTCTTGAAAATGCGGGTATATTGTTTTCATTAAATTTGAAAAAAATTTTCTGGGTCATTTGGTTCTGTTTTTTATTTTTCAGTCTTTTTTTTTGTCTCTGTATTTCATCTGGAGTGTTTCTACTGCTGTGTCTTTAAGTTCCCAGCTCTTATTTCTCCCCCGCATCTAAAATGCAGCTAGTCCCAGATTTTTCTTTTCCTTTTTCAGATATTATATTGTCATCACTAAAAAGTTCCATTTGGATCATATTAATCTTCCATTTCTCCTCTCATCACGTCTAGGTTTTCTTCCATGTTCTTGAGCTATGGAACGTATTTATAATAGCAATGTTAAGATCTTTGTGGGTCAATTCCATCATCTCCATCATTTCTGAATCTATTTCTATTGAATAATTACTTCTTCTGATTGTGGGTCCTATTTTTCTGCTTCTTTTCTGGCAATTTTTGATTGGACACCAGTCTTTGTTAATTTTCCTTTGTTGTGTTCTGGATTTTGCTGTAGTTCTTCGAACTTTGTTCTAGTATGCAGATTTGGTGTCAATTTTATCCTTTCCAGCCCTGAAAATAAGCTTTGTTAAGGTAAGTTCAGAAAAATCTTTATTTTAGGGCTATTTAGTATCACTATTTAGGTGATAATTTTCTGAGGACTCCACCAGATCCTCCTTGTATTATCAAGTCTCTACACAGGCTGATGGGAATGCAAAATGTCCCTAGCCTCCTGTGAGCTCTGGGAATTTGTTGGCTTACTGCTTTCCAATGGTTCTTTCCTCATCTTTGTGGAGATTCTTCCCATGTTTGTACAGATCACTACTCAACAAACAGGGGAACTCTGCGAAGTTCAAAGGAGGAGTTAGTCATAGTTGAGGAGAACTCTCTCTTTTATGCCTCCTCCTCTTTAGTACTCTGCCACTGAAATTCTGGCCTACTCAGCCTCTCTAAACTCAGATTTTTGTCTCCTCAACTCAGCAAGATCACTGAGGTCTGCTTTCACTCCCTTTTCTTATACTTAAAACTACCTGGAAACTGACTGCAATTTACCTAGAACAGTCATAGAACTTAATTTATGTGTATCTCTTCTCACATGGATTACAGTCTTGCACTGTCCATTGACCAATGTCTGAAAACAGTTGTTGGATGTGTTTTGTCTAATGTTCTAGTTGCTTGATGTAGGAATGTAATTTCATAGTAATTAATCCTTTTACCAGGTAATTTTAGCAGTAATGTCCTATGTGTTAGGTCATAATCTTAGTTTATGTCAGTCTCTTACTTGCTGTGTGACCTTGAACAAATTGCTGAATTTTAATAATACATTTATGGGACTAGCAATGTAAATCATAGGGAAATTTACCCTTATTACACTGTAAAGAATTTTTGTTAATATTTGAATGTCCTGTTAATATCCTGAGTCTAAATCCCAGGTCTGGAAAGTTAATAAATATTTTTAATTTTTAGTTCCTCATTTTTAAAGCAGGCATAAAAATAGTACCTACTTAAAGAATCATTTGAAAAATAAATAAGATAATGTATGTAGAGAACTTAGCTCAGTGCCTGGCATCATCTTGATACTCAATAAATGACAGCTTAAGTGTTATTAATCTAATTTTAATGGAATGGATATACTATAAAATGGTTTAATATGCATTCAGGATGTCACAAGAACGGACATTACAGTTTATTATATTGCCTCACAATGTTTAAGCATAACTTATTTTTTAAAGTATGCAATTTAGGGATAAGCAAGTTTATTTTCTTTCCATAAGGATGCCATTTAAACAAATAATTATTGAAAACTTAGTATATATAAAAGACTGTTCTGGGCACATGGGATAAGCAAATATTGATAACATATAGTCCATCTCATCAAATATCTTACAATCTAAGAGTCAATTCTACATTGAAAGAGTTCCTCTATCCACACAAGCATGTAACTACCTTAAACTAGTCTGGAATACAAGCTTTAATATCATTCTTTAAAATATTTAAAATTTTTATGCTGTTTAATTTTCACTTGAAGTACCCCTGCCCATCTATTATGCATGGTTCAATGTTTTCATGACTGTTGAGGCCTCCAGGAGAGAGGGATCTATCCTTCCTGTCTTATGCATCTTTCTCCTGACCCAAGCTGCCCGTGGCCTTCCTTATAGCACTACATTGTGTCTCTCCCTAGCACAGTCAATATATGTTATTATCGTTTTAAACTATCTTTGTTCTTTTATTCTAATCCCTAAACCAAGCATATTATTAATTTTTCCTAAATTTTATTAAAGAAAGATATATAAGGGACTCCATGACAGTCCAAATAGCATATGGTGGAGTATCCAAGCTTTTGGTAATACCTACCCTTCTAAGTTGGTACCTAAAACCTCTGATTAAGTGTGAAGAGCTATACAGGCATGATATCTTTATAGAATGGAAAGGAGAGTCACTCAATACTAAAGTTGAAATAAAAACAAATTCATTTGAAAACACATATTATGCTTCTGGCTAACCTAAAATCAATTCCCAGAGGAACTTCTTAGGAAAGTTTGAGCATACTTTGTCCTTGTGCCAATTTTCTGTCATGCTTTGAAGCCTCCTCCACACCCACTCCCAGTTCCCTGAGATTTGCAAGTTGTTACAGAGGAATTCCTATAACGTAATATATTAACAGCATGAATAATCTTGTGTGAAATAGTCTGTAGGCTTTTCTATGTGTTGAAAGGATGAGTTAACCATAACTTAATACATTTTATGAAATAATGTGGTGCTTCTAATCCTAAGCTGCATTTTGGTTACAATTACATGTTTGCTACTATTGTTTCATTGAATTTTGTCCCATCTCTTACTTTGTCATGTGCTCCTGTCCCTAAAGTCTGCTCTCGAGTCATGGTTTGCCTCTTTTCTTCCCTTATGACCCAGTGTTCATATAATATTGAAAACTCACCCCATGTTCTGCCTTATTCCCACACAGACCCCCTGGATACTGATGCCGCCTTGCATTTATCAGCATCTTTTGTTTTTATGAATTTGCAATTGTGCTGCTACTGTCCTGTTGAAAATATCCCTCTGTCTGAGTTATTTTACCCCAGATCCAGCCTGTGTAGTCCTGGCTTGCAACATTCAGCATGCCTCCTACCCCTAGTGGAGCTGTTTTGTCATTACAAATTGCCATAAGAAGACGTGTGGCACTCAGTATCACCCATCACTTATTTAACAAAATCCAGACACTCAGGGCAAAATACCACATGGTTTCTTTCTAGCTTTAGATTCTTGTCTTCAGTTATGACTAGTTAACATGCTTCTAGTCTATGTCCTCTCTGCTTTCCCTCTATTTCAATACCCAAACAAGTTTTCCCTCATTAACTAAAATCGACTTCATTTATTTTACTTCCTATCTCCCTATTTGGGTCCAGAGCACACTATGATGTTTTTAAAAATCATAAAAACATATGCATTTCAGGAAATTAATGACTAAAGACTGAAAAAAAGGATTTCTCAGTGTCATTTATTCCCTTCTTAATTAGCATCAATGCCTAAAAACACCCAGATATTTCCGACAGCATGTGAAATCCTTTCTCTAAAGGAGGGGGTTTCTGGGCCCCTGGCTCTCACGCTTGGTCCCTGTCTGTCATCGCTCAGTCACTTATCAGCGGCAGGACACAGAATAAGTACCCTGCTATAGCATGCATTTCCTACAGACATGTTTTGGGGGTAATCACTGTCTTGCTTTTCCTTGAACAAAAATTATGGTCCAATATATGAAACAATAGGACAGATTTCTCCCAAATCTGTTTACAAAGACATACAAATCAAAAGAATAGCCAAACAGAATTCCTAAACAAGGAAGTTTTAGACCAGCTGATTAGTTGTCATTATTTTTCCTGAAACAAGATGTGTAGCATACCTTTGAAGAAAAAGCTCTGTGGTTGCCCTACTTAACTTAACATAGAGAACATGTTTCCAGGAGAAGGGAAAAATTAACATAGTATTGCCTACAGGTTTTAGGACTCACTTGGTACTTTCTGAAGGATTTCTTATAAAACTACTCACTTAGATCATGCTTAAATACCATGTTCTCCTTACAGCTGTTTCTATTATATAGTAGAGAAGTGATATCACCCTCATCTCATCTTGCATCAAAAGGGTTCTTGTAGAACTTGCCGTGCTTGATATGCACTCCTTGAGGACAAAGCATGTTGCTTATTTCATTGGAACTCCAATGTCAGCATCAACAATGATTTAAGCATGTAAACTACTTGAAACTGTGACTTTGGAAGCACAAGATCCTGGCTATGAAACCTGACTGTATTATTTATTACCAAGCTACCTATTGTTTGCACATTCCCCAAATTGTACCATACAATGCAACATTGGAAGGATTAAATGAAATGGTATGAGTACCTCATTATCTAGCATATAATATATGACCAATAAAAGTCAGTTCCTTCCTTTCTTTCTTAGTAAACATTTTCTGAAAAAGTAGATGAGGTGACTATTAAAAAATTGTTACATTTCATTCAGACTCATTGAACTATTTTTTTGTTCCTTTGATGAAAAGGAAACAAAATGCTATTCTCTTATTTTTATCTTGCTAAAAGAGATTAGCTTTTAACTTCAGCCAACATTTACCTAAGGGCATTGTGACATTTCATACTTAAAAAGAAGTCTCCAGAGGCCGACCGAGTGGTTCAGTTGGTTAAGAGTTGGCTTAGAGCACGAGCTCTGAGCAACAGAGCCGCCGGTTCGATTCCCACATGGGCCAGTGAACACTGCGCCCGAGCTGAGCTGTCGTTGAGCTGCCAACAGGTGGCAGGATGGCTCAGCTGGTATAACAACAAGATTGCCTGTTCAATGGAGGGCTATGCCCATATGCAACTAAGACTGAATTCAGCACCTTGAGCGGAGCTGCTGCCCAGATAGGTCAGTGGATAGGGCGTGGGCTCTTAACAACAAGGCTGCTGGGTTTGACTCCCGCATGGGATGGTGGCTATGCCCACCCACAACTAAGATTGAACACAGCACCTTGAGCCTAGAGTCCACAATCTGCGAGCTGCTGATGGGAAGCCAGATGGTGACTAGCGCCCTCCACTGCAAAGACTGAAGAACAACAACTTGGCTGGTCCCCTTCCCCAATTCCCCAACTCTGTTCCCCTCCCCCAATTCCTCCATAAAATCTTTAAAAGAAAAAAAGAGGACCCCAATGATTTTTTAAAAAATATTTTTATTGGGGAATTGGGGAAGGGAACAGTGATGGGGAATTGGGGAAGGGGAACATCGTGTTTTTCCAGGACCCATTAGCTCCAGGTCAAGTTGTTGTCCTTCAGTCTTAACTGTGGAGGATGCAGCTCAGCTGCAAGTCCAGACGCTGCTTTCAATCTTAGTTGGGGGGGAGGGGTGGGCGGGCAGCCCACCATCCCACGCGGGAGTCGAGCCGGCAACCTTTTTGTACTTGTTTTTTAATTGGAGAATTGGGGGAGGGGGACCAGCCACGTTGTTGTTCTTCAATCTTAGTTGTGAAGGGCTCCAGTCACCATCTGGCTGGTGGCTCTTAACCAACTGAGCCACTTGGCTGGTCCCCAACCTTGTTGTTAAGAGCACGCAGTCACCAGCTGAGCCATCCTGCCACCTATTGGCAGCTCAGCGACAGCTCAGCTCAGGCACAGTTCATTGGCCCATGTGGAAATCAAACCAGCAACCCTGTTGCTCAGAGCTTGCGCTCTAACCAACTGAGCCACCTGGCCGCCCCCACCCCCAAAGATTTTAATAAGCTAATACTTGCATTAAAAAAGAACGATCTTAAATTAATAACCTACCTTTATAACTTAATAATCTAGAAAAAGAAGAGTAAGCCAATTTATAGATTTGTGAGAGCATGGCTGTATGAACAGAAGATCACGTTTTGAATTCTGATGTGTTAGAATTGGGTATCAGAACTCAGGAGAGTTTATTGAATCTTGGAACATTTTCCCCTTTGTTTGTGCCAGGATATTACTCATCCTTCAGTTCTCTAATAGGAAGCCACATCTTCATAGAAGTCTTCTGTGGGAGTTATTCCTTCTTTCACCTCCTGATTCTCTACCCGCACCTCACCTCTATCCATTATTTATCATTCTGTCCTGCTCTGAGTTCCAGTAAGCTGATCCTTAGAGACAGAAGGCTCCCTCACCTCAATTGGGTTTGGCCAATGAAACACAGTCAGAGGAAAGAGGATGAAATGTTTATTCTCAGCTTTCTCACTGCTCTGGATGATATTTTCAGTAAGTTGCTAAGTCCTTCCCTTGACTGAAGCTCCTATTCGGTCTCCCTTCCTGACTCCACTTTTTACTAGGGTGGTAAAACTCTTTTCTCTCTTTCTCCCATTCAGGCATAGGGGTAACAATTATCTCCTGTTCTCAATATTCTCTGAGGGTATTTGTTGATTCCTTCAACTCTATTCACATATCTATAAGTGATCCCTCCTTCACATTTTTTGTCCCACCTTAATTGTATTGTAGTTCTTGCCTGGGCCCTAACTATGTATTAATATCTTCTCTAATCCTCTAGACTAGGTGAGTTGCTCCTAGTGTGAGCTTACACCGTGTACTTCACCGTTGCATCACTTATCACACATTATTGCAGTTGTCTGTTTAAACTCTTTATCTCTTCCAAACTTTGTGAAGGGGTGTGTATGGTCTGTATTATCCACTATTTTATTACCAGTACGTTTCACAATGTGTGACATCAGTAATAATTCAATGAGTTAATTAATGAATGAATCATGAGTAGGTGTGAGACTTATTTCTCCCCCAAATGGATCAGGCTGAAAATAAATGTAGGATCTGGAAGGGTAGTGACATTTCATAAAGGAAAGCTCTATGACGAATGATCAAGGAAAGACTTGTGGTTCAATTCTTTATATGTGATGTCAGAGAATTCCCGCTTATTCAAGTTCAAACCCTGGACTGCAAGATATTCAAGGTCCCTTAGAATTTTCAAAATACTTATCAACCAAAAAAGCATTCTCTTTTATAGAATCTGACTTTCCAGGCCTATCAGAGTTGGAGAGCTGACACTCAAGGAACATTGGTCAATTTAATGAGTTGAGCATTATAATTGCGTGTCTATCAGTGTGCAACCCTTGTGAGGCACTGTGGTCTGATGTAGTATGGGCTACTAATGTTGTTATCTGTTTTGTCTTATGCGCTACTATAAGCCTCATGTCATAGGCATTAGTCACTTCCTCCAGAAGCCTTCTTTAAGAGCCTTCTCCTGCCTCTTGATTTGTAGATGAGGAAACTTAAGACCTTTCTGGAACCACCTCTGTAAGTCTTAGAATATTCTGCCTTCTGGAATGAAGTATTCCATTCACCGTCTGTAACAAATGTGTGTCATCTTTAGAGATGAAGCTGAGGCATGAAGAAAATTGAGCAAGCAAGTAAGTGAGCCAGGATTTGTACTTGGCAATCTGAATCCCGAGTCCCTACTCCTACCAACAAAGGTAGAGGATTGCCAAGCCCACTCCCAGAAAAGGATGCAATTTCACGAGAGCATAGGATGGTGTTTCGCACCATAATAAAAATAAGATAAGTGAATAACAGAAATGAAATGAATAAGCAGTTAAGCAGTAAGACCTGACTTGGTTAATTCAGTCCCAGAGGATGCACTTATTTGCAGAGGGGCTCTTTGTAAAGAGAGAAAGTAAATGCATATAAAGAAAGGAGCATTTGATTGATGGCGCATATTCCTCGGGAGGTAATATATGTGTTTCTGAAATACAGAGGCATGTACAAGCCCTCAGACTGCAAATGCCCTGGTCTATAAAGATATGCACTGCATAGATTTGAACAATAGTTCTTAAAAATGAATGTAGAAATAGCTAGAGCAGGAAAACATAGTGGCTGAACTTCAAGAAACAGAATACTTGGGCAATAAAGACAAAAAAACCTGTGATTACTGTGTCAACTCTGAAAGCTGGACAGACTAGTCTTGCATAAAGAAGTGTGAGATAAAGAATTTGAGAAGTCCTGTTACCAAAAGGGAGATAGAGAATCAGGGCAATGAAAGAAGAAGATCCAGAAGAAATTTGGGCTGGAGGGATTCTTTTAGTCACTCCCAGTAATTTAGGTTGGTACCGCAGCCATGATTTATGTATTTTTGTATGAATTTATGCTTTTCTGTAAATGTATAAGTACATTGATTGACTAGTGCTTAACAGAGTATAACTCAATAGATTCCCTTGCTCTCATACCTTAATCTAATCCTTTTAGGTTATCTTTATAAAATCTGAAGTAAGAACCTATTTGGAGATTATTGAGGAGAAAGACATGGAATGGATGTATTAAACCAAAATCATAGTCACAGTATTGATTCTCTAACTTCACAAACCAGGCAACTTGAAGTTACAAAATTAGTGCCCCAAAGGGAGAAAAAGCCCCTTTTGGGTAAGGATCTCTTTTATGGCCTTAATGGCCTCTGAATTGGGATAAGTCTGGGTTAAGGGGTGACTCTGGCTCCGGTCCCTCTTTTCACATATCATATTTTAAGGAACTGAAGTATCTTTCCCTCAGAGCTTTACTCAATGCTTTTCGCTTGCTCCAAACATCTCCTGAATATTCACAGGGGCATACAGATACAAAGATTCCTTACTACTTTACTGATCTCATGGAAGTGAAGTAATGGCTTTCCCTCCAAATAGTGCCTTACTCACACATCTGCAAAGCAGTAGTAATAAACACTACCTTCCACTGGTGGACTTTGTTCATTGTTGAATGTAGGTCCTGATATTGACTTTTCAATTTGCTATTAAGCTGTCCATTTCATCATAAGCGATTTCCATATGCATTTTATTAAACACCCATCTGGATCCCCATTCAACTGGCTAATGAAGCATGCACATCTTGTGTAAATCTGACTAGTTTTGGAGAAATCCTATTTTATGGGAGTAGTAACCTGAGTTGAAATAATAATTCTATCCTTAAAGGGTATGAAGCCTCTCTACTGTCCAAGTAAGACTCTGGTAAAATGAACAGAAAAACAGGGATGGAAACGTTTGTCAGAAGCTTATCAGAATCTTAAAGACATCCCAGAAAGAAACACTGCTGAATAAGAAGGAAAGATGAAGCACAGGAAAAGGAAGTCATAGAGGGTAAGGCTGGGAATCCACTACACCTTCAGTGACCGCTGACATGAGTTTGGATTTGGTGTCTTCGGGGAAAAGAACTGAAATCTTTCTGAGAAGTAAAAGGACATGATTTGAATTAAGCTCTCCAGAAATGATTCTGGAAGTGCTGTTTGACGGAGGATCCACTAAAGCAGGGGTCGGCAGACTGTGGCCCGCGAGCCACATGCAGCTCTTTGGGTACATTCCGTCTCAAAAGTTTGCCGACCCCTGGAAGAGCCAATCCTATCCCTCACAACAATTTAAAAAATATTCGAGAGTCATAAATATATTTTTACATAATCACCATTATGTGAATAATATCCTTTAAAAATTTTATAAATGAAACTATGATAGTTTTATTTTCATTTTCAATTTTACTTCAGAGCCTGCGGCTCACCAGCCGCAGTTTGCTGACCTTTGGTGGCTCTTGCATCTTAAAAGTTTGCCAACCCCCTACACTAGAAGCAAGGTGACTAGGTTGCAGGCTCATACCAGAGTTAAGGAAAGATTTTTTATCATGAGCAAAAGACTAGTTATCATGAGCCTAAGATTCATATGTGGTCAAGGTCCAGAGAATCTGTCCAAGAAGGAAGAGGGCAGTGATTGCCAGAGACCCTGGAATTTAACCCTGGAGAAGGGAACATCACGGAGCAGGTGAGCAACAGGAGAGAGTTAAGGACAGGAGTTTCAGGCAGGCAATAGAGAACCTGAAAGACTTGGAGTAAAAAGAAATGGCTAAGTTATAATGAAACCAGTCAGGAATCCATGTACAAGGTCTTACCTTGGACAATCAATGGATTGTTGAGACTCAGGATAGCACTTCACACATAGATGACAGCCAGTAAATGTTTGTCATGAGAAAGGCTCAGTTGAACTTAGAAAAGTGCTATTTTGGGCTTGAAAGTATCAAAGATCAGAATGAGATGAGAAATGAAAAAAAAAAAGGAATCATAAAAGTTCATATGGTAGAAAGGAAAAAAATGTTACCTGGGAAAACATACTGTTATGCTTCAGAGTGGCAGAATGAAATCTTGGTATCTGTGAAAACATGGACCTTGAGGGCATTATGCTAAGTGAAATAACTCACACAGAGAAAGACAAATACTGTATGATCTCACTTGTATACAGAATCTTAAAAAAAGAAGAAGAAAGAGAAAACCCAAGCTCATAGACACAGAGAATAGTTTGGTGGTTGGTAAAGGTGGGGGAGGGGGTTGGGGAGGGCAGTGGGTAGGTGAAATGATTGAAGGGGTTCAAAAGGTACAAATTGTCATGTATAAAATAAATAAGTTGGAGCCGGCCGAGTGGCACGGTGGTTAAGCGCTGGCTTGGAAAGCCAGCGGCCCCGGTTCGGATCCCACATATGAGGGCCAGTGACACTGCCCTCAAAAAAAAAAAAAAAAAAAAAAGAAAACAAAAATACAATAAATACGTAATGGGATATGATGTACAGCATGGTGACTACAGTTAAGAACACTGTGGTGTATATTTGAAAATTGCTGAGAGAGTAGATCTTAAAAGTTCTCATCACAAGAAAAAAAATTCAGTAACTATGCATGGGGACAGATGTTAACTAGACTTATTGCAATGATCATTTTGGAATACATAAAAATATTGAATCATTATGTTGTACACCTGAAACTAATATAATGTTGTATGTCAATTATATCTTAACAACAAAGAAAGGATAATATTCCTACCAAAAAAAATAGTGGAACAATCTGTATTATAGAGATTTTATTCTCAAATTATCCTAATTGGATAGGTTTGGGCTTCTGGCTGAGATAAGTAAGGTTTCATGGGAATACATGAAATCTAAGGTGAGCCATAGAAAGTTGAATTACTATTACTTTTCGTTGTACAATGAAAACAATATATCACAAGCAGCCAGAGAAAGAGGAGGTAGTATGTGATGACAATGTAAGGGTGTTTAAGAAAGTAAAAGAGGAAGGTATTAAACAAAGTCCTAAAAGAAAAACATGAACAGTAACACTTTCTGGAATTATGCTAATAATTTTTGAAGACAGAGTCCCAGTATTAATGGCACCTCTTAGTATTCTGTAATCTTCCTTTACTACCCCAAACTTTTAGTAAATGTCTACTACAAACAGCAGCTTTTTAAAAATTAGCACTTTGAGGGAATGAAAGGAAATTGGTGAGGTTCAGCATGGGATAAAGTAGGACAAGAAGAGAACAGCACTTGGAAAAAGCAATTGAAAATGCTGCAGTGGCAAGAAACAGAAGCAAAAGAGAGGAAGGAAAGTGCAGCTCTTCAAACCCCACCCCTATAAGGGGACCTTTGGAAATAATTAGGCTTGCATGGGACTTCTCCCCTTAGGACCTGGGATGAGGACTTGAGCCATTGTATTTGGCTATTAAAGAAAGCATGAGGGTGACCTCTGTAAGTTTGAGACTTCAGGGAACACAGCAGAAACATAGGGTAAATTTAGGCCTGCATCAGATGGTAAGAAAGTAACTGAAGGTTTTTCTTTTAACTGAAGTGAAAATTGACACATAATAGTCAAAAGACTTTTCTGAATTCGCAAAGCCAGTACTAGAATCAGGCCTCCAAATGCTTCTTCTATGGTTTCTTTTTTAACTACAAAATTCTCATTCCAGGCCTAAAAGAAAATTTAGAAAACATGCACTAATTTTAAGATAATTTATAAAACATTTAAACCCTGATCATTATTATAATTTATCTAAGTGTCGATTATATTGGTCATTCTGACACCCAAGTCTGTTTTCCATGTGGTAAGATTTAAAAAGCAAAACATGCAAGGAAAATAAATATGATCTAAAAACGGAAATTGAATTTACCTCTAAATCAATTAGTTGAAAAATATAGTCTTTGCCCTTATGAAATTCACAACCTAGACAATAAGACAGAGGTATATTTAAAGAAAACAGAAAAAAATACCCCATGTTATCAACTTTGTGACAGTTGCTGAATGGGGCAACTTCTTAAGAATCTGCTGCCTTAAGAAGTGAATCTGCTGCCTTAAGAAGTACACCTGAACCTAATAATTAAAAAAAAAAAGAAGTAATGCAATGTCAGTGTAAAGATAGATAATACATATAAATAAATATTCTTGCCATCAAATATCAAGTGATAGGTAGGATAATTCATCTAATTATGTAAACCCATTTGATATATTTCAATAAATCCTAGAGAGGTTTAATTTACTTGCAAGATATAAAACTTTGCATGCCAAGCAATGATACTGATTCCTTTGTTTCTTTTAAAAAGTAAATTAATTTCAATGCTCTCAGTAAATATTCTGTGTCTGTTACATACAGGTGACTATGCTAAGTACTTTGGGAGATACAAAATTGAGTAATATATGATTTTTGGTCTCAAGAAAAAAAGAACCAAAATTTATAAGATGGAAGAGAACATAACAGGTTCCATAATGGAAATATTACTCTCTGTGGAAGATCAAAAGAGTCAGAACATTATCTAGGTTGAGCATCAGAAGTGGCTCCATGAAAGAAGACACATTTGATCTGTGGTTTGAGAACCAAAGATGGGTAGGGAGAGCCTGCATACGAAGGGAACAGCATAAAGAAAGACACATAGGCAGGACTTTCAGTCAATTTGGCTGTGGCATGAAGCAAACACATAACATGAAAGCTAAACAGCAAAACAAAGATTGCATACAATATAAGGCCTAATAACAAGATAAAAAAAACTGAGAATTGTTGGAAATGAGTGAGCAGATTTTTAACACATTTGATCAGGGTAATGAAATGGTCAGAACTGTAATTTTAGCATGTATCTTTTTTATGGGTACAGTATGTCTCCAGGACTTATGTTACAAATCAAAGTGTGTACCTTTTGACATTATCTTGCATTATCAACACGTTATCTTGGCAGTGTTGTGGAGCATTACCATTTGAGGAACAAATGTGATAGTATAAGTGAGAGGTTATGAGGTTCTAATGATAGCAATGGAAAAGAGGTGATAATGTGAGCTATGCAGGTGAACTTTCTAGTATCTGGCAGCTGATTACATAGTGGTAAGGGGCGTATATAACAAAGTACTCCTAACACTTAGTGATTTAAAATAACAATAAATATTATCTCTTATATTCCTAAAGATCAGGAATTTGAGAGTGATTGGATAGGTGATTCTGGCTTGGGATATCTCATGAGGGTGTGGACAGATACCAGCCAAGTCTGCAGTTATCTGAAGGCTTGCATTGGACTGGTCAATCCAACCTCAAGACTTACTTAACATGGCTGGCATGTTGGTGCTGGCTGTTAGTGGGAGGCATCAGTTCCTCTCCATATAGATCTCTCTGGAGGGCTATTTGAGTATCTTTGCAACATGGTAGCTGGTTTCCCCTAGAGAGAGTGATCAAGGAGTCCAGGGCAAATGCTGCATTGCTTTTACAACCTAGCTTCAGAAGTCTCACACCATCCTTCTACAGATTCCTATTGGTCACATAGATCAGCCCTAATTCCAAGAAGGAGTGTCTTATACAAGGGTATGGATACCAGGAAGGGGAGACCATTGGGGAACATCTTGGTGGCTGTCCATCAAAATGTAGTTTTCTTTGGAAGAAAGAACCCTCTACTTTATCCCCCAAGATCCTAGCCTAATTCATGATTGATATGAAAAAATCAAAGATGACTTGAGCTTTTGAGCTTACTATAATTAGAATTTTAGCTCTACATTTTATAAAAATAGAGATGAAGCATAGGAAGAAAGGCATATACCTTTGATTTATTTTACATATTTTCTTTGAGGAGTAAAATACAAAGAAGAATGTATTTATTTAATTTTAACCACTCAAGTCTCCAGAGCTAATTGTAAAAGACAAAATTCAATACATACTGTGCTATGTTCAGTTCCTTCTAAGTATATGAGTTGCACTGTGAATAAGACATGTCATGAATCAATGCTTCAGTTTCAGAAGAGCTTCTCAACAAGTGCAGTCCTCATGGAGATATAAAGGGGTAAAATAGAGACAATTTCACTTGCTGGCAAATTCCAAAAGAAATCATAATAGACTTGTAGTTTATACAGATGCATTTTCCTTTGCCATGAGCCCAATCCCTAATCTCTGATGTCACTTTATAATGATGACAGGCAATGTGACTGCATGTATCTACTATAATTACACAGAGCCAAACGTTTAATAACCCATGGCCTCCTGCTGTGTCTGGCCCTGCGAAATCCCTATGGGTGCTATTCTTATACTCTGGATTTAAAGCTTCATTATTCCTTAATTAGTTGTTAGAATGGCACATACTCCCCAATGGGGATTTTTAAATGTAAGTATGAGTGTGTACGTGAGAGAGAATATAATTATTTCTTGTATCCTATCTCATTCTGTTGAAAAGCATCATGTCCTTGTGTTGTAGCAGCTGTAAAGCCTATTCATTAATGTATAATTTTTGAGATTTGCAAGGTAGTTTGCCCTAAACACCCTACCATCAGCAGTAAACTGCAACTGTCTGAGAATCTAATTTCTTACCATTCTCCAGCCTGTATTAAGTGACATTAGTTATATTGTAGTGTCTATTAAGGGAACTTTAAAATGAATTACATCTTTTAGAACCTAACTGAAAAGTTTTCTGATTTCCTCTTTTCACTATCATTTGAATAGAAAAATATTTCTTGAAAATTCCATTTTAGCACAGCATTGTTTCATGGGTTTCTCCCAAAGATTGGAGCAAAACTATATGGTACATGCCCAATCTGTCACTGGCTACCATGGTGGAAATTTTAGGTGACACCAATGAACCTTTCGAGTGCAGGGGTACTGAGCAGGCATAGAGTCATGTGGTGAAGCATCTGGGACATGGTTAAAGCATGCCATTCTGTCTGAGAGGAAAAGACAAAACATTGCTACTAGTGTAAAACATAGGAATTTTTGTGTTTTTCTTTGAAGCCCTTCCTTCACTGTATTTAAATATCCAGTTTAGCATGACTTTTTAGAACAACATTTTAACAAAGCTCACTTTGGAACCACGGAATGAAGAAGGAGGTTGCTATCAGCATACCACAGTTATTAGCGATAAGAAGTAACCCAAGGTGTGTAAAGATTTGCCAGGAGAAATGTGATGCTTTTCCAAAGTAATTGTATGATACTTCTGGAGACAGAGAAGGCAGTGTTTTGGGTACCATTCCATTCCAATGTGCTTCTCAAGCAGTTAAGTTGCACTGAGGATTCCATCTGTGCCTTTTGTCCACCATAGCAAAATCTGTTTGTGGCTCAGAGAGGGAAATGTAAGCCACAAACTGGGAAAAGTGATCCAGCATTTTTTTTTTAAGATTTTATTGGGGGAATTGGGGGAGGGGAACAGCGTTGGGGAATCGGGGGAGGGGAACAGACAAGTTGCTGTCCTTTTGTTCTTCAGTCTAGTTGTGGAGGACTTCGCTTCACTAGCCGATGTTGGTATTGTGATCATTGAGCTCTTCTCGGGTGAGGCAGTCACTCACTGGCCATTAGACGGCCACTCACAGGGGCTCATGGCAGCTCACTCCAGCTGCTGGCTAGCCCCACTGCAGCCTACACAGTCACCGGTGACTCACAGCAGCCTACCTCCAGGTCGAGCTGTTGTTCACCATCTTAGCTGTAGAGGGCACAGCCTCATTGGCTCCCATGTGGGATTCGAACCGGGGATCTGCTGCTCAGAGCTGGCATCCCAAGCCAACTCTTAACCAAAGTGTCACTTGGCCAGCCATGATCCAGTTTTTATCCTTTCAACTATTGCAGTTTTAAAATGACATTTATAATATCAAGGGAGTCAAATTTTAAATCAATTTCCTTGATAGATTGTGCTTATTTTATCTCGATTAAGGAATCTTCCCCTAACTTAAAGTCTCAAATATATGTACAGTATTTCTTTCAATTATTAAAAAATTCATGTTATAATCCACTTGGAACTGCTTTATGGGTAAAGTGTAATTATTCATTTTAATTTATTACCACATTTGCATAACGAATTCGTTTAGATAAATAAGTATTCCAAATTCCACTGATTAATCATTCTATCTCTGTCACATGTACAGATCCCATTTATTTCTGTGTGTCTTTCTGTGCTCTGTATTCTTTGTTGTCTGCTTTTCTATCTCTTGCCAAAACCTCACTTTCTTAACCACAATGAATTTTTCTAAGACGTTGTGATATCTGAAGGCACACATCTCTGTCATTGTCCTCCCACCCAAAAAAAAAATTTGTCTTCATTATCATTAGTCACTTGCTTTTTCAAATAATTTTAGAATGATATACTTAAGTTTCATGGAAATAGGGAACTAGTTTGATTTTTATTGGAACTGCCTTAAAATTACAGACTAATCGAGGGATAGCTGATATCTTTACAATATGTGTCTTTTCATTCTAGAATATGATATATAATTCAAGTTATCAAACTCTTCTCAGAACATTAAAAATGTTAGGTAATTTTATCCATTCAATTCTTATGCACCATTTGTTGGAGTTATTTATACCTTTCATGTTTTTCTGATGTTGGCAGTTGAATCCTTCAGCCTTATCAGTAATAAAACTGTTACTTTGATTTTTTTCTCTATTACATTCCTTTGCCTATCAGTAAACTGGTATCTAAATTGGGTGAAAAGAATGGGGTGATATTCACTGGCAACCCAATACCCCAAAATCTGGGATCGTTGGCTGGAAACCTTGAGCTGATATTTGAGGAAGAAAAGATTCATGCTTCTGACATAGCCTGGTTAGGAGGCATAAAGTTTCAATGCTTTCATAAGTCATAAGCATTTTTTGACCTTGATAGGTTTTTAACTGGCTCAGGCAGGACAAGGCTCAGTAAGCATAGACAACAGAGCTTCAGGCTGATCTCACCTTGACCCACATCAGCTTAGCAGTGTCACTGGCCCTCATATGTGGGACCCGAACCGGGGCCGCTGGCTTCCCAAGCCAGTGCTTAACCACCACACCACTCGGCCGGCCCCATCAGCTTAGCTTTCAATGAAGCAGTCTCTGCTAACACAAGGATTAAATGACCAGAGAAGAAATTCATTTAGTCCTAGATAATGTCTATATCAAAACAAGCTCAGCTTTCCAAGTATTTGAACTTTCTAGGCATTAGTGCATTGGGGAAAAGGAAAAATGAAAGAGAGAAAACTTTTATTTTCCCAGCCAAATATGCATGCTGGAAATTTCAAACTTGCAACAAAAGAAAGAATCATGAGGGATGCAGACCAACAGTATTTGTTGTTAGTATAAGTAGGCAGTGCTGGTTCGGAAGCCACAGGTTCAGTCTCTCTTAATGTAATTTTGGGCTATATTTAGAGCTAATTGTTTACTGTAGTAGAATGAAGTGGATTTAGGAAATGTTAAGAGAGCAAGAGCATAACCTGAGTTTGTCTAATTGGATAATCTCAATGTATTGAATCTTTAATGAATGACTAAGGATGTGGAGATAATATTCATTAGAACCATTTATGTAATGTACTATTTCTGTTTCTGTTCTGTTCTAGTCTGTTCCCATCCCATTCCATACCATCCCATCCTATCCCATCCTGTTCCATTCTAAAATGCTGTTCAGGACTCACAAATTGATTTCATATCTCATTATAAGCCTTGACCTGAAATGTGAAAACCACTGTGCTAGGCAATTATTGATACAGGATTTCTATGTGGGGTTTCCAGCTTGTTCCTCAGGAGTTACCTAGATTCTGGTTTCTTTTCAAATACTGGGCCTGTCAATTTTGTGAGCTCTACATAGAATTCCACTAAATTATATTTCAATCACTGATAGCCCAATTGTATCTGTTTACAACTCAACTCAAGATGGGTGATAACTTAAAGAGAATAATGCTTATGAAATGGAAATTCAATTGGCATTTTGATGGATTTTCCCCCTAATACAAATGTTTAATAAGGACATAAGTTTAAATTACATAAGCTAGCATGCAACTTTGAGAGAGGACCAGGTTATATGTGTTGTGGCAGTCTGGTTCAAGCTGTGCAATTCAACAAGTGAGAGACATTTGTTAGTATATTATTGCTACAATTATAATAAAAACAAAATCCTTATGAAAAAAATCTTCAGGAAATAGATCACAGTGAAAATCATTTAAATAACAGGCTTATTGCTCTGCCTTAAATATGAACATTTATAAACGTTTGATTTCTAATTATTCAATGCCTATTGCATCAGTTATATGTATATCTTATATACCTATCACTCATATATATGTATGTATACACACATATGTTGTTTGCTTAATAGTAATTCAGTGACGACTAAGATTTATTCAGTATAATTTATGTAACACACACACACACACACACAAATATTATAACAAATCCTAATAACCTGGACATTCTCTGATCCATTTACACTTGATGCAATAGTGCATTCAAGATGTTAGAATTTCACAGCTAGTAAGTATCAGAGCCAGGGTTTGCTTTCAGGTTTATTTAATTTTAAAGCCTGAATGTTTTTCTGTCAATTCATACTTTTTCTCTAGCAATAGCAATAAGAGGATTTTTTTTCTTTCAGAGAATTTTTTTCTCTCTCTGATTTTATCGTGTTTGATTATATTTAACAGTACTCTCTTTAATACATTTTTTTAAAGATTTTTTGGGGGAATTGGGGAGGCGGACAGCTTTTTGGGGAATCGGGGAAGGGGAACAGACAAGTTGCTGTCTTTTTGTTCTTCAGTCTAGTTGCGGAGGATTTTGCTTCACTGTCCCATGTTGGTATCCTCATCGTGCTCTTCCTGGATAAGGCAGATCGGTCGCCGGCCTCTGGATGGTCGCTCATCGCGGCTATTGGCCGCTCACGCTGGCTGCTGGCCACTCACTGTAGCCTATGGCAGCCCACTGCAGCAGGGGCTACAGCCTACACCGTTGCCGGGGCTCACACAGCCCAGCTCCAGGTGGAGCTGTTGTTAGCTATAGAGGGCAGTGTCACTGGCCCTCATATGTGGGATCCAAACCGGGGCTGCTGGCATCTTCAAACCAGCTCTTAACCAATGTGCCACTTGGCCGGCCCAGGACTTTTAAGATGAATCAAAAATAAGTTGTGTATCTGTTAACTCACTACTGTCAACCACTTCCAAAATTCTCTTTTCATTTATATAGTCTTTTTCATAAGTAATGCAAAACTGGTTCCCTATATGTCAGCTATCTCCATCTATGTTCCTATAACTTCAGCTCTCCATCTTTCAAAGTAAATGTTGTATTGCTCAAATCACAAGTTGAATTGCCTGCCAAGTTCAGAATGGTATCTGGCTCCAATTTTACTTTTAGGCAGATTTACATCAAGAACTAAATCTCTGAGAGTTTCTGATAGGTCTGCTGCTCTTTCTTTATACAAGTAGCTGCTTCATAGTAATGAAAATAGGATGCTGAATAAATGTAGCAGAAACTATGTTATATGGCCTCTAGTGAATATACAATGAGAAATCAATGTAAAGAAAGAACACATCTGGGATGGACTAACTGTGATGGGCAAATTGTCCATTAAACTAATGAAGCTCAAACTTTAGGGCCCTTGAGCAGGCCACTCCCAAGGCTCTCAATGGTTATAAAATATTACATCTTTTTTTGGTAAAGATTCCCCCACACCAAGTTATATAATCTTCATATTCCACAACATCTAGATTCTCCCCTAGGAAATTTGGATAAGATGTAGGTATCCCTGGCTCTAATACAAGATCAAGATCAAGAAAAAAGAATAACAAAGGAATTAATATAGAAAAATAAGAGGAACACTAAAGGGCGAGATGACAGAGTTGATAAGAAAATGAAAATTTGGGGGTAACTGAGAAATCTCTTGGCACTGTTAAGTCACAGAATGTGGGATTAGAGACTAAGGAAATTGTATCTTCTCTTTTCACATGGGAGCATTCTTTGCCAGTAAAAAATCCCACATCATTCCCCAACAAAACAGGCTTCAAATGTGTTTAGTTTCAGTTTGTTAATAGAAAGATTGTGTAAAACCTTTGAGCAGGAATTGCTTACCTTTCTATAATTCTTGGAAATATATCCAGAAGCTAAAACTCAGTGTGTGAATCCAGGACACATCATAGGTAAATAACAAAGTAGAACACATCAGGTAATACTAGGAAAATAGTCTTCATTAAAGAAATCCAGAACTTTCTGATCTCCATTAAACAAAATGTTGACTCATCTCAGTTCTGACATGCATTGTTGGTTTCCTTTTCTTCTTTTTCCTGTTTACAGAAGTTGCAATACCAGAAGTAAAGTAAGAGCAGAATGACTGACTATATTTTACCTAACTATACTAATTTGTTTTGTTCTGGTCTGTGGCAATATTTTGGCTCTTTGTTCTTTTTCTATGATCCTTGTTTATTTCCATGTACATGTTATCTGTCTGCTGTGGCTGTATCTTTCTCTAGCTTTGTCAACTCCTGCATGCCTTTGAAAATGTAACAAAAATATATGAAGCTGAAATTACTATATTTACCTTATAACAATAAAGGTCCTTTCTCAACTGAAAATTTCCATAAGACCTAAGACTCAGATATTTAAAGAATCACCTTTCAAACTGGACAGAGAACAACTGGATTGCAGAGGAATTCACAAATTAGGAATAGATTTATCAGAATAGAAAAGAAAATGAATCACAAAGAACCTCCCTGTCTTTATGATGCATGAAGAGCTTGGAAGTGTGGGAGAATTTATAAGCATATCAAAGGGAATATTAGTTTCACTAAAAATTGCAGAAAGTGCTTAGAACAAGTACATATGAATTGAGTGACTAGATGGACCACGAGGTATCTCCCTTAAAGGGGAGAGTGTTTTCTGTGTGGGGGAAAATAGTGAAAGAGATATACGATGACCAAAAGTGTAGATTAGTTGATACTGACTAAAAACCTATTCCCTTTTCTTAGGCATAATTGTTTTTATTTATTTATTTATTTATTTATTTATTTATTTATTTATAATTAGTTTCAGGTGTATAACACAGTGCAATAGTTACACTTTTTACCCCTCAAAGTGACAACCCCCTCCCCCCATATCATATATATCTATTAGTCTTCCTCTGACTCCCTTCCACAGTATAATCCACATCCTGTTACTATCTATATATATTCAATTACAGTTGGTATACAACCTTTTCTTCAGGTGTACAGCACAGTGCTCAAGACTCTACTCCATCCATGAAATGGTCTCTCCAACAAGACATTTGACCATCTGACACCCCACAAAATATTTACAACATTATTAATTATATTCCCCAAACTGTCTTTTATATCCCTGTCACAGTGTTTGTAGTCTTAGGCATACTTCTAAAACTATATTTTCCAGCCTCCTTGATTCTACTAGGAGCCATATGACAAGTTTTTGCCAATAGAAAGCAGGTGGCAATAGTATGCTATTTCTGGACTGAGGCACTTAAAAGTATGTATGATTCATGATCACACTATATACCTTCTGTTGACTGGATGGTATAATGGAAATATTGAAACAATCTGTTAAGGATGTAGTTACACAGCATGAAAGGAGATTGGGGACCTTATAATCACCTTTGCAGAACAACTTCATAATCAGACTTTGTATGAATGAGAGTGAAACCATTATTGTGGTAAACCCCCTCAGATTTGTTTGTGACAACAGCTAATGATAACCACTCAGACTGTGCCACTACTAATATACTGTTGTGCCCACAATACATTAAATGTTCTTCCTTGACTGGTTCTCTCTCCCTACAAATGAAATTTGAGATTACTCCAACAGGGGCACATTCCTACTCATCTATGCAGGACCAAAAAAATGTTCTTTCTTTTCTTATTGGGAAGATGGTACTGCTTTAATAATTTAACTGCTTCAGTAAAAGAAAGAGTTGGAGTACAGATGGTACTTGATTGGTCCACACTATTTGTTGATTTATACTAGGAAATGAGTGACAGATGTTAAAGAGGGGAAGAGGTTGAGGAAGAGACCCAAAGTGTCACTCTAGTGGATATCCTGTCAAGTGTGACTCAGTTTTTCTGCCTTCCATTAACTTTTCAACTCACTGAAATTGTGCTTATTTTCAGAGCATTTCAATAATTCAGCTCTCATTACTGTAATCAGCGATTTCTAATTGACAAATCTTAATGGCACTTTTCAGTCTTTAATCAGCTTGTCTTCTCTGTGCTGGCTTTGATTGTCACTGTTGATAATCCCTTTTATCTTCAAACTCTCCCATCTTTTTATTGTTTAATACAAGGTGTGATCAAAAAATACAGTGAATGCTGCAGCCATCCAATGAAATGTTAGGGATCTTCAATATGGGAAGCAGCACGTCGAACCTTAGTAACAGTGTGTGACAAGTTTCAACTTGTTTGGTGCAGTCAGTTGGGTGGAGCTACAGTTGAGAGAAGGTGTATTTGACGTGTGCCATAAATCATGGATCTCAAACAACCCATTAACATGAAATGGGCAAACAGTTTCATCCTCCATCATGACAACACTCTGTGTCACACACTGCTTCTGGTGTACGGCAATTTCTCTCAAATAAAAACTTTGCAGTGTGTCATCCATCATATTCACCATATCTGGCACCGTGCGACTTCTGGCTCTTCGCCAAAGTCAAAATGACCATGAAAGGTAAATGTTTTGAATTGATTCAGGACATCAAGGCAACCACAACAGCGCAACTAAAGACATTCATGAATGAGGACTTCCAGAACTGCTTCAGAAAATGGCAAGAATGACGGGATAAGTGTGTTCGAAGTGAGGGGGGTATTTTGAGGGGGATTAACAGCAATGTGTCTTTTACTGTAACAATTTTTTAAAATTTATACATTCACCATATTGTTTGATCACATCTCTTATTTTCCAGGTTTTTGTTAATACCTCTGATTTCCCTTCTCTAAGGCAGTCAAAACATCATGTTTTTCTCTTCCAGCCACTCACATTGTCAGTTTACTCAGAGTCCCATCTTAGTCCCTTTTTCTTGGTATAATAAGTCCATGTAGAAATCTACACATTTCAATTTTATCAATTCCAGATGGATCTCAAACTACCATTTTCTACTTCATGTATTATATTGTTTCCCCAACTCTATCCTGATCTTACAATCCAGACCAGAAAGACAGAAATGTAAACCAGAACCAGTTCATTGCCAATATATCTATTTTACCATCATAATATATCTCATATCTGTCTGCTCCTTTCTGAATCAACTCCCTCAATCCACTGAAAACCAACACTAAGCCCTCTCATTTATGGATGGAGCTATTGCAAAAATATCTTTATTTATATTCTTTATACTGTTTTCATCCAAGACAAAATCAAATTCTACACAGCCAGAAGAGGGACTGGTCTAGCTTGCAGATCTGATCATATAAGTAGCCTGCTAAAAACACTTTCATTCCATTTTCATAAACCCAAACTCTTCAGTATGGCAAATACTCCTTGTTTCTATAGCATTCCTGAATCTTGTAGATAAATGGGTCTCAGATTTTTTCCAGCATAAGCACTTTCACGAGTGACATGTCCTCTTTTCCATGCTCAGAATTCAATTAAAACCTCCCTCAAAATAAAACATTTTGCAGAAGATTAAAGAAAATATAACACAGGTTGTTTTTAGTCACACTTGCTTTTTTCCTTATAAAAATTTATTACAGCTAATAAACCTTTAACCACACTCATGAAGAAAAAGAGAGAGAGGACCAAAATAATGAAATAATAAATGAAAGAGGAGAAGTGACATCTGATACCACACAAATACAAAGGATTGTGAGAAAATATTATGGGCAATTATATGCCAATAAATTGGACAATCTGGAAGAAATAGATAAACTCCTAGAAACATATAGTCTTCCAAGACTGAATCAAGAAGAAACAGAAAATCTGAACCAATTGATTACTACTAATGAAATTGAATCAGTAATAAAAAAACTGCCAACAATTAAAAATCCTGGACCGGGTGGCCTCAGAGGTGAATTTTACTAAGCATTCAAAAAAGGACACCTATGCTTCTCAAACTGTCCCACAAAATTCAAGAGGAGGGAAAGTTCCCAAGCTCATTATATGAGGCCACCATTACCCTGGCTTCAAAAGAAAATTATAGGCCAATATCCCTGATGAACATAGATACAAAATCTTTTAACAAAATGTTAGCAAACTGAATTTAGCAATACATTAAAAAGAAGATATGCCATGAACAATTGGGATTTATTCCTGGTATGCAAGGTTGTTTCAATATCCACAAATCAATTAATATGATACACCACATAAAGTGAAAGATAAAAATCATATGATCATATCAATAAATGCATAAAAGTGTTTGACAATATCCAGCATCCATTTATAATAAAAGCTCTCAGCAAAGTGGGAATAGAGGGAACATACCTCAACATAATAAAAATCATATATGACAAACCCACAGCTAACGTCATACTCAATGGAGAAAAGCTAAAAGTGTTCTCTTTAAGATTAGTAAAATAATGCCCACTTTCACCACTTTTATTGAAGATAGTATTGGAAGTCTTAGCCAGAGCAGAAAAGAAAGAAATGGCATTCAAATGGAAAAGGAAGAAGTAAAACTGTCATTATTTGCAGATGACATGATACTATATATATAGAACCCAAAAGATTCCACCAAAAAAACTATTAGAACCGATCAATAAATTCAATAAACTAGCAGGATACAAAATTAATATTCAGAAATCAGTTATCTTTTTATAAGCCAATATTGAACTGTCAGAAAGAGAAATTAAGAAAACCATCCCATTTACAATTGCATCAAAAAATAATAAAATAAAATACCTAGGAATAAATTTAACCAATGAGGTAAAACACCTGTACTCAGAAAACTATAAGACACTGAAGAAAGAAACTGAAGAAGATACAAATAAATGGAAGCATATACCGTGCTCATGGATAGGAAGAATTAACATGGTTATAATGTCCATACTACCCAAAGCAATCTATAGGTTCAGTGTAATCTCTATCAAAATTTCAGTGGCATTTTTCACAGAACTAAAACAAATAATAAAATTTATATAGCATGACAAAAGATTCACAGTAATCTTGAGAAAGGAGAATAAAATTGGAGAACGTTATGCTACGTTATATCCAACTATACCACAAAGCTATAGTAATCAAAACAGCATGGCACTGGCAGAAAAAAAAGATGCATAGATCAATGGAACAGAATAGAGAGCCCAGAAATAAACTCACGCCTATACGGTCATTTAATCTATGACAAAGGAGGGAAGAACATCCAGTGGGGTAGAGACAGTTTATTCAATAAATGGTGTTGGGAAAACTGGACAGATACATGCAAATAAAACTGTACTACATTCTTACACCATATATAATAATAAACTCAAAATGGATTAAAGACTTAAATGTGACACCACAAACCATAAAACTCCTAGAAGAAAACAAAGGCAATAACGTCTCAGACATTATACTCTTAGTGATATTTTTTCTGATCTGTCTCCTCGGGCAAGGGGGAAAAAAGAAAAAGAAAAAGTAAACGAATGAGACTACATAAAACTAAAGAGTTTTTGCACAGCAAATGAAACCTTCAATAAATGAAAAGACAGCCTACTTAATGGGAGAAGATATTCACCAATGATACATCTGATAAGGGGTTAATATCCAAAATCCACAAAGAACTCATACAACTCAACACCAAACAAAAAAAATTTAATTAAAAACTGAGCAGAGGGCCGGCCGAGTGGCGTGTTGGTTAAGAGCTGGCTTGGGATGCCAGCGGCCCCTGTTCGGATCCCACATATGAGGGCCAGTGACACTGCCCTCTACAGCTAAGATGGTGAACAACAGCTCTACCTGGAACTGGGCTGCTTTGAGTCCCTGGGACGGCATATCTCAGCCCCTGCTGCAGAGGTCTGCCATAGGCTACAATGAGTGGCTCGCAGCCAGCATGAGCAGCTGGCAGCCGGTATGAGCTGCCAAGAGCTGCTGTGAGCAGCCATCCAGAGGCCAGCGATCATGAAGCAACGTCCTCCACAACTAGACTGAAGAACAAACGGACAACAACTTGTCTGTTAACCTTCCCTCCTTCCCCAATGCTGTTCTCCTTCCCCAATTCCCCAATAAAATAAAAAAACAACAACTGAGTAGAGCACATGAATAGACATTTCTCTAAAGAGGACATATAGATGGCCAACAGACATATGAAAGAATGCTCAATGTCTCTAGTCATCAGAGAAATGCAAATTAAAACCACAATGAGATCTTACCTCACACCTGTCAGAATGGCTATTATCAATAAATCAAACAACAAGTGTTAGCAAGGATGTGGAGAAAAGGGAACCTGCGTGCACTGTTGGTGAGATTGCAAATTGATGCAGTCACTATGGAAAACAGTATGGAGGTTACTCAAAAACTTAAAAATAGAATTACATTATGACCGAGTAATTCTGCTTCTGGGTGTTTATCAGAAGAAATCCAAAACACTAATTCAAAAAGGTATATGCACCTCTATATTCGCTGAAACACTATTTACATTAACCAAGATATGGAACCAACTCAAGTGCCCATCAATAGATGAGTGGATATTGAAGAAGTAGTACATATATACAATGGAATATTACTCGGCCATAAAAAAGAATGAAACACTACCATTTGCAACAACATGGATGGACCTGGAGAGTATCATGCCAAGTGAAATAAGTCAGACAGAGAAAGACAATGCCATAGGATCTCACTTATATGTAGAATCTAAAGAACAAAATGAACGAACAAAGAAAACAGAAATAGATACAGATGCAGAGAACAAACTTGTGGTTGCCAGAAGGGAGAGGGATTGGGTAACTGGGTGAAAAAGGTGAAGGGATTAAGAAATATACATTGTTAGCTACAAAATAGGCATCGGATGTAAAGTACAGTATAGAGAATATAGTCAATAATGTTGCAACAACTATATATAGTTTCAAGTGGGTACTACACTAATTGGGATCATTGCATAAGTTATATAAATGTCTAACTACTATGTTGTACATCTGAAACTAATATACAATAATATTGACTGTCAATTGTAACTGAAAAATGTAAATAATTTGAAAAAATCATTACAGCTTAAACCAAAAAGAATGGGGAAGTAAGTAAAATATCAACTTTGAAGTGCTGTTTAAAATACTCTGGACTCTTGAAGTACTTTGCTCTGTCAATGACATAGGATAAAGAAAAATAAAAAGATTAAAGGTTCTGTGTAATCCTGACCTTCTACTGGTAGCTCTAACACCTTCCAATTTGCCCTGTTCAAGAAAAACATCAGAAGGCAAACAAGTCCAATAAAGATACAAAAATAAACTTGAATTCATTTTAAATTATACCACAAGTAAATCATTCACAAATGTTGGTGTTTTTAGGGATTTTTTTTTTTTTTGGATTACCAGTGACATTTCAAGAATACAATGTGGTAATTGAAGAATGTCGATGACAGGCAACACAAGCTTTCTCTCTTTGCTTTTCCATCCCTATACAATACCTGTGTATATCGCTTACACTTAGCACATGGAATTCAAATAATTTGTTGGCACATCTTCTATTAACTTACACATTGCAAGTTCCTTCACAATAGGAACTCTGTACCATATTTTTCTCTTTGATTCCTAGGAAATAGTATAGAATGGAAATATCTAACAAAGTTTGCTCAATGAATGAATTAACAGATATTTTCCACTATGTTTCACTGGCATTTTTTACTAGTCTTTTAATTTCCCTTTTATTAATCCATGAAAAGAACAGACTTATTGGCAGCGGCAGAGTCTGGAAGTTAACTCTAGCCTTTGTCACAGGCAACTTCTAATCTGGTGAAGCACTGCAAGGCATCAGGGGGTAGTAATTTGAAAATGTGCCACTAACCGAGAGGACCATGGGATTAAGTGACCTTTTTCCTAATCTTCCTTATTTCACAGCTAAATTCCATTTCATTGGAGGCCATTTAACAAGACAGATGAGCCCTGGATGCCTCATGAGTTGTAGAGTGTTGACTGAGTAAGGTAAAGGAAGTTAGGACATTATGGGTCTAGCACCATTGATACTCTGAACTTGTCTTCTATCAAATAAGCCAGTACTTTAACTTATCAATATGAGCCAGTTTATTTTGCTCTCACCTCTTTAGAAACTGTCGTTTTCTAAATATTATTATAGCTTACTAATATTCTATACACTTTCAGGTTTTTAGGGCTACTAACCTGGAATGGTACTAACAGCAATTCTTGATACTCTCTTATTTTTGGTCTGAATAGTAGGATATGGTGAAAATCAACTTATGTATAAATCAATGTTTTTTCATCTCCCACCATGCTTATGTGTGACATGTTTGCTGCTCTTCACAAATTCAAACTTCTTCTCAGTAAACAAAGGCTACATTTTTCCTCTTCATCTTTCTACAATCTGCAGTGAATAGCTAGTTAAACAGAACGACTGACCTAGAGTTCCTGAAAATGACCACAGTTGATATTTGGACTCATTTCAATGACAACGGAGCATATTGAAATTGTTTTTATTTTACAGAAGAACAACAAAATCCACACTAAATTTAGAATCATATACATTTAGTTATCCCCAGCATAAGTGATTTCTATATTTAAATACCATTTAATATGATGATCAATCATTTAATTTTTATTTTTATTTTATTTTTATTTTTTTTTGAGAGCAGTGTCACTGGCCCTCATATGTGGGACCCGAAACGGGGTCGCTGGAATCCCAAACCAGCGCTTAAACACCATGCCACTCGGCCAGCCCAATTTAATTTTTTAACACGAGCAGGAAAAGTTTAACTTCTCCTTAAAGCTGAAATGTTTAAAAACTGTATGTATTTATGAGCACACACAGACACATACATACACACACTCACAAACACACACACACATACACTTTACATGTCTAAGCAGCGTTTAAGCACATATTTAAGCAGTAGGCGCTATAGGCAGCACAGAAGTTGAAAATGACTGGCACATTGTATAGTCAGATAATCAGATTGGTTTGTTGGGAATTAATTAGTTACTGCCTGCCCTCCAAGCTAGGAGGTGAGATGGAAAAATGAGGAAGTTGTTATGATTAGCCATTTCTATATAGTTTTGGCAAAACATTCCTGCAACCCTCAGATGAGGAAAAAGAGAGCCAGGAAAGAAAAGAGCATAAAGAAAAGGGTACCTATGTATTGTACTGCAGTGCAAAACTCACTTTTGCCTTGGCAATGTTTCTTCCCATTTATTTCAGTCCAATGACTGTTGCTTTCATGCTAGCTCAGCCTTTCTCTCCCCATGAAGGCTTGTTGTCTGGTATTGATGATGATTATGTAGTAATTCTGACTAATGGTCTCTAGAGCTGTCTCCTTTGTGTCAAAGATGACAAGAAACCGCAGGGAGACTTATGGAAGATGGAGTAGAGGGAATAAAGAAGATGGATTTGAGCACAAAACAGGAAACGGGAGAGAGCAGTATGAAAAAGGACTCTCGGAATGCTAAAGATTGATGGATTTTACAGATAGAGTTCTAGCCCTTTGTCTCAGGGGCAAAATGAGGCCCAAAGATGTTATAGGGATTGCTGAAGGCCACAAGAATTTCTGGATTTGATATATTTTCATGACACTAAGTTGCCAATAAAACTGTGGTGGAGAACTGTGGTGGTGATCCCAGGAGAGTTTCCATATGTCCAACAATTCTTGCACTGAGAAAGTGTCACTCTTAGGAATATTTTTCCTGTGTTCATACAAGTGTTCTTACTTTCTCTCTCCAACTCTCAATGTTCAATTTTCAGTAATTCTGCTTAACAACACTGCCATTCTAAGGGACTACTCCCCCCCCCTTTTTTTTAGTAGTTTCAGATGTACAAAGCAACATAATAGTTAGACATTTACACCTCTCACAAAGTGATAACCCCCCCATCTACTACCCCTCTGACATCTTATATAGCTATTATACCATTATTGACTATCTTTCTTATGCTATACTGTACCTCCTGTGAATATATATATATATATATATATATATATATATATATATATATTCCATTATAGTTGACATTTAATATTATTCTACTTCAGCTTCAAGTACATAGCACATTGGTCAGGCACCTACACAGTCTATGAAGTGATCCCCTTGATAAGTCCAGTGCCCATCAGGCACCTTACATAATCCTTACAACATTGTTGATTATATTCCCTAAACTGTATTTCATATCCCCATGACTATATTGTGTCTACTAAAGGACTACTTTTGCTTAAGACACCAGAATGTTATAAAAATACCCCATTCTTTACCTTTATCTTATTTTTCTATACTTGAGCAAAATCTTTTTGAAACAAATAATATAGTTGTGGTGACTTTTTGGTTGTTTTAGCTCTTAAAATAAGTACCAAGTTAATCTACTTCAAATGTAAGAGCCCTATTGCTGAAAAACATCTATGTGAATTAAGGTAAGGGTCCCTTCTCTGGCATCTGCATTACCACAATCATTACTCTGTACTGAGGGTTACAAAACTGCACAGGAGTGAAAACTGGAACTGCCTGGGAAAACCCCATTGTGCATGGCTTCCCAATCTAGTTTGATGAGAACAATCAAACCTGTTTCTTAGTTTCTCTTATACCAAGATCCAGTTTTTCTGTATGCGCTATTTGAATACTTCGATGCTGCCTAATCGTGACAATCCAATAATTTTCCTAGGCTCACTGGCTATGGAAGTCTAGTAAAATTCCTAGATGTGTTTTGGCTGTGGTTCTAACAGAGATTTTCAAAAAATCTGGCTTGATTTTGATTCTGACACTGGCATTCCTGTCCTTGATACTGGCCCTTGTCTTTTACCTGTCTTGGTAATAAAATTCTGTGAAAAGTTACTATGCTCTATTTTACCAAGATCCTTTAGCACTAACACATAAAAACTTCTTCAACTACGCTGATGATATAATTTTTCACTTCAAAACTTGGCTCCACTATCTTCTATCTAATGGTAAAATGATAAGCTCTCATATTTGCCCTATAATTCTAGATACTAAGTTCTTGACAGATTTGTTATATCGTTGGGTTTAATAGTAGTAATTGGTTCCTGGTCTTATATTCAGGAATTATTCAACATGTTCTAAGACAATAGATTCACTAGCTGTAAAGGAATAACAGAGAGGCATACCTGCATTATCAAGATGAAATATGAACTTCAAATCAAATAGTGCTAAAATATTCACTAACTTTTCTAATTTCATTTCTTTTTTATTTCACTGAATAATTGTTTTAATAGAATCAACTATTGGAAATTACTAGAGCACAAATATCTTAATTTTTTCTTCTGACAAATGGGTTATCTGAAGTATAAATAATGGTATTGTATACACAGAATAAAACCTACACTGTATAATTATGGTGGTTACATCTAAAACAAAGAAGGTCAAGATTTATTCTTAATATGTTAAGTTTCTTTGAAGATAAAAAGAGAATATATTATTTGAAAACATTTTACAATCATAAACTTTTTTTTGCATGCAAAAAACTTTTTTGCATTTTGATGACTAATCAGTTGCTTGAGATTTTTTGGAGGGTGTAAACTTTTAGTTAATCTTCAAACATGAACCCCCAAATTTTAATATTCTATTATAACTTTTAGTATCTTAATCTCATAGCACCCCAAGTGAAAATTGCAGTGCCCACTACTTAATTTTGTAAAATAGTCATGAAGTTTTGATGATGTTATGAAGAATGACACCTTTATTCTTTAAAACTGAATCATCCACAGGGATATGAAAGACAGTTTGGGGAATATAAGCAATAACATTGTAAATATTTTGTAGATTGTTAGATGGGCACATGTCTTGTTAGGGAGACCACTTCATGGATGGTGTAGATGTTTGACCACTGCACTGTATACCTGAAGTTGAAGCTGAATAATATTATATGTCCACTATAATTTAATGTAATATATGTAAAATATATACATATATATATATATATATATATATATATATATAGTCACAGGATATGGAGTATAGTATAGGGAATAGAGTCAATGGAATGGTAATAGATATATACAATGTCAGAGGGGCAATAGATTGGGGGAGGGGGATCCCTTGTGAGGGGTGAGATGTCTGACAAGTACATTGTTTTGTACTCCTGAAACTAATCAAAGAAACTAAATCATGGTTCCTCTTAAAGATAGCTATATTTTTATAAATAAAGGATAATTATGGGAGTCCACTTTTTTAAATCATCAAAAAAGTACAATTGATTATGGAAAATATTGGGTTCAGGAATGAAAAACCCACAAAAAAAGCACTCTAATATCTGTACAGTAGTGAGAAACCTGTAACCAACAGAAGTTTATTTTTTTTTTTACTTTGGACCACCATATTTACCCATTTTTATGTCCCAATGTGTTTCAAAATGGTGCCTTTGATAATTTGGATTTATTCTGTTATCCATTAATTTTAAAATTATTGAGACCCTCAATAGATTAGGTCCCATGATAGACAATATAAATATACGAATGAATATGTCCTGGTTCATGTTTATGAGGAGTTCATAGTTTAAGGGAAGAGGCAGCTATGTGAGCAAATTTAAAATTTATAAATGCTATGGAAGGCTTCTGTGGCAAGCACTATGGTTTCCAATCCAACCAATATCTCTCTTTATCACTGCTTTGTGAATAACCTCTGACTCTGATTAGGTATTGAGTAGAGATGCCTTGATCTCGGGTAAGGGTCAAATCTAGGATCTGGGTATTAGTTTCCTATTGCAGCTGTAACAAATTACTACCAAGTCAGTGGCTTAAAACATCACAGTTATTATCTTACAGTTCTGGAGGTTAGAGGTCTGACACAGATGTCATCGAGATACTGATTTCAATTTCATTGGATATATACCCAGAAGTGAGATTGCTGGATGATATGATAGTTCTATTTTTAATTACTTGAGGCATGTCCATCCTGTTTTCCATAGTTGCTGTACCAATTTAAAATCTCACTAAGGGATCCATTTTCTCCACATCTTCATCAATAAATACTTGATACCTTTTGTCTGTTTGATAATAGACATTCTAAGAGATGTGAGGTGATTTATTCATTGTGGTTTTGATTTGAATTTCCCTGATGATTAGTTAAGTTGAGCACCTTTTCATATAATTATTGGCCATTAGTATGTCTTCTATAGAGGAATATCTATTCTGGTTCTTTGCACATTTTTAAATCAGGTTATTTATTTTCTTGCTGTTGAGTTGCATGAATTCCTTATGTATTTTGGATATTAATCTCTTGTTACTTATAGGATTTGTGAATACTTTCTCCCATTCCATAAGTTGCCTTTGCATTCTGTGGATTTTTTTTCTTTCCTGTACAGAAGCTTTTTAATTTGATGTAATCCCATTTGTCTATTTTTACTTTTGTTGCTTGTGCTTTGGGTGTCATATCCAAAAATCATAGCACAGGCCAATGTCAAGAAGCTTTTTCCCTATCTTTTCTTCTAATAGTTTTACTGTTTGGGGGTCTACATTTAAGACTTTAATCCATTTTCAGGTGAGTTTTGTATACAGTTGTATATAGTGTGAGATGAAGGTCACATTTTATTACTCTGCATATGAAATTATCCAGTTTTCCCACCACCGTTTATTGAAGAGACTATCCTTTTCCCATTGTGTGTTCTTGACACCTTGTAAAAGCTCAGTTGAACATAGATGTGTGGATTTATTTATGGGCTCTTTACTCTATTCCATGTGTGTCTATATGTCTCTTTTTATGCCAGTGTCATACTGTTTTGATTACTAAGCTTTGCAATATAGTTTGGAATTAGAAAGTGTGATGCCACCAGGTTTGTTATTTCTCAGGACAACTTTGCCTATTCAGGGTCATTTGTGGTTTCATATGAATTTTAAGCTTGGTTTTTCCAGTTCTCTGAAAAATGCCATTGTAATTTTTATACAAATTATAATTTTTATAGAAATTGCTTTGAATCTTTGGGTAGTATGGACATCTTTCCATTTATTTGTTTCTTCTTCAATTTCTTTCATCACTGTTTTATAGTTTTCAATGTATAGATCTTTTACCTCCTTGGTTAAATTTATACCTAAATATTTTATTGTTTTTTATGTTATTGTGAATGGGATTCTTTTCTTTATTTTTTTTCCAAATTATTCATCATTAGTGTATAGAATCACAACTGATTTTTGCATGATGATTTTGCATCCTGCAACTTTATTCAATTAATTTATTAGTTCTAAAAGTATTTTTATTGAGTCTTTAGGTTACATATATGATCATGTAATCTGCATACAGAGATATTTCTTTCTTTCTAATTTAGGTTCCTTATATTTCTTTTTTCTTGTCTAATTGCTCTGGCTAAGACTTCCAATACAATAATGAACAGACATAGTAAGAGTGGCAATCCACATATTTGTGGATTTTATTTCCATTTTATTGTTGTGGTTGATTTCTAGGTTCATTCCATTTTGGTCAGAAAAGATGGAATGATTTTGAGCTTCTTAAATTTGTAAAGATTTGTTTTGTCACCTAACACATGATCTATCCTCGAGAATGTTCGGGGTGCATTTGAGAAAATGTGTATTCTTTTGCTGTTGAGTGGAAAATTCTATATGTGTTTGTCATGTTTGTTTGGTCTATAATGTTGTTCAAGTCTGCTGTTTATTGATTTTCTGTCTGCATGTTCTATCCATTAGTGTAAGTGGGATATTGAAGTTCCCTATCATTGTTGTGATGCTGCCAATTGCTTGCCTGTTGTGATGTTGTGAGTGTGGTGGCAGCAGCCCCAGGGAGAGAGGTGGGGTGTATGGCACTTCTGAACTGAAAAGGGTACAGTGGTGTGGACCCCAGGCAGTACTGTCGGCTGGGGTCAGCATTGTCAAAGACTAGGGAAGAAGTCTTTGGTGGCAAAAGCTATGAGTGTCCACAGCAGTGAGGTTGCTGAGTTCCTTGGTGGTGAATGGTGCTGGGGTCCTCTTGTTCTCTTTTTCCACCATTTGGGGAGTTTGTTGCCAATGGGATACTTCTTGGCTTCAAGATATACTGGGCTGAGGGATGGACTAACATAGGTAAAGTGCTTCCTCAACTTTTCTATGTAGCCATCCTGAGTTTTCATGTTCCCTAGGTTGCTGCAGCTTATTCACTGTATTCCACCAGAGCTCTCTTGGGGCTGTTTCATTGGTGGGTAATGGTTAAATTGTTATTTTTGTTGGGGGCACAAGAGCTAGGAACTTGTAGTCTGCCATCTTGCTTACATCACCTAACATACAATTTTAAAAGGCAGCTTTGTTTTTTTTGTTGTTTTTGGTGGGATTTTTTTTGTTTTTTTTTGAAGGGCAGTGTCACTGGCCCTCACATGTGGGACCCGAACCGGGACCACTGGCTTCCCAAGCCAGCGCTTAACCACCACGCCACTCGGCCGGCCCAAGGCAGCTTTGTTTTTAGCTGAAGACATTCATATCCTTATTTGGACTATTGCCATGGCCTCCTAAACTGTCTTTCCCATTTGGGTCATTCCAGCTCTCTACTTATGTCTGATTTATCTTTAAAATGGAAAAACTGACCATGCCTAACCTACAGTGATTTGCCAAATGAAGTTCAGATTCCTCAGCCTGATTTCCAAGGCTCTAGGTATTCCTTAGGCCTTATCACCTGCAGGTTCCCAGCTTTCATTCTAAGAGTCAAAACCCTACCAAGTTCCCTGTATTGTTTGTAGTTGCATATGCTTTACCCTCTCCCTGTGATTTCCTCATCCCTTTCTTTTCTATGTACCCCTTCACATTTCAAAAATTGACTCAACTATAATTTTCACAACAAAGATGTTGCTCAATATCTCAGGAAAGTGTTGGCATGCCCTTTCCTGTAGTCCCATAGCATCCTCACACACACACAGCCATTGCAGTCCCAATAGAGGGTATTTGTATAAACATGTCTCTTCCTCTGTATTTTGGCAATATCCTGAGGACACATATTGTATCCTCACACCCAGGTCAAATTTTGGAACATACCAGGTACTTACTGAATAATTCTGGAACAGTAATTAAAACAATCCACCTTGTATAACTTCCAAGAACTTCTATGGGCCCAGGAACATGGACTTGGGAAATATGCTATGTGTTTTAATCTAAATTTCTCTTGTACTGATGAAAATCATTTACACTTTGGTGTTCTAGTCTAATGGTAACATCTTCATACTTTCATACTTTCAAGGTTAAATATTTCCACAAAGAGTTCCTCTTACAACTTTGTCATCATTTTCATTTTAATTTTGAGAATGGATTTAGTTCTGAAAAAAAAGAGTCCCAAAAATAGTTCTCCAAGCTGAACTGATACAATAATATATTTAGAATCTCAGTCATGCCATGAGAAATAAGTCTAAAATAAATCCTATAGTCGTTAAAAGTAAGCAATGTAAGAATTTGTAATTTTTATAAAATCTAGAGGTATGGGGCACTGATTAAATTCTAACCCTCTCAAATTTTTATGTGCTAAACCAAATTTTATATAGCGATGTTTTAAAGAGCTGTCAATAAGAACTATGCTATTCTATTTCTCTCCTTCACTTTCTTTACTTCCAAACACTGACTTAAATAAGTGAAAAATAAGGGATAAAGAGCAAAGAATACTGGGAAATTAACTTGGCAAAGTAAAGGCCTGGGATGCTTCATCTTGAGTTATACAGATGTCAGAAGTGTATGGATTTGGGAAATAAAGATTTTACAGGAGAAATATTCAGGTTCCTGAAGAGCAGACCTGAACTCTTATTTATTTAATATTTCAGTAATAAGTGGCATCAGAATTTGGGAATATATGACTAAGGACAGTTATAATACTAAATACCATAATAGCATGAAAACTACATTGATAGGTTGGTGAGAGCTCTTAAGGGACAGCTGTGCCTCCCTGCCGCCTTCCATGGTATGCAAATCAATAGAAAATGGCATTTCAGCATTGCACTCTAGCAACTATTAAATATCAAAAGCTTCTCAATGCTGACAATAAGTGGGCCACATTGATTTTTTTCTCCTGACTCTAGTGGCATCCCGCTAATGAAGCCTGTCTCTGTGGACTTTTACTGTAGATGCTAATATGCACCATGGGAAGAATGCATCATATCAGGGCCCCTAACCCTGGGAGAGCAGTTTGTGGATACAGAATATTTGCTCTTAGAACCACGGCCCATATTAAAACATCTGACTGAGAAAAATATGATGCCTGCCACACATTTATGTCTTACCAAAGTGAGTTTGCATCTTTGGAAGTCTGTGTGATGTCAGATCCATGTCCATTACAGAAACACAAATTGCTGTGATAGGAGATTATGAAGGGATAATCCTCGACCAGGTTGCAAAGTATCGTAGAAGGCACTGATTCTCAGACTTGGCTGCACATTGGAATCTCCCAGAGAGGTTATAAAACAATGGCTGACTGGACCCAACCCCTAGGGTTTCTGATTTAATGGTGTTGGCTGTGGCCTTAGCATCCAGATTTTTAACTGCCTTCCAAGTGATTCTAATGGGCAGGCAAGGTTGAGCACTACTGAACTGAAGAATATGTGCTGTAGTTCAAGTTTAGCGAAGGCATTCTTCCATAGAGTTAGTCACTGATTATGATTATATTTGTTTATGCCCTGGCTCACTCACACGCATATTCTTATGCTTCTAATAGATTTTGTGTGAGTGTGTGTGTGTGTGTGTGTGTGTGTGAGTATTTTGTTTTGTTGATAATTAATTAGCTGATATTTTTCTGGGACCTAAAATGAGCATAGAATTTTTCAGAAAACATTGGCAACAGATGGTCATTTCTTTCGGCTCTTTATTGATATAAAACTAAAATTGATTGTCAAGTTGAACAGTAAGTAGGTTCGTTATTTAAAATAAATGGTTTGGGGTAGCATGAAGGGCTTGATCTCCTTCTTGGAAATCACAGTCTGGGAGCTCGGCAGACCACGAAGGAAGAAGGCCTAGAAGGATGAAGCGATGCTCCCACCTATTTCAAATACACTCTGGCCTTCTTTTCCCAGAATCAAAATATACTCTTGTATACGCTGACACAAAAGAAGCTGTAAGAGAGTCACAACTGAATCAGATGATTGTTCCCAAACCAAATAGATTTGGGTGGGGTGCAGTGGGGGAAGGATCACAGCAGTCTAGCAACACTCTGTACTGCAGAGATGCGCCATACTGCCTGGGTCATTGTGAGCTATGGATGAAGGATGGGGATGGAAGGAGAGGGTCCTCCAGGGATACTTCCTAGGCCTTCTCAAGCATATGCATGATCCTTCAGGATGCTCCTAACTTGCTCATTCCAACTCATTTCTCCAGTCTTCTCTTATTCAATAATTGGCTTTCTATGCTTTCTCTCACTTCCCTTTAAACTAAAAGCACTACATTTAATGAATGGAGTCAACCATGAAGCACATTGATGTTTGAGGACATTCCTGACCCACCTTCATTTAATTAAATCACTAATAAATTGCTTGCAATTGCGTATGTGTATAGGAAATAAAAGGTGAAAAAAACACTGTATGAAATCAAACTATTTAAAACCATCCACGTGGATAGTCTTCATAAATGAGGTCTTTTTGGAGAAAATCCACTGATTTTAAAAGAAAGCAATAGTCATTTTCTTAGCTACATTACATGCAGTATATACTATAAACCTCTGTATTGGGAAAAGAAATGGATATAAGAATGTTACTGATAAGTTACTTATTACTTGCTACTGGAAAAACTAGAAAATATTGAAGCACATACCAGGTTACCTATATTTACGTGGTACTGACCAAGAAGCCTGAATTTATGATTCAAGCTTAATGGAAAAATGGGTTTTATTGAAATGTCCCTATTTCAAAGTAACCCAGAGAACAGGTATTTCAAATATCTGTTGTTATGATCCCTGTCTTATGTCAGTTACTTGTAACATATAACCAGATACAACCATTTCTGAAAAGGTGTCTGAATTTACCTCCGTTGAGATTAAGGAAATTGCCAAGAGGAAATGTATCTGATTTGTGATTGTTACATCTCCTATCAACATAAACCATTACCCCCACATTCACACATGCACAGAATTTAGGCTACAATATAACAGCAAATTATTAAGGCCACCCTGACATTGATTATTGGCCATTAACACTTGATTTCTCATTTCATTTTCTAACCTATGTGTTAGTTCCAACACCTGGCATTGGGTCTCAAAGTTGGCTTCAATCATACTTTCGTAGCTTTAGTTGAGTTATATAATTACGAAAAGTGAATTTTATGAAAATACGCCTTAATTTTTCTTCTTCATTAACTTAATATGAATTAAACCTTCTTTAAGAACTGTAAATCTAGATGAGGTTGTTCCTGACACTCTAATTTTTGAATATTGGAATGGGGTAACCTGTAGGGAACACATGCAGAAAGGAGTATGTTTGGGACCTGGCCAGGGTGATATTATATAAGGGTATTATGAAAGTGTCAAATACTAATGTAAAGATGAAAATAAGCATGGAGAAAAGTTGATGTTACACCCGGGAACTTTAGGAGCATATATAGCAGGAGAAACAGTAATGAAAAGAAATGATATAATGGGGGAAAATGAGTTGTTTAGGAAAAAGAAGTAAAAAACATGGAATTCAGGGTGAGGTACAAACAGATAAGAAAATAGCTTGTTCATTTATTCTTTGAACTACTGCTCTATGTCAAGCTCCGTATTAGGTATTCAGCAAAGCTAATGAACAAGAAAGTTATGGTTTCTGTGCGCAAATCTTTGGGTAAGTCTTATATTTGGGATCTTGCATAGAGCATCTCTTAGAATCCAACTTATGCAATGTATTACAGCTACAAAACCTGTTTCTTTCAAGAGACAAAGTGCCTATGGGTCACCGTGCAAGAATTTCTCTAAAGGTGACTTGGCAACAGTGGTCCCATTAGTGACATCCCTTCTAGAGTCATTAGACTTCTTTTTTGTTGTGGTTGTTGCTGTTGATTCTGTGTTCCCCTAGAGAACTCACCAGGTGGGAAAGTAAAGGAAACAATTTTTCTTTACTACACTACAGCATGCAAGAGGAATTCCCTTGATACAGTCCTGAGGCAACCTTGCAAAAGGAATTTCCTTAGTTGGAATAAATGTTATATTGAATAAGAAAAGAGGATATTACATACATTCATGGTTACAGTGTTCAGATCTTTCTAGAAGTTCAGGTCCTCATGAGGTCCCACTATTGTCAATTTTAATTATTTTAGGAAGCTAGTACAAGATATATGGTAGGACAAAATACTGTGTTTTTAAGTCTTATTCATTCATCCATTCTTTTAAATTTTTTATTGTTCAAAGCTTGAGTCGTTGGAGACGGCTAGGCTGCAATGGGGCTGGCCGGCAGCTGGTGTGTGCTTTCATGGGCTGCGTTGAGCCGCCATGAGCGGCCATCCAATGGCTGGTGACTGACTCCCTCAGCCGGGAAGGGCACAATGATAATGCCAACATGGGCCAGTGGGGTGACACCCTCCACAACTAGACTGAAGAACAGGGGGACAGCAGCTTTTCTGTTCCCATTCCCTTATTCCCCAACACTATTCCCCTCCCCCAATTCCCCAATAAAATCTTTTTTTAAAAAAATTCCCAGGGTAAATTGCACAGCTCTTGGAAAAATTCAGTAAATCTAGACAATTGGTGTTGTTATCTGGGTAACTGGTCATGATACTTAGATTTAGACTGCAGAGATAACATGACATGGTCCAAATTCCCATCTGGCTAATGCTACCAAAAGTCTTTCCAAAGACAAATACTTGACATCCTCAAGCTTTACGTACCAAAAGACAAAATGTGAGATGAGTGTGGACAAATAGCATAAAAAGTTCCCTTAAGGGTATATTTCTTAAGTTACCAAAAAAATTGAGAATTTGCATTGTTATTAAATTTCTAGTATCCATTTAGATTACCAATGAATAAATATTGACCTATCATCATTCTGTTCACTGTGTGCTCCTGAATTTAATGGAGTGTCCATCCCTATCTTGCCAGATACTTCACTCAGCTACTCGCACTGAGATTACTCAAATAGTATGCTCAGTCACAGCTAGCTTGTGATCTTGATTAGACCTTGACCAAGGCTGTGACACATTAGCCTCATACCCAGACCTGGCAAGTATCTTACATCTCTAAGCCTTGCATCTGATGTTCCAGGGGTTCTCCAAATTTAGAGCTCCATACTTTTGAGTTTTATAGTCAAAAGTTGGTTTCTCTCATTTCCTATTTTGTGTGCTAGTTTGCTTTTCTTCAGTTACTCTCCAATTCATCTGAACTCTAATCTTTCACAGACAGCTGTTCAGCCCCACTCCTCTTCACATTCTGCCTACCTCAGCCGTTAAGGAAGGGATGCTGAGGCATAGGAAGGGATGCTCAGGCTGTTCTGGACTCCTGAGGTCTTCTTCAATGTCCCATGGGGTGAGAGCCTATAGATCTTCTCCAGCAGTCTTTTGATGGGCAGATCTAAAGAAACACTGAGGCGGAAACACCTTACAAAAGAGTCAGACAAAAGGACAGCCCCCTTTACAGTCCCACCCTCAGTGTTCTCAGAAGCACACTTGGGCAGTATATAAAATTGAAGATTTTCTGCACTGTACATAATTTGCTTCATTTCCTCATTGCTGAGTCTTTTCCTTCTTGTTTTCCCTGCCTCTGCTTAACACCTCCAAGATACAGTCTTGATTTTTTTTTGTAACTCCAGATTTCTATTCTCCTGATTCCTCATTTTTGGCTCATTTCTTCTGGTGTAGCACTTCAGGAATTGGGATACTGGTAGTGACATGCACGTGGTAGGCCCTACTTCCTCCTCTCATTCCTTTCATCAGAGGCAGTTTCCTTCCCAGGAAACTGCTCAAAAAATTGTGAGCAGAGACACAATTCTCCTGCTCAGAAACACTGGAGCTCCATTGGGGCAATCTTGATGGAAAAATATAAAAGTTAATGGTTGAACTAAGCTATTCATTCTTCCAAGGGATTCTAGATTCTGTAACTCTATGTACAGAATTATATTCTTAAAAGAAATAGGTGAAGATGTTTGCTGGGAATAAATTGGGAATTGTACACATAAATTTGGGATGATTATTTATTTAGAGTTTAGGAAAAATATGTGATTAATACTCAATTTTAGGTCAAAATGTTGAAGATTAGACAGAAATTTATATGCAAATCTGGGATACTCCCAAATTGCTGTGAGAAGCAGTACAACCTATCTGAAATAGAAAGTGAAAAATGATTTAAAATTCAGGGCTTGCTTTGAGAGAAAATCAGAGTCAAGACTTAGACAAGGAGCTTAGCTTAAAATCTAGCATTGCCAAAAAGTAGGATGACAAGATATGGCAATAGGCGGTCTGTGTGGATGGAAAGAAATTAATATAAAGATGGTCTCAGGGCTTCAGAATTTAGAATATATGGTTATTGGTGATCACTTGAAGATAAAGAGTGGGGCATATAGAGATAGGAGATTCTGAATCTGCTCTTTTCATTCAAAAAATTTCCCTCTAAATACATATAATGTGTTCGCTCTGTGTGGCAGTTATTAATGAATATCTTAAAATCTATGTTTTATATAGCTTATATTGTCTACTTGCTTATAAGCACCTGAATTAATGACAGTATCAGATAGGCTCCTGGGATAGAAAGCCTCTCTCAAAATGTTAAACTGACTACCCTAAGATATCATCACCTCACACTCCTTAGTATGGCTACTACTGAAAAGTAAATAAATAAATAACAAATAAGTGCTAGTGAGGATGTGGATACATAGGAACACTTGTGCATTGTTGGTGGGAATGTAATGGTACAGCAGCTGTGGAAAACAGTATGGCAGTTCCTCAAAAATTAAAAGTAAAGTTGCTACATGATCCAGCAATTCCATTTCTGGAAATACATTGGAAAAAAGTGAATGCAAGATCTCAAAGTGATGTTTGCACACCTGTGTTCATAGCAGCACTACTTATGATAGCCAAGAGGCAGAGCAACCGAAGAGTCCATCCATGGATGTATGAATAAACAAAATGTCCAGCCAGTGACAAGGAAAGATCACCCCTACTTACTCTCTTACTCTTGACTTAGTTTTGAAACAGCTATGAGTTACAAGCCTTAAGTTGTGTATTGATCACATGCCCGAGTCAAATGTCCAACATACACACACATGCATGCACATGTGAACACACACACACACACACACACACACACACATTTAAGGCAGCTTAGAGTTCTTAAACCCTGGCTGTATCTCTAACTAACTATGGTACTTTAGCCATATTACCTAGTCATTCAAAGCTTCCATTTCCCCACTTGTAAAATGGAGATAATGATATATCTACACATAGGGTTGGGTGAAGGGTAAATTAGTTAATATATTTAATATTTAAAACTGGCCTGGCACAAAGAAAGCACTTCACCATTATTATCATTATCATTAGTAGTAGTATTTATATCATTCAAATAGATAAAATGTTAACATTGATTAACTCTCAGTAATGAAGTAATGAGATTATAGGTACATATTTTTATTCTGTTTTTATGCTTGTATCTTATCTAAATTCTCTAATAATATTGTCTATATAATCATAAAAAATCAATGTGTTATTTTTTAAGGTATTAACGATTCTCAGTACCAGTATTCATTTCATAATGAGAGCCCCTTTTGGACCCAGAGTTGGATCTAGGATAATACTTCGAAGAGTCTGAATGGTTATTTTAAAAGTAATATTTGAATAATTTCCACATTGTGGTATGTGTAGAATAGCACTAAGAAAATGATAAAAATCACAAAATCCAAAGACAGACACTATTCTATCTCTGTTATAACATGATTCCAGGAGGCTCCTGTGAACCCTATGCACCTGGGTTAAATGTGGTGGCTACTTGATGGAGCCAGTTCTGCCACCTCAGGACTTTTCCATCCCCATCTCCCCAGAATCCTCTCATGCAATACTTTACCAGACACACCTGTGGTAGGGTCTTCAGGCCAAAGATGGACATTCTTCCATACTGCCCCTTTCTCAGGCTTTTTTTCCAATCAACTTTTCCTAATTCTACTTTCCCTCCACCTCTCTCTCTTCCCTAACTTGATCTCCCCATCTCTTGATTTCTCTCTCTCTTTTTTAATTTCTTGCCTATTTCTCCCTTTAAGCTAAAGGAATAAGAACCTATTATTAAGTAGCCAAATCTTCTCTTCCAGGCATTATTTAAATTAAATTTGAAAAAATGTTAATACAACACAGTATCTACGTGTATTTGTGTGTGTGTGTGTGTGTGCGTGTGTGTGTGTGTGTGTGTGTGTAAGAATTTTTTTTAGAGAATTTTGGGGAAACTACTATTTATTGGTTGGAAAAACTGTGCAAAGAATTGAGGAGATTGATGTGGCTCAAGTACAGATTTCCCAGTTCAGATCCATTGTAGAAATCCATCCTCTATTATAGTGAAATAAAATTCTACACTAGAAGTGTTGGACTACAGAACCTCAAAATATTGGAAGAAGGGACTTAAATTGCTGAAGATCAGGTCAGGAAAGGGACAGGACACTGCTGTGCTATCAAAACGAGAATGTATTGCTCACTCTGAAACCAATCATAGTTTCTCTCTACCAACAATAAAATGTGTGTAATAAGAATTCACATTTACAAAGAGGAAGAAGGGAAAATGCATTAACGCTGTGCTGTTTTAAAAGGCATTTTATCAGATGATTTCATTTGATCTGTCATGAAAACTTCCTTATAAAGAAAAAAATCTTGCTATGTTTCAAATAGTAAAATGGCTGATTCTCATTTCCTGCCTAATGAATTATTTACATACTCTGAGAAAAGCAATTTATACTCAAATCTACACTTAGGCAGCACTCCAGATAATGGTGCACTCATTTATAAAAGAATCTCTTCTGGATTTAATATAGTCTCTTCATTTACTCTGTGAAAATGTTGTGTGCTCCACCTCAGAGATGAAAGAAGACCCATGTTATGACACATCTGCTCTTCTATCATCACAGACCACCTGGTGAAGTGAATTTTTGCAAGGATGCCATTATTTGATCAGTGAAAATAGGCAGAATGGATAATTCAGGACCAAGCAAGAAAGAGCCACTGTGACCCTAAGGCGTGGCCCACCCATTACTCGGGATGCTTTGAGTCTTGTGGCCATTTCCTGTGCGCCCCCACGTTCCTGTTCTCTGACAGCTACTCCAGGAGCGAGCACTCCCTGACCTAGCACACATTCTGGAGATTTTGGAGGAGATGGCAGCCTTTAAACTGAGGATGGTGCTTTAACTATCTGGGGAAACCTTCCAAGTGACAAAATGGTTATTATGTTCAGGCTTTCTTCTTTCCAAAGGCACGACTGACAATACCTAGCTCATGCATTTATAGAGCAGCAGGTTTTCCCCTCACAGAAAAGCCCTGTTCTTGCTCCACATGGTATGCAGCAACTAAGATGTATCTTGAAAGTGCTGCAGGCTCCTGCCCTTCATTACAGAGACTGGGAGCCTTCTGGTAACAGCAGGAGTGGCTGGTCCCGAGCCAGAGGCCCCAGTGCAGCAAGGGCAAATACAAGTGAAATGGAGACGAGCTGCCTCTCAAAGTGTTCAAAACTCATGGTCCTTCTTATGTCATGTTGCTGGTAGGGTCAATTTCTCCATTAAGGCATCGACTGAAAAATGTGTTTCTAGTTATTCAAGCTATTGATTGTGGACAACTTCCCTAATTTTAGAGTGACATATCACTTCCAATTATCAATTTGATATAGGTATTGAAATAAAATGTGTCTCTGTGTCAATGAATGTGATGGTAAAACTAACACAGAAATATAGCAACAGCATTCATATTTAGCTGGATTTACACACTGAAATAATGAGTTATAGTTTACTATAAATTGCTTAAAATTAGGACCTCCATAGAGGTAAAGTTAGGCAAATTTTAATGTATCTAGGAATGCTAACTATCTCTTGAGGATTTTATTTTAAAATTTAAGATTTCATTGTCAAAGGAGTCCTTTAAATTATTAACTCTGTGGCTTTATATCACTGAACATTTTCTGAATGATGATCCAAGTTTTAAGAGACAAATTAAAGAAGATGCAAATAAGTGGAAACACATACCATGCTCATGGATAGGAAGAATTAACATAGTTAAAATGTCTATGACCTAAGGCAATATATAGATTCAACACAATAGCTATCACACTATCAGTGACATTTTTCACAGAAATAGAACATATAATCCTAAAATTTATATGGAACCATAAAAGACTCCACGGCAATCTTGAGAAATAAGAACAAAATGGGAGGTATCATGCTACCCAACATCAAATCATATTACAAGGCTATAGTAGTCAAAACAGCATGGTACTGGCATAAAAACAGACACATAGATCAATGGAAATGAAAAGACAGCCCAGGAAGAAATCCATACCTATATGGGCATTTAATCTATGACAATGGAAACAAGAATTTACATTGGGGTAAAGATAGTCTGTTCAATAAATGGTGCTGGGAAAATTGGACTGACACATGCAAAAAAAAATGAAGCTTATGCAATATATGAAAATAAATTCAAAATGGATTAAAGTCTTTAATGTAAGATCCAAAACCATGAAACTACTGGAAGAAAATACAGGAAGTAAATTTACAGACATTACCCTTAGTAACATTTTTACTGACGTATCCCCTCAGGCAAGTGAAGTAGGAGAAAAAATAAACATGTGGAACTACATCAACCTAAAAATTTTTTTCAAGGGCGAACCCTGTGAGGGACATCTCAGCTGTGGGGGACTTCTCTGGTTGGGGGAGAGACCCTCTAGCCCCAAGCCGAGCTCACTAGCCCAGAGTTACTTTGTGGGGAAGAGGAGTTCCATGATGGCTGGCAGTGGAAATTGGTGAGGACTCTCTTTGCTCAGCTCAGTGAGGCTGAGAGCGGCTGGAGAAGCGATGGAGCTGGCACACTGACTTGCTCGCAGGTGAGCACTCGCCTGGTTCCTGGTGGAGGGAGTGGCTGTGTGAGCTGGGCCCAGGAGCCTGCGGGGACGGACTGAACTGAGTGCCTTTAGCACAGGAGCTGGAGGTTTTCGGATTATTGTTACCCTGGTGTCGAGCTTGCACATGAGTGGTGTACAGGAGGGCACCATTTTTCAGGGTTGGGCCCTCCCACAGAGGGTCAGGTCATGGGAACACATTGGTCTGGTGAAATTGGCACAGGAGTGCATGTCTGTGCACGCAGCCTTCATTTCTCACCCTCCACCCTGCTTGTGCTGCATTGCAAGGGAAATGCAGGGCGGGTGTGCTACGGCTCCAATAGGCTGCTCATTGAGAATCGGGAGTGCACGAGCTGCCCTTGGTCCCTGCTTTCTGCACTGTGAGTGCAGAGTTACCAGGCTGGTGATTGGTTGTTGGGCTGCTCAGCCTGATCTACAAGTGGCTGATTGGCCCAGGCTGAGACTGGGAGTTTTTCTGGGAGTGTTGGGCCGTAAGCTGTGTGCCTGCATGATCCAGCTGGGGCTCTCCTGGTGATCTATCTAATACACCAAAGCAATCCCAGAGTGACAACAAGAATGAGGAAACAAAGAAACATGTCACAAGTAAAAGATCAGAAGAAACCTCTAGAAATAGAACTAAATGAAACAGAAGTATCCAGTCTTTCAGAAACAGAGTTTAGAACACTGATGATAAGAATGTTTAACAAACTTAGTGAGGACATTTGGAAGGATAGAGAAATCATAAAAAAAAAACCAGTTAGAGGGCCGGCCAAGTGGTGCGGTGGTTAAGCGCTGGCTTGGGAAGCCAGCGGCCCTGGTTCGGTCCCACATATTAGGGCTAGTGACACTGCCCTCAAAAAAACACAAAAACCAGTTAGATCTAAAGAATACAATAACTGAAATGAAGAACACACTCGAAGGAATCACCAGTAGAGTAGATGAAGCAGAGGAAAGGATCAGCGATTTGGAAGACAAAATAGCAGAACTCACCCAGTGACATAAGAAAAAGACCAAAGAATGAAAAGCAATGAAAATAGTTTAAGAGCCTTATGGGACCAGATGAAGCCCAACCACTGATGAATCATAGAAATACAAGAGGAGAAGAGAAGAAGCAAGGGGTCAAGAAGGTATTTGAAAAAATGACTGAAAACTTCCCTACCCTGGTGAAGGAAATCAACATACAAGCCCAGGAAGTGCAGAGAATTCCCAACAAGCTGAACCCAAACACGTCCACACCAAGACACATCATAGTTAAAATGGCAAAGGTCAAAGATAGAGACAGAATCCTAAAAACACCAAGAGAAAGAAAGCAGGTTACATACAAAGGAACTCCTATTAGACTAACAGCTGACTTGTCTACAGAAACTCTGAAGGCCAGAAGGGAGTGGCAGGAGATATTCAAAGTGATGCAAAATAAAGGTCTACAACCAAGATTGCTGTACCCAGCACGGCTGTTACTTAAAATTGAAGGAGAGATAAAGAGCTTCTCAGAAAATAATATGCTTAAGGAGTTCATTGCCACCAAGCCTGCATTGCAGGAAATGTTAAAAGGGCTTTTTTAAACAGAAGCAAGGGGTAAACAAGCTAACCTAGGATGACCAGGAATACAAATAACAAAATGGCAATACATATGCACCTATCAATAATCATTTTAGGCCGGACGAATGGCTCAGTTGGTTAAGAGCTCGCTCAAGAATGCAAGCTGAGCTCTGAGCAACAGCGGTTCGAGGCCAGCCCGAGCTGAGTTGCCGTTGAGCTGCCAACAGGTGGCAGGATGGCTCAGCTAAAAAAAAAAAAATAATAATCATTTTAAATGTGAATGGGCTAAATGCTCCAATCAAAAGGCAGAGAGTGGCTCAGTGGATAGAAAATAGAACCCATGTGTATGCTGTTTACAGATGGAATAAGATATTTCATGCAAATGGAAATGAGAAAAAATGCTGGAATAGCAGTATTTATTTTGGACCAAATAGACTTTAAAATGAAGACTACAATAAAAGACAAAGAACAGCACTATAACCCTAATAAACATCTTTGCACCCAACATAGGAGCTCCTAATTATATATAACAGATTTTGATAGATATAAAGACAGAGGTCAATAGTAACACTATCATAGTAGGGCACTTCAACACACCGTTGGCACCAATGGACAGATCCTCTAGATGGAAAATCAACACGGAAAGAGTCGCCTTAAAGGGCACTTTAGACCAGCTGGATTTCATCAATATTTTTAGAGCATTTCACCACGAAACAACAGAATATACATTCTTCTCAAGTGCATATGGGACATTTTCCAAGATAGACCACATGTTAGGCCACAAAACAAGTCTCAGTAAATTTTAAAATATTGAAATCATATCAAGCTGATATAAAGGAAAAACTGATGATTGCTGACTGGGAGGGGGTGGGGATGAGGGAGAGGAGGAAGGTTTTGGACAGCGTAGGTTGGTGACTACAATGTTGCAGTGGGAATATGGGGAGCAGTTCTGGGAATGTACTTGATAATGTTGTGAATGCTTAGTGGGGTGTCAGGTGGTCACGTGTCTTGTTGGGGAGACCACTTCGGGGATGGGGTAAAGGCTTGATCACTGTGCTGTACACCTGAAGCTGATGTTGTATAATATTTATTGTTAACTGTAATTGAATGTATACATATAGTCATGGGATGAGGAGTACAGTGTGGGAGTGGGGTCAGGGGAGTTGTAGTAGATATTATGATATGGGGGGAAGTGGGGCGGTGGATTGGGGGGGTTGGCACTTTGAGGGTTAAAAAGTATAACTATTGCACTGTTGTAAAAAGTAAAATAAAATAAAATAAAAGTTTTTTCACAGCAAACAATAAAACAAAAAGACATCCTACGGAATGGGAGAAGATATTTGTCAATGATACATCTGATAAGGGGTTAATATCCAAAATTGATAAAATACTCATTCAACTCAACACCAAAAAAAAAAAACAACCCAATTAAAAAATTGGCAGAGGAGATGAAGAGACATTTTTCTAAAGACGACATACAGATGGCGAACACACATATGAAAAAATGTTCAACATCACTAATTAGAGAAATGCAAATAAAAACCTCAATGTGATACAACCTCACTCCAGTCAAAATGGCTATCATTAATAAATCAACAAACAACAAGTGCTGGCGAGGATTAGGAGAAAAGGGAACGCTTGTGCACTGTTGGTGGGATTGCAGATTGGTGCCACCACTGTAGAAATCAGTGTGGAGGTATCTCAAAAAACTGAAAATGGAACTGGAACTACCTTATGACTGAGCAATACGATTCTTAAGTATCTGCCCAGAGAAATCCAAAACACTAATTCAAAAAAATATATGCACCCCCATGTTTATTGCAGCACTATTCACAATAGCCAAGACATGGAAACAACTGAAATGACCATCGGTAGACAACTGGATTAAGAAACTGTGGTACAATTATACAATGGAGTATTACTTGGTCATAAAGAAGAATGAAATCTTACCATTTGCAATCATATGAATGGACCTGGAGAACATTGTGCTAAACGAAATAAGTCAGACGGAGAAAGACAAATACCATATGATCTCACTTATATGTGGAGTCTAAAGAACAGAATAAATGATCAAACTAATCAGAAACAGTTTCAGACACATAGAGAAAAAACTCAGGGTTGCTAGATAAGAGAGGGGTGGGGATGAGGGAGAAGGTGAAGGGATTACAAAGCACAAATTGGTAACCACAATATTGCCATGGGGATATGAAAGACAGTTTGGGGAATATAATAAATAATGTTGTAAAGATTTTGTAGGGTATCAGATGGGCACTTGTCTTATTAGTGAGACCACTTCATGGACAGTGTAGATGCCTGACCACTGCAGTGTACACCTGAAGCTGAAGCTAAATAATACTGATTGTGATATATATATATATATATATATATATATATATATATATATATATATAGGAGTACAGCATAGGGAATAAAGTCAAAGGTATTATAACAGCTATATACGATGTCAGAGGGGTAGTAGATTCGGGCAGGGTGTTATCACTTTGTGAGGGGTGTAAATGTCTAACTATTACATTGTTTTGTATACCTGAAACTAACTTAATAAAAGAGAAAAAGGGCCAGCTGAGCGGTGCATTTGTTAAGAGCTGGTTTGGGATGCCAGCAGCCCCGGTTCGGATCCCACATATGAGGGCCAGTGACACTTCCCTCTACAGCTAACAACTCTACCTGGAACTGGGCTGTGCGAGCTCCAGTGATGGTGTAGGCTGCAACCCCTCCTGCTGTGGGCTGCCATAGGCTACAGTGAGTGGCCGGCAGCCAGCGTGAGCGGCAGGCAGCCAGCGTGAGCTGCCAATAGCCGCGGTGATAGACCATCCAGAGGCTGGCGACCGATCTGCCTCATCTGGGAAGAGCGCAATGACGATACCAACATGGGCCAGTGAAGCAACGTCCACCACAACTAGACTGAAGAACAAAAAGATAGCAACTTATCAGTTCCCCTTCCCCGATTCCCCAATAAAATCTTTAAAAAAAGAGAGAGAGAGAAAATAATAATTCAAGTTTTGAGATTGTGTCTATAAAATTTTGCATTTTATTACCAATAGTGAGTTGAATAATTTTCAAAAATCTCATTTTAGACTTCCTGGAATTTATGAGATAACTTTATAATTATTTCTAAAAATATATATTGAGAGATACATACTATTCATATCGGAAAATGCATATATGTACAGTTTAAAGAATAATTATAATGTAGAAAATAGTGTGAACACAATCTAAATAAGAAAATAGAGCAACACCAACACATCAGAAGTCTCTTGTGAGTTCACTGTTTAGCACATCTCTTCTCATTCCACTAGAGTAAACTCTTACTCTGGAATTCTCACTTGCTTTTCCTTTTGGCTTTCCACATATGTATGAAACCATTTAATTTAGCCTCTACTTTATATAAACAGAACAGAGCTGGATGTGTTCTTTTGTGTCTTTTTTCTTTCAGAATTGAATAATGTCTAACCGTCTATGTGTATGTATGTACATTAAGATAAAAAAAAGTACTGCATGAAACATACTTACACAAAAAAATATTTTGTTGTTTATCTGAAATAAAATATATCTCTCTGTCTTTAATTATACTTCCCTGATTATTTGCCTCTCTTTAACAACTCCATGTTTTGCGAAGTTTGCTTATGAAATCCCTCAAAATTACAGTCTACTTACATTGTAGCATAGCTTCTACACTGGGGACTGCCAACTTATTTCATTCTTTTGTCCATTGAAAAATCATTAGTGAAACATACATTCAGTGTTCACATTATCAGCCAGTATAGAAAACATGTACTGACACAAAGTTCACAGCTCTGAGAAATTTTTTTCTAATTTAATTCAAGCATGACATGACTTGTTTTTCCATTCTTGAAAATTGTGTAGTACATATTGATGAACAAAGTTTTTCATTGTCATCCACTGACGGAACAGAACATTGTCATCATTTTCTAAATCCCCTTCTTCTTTAACACTACACATGATGATTTCGCTTGTTCCTATGCTGGAAGAATCTGAAGTACTATCTGTATGAATGAATCAAATTTTTCAAGCAATGAAATCTATTTCAAAGATAGTCATAGCAAGTACCATAGTAATTATTCACTTCAAGTCAGAATTTCTTTCCATTCTTAGGCAATGTTTTCACTTTTAAGAAAAGCCTAGACACTTAAAGAAATCAATTTTTTTGTCAGTTATTTCATTAACACATTCAACAAGTTTATTTAAGCAATAAAGTCCTTCAATAACCCTGCTCTTTTTTCACTTTGTAAAAATTCTATTGCAAAAGAGATATTGGAAGCTATGAAGAAGACATAAGTAAGCTTCACTCGATGGATTAATTAAAAAGTCAAAAAGAGGGCCGACCGAGTGTCACATTGGTTAAGAACTGACTTGGAATGTCAGCGGCCCTGGTTCGGAACCCACATATGAGGACCAGTGACACTGCCCTCTACAGCTAAGATGGCAAACAACAGCTCCACCTGGAGCTGGGCTGCTGTGAGTCCCCAGGATGACATAGCTGCAGCCCCTGCTGCAGTGGGCTGCCATAGGCTACAGTGAGTGGCTGGCCGCCAGCGTGAGTGGCCAGCAGCTGGTGTGAGCTGCCAAGAGCTTCTGTGAGCGACCATCCAGAGGCCAGCGACTGATCTACCTCATCCGGAAATAGCGCAATGATGATACCAACATGTGACAGGGAAGCGACGTCCTCCACAACTAGACTGAAGAACAAAAAGACAGCAACTTGTCTGTTCCCCTTGCCCGATTCCCCAACGCTGTTCCCCTCCCCCAATTCCCCAATAAAATCTTTTAAAAAAACAGTCAAAAAGAACTTTGGGAGTCTTTCCTTCATTTCATATGAATTCAGAGGTATTTTTAAAAAAAAAAAAACCTCAAGAGACATCCAACTGTGTATGTTGAGGAAATCCAATGGGGTTTTTAAAAAGAGTTTTAAAAAAATATAGCAAATATATTATATTATATTATATTATATTATATTATATTATATTATATTATATTATATAGTTTCAGGTGTACACCATAGTTATTCAACATTTATATACCTAAAGAAGTGATTACCATGAAAAGTCCAGCAACCATCTGACTATGCTATCACAATATTAATCAATATATTCCCTGTGATGTACATTACATCTCCATGACTAACTTGTTTTATAGCTGGAAATTTAAACCTCTTATTCCTCTTCAACTTTTCCCCCATTTTAATTATTCAATGACACTTGACATTCAATATTATTTTTATATTAATTTCAGGTGTACCGTGCAGTGGTTAGACATTTACATAATTTAAGAAATGATCCCCCTGATTAGTTTAGTACCCACTTAGCACTATGAATAGTTATTACCACGCTATTGAGTATATTTCCTATGCTTTGCTTTGTATCCACATGACTATTTTTTTTAATTAAAATTTATTGGGGTGACAATGGTCAAAAAACTACACAGGGTTCAAGTGTAAAATTCTATAATACATCATCTATATATTGCATTATGTGTTCACCACCCGGGGGGAGGGGTGTGGGAGAAGAGGGGAAAGGGGGTCAAATATATGGTGATGGAAGGAAAACTGACTCTGGGTGGTGAACACATGACTATTTTCTAATTAACAATTTGTACTTATTAATGCCTTCACCTTTTTCACTCTGCCACCCCCCAACCTCCCTCACGTCTATCACCCCAACAAAACTAGTACAACCTGACACCAGACATAGTTATTACAATATTATTGATTATATTCCTTATGCTGTACACTTCATCCCCATGACTACTTTGTAAAAACCAATTTGTATTTCTTCTTAATCCCTTCTAATTTTTCACTCATCCCAAACCCCCATCCCATCTGGCAACCATCAAAATGTTCTCTGTATCTATGAGTTTGTTTCAGTTTTCTTTGTTTATTTGTTTTGTTCTTTAAATTCCACATATAAGTGAAATCACATTACATCTGTCTTTCTCTGTCTGACATATTCCACTCAGCACAATACCCTCTAGGTCCATCCATGCTACCACAGATGGCAAGAACCTATTCTCTTTCCTGGCCAAGCCATATTCCATTGTATATATGTATCACCTGCTCTTTATCCATTCATGCTTTAGATGGGTGCCCAGGCAGCCTCCACATCTTGTATTGTACACAGTGCTGCAATGAACATATGGATGCACACATCCCTTGAAGCAACGTTTTGAGTATCTTCAAATAAGTACCCAAAGTGGGATTACTGTGTCTTTCTTTGTCCCTTCTTATAGCCTCTGTGTTTTTTTTTAATTTTGTTTTTAATTTTTTAATTGGGGAATTGGGGGAGGGGAAGAGCGTTGGGGAACCAGTGAAGGGGAACAGACTAGTTGCTGTCCTTTTGTTCTTCAGTCTAGTTGTGGAGGACGTCACTTCACTGGCCCATGTTGGTATTATCATTGACCTCTTCCCGGGTGAGGCAGATAAGTTGCCGGCCTCTGGATGGCCGCTCACAGCATCTCTTGGCAGCTCACGCCAGCTGCCAGCCACTCATGCTGGCACCATTTGGCCAGCCATATAGCCTCTGTTTGTTTGTTTTTTTAAAGATTTTTTTTATTGGGGAATTGGGGAAGGAGAACAGCATTGGGGAATCGGGGAAGGGGAACAGACAAGTTGCTGTCTTTTTGTATTTCAGTGTAATTGTGGAGGATGTTGCTTCACTGGCCCATGTTGGCATCGTCATTGCACTCCTCCCAGATGAGGCAGATGGGTCCCCGGCCTCTAGATAACCGCTCACCATGGCTGTTGGCAGCTCACGCTGGCTGCCGGCCAGTCACTGTAGCCTATGGCAGCTCACTGCAGCAGGGGCTGCAGCCCAGTTCCAGGTGGAGCTGTTCTTAGCTGTAGAGGGAAGTGTCACTGGCCCTCACAGGTGGGATCTGAACTGGGGCCGCCGGTGTCCCAAGCCAGCTCTTAACCAACCGGCCACTCTGCCGGACCTACCTTCTGTTTTAAACTCTATTTTATCTAGTATAAGTATTGTTACCCCAGCTTTTTTTATCTTTCATTTCCATTTTCTTGTAATATCTTTTTCCATTCCTTTACATTCAGTCTTGTGTGGTCTTTTCATCTGAAGTGAATTTCTTGTAGGCAGCAGATGTATGGATCTTGTTTTCTTATCCATTTAGCCACCCTATCTTTTGATTGGAGCATTTAATCCATTTATATTTGAAGATAATTTTTAACAGATATGTATTTACTGCCATTATAATATTCATACTTTGATCTTTCTTTTGTTCTTCTCGTAAAGAAATCCCTCTAAGATTCCTTATAATTCTGGTTTGGTGTTGATGAACTCCTTTAGCTTTATCTTGTCTGGGATGCTCTATCTGTCTGTGGATTCCAAATAATAGCCTTATTGGATAGAGTAACTTTGTTGTAGGTCCTTGCTTTTCAACACTTTGAATATATGCTAATCCCTTCTTGCTTGCAAAGTTTCTGTTGCAAAATCAGCGAATAGTTTTTTGGGAGCTCCCTCATAGGTAACTAATTTCATTTCCCTTGCTGTTTGTAAGGTTCTTTCTTTGTCTTTAACCTTTGGCATTTCAATTATGATGTGGTGTGTCTTAGTGTGGGCTTCCTTGGATTCATCTTGTTTGGGACTCTGCACCTCCTGGGCTTTTATGTCTATTTCTTTTCCCAGGATAGGGAAGTTTTCCATCATTATTTTTTCAAATAGGTTTTCAATCTGTTGCTCTCTCCCTCCTTCTTCTGGTACCCCTATGATGTGAATGTTTGTGCCCTTGACATTTTCCCAGAAGCCCCTTAAACTATATTAATTTATGTGTTGTTTTTTTTCAGTTTTCTTATTGGGTGTTTTCTGCTATCTTATCTTCTAAATCACTGATTCAGTCCTCTGCTACATCCAATCTACTGTTCTTTCCTTCTAATGTATTCTTCATTTCAGTATTGTGTTCTTCATTTCTGACTGGATTTTTTTATGTTTTCTATCTCCATTTTTATGTTTCCCATCTCTTGGTTGAAGTTCTCCCTGAGATCACTGAGTATCCTTATAACCAGTGTTTTGACTCTGCCTCTAGTAGATTGCTTGTCTCCATTTTGTTTAGTTTTTTTTCTGGATCTTTGTTCAGTTCTTTTATTTGGGACATGTTTCTTTTTATCCCCATTTTGGCTGTGTTTGTTTATATGTATTAGGTAGGGCTGCTATGTCTCCTGGTCTTAGTAGAGTGGCCTTTTTTAGTAGGTGTGTTATGGGGTTCAAATAAACAATTTTCCTGATCACCTGAGCTGGGTACTCCATGTGTGTTCCTTTTTATGGGTTGTGTGTGCCCTCCTCTTGTAGTTTAGCCTTGGTTTCTGTTTGCACATCATTCGGAGTGATTGACCATTGGGCTGATTTGTTGTGAGGACTAGCCATGACTCTAGTTGAGGAGCTTTTATGCAGAGTTGGACCCTCTGGAGCAGAATTCGCTCTGGTGCTCTGTCTCTCTCAGTCACAATCTCTGCTGGTTTTCACAGGCAGAAGTTATGGGGACTTCTGTCCCTGGCACTGAAACCCTGCACTTGGGAACCTGATGTGAGGCTGGGGCGACTCACTCCTCCAAAGAGTCCTCTGCAGCTGAGATATCCCTCCCAATTTTTAATGGTCACACAGTGGGTGTGGAACAAGCCCATTCTGCATTTCTGCCTTTCCTAACAGTCTTGAGGTAGCTTCTTCTGTATATTATTAGTTGTAGGACTTCAGTTCAGCTAGATTCAGGGGATTCTCAATGATTGTTGTTCTGTAGTTTACTTGTAATTTTGATATGTTCATGAGAGGATGCAAGCACAGCGTTTACCTGCTCCACCATCTTGACTGGATCTCCCCTTGAGAGCCAATGGCTTATGAATTAGAGAATTGAAGAATATTGGATGCTAATAAAATCACAAAAATTATTTGTTAAGTTCAAACCATATAAATGCTGAAGTAAGAGAACAATTTTATACCAATTATTTCAATAGAAAGGATTTCAGATGCATTTTGAGTGGAATTGTGCAGAGAAGTACAGACAACATTTTCCATAGAATCATACATGTTATGCTTCAGCTTTGAATTAACTTTGCACCTATATGCAAATATCCACCAAACTACAGAAAGCAGTACATTTTTCTTATTCATTGCTAACTGAAAAAGTCTCTGTAAAATTTTCTGGTTTTGAAGTTTCATCTGAAGGTGTTTTACTCAAACCCACAAGGCTTTTTCATAAGAAAACTATTGCACATGCAAAGGAGAAATATTTCCTGCATTGTCATCATTTGCATCTGTGATCATGCCATATAAATGTTTATATATTTTAGCGTGGATGATTTAGATTTACTATTTTGATCTTTGATAATCTCTGTAATAATAAATAGAACTATTACTTTTTTATTATTTCACCCTTGGACTTTGAAATTTGTTTGCAATTTTGGAATCAGAAAATACTTTTGGTAGCAGTACATTCAAACATTCATTCGAGCTTAAAGTGTGATGTCTTTCATACATAGTGTAGAAGGGTATTACAACTTTCACTGTGTCTAATCTGTCTTCTTTATGTGAATTTGTCAATAAAAAAAAAGTGTTATTTTTTCACCGTCTTTGGTACTAGTTGAGGAAATCATACATCTCTCATGCTCAGTGGTTAATATATGCTGGTTCATATCTGACTTTCCACCATTTTCTATATTGAGTGAACAATTGCATACTGCACAAAAAGCTGTGAAAGGACTTGTTCCTCATTTAATAAACGTCCACTGTTCATAAAATTTATCACAACATTTAAACTTATGTTTGGGCATTGTGAGGTTCAAAAGTACACAAAACTAAATGAAAGTAAATGTTGTAAGTGTTGAACAGATTGAATTTGAAAATCTTACATCCACATCAGTCAGTGTTTCTGTCACTAACAAGTCTGAACAAATGGTAAACAAGGTTTGGATCATTGAAAGGGTTGTGAACTTATGAACTAAGAATAACTTGGACTTGATATTTGACACAAATATATGAGCTTTCTTTTTGCCTCAAGGGAGAATTGTACTTGTAAGGCACAGTCCTCCAGGACAAAGCTGGAGCTGATCCTATCTGAGGTTTGGGTGACCTTGGGGATTCAAGGATGGGCAGACATTCAGAAGTGGAGAGTTTAGGGATTAGCAATCTTTCAACTGTGTTCCTGGTCACTAGAGTAAGGCTGCTATGGACCCACTGACTTTCAGAAGCATGGCCCCTGGACAGGAGAACTTGCCAATTGGATGCTATCAGGAAGTGTGAAGGTGTTGCAGGTTGGCTCACTTTCAGGATAGGTGTGCTGGGTGTGTGTATCATGATGGGCTGATTTTCAGAAACCTGGAGCTGTCATTGACTTGCTATCTGTCAGAAGTTTAGTTACTGGAGAAAAACAGTCACTGATGGTCTCGTTATACTGATTGGAAGTTACATGAAATTAATGGTAGTGAATTGTTCATGATTTGGGACTATAGCCCAAAATACTCTTTCTTGAATATTTCCTTTCTTTAATTCTACCCCCATCCCTTTGATCTTCCCTCAGCCAACCTACTCGAGAGACCAGATCTTTATTTCTGGAGGTATAATTTTCCACATAAGTGATTTAATCACTAATCTCTATGTTTGAAAAATAGTTTTAACTGCTAAAATTTTGTAACTTGTTGAGAAAAGCTGTATACAGGACATTTAGGGTAACCTGACAAAGTCAATATTAAATGCAGGACAAAATCACATAGAGGCCATGTACTGTGTGACCAGGATAGCTGGCAACCCTAGATGAAGTCCATGTCTGAGGCAGGGTCTTTTAGCACTAAGCTTTGTCAGCAGTGCTCAGAGGACACCCTAGAGTTCTGTGGGTGTCAGAACCCACTGTCCCCAGGGGCTAGAAGAGCCTGAGTGGACAGGAATCTGGACTTGCAGTCCCCACTTTACCCAGACTGATTGGCTTTCCTTATGTTCATAGATGGGATTTCTGGAGAGAGCTTCAGCTGAAATGAGAGGTCTCATGTGTAAATTTTCACTACCACTGTCTGGCAATTAGACATAGGATACATGATAGAGCCCTAGCCTCTTGAGATGTGTGCATAAGATTGCATTCAGCCCCTTGCTCTGTATGTAGTGAGAACTCCAGTTACTGGAGAGTTACTAGCTGCCTAAAACAAAGAGTAATAACAGCCTGGGTATTGGTGGGGGTATAAGCTCAGCCTTGAACAAAGGCTGTCAAGAGTAGAGTCCTAAAAGAAACCTGAGATAGCAGATTTGAGATTGAAGAATCATTTTATATATATAATCACATACATAGTCATAGACAATACAAAAGCAGAAACGGAAGTGTGCTTAAAAGAGAAAGCTTAAAGAAACACAAGAAAACTTTCTCTGGTGGATTTCTAGATGAGTGCTTTCCCCTTTTAAGTTTTTCTCTGGATTTATTAAGCTTTGTGTAATTTTGGTTTCCAACTGTGTTTTCAAGAAAGAGGATGACATCCTATAGCATGTAGACTACTCTATACACAACACTTGATTTTACCCTTAAGTGACCTTTATTAGTGCTGCCAAAGTGCATCTGCAGCCCGGGCCCCTCTCTTGATAGCCAGACCCATGTTTTTGACTGCCTAATGGACATCTAAACAGCCAGCAGAACCTTAAGTGGCCTACACTGATGTCATTCACCACACCCTTCCTCATTTCTACCTCTAAGTCAGATTGCCGCCAACTCTCCATTTTTCCTTATTCTCCTCTGTTTGTAATTTCAGTGAAGAGGATTAGCTTCAACCTAAGTCAGCCAATATTTTTGTTATAGACTCCCTGCCCCTGCCACACACACAATTTCAATAGTCACTGACCACCTAAAACTCTCAAATCTGTCTCCTCCTCACCATCTTCACACACACACACACACACACACACACACACACACACACACACAGCTTGAATTAAAGTACCTTATTATTTGCTTTCATTTTGCTTATTCAGTGCTTTTCCTCAGCCCTTCAGGGTTTAACCAGAGAAGAAGAAATAATTAGAGTTCCCCTGAATAGCAACATCTTGCAAATGCATAGTACAGTAACACAACCAGGATGTTGACATTGATACAATCAAGGTAGCAAACATTTTCATCACGTCGGAAGTGTAATTGGTAGGTTACATGGTAGTTGTATGTTTAGTTTTATAATAAACTGCCAAACTGTTTCTGAGAGCAGCTGTACCATTTGCATTCCCCACTAGCAATCTATGAGTGATCCAGTTTCTCTGCATCCTCACCAGCATTTGGTCACTATTTTTATTTTAGTTTTTCTGATAGGTATGTGATGATATTTCATTGGGGTTTTAATTTGTATTTCTCTTATGACTAATGATTTTGAACATCTTTTCATGTACTCATTTGACATCTGTATATTCTCTTCAGTGAAATGTCAGTTCATGCCTTTGGCCTATATTCTAATTAGACTGTTTTTCTGTTGTTGAGTTTGAGAGTTTTTTATATATTCTAGATATTTCTTTTTTGCCAGATACATGGTTTGCAAGTATTTTCTTATAGCATATAGATTGACTTTTCATTTTCTTAACAAGGTCTTTTATAGAACAAAAAATTTTAGTTTTGTTTTTTTGATACAATTTATGAATTTTCTTTTATGGACCATGCTTTATGGGTCAAGTCTAAAAGCTCCCGAATTCTGAAAACTTCTGCTTTCTTTTCTAAATGTTTTATAGCTTAATTGTTATCATTTAATTCCATGATCATATTTTAAGTTAATTTTTATATATGATGTTCAGCTTAAGTCAAGGTTAATTTCTTGCCCTATGAGTGTTCAAATGCTCCAGCATAATTTATTGAAAAGGCTATATTTCCTCCATTGAATTGCTTTTGCGATTGACAAAAGTAAGTTGGACACACTTATGTGGGTTTATTTCTTGGTTCTCTGTTCTTTTCCATTGATCTATGTGTCTATCCCTCTGCCAATACCATATGCCCATGATTACTGTGGCTATATAATGTCTTAAAATGTGTTTCCTCCAATGTTACTCTTCTTGAAAATTGTTTTAGTTTTTCTAGTTCCTTTAGCTTTACATATCACTTTTAGAATAAACTTGGTTGGGTTTGTATAGAAATTACGGTAAATCTATATATCAATTCAGGGAGAAATGACATCTTTGCTATGTACTATGTTGAGTCTTCCAAATCATAAACATTGTATATCTCTCCATTTATTTATATCTTCTTTGTTTTCTTTCAGAGCTGCAGCATCAGTAGTTATAAGCATTCAAATCCTGTACATATTTTGTTAAATCACATCTAAGTATCTCATTTTTAAGTGATTGTTGATGGCATTCTATTTTTTAATATTGGTGTCCATATGTTAATTGCTAATGTATAGAAATGCAATTGCTTTATATATGCTTAGCTTGTGTCTTGTGACCTTGCTGAATTCACTTCTTAAAGGAGGTATTTTACTTTACTTTTTTTCATAGATTCCTTATGATTTTATAGGTAGATAATCATGCCATCTGCGAACAGGGATGGCTTTATTTCTCCTTTCTGGTATGTATGTCTTTTATTGTATTTTTCCCCCTATTTAACTAGCTAGGACTGCCAGACTATGTTGAACAACAATGATGAGAGCAGATATCCCTCCTTTGTTCTCAATGTTAGGGAAAAGCATTCAGTGTTTCACCATTATGTTTGTTAGCTATAGACTTTTTTATAGATGCTGTCTATCAAATTGAAGAAATTCCACTCTATCCCTATTTTTCTGAGAGTTTCATTATAGTGTTGAATTTTGTCAAATACTTTCCCTGCATCCATTGATATGATCATGTGACTTTCCTTTAGTCTGTTAATATGGTAGCTTGCATTGTTTGATTTCAAATGTTTAATGAGCCATGTATTCTTGCAAACCTGCTGTTGTGGCCTTCCAACTGATTGATTCAGTCCCATCCAGGTTATCCAGGATAATCTCTCTTAAAATCAACTGACTAGGGACTTTAATTACATCTATAAAATTATTAGTAAGGGTTTTATATGGAGAGAGAAACAGAGAGAGAGAGGGAGAGGGAGAGAGAGGGAGAGGGAGAGAGAGAGAGGGAGGAAGAGAGAGAGACAGAGAGAGAGAGAGAGAGAAAGAGAGAGAGAGAGAGAGAGAGAGAGAGAGAGAGAGAGAGAGAGAGAGAGAGAAATTTCAAGGAATTGACTCTAGTGACTATAGAAACTGGTAAGTCCAAAATTTCATGGTGGGTACCAAGGAAAGAGCTGATATTTCAGTTCCAGTCCCAAGGCCATCTGCTGGCAGAATTCCTCCTTGCTCAAGAGAGGTCAATTTTTTATTCTATTCAGGCTTTCAGATGATTGGATGAGGCTCACATACATTATTAAGGGCAATACGCTTTACTCCAAGTCTACCCATTTAAGTGTTGATGTCGTCCAAAAGCACCCTCATGGAAACATCCAGAATAAAGTTTGATCACATATCTAGGCACCATGTTCAAGCCAAGTTGGCACATAAAGTTAAAACCATGAAATTAGCCATTGTCAATACTTTCACTGCAACAACTACATTAGTGTTTGATTGAATAAATAGGGACTGTAGCTATCCAAGTTAATTTTCTGTTCATCCTATTTAGAAAATAGGAATATATAAATTAATATAAGTCTGTAACAATATTTTTACCCTGAAATTTAACGAAAATTTTAAAAATTGACAAAATAAATGTTTGAGAGAATGTAGGGTATTTATGTATAATATTTGGTGAGAGTATAAATTAGTATGACATTTTTGGAATGAAATTTTGGCAATATTTATAAAAAGTTAAAGTAACTTTATTTTCTGTTTTAAGATAATTTCCACTCTGCTGTACCTTTAAGAATACATGCACATTTTCCAAAGAATTCATGTTCAAAGATGCTTTTTGATCATAGCACAAAATGGGAAGCAACAATGTGTCTTGTCAGTGGAAGAATGGTTAAATTATGGCTCCCACACACAGAGCTTCTAGGTATTAGTAACTGAAGTGAAGTACATCTATTTGTCCTGTTATGGAAAGATCCTTCATTTATTTTATAGGTTGATATTTTAATTTATTAACTCACAAAGGCAAATGGAAGAAGAATATGTACATCACTACTCATGTATATTAAAAAGGTCATAATTATAAGTTTATTAAAGACATGTATATGTAGAAAACCTAGAATCAGCTTTAACCAGATTGTTAATTGTGGTTACCTGAAAAGGGGTTAAATTTTGAAGGAACATTATAAAGTGTGGAATTGTGATTTATCTGTAGTTAGACTTTTTTTGTTTGCAACAAGACTCTTCGTACTAATACTTTTGTAATTAAAATATTTAAATAAGTCTAACAACAGAAATATCAGTTGTGTATCACTAAGATAAAGTTTCTCCTACCTGTTAAAACAGACAGAATCTGGGGTGGCCGAGTGGCTCAGTTGGTTAAGAGCTCGCTCAAGAGTGCGAGCTGAGCTCTGAGCAACAGCTGTTCGAGGCCAGCCCGAGCTGAGTTGCTGTTGAGCTGCCAACAGGTGGCAGGATGGCTCAGCTAAAAAAAAACACACACAAAAAAACAAAAAAACCCAGAATGAATCTGAAGTCTGAATGGCTTAATACAACAAACATTTATTCATTCTGTACATAAAAGTAGGTAGGGGTTAGCAGGGGCTCTCTGCTATCAGTTAAACTAGAGATCCACATCCCTTCCAACTTATAGTTCCACAGTCTCAACACAACCGCTCCACGTTTGCTGCTGAATTGAAGGAAAATCTTAGAAGTGTCCAAGTGATTGTCAAATGGCCTATCCTGGAACTGAAAAACATTGCTTTGCTTATATTTCAGTGGCCAGGGCAAGTTCCATGATTCTTTCAAGCTATGAATGCACTTGGTACTGTAGTATTTCTGGGAACCTAGGAAGTAGAGCAGGCAAGATATAGATGAGCATTTGCTGTCTCTCTCACAAACTGTTAAATAGTGTGTGCTCAATAAAGAGCAACTATTATGCAATTTGTTATGACATCAACCCTCTTTATTTCTTGGACAAGTTTCTGAGAAGTGCAAATTCATCTTGTAATTCACCAACTTTCTCAAGAGTCTAAAATGAGGTAGGTGCTTTCAAATACAGGATTACATCTAATTTTCTAAAGGACACTGCATATGATTGCAGGAAATGCTCATTCTTCTTCACACAATAGCACCTTTCTGCACTGCTCTTTGTGATCACCTCTATAATCTCAGTAGTCCGAGAATTTTCTCTTTCCTTTTGGTGCATGATCAGTATCTCAACTTGGGAGTCCCTGCTACACACCACCTAACTGAACATGCCTCGACACCTATACAGGTGCCATTAGGCATATTGAAAATGAGGATTTTCTTCTGGGGAAAATATACAGACAAAAGCAGTGGAAGAATGGTGAATTATTATTATTATTATTTTTAAATCAAAGCTATCATATCTGCCAGGGAACCATTTTCTACCTGCTAGAAAGACTTCAGGGTTTCTAGAAATTCAGCATCTCTATATCATTGTTTATACAGTGATTTCCATGGTCCTTCCTCCTCTGCCATTTATGGAAGAGGCTTCGATTTTTTTTTTGAGGGCAGTGTCACTGGCCTTCATATGTGGGACCCAAACCGGGGCCACTGGCTTCCCAAGCCAGCGTTTAACCACTGCGTCACTCGGCCGGGCCAGAGGCTTTGATTTTGACCACTTAGTTATTCTCAATTATAGGTACATATGATCAGTTTCAAATAAGACACCCTATTAAAATCCTAATGCAAATATTAGGGTGGTTTCAAAAAACCCCTTTCTAACTTCAGACTTATATCCCCCAAACCAGTAGGTCCTGTGCCAAATCATATTCTACTAATCAGCCCATTGAATGTGGTAGTGAGGGTGACAGACGATGATCACTTGTCTAAAATTCATTTTCCAAAGTAAATTTTGCATTGAAGATGCTGTTGCTATCAGAAGGATTCCATGGTGAGGGCCAGCCAGGGAATGGCTACAGGGAGTTGGAATACTGTCGGGGAGGGCAGGTGATTCTCGACTGTTTGTTCCACTGGGAGCAGGGCTTGGCCTCCAGAGGAGGGTGCAGTGAAGAGCTGGTCAGTAGGTCAGGTTCCAAAATTGGACAGGAGGGCACACTGGGTCAGAGCCAGGAGAAGGGCACTGTAATGCAGGAAAGAGCTGGAACTGGACAAAAATGCTGGCCCCTGGACAGCGAGAGTGAGCTCTCATGGAACAGTGGCTCTAAGGGCAGCAAAACACTAGGTAATACAAAGCCTATAGTCAATCCCTAAATTGTGTTTCTCATTTTCACTTCCCTTCTTTAGGTCTTTTGTTTAGTGCTTTGGCTTCAGGGTCATTCATTTTTTTTTTATCACCTGAGAGATGTTTTGGAGCAATGTGGAGAGAAACAAATTAAGAGATAAACTGTCTGACTCAAGCTAGGAAGAGTGGGAACAACATGTGTCCCGGACAATTTCTGATCAGGGGTCTAGTCCTAATTCTGCCATATACTAGCCATGTGAATTTGGGCATATGTCCAAGTTCTCTGAACCTTAGTTTCTTCATCTGTGAAGTGGGATTGATATGCCCCAACTTGTAGAGCCATTGGAATGTATGTGCTGAACGTTAAACAACTAACACATTGCCTGGAATGCACTGGGTCTTTAATGATTGGCAGTTACTACTAATATTATATTGACCACAGACCCTACCACTCTGATCTGGGATTTATTTATCCAGGAGATATCAGTACAAATCAGTTAATGGTACAAATCAGTTAATAATGCTGATTAGCAAGAAAACCTAAGTAAATCTTCTCCCTTAGAGGACAAGTTATTTATTCTGAGTCCGGGGGAGTTTTCTTCAGCTGGATGCAACAGAAAACTCGTAGATTTTGTGTAAGGGCCAACTCCTTTCATTTCTCCCATCTGCCCTTCTACCCAAACCACCCCCGTTTTCATTCATTTTACCCCCACCAAAAATCTAGATCTCACATAGAGTTCGATTACACTCAAGATAACCTCATAAAAATGTTGTTTGAATGAAGTGGGTTCTAGCTCTAAGAGCAAGACAAGTAGTGTTAGACCAGTAGATGCTGGCACCATAAAGGAATATTACCCTTATTGCTCAGAAACTCTTTGTGCATAAAGCAACTATCAATAGTTTGTACATTTTGTTCAATTGCCCTGTGACAAGGTCACAGGACAACTTCCATTTTTGCCCCAGATGCAGGCTTCTCTGGTTTACCCATGATCGCAAAGTAATGCTAAGTACAGTCTTGAGTTCTAGTTTATTGACTTTCAACTTTGAGACACGCCAGAAGGTCTGGCACCTGCTCACCAGTCCCACAGTCTCATCTCCATCATCACTCATCTTAACTCAAAATTACCTCCCACTGAAGGCCTTTTTGTTTCCCAAGGCACCTCTATGTCTTGTCTCAGGGCATTCACAGTTGACTCCTTTCATATGAATCTCTGATCTTCTCACTCATTTTCCCTTGTCCCTTAGGTCTTACAGGACACCTACCATCATTATATAATTGCTGCTCCTAGATACTGAGTACTGTGGGTAGGGGCTGGGTCTTGTTGTTCTTAATGTCCCCAGTACTCGTGCAATGATTTCCAAAGGGTTGTCCAATTAGTGTTTGGAGAATGTTTGTCCAAGTAATATTCCTTCTCTATTCTTGAATGAACTAAGCAAATATAGATACGTCTTGTTTAATTTTACAGAAAAGACTAAGAGGGACAAGAGTGGCCAATAATTGACTGTCTTTTACTGTTTTGTCTCTATTTAGTGACCCCAACAAGGAACTTGCTGCTGAGTTCCTGTAAGTTTCCAAGGAAATACCTCTTTTAATTCCATCATATCTTGTTCTAGATGACTAAAAATGGAAAATGGTTTCCAATTTATATTACAAAATAACAACCCTTGCTCTTAAATCTGATAAGCAGATTTAAGATAACAAATGTGTGAATAATGTCATTTACAACTTAGATTCTAAAGCTAATTAAACCTCCTGTTAAAGAAATAACATTTGAAAAAATACCAAAAAAGAAAAAGATAAATCTTCACATACACTGTTTATTCACCCTCCTGCTTTCCACTATTTGAAATGTTGATTCCCCCTTCAGAAACAAAGTGAGGAATCTGCCTCAGACTTCATTACCCAGGGGAGGACCTACTGGATGTGGCACTGGAGCTTGCCCTGGCCCTGGCAGTGGTGCCAGCCCTGGCTGCAGCTCTAATATGGCCTCTCTCTGCTTCATTTCCCAAAGCCTTCTCAAAATGGGATGGGAAGCAGATGGGGTCAGACTGATGGATCTTGGTCAAAAACTCCAGCAAGTTCATCTTGCTGGCTTCAGCATGGGGTCTTGGACCCCACAGGAATTCATAACATGGAGGATCGCTGTTGGGCACCTGCCAGTACTCCAGGTATTTTTTCTGCACCAAATCTTTGGTGATGGACTTCCTGGACTCTCCAAAAATGAAGTGCTTCCTCCCAGAAAATAAGCCCATGATATTCAGCACTCCGCAGATCTCTTTCTCAGTGGCGTGGTTGCCCTTCATGAACATCCCTCACAGTATAAATATCAGAAGGCTGGTCTTGAGTACTCCCTCTCCACCACTCAGCTTCAGATCATAGGTGAGGCCTAGTTTGTTTATTAGGGCATAGCAGTGGCTGGTGTGGTCCACTTCCTCCACCTCAACACCAAAGACCAGCTCCATGTGCTCAGAGGCTCTCCTGAGGATCTCCGGGAAGACATCCCTGTCCTCTGATAACAGCATCCATCATGTCTGCCTTTGAGATGGGCACTCATTTGATACTTGTGCAGCAGGAAATTGACTAACAATTTGACCTTTTCATCTAGAGGGTCTAAGGTCTATTTCTTAGTGTCTGGCAGGGATTGTGAAGCGCTTGAATGTTCCATCTCTTCTTGGCTCTTGGAGATATCATCTAATTTACTCAATGAGGTGGCTGTGATGAGAGAGGAAGAGAAGTCGGCACTTTGAGGAGCCTAGGGAGTACTGGATATCCCAGGAGTAGAACTTCTTCCATGGTTCAGGGGATCAGAGAAAAAGAGGATGAAGAAGAAGACTCATTCTCAGCCTCTGGAACCTGTGCATCCTCCAAACCCTGGGTCTCACTGTGGGTCTGAAAGTGTTACTCATGTTGGAAGCATGGATTCTCCTTATCACTAGGCATGATGACCTGGGTGGGAGCAAACAGGAATGTCAGCAGGAGGGAGAGAAAGAGAGCCCAAAGCCTAAGGGAGAGAAGGAAGACATTACTGGTCTAGCTGCTAAACTTAACCATCACAGCTCTGATGGAGGCTGCCTCCACAGGTCTTCTCCTGAGGACAGTGCTTTAGGGCCCCACAGGTCTCCTGTCCTGTACCACCTGTTCCATAATAACCTGAAGGAGGAAGTGAAAAGGCTCCGCTTGGACTGAAAATTCTCAAGGCCAACAGTAGGGCAGGTGAAGCTAAGGTCTGTGGGGTCCTTTCTGTTCTAAGGTGTGTCATCATTTCAGCCCTCTCTAATAGTCTTCACCTTGACACCAGGCATTGATTGGAACATTTCCTTCTCTTGAACTAGGGCTGCCTTCTCACCCACACCAGATTGACAATCTTCTCTGAGACCTCTGAGTAGGAAGTCTGGGTCTAACAACAGAGGTGGGACCCGTTTTGTTCTGGGGTGGATAGTCCCCTCAGTCCTCATTTAGGGCCCCATTTTTTTTTATTGCACACATATATTTAACAATACAGTTTTACATAGAATGCTAGGAGCACTTTCTTCATATTTTACAGAAGGACTTGGAAAATGAACTTTCTATTAATATTCATTCCATAGCACAGCCAAACCTAACTCCTAAATAGATGCACTACAATTTGATTAGAGTTTAAAGGCTTAATGGCAATGAGGGGAGGAAAAGCCGTAGGTTTGTTTTACATAACTGAATGAAAAATATGCTCAAGAAATAGTCAGTAAAACTTAATATGACATCATGTGGCCTGATAGAGGAGGTGCCCCGGTTTGGGGGCGGGGGGTGATGGCTATGTCCAGGTCATCTCCTGTCTGCAACTTCTGCGATTGCAGGGTCATGGAGTCGTCAGTCCCCTTCTTCCCAGACGTGGTGCTGCCAACCTCCTTTAACCCAGACATGGTGCTGCCAACCTCCTTTAACACATAGCCAGGTCTGTTAATATCCGTGAAAACAATTGTAAAGTTGAAGTGTGGGCCTTTCTTTCTAGCTTCTGGGTAGACTTCTTTCACTAAACTAGTCAGTTCTTTCAAGGTTGCATCCATCCGGATATAGATCTGGAGCTTGTTGGACGGCATGGGAGAACTCGTCCATGCGTGGGGGCGGCAGTTGGTGGTGGTGAAGATGGGCAGCAGCAGCTGCGGGCACATCTTCTTCCAGTCGATTGGCTTCTCCGGCTCCTCCTTAATTTCCTCCTGGGTGACATGCAACTCTACTGCCATCTTCCCCCTGTGGCCCGCGAGACACTCGCTCTGACCCACAACGCCCACAGCAAACATGTGAACGAAATCTCAGGGCCCTAATCTTGACCCCTGGAAGGCTCTAGGTCACTTCCCCTCTTTTAACCTGAGGCCAAGCTCCCTTAGGACAGGCCTCACTTCCCTGCATCACCAGAAGTGAAAGTCAGGTGCACCTTAGTCTGAAAGCTATTTGGGGGCTTCCTGGGGATGACAGCAGGGGCAGAACTCTATGGAGCCCCTCCATTCTTTAATGAGCGGTCCCATAATTCCTCAGTTAAGATCCTTACCTGAACACCTACAGGACCTGGGAATCTTTCCACTGCTGACTGGAGGCTAGCTGCTCAGATCAGGCCTCCACAACCCAGAGGTCTGAGACTCCTGAGAAGGAACTCAGAGCACCACTTCTGTCTACCTCTGCAAGGCCTGCTGATGCCGACAGAAGGGGTATGGCTCTTTCTGTTTTCTGGAGTGGGTAATCACCCCAATACATACCCAGAGCCCTTACCTGGACCCCTTGTAGGCCTAAGACTCCTCCCTCTGTGTAACTGGAACCCCTCCCTAGAGCAAGGTCCTCATTTCCCTGAGACCCCTCCACAGCTTGGAGGAAATGAAAGGACATTTCTGTCTGATAGTTATTCCAGATTTCCCAGGCCTGAGAGCAGTGACAGGGCTTTGTGGGTGCCCCTTCTTTCTGGGGTGGGTTGCCTCCTTTGTACCCATTCAGAATCCTTACCTGGACTCCCAGCAGGGCCAGAGACTTCTCCCTCTCCTAACCTGTGACTGCAACCCTTAGACCAAAGACCTCACCACTCTTGCTCTCCCAAAGAGGAAGTTAGGGTCATCACTTCTGGCCACTCATACCTGCAGCCTCCAAGAGCTGACAGAAGGGACAGGGCTCTGTGCAAGACCTCACCAATCTGTTCTCACTCAAGAGCCTCACCTGGATACCTACAGGCACTGGGAGACCACTCTTTGCTTACCTGAGGCCACACTCTTCAGGCCAAGATACTCACCTCCATGAAACCCCCTAACAGAATGTCAGAGGCTGCAACATCTGGCCATCCCTGCCCAGGGCTTCCGAAGACAGCTGGAGCATGACTTCATAGGGCCTGTTCTCTTCCGGGGTGAGTGGCCATATTCAGTTCTCATTCAAGGTCCTTCACTTGGCTCGATTTTTGGATGAATTTCTTGATTAAGATTCCTTGATTGGTTGATTGATCAATCTGTGTGTTTGTTAAGCAGCAATTCTCATAGAGATTGAGTCTGAGTCCCAGGCTAGATTTTAGTTGGGGAAGCTGCAACACAACGCATGTGTCCAGAACAACTGCTGGACTGTCAGGAAACACACACACACACCCTTCAGAGGTCTCTTCTCCAGCCAGACTTCAACTCTTGGGAATCTTCTGTTTCAAAAGATTTACTTTCAGGGCCAGCCGAGTGGCTCAGTTGGTTAAGGGCTCGCTCAAGAGTGCGAGCTGAGCTCTGAGCAACAACAGTTCAATGCCCAGCCCAAGCTGAGCTGCTGCTGAGCTGCCAACAGATGGCAGGATGGCTCAGCTTAAAAAAAAAAAAGATTTCCCTTCTACAAGGTAGAGACTCATGTAGATACATTTTTAAGGTAGTTTTGTCCATATCCCTTGAAACAGTGTACTATTTCCTATAATCATTAAGTGAAGAGCTGTAAGAGCCTGCTTAAGCACACTGGGTAAATACATATCTGACTTCTGACTTCTAATCATTTGATAAATAACGAGATAGTAAAGTAAGAAAGAACCATAGAAATTGTCATTTTATGGATGGGGAACCTGAAACACAGGGAGGTGGTGATTTGTCCAAGCTCTCACAGTTTGGGCCAGAAGGAGGATTCACATTGACACCAGCTGTTTCCATCATTGTACACAAAATCACTGGGGCATCAGAGTGAGGGATGGAGCATTTTTCAAGTGATTTGTTACGGAACAGTTAAAATTCTTACTGATCAGTAAGAATTCCAAACAACAATCATAACAAAATTCTCTCTTGACTTTTATCTTCATTCCTTTCCCTCATCCCCACCATCATATAATCTCATTTTGAGTTGATTCTGAATGGATATAAATGTAGTTATGACTGTCACATAAATGTAATATTAAAGTACATATTGTTTTTCAATTTCCCCACCCCTCCACAGCTAGTAATATACTATATCAATCTTCAGAGTGGCCCTGAAGTCTGGAAATTCAGATAACATTACTTTATTAATATTTTACAGATTGAACATGTTCTCAATGATATTTTGCACATTTGCCTATATTTCCAGACTTTACAGGCACTCTCTATATAGATTTGGCATTTTACTTTAGTTAAAAAAATAAAATAAGGGCCGGCTGAGTGGCGTGTTGGTTAAGAGCTGGCTTCAAGCCAGCTCTGAGCAGCAGGACCTGGGTTTGGATCCCACATATGAGGGCCAGTAATGCTGTGCCCTCTACAGCTAAGGTGGTGAACAACACCTCGACCTGGAGCTCGGCTGCCATGAGTTGCCGGTGGTAAAGACATAGTTGCAGCGCCTGCTGCAGTGGGCTGCCATAAGCTACAGTGAGTGGCCGGCAGCCAATGTGAATGGCTGGCAGCCGGCTTGAGCTGCCAAGAGCCTCTGTGAGCAGCTGTCCAGAGGCCGGCGACTGATCTGCCTCACCTGGGAAGAGCGCAATGATAATACCAACATGGGCCAGTGAAACAATGTCCTCCACAACTAGACTGAAGAATAAAAAAAGGACAGCAACTTGTCTGTTCCCCTTCCCTGGTTCCCCAACGCTGTTCCCCTCCCCCAATTCCCCAATTTAAAAAGAAAAGAAAAGAAAAAAAGAATGACTGAGCCTATAATTAAAACTCTAATGCATATTTGTCTCAAAATATTGTCTTGAGGTGGCAAGAGGGTTGAGATCTATAATTGGTATTCTAAGTATTGCTCACGAGAATTTGTAGGCCATTCATCCCTGGGTCATGAGAAATATGAAAAATAATTAAATTCAAAAGGTTGGCTATTTCTGTACTAAACCTCTCTGCCTTTTATAGACTTGGCTTTGCATTTTTAGTTCTTGATCTGTAAGGTCTACAAAGCTCTGTTGATCACAGTAATTAAATGCCAAGTAGCATATTCTAAACACAGGCAAAGCCTAAAGTCTCAAGCACAAGGTCCAGTGAGGGATTTTTCACTTGCTCTTTGAGAGATTATGTTGGGAAGCAGTTTCATCACCTTGTCCATCTTGACGTAGAATCACGTTATTGCTCTTTAGATTAATTTGTTTATTACTTGCATTCCTTTTTTGAGACTGGGGTATGAAAATAAGGCAGATTCAAGTCTTATGTCTTCATTTGACTGTTTTTGTTAACTCTCATGCACTATAGTATAAACATAAAATGGTTTTTGTTCTTGTGTTTTGAGATGTTTGGGATTTTTTAGAGAGAGATTATTTGTTGAGTATGTATGATTAATGCCATCTAGAATTTTAAAGCTTCCTTCTTCATTTCATTTAGTATGTGTATCATGTCTCATTTTAAAGCAAAAGCACTTTAAAATGGGTAGAATTCTGAGTTACACTAATGTGGGGTATTTAAAAAAATTTTTTTTATGAGCAATGAACATGTCCAGTGTTTTAAGAGTAAATTGTTTTTCTTTTTTTTTAATTTTTTTTTTTGAGGGCAGTGTCACTGGCCCTCATCTGTGGGACCGAACCGGGGCTGCTGGCTTCCCAAGCCAGCGCTTAACCACCACGATGTGGGGTATTTTAATTGCATAGTTAGCACAATTGTCAATGTCTATGATATATGTTAAGTCAAAAAGTTGAAATAAAAACATTTTTCTGTATATGTATCAAGTGGACTTTTAATAAACATTTTTATGTATAGTAACAAGTGGGCTTTTAATAATAGGTACAATTTTAGTGCTTTATTTCTGTAATAAATTTTTATTTTATAAAAGTTTTAGATCTACAGAAAAGTTGTGATAATACTACAAAGATTTTCCATATGTGTATACTACATACAGTTTCCTCTATCATTAGTATCTTCCATTAGTATGGTATATTTGTCACAATTAATGAACTAGTATTGATATTTTATTATCTACAGTTCATACTTTTTCCAGATTTCCTTAGTTTTTACGTAATGTTCTTTATATATTCCAGGATACCATATTAGATTTAGTCATCATGTCTCCTTAGGCTCTTTACTAGCTGTGATAGTTTCTCAGAGTTTCCTTGTTTTTGACTACTTTGACAGTTTTGAGGAGTACTTGTCAAATAATTTTTGTTATGTCCCTGAACAGCAGTTTGTCTGATGTTTCTTACCAGTTTTAGTCATCCTATTAAAGAATCAGCTTTTGGTTTCATTAATTTTTCTCTATTGTGTTCTCATTCTAATTTTGTTGATTTCTGCTCTAATTTTTATTATTTCAGTTTTTCTGCTTGCTTTAAATTTAATTTGCTTTTCTTTCTTTTGTTTCCTGAAGTGGAAACATGTTATTGATTTTAGATCTTTCTTTTCTTCTTATATGCATTTTATGTTATAAATTTCCTTATGCATTACTTTAGCTGCAGCCAACAAATTTTGGTTAGCTGTATTATTATTTTTATTTAATTCATAATATAATACTTCAACATTTTTCTTAAGATTTCTTCTTTGATTCATGGTTTGTTTAGAAGTGTATTATTTAATTTCCAAATATTTGGGTATTTTCCAGTTATCTTTCTGTTACTTATTTCTAGTATAAATTTATTGTTATCTGAAAACAGATTTTGTACAATTTCTATTATTTTAAATTTTTCAGATATATTTTATGACCCAGAATATGGTCTGTCTTGGTAAGTATCCCATGTGAACTTGAGAAGAATATATATTCTGACAATCAGATCAAGTTGATTAATAGTGTCATTCAGGTTATCTATATAGTTAATGATATTCTGTCTGAATGATGTAAAAATTACTGACAGATGCATGTTGAAATTTGCAACTATAATAGTGGATTTGTCTATTTCTCGTTTCCTTTCTATCAGTTTTTGCCTCATGAATTTTGATGCTCTTTTGTTAGGTACATACATGTTAAGGATTGCTATATCTTCTTGATGAATTGACTCCTTTATCATTATATAAATTTTATCCCTGATAATTTTTCTTGTTCTAAAGTTTGCTTTATCTGACATTAATAAACTACTCCAGCTCTCTTTTGATTAATGTTAACATAGTATCTTTATCTTTTTATATTTAATCTCTTTGAGTCTTTAAATTGAATTTCTTATAAACAAGATGCAGTTGGACTAGTTTTTCTATATACTACGACAATCTCTGTTTTTTGGCTGGCGTGTTTCTTTTTTTTTTTTTTTTTTTTTTTTTTGAGGGCAGTGCCACTGCCCCTCACATGTGGGACCGAACCGGGGCCGCTAGCTTCCCAAACCAGCGCTTTAACCACTGTGCCACTCGGCCGGCCCCTTGGTTGGCATGTTTCAACCATTCACATTTGCAAGGATTATTTATATAGTGGGATTAATATCTATCACTTGTGTAACTGATTTCTGTTTGTTAAATTTCCTCTTTTTCTTCCTTTTTCCTTCTCATGTCCTGCCTTCTTTGATTTTAACTGAGCATTTTATTTCATTCCATTTGATGTCCCCTCTCAGCATATTATTTATTCTTCTTTTAAAAATTTTTCAGTGCCTGTCCTAGGTTTAAAATATATTTTTTAATACCAACATGGGCCAGTGAAGCAACATCCTCCACAACTACACAGAAGAACAAAAAAGGACCGCAACTTCTCTGTTCCCCTTCCCTGATTCCCTATGGCTGTTCCCCTCCCTCAATTCCTCAATAAAATCTTTAAATATATATATATATATATATATATATATATATATATATATTTAAATTATATATTTTATATATATATATATATTTAAATTAGTCTTAAGTTCACCTTCAGATAACACTGTACTGTTTCACGTGTATCACAAGCACTTTCTAACAGAATATTCTCAATTCCTGCCTCCCTTCTCTTGTGACCTTACATTCATTTGTTTCACTTACCCATATGCTATCATCACCCAATACATTGTTACTATTAATGCTTTAAAAAACAGTTATATTGTAGATCAATTAATAATAAGAAAAAGAAAAGATTTTCTTTATCTTCACTTACTCTTTCTCAGATGGAAATCAAAGCTTCTGATGCCTATCTATCTATATCTATATATAAATTATATATATTAGAATATATATATATATATATATATATATATATACACACACAAATATAATTGTTGTTATATCTAAAGATCTCTTTTAACATTACTGGCAGGGCAGGTCTACTGACAATTATTTCCTTGTTTTTTTCCTCTTTGAGAAAATATTTATTTTTCCTTCACTTTTGAAGGATAATGTGATAGATGTAGAATTCTAGATTGGTGGGTTGGTTTTTCTTTCAGCACTTTAAATACTTCTCTCCTTGCATACATGGTTCCTGAGAAGTCCACACTGTAATCCTTATACTCAGTTTCTCTACCCTGAGAACTTAATGGGGTTCCTGGAGGGAAAGTCCATGATTGTGTTAACTTAGTCTGAATGAATTGTTGGAGGATTAAGATTCTTCTAGTAAAGAAAAAGGCTTTAATAAAAGTTTTTGGTCTATCCGGCTTTGCTAGGGGAGGTGAGTCTGGCCGCGGCGGTCCTCGCGGCTGAGGAGGAGGCAGCGGCTGAGGAGAAAGCGGCCACAGGAACGGAAGACGGGTGGGGGAAAGGGGAGGAGACAGAGCAGCCTTGAGCACTGCGGGGGCCGTCGTGCGGGGGCACCCACCCGCTCTTCCCCCCAACCCTTCTATCAGAAGCAGCCGCGGCGGCGGCGGCGCGCGGGCGGCGGCGGCGGCGGCGGGGGTAGGAGTCCGCCCGCTTCCGACTGCACCCCGCCCGCCTCCCGGGGGCTGCGCTTCTTTGGCCCCTGGACCCTCACCTCATCCCAGGGCGGTTCCCTCTGTCTGGGCGTCCGAGCGCTGCCCACCTCTCTTACATTCCTCTCTTCGCCTCCTTACCGTCACTTTGCCCCGGCTCCCTTTCTCCTCTCTGTCCTGCCCTGCCGCCGCCTCGGCTCACACTGTACCTGCTGCCTCCTCCCTGGGCTCTTTTCTGTTCAGGAAAGTTTAGCACCCCCAGTCCAATCGGGTCATCCTGCCTAGGAGTAGGGGGAGATGTAGGCAGGCCCGAGAGGTCGAGGGGGGTGGGAAGCTGATTTCCCTGGCAATTTCCCCTCATCTCTCTAATTGGGGGGGGGGGTTGGAATTTTTTTTAAATTGTATTTTTGAGGAGGTGGTAGTGTTTAAAAAAGGATGTGGGAATGGAAGGGGTAGATGAGTCAACCCTCGTACAAGATTCCAAGGGTGGTGTGCTACCTGATCCTTTTCGTGTGTGGAGTTCAGGGGGTCCGGAGGTTTGACCTTTATTCCCACATTCGAAGTTGGAACCGCCCCCAAATTAAGGATGGAGTTTTAGTACCCACTTGTGGCAGGAAACCTGGGGGGAAGGAGTCCCTTTTCCATTTTCTTTTTTTTTTTTTTTTTTCGTTTTCTTTTATTTTTTTGGTCACACTTCCACACACGCTCACCCCAAATTTAACCACCAAGATCCTCTTGACTTGTTCGGATTGACTGATGAAGATGTAAGGCCAGGGACGCTCCATGTATTTTGGAGGTGGCGTGGGTGGGTTTTCTTCATTTGTTGAAATGGCCAAATGACAGCATGACCCAGTTTGCTTTCCAATCCAAGAGCTTTTTTTTTTTAAAATATCTCTGTGTGGCGCAAGAGCCAATGCAAAAATGATGGCGGCTTACAATGGCGGTACATCTGCAGCAGCAGCAGGTCACCACCACCACCATCACCACCACCTTCCACACCTCCCTCCTCCTCATCACCTTCACGACCATCACCACCCTCAGCACCATCTTCATCCGGGGTCGGCTGCTGCTGTACACCCTGTCCAGCAGCACACGTCTTCGGCAGCAGCGGCCGCAGCTGCAGCCATGTTAAACCCTGGGCAACAACAGCCATATTTCCCATCACCGCCACGGGGTCAGGCTCCTGGACCAGCTGCAGCAGCCCCAGCTCAGGTACAGGCTGCCGCAGCTGCTACAGTTAAGGCGCACCATTATCAGCACTCGCATCATCCACAACAGCAGCTGGATATTGAGCCGGATAGACCTATTGGATATGGAGCCTTTGGTGTTGTCTGGTCAGTAACAGATCCAAGAGATGGAAAGAGAGTAGCCCTCAAAAAGATGCCCAACGTCTTCCAGAATCTGGTCTCTTGCAAAAGGGTCTTCAGGGAATTGAAGATGTTGTGTTTTTTTAAACATGATAATGTACTCTCTGCCCTCAACATACTCCAACCTCCACACATTGACTATTTTGAAGAAATGTATCCTAACCAGGGAATGTAAAACAAGGGGACAATTTTTTATTAATTTGTCCTTCTAGCACCTTTTGGGGTTCATGCCTTGAAGTGTATTAAATCTCATCCTGGCAGAAGTGGTTGAGTACCTGGAATCAGGTAATTCTGAAATCTCAAGTATCTGACAGAGCTTAGTATTATCAATACATCCTGAGTGGTGATAACACAAAACAGGACCTCTATTTAATCCCCATGCAGCCTTATAAGATAGGTTATTACCATCCCCATTTGACACATGAAACCAATGAGGCAGCTGTGTTGTAATGGAACTCAATAAAGTGCTCTTGTCACTATACAACAACAGTCAAGAGGATAATACTGCCCTTTTTTCTACCACTTGGGGTAGGTGAAAATTAAAGTGATAATGGAAGTTCAATGTCCCAAGTTGCTTCAAATCATGGTGGTTGATGGTGATGGTAATAGCAATTACTTACATAAATGTTTATCAAAATGAGGCACAATTCTAAGTTCTTCACACATATGAATTTATTTAATCCCTATAACAGCCATCTGGGGAAGGTATTGTGATTATTCCCACTTAACAGAGGGGAAATTGAGGCACAAAAGAAAAAAAGAAAAACTTGACCAAGATCACAGAGCTAGTAAGTCTCGGGATTGAGGTTCAGTTCTAGGGAGTCTGATTCTAGAGTCTTGATTTCAACCCTAATGTATATGATTTTTCTAAGGAGAGGGAAATTTTCCTATTACTACAATTAATGTGTTAAAATAGTATGTTAGGTAAACTAATGCCTGGTAATAGCTCCTGAAACTGTGCATGAAAAATATTAGGACGTAAGTTAGCCCATCTGACATTCTTGACAAACCATCACCATTTGCCATTCTACACTTAACTTGGTGAAGCTTTAAGTGAAAGGGAATCCTAAACATTGAATTCAGTGAGCTCATGATGGTGCCGTTTATTCACTCAAGGCTTTTTATTAACACTGGGCCTGTGACTCAGAATGGAAACCAGTATAATAGCAAGATACTTTTCCTGATTCAGCAGTTAGATAAATGAAAGTCTCACTCTTACACAGGTAGGTAGGTAATTCCATACTAGAAAATTATCTTTGATAATTTCCTTAATAACTGGGAACAATTTGGAGCTTCCCAAAGGGAAAGAGAACAGCTAAGCTGACTAGGGAGCTGAGAAACTTGTAAGGCGATAGAATTGTCACTGATCAGCACTTCTGGGATGTTTTGATCTGATAAACCAAAAGCTTTTGAGTGCTGTAATCCTTGGTGATACTTTTTTTTTGAGGGCAGTGTCACTGGCCCTCATGTGTGGGACCTGAACCGGGGCCGCTGGCTTCCCAAGCCAGCGCTTGACCACTGTGCCACTCAGCCGGCCCTCCTTGATGATATTTTAACCCATTCGTCCTTTATGGAATTAATCTCTTTGTAAAGAGTTAACTCAGTGGACTTAGGGTGCTCCATCCCCATACATTTAAAAGAAAGGACTGGCTCCTGACTGACTCCTAGCTGGTAGGAGTGTCTTTGTATATCTAAGATCTTGGGGCAGGCCAGTTGGTTCTGACACACCCGTTTTTTTAAAAGTGCAGAATGAACCTAAGAATAGAAAAATTGAGAAAGTTCTTTTCTCCTCAACTATAGGTCAGTAGTAGCAACTGAGAAGAAAGCATTAATGATTCCTTTTTATTTGGTGGTTAAAAACTCCACATACTAGAAGGCATTCCTATGATTGTATAATACTATTTCTGCCTCTTTGGAAATAAAGTTGCTGACCAAACCTTGAAATTAGAAAAACTCCTCTTTATTGAATAAGAATTTTACTTTATTACAGGCTGTGTCCGGGGTCCCCAAGATCGCCCTCAAGTTCGCTGACTCGCTGAAAGGGCTCACAGGACCCAGGAAAGGTGTTCTACCACAGTTACAGTTTGTTACAGCGAAAGGATACCGTTAAAATCAGCAAAGGAAAAAGGTGCATAAGGCAGAGTCTAGGAGAAACCAGGCACAAAGTTCAGTTGTACTCTTCCAGTGAAATTGCACAAATAGTGCTTAATTCTCCCAGCAACAATGTATGACAGCACTGGCAAGTGTCAACCAGGGAAGCTCACCTGAGCCTTGGAGTCCAGGGTTTTAATTGGAGATCAGTTAGGTAAGGCATAGAGCACCTAAGGAACTGACCTTAGCTACTCAGTCTCCAGCCCTCCAACCTTCACCCCATCCAGAGGTTAAACTAGTATAGCTGGACCAAGGCCCCAAGCGAACAAAAACATGTATGCACCTTAAATCACATTGTTAGCATAAACTGTCTGGTGTGGCCGAAACCCTGAATATACTGAGATACCCTTAAGAGGTAGGATATTGCAAGGATGCAAAGGTTATTTCCCAGAGGCTGGTCAGAGGCTAGTCCTAAAGACTTTTGAAATGTGTGGGGTTTGCTGAGTTAACCCTTTATATCACACATAGGCCTCTTATGGGGAAAGAATGTTTTCATATGAGATAATTGGTAAGTATGGGTATATTTAATAAATGCCAAATATATTTAGGTTCTCTTCACTGACCACTTAGTTAGTTCATTATATCCATTTTCTGTCTTATAATTCGAGCATGAATTTCTTATCTTGGGTATTCATTTTGTGTATTTGGATTTGTCATTCCTTTAAAAACTCTGTGTGCTTATATAAGCTAGGAGTTCTCAGTCTCTTATTGACCATAATTTAATTGAGCCTGGGATATCCTTGATTCGTTATTATTTCAAATACAGAGCAGAGGAAAAGCTGGCATAATTATGATTTAAAACTATGAGTGGCATAGGTGGTAGAGTAGCTGTTGGTAGCTGATTTCAGCCCATTTCATTAGTTAGAAGAATGCTTCTATGAAATGCCTCTCCCCAAAATTGTTATGAATGTTTAAATAAAAGACTTTGCCATAAAATATTCATGGAACCCTCTAGTATACCATTTACTTAAATGTTTTACTTATTTTTTCACCTTCAGGTTAAAAAATTGACATTTGTTGCTTTCACAGAAATTAGCTGGCTACAGATGGAAAAATCTTTCAAATCTCAATCTCAATGTTCTTGTTTTCTGTGCATAATTTTTAGCTATATGTAGAATGATGAACTGAAAAAAAGTGTTTTCCAGTGGTGCCATTTGGAAAATACTGAATCCTTTTAACATAAAAATCTATTAATTTAACAATTAAATCTATGACTGCCACAGGATTATAAAGACTTTTTAGGAAGGAATGATTTGAGTACAGGATACTAAAAATTTGTTCTTTTAAATGGAAATGTAAGAAATGCCTTAGTGTTTTATATATATATATATAAAATATATCTTGCCTTTGCTGATTCTTTTCATGTCCTAAATTGGAAGTTTTCTGCATCCTGTGCTTTTTAATACAAATAAATTTGCTGTAGCCAAAGCAAAAAAAAAAGTTTTTGTTTACTTTCAGGAAGATACAGGAGTTACCAAATATGTGCAATCCATAGAGCTGTGTCTAGATATTCTACTTGCATTTACTTTTCCCACCTTTAATGTTTGACACAACCTAATTCCAGTTCTGCTTATGAATTTTAACAAGAAAAATTCCATACTTGTCCCTGTGTGTTTTAAGCACCTTCCAATACAAGTAGTGCAAGACATTTTCTCCCTAATGGGAGATTAGTCTCACTCTCAAGAAGTTTGAGACTTCCCAGACAGGGCTGCTCGTTGTGACTAGGTCTGTTTTGTTAATATGCCTGCCACCCTGGTATCTCTGTGTGAGAAGAGACTCATGTAGATAAAGATGTTTCGAGGACCAAGTTGCTTACTGTGACTGGGTCCCCTTTATCCTGTTCACCGTTTGCCATCTTCCCACACCTGCAGGACCCTGTGTCTCTGGGCAGGGAGGAGATTCTCTTGCTCGCAGGACCAAAGACTTCCTAGATCAGGCCGCATTTGTGAGTTGGTCCCTTTCCTTGGTACTGCCCAGCTGCACCAGTATTTCTGGGGCAGGGGGAGGAGAACTTCAGGAGCCCAGGGATAAAGACTGCCCATATGCTACTGTTCGCTGTGATAAGATCCCTTCCTCCTCTTCAATCGACCACTTTCAGTGTTTGTAGGTGCTAAATTGTACGACTATCTGCTCAGATTTTGTGGCCAAATTCTAAGAGTCATCACTGATTGCTGTTCTTCCCTCATGACCTCACAGCTATTTAAATTTTACCAGCTGAGGGCCCAGATATACTGAAAAAGAAAAAGGCATCCCCACTCCAGATGTACAGAATCTATGGGCATAATAAATGGTTGTTATCGCAACACCAAGTTACGGAACAGTTACTGAAACACATTCTATTCATTATTCATTTTTAGTCCTTCCTCTGATTCATCAATATTTTGTTTTCCATATCCCATTCCACTTTTATTCAATTTCTATTGCATCCTTCCAAACCTTGTGTTTTATATTTCATTCCAAATTCCATTTCACTTTTTCTAGTCCATCTAATATTTTTAAATCTATACTGTATATTTCATAGTCCATTTATTTCATGCCACTGAATTTTCAGATCCATTCTCTATTCCTTTCTATTTAATTTCAACTTCCTTCTTTTTATTTAAAATTTTATTTCACTCTATATTCCATTGCATTCCTTTTCTCACATATCTTTTATTCTGTATGCCATTAGATGTTTATTTCCATTCTCTATTCCATTTTCCATTGTCTTTCTTTCAATATCCATCCTATTGAATTTTCCATTCCTTATCCTGTTCAGTTCCATATTCTATTCCTCATTTCATCCACTTTTCCTCTTCAGCCAGTCTCTGTTTCATCCTATTCTACATTACATTTCAAATACATTTTCCATTCCATATTATGTAACACTCCAAATACCATTCCATTTTATTTTGTGTTGTGTTTCCTGTTGCTCATCTATTATATTAAACATCCCATTCCATTTTGCCAAAATTATTATAACAATGACTTCCAGGAGATCAGCTTGCCAATATTTTTTTTTATCAAAGAATCACAAATGTGTCTGGCCTTACACTAAAAATGTCCATGTCTGGGAATTTATCCATAACAAGCAGAAACATAGAATATGGGCAAATTTTAGCAAGATGAACATGTCTCAAAGTGATATGTTAGAGAGTGCAAAGCTGGAAAAAGCATAAATGCTGGTGATAGAAGAATGTTTGAAAATGTAGGCTTCCTTTATAAATAGAATATTCTGTAGTTACAAAATGACATTGTGTAAACTTATTTATTGATATGGAAAGTGTGTTTTCTGGATCCAAAACAGGTTATAAAAAATATATGTATGGATAAAGAATTCCAGTTTTATAAAACTGTTTATAAAACTATCAAACCAGTTTATGAAACTATAAAATATGTATGAATGGCCATTCTGCCAAAATATAATTAAACATTTCTAGTAGTTACCTATGGGTGTGTGGAAATTTAGGTGCAAGTTTTCTTACATTTGCTTTTCTGTTTTGGGTACTAAACATGCAACCCTTTTGTAATAATCACTAAAAATAAATGTCCAAAAATTAAACTTCAAGTCTGTGCATCACGACATATTTTTATTAACAGCAACTAGGCATTTGTAGCCAAGAATGAAGACAAGGTTAAATAAATTAGCATATATTTATCACTAGATTACTGTGTAACCTATACAAACGTTGATGTATATTTAAGGGCAGTACCACTCAATTCCAGGCAATCCTTGCCTGTGCTTCAGGGGGACAGGAAAGCAAACACAGTCTTCTTGGAAAATATCTAATCTCCCCATCTGATGATTGGTAACTACCAGAGATAGCAGTGCTGAACATTTCCAGCACAGTGTGGGTCCCACCCAGTTTTTCTTCAGCCGCCCTCCAACACTTAAATCCACTCCAAAAGGGCATGAGGTGATCCAGGTATCAGGAGGAGTCCCAAGACTGTGCCTGGACTGTCCCCTCTGGGGTCATCCAGAGACCAAGTGTCCTGACTGGATTCCATGAGGACAACCTAACTGGGGGATTATCTTTTTCTGATCAGTGTAGTATTTCTTTCAAGTGATTTTTTGAGTTTGAACCACCAGAATGGTGCTGAAACGCTGATACACTCACACACTTTTAGGGCCTGTAACAGATGAGGACATTCCCACCATTGACCAGGCCAAGGCGAACCCCAAAGGGATGGTGCACACCCTCCTGTTTTCCACCAAATGAATCTGGGTTGGACCACTCTGGGAAGACGGGAAGAGTCATGTGACATCCAGCTCACCAATCAGAAGCAAAGATTCCACTAGAGTCCCCACACCTGCCTCTCTCCTCTATCCCTGGCTCTACTTGAGACGGTGTTTGGTGTAGTATTCCTCCGTTTATGAGAACCTGGCATTATAGCTACCCAGTTATACTGAGAGGAGAGAAGCAGGAACAGTTTGAATCCATGCAGGGTGAGGGGGTCAGAGGGTGGGCCTAAGAACAAGATAGCCTCTGCCATTATTGATGCCAGCAGGACTGGCAACCTAGATCATGGCTGCCCGGATTCTCCCAGTCTCGAGCAACCTGGCACCACTGAGCTCCCTAGCATGAAAGCTTCCTCCACTGCAGCCTCAATGTCCATCATTGCTGAGGGTCCTCACCTGCCCTGCATAAACTGTTTGCAGGTGAAAAAGAAGCGTCCTGACCTCAGAGGCAACTGTTGTTCCCATTCGGACTTTAGATGTATGGTGACTAAGAAGGGCCAGAATCCAGACCATGTGTCTGGGCAGAAAGGCCGCCATGGAACAACCCACAAGAAGCATTGGCCAAGTCAGCAGATGAGCTAGGTCCATGGCTCAGGAAGAAAACGTGCCAAAAATCAGCCTTACCTGGAAGAGCCTGTGCAGACACAGAATCCTCCCAGGTGCTTTCTATTTCCTAGACATTGTAGGGCTTAGCGGTCTTGAGCTCTTGCAGCCTGGCAGCAGACGCCATTCTCAGGCTTCTGTCTGGAGTCCAGGATCCTGGCCAGCCCCTTCTTTCTAAAGCTATAACAAACAACCATCCCTTGCTCTCTGCTGCCACAACAAATGTTTTGACCCTCCTGCTCTCTACCGCCATGGATCCCACCCAGTCAAACCCTGCTGGTGGAAGCCGCACCACCCAGGCTGCACCCCAAAGCCAGGCCCTGCTCTTCAGAGCCACGACCCCACACCAGGCCTGGTCCTCTCCAGCTGGGCTGCACAGGTAAGAACTGCACTCTTCAGCCACCCTACCCCCTGGGATGGCTGGGCCAAGTCCTGCTTTTCTCCCTAGATTCACCCTAGGAAGTCTTGTCTTTCCGAGTCTTCAAACTCTCCTGATCCTGAGATCCTATGCCTTGCCTCTCAGCCGGGTGGTAATGCCATCTGTGTTAGTGCCTCCTCATCCTGGTCTCCTGGCACATTCTCCTGTCATTATGTTGGGCAATGTGGTGAAGCCTTCTCCTCCTCCTTCCTTAGGTCTCTCGGCCTGAGCTCTCCTTCCCCACTGGGTTTTATATCCTGAGCGTCTCTTCTCCCACCATGATTATTATTATTTTTTGCCTGAGCTCCACCTCCAAGCCTAGCCCTCCCAGAGTTAGGCAGGTCTTGTTGCTTGAGCTTGATGCCTTGAGCCCATCCTCTCCAGGAGAGCAGGGGAAAAGAAAGAGCACATCCCCCTATCCCATACCTCCTGTGCTGTGACACTCTGTAAGCCACCTCCAAGAGGAAAAGTCAGAATGGACATCCATTCACTGTGATGCAGAAGCTGCCTGCTTGTGGTTACCTGTGTGGTTTCCAAGAGTTCTAGCCACTAACTAACATGATGAGTAATTTTAAAGCCTTTCTTCCCCAGGACTCCACCACTAAACACTTAATCTGCTGTTGACCCTTGATTCCATTCCCCTGCTCCTTCAAAAGGGCCTGCCTTTGCTCCTGAGCTGGAATTTCTGTTTTCCAAGCTGCCTCATATAGAAAGAATTTTTAAATAATAGTATTTCTCTATGGTTTTTCCATAATTACACATAAGAGTAAATACTTTTTGGTTGTCGTTTGGGGGCATTTATGTTTTTGTAAAATGCCTGTTAATATCTTTGTTCATTTTTCCCATTGCCTTAAAAAATACCTTATGAATACTTTTCTGTGGGCAAATACTTCTCCCAGTATTTTATCTTGTTCTTGAAACTTTTAAATACTCTTTTAATTAGTGAAAGTTTTTAAATTATTATGCAGCTGAATTTGACTAGCATTTACAATTTGTTCTTTTTATACTTTAAGATATACTTTACAAACCCCGATTTACATAAGAGTCTTTTTTTCTATGTGCTTTAAAACCCGGTTTTCACAGAACATAATCCACCTGAAATTTGTTTCCATGTACGATTTAGTATAGAGAGTTCCACTTTATTCCCTTTTCCCATTTGGATCATCTATTGCCCAATAGCATTGAAAATTTCCTTTTTCCCATGATCTACCATGATAGCATTGAAATGGAATAGGTTTTTATTTACTCATGGATCTAACATTAGACTCTGTGCAGATGGGTCATTTGTCTATATTGGCACTATACCACACTGTTAGAAAAAGTCTCAGTCTATTTTAGAACAAGTATTTCACTTTATTCTTTTTCAGGAGTGTTTTCATACTTTTCATATTTCATGACCTTATATATTCATATTCGTGTTGGAAATTGTGTGTCGATTCCATGAAATATCCTATTGGGATTTTGTTTGAAATTATTTTGAATTTATAAGTTATTTTGGGAAGACTGTATTATTATAATAGTGATCTTCTTGTCCATGAAAACAGTGTATCTTACCATGTATCTAAGGACTCTTTTTAGGGTGTTTCATTGACATTGTTTTAATTTCCTCAGTAGTTTTACTCTGATATTTCTAGGAGTGGTTTTCTTTGAATCTATTTTGCTTGAGGTCCGTAGGGTTTCTTAATCCTGTACCTTGGTTATTTTTGGGACATTATAGGCAATTATCTCTTCAAAGAATGCATTTTTCATAGATTTTGTTGTTGTTGTTGTTGTTGTTGTTTTTCCTAGCTGAGCCATCCTGCCACCTGTTGGCAGCTCAACGGCAACTCAGCTCGGGCTGGCCTCGAACAGCTGTTGCTCAGAGCTCAGCTTGCACTCTTGAGCGAGCTCTTAACCAACTGAGCCATTCGGCCGGCCCTCAAAGAATGCATTTTTAAATAAATAAAATAGAAAATGTTGGTTTTAATTTTTTAATGTAAATTTTTATTATAATCTCCAAAGTTTTAAATTTTATGTCATATTTGGAGGGTTCAAAAAAGTAGCATGCTAAACAACTCTTTAGAAGGGACAGAGAATAATCATGTATTGCTTTTATTTGAAATGGAGTTATGATCATAAAATACCCATTTTGATATGTCATACCCTCTTAGCAGAGGTGATTTACAACTTGGACAAGAGAATTAGAGTTTAACCCAAGGTGGCTGGAGTAAGGGAGGTGTGATGGAGGTATCCAGAATCAGGAAAAGGCAGTGTGCATCATCAAGTATATCAAGTATGCAGGGGAGGAAGATAACCCAGATAGGAATAGAGACAGTTGGGAGGAAGACTCAGAGGTCAGAAGCCTGATGGTTGGGGGAAGCTCTTGATTTTTAGAGGAGGAAAATGTTTATATGTTGGGAAGAGGGGCTTCTGAAGACTTCAAGAGGGTGAATGGGGGTGACTGGGGAACTATTCAAGGTTAATGATTGACATGAGAAAAAGGTGAAATATTAAGTGAAAAAATATGTGAATGGATAATCCCATTTTTAAAAATAGCCGTGACTGAGTTTGTGAGCAAATACGTGAGGGTGATATGTGTGTATATGTATATGCATATGTGTGTAGACATATTTGTATAGAATTGGGTGGGTATACACCATGCTGTGAACAAGATATATATCCACCTGTTTTTTTGTTTTGTTTTTTTTACCTTGACCATATCATCACTTCTGTGATGAGACTCAGCTGCTTTTCAAAAATTTAAGTTGTGGAAGCATGGTAGGAGACCATATTAGAGTGGAGAGAAAAATTAGTAATAAAACCCCTAAAATGAATGAACTTCCTATCCCCACTTTCCTGTATTGCTCCTCTCTTCTTTGCTTTTCTGGTATGTGGCCAGTATTGGAACTAGACCTGATGAAGAAGGATCCTAGTGCTAAGTCCCATATTTTGGAGGGCCCGGCTTAGGCTCTCCTCATCTCGTGCCAGAGCTGAGTCCACGGGGACATGGGAATGCGGGCCTCAGGTTCAAGTCCAGACACCCTACTACGTTTGTAGAGAACATATCAGGTGCTTTTCACAAAGTCCTTTCTAAAGAAGGAAGAGCTGGAACTGTGGTATGCTTAATCTTGGACATGAAAAGTGACTAAATGGTCACTGTGGGAGTAAGGGGTAGACAAAGCTTGGAGATGTGGGTTGAAGTGCTCTCAGAGTTAGCACTGCATGAAGCCTTGCATGACATAGGACATAGCTGGCCATGGGGTAAAAGGGATCTAGTACATGAGCCTCCATTTGTACTTTTGCCACAGACACTGCAAAGGTTAGTGGTGGGCATGTATGTGTTATTAGCTCTGTAGCCCAGTCCCAGAGAGTTGGGGACACTCAGGGATATATATCTGGGAAGCTACACTTTATTTCTGGAGGTTTCCCTGACCATGCAATACCCCCTTTATATCCCAGAGGCTGAGCAAAGCAATACTTCAGGCCTTAGGTCTTGTTCCTTCTTTCAGTGAGCTAGCATTGCAGGCAGAATCAGAGATCCAACTACCCTAATCCATCCTGGTGTGTTTTTTCTTAAAGATTTTTATTGGGGAATTGGGGGAGGGGAACAGCGTTAGGGAACCGGGGAAGGGGGACAGACAAGTTGCTGTCCTTTTGTTCTTCAGTCTAGTTGTGAAGGACGCTGCTTCACAGGCCCATGTTGGTATCATCATTGTGCTCTTCCCGGGTGAAGCAGATCAGTCGCCAGCCTCTGGATGACCACTCACGGCGGCTATTGGCTGCTCACGCTGGCTGCCAGCCGCTTACGCTGCTGCCGGCCACTCACTGTAGCCTATGGCAGCCCACTGCAGCAGGGGCTGTAGCTATGCTGTCCTGGCGACTCACAGCAGCCCAGCTCCAGGTGGAGCTGTTGTTCACCATCTTAGCTGTAGAGGACAGTGTCACTGGCCCTCACATGTGGGATCCGAACCCAGGCCGCTGGCATCCCAAGCCAGCTCTTAAACAACGCGCCACTTGGCCGGCCCTATCCTAGTGTTTTTTATGGGCCAACTGGGCATTTGATGTAATCCAGTGTCTTAACTCAGCCCACTACACCAAAATTTACAGAGCTCCAGCTGGACACGAGCTCTTCTTCCTTCCTTTGTCCTTGAGTCCTCCCATACTCCCCCCTTAAGAAAGTACCAAATGCCCCCTTAAGAAAGTACCAAATGTCATCACATAGCAGACCTCCATGCTGCAGAATCTAATGGAAACATATTAGACATCATCATACTTGACCTTTCGGTGGCATTCTATACAGCTAATCACTCCTTTTCCTTGATATGTTTTCCTTCGGTCCTTAGAGATTCCTCTCTTTATGTTTATCAAGTATTCTCCTGGAGATTCCTCATCTTCTATACCTCTATGTGTTGGAATTTCCAAGGCTTTAGTTTTTGGTCAATTTTTTTCTACACACATTCACTTTCTAAGGGATCCTATCTAATCTTGTGTTTTGGAATATCATTTTAAGTTGATGAATTCCAATTATGTGTGTTGATTCCTACTCATTCCGTTGTACTCCACTCATGTATATCTAGCTGCCTAACTGATTTTTCCGCTTGAGATGTCTAATAGGCATCTCAAACAACAGTAATATAGTGTGCTGGCCATTGGAAATATAATAGTAGAAACACATGTAATTAACTATTTTCTAGTAAAATTTAAAAAGTAAAATGAAATGTGAAATTAACTTTCCTAATATATATTTAATTCCATCTATCCAAAATATATTTTCCATATGGAGTCAATATAAAAATCATTAATGAGATATTTGCCATGATTCCCTACTAAATCATTGAAATCTAGTATATATTTTAGCTCTTACATTGTATCTCAATTCTGACCAGCCACATTTCAAGTACTCAATAGTCACATGTGTGCACATATGTGGACAACACAATTTTGGACCTTCTTTTTTTCATCTCTCTTTCATCTGTTGTTCATCTCAACAATTTTCTACTGAATTGCTGCGAATCATGCAGTTTCTGCTAATCTTGGGACTTGTCCTAGAAGGGAACTCTGAGGATTCGGTTTGAAAGTTCACAGGGGCTATTTTGCTCTAATATCTTTGACCCTTCTTGAAGTGGGCCTCTTGCAAGTGGCTGCTATTGAAAAGGCCAAAACCCTCCCAATTTCAGCTGCTCGCTCCAGTGAGTACCTATTGTTTAGTTTGTTGTTTTGTGTTTTAAAGTTAGTCAGATGCTATGCTATTGCTTTTTTTTCCCTTCACACAAAGACCCTGGTAACTTGCAGGTAATGTGTCTCTTGATAGCTTGTCTTCCTCCACTTGAATTTTGTGGTTTTCAGGTGAAATGTTACTACATGCAATACATTCACAATGTTATGAAATCATCAGCTCTATTTCAGAACATTTTCATGATAGCAAAATGAAACCCATATCTATTAGCAGTCAGTCATTTCTCTCTCCTCCAGGCTCTGGCAACCACTAATCTGCTTCCTGTCTTTATGGATTTGCTTATTCTGGACATTTCATATCAAAGAAATCATACAATATGTGCTCTTTTGTGTCTAGCTGCTTTCACTTAGCATGTTTTCAGGTTCCTTCAAGTTGTTGCATGAATCAGTACTTCATTCCTTTTTTATGGCTGAAAATATTCCATCGAGTGTGTCTATACCACATTTTGTTCATCCATTCATCAGTAGAGAGATATTTGGGTTGTTTGAACATTTGATTGGACCTTACAGACATTTGGATTCTTTGGCCTTTGTGAGCAGTGCTGCTATGAACAGACATATACAAGTTTTGTTTGAACACCTGTTTTCAGTTCTTTGGAGTATATATCAAGGAGGAGAAGTGCTGGGCCATATTGTAATTCTATTGTATGTTTAACTGTTTGAGTAACTACCAAACGTTTTCCACAGTGGCTGCACCATTTTACATTCCCTCAAGAAATGTTATTAAATTTTTATATGTTCTACATCCACAACAAACTTTACTTTCCTTTTTAAATTTTATAGCCATCCAAGTGGGTATGAAGTGGTATCTTATTGCGTTTTGTTGTTTTTTGTTTGTTCGTTTTTTTTAGAGGATAGTGTCACTGGCCCTCATATATGGGCCTCATATTCAGATCCCACATTTGCTCATATGTGGGATCTGAACCCGGGCCACTGGTGTCCCAAGCCAGCGCTTAACCACCACACCACTCGGCCGGCCCTCTTATTGGGTTTTGATTCAGATTTCCCTAAAGATGAAGGACTTTGAATATTTTTCATGTTCATTGGCCATTTGTATATCTTGTTTGGAGAAATGCCAATTCGAGTTCTCTGCCAATTTTTTAATTGGGTTTTTGTCATTTTGTTGTTGAGTTATAAGTATTCATTATATAGTCTAGATACAAGAACCTTATCAGACATGTGACTTTTAAATTTCTCCCGTTCTGTGGGTTGTGTTTTCAATCTGTCAATAGTGCTCTTGATGTACAGAAGTTTTACATTTTGATGAAGTGTAATATAATTACTTTTTCCTTTGTTGCTTGTGCTTTGGGTGTCATAACTAAGCAGTATTGCCAAATTTGTCATGAAGATTTACTGCTATATTTTCTTCCAAGGTTTTAAAACTTTTTTTATTGTGTTAAGAACACTTAAGATGAGGTCTACCCTCTTAACAGATTTTTAAGTGTACAGTACAGTATTATCAACTGTAAGCACAATGTTGTACAGCAGATCTCTAGAACTTATTCACTTGCATAACTGAAATTTTATACCTTTTGATAAGAAACTCCCCACTTTCTCATCCTCCCCACCCCTGGCAACCACCATTCTATTCTTTGCTTCTATGAGTTTGACTATTTTAGATACCTCTATAAGTGGAATTATGCACTATTTGTCCTTCAGTGACTTAGTTTAATATGCTTAAAGTTCATCCATGTTGTTGCATATTGCAGGATTTTCATCTTTTTTAAGGCTGAATAATATTCCATTGTATGTGTACACCATATGCTTTTATACATTCATCCATCAATGGACACTTAGTTTATTTCCACATCTTAACTATTGTGAATAGTGCTCTAATGAACATGGTAGTGCTGATATCTCTTTGAGATATTGATTTCAATTCTTTTGGATAAATATCCAAAAGTGGGATTGCTGGATCATATGGCAGTTCTATTTTTATGTTTTAGAGGAAACTTCATACAGTTTTCCATCAAGACTGTACCACGTTGCATTCCTACCAACAGTATACAGAACTTCCAGTTGCTCCACATCCTTGACAGCACTTATTGCCTTTTTTGAATAATATTCATCCTAACAAGTGTAAAATAATATAGTGATTTTTATTTGCATTTTTCTGATGATTAGTGACATTGATCATCTTTTCATATACCTGTTGGCCCTTTGTATGTCTGTTTTGGAGAAATGTGTATTTGAGTCCTTATTCCATTTTGAAATCAGGTTATTCGTTTTATTTTGCCATTGAGTTGTGAGAGGTTCATATATATTATATAATTCACACAAATAAACCCCTTATCAAATATATGGCTTGCAAATATTTTCTCTCATTGTGTAGCCTGCTTTTTCATTTATTATTTTCTTTGTTGTGCAGAATCTTCTTAGTTTGATGTAGTCTCACTGACCTATTTTTGCTTTTGTCATATCCATGAAATCATTGTCAAGATCAATGTCATGAAGATTTTCCCCTATGTTTTCTTCAAGGAGTTTTACAGTTTCAGGTCTTTTTACATTCAAGTCTTTAATCCATTTTGAGTTGATTTTTGTGTATGGTGTATGAAAAGACTCCAATTTCATTCTAAGAACTTTCTAGTTTTAGTTCTTATATTTGGGTCTTTGATCCACTTAGAGTTAATTTTTTTTTCTTTTCTTGAGGGCAGTGTCACTGGCCCTCACACGTGGGACCCGAACTGGGGCCGCTGGCTTCCCAAGCCAGTGCTTAACCACCGCGCCACTCGGTCGGCCCCAGAGTTAACCTTTTTTTTAATGTGGTATGAATTAAGGATTCAACTTCATTCTTTTACATGTAGATATCCAGTTGTCCCATTACCATAAGTTCAAGAGACCATCTCTTTCTCCTTTGAATGGTCTTGGTACTCTCTTCGAAAATCATTTGGCCAAAGATATGTGGTTTTATTTCTGGACTCTAAATTCTATTCTACTGATCTATATATCTATCATTATGGCAGTATCAATCTGTTTTATTTATCTTTGTTAAGTGTGAGTACTCTAACTTTATCCTACTTTTTGAAGTTTGTTTTGATGATATGGGGGTCCCTCACAATTTCATACAAATTTTAGTGCCAGCCTTTCCATTTCTTAAAAAAAGGTCATTGGAATTTGATAGGGGTTACATTAAATCTGTAGATTGCTTTGAGAGTATCACTATCTTAAAAAAATGAAATCTTCTAAGATATGAATGTGGCATATCTTTTCATTTATTTGGGACTTTTAATATTATTTCAACAGTGTTTGGTGGCTTTTAGTATACATCTTGCATATCTTTGGCTGAATTTATTCCTAAATATTTTATTCTTTTTGATGCTATTGTAAATGAAATTATTTTCTTAATTTCTTTGGTTTTATTCAGTGATGGAGTATAGACATACAAGTGATTTTTATGTGTCGATTTTGTATACTGCAACTTTATTGAGTCTATCTTTTCGGTGTAATAGTATCTTTTGGGAAGGGGTGTTGGATTCTTTAGGATTTTCTATATTACTATATATCATTTGCAAATAGAAATAGTTTTATTTATTTATTTCCAATTCAGATACCTTTTCCTTTTCCTTGCTTCATTACTCTGGCAAAAATTTACAGTGCAATATTGACTAGAAATAGTGAAAAGGGACGTGGTAGTCTTGATTCTGCTCTAATGCGAAAAGATTCATTTTTTTTTTTGCCATTGAATCTGATGTTAGCTGTAGGTTCTTAAATGCTCTTTATCATGTTGAGGAAGTTTTTTTCTATTGTTAGTTTGTTTAGTGCTTTTAATGATGAAAATGAATCAATTGATGTGATTGTGTTTGTTTTGTTCTGTTTTCAATACCTTTCTAATCCATGATTTTTTCTTCAGCACATTGGTTATCGAAGTATGTTGATTAATTTTCACATATTTGTGAAATATCTAGTTGCTATTGATTTCTGTTTTATTTCATTTTTAATGAAGGTATTTTGAGTGATTTCAATCATTTTAAATTTATTGACACTTGTTTTGGGGTAACATGATCTATCCTGAAGAATTTCCTATGTGCACTTGTAAAGAATGCATATACTGTTGGGTGGAGTGTTGTGGTAGTTCTAGATGTTCATAGTGTTTTTTCAGGTTCTCTTATTGCCCTTCTGTCTAGTCACTTATTCATTATTCAAAGTGGGATATTGAAGTCTCCAAATATTATTATAGAGTTGTCTATTGCTCCCTTTGATTCTGCCCATTTTTGCTTCATTATACTAAGGTATTAATGTGGTTGCAGAGCTGTCTGATCTTTAAACTGTTGATTTTGGCTGTGGTTGTGGCTTGTTGTAGAACTAAACATAGTCTCGTGGATACTTCACTGGAAGGCACACCTGAGGAATTCATAACAGGCCACAGAAACCATGGTTAGTGGTTAAACCATGTCAGGGTAGTGATACTCTATGGTCTAATGGTCACCTCACAGTCCATGCAGTAGTCAACACTAATGGTCATTGTGGCCCCTGTCAGGAGCCAGGATTTCTGGGTTCTTTCAGACTCTGTTTGATGTCCCTGGTGGAGTTTGGAAGTTGAGCTTTAATGACTTCCTGTTGACAAGCCATCCGCAGGACACGGGAGGATCAGGCAGAGCAGTACTGCTATCGCTTTAAGAAGTGTGTTTCAGTTGTGTTTGTGGGATTCACAGGAAACATGGAGTCCGCGGCCAGCATGGCATCAGTGTAAGTGCAGCACCCTGCCAAATCCCCCTCCTACACAGGCACAGGAATCCTCTACACAGGGGAGGAAGGCAGGCAGAGGGTGAGAACCACTGCCCTTGGAAAGGAATGAGGCCCCGAGTTTAGGCTTTTTGCACATTTGAAAAAGGTGGGAGGAAGGATGGTGAAAAACAATTTGTCCTAGTGTGGGCCCTGTGGAAAGGACACCATTGGCAACCAGTGTCCTGTTGGGAGTGATTAGGGATGGGCTGAAGAGGGCCTAGCAGCCAAACCAGGTCTGTGATAAAAAACTGTGTCAAGGCAGATAGGTCATACACCAGACACAGGACAACACTGGAGAAAACACCAACGTGTGAAAAGAGATGGGTCCAATAATCAAGCCTGAGGGGAACTTGGAGAGTAATGTCAGCTTGGTGTTGGCACGAATACAAGGCCTGGGAACTAGGTGGCCTCCCACTGAACAACATTTGGAAATAGAGGTGTTTTGAAGGCCCAGGCTCTCTTGGTCCCTGTATCTGATAGATCCTTCAGGATATGGCCAGCGGGAGACTGCCTGACTCTTTTAGAAAGGGCCTTGGGAACCATCAAGTATAATTTGAGAAAGAATGGTCCTTCCATGAATATCAATACATCTTTCCTAATGCATAAATTATAAGATGACAGCTCACAGACCTAATCTTGACAGAAGATGGATTTGCTAGTCCTACACAGATGTTTTAAAATTATCTGCTCATATTTAAATATCAAGAACTTTTTACCTTAATAAAGGTCTTGGCCGAGGCAGCATTGGTGGAGATGCAATAAGCCTATTGAGAATCCAGCAGGAATTGCAAGGGTGCTGGAAATATCTAGACTAGGTGAGGACTCATCAGGGAGTTCAAGATTAGAGGATGTAGTCATTCTAGGGCAGGTATCAGAAGATGCTGCATGTGTGGAAGGTGCAGGCATTCTAGGGGCTGGTAGATTAGAAGTTACATGGGAAGAAGGAGAAACCAGCCTAGATGAAGATTTGGCATGAGTTGCATGAATGGAGGAAACATCCAGTTTATGGTAAGACCTGGAGGGCTGTGCATGGTGGAGGAGCATCTATCCTGAAGGAAGACTTCTAGGCTATGCATGGGTAGAGGGATATCAATCTAGTGAAGTACTCAACAACAGGAGCAGTATTGGGGCATGTAGACAACCTAGAAGATGACCCTGCAAGAAGTCCTGGAGTGCAAGGTGCAGATAACCTTGGGTTAGGCCTGACAGGATGTGCAAGGGAAGAAGAAGTGTTCAGAATAGGGCATGACTTGGGACGACCTAAATGGTAAATGGACTACCATCCCGGGAGAAAACACATGGAAAAAAGTACCATCTAGCCTGTGGGGGACAAAATAGGAGGTGCATGGGTGAAAGCAGGAGCCGTTCCAGGGGCAGGTCATGTAAGACAACATAATAAGTAGAGGATTCAGACAGCAAGGTAAAGTATTAAGCAATAGGTGCAAAGGTGGAGAGTCCAGACAGTCTAGGGGAGGACCTGAGAGGAAGTGTATGGCTGGTAGGAGCATTCAGACTAGGGGATTACTCAGCAGTTGGTCATGAGTAGTGGGCTGTAATAACTTAAACTATTTTTGATTTTCTGTAATTGATGATTGGGCATCTTGGAGTCATGGGGCCATGTTAATGACCCAAGGTTGTTTACTTCTCCATCATCCCAGTGGCTTTTTGAGCATGAAGAAATCTTACAATCCCTCCAACCACAAGCTTCAACATGTTTTGCTTCCTGCCCAATGAGGGATGTCCTGATCTAGCTGCTTCTCACTACTATAGTAATAAGTATCTCCATTCCTCTTTCTTTCCTTCTGTTTCTCCCTACATGTGGCATGTCATGCCTCCTGTCCTCTGGGGAACTACAAATAAATTCTGCTTTGAAAGGCAATTGGCTCCATGTCTGTTATCTTACCATATGTGACTAAAACAAATCTTGGTACATTTTTAAACAATCAGTGCAGTTAGCAGGGTAATTTGGTAACAAACGGGGATGGCATGCCTCTCAGTTTACTAAGTGATTCCATTATACCACAAATACTGTGTAGGAAGGCACTGCTGGCTGTTGGCCAGCTTGTGCTTTAGTGGCCATTGCATTGTGTCTATCTGATATTGCCTTGGTTCTCCAATCTAAACTGTAGCAGAGTGCAAAAAGCTGAGTCCTCTCTGAGAGCTTAGGGTGCTATAGTCTGGGCAAAGTGGTCCCCAATTGGTTTTTTAAGTGTTTACAATGTGCCTAATTTGGGAGAAGTCTCCAGAAGAGCCTAGGGTAGTGGGCTATTGTACTATGTGATGATCCTCCCAAAGAAACAGGATGTGGTTACCTCTCTCCTGGTACAGGTAAATCTGATCCACTGAACGAACCTCCATTAGGGGTGAAGTCTGTAGGGGCTACTCAACTAAAAGCCACTCCCTTCCTCATATGTGGTAGGCACATTGGCTTGTCTCTTCTGGTAGCTGTAAACTACCCACCTAGATATCCTTATACTATTTAAAAGGACCTGTTGACCAGTGATGTGGTCTGCCACTTTCCATGGAGGCCATGACTCCCTGCAAACATTGTTGTGTTGGGAACAAACTCCTCTGTTGTTGTCTGCCCTGCTGCTATGTTGTACTTCATCCGCAGAGCCTGTTGGTCATAAGAATTTGCATTCTTAAAGGCCCTTGGCACAATATTTAATGAAAATATGAAAGGATAAGGAACATCAGGTTCAAGAGTCTCCAAAAACTCCTGATGGTGTGCTCAATTTAATTAATACTTATAAAATGCCACAATAATGCTCTTCAGTGCTCCTCAGCACCAACATTATATCAGCACTACAAGAGCTTTGATTTTAGAAACAAAGCATAAGAGCAAATCGGCAGTGCCACAATTATGCTCTTGGAGGAGGAAAACAACCCCTCAGAGGTTGACTTGGACACCTTAGAAAGGGAGGCAGACCCAAGACCACTACCAGAGGATTTTGGTAGGCACTCACTGGGTAGAAACTATGGGGAGTGAACAGGAAATTGAGACAGAGACTTGAAATTTCACATGGCTATAAATAAAAGCCATCTTAAAAGATTTAATACAGAGAGTTTAAAGAAAGGGGGCATACTGGCTTTTTTTTTTTTTTGCACTCATCATTCTTTAATCGTTCTCTTTAAAAATTGAAACAATATTTGGCCAGTATTTTAGGAACACAAAACATCATATTATATTTCTTCATGCGAAAGCGCTAGTAGTTTATTATTTTAGTCTGTGTTTTGTTTTTTTTTACACTCTCTTTATTTTGACATTCAATATTATATTTATTTCAGGTGCACAGCATAGTTCTTACAAGACATTTATATAATTTAAGAAGTGATCCCCTGACTAGCCTAGTGCCCACCTGGCACTATGCATAGTTATTACGATATTATTGACTATACTTTTGATGTTTTACTTTACATCCCCATGACTATTTTGTAACTACCAATTTGTACCTCTTAATCCCTTCACCTTTTTCACCCTGCCTCCCAACTGCCCTCCCTTGTATCAACTTGATAAATCTAGCACCCATCTGACACCATACATAGTTATTACAATATTACTGACTATATTCCTTATGTTATACTGTACATCCCCATGACTACTGGGTAATAACCAATTTGTACTTATTAATCCCTTCCCCATTTTCACTCACCCCAATCACCCTCCCATCTGCCAACCATCAAACTGTTTTCTATATCTATGGGTGATTCTGTTTCATTTGTTTCTGTTGTTCTTTAATTTTTTTTAAAAAGATTTTATTGGGGAATTGGGGGAGGGGAACAGACAAGTTCCTGTCCTTTTGTTCTTCATTCTAGTTGTGGAGGATTTTGCTTCACTGGTGCATGTTGATATTGTCATTGCGCTCTTCCTGGGTAAGGTCGATTGGTCACCAGCCTCTGGGCGGCCGTTTACCGTGGCCAAGAGCCACTCACCCTGGCTGCCGGCCACTCACTGTAGCCTATGGCAGTCCACTGCAGCAGGGGCTGCAGACTATGTTGTCCCCTACGACTCACGGCAGCCCAGCTCCAGGCAGAGCTGTTGTTCACCATCTTAGCTGTAGAGGACAGTGTTACTGGCTCTCATATGTGGGATCTGAACTGGGGCCCTGCTGCTCAGAGCTGGTGTCCTAAGCCAGCTCTTAACCAACGCGTGACTTGGCCGGCCCCTGTTTGTGTTGTTCTTTGGATTCCACATATAAGTGAAATCCCATTGCATCTGTCTTTTGCTGTCTTACATACTTCACACAGCACAATACCCTCCAGGTCCATCCATGCCATCGCATATGGCAAGAACCTATTCCCTTCCTTGTTTGGCCAAACAGTGTTCCATTGCATATGTGTACCACCTCCTCTTTATTCATTCATCAATTGACAGACACCCAGACTACCTCCACATCATGGCCATTGTAAACAATGCTGCAGTGAACACATGGATACATGCACATGTCCCCTCAAAGTTGCATTTTGGGTTTCTTCGGATAAATACCCAGAGCTGGGGTTACTGGGTTCTTCTTTGTCTCTTGTTATAGCCTTTGTTTTAAAGTCTATTTTGTCTGTTATAAGTATTGCTACCCACTTTTGTTTCTTTTGTTTTTTAATCAGGAAATACCTTTATCCCACCCCTTTTCTTTCAGTCTGCATGTTCCTTTCGATCTGAAGGAACCTCTTGTAGACAGTGTATGTAAGGGTCATGTTTTTTTATCCATTCAGCCATGCTGTCTTTTGATTAGAGCATTTAATCAATTTACATTTAAAATAATTGTTGATAGATATGTAGTTATTGCCATTTTATTCGTATTTTTGAATTTTTTTTTTTAACCTTAAAGAAGTCCCTCTAAGATTCCTTGTAATTCTGATTTGGTGGTGATGAACTCCTTTAGCTTTTTCTTGTCTGAGAAGCTTGCTATCTGTCCTTTGATTCTAAATGATAGCCTTGCTGGATAGAGTAATTTGGGTTGTAGGTCCTTGTTTTTCATCACTTTGAACATTTCTTGCCAATTCATTCTGGCCTATAAAGTTTCTATTGAGAAATCAGCTGATAGTCTTGTGGCAGCTGCCTTGTAGATAACTAACTGCTTTTCCTTGATGCTTTTAAGATTCTTTCTTTGTCTTTAACCTTTGGCATTTTAATCATGATGTGTCTTGGTGTGGGCTTGTTCATCTTGTTTGGGACTCTCTGTGCTTCCTAGGCTTGTATGTCTATTTATTTTGTCAGGCTAGGCAAGGTTTCCATCATTATTCCTTCAAATAGGTTTTCAATACCTCTCTTCTTCTGGTACCATGATGTGAATCTTAGTATGCTTGATGTTGTCTGAGAGGTCCCTTACACTCTCCTCATTCTTTTGGATTCTTTTTTACTTTTTGCTGTTCTGATTGTGTGTTTTCTTGCTGCCTTATCTTCTAAGTCAGTGATTCAATCCTGTGCTATATCTAATCTACTGTTGATTCCCTCTAATGTATTCTTCATTTCAGTTATTGTAGTCTTTATTTCGAACTGGTTCTTTTCTATATTTTCTATCTCCACTTTTTTTATGTTTTCTAGCTCTTTGTTGAAGTTCTCCCTGAGATCATTGAGCATCCTTATAACCAGTGTTTGGAACTCTGTGTCTGGTATATTGTTTTTTTGTTTGTGTTTTTTGTTTTGTTTTGTTTTAAGATTTTATTGGGGAATTGGGGGAGGGAAACAGCGTTGGGGAATCAGGGAAGGGAACAGACAAGTTGCTGTCTTTTTGTTCTTCCGTCTAGTTGCGGAGGACGTTGCTTCACTGGCTCATGTTGGTATCGTCATTGCGCTCTTTCCAGATGAGGCAGATCAGTTGCCGGGCTCTGGATGGTCGCTCATCACGGTTTTTGGCAGCTCATGCTGGCTGCCAGCTGCTCATGCTGGCTTCTGGCCACTCACTGTAGCCTATGGCAGCCCACTGCAGGAGGGGCTGCAGCCTACACTATGGCCGGGGCTCGCACAGCCCAGCTCCAGATGGAGCTGTTGTTAACTATAGAGGGCAGTGTCACTGGCCCTCACATGTGGGATCCGAACCGGGGCTGCTGGCGTCCCAAACCAGCTCTTAACTAATGTGCCACTCGGCCGGCCCGGGTATATTGTTTGTTTCCATTTTGTTTAGTTCTTTTTCTAGAACTTTGTTCTGTTGTTTTATTTCGGATATGTTTCTTTGTCTCCCCATTTTGGCTACATCCCTGTGTTTGTTTCTACTTGTTAAGTAGGGCTGCTATACCTCCCATTCTTAGTAGAATGGCCTTATGTTATAGGTGTCCAGTAGGACCCAGTGGTGAAGTCTCCCTTGTCACCAGAGGTGGGTGCTCCACATGTGTATGGGTTGTGTGTGCCCTCCTGTTGTAATTGAAACTTGGTTGCTGTTTGCATGTCAGTGAGAGGGACTGACCCTCAGGCTGATTGGTTGTGAGGCCTGGCGATGACTGTAGTGTAGGAGCTGTGGTGTATGGGCTCCTACACCAAAGTAAAAAGGTTCACTTTAAAGTAAAGGGTTCACTTTAGTGGAGCTCTGGTGCCTGCCCCATCTGCCATTTGGTATATCATTCTTGGAAGTGCCTAGGTGATGCTTCAACTTGGTCTGAAGCTGGCCACCATGCATGCCAGCCCTGGAGCCTACTGGGAGGGTACCTGCTGCAGGCCAAGTTTAGCCCCAGTCTGTGCCCTGCCTGGGGCCATATGGTGTGAGCCACAGAGCAACCCGCAGATGGCTGCTGCCCATACAGGGCTTGGAGGTGCCTCTAGAGACCAAGCCTCAAACTGAGGCCAGCTGTTACTAGTGCCAGAATTGGGGCTGGTCAGCCAGAGGCACAGTTCATGCTGAAGCCAGATGCCGCTAGTTTGGGTTTTGTGAATCTTTGAGAGATTTTAAGAAAGTCCACAGCATGAGCTAAGACAGCTAAGGTTGTATGGAAAAGCCACTGGAAGTGACTTGGGTATCTCTGAAAACTGGGTGGGGCAGGGTCTTAGGGAATCACTAAGGTGGGGAAGACAAAAGGTGATAGACAGTTTGGTGGAGATTCATATATGGTGTCTGCCTGCATCTGAATGCAAGGAGGGGGAGGACTCAACCGAAAAACAATGGCTTCCACTAACTTCTCTGGGAGAAAGCTGCCCCTCCAGCCCTGACCCTGGAGCCAGACAATTCAGTTACTCCCTATATGTCCCTGGGCCTTTCAAGCTGCTGCCCCAGCACTGCAGCTCAGATTCTGTCAGCAAGTAAATCTGTGCATGGTCCAGTTAAGAGGAATGTCTGGGACTCCGTTTCATTCAGTCAATCTCTGCTGTTTTTTTATGGGGACTTCTCTCACCAGCGCTGGATCCCTGGGCTCAGGAGGCTGGTGTGGGGCTCCTTGCTCCTGGTGGGGGTTGTGGGTGGCAATGGTCTGTAGCCAAGCTGTCTCTCCATATTTTAATGGTCACACACGGGTGTGAGACCGTTCTGTGCCATGTCTCCACCCATCCTTCTAGTCTTGAGGTGGTATCTTCTGTATATCTATAGTGTAGGGCTTTGGTCCAACTAGGCTTCAGGTGATTTTCTTTTTTTGTTTCTTTTTTTTAAAGATTTTTTGTAAAGATTTTATTTTAGAACAATATTGGAGAATAGAGGAAGGGAAACAGACAAGTTGCTGTCCTTTGGTTCTTCAGTCTAGTTGTAGAGGGAGCAGCATCACTGGCCTATGTGGGATCAGAACCTGTGGCCCTGCTGCTCAGAGCTGGCATCCCAGGGCAACTCTTAACCAACAAGCCACTTGGCAGGCCCTTCAGGTGATTTTCAATGATGATTGGCATACTGGCTTCTAAGGGTCTTTACTACTGGCTCTATGCTCTGGCTTATGGTCCAAGAAATGAGGCAATTGATAGGACTAGATGGAGATCCCTAAATACATACTTTTCTCAGTGATCCTCAAGTTCTGTGAGATAAGTTTTTACATAGAGTTGGACTCCTTCCTGTACATTCTGGCTAGACTCACACCTGTACTCAACACACATGTCAAACAGATGAAGGTGACACTGATAAACCATATCAGAACAGTCCCCAGAAAATCTCTATGCTCTATGCCAAGTGGGCCCTTTCTGTCATTACATTGGATTTTCATGCCCTGAGAATGGGCTTACCCTACCATATCTACAATGACTGCTAAGGCCCATGATAAGTGTCCAACAGTACAGGAAGCCAAAACATCACTATGCAAAATTAGCATGGTTCAGTACATTCATTATTTTTTAGAAAACCCTGACCCTACAGATAATGAAGCTATTCTAAACCCAGAGTCTGCCCTCCTTGAGTCAGAATCCAAGGCACTTTTCCTAAAGGGATTCCCGCCAAATTATAAACCTGCCCTTCCGTCTCATAATGGCTTAGCCACATAGTTAGGGATTTCATAGAGGTAATGGATATCCTAGTTGACTTGAGAGCAGCTCCCCCAACAATATACAGGTTTAAGTATATTAGAACCATCCACTGGCTGACCCTCTAGGCATTTCCATCCTAGAAACCTCCTCTATCTCCTGAGCTTCTCCCTCAAGAACCCCCACATAAATCTTTTGGGGGAACTCTAGGAAATGGTAGTTCCCACGGACCTCATAACTTGGCAGCCATTTCAAAAACTCTAACCAGGAGGCATTTTTTTTTGAGGGCAGTGTCACTGTCCCTCATATATGGGACCTGAACCGGGGCCGCTGGCTTCCCAAACCAGCGCTTAACCACCGTGCCAGTCGGCTGGCTCACCAAGAGGCATTTCTTATTTTAGGACCTCTTCCTAATTCACAGTCAGCCACTGCTGAGGGGGCTTTCAACCATTATCCCCAGATAAACCTATATATTGGCAACTTAAAGACATAGGCATCCCACAAGAAAAATTTGGGGCCAATCCACCTATAAACTCCAACAATTATAAAACCTGCTAGATATCTTTGGGACTCATGTGGGAGGGACTTAGTTCCTTTTGTTAGATTAGGGGAAACCCCACTCAGCTGGAGGGAGGCACTATGTCCTGATGCCTCATGCCCTACCTTGACCTTCAACAATGGCAATCACATAATGCCCTCCCCTAGGATGATGGCAACTCCTTGGAATTTGTCCCACTGCCTTGGGACAATTGCACATAAACTACTCTGATGGTCCTTTGGAGCCCACAAAGTAACCAACTTTTCCAGACCTTTTTAGATCCTGGGGCAGAGGTCACAGTTCTGTGTAACTCTCCCCTTTTCAAAAAAAATATGGCAATGTATTTAAAATCTAGGGCATATTGACGCACCCTAGTCAGGGTATATGGATCTCACTCGATATTATGATGAGACCTATCAAATTAACTAAGTTCCCAGTGCTGATAGCCCCCCTGTCTCTGGTCCATCTAATCATAGATATGGATACCACTTTAGGAAATCTTTTAAATTGGAATGAGCAAAATCAGTAGCAGTTGCTATGGGACTCACTCAATGGGAACCTGTGGACCTCCCATTAAGATTGTCAATATGTCTCAATACAAGCTACAAGAAGGTATAGCACATTATTTCAGATCTTTTAAAGTAGGTGTTGTGGTTCCTACCACCTTGCCTTTTAATAGCCCTATTTAGCCAGAGCTAAAGTCAAACAGGAGTGGCACATAACTGTAGATTATGGCCATCTCAGTGTAGTTGTTTTGCCCACCAAGGTCCTATTTCCTAAAATTATTGAGGTTATTAATGACATCCAAGCTTCACCTGGTGATTTCTTTGCAGGGCAGACAGGAAGGCCAATGTATCATTGGAGTGGAGGAACTGGGTGGACAATATGAAGGGGACAAAGAAGAATCCTACACCATCAGTGCAGTGAGTAACTGGACAGGGTGAAAACTGGGCAAAGAGCATGACGGACTGACCATCAGTCCATTGATTTATTGTGGCAGTGAAGATGAATGATGATACCTGTTCCATGCATGCAGTGCAGTAACAGAAGAAAATATATATGAATGGGGCAAAGAGGAGTCATGTGCTATCAGTGCCCTGGGATATCTCAGCAGAGAATGTGATTGGGGAAAGAAATGGAGCTTGTACAATCAGTGTACTGGTGTAATTAGAACATGTGAACAGGGCAGAGAAAGGAGCTCTCTCTGCCCAGTGTGTACAGGGCTATAAGGGAGAGGGGATGTGAACGAGACAAAGAGAAGGATCTCTGCCCAATGAGTAGAGTGCCAGAACTGGAGAGAGGATGTGAACAGGGAAAGAGAAGGCCCATCCTTTCAGTCCAGTGGAGTAACTGGGCTTGTGTAGGTTGTAGACTTGCACCATCAGTCAGTGGTATGACTGGACATGGCATTTGGTCTATGAAAAAGAGTATCCCTGCCCCATCAGTAAGATAGTTTAACAAGAGAGGTGATGTGAATGGTGTAAAAAGGGATCCCACACCATGAGAATACTGGTTTCCTTGGCAGGGGAATTGCTTAGGGCAAAGAAAAGAATCCCTACGGCATTATTTCATCCCTACACTATCAGTAGTGTTAAGTGAAAAGGTAATAGGAATGGTGCAGAGAAGGACAACCCTGAATCATCAGTGTAGTGGTAAAAGTTTGCAGGCAGTGCGAAAGAAGCAACCTGGATGATCCTGTCGCCCTAAGTACCATGGTAGGACTGGGCATAGCATATGACCAAAGAAATGAAGAGGGGGACCACACATCAGCACAGTGGTTTCCTGGGCAGGGTTGAAAATGGAGCCAACAGGAGTCATGCACCACCAGTACAGTGGTTCATAGCATGTGCAGCACTCTGAGGAAAGCATCCCCACCCAGCAAGGTGGTATGATGCCCAGAAAGGAGAAATGAAGCACATGAGTAGAGGCAGCCCCACAGAATCAATTTGGTTTTAAGGGTCATAAAAGGAGTGAATACAAACCTCACGCATCTCCCTGTGGAGTAACCATATAGGGAAATTGAACAGTACCAAGAGTTGGAACCCTTTCCCAACAGTGCAGTGGTATAACTGTAAAAATGATGTGAATATGGTAAAAGGAAGGAATTCCACCCCATCAGTGCAGTGGAGTAGCTGGACAGTTGGTATAAACTTGACAAATAATAGGAACCCCAGAATATCACTCCATCAGTATAACTGGACAGAGTATGTAAAGAGGACAGCTGGGAGCAGCTTCAAGCCACAAGTGTAGTGCTATAACAGGAATAGAACACGAACTGCACAGTAGGAGCAGCCCTACGTCCTCTGTTGTGGTTGTGTATGTAGAGAGGGAATGTGAAAAGGGCACAGAGTAGAAATCACTTCATCAGTACTGTGTAGCATGAGGCGAAGAGGAACCTCCCCAAACTGTGGGTGCAGTCATGTCAGTGGACAGGAAGTGTGAATGAGGCAAAGAGAAGGATCTCTGTGTCAGCATCTCGATGCTGTACCTGGACAGGAAAGTTCATCAGCACCAAGAGGATTATTCCCATACCATCAGTGCAAGGTGGTCATTGAGACCTGCATGTGACCAGGACAAGGAACAGGAGCCCTTCCTCATCGCTAGAGTGGTGTGACTGGCTAGTAATGTAGACTCCTGGACATTAGGGTTGTAGTGTATTGGACTGAAGCAGAGAACAGAGCACAGAGGAGGAGCCCTGCTCCATGACTAGAATGGTGCCTGGACCATGATGCCAGCAGTGCAGTGGTATTGGTGGGAGGGTATGTGTATGGGGCAAAGACAGGAGCCCTTCACCATCAGTGGGTGTGCACTCAACAAAGAGAAGGAACGCCGAAACAACAGTGCAATAGGATAACTGGACAGTGGACATGAATGGGGCAGAAAGCAATAACCATACCGCATCAGAACAGTTGGATAACTGGACAGAAGTATGTGAATGGAGCAAACAGAGAGCTCCATACTTTTCATGCACTGGTGTAACTGGGAAGCATATTTTATGGATACAAAGAAGACAAGCCCTGCAGCTTATTTAACTGGACTAGGAATGCAAATAGGGCAAAGAAGGTGCAGTAAGTGCAAGGGAGTGACTGGACAGTGTATGTAAATGGGGAAATTATCAGGAGCCCTACCACAGAAGTGCAGTGGAATAACTGTAGAGTGTATGTGAATGAACAGTTGGGAGAAACCCTGCCACATCAATGCTGTGGAGTGTGTTAAAGCGGCAGTTAGGTGGCACCATGCCCATTACTAGTGAAATAACTGGACAAGTGATGTGAATGGGTCAGTTAGGAGGGAGCCCTGCTATATCAGAGCTCTGGAGTAACTGGAAATGTACATGAACAGGGCAGTATGAGGATCCCCACCACATTCGTGCAGTGGAGTGACTGGGCTGGATATGAAAACAGGCAGCTAGGAGGAGCCCCACCCCGCCAGCACAGTGGAGTAACTGGCAGGGCATGTGAACAGGGCATTTACTCAGAGCTCCACCACATTGGCACAGTCAAGGACCTGGGAAGGCAGCTACCTATGTGCTGCTCTGACAGGCTCAGCATTCCTGCCTCTATACAATTTGGGGGAAGGCAGGGAAGACTTGATGCAGGCACTACAAGCCCCTCCCAAGTCAGTAAGAATTATAGTGCTGTTGTAAGATGCCCCAGGAGAATTACAAGTTGGCCTCCAAGATAGCGTGATTTACAGTCACAGTGTCCTAAAACATTCCATCTGCAATAGACTGATATGCTTTCCAGGTGTGAGGTGACCTGGCAGACCCACTGAGCTAGTTAGTGGAAAACCAATTCTCGTGCCATCCTGCTCAGAGCCTGTCATGTGTCTCGGAATATATATCACTGAACACTCTGGAAGCAGATATACTAAATCTTCAGACATTGTAATCACCCAAGATATATACCTTGATGTAAATATGCGTAATGCTTACACTTTGGAATATTCTGTAAGTAATGCAGAAACCAACTCAGTGACCCCAATCCAGCCCAGGTCAGAGTGACTAAAAGTTGTCATGGACTATCTGGCCGCCTTGACAAATTGCGTTTCTGCAGGAAAGAGAATGGATCGCAAAGCAACCCCTGTCACAATTGGCACCTGATTGACGTTTCTGCAGCCATGGCCAGGGAACCAATGGGCTGTGAACGCTGAATTATCCTCTTACCCTGAAAGTGATCCCTGCAGGCCGAGCTGCAGGATGTTAGCAGAATGACTTGCAGGAACATACTCCAGCCCTGGCTGCTTCTCCTTCTGCTCTGGGGATGCAGAGGCTGCCTTGAGTTCAAGGCTGTGAACCTCACATTGAGAAGACACACTGTGTTCTCCATGGAGCCATCTAGTTAGCCAGCTGTCTTTCTCGCTGTATGGCTGTGGGATGTTAAATGTGCCAAAGTCAAAATAAATTGAAACATAGAAGCCAAATCAATTCTAATGGGTAAAAACTAAACTTTTTGATAATATTTAACAGGTAGGGGCATCGTGCTCAAGGAAGAAAGGAAAGGAAGTAAGTTTGGGAGATGGAGTGAGAAAATAAGTTTGAGGAGTGTAAGCAGGGTTCGGCAGGGCTGCCTTAAGCAGTTGTGCAGTTTGTGCACTTACAAAGTGCCCAGTCATTGGGGTGTGATGAGCATGCTGAAATCTAGCCTCATTCTCTCTGACATGCAAACGCCCCATGCTGTGTCTGCAGAGGGGGCACTTATTTCTGACTCCTTTTCTCACCAGGGGGAAACATATTTCATGGGGTGGGGTTGGAGCTTTATCAGTTCATTTTCCTAGAGATAATACCTTTTCATTCTGAGGAGCTGCCTTTTTCTAATTCATCACCCCAGAGGGGAACTTTTCATTTCTCAAAAAGTCTGCCTGCTGGGAGCCTTTTACTCCTCACAGTGAAGCCAGCAGTCCGCTCACCCAGCCTGACAGCCCAGAGGGCTTTCCCATAATACACACAGAGATGCTCTCAGTTGCTGGTGACCTGGAGTTTGTGGTCCCAAGGGCAACTTTCTAACACGGAACAGCTAAGTCACATTGTATGAACCACACTAGTTAATGCCCTGAAGTTGTTCTGAGTCACCTCAGTGTTCTGACGCCCTCCAATGTCCCGGCCACCCTTGCCCCTTCCCCAGGATGCAGTGACCCTAGAGTCAGTGCCTCCCACAGCTGGGGCCCTAAAGCAACTTCTCCAGCTCAACTGACCTGTCCATACTTGCGCCATATTTGTTGTTGAATATTTCTATAACATTCTTGATGGAAGGCTCAGGAACCCCCTTCAAATTCTAGGACCTCTGAGTCCCCATCTCTGTCTCCTAGGATATTTTGTTACCTGTTGATGTTAGTTTAGTCCAGTCTTGGGATCCATGACTATTTGGATGTTAGTGATCACTGTCTCTCAGAATTCCTAAGCCACAGCATCCCTGGGAGGCAGCTATGGGAGCTGCCCAGAAGAGACACAGCCAGGCTTCCTAACAACCAACCGTTGCTGAAGGAATTAGCCCCTCCCTGAAAGATGGTGCTACCTGTCAAGAGCTATGGAGAAAAGCAAACGTCTCAGTGGAAACAAAGATATGTAAGGTTTACTGAGCAGACATTGTCACACTTTTCAAAGTGTGCTACCAGCACCCTTTTCCCTGCTGAAGCGTCACTGCCCTGCTGAGTTGCAGTGAGAGGTTCCCTCAGCTCCCCAGGACCCGATTCCTGCACTTCGCTGCTGACCACAAGGCCATTCTTGGATGGGTTCTTTGGTTTTACAGTAATTTACTACATTTGGGTACCTTAAGAATTTGGTGTGTTGTAGTCACCCAGGCACCAGCTTCTGAGCACCCTCCACCCTTGTTATAACACAGTTCTTTGCGAATCATGCCTAATTTTATATCCAGAGCATGCAGTCTTATTTTCCATAACAAGATTAGCCCCAAGAGGTGAAAACACACTCCCACAATGCCTTTGATAGCCTGCGGTAGAAATACAAGGCAGAGAAATTTCCATCTCTGCCTATAGAACCTTAGCCACAGAGAAATAGGCTGTTATGGCACTTCTCTGCCCACTGTGGGCTGTCCTCCCTCAGGTCCCCCTCCAGCCCTTGACCACCTCTCGTTGCTGCTTTAGCGAGGACTTCCATGATGCATGCACTCCCAGACACTCTGAAATACTGGCCACTGACCTATGGACGGCTGCTGAAACCTGTCCTTGCTGCCCTAGCTGACTCTGCTGCCCACCCTTCCCCATGGGTCCTTACCACTGCTGTGCAAGCTGTGCCAATTCTGCCTGCCTGAGGACTTTCCTCGGCACCCAGAACCCACTCTGCCCACTGAGGCCAGCTGTGCGAGCCAGAGGACCCAAGTCCTGGGAAGCCAGTGACTGACGGGAGTTGGAGTGTAGACCGTCCACCTCAGGGGACACTGAGAAGGCATCACTCTGAGGTGCCTGCATTACACTGACTCCTAGCGTTCCCCAGTGGAGTTGCGCTCCAGTGGTGTGTCCGCAGGGGTAACTTGCTGGATGCTGCCCATGTTCATGCAGCTTTCCCTTCCCTTCTCTCTCTTCCTCCTACTGGGTGCCTGAGGTTACCTCTACCCCAGATATGATCACGTGCACGTCAGTCCAGCCTCAGGTCTGCCTGTGGGGAACCCGCACCCTGCCACTGCTTCAGCTTCCCCATGGGGTGTCAGACGATGGCCCCACTCGTCATTAGCACCAGCACCCCGCACTCTTGACAAGTTTCCTGGAGCACGACTGCAATCCCACAGCGCTAGGTCTTTGTCGCATGGGATGAAGTATTGAGATGACCCTTTTCTAGAACTCCCTGCTCCGTGGAGCCCAGCATTGGTATGTTTGCTAGGTCTGTATATGTTTACTTCCTTTGCCGACAACACAGTGCAGGGACAAGTTCGTTCCCAAAACACAGATTACAGGAGATACGTTCCTTGTTCTCTGTGTGCTACCATCCTGATAGCCGCAGCTCTGGGAAGGGGCCACGCTCAGTAACCCCACCAAAACCTGGGAATGCTGGCTCCTAAGTACTTCCATTGCAGGAGGTCAGTCACGCTCTCTGAGACTCCTTTGAATGGCTGTCCTTCCCTGCCCACTGACGTCCATGTACAAACCCGTCATGACAGACAGACATTAATGTCTCATCAGTGCTTTTCAGTAACACTCTTCAGGCCTGAAAAACTTGAGGAACTTAAAATCCAGACCATGAAACACCTCTTAATTAGAACTTTATCTTCACAATTGTCTACATGTCATAATGGCTCACCTTTCGTCCTTTCAGTGATTTATGTTGTTTCTTCCCTCACACTCTCACCTAGAATTCAGTTCCATTGTACGTATAATTACAGATACAATCAGGTCATACTACAGAACCATCACCGGAGGACTTTGGATTCTATAAAAGAAACTACTGAAGAACAGGATCTGTTGGGAAATCTGTGGTTTTCCAGGTAAGTTTTATTCATATATGCATTAATTCTCCAAATATTTCCTTAGTATTTACTATGTACCAGGCACTGTTTGAGGTATTAGTGATTTACAGACTTAATCCTCTTTGAGAAGTTTATATTGTAGGGAGTTAGACTTTAATAAAGAACTTAATGCTTCCATCATAACCATAGCCATAAATCACAAAAATAAATTCAAAAACCTCAACAAAGTGAAATACCCTTAATGTTTTCTGGAAAAACATAATCACCCTTTTCAAGTGTATGTTATCAGCATACATTTGAGGGGAGGAATTATTGAACCACATTATTTTTATTAAAAATGCTTTTCAAAAAATATGTTAAAATTTGAATTAACATTTGTGGTACTTTTAAACCATTTTTACAGTAATTATTCAGACTTACTTGCTATATTTAATTGATGTCCACACTCATCTTTAGGACTTGTACTATGTAGTTCTACTTCAGAGGTTTAATTTTGATTATTTCTTTTTAATTTTGATGAAATTTTTCAGAGAAATTTGAACCTTCTCCATCCATGCATAATTGAAATGGTTTCTGTGTCTTCACATGTGACTTGATATGAAATGACTGAGTCACACACAGCCTTTTCCCCTTAACATATTATATGCTATTTCTCTGTAGCCTGTTATTCTATGACACTTATAAGCCTGATTTTGCACCTTTGTAGAAAATATTTTCTTTTCTTCCATGAAAACCTGTAGCATTATTTATCTTTGAAACTCAAAATGTCAGCCATTTACATTCAAGTATTGGACACTTTTTGTTAATTTTGTTTTGACCATGACCAGACCTTTTCATCTGAAGATTAACATATTTCTTCAGCTTAAGAAAACTATTCTCTTCTCTAAATATTGCTTTCCTCTGTTTGTTCAGGAATTTTCTTTCAAGCATGCCTGTAATCCACATATTGGATCACCATTCTGTCTTTCTTAGGCTCTTTTTCTTAGGTTGCTATTGTGCATAGGATAAAATTGTTTATACTTGAATAGTCACATGCATGCTATAAAGATAAAGCTATCGTGCCTCCCTATTCAGTGAAATTTCTTGCCTTCCTACATAATTTTTTTCAGTAGATAAATGATTTTCTCAAAAGCATGACTCTTCCAAGTACAGTTTATAGTAAAAATCTGAGCACCCATCAGCAAATAATGTGATGGGCAGCCATCTTTCCTGCCCTTCTAATACATGGTTCCAGCAAAACTGAGCAAGTCATTAAAAAAGGCAAAGTTTTCTAGGCCTCTTATTGCCTAGAACTGTGGGGGCACCTGCCACATTTCTTTTGATATGAAACTTTAAGTTGCTTCTAAAGGAGATGACCAGTCATAAAGCTGCTGGGGAGGATTGAAGAGATAATACAAGGAAAATGTTTAGAACAGAGCCTGAGTCGTGATCAGTGCTCTGCATTCCCAGAGGCTGGGTTCTCTACCCTGCTCTGATCACAAACCTCATGGGGAGCCCTTGATGACTATGAAGTCAGGAAAATCAGGAGTGCTTCACAGAGGTCATGGTTTTCCTTGTTAGGGTGAGGGCCAAACCACTTGGGCCTCATCCCCACTAAGTCACTTGCTGGCTGCATGGCCCTGGGGAAGTTAATTCACCTGCTTGGGCTCCTCATGTCCGGAGGTTGCAGATGGACCTCCTCTGCAAGCCAGCGTTCTCATTCTCGAGGTTCTGTGGTTCCGCATTCCCAGGCATGAGGAGTCCCTACCCCACAGTCCACTACCTTGACCCTGTCCAGGCGGACGACCAGTGGCTCCTGTAGGCAGCAGAGGAAGAAGGCCCTGTTGAAGCCTTGACCACTGGGTCATGAACTGCTTGAGTGGTGCAGCATCCAGATGTCAGTCACACAGTCGAGGTAAGTGCACAAACACAGTAGTGGGCAGGTCTTGTCACATGCAGGCTTGCAAGGCATCCAGGCCTGGTGCTGGTGCGAGAACCTAAAGGGCCATCTGGCTGCTGCAAGGACACTTCACCTAAGGCCTTTCCTCATACTTGTTAATAATTAATAGACTTTATTCTTTTGAACAATTTGGGGTTTACAGGAAAATTGAGCAGAAAGCAGAATTCCCAAATAGCCATCTCACAGATTCCCTGGTTTCCCTTATTATTAACATCACACATTTATGTAGTACAATTATAAAAATGATGGGCCAATATTGATACATTATTATTAGGTAAACCCATAGTTTACGTTAGGGTTCACTCTGTTGTAAAGTCTATGGGTTTTGACAAACTTATAATGACATGTATCTGCCATTACGGTATTTAGCAGAATAATTTCACTGCCCTAAAAATCCTCTGTGCTCCACCTAATCATCACTCCCCTGCCCCACCCCTGCCTGAACTTTTTACTGTCTCCATAGTTTTGTCTTTTCCATGGTGTCATATAGTTGAATCATGCAGTACATAGTCTTTTAGATTGTTTTTTTCCACTTAGTAATATGTATTTAAGGTTTCCCCCTCCCCCATGACTTTTCATGTCTGGATCGCTCACTTTCTTTTATCACTGAATAACATTCCATTGTAAGGATGTACCACAGTTTGTTTATGCATTCATTTATTGAAGGACATCTTGATTATGTCCAAGTTTTAGCAATTACAAATAGTTTCCATAAACATGTACATGCAGGTTTTCATGTGGTTCTGCATTTTCCAGTTATTTGGGTAAATACAAAGGAGCATACTTGCTGAATCATATGATATGATAAGAGTGTGTTTATTTTTGTAAGAAACTGCCAACCTGTCTTCCATAGTGGTTATACTATGTTGCATTCCCATAGCAATGAATGAGTTTCTCTTGCTCCACATCCTCATTGGGATTTGGTGGTGTCAGTATTCTGAATTTCAGCCTTTTTGATGGGTAAATAGTGGTATCTCATTATTTTAGTTGACATTCCCCTAATGGCTAGTATGATGACCATCATGTCATGTGGTTTTTTTTGCCATCTCTATGTCTTCTTTGGTGAAGTGTCTGTTCAGATCTTTTGCCTTTTTTAAATTTGTTCTGGTGTTATTTTTGTTTGTTTTCTTATTGTTGAGTTTTAAGAATTCTTTGTATATTTTGGATGCAAGTCCTTTGTTAGGTATGTGTTTTGCAAAAATTTTCTCCCAGTGTGCAGCTTGTCTTTTCATTCTCTTAGTAGTAGCTTTATAACAACAGCTTTATTGAGGTATGAATTATATACAAAGAACTGTACATATATAATATGTATAATTTGATGAGTTTGGATATATGGAAACACCCCTGTTGCCATCACCATGATCAAGGCAACAGACATATGTGTATCCAACACCTCCCGGAGTTTCATTCTGTCACTATTGTTTTTATTTTTTTGGTGGCTGGAACATTCGACATGAGATCTACTCTCAACAAATTTTGAAGTGTGTAGTAGTGTATTATTAATTATAGGCACTGTGTTGTAGATATGCTAGATGAATAAGTTCTAGAGATCTGCTGTGTATCTTAGTGTATTTTACAGAGCAGCAGTTTTTAAATTTGTTTGCTCTTACAGTCTTTATTTTCATACTATACTTTAATAGGAAATAAGGCAAAACAAAATGTTAATAGAAGGAAAAATCTGTGGGAACTAGAAAATTAAGAGGATTTTTAGTATGTCACACTTTCCTTTTTCTCTGACTTTGCTTTTATCTTTCTTTGAAGATTGTCATATTGACCCATCAGAAATAATAGGGTATTTTTTCAAGATGTAGAGGGGAAGGATTTTATTTTTTCATTGCAGTAAAATATACATAACATAAAATTTATTGTTTTTACTATTTTAAGTGCACAGATCAGTCTCATTAAGTATCACATTGTTGTGCCAGCATAGAAGATTTAAATTTTAATGACATCCACCTTATCAAATTTTTGTTTTATGGATGGTCTTTTTGGTGTTGTATCTCAAACATCATTGCTAAACCCAAAGTCACCTTGATTTTCTCCTATGTTATTTTCTAGGAGTTTTATAGCTTTCTATTTTACATTTAGCCCTATCATCCATTTTGAGTTAAATTTTGTGAAATGTATAAGCTTTATGTCTTGATTCATGTTTTTACATGTGGATGTCCAGTTGTTCCAGTGGCATTGTTGAAAAGGCTATGCTTTCTTCGTTGAATGGCCTTTTCATCATTGTCAAAGATCAGTTGATTATACATGTATGCGTCTATTTCTGAGCTCTCCATTCTGTTCCATTGATCTGTCTATTCTTTGCCAAGACTACGCTGTCTTGATTACAATAGCTTTCTAGTAAGTCTTGAAGTTGGTAATGTCATTTCTCTGACTTTGTTCTCCTTCATTTTTTTTTATTGTCAGTGTACATATTTTATTTTTTTATTTTTACTTTTATTTTTTAAATTAGTTTCAGGTGTCCAACACAGTGCAATAGTTATATTTTTTACCCCTCAAAGTGACAACCCTCCTCTCCCCAATTTGCCACCCCACTCCTCCCCCCCATATCATATATATCTATTAAACTTCCTCTGACTCCCTTCCACAGTAGAATCCACATCCCGTGACTATCTATATATTCAATTACAGTTGGTATACAATATTATACAACATCAGCTTCAGGTGTACAGTGCAGTGATCAAACCTCTACTCCATCCATGAAATAGTCTCCCTAACAAGACATGTGACCATCTGACACCCCACAAAATATTTACAATATTATTAATTATATTTCCCAAACTGTGTTTCATATGCCTGTGGCAATATTGTAGTTGCCTATTTATGCTGTCTAATCCCTTCCCCTTCTCCCTCATCCCCACCCCCACTCCCAGCTAGCAACCCTGTTTTTCTTCTATACCTATGAGATTGTTTCTGTTTACTTTGCTCATTCATTCAGTTTTTCAGATTGTTTTAGCTATTCTGGGTCTTTTGCCTTTCCATATAAACTATGGAATCAGGTTCTTGACACCCACACAATAAATTTCTGCAATAGCAAAAAGGTGGAAGCAACCCAAATGCCCATTGGTGGATGAATGATTTTTTAAAAAATGGTATAAATATACAATAGAATACTCTGCAGCCTTAAAAAGAAAGGAAATCCTGTCATATGTTATAAAAAGATGAACACTTAGTACATTATGCTAAGTGAAATAAGCCAGTCATAGAAGGATAAATACTCAATGATTCCACTTATATGAGGTATCTATAGTCAAATTCATAGATATAGTCTGTAGAATATTGAAAAGTGGGGTGGAGGGAGGGGCAGAGAGAGAGTTGTCTTAATGGGTATAGAGTTTCAATTCTGCAAGATAAAAAGGTTCTAGAGATATGTTTCACAACAATGTAAATATATTTAATACTACTGAATTGTACACTTAAAAAAGGTTAAGATGGTAAATTTTATAATTTTTTTACCACAATAAAAGAACAACACTGGAATTACATTGAATCTATACATCAAATTGGGAAGACCTCATATCTTGACAATATTGAGGACCCCTATTAATGTACACTGAATATTTTTCTATTTATTTAGATCTTTTATTACTTTCATCAGAGATTTATGGCTCTCCTCATATAGGTCTTATACACATTTTGTTACATTTATAACTAATCCTTTATATTTATTTGGTGCTAATATATGTGGTATTGTGTTTTTAATTTCAAATTCCAATTATATCTTGTTGGTATTTAGGAAAGCAGTTGACTTATATATTAACTTTGTGCCTTGTAACCGTACTAGAATCACTTAATAGTTCCAGGAGCTTTAGTTGTTGATTCTTTCAGATTTCCTACATAGACAATTATGTCATTGGCAAAAAAAGACAGATTTATTTCTTCCTTCAAAATCTGTATACTCTTATGATATTGTTTTCTAGCATTAAAAATGCCTTTTCAAGTCTTGTTCTAACATCAACTATGGCTTCCAGTATAATAATGAATAGGAGCAGTAAAAGCAGACATCCTTGCCTCATTCTTGATCTTCGTGGGAAAGCAACTCATGTCTCACCATTAAATGTAATGTTAGTGGTAGGTTTTTGTAGATAATATATTTAAAACTGAGGCAGTTTACTTCTATTACTTTTCTGAGAGTTTTTTTTATCATAAATAAGTGATGGATTTTGTTAAATGCTTTTTCAGCATTGAGGGGGTTCAGAACAAGCCACCCCAAGATTTGCCTCTGTGGTATGCAGATTACTTTGAGCTAAAGGCAGTATTAGCCACAGGCTGGAGAGAAACTTCTGCTCCTCCCTTTAACTATCTAGAAGAATTTGAATTAGGAGCCTTGCCCACAAGAGATTATCAGAGTTATCCTCTTTTGACCTACCCATAGGGCAAGGCAAACTTCTATTTACTAAATATCTGTTCTTATCATCCTGCCATGACCTTTTGAAGCTTCCAAGGGGCATTACCTTATCCCTATCTCAGAATGTCTTATGTATCTCAACCCCCTTTCTCTTTCTGAACCTCACCTGCAAGTAGGATCTCTGACTCTCTCATGTATGCTGGATTCCCAAACATATGTATGTGTTAAATTTGGTTATTTTCCCTTGCTAATCTGTTTCATGTCTATTTGATTATTAGACCAGCCAGAAGAACCTTGAGGGTAGAGGAAAGTTTATTCCTTCTCCACAGCAACTATTGATGTGATTGTATGGGTTTCTTTTTACTTTTTCGCCTATTGATGTGATGGATTGTATTAATTTATTATCAAATATTGAACCAGTCTTGTATACCAGGAATAAGTCCCACTTGGTCATGGTGTGTAACTCTTTTTGTACATTGTTGGATTTGATTTGCTAATATTTTGTTGAGGAATTTTGCATCTACATTCATGAGAGATATTGGTCTATAGTTTTTCCTTTCCTGTGATATCTTTGCTTTTGGTAGTAAGGGTTCAGAATGAGTTAGGAAGTATTTCCTCTGTTTCTATTTACTGGAAGGGATTTTACAGAATTGGGATAATTTCTTCCTTAAATGTTCATTAGAATTCACTGGTGAAAGTATCTGGGCCTGGTGCTTTCTGTTTGGGAAAGTTATTAATTATTGATTCAATTTATTTGATATATACAGGACTATTCAGAATATATGTTTCTCTTTGTGTGAGTTTTGGTGGATTGTGTCTTTTAAGGAACTTGTTCATCTAACTTAGGTAATCAAATTTGTGGGCATAGAGTTGTTCATAATAATTTTAATTATCCTTTTAACATCCCTGGGATCAGTAATGATGTCCCCTTCTTTATTTCTGATATTAGGAACTTGTGTTATCTCTTTTTTGTCAACAATCTGGATAGAGGTTTATTAATTTTATTGATATTTTAAAAGAACATGATTTTGTTTAATTGATTCTACTGATTTATGGTTTTAATTTTCATTGACTTCAGGCCTAATTTTATTATTTTTTTGGTTTACTTGGGATTTGATTTGCTCTTTCTTAAAAAGTTTGCTAAGATGAAGTTAACTGTATTAATTTTGTGTATTTTTCCAATATATACATTCAATCTTATAAATTTCCCTCTAATCACTGCTGTCACTGCATCCTACAAATTTTGATAAGATGAATTTTCATTATCTTTAGCTGAAATGTTTTCATTTCTCTTGAGACTTTTTCTTTGATCCATATGTAATTTAGAAGTGTGTTGTTTCTCCAAATATTTTGGGTGTGTCTTACTCCATTCAAGCAGCTACACTTATAAACAACAGAAATTTTTATTATTATTATTATTATTATTATTATTAGTTACAGATGTACAAAACAATGCAGTAGTTATCCTTTTCACCCCTTACAAAGTGACTCCCCCTCCCTCCTCTACTGCTTCCCACCCCTGATATCGTACATATCTATTACAATTCCATTGACTCCATCCCCACACTATGCTCCACATCCCATGATTATATATCTGTTAAATTATAGTTAATATCTAATATTATTCAGTGTCAGCTTCAGATGTACAGTGCAATGGTCAGGCCTCTATACCATCCATGAAGTGGTCTCCCTAATGAGACATGAGTCCATCTGGTCCCCTAAAAAAATATTTACAACATTATTGATTATATTTCCTAAACTATCTCTTCTATCCCTGGGTAATATTGTAGTTACCCATTTATAACAACAGAAATTTATTTTTCACAGTTCTGAGGCACTGAAGTCCAACATCAAGGTGCTGGCAGATTCATTGTCTGGTGAGGGCCTGCTAACTGTTTCATAGATGGCCTTCTTGCTGAGTCCTCACACTGCAGAAGGCCCAATGGAGATATCTGTGGTCCTTTATAAGCATACTCATCCTATTCATGAGAGCTCCACCCTCATGATGTAATCACTTCCCAAAGGCCCCACCTCCTAATATCATCAAATTAGGGGTTAGTGTTTTGACCTATGAATTAGGAAGGATACAAACATTAAGTCTCTAACAGGGGATTTCAGTTACCTTTCTGTTATTAATTTCTAGCCTAATTGCACTGTGGTCTGACAGCATACTTTGTATGCTTTCTAGTTTTTTTAATTTTTTCAGGTATGTTTTATTCACTAGAATGTGGTCTGTCTTGGTGAATGTTCCATGTGAGATTGAAAAGGATGTGTAGTCTGTTGTTGCTGGATGAAGTATTCCATAAATGTCAATCAGATCCATTGTATTGATGTTGTTGCTCAGTTCAACTATGTATTACTGTTATTCTGCCTGCTGGAGCTGTCCATTTCTGATAAAGGGGTGTTGGAGTCTCCAATTACAATCTCATATTCATCTGTTTCTCCTTGAAACTCTGTCATTTTGTTTAACCTCGTGTTTTTAGATGCTTCATTGTTAGGCATACACACAGTAAAGATATTTATGTATTCTTGGGGGGGAAATTGATGCCTTTATCAATATGGCCTTTACCAATATGTAATGCCCCTCTTTATCCCTATAACATTCCTTACTCTGAAAAGACTAGGAGAGTAATTTTCTATTTTCCTTTTTTCTTCTTTCCCTTTCTTTCTTTCTTTCTTTCTTTCTTTCTTTCTTTCTCTTTCTTTTTTTTAACCAGGGTTTTAAAAAAAACTCTGTCAGGGTCGCTGAGTGGCGCAGTGGTTAAGCACTGGCTTGGGAAGCCAGCGGCCTCTGTTCGGGTCTCACATATGAGGGCCAGTGACACTGCCCTCAAAAAAACAAAAGGAAAAAACTCTGTCAGATTACTAGTTGACCACTAAGGAACAGGGAATTCAGTGACAAGTGAATGAAATTACAATCTTTACAAAAATAGCTTAGAAAAGTCACTAGGCAAATAAATGATTATAATCTTATTTTAAAAGTTGCCACATTATAATATTCCAAATGTCTAATTTCAACAAAAAAATAATAAGGCTTCCAAAGAAACAAGAAGTCATGGCCCATTCACAGTAACAAAAGAAATTAACAGAAAATTTTCTATCTCTGAGGAAGCCCAGAGGTTGGAATTAATAGAAACCACTTTTAACTAAATGTCTTGAATATGTTGAAAGTGCCAAAGGATAGCATGGAAAAATAAGAAAAGGAGACCAGAATAACAATGTTATACCAAATGGAGAATATCAGTAAAGAGCTAAAAGTCACAAAAAGGACCCAAATAAAATCTTGCAGTTGAATGGTACAAGAACTGAAATGAAAAATTCACTGAAGGTTCAACTGTAGATATGATGAAGCAGAAGAAAGAATCAGTAGGCTTGCAGATAAGTCAATTGGAATTATTGAGTCTGAAGAGCAGAAAGAAAAAAGAATTTTTAAACATGAACAGAGCCTAAAAGATCTGTGCAACACCACCCAGTGTACCAACATATGCATAACTTCAGTCCTGGCAGAGAAGATACAGCAGGAGACAGAAATATTTGAAGAAATAATGTCAGAAAACTTCCCAAAGTTCATGAAAAGCATAAATCTATACACCCAAGAAGTTCAACAAATGCCAAGTAGGAACAACTCAAAGACTTCACATTGAGACACATGATAATCAAATTGTTCAAAACCAAAGACAAAGAAAATATTGAAGAAGCAATAGAATCGATATACAATAGATATACAATAGAACAGAATAGACAAGTTTTTTTCTTTCATAATTTTAAATATGTCATCCCAGTCCCCTCTGGCATCCATGGTTTCTGATGAGAAATTGGCTCTTACTCTTATTGAGAATCCCTTGTAATTGATTAAAAACGACATAAGAAAATTCCCTGAAATAACTATATAACCTTCTATAATGAAAGATCCCAGTAAATGTCAAACACATTGGGGGGAAAACCAAACAAAACATCACCTCTGCCCTACCACCAACAACTGTTTGGAGCAACTTATCCAGTTACTCTTTTAGGACCTGATTTCCAGTACAGACTCACCACACCACATGATACAACAATGGGTGAGAAATACTGGGCCTTTCTGCCTTATCTCAGATGCCTTTGCATGGACCCAGTCAATATGGAAGGGGGATCAGTGAATGTAATTGGCAATATCATAAAGAACATTATTAGTAAAGGAGATATTAGCAAAGATGTTTTTCAGCTGTAAGATGGTTTGTTTGTTTTTTCATGAAGTCACCTACTTCATTGCTAATGTGGTAGACCCAATTTGAGCCCATTGGCACCCTACTAAGAATGTTACCTTCATGTATCCCAATAGCAATACAGCAGATATAGGATGCACTGACATGTGAGGAAACACAAAGTGGGTTATTGCATTCATTTCTTCTGTTACTACAGGCTTCTTACTAATATTCCTGCCTGAATAATTGTGCTTTACTTTGCTAGTGAAGAGCTTACTGACCAATTGTGTAAATGTTTTGTTCAAATGAGGATTAAAGTAAAAGCAAAGTATATCTTCGCCAAAAATGTCAACAAATAAATATTAGATTAGGCACAATGTTTGTAAAGTCTGTGTTATATGCTTGCATCTACCCTGCCTTCCCCAACAGAGTTTCCATATTGCATATCCTATAACTCCCTATTTTCTTGAGCCAATAAAAACTAATAGAAAGTAATAGACTAGAAATATATGTGCTTTTTAAAACTTTATAATATTAAGTGAGTTATGCAGACAATAAGACTAGAAATTTTGCTTAAAATTAGGATAAGCTTCTAAAACGTTTGTGTTCTCATTTCTTAGTAATCTTATTAATAGAGTATGTTTGTAGGACCGATGGTGCTCTCTCAGAACTTTTTAGTCAAAGAAGAATGTGTTTCACTTACAGCCCTAGGAAAACTTGGCTGTGTTCTGTGACAATTCAAGTGATGTACACTATTGTCCTGTCACCTTGGGTGCCTATTGTAAAGTTCCTTAATCTTCATTTGATCAATTGCTGAAAAAAATGTGTTACTCAGGCACTTTGTCTGAGAACTACAGACATTAAATCAAGTAGAAATATTGTGTTTGAAATAGTATTTTCTTTGGTCAGACATTTTCAATGCCAATTCCAGAAATAGAATTAACTAAACTCCAAGAAAATTAAAATATGCTGCTCAGGATGCAACTGGGGCATTTTGAGTCAGTGACCATGTGATTTGTATTATTTTATGATTCCAACAGGATTTGATCCTGCTGTGCTGCAGCTATCTAAAACCACAGAAAACCCTTTATTTCCCCCTTTTATAATTGTTGCCTGCTGACACCCAAGATATGGAGGTATTTAAGCTATGATTTTACATGAAAGTGAGCTTCCAGCTCTTTCTTTGTGCCTGATGGCCAGGTTTGCTACAGATTCCTCTTCATTATTTCATTCTACCTGTGATGGTACTCATGTCCTGCTTGGCCATGGTTAGAGTCCTTTACCACCAACACAATGCGTTTACCCCATCCACTAACACAACTCCTCCAGCCCCTTCTCCCTGCTGCCATAGCAGCTCCACGGGCAGCTAAATTCTGTATTTCAATTATGTTGAAGACCCCTTCCCAACATGATCCTCTAAGTCATCAAGCAACAAAGTTGGGGCATGAAATAGGTATTGTTGACCAGTAAAGTGACCTGGGAGAAGAGGTATTTACATGGATTCCAAGACCATGAATACCAATGCTTACTGGTTTGTGACTATAAGATGGAGAACTGTGGGGGTCCAGCCTCCGTAAATCCAGGGGTTCCCTCAGGTGTGGATGGCGTCGGCGAGGAAAGAAAGAAAGATAGAGACACCGGAGAGAGTTTCGCAGGAGTCTCACACTTTATTGTTACAGCAAGTCTCCTTTTATACAGACACTTGACCATTACCTCAATTACAAGTTAAGTTCCACATAGTTTTGATGTATTTGTCTTCTTTAGGACTTTTGTAGTCTTTACTTCCTTGTAATAATTCTCCCTAGGGCACACTGGGACCTTTTCTATGTTTAAGGATAATCTCATCTATGATAATCTCTTTGTGACCCAGACTCAGTTTCTACATATCAGCTAAAGAATGGTTACCATGATTACCTTGACTATCTAGTCCCAAATTCCAGCAGTAAGACTCACAGGGCATATACTTGAGCTAAAGCTTCAGTGTCTGTTGCTACAACAATATACAAGGCAAAGAATCCAATTAAGGCTATTGATTAACATAGCTCATGGTCAGCAAGTTGTCTCTTATCGTCTCTTATCAGAACTCTCATGGCCTGGAGACTTTAGACTTCAAGGACACCTCTCACAGCAATGACCCTAGGCAAGTGAGCTCAACAGACTGATGAGATCATCAGTTTCTCACAGCAGGCCTTTGGCCTATGTGGCCAGGGGTCTGGGCCTCTGTTTCCAAGAGGCTTGAGTCCCCTTTTTATTAGTCCTAGGGTCCCCATGGAACTACTGCCTGGCTTAGATTGTCTCCCCTCTTTTCTAGGAGATTTTACACATCATTGGCTGCGTAGTTATCTCTCACTGGGATACCACAGAAACTTGCCATAAATGCAGTGAGGGTACTGTCTCCTATAGGATCCGATGTAGAGGAAAGGCACATGGGTTCATAGAGGCAGGAGATAGTACATGACCAATCATAAGGCAGCACCCCAAACATCCAGTGCTGAACGTGGCAATGTGACCTTGTCAGACACTGGGGGAGTATCGGTCCCCAACAGAGAACAAATTTAATTGTCCATTGTTTTCTAAAGTTTTCTATTGAAACAATGACATTGGAATTAGGAGGTGCCAGCTAACTAGGCAATTCATTGATCTGCATAATAAATAACTGTCAAATAGAGGTAACTTAAATTGCTTTTTGTTAATTAAATTAAATATTTTGCCTGATGAGTTTTCTTGAGGGATAATACAGAGCTCTGATTTAATCTCAAAATTATTCTGGCTTCTTACGTTGATTGAATGAGGTATTACATTTCTCTATTACTATCTTTTGCCTAATTCTAGATTACTCTTGAACCATTTCTCATCTCAGATCTAAATGACCTATTTTTACATTTCAAGTATGAATACTTACATGTTTAGCATTTTAGATGGAACTTTAAATGGCCCCAATCTCTGCCCCCTGTGGAGAGCTGCAAGGCAATGACAAAAGATTAAATTGTATCTGAAAGCAGAAATTCACAAGTCCTGTATACGCAGTGCAGTCTGTGCTATTACTGGTATATGCAGTTAGGAAGCCCAAACTTCTTGACATTAAAGCACATTCTGTGCCCTTGTTGGTCCAGCTAAATAGACAGTCCCCATTTCTAAAGCACAACCTAACAGTACCACCTTCATCCACCTTTTAAATCACTCAAGCATTAAACACTGAGGTATGAGTCAAATTCTATTCTACTTTAGTAAGCACCTAAGGGACAGTTGACACTTCCCCCTCCCCCCACCTCTGCAATCACAGGGGAGAATTTGGTGGTTGTTTCCATATTTAAGCAGAAAACCCATGGAGACCTACAAACCAGAGGTAGAAACATTCACTGAGTCACTGATGGGAGCCCAAGTCAGGACAGTGGAAGTGATTTCAGGCAAACCACACACACTCATTCAGAATGTGCCCTGCATTTCATAGTTTCACTGTTTACTGTCTGTCCAGAGGGGTGGCTTAACTCAAACCCTATCAGATCTAAAAACATGAATTATGAATCAAACTAAGAGTCATTTACATAAAATGGCCCCCAAAAGATTAACAGGAGAAAGCATATAAACATGGATTTATAGCCTCAAGATCTCAAGGTCATAGCTCTTTAGGGACTTCTCTTCAGTTCATAGAACTAAAATCCTCTTTTTTATACAGTAAGCCAGACATCATCATTGTCACTTCCTCACTAGTTGACAAGTTGCCTTTAACAATAATGTCTGTACTTGTGACATTTCCCAAAGATTTCCGATTAAAACCTCCCGACACCTGGATGTTTTATCTTAGATTTGACTACTGAGCATCTTTAGAATGGTGCAGCATTTGACTAAACTCAGCAGTGAAATATAATGCCTGGTTGGTGATCCACTTGTAATGCACAGCCAGGTCCCTGGCTGTCTGCACACCCTGAAATACAGGGGGAGGAGGTGATTTGAAGAAGCTGAGTGGGGAGAGATGAAGTATTTCAGGAAAAGAAAAGCTGAGAGGCTGCCTCCCAGAAGCCCAATGGTGGTAAATGCTGGCCCTGAGCTTCCTGAAGCCAATGTACAGCTTATAATCAAGTTTGATTTCTCCTGATTACCTCAGAAGTAATTAGGGAGCACCTCTGCACCCAAGACGGCTACCTAATTAGAAGTATCTGGTAAGGAGATATTTGCATATCTTCAAGTCATGTTATATCATGCGGACATTTGAGATGATGAAAACTGACATTTACCATAAAATTTGAATGCATTACATTGAAACCAGGAGTCTTGAGAAACTCACAGCTGCATATTTGGGAGCCTGTTTTAATTGATGCAACACAGTGGCTTTGCCTCATGAAGCAAATCAGAGCATGAAGCAGGAGAAGCATAAATATGCAGAGGCCAGAATATCACAGCAAAAGGCAGAGCTGCAGACATGGATTGATGCAGGTCCTGTGACTGTGAGCTCCAGCTTTTCTCTTCTCTTCCCTTGGGATTTATAAATCAGAATTTAGGGGAAAGCTTCTGTCTCTCTTGTTCTTTGCTCTGTTGTAGCTTTCCTGTGCCATTTCTTACTAGAGAATTACACAAAGTGCTATGATTTTTAGACCACAGAGAGGCCCAGAGGAGGAAGCCGTTTTGCAGTTGATTCTTGGGATCATGCCATCATTTCATGTGACTACAACTGCCTGCCAATAATTACAAAGAGTAGTTATTAAAATTATAGCAATAACTGCTGCTTACTATATGCCAAGCGTTGTCCTACGGCCTTCACATGAATTGATTAATTTAATTTTTACAAAAATTATCCAGAATAGGTGCTATTATCTCCATATTAATGGTTAGGAATCTGGGCCTAAGAGTGCTGGAATAATTTGTTCTAGATTGCCCAGCTTGTAAATAGAATTCCAGATTTAAATGTGGTCAACCTGATTCCAGAGTCTAAGCTCTAAACAATGCACTTTTGTTGCTAGTTGCTATTTCTCTAATGTTGTTCACATATATGTGCACACATACACACTCGCATTTTAAATTGACACGATTATATGTGTTTCTTTGGTGGTGTTGACTTTAAAGTATCCCTGGTTGACAATTAAAAGCAACTATAAATTCCTCTAGAATGAAGATGCATATGGTAACTGCATTTAAATCACACAGCACAAAGAACCTTTCCTACTGTTTTCTCTACCTTTATTGGTCATATTTAAATTTTTTTAATTAAATTTATTAGGGGTGACAATGATTAGTAAAATTACATAGGTTTCAAGTGTGCATTTCTATAATGTATAATCCGTCCCCAATTAGAGCTCCTCTTGCACCTTTTTCTCTAATTCATTCCTTTTTCATCATCAATTTCCTTGTTGGATTCTAACCATCTGTTCTTCACAGTAGTAACCAGAACACACGTATGCAAGATGTGCTTGCCTGGAGTGCTGATTAAAGGTACACAGCCTAACTGGACTGGGGAAGAGCAATCAGCTGGGGGAACCCCTACCATCTGCTCCTTCCTCTGTGTCTACAGATGCATGTCCCAGCGGTCGCCCATCTTCCTCTACTATATTTGCACACACAGACCAACACATTTTCTCCAGATGTCTCAAGCTAATTTACATCATGACTTTTCCTAACTCCTCAGTATCATAGTTAACTGGAGCAAAGGGATTCTGCAAGAATCCTTCCCATGCATAATAAAATTTCAGTTTGGGGCAACATACTTAGATGAAAATGCCTGGCAAATGGAAGAAAGTTAGTAAACCTTGGATAAATGCCATTAGGACCTAGTGACATATACGGGTCAAGCTTTCAGGAGTTTTAAAAATATTGTATCCAATCTTAAAGACTAGTGTTATTTCTCACTAACCTTAACTGTGGATATGTGAATAAAAACCTTCACCTTTTCTTAAAAATATATTCTTTATATTTAAAATTAGTTTTAGGTTCACGGCAAAATTGAGCAAAAGTTGGAGTTTTCCTATGTACTGAGTGCCCCCCCACATGCATAGCCTCCCCTTTATCAATATCTCCCAGCAGAGTGGGACACCTGTTACAATTCATGAACCTACACTGAATATTATCACCCAGATTCCACAGTTTACATTAGGATTCACTCTTGGTGTCCTACATTCTATAGGTTTGGACACATATATAATGACATTTACCTACCATTATAGTATCATATAGAGTAGTTTCACTGCCCTAAAAATCCTCTGTGCTCTGCCTATTCTATGTTTCTTTCCCCTTAAACCCACTGACCTTTCAATTGTCTGCAGAGTTGTGCCTTTTCCAAAATATTGTATTGCTGGAATCATACAGCATATATCCTATTTCAGATTGGATTTTTTTTTTTCACTTTGTAGTAGGCATCAACGATTCCTCCATGTCTTTTCATGGCTTGATAACTCATTTCATTTTAGTGCTGAATCATTTTCCATTGTTTTCATGTGCAACAGTTTATCCACTCACCCACTGAAGGACATCTTGGTTGGTTCCAAATTTTGGTAATTATGAATAAAGCTGTGGTAAACATCCATGTTCACAATTTTGTGTGGTCAAAATGTTCAACTCCTTTGCATAAATACTGAGGAGTACAATTGCTGTTTCATATGGTAAGAGTATGTTTAGTTTTGTGAGAAACTGCCAAACTGTCTTCCAAAGTGGTTATACTATTTCCACCAGCAGTGAGTGAGAGTTACTGTTGCTCCATATTCTCAGAACTATATGGTAATATGAGTGTTCTGGATTTTGCCCATTCTGATAGCTGTTTAGCGGTATCTCATTTTAATTTGCATTTTCCAGATGACACACGATGAGAAGCATCTTTTCATAAGATTCTTTGACATCTCTATATATTCATTGCTAAGGTGTCTATTAAGGTCTTTGGCTCAATTTTTAGTTGGTTAGTTTCTTTTCTTGTTGTTGAGATTTAAGAGTTCTTTGTATATTTTAGAGATTTGTCTTTTATCAGGTGTGTCTTTTGCAAATATTTTCTCCCAGTCCATACCTTGTCTTCTCATTCTCTTGGGAGTGTCTTTCACATAACAACAACAAAAAAGTTGTTTTAATTTTAATGAAGTCCAGCTTATCGAAACCATTTATTCATGGATTATGCTTTTGGTTTTGTAACTGAAATGTCATCACCTGCACCCAATGTGATCTAGATTTTCTCCTGTTATATTCTAGGAGTTTTATAATTTAGCTTTTTACATTTAAGCTTATGATTCATTTTGAATTAATTTTTGTGAAGTGTGTAAGCTCTGTATCTATATTCTTTTCTTTGCATGTGGATGTCTGATTGTTCCAGAACTGTTTGTCAAAAATAGCATCTTTTTGTATTGTCTTTGCTCCTTTGTCAAAGATCCTTTGACTATTTGTTTCAGTCTGTTTCTGGGCTCTCCATTTGGTTCCATTGGTGTATTTGTCTATTCTTTTACCAGCACCACAATGTATTAATTACTGTAGCTTTATAGTAAGTCATGAAGTCAGACAGTTTCAGTCCATTGACTTTGTTCTTCACTTTCAATATTCTGTTGGATATTCTGGGTTTTTTGCTTATACATATATACTTTAGACTCAATTTGTCAGTATCCACCAAATAACTTGCTGTGATATTATTGGATTGCATTGAATCTATACATCAAGTTGGGAAGAACTGACATCTTGAGTCTTCTTATCCATAAACATGGAATATCTCTCCATTTATTTAGTTCATTGACCATATTCATCAGAGTTTTATAGATTTCTGAATATAGATCTTATACATATTATGTTAGACTTATACCTAAGTACTTTATTTTGGGGGGTTGCTAATGTAGTGTTTATAGTTTTAAATTCTATTTGTTCATCTCTGGTATATAGGAACACAGTTGACTTTTGTATAGTCGTGAGCCACATAATGACGTATTGGTCAATGATATACTGCATATACGGTGGTGGTACCATAAGATTATAATGGAAGTGAAACATTCCTATCACCTAGGCATCCTTATTTGATAGCGCAATACATTATTCATGTGTTTGTTGTGATACTGGTATAAACACACCTGTTGAGTTGCCAGTGATATACAAGTACAGGACATACAGTTATGTACAGTACATAATACTTTTTTATTGTTAGTTGTCAAGTGTACAAAACAACATAATGATTAGACATTCACACACCTCACAAAGTAATAACCCCAACAAGTCTACTACCCATCCGACACTGTACATAGCTATTAAAATACTATCCGGCCGGCTGAGTGGCACGTTGGTTAAGAGCTGGCTTGGGAGGCCGGCTCTGAGCACCATGGCCCCGGTTCGGATCCCACATATGAGAGCCAGTGACACTGCCCTCTACAGCTAAGATGGTGAACAACAGCTGCACCTGGAACTGGCTGGCTGTGAGTCACCTGCGATGGCATAGCTGCAGCCCCTGCTGCAGTGGGCTGACATAGGCTACAGTGAGCTGCCGGCAGCTGGTGTGAGCTGCCAAGAGCTGCCGTGAGTGGCCATCCAGAGGCTGGCAGTCGATCTACCTCATCCAAGAAGGGCACAATGACGATACCAACATGGGCCAGTGAAGCAATGTCCTCCACAACTAGACTGAAGAACAAAAAGGACAGCAACTTGTCTGTTCCCCTTCCCCAGTTCCTCAATGCTGTTCCCCTCCACCAATTCCCCAATAAAATCTTTAAAAAAAGAAAAAAACAACAACAATACTATTGACTCTATTCTCTATGCAGTACTTTACATCCCATGTCTATGTACGCATTCTTTTTTTTTTTATTTTTTGAGTGCAGTGTCACTGGCCCTCATACGTGGGACCGAACCGGGGCCACTGGCTTCCCAAGCCAGCGCTTAACCACTGTGCCACTCGGCCGGCCCTCGCATTCTTTTTTTTTAAGAGGACAGCGTCACTGGCCCCCATACGTGGGATCCGAACCGGGGTCGCTTGTGTCCGGAGCCAGCTCTTAACCACCACACCACTCGGCCGGCCTGATATATGCATTTTTAGTTATAGTAGACATTCAATATTATTTTATCCTAGTTTCAGGTGTACAGCACACTGGTTAGGCATTGATATAATATATGAAGTGATCTCCTTGAGAAGTCCAGTACCCATCTGACACCATACTAGTTTTTGCAACATTATTGACTATAGTCTCCATACTGTAATCACATCCCCATGACTATTTTGTGACTACCAATTTATACTACCTAACCCCTGCACCTTTCTCACCCATCCCCGCAACCCTTCCTCATTTGCAAACTATCAGATTGTACTCTGTATCTATGAGTCTATTTCTGCTTATTCATTTACTCTGCTCTTTAGATTCCACATGTAAGTGAGCATATGGTATTTGCCTTTCTCAGTCTGACTTATCTCACTTAGCATAATATCGTCTAGGTCCATCCATGTTGATGCAAATAATAAGATTTCATTCTTTTTTATGGCAGAGTAATACTCCATTGTATAAATGCACCACAATTTCTTTATCCAATTGTCTATTGATGTGTATTTCGGTTGTTTACATATCTTGGCTATTGTGAATAGTGATGCAGTAAACAAGAATGCATATATTTTTTCAAATTATTGTCTTGGATTTCTTCTGATAAATATCTGGTAGTGGAATTGCTGGGTCATAAGGTATAATTTGCAATCCCACCAACAGTGCAGGAGGGTTCCCTTTTCTCCACATCCTTGTTAGCATTTGTTGTTTGTTGATTGGTTCCTTTTTTATGGTTTCTATGTCCTTCTTTATGCTTACTATCTCTGTTGAAATTCTCACTAAATTCCTTAAGCAGTCTTATAATCAGTGTTTTAAACTCTGTCTCTAATAGGTTGGTTGTCTCCATGTCATTTAGTATCTGCAAACAAAGACAATATTATTTCTTCTTTCCCAATCTACATACTTTTTGATTCCTTTCCTTGTATTAATGCAATAGATAGGACTTCCATTGCAATATTAAAAAGCAGTGATGAGAGGAGAGGCGGCATTCTTGCCTTGTTCCTGATCTTAGTGGGAAAGCTTTACGTTTCTCACCATAAGTATGGTGTTAGCTGTAGGTGTTTTGTGCATATTCTTTTTTTTTCTTTTTCTTGCTGAGCCATCCCGTTTCCTGTTGGCAGCTCAGCGGCAACTCAGCTCGGGCTGGGCATCAAACTGCTGTTGCTTAGAGCTCAGCTCACACTCTTGAGCGAGGTCTTAACCAACTGAGCCACTCGGCCAGCCCTGTTTTGTGCATATTCTTTATCAAGCCAAAGAAGTTCCCTTCCGTTCCTACTTTATTGAGAGTTTTATCATGAATTGATGTTCGATTTTGTCTCATGGTTTTTCTACACCTATTGACATAGTCATGCGATTTTTCTTCTTTGACCTGTTGATGTGATGGATTACATTAATTGGTTTTCTAATGGTGAATCAGTCTTGCTTTTCTGTGGCAAATACCACTTAGTTGTGATGTATAATTCTACTTATACATTGTTGGATTCAGTTTGCTAATAATTTGTGGAGGAATTTTTGCATCAACGTTCATGAGTGATATTTGCCTATATTTTTTTTTTCCTTGTATTGTCTTGGTCTGATTTTGGTATTAAGGTAATGCTTCACTATAGAATATTCTAGGAAGTATTCCGTCTGCTTGTATCTTCTGAAAGAGAATATAGGTAATTGCTATAATTTCTTCCTTAAGTGTTGGGTAGAATTCACCAATGAACCCATGTGGGTCTAGCACTTTGTATTTTGAAAAGTTATTAAATATAGATTCAATTTCTTTAATTGACAAAGTCCTATTCAGATTGTCTCTTTTTATGTGAGTTCTGGCAGATTGTGTTTCTCAAGAAATTAGTCTCTTTTACCTAGTTTACCTTGTGGGCATGGAGTTGTTGATAATATTCCTGTATTGTGCTCTTAATGTCCAAGGGATCAACAGTGATGACGCCTCTTTCACTTTTGATATTAGTAATTTGTGTCCTCTGTTTTTTAAAGCTAACCTGGCTAGAAGCTTATTGATTTCACTAATCTTTTTCAAGTGTCTACTGATGGTCATTGATGCCAACTCAACACCAACAGGAATCCCCAGTTAGGAATGTGGTAAAGAAGGAAACTTTATCCAGTGCAAACAGCTCAATTATGAAACATCACAGCTGTGGAAAAACACAGCGGTGACATCCCTGGGTTGAGGTATCCCTGAGATGTGGCCTCTCTCTGGCTAAGCAGCTGTGCTGCCTGCTCTGCCTGCTCTCCTCTCCTCTGTTCCAGCCAGACATCTTTGGTGTTTCATCCTCCATCTTGGGAAATGCAGTTTTCACTCTTTGCTGGAAAGGGAAAGTGTTCTCCTTTAGCCACAGGGGAGATGACTTATTGGGTTGTCAGAAAAGTCATGACGTATTTTTTCTGTTTTTTGTTGCAAAAATGCATCATGACTTTTCCAACACCCCAATATATAGAGAGAAGTCCCTGCCCCTGGTCCCTGATTGATCCGTCCTATGCAAATGGGGAGTCCAAATACTTGCAATTTGATTGGTTCTAAAGGCACTGTTCTAATTGGCCAGAATGGAGCCACTCTGGTTGGTGAAGATGCTAATAAGGATGTAGCTACATAGCTCCAATTGGGTGCGGAAAGCTGCAGTCCTATTGAATGAAATGCAATTCCAAGAATGCCTTTATAAATGCTGGCTCAAATGACAGAACACAGTGCAGGTAGGCAGTTCAGTGCAGAAGACAGGCAGTTCGGCACAGACTACTCCCTTGATTGTGGTTTGCATGAGAGGCCCCTCTTTAGAAATGGCTGCTAGGCTCTTTAAAATTTGAGCCCAGTTATCCAACAGAAACCATTACTGGTAGGTATCTTCTTTTTCAGGGTCCACACAAGGAACTAGCTTTTGGTTTCATTGATTATATTAACTTGATGTTTTCAATTTCATTGATTTCTGCTCTAATTTTTGTTATCCCTTTTCTTTTGCCTAATTTAAATTTAATTTGCTCTTCTTTTTCTAGTTTCCTAAGATGGAAACTTAGATTGATTTTTCACTTCTTTGCTAATATGTACATTCAATGCCATAAATTTCCCCATAGGCACTGTTTTTGCTGGATCTCACACATTTAGATAAGTTGTGTTTTCTTTTTCATTTGTTCAAATTATTTTCTAATTTCTCTTGAGGTTTCTTTATTGATTCGTGTTATTTAGAGGTGTGGTTTTTAATGTCCATATATTTGGGCTTTCTACCTATCTTCCTCTAATTGATTCTAGTTTAATTTCAGTGTGGCCTGAGGGCAGACATTGTATAATTCCTATTCTTTTAAATTTTTAAGGTGTGTTTTATGGCCCATTTGTGGTCTGTCTTGTTCAATGTCCCCTGTGAGCTTAGGAAGAATGTTGGATGCAGTAGTCTATAGATGTGAATCATATCCGGTTGATTGATAGTGTTGAGTATAACTATGTTCTTACTGTTTTTCTGCCTGCTGGATCTGTCCATTTGTGATGAAGGGGTGTTGAAGTTTCTGATTATAATCATAAATTCATCTGTTTCTACTTGCAGTTCTACCAGTTTTTGCTACATGTATTTTGATGCTCTGTTGTTAGGGTTTACACATTAGGGATTGTTATGTCTTTTTGGGGAATGAATCCCTTTATCATTCATTATCAATGTCCCACTTTATTTGTAATAAGTTACCTTGGTCTGAAGCCTGCTCTTTCTGAAATTAATATAGCGGTCCCCACTTTATTTTGATTAGTTTAATCATGGTATATCTTCCTCCATCCATTTCTTCTTTCCCTGGCTTTATTAAATATAATTAACATAAAAATATTAAAATTGTACATATTTAAGGTGTATAGTGTGATGTCAAGGTAATGGTGGAATAGGAGGTGCTCTGCTTATATTCTCCCACAGAAATAATAATTTGGCAGCCATCCATGTACAAAAGTACCTTTTGGAGAGTTTTGGGATCCAGGTTGTTGTTTGTGAAAACTTGGAAACCAAGTCCAAGGAGAGCCATTTTGAAAAGTCAGGCCCACACCCTAGTGGCAGGGTCACTGACTGTGGTCCTGGTTACAGACCTGGAAATAGCCCTGTCTCCATGTGGACTTGGCTATAGCACTTTTGGCCTTTGTCCTGCCTTCAGCAGAATCTGCCAAGGGACCCAGGAGGAGTCATGCCTGCCTGTTCCTCAGGAAACAGGCCCACACACCTTGGAACTGGCTGTGGACCCTGAATCCCACTGTGACCCAGCCCTAGGCCTCCTAAACTGTAGTATGGGAGCAATCCTGCTCACACAGGGATGCAATGGGAGACATGCCCTTTTGAACCCCTGGAGGCAGGCCTACTGACTTCAGTCTGATTGCACAGCCTGAAGTGGCTTTGTGACTTGGCCCCAGTACCTCCCAGTCATGGTCTGGGAGCAGTCATGCCCACCTAGGGACCTGGTGGAGTGAGACATGCCTGTAAATACCCCTGGAAGTAGGCTCACTGACCTCTGCCCAACTGTGGAACCTGAAGTGGCCCTGTTACTTGGCTCCAGCACCATTCAGCTGTGGAATATATTAGGTTTTCTACTAATCATCATTTCAGACAAAAAATAAAATTGTAGTTGAGAGTGTTTTACTTGTTTCTTCAAGAGTTGTGCATTAATATTTGTAATAAGAAAATCAAGCTCTTTGGAAAGCTAAAATGACAATAAACTATATATTAAGTTTAACCCACTTCCAATACAGTATTGTAGTCAAGATACAGTTATATCGCTGGAGAAAAGGTGCAATCTTCAAATAATAAGTTGAATTTTTTAAAATTGCTTTAAAGGAAATTGATATAGAGTAGGTCAAAACTGAGCTTGTTTATGAAAAAGGTGTGTAAGCTCAGCTGCTGTTCAAATTACCCAACATCCAATAGCTCACAGGTGACCCCTGGTTCACCTGTGATTTCTGTGTCTTTCCTCAAATTAAACACAACCAAACAAAAACTACATGTAAAAAGCTGTCAAGGATAACTATTCCAGTAGCATGACAGTGGAATTTGATCTTTACTATTTGAAATGTGTGCACTTTCAGATATGGGAGCTATTTGAGGAAAGGCATTTTACACTAGAGCAGTTTAAAACACAATCCATTAGAGCTGAATTACCCAGGCATTCAATCATTTGATGACTGAGTTCTGTATGAGGAAATGGTCAGTGTCAAAAGAAGAGTGACAGGGACAATTTTTATAATGTGTTTTTGGAGAAGAAATGTGCCTAATGTGAATCAGCAGAAGACTTCTTCTGACAAAGTGCAAATTGCATCAAATTGGGGTAAATAAACTACATATACAGTGACAGAGGAAAGTAAATGGAAAATTATAGCCTCAATGCTTAACTGTATCCCAATGAAACCATCAGTCCTTTTAGAAGGAGCTACTTAATCAAGTAGTTTCTAAAGCTATAATTTTCTTCTTGTTTTGTTTGGTAACTTAATATAAGATTCTCTGGAAAATAAAATAAAGGGAATTTTAGAGAGAAAGTACCTAAGTTTTCCTAACAGAATAATTTCCTTCACTAAGTTCTCTATGAACCTAATGGAATAAAGCATATGTCTCTATCCTCTCTGAATAATGTTTGATATGAATCTTTTCTACTTTTGTTAACACTTTGTATGATATTTGCCATCATGGTGTGGGTCTGATTATGTGAGGTTCACACTTCAGAAATGGTTTAATTACTTCCAGAGGCGATCTACTGTTGAAGGAGCTGAGTAGAATGAGTGCCTCAATAAACTAAGATTTTCCTTAATGTGTGTGACAAAAAGCATAGACTGGAACATAATTCAATCGATTATGTTTTTCTCTGAAATTCAACTACTTATGAAAATATTGAACACATATTGTTAATCTCTCCTGAGCCTTTCATCAATTCTGCCCCCCTTTCCCACAGCTTCACCAAATGTACACACACAGCAGTTCCCTCTGAAAGAGATCTAGAAATTAGCTGAATAACTCCTACTCATTGGGCGAATCAGAAAATACCCACATTGGAATGGGTGGGAAAGGTTGAGACAGACGCTCACCATTAGCCCCACCCATAGCACATGCCATACAATCTGGAGGGAACCCCAAACTTGCAGCTTCTCCCTGAGGAGCAAAGGGTTTGGACCACACATCTAGCATTCCTACTTTCAAAACTCCCACCCAAGGGGTTGGTGCTCAAAACATCCAGCTCTGAAAGCCAATGGGGTTTGTTTCCATGAGATCCACGAGACTATAGCAAACAAAGAAGCAGTTCTTAATGGAATTTTCCATTTAATATTTTTGGACCATGATTAACAGCCAGTAACTGAAACTGCGGAAAATGAAACTGTGGGTAAGGGGAAGAGGAATCTAATGCATTGATCTCTTGAACATATTTGTTTTATTCAGTGTTGATTCTTTGAACATAGATAATTTTACTAATGTATGACCCCTGATTCTCCATCTCTTCCACAAGAATATTGTGAGTGATTTTATAAAATCTCTTAAAGAGGTTAATACACCATCTTTCTGTGGTGTTCAATTCATCTACAAGTCTAGTAAGAAAGAATCCTGTCAAAAGAACAAAAACAGGTGATTTTGATTTGACTTGTTATTATTTAATCCATAATGGTTCTTGGTAACTATCATTCCATATTTAAATTCTCATTAGAGCCCATCACAGGGATTACTTTATCTTAAGAAATGTATTGGTTTCCTTCCCTTATTGGCAGAAAAACATAACTGTGAGAGAAAATTTTATGGCTAGTGTATCAAGTAGTAGAGATGGGAGTGGTGATAGAGTTGTGTGCCTTTAAAGTGAAATTTGAGGAGTGTGGTATAATGGAAAGAATGCCAAGTTTTAGTCAGACACTCCTATGTTTGGAGCTTGGTGCAAAGCAAGAGAGAATGAGGGGATTGATGTTCAACTTGCAGTGCCTTTGTAAGAACTGGAAGCCATACATGTAGAGTTTTCCACAGGACTTGGCACTTAGTAAGTACTCAACTATTTTATTATTAAATGGTAGGGGAAAAGGGGGAGAAAGTGAATGAGAGGCACATAGATTAAAAGATCATGAAAGGCATGCCAACCATTACAATATACAGGTATTACTTAGATCTTTATCAAACAAAATGTAAAAGCAATGAGGATATCTGAGGTATCCGTAATTTTGAACATCAGCTAGATATTTGGTGACATAAATAAACTTTTTGTTTTTGGTATGAAAATAGTATTGTGTTTATTTTTATTAAAAATTTTTCTTTTAGAGATGCAAACTGAAGATTTTACACATTAGGTAAGAGGAAGTTGATGGGGTGTAGATGGGGCAGGATTGTCCATGAAATTATGGTTTTTAGGGCTATAGGATGGGTATCTGACTTAGTCTTTCTCTATTTCTCTTTGTTAAAGATTCTTAATAAAAGGGTGAAATAAGTAATTCTCAAAAGACAGAGATAGTTATAGATCATAGCTTAAAACATTAAGCTACTTCGAGAAGCCAGGAGTCTATATAAGGGCACAAAGGATTTGAAGAGTGGCACAAACGCCATAGAGTTTGTGAAAGAGAAGCAGTGGAGGCCAAAGAAGGCCTTTACTTGTGCCACAGATTTCCCTGGATCCAGGCTCTCACATACACAGTAATCATCATGAATGTCACATAAGATAAAAGTCTAGTTGTATTTGGACCCTGCTGCACTGTTGGTGGGATTGCAGATTGGTGCAGCCACTATGGAAGTCAGTATGGGGGTACCTCAAAGAACTGGAAATAGAGCTACCATTTGACCCAGCAATTCCACTCCTAGGTATTTATCCTGAAAAACCCAAGACACTTATTCAAAAAAATTTATACACCCCTATGTTCATAGCAGTACTATTTACAATAGCTAAGACTTGGAAACAACCAAAATCCCCATTGGTAGATGACTGGATTAAGAAACTGTGGTATATTTATACAATGGAGTATTATGCAACTATAAAGAAGAATGAAATCATACCATTTGCAATGATATGGATGGACCTAGAGACTATTATGTTAAGTGAAATAAGTCAGTCAGAGAAAGACAAATACCATATGATCTCACTCATATGTGGAATCTGAAAAACTGTATGAATGAGCAAAGTAAACAGAAACTGTCTCATAGATATAGAGGAAAAATCAGGGTTGCTAATTGGGAGGGGGGTGGGGATGAGGGAGAAGGGGAAGGGATTAGACAGCAAAAATAGGCAACTACAATATTGCCACTGGGATATGAAAGACAGTTTGGGGAATATAATTAATAATGTTGTAAATATTTTGTGGGGGATCAGATGGTCATATGTCTTGTTAGGGAGACCATTTCATGGATGGAGAAGAGGCTTGACCACTGCACTGTACACCTGAAGCTGAGGTTATATAATATTGTATACCAACTGTAATTGAATATGTAGATAGTCACGGGATGTGGATTATAATGTGGAAGGGAGTCAGAGGAAGTGTAATAGATATATATGATATGGTGGGGAGGAGTGGGGTGGCCAAACGGGGAATGGGGGGTTGTCACTTTGAGGGGTAAAAAGTATAACTATTGCACTGTGTTGTACACCTGAAGCTAATTAAAAATAAATAAATTATTTTAAAAAAAAACACACAAAAATGAGTTCAACTTCTGTAAAAAAATAAAAGTCTAGTTGTATTTAATGTCAGTTTCGCAGATCTCATTTTGATTTCTGAGTCTTCATTCACCCCCTCAAATCCATGTCTTAGTTCATCTGCATAATCGACTCAGGTTTGTTTGTGGCTTTACTTAATCTTGATTGTTGACTGTCCAGCAGTATATTTCCCCCAGTCTTTGAATGACCTCTGCTTCATTTGATGATTTCTTTATGCTTCTAGAATAACTTTACCTATATAAAATCTTTCTCTTTTTTCCCCGCAGGACATTCATATTAAAGAATATAGTATAAACTTTTTGCTTTCTTCTTGTTTTATCTTAATCATATAGATTTTAATTCTCTTCAGAATAAAAAATTTCATTAAGATGATGTTGAGGTTTATACAGTATGACATAATTGACCCAAAACACAGCTAAGATAATTATTCCAGTTACAGAAAATCTCAGTTGTCAAACAATCAAATAGATGATAACATAATTGATTCTAATTGCTTGTTAAAATGAAAGTATCAACTAGAAAGATGACAGCTTGTTTTAGATCAGTCATTTTAATGACTGAATCAGAGCTCTGCAGGTTCCAAATTTGAGGAATTAACTACTACTGAGCTGCAAAGAAGTGCATCCACTGTTGAGGGATATTCCCTTTATGTATGACATGTGTCAGAAATTACAGTGGGAGAAAGTTAAAATAAATCAACATTAATATTGCCATATAATAAATTTACCACACCTCGATGTTTACAAAGCACTTTCAGATGTGATCCAATTTAATCTCCACAAAATAATATTAAATATTATTATTTTATGCTGAGATGTTTTTTCTCAAATGACTCAGTTTCAATGACTTACCCAAAGTCATATATCCGATGAGTGCTGAAATTCCAACTCAAGCTGAGATCTGAATCTGGTGGTTTTTCTATTATTTCTCAATTGGCTTCCACAGATATCAAGTCATAACTTTTCAAAAGTTACATTATTCCTAAAAATGAACTCATTAACTTCATTTGTATTTTGAAATCTACATCATATTTTAATAGTTTTCATTGGGAAGGATGACCAGTCTTCTGGCAGCATAATTTAGTGAGGAAATTTGAACTTCTTATTCCTCGTTACCTTAACCCCCTCTTTTTAAATTTTTCAATTGTAGTTGACATTCAATATTTTATATTAGTTTCAGGTGTACTATGTAGTAGCTAGACATTTATATGCAATTCACGAAGTGATCTCTCTGACTAATCTAGTACCCACCTGGCACTATACATTATTATTCCCTATGCTTTACTTTCCATCCCCGTTACAATTTTGTAGCCACCAATTTGTACTTCTCAATCCCTTCACCTTTTTCACCTGATCCCCAAGCTCCCTCCCCTCTGGCATCTGTCAGCTTGATCCCTGCGTCTATGTGTCTGTTTCTGTTTTGTTTGTTCATTTATTTTGTTCTTCAGATTCCCCATGTAAGTGAGATCATGTGGTATTTGTTTTTCTCTATCTGACTTATTTCACGTAGCATAACGGTCCCTCCATGTTGTTTCTGATTTTATTTACTTGGGTCTTCTCTTTTCTTCTCGGTGAGTCTGGTTAAATGTTTATCAATTTTGTTCATCTTTTCAAAGAACAAACTTTCTTTAATTGATTTTTTATAATATTTTAGTCTCTATTTTGTTAATTTCTGCTCCGATCTTTATTATTTCCTTCCTCCTACTCACTTTGGGTTTTGTTTGCTGTTCTTTATCTAGTTCCTTTAAATGTAAGGTTAGATTGTTTATTTGAGATTTTTCTTGTTTCTTGAGCTAGTCCTGTACGGCTATGAATTTCCCTTTTAGGACTACTTTCATCCTGTCCCATAGATTTTGGGTTGATGTGTTTTTGTTTTTATTTGTCAAGGTATCTTGATTTTTTTTCCTTGATCTCATTGTTAACCCATTCATTGTGCAGTAGCATATGATTTAGTCTCTGTGTGTTTGTGTGTTTTTCAGTTTCTTTTTCTTGTAACTGATTTCTAGTTTCATATCAAGGGGTCAGAGAAGAAGCTTGGTATGGTTTTAATCTTCTCAAATTTATTGAGGCTTGTTTTCTGGCTTGTTTTCACATGTGATCTACCTTGGAAAATGTTCCATGTGCACTTGAAAAGAACGTGTACTGTGCTGCTTTGGGGTGAGATGGTCTACAAATATCAATTAAATCCATCTGGTGTAGTGTGTCACTTAAGGCTGCTGCTTCCTTTTGATTTTCTGCCTGAAAGGTCTATTCCTTGATGTCAATGGGGAATTAAAATCCCCATTGTATAAATGTATTACTGTCAATCTCTCCATTTATTTCAGTTAATATTTGTTTCGTATAGTTAGGTTCTCCTATGTGAAGTGCATACGTGTTTACAAAGGTTATATCCTCTTGTTGGATTGATCCCTTTATCATTATGAAATGATTTTCTTTGTCTCTTATTATAGCCTTTGTTATAAAGTCTGTTTTGTCTGGTATAAGTATTGCTATCCCAGCTTTTTATCCATTTCCATTTTCATGAAATATCTTTTTCCATCCCTTTACTTTCACACGGTGTGTGTCTGTCAATCTGAAGTGGGTCTCTTGTAGACAGCATATGCATGGGTCTTGTTTTCTTATCCACTCAGCTACCCTATGTCTTTTGATTAGAGCAATTAATGCATTTACATTTAAAGTGACTATTTGATAGGTACATAATTATTGTCATTTGATTATTCATATTTATGCCCCCCCCTTCTTAAAGAAGTTCCTTTAACATTTTTGTAATATCAGTTTGGTGGTAATGAATTCTTATAGCTTTTTCTTGTCTAGGAAGATCTTTATCTCTCCTTTAGTTTTAAATGATAGTCTTGCTGGATAGAGTAGTTTTGGTTGTAGTTTCTTGCTTTCTTTTCCTCCCTTTGAATACTTCCTGTCAATCCCTTCTGGCCTGCAAAATTTCTTTTGAGAAATAAGCTGAGAGTCTGATGGGAGCTCCCTTGTAGGTAGCTAACTGCCTTTCTCTTGTTGCTTTTAAGATTCTCTCTTTATGTTTAACCTTTGGCATTTAATTATGATGTGTCTTGCTTGCTCTGGGCCTGTTTGAGTTCATCTTATTTGGGACTCTGTGCTTCCTGGCTTGTATGTCTATTTACTTCTCCAAGTTAGGGAAGTTTTCTGTCATTACTTCATTAAATAGGTTCTATATCTCTTGTTCTCTCTCTTCTCCTTCTGTACCCCTATGATGCAAATGTTGTTACACTTGATATTGTCCCAGAGTTCCCTTAAACTATCCTCATTTCCTAAAATTCTTTTTGCTGTTTCCAATTGGGTGTTTTCTGCTACCTTATCTTCAAAAATTGCTGATTCAGTCCTCTGCTTCATCCAATCTGCTGTTGATTCCTTCTAGTGTATTCTTCATTTCTGTTATTATATTCTTCATTTTCTACTCATTTTAGACTGCTTGCCTCCATTGCATTTAGTCCTTTTTCTGGAGCTATCTTCTGTTCTTTCATTTGGTACATGTTTTTTTTTGTCCCCTTATTTTGGCTGCCTCTCTGTGTTTGTTACTATGTATTAGGTAGATCACCGACATCTCCCTGTTTTGGCAGGGTAACCCTTATGTAATAGGTGTCCCATGGAGCATAGTGGCGTAATCTCCCTGGTCACCTTAGCCTGATACTCCAGGAGTATCCCTTGTGTGGGTTGTGTGTGCCCTCCTTTGTAGTTGAGCCTTAATTACTGTTGACATGTCAGTGGGTGGTCTTGACCCTCAGGCTGACTCTCTGTGAAGACTGTGCATGACTACAGTATGTGATCTGATGTGCGGGGGCTGACCCCACAGAGCAGGATTTACTCCAGTGGACTCTGGTGCCTGGTGAGACCACCCTTTTGGTGTGCTGCTTGTGGGGCTAATTGGGAGGTGTTCTGTTGTAGCTTGATGCTGGCCACTGGGTGTACTGGTGCTAGGGCATTTTTGAGGGGCTCCTGTGCAAGCTAAGGTCAGCTGCTGCCTGTTACCAGTTCAGGGCTACAAAGCAATCCACAGCTGTTCACTGCTTGTACTGGACCTGGGGGTGCATGGGAGAGTCCACACTGGGAACCACAGCCGGCTATCACCAGCACTAGGCATGGGGTAGCTCAGAGAAACTTCCAGGGCACCCTGAGGCATGGCACCACCTGCCAGCTGTCCAAAAGACTCAACTGCTGAAACAACTTCAAGTGGTATGAGAGTTGGGAGGGGCATGGTCTTAAGAAGTCATCAGTCTGGGGTGAATGGTGTTAAATGGATTAATGCAGATGTACATATGACTCCAGTTCTGAGCCTGGATCCACTCTGCCAAAGTCTCAGAGCACAACTAAGCCAGCCATTGCCTGCTGTTGTCCACAAACCCCCGAGAGTTGTCCAGGAAAAGCTGCAGTGCAGGCCTACAATGGCTGCCTTCCAGCCATGAAAAAAGCAAACAAACAAAATCCCTCTGGTGTTGAGCGAGTTGGGTGGGAAGGAGTCCATGGAGTTACCAGGGTGGAGTGAGCAGAGCTCACCAAGCCAATGAATATTCATATTTGGCCTTTTGGAGGAGGGCTCAACACAGGAAAGATGGCAGCCTCCTGCTGGCTACACAGGAGGAGGGCTTAACACAGGCACAATGGTGGCTTTTCCTCTAACCCTCACCATGAGACCACACAACTCAGTCTTCCTGGATGTCTCTAGCACTACTGGAGCTATAGTCCCTCTGCTGGAGCCCAGGGTGATTGCCTAGGAGTGAGAGACTCTGTGTGTGGGCCCTTTAAGAACACACCTGAGTTTCCAGTGCTTTCTGTCTCACCTAGGCTGATGGAATCCCCACTGATTCTCACAGCCAGATGCTGTTGGGGATCTTCATCCCAGCACTGGTGTTCCAGGCTTAGGAGCCCCGAGTGGGGCTGGGACCTCTGCAGCCGAGGTAGTCCTCCCAATTCTTGAGTGCCACACATGGGTGTGAGTCCAGCCCCTTTCACATCTCTGCTCCTCCTGACAGTCTCAACATGACTTCTTTATATCCTACATCATAAGATTTATGTTCTGCTATATTTCAGATGGTTCTCCAAGTTTGTTGTTCTGTAATTTAGTTGCAATTTCAATGTGCTTATGGAAGAAGGCAAGCACAGCATCCACCTACCCCACTCTCTTGTGGAACTCAGTTTGCACCTGTATTGAAAACAATAGGATAATGTCAATGGCTGCTTTTAATGAGCAACGTTTCATGAATGGAGGCATAGTTTAACAATTTTAACATAATGGTATGACTGAGGATGTATATAAGAAGGTAGACTAGCAACAACAGGTGAACTACAAAACTCTTCATTCAGCAGTCATTTATTGAGTCATTTTTAGTTTACAGACCCTGTCCTAGGACCTGAAAACACCGAGGCACATAAATGATGGTTCTGTCTTTGAAATCCCACAGACTAGCAGGAGAGACTGAACTTTAAAGAAGGAGGAATAATCCTGGAATATACTGTAGAGGTTTTATGAAGGGAACTTTGTATGTATGCAAGGGAACAGAAGGATTCAAACTTGGCTATGGTTAGAAACTAAAATTTACCTGGAGGGAAGAAATTTCCACTAACCAAGTCAGAGAATGCAAAAGGAGGGGTTGCTTAGGAGGAAATATTCCATCTTATTGAGTCTATTGTTTGGGGGGATCACAAACAGAAATAAGAGCACAAATTTATTGAACACATTATGCCTCATAAATTTTCCAACTTTATTTTTACACTTACCAACATTATACAGCAGAAAAAATCATCAATGTTAATCTGAAAGGCAGGCAGCCTCTCCTTTACCAGGGGACACCAGGAATATAAAACTAGGTAGAGAAAAAGAGACAGCGTAACTGTTGAGAAGAAAATGTGACAATCTAACACTAGTTACACTGGACCAGAAATAAATTTAGAACAGATAGTGACAAAAAATATTGGTGTGACTGCTGAGAGTGAATCCACTTTAGCCCTTTGGGCTAGGGTGGTCCTCCCTATAAACCTATGCACCTTGCTGTGCTAGATTTCCAGAAAGCTACTGGAACAAGGGCTCTGATATTTCCTTAAAACAACTTTCTACTCCTGATGAGAATATTTTCAGTTTGAGGGAGAATTTCATATGGGAAAAGCAGTAGGGCAGGAATCCTTTCCTTTTAAAGTAGGTGAGTGAATCTGTCACACATTTCTACTCACAAAGATCAGTATCAAGCCGAATCATTAAATGCTGGTGTTTCTAGTTCTAGCCCTTATTTCCAGCTGCAAACCAGTCTGCCGATAAGTGTCAGTTTTGTCAGGAAATTTTGTCACATAAATGCCTGGAATGAGTCCAATGATTACATTTTTATAGACTATTGAGAACCTGTCAGAAATAACACTATAAGAGTCATCACAGAGACTTGCAGTCTGTTTAATGTTCCAGGCACTGAGTTAGAGAGGGAAAATTAGAATCTTTCCATATCCTATTGCAGATTGGCCAAATCAATGTGACCATTAAACCTATTATACTTTAAGACAGGGAAAAGAATAAGAAACAAAGTTGGAAGAAATCAACTCAAGAAATCCATAGCCTCAATTACAACTCCAATATAACCTCACTTATCTTTTTAAAAATTATAATTGACATACAAAATTATAGCAATTACTGGTGTACAACATGGTGATTTAATATCTATATACCTTACTAAGTGAACATCACAATAAGTCTAGTAACCATCTGTCAGCATACATAGATATGACCATATTATTGACTCTATTTTCCGTGCTGCACTTTACATCCCTGTAGCTAATTTTATAACTAGTAGTTTGTGCTTTTTAATCCCTTGCCCTTTTTTGCTCAACCGCTCCCCCCACTCCCATCTGGCAACCATCACTTTGTTCTCTGTATCTATGAGTTTATTTCTGATTGTTTATTTTGTTTTTCAGATTCCACATATAAGTGAAATCATACAGTGTTTGTCTGTCTCTGTCCAACTTCACTTAACAGTGTTCTCTAGGTTCATCTATGTTTCCATAAATGGCAAGATTCCATTGTTTTTTATAGCTGAATATTATTCCACTGTATATATGTACCACATCTCTTTTTGTGTATTCATTTATCGGTGGACACCTAGTTTGCTTCTATGTCTCAGCTATTGTAAGTAATACTTCAATGAACATAGGGGTACCTATATCTTTTTTAATTAAAGTTTATTGGGGTGATAATTGTTAGTAAAGTTACAGAGAAACCCACCATCCAGGGAAACCCCCTCCCATTGTGTGAGAAGCCAGAACAGTGTGAAGAAAATATAAAGTGTGAGAGAGAATAAAAGGCTGCAGTGAGAGAGAAAATAAAACATTCAAACACCTACTGGAAAGCAAAAGAAATATATGGTACCTATATCTTTTTTAATTATTGCTTTCATTTCCTTCAGATAAATATCCACAAGTAGAATTGCTGGGTTGTATGATAGTTCTATTTTTAATATTTTGAGGAACTTCCATACTGTTTTCCATAGTGTCTATACTAATTTACAATCCCACAAACAGTACACAAGGGTTATCTTTTTTTCCACATCCTCGCCAATATTTATTATTTGTCTTTTTGATAATAGCCATTCTAACAGGTGTGAGGTGATATCTCATTGTAGTTTTGATAGGCAGTTTCCTGATGATTAGTGATGCTGAGCATATCTTTTCATGTGTCCGTTGGCCATCTGTATGTCTTCTTTGAAGAAAGATCTGTTCAAATCCTCTGCCCACATTTTAATTGGAGTGTTTGGTTTTTTGATGTTGTGTTATATGATTTCTTAATATATTTTGGATATTAACCCTTTTTCAGATACATCATTTGCAAATGTCTTCTCCCATTCAATAGGTTGCATTTTCATCTTGTTGATGGTTTATTTTGCTGTACAAAAGCTTTTTAGTTTGATGTAGTCTCTTGTTTATTTTTGCTTTTGTTGCCTTTGCCCATGAGGACATATCCAAAAAAAATATTGCAAAGATGGATGTCAAAGCATTTACTGCCTATGTTTTCTTCTAGGAGTTTTTTTTTTTTTTTTGAGGGCAGTGTCATTGGCCCTCATATGAGGGACCGAACCGGGGCCACTGGCTTCCCAAGCCAGCGCTTAACCACCGCTCCACTCGGCCTGCCCTAGGAGTTTTGCGGTTTCAGATTTTACATTTAAGTTGTTAATCTATTATGAGTTTGTTTTTGTATGTGATATAAGAAAGTGGTCTAGTTTCATTTTTTATGAGTATCTGTCCAGTTTTCCAAACACTATTTCTTGAGGTGACTATCTTTTCCCCATTGTATATTCTTGCCTCCTTTGTCATAGATTAATTGACCATATAAGTGTGAGTTTATTTCTGGCTTCTCTATTCTGTTCCATTGATCTTTGTGTCTTCTTTTGTGCCAGTACCACAATGCTTTGATCACTATGGCTTTTTAATATAGTTTGAAATCAGTGAGCATGATACCTCCAACTCTGTTCTTTTTCCTCAAGATTTCTTTAGCATTCGGGGTGTTTTGTGGTTCCATATACATTTTAGTATTATTTGCTCTAGTTCTGTGAACAATGCCATTGGTATTTTGACAGTTATTGCATTGAATCTGTAGATCACTTCGGGTAGAATGGACATTTTAACAATATAAAGTCTTCCAATGCACGAGCACAGTATATGCTTCAATTTGTTTGTGTCATCTTCAGTTTCCTTCATCAGTGTCTTATAGTTTCCCTAGTACAGGTCTTTTACCTCTTTGATGAAATTTATTACTAGGTATTTTATTCTTTTTAATGTGGTTGTAAATGGGATATTTTTCTTAATTTCTTTTTTTGTTACTTTGTTCTTTGTGTGTAGAAATGCAACAGATTTCTGAATATTAATTTTGTCTCCTGCAACTATACTGAATTCATTTTTTAATTCTAGTAGTTTTTTTGGTGTACTCTGTAAGGTTTTCTATATATAGTATCATGTCATCTGCAAATACTGACAATTTTACTTCTTAATTTCCAATTTAGATGCCTTTTATTTCTTTTTCTTATCTGTTTGATAAGAATCCGATAAGATTCTTATCTATGGCTGTGATTTCCGGTACTATGTAGAACAAGAATGATGAGAGTGGGCATCCTTGTCTTTTTCTTGATCTTAGAGTTGAGTATGATGTTTGCTGTGAGTTTGTCATATATGGCCTTTCTTATGTTCAGGTGTGTTCCTTCTATACCCACTTTGCTGAGAGTTTTTAACAAAATGGATGTTGAGTTTTGTCAAATGCTTTCTCTGTATCTAGTGAAATGATTATATGATTTTTATCTTACTTTTGTTTATATCTCATGTCACATTGATTTGCAGATACTGAGCCATACTTGCATCCATGTAATAAATCCCACTTGATCATGGTGTATGATCATTTGAATGTATCATTGAATTAGGTTTCCTCATATTTAGTTGAGGATTATTTGCATCTGTTTTCATCAGGGATATTGACCTGTAATTTTTTTGGTAGTATTGTTATCTGTATTTGGTGTCAGAGTAATGCTGGCCATGTAGAATGAGTTTGGAAGCCTTTCCTCCTCTTCATTTTTTTTTAATAGTCTGAGAAGAATTTGTATTAGTTCTTTTATGAATGCTTGGTAAAATTCACATGTGAAACCATCTGGTCCTGGATATCGGTTTGTGGGGAGTTTTTTGATTACTGATTTAATTTCATTTCTAGTAATCTGTTCATATTTTCTGTTTCTTCCTAAGTCTTGAAAGATTATATGGTTCTAGGAATTTATCCATTTCTTCTGGGTGGACTTGTTTGTTAGCATATAATTGTTCATCATATTCTCTTATGACACTTTGCATTTCCGTGGTGTCAGTTGTCACTTCTCTTTCATTTCTGATTTTATTTATTTAGCCTCTCTCTTTTTTTGATCAGTCAGGAAGTTTATCTATTTTGTTTATCTTTTCAAAGCACCAGTTTTTAGTTTTCTTGATCTTTTCTATTGTTTTCTTTTAGTCTCTATTTCATTTATTTTTGCTTTGATCTTTCCTTCTACTCAATTTGAGCTTTGTCTGTTCTTTTTCTAATTCCTCTAGGTATATGTTTAGATTGTTTTGTTGTTTATTGAGGTATTGCTTTTCTGTGTCCCAAAGATTTTTGAATCATTGTCTTGCCCTTTTATTTGTCTCAATGTATTTTTTTATTTCTTTATTTCTTCACTAACTCCTTGACTGTTTAGTAACATGATATTTAGTCTCCACATGCTTATATTTTTTCCAGTGTTCTTGTAATATTGTCCTGATCTCAAAGAAAGAGAAGTGGGCTAAAGCTTTTTGTGTTTTATATTTTCTTCTGTGGATGGGTGTGAAAGATAAGGGAAAGATGATCTCATGATGACATATGGGACTTTTCTTCTCAGTGCAGTCATTTAAACTGTAATTTTGACTACCTTTATTCTCTTACTTTATTTTTTGACATAATAGGTGAACCCAAATCTATTTTCATTCAGCTTTGTTTAATGTAGCCCCTTCTTTTACTTCACTACATTGTATGTACCCCCAATAATTTGTTTTTTTTTTTATGGATTTTACTAAATTTTCCTTCATAAAATTAATCTTAGTCAATTTAGGGTTCCATTTTTCCCTGATGTGATTGCCAAATTCTGGGAAGCTTATTTACTGTCAAAGCATTGGGAAAGGGCAACTGAGGGCAACTGTTGGCACCCAATGAAATGTCCTCATTCCTACTATCTTTAGTTGTTGTTCTTAAAGGTCACTGCTGCATTGTTCTTAATTTCTGAATGCAAGACTCCTTCAGCTATTACTCCCAGCTGTAGTCCCTCACTCTTCCCTTGGCATGGGAAACTCTGCAGTACAATCTATAGACTACACCATCTCTAAGATATTCTTTGGCCACATTGGAATTATTCTGCTGTTCTTATAATGCTAAGTCTAGTCAATTATGCAAGGCTATTTTAATTCCACATGCTTAGATCTATGTTGCAAATCAAATACCTGTAGTAGATAGATGGGTAAATAGATAATTGAGGTAGGTGGGTAGTGGGTACTGTGATGACCTGGAGAACAACTTGTACTGTTGGAAGAGGGGGGTCATGATTCAGCTCTAAAGGACTGCTTCTATGTGCAAATGTGGACCAATGTTCACAGATATGGGTTTTCAAGAATGTAAAAATAAGATTTTATGTGAAATTCCCTAACAGTAAGCCATATCTAGCCTGTAGATAGCTGTATTAGATTTTATTGCTGTTGTAACAATTAGATTTATACTGTTGTATGCAGAAAAGGTACTTGATATGATTTTAGTCTTCTTAAATTTATTGAGACTTGTTTTCTGGCCTAACATGTGGTATATCCAGGAAAATTTTACATTTTCTATCCATGAAAAAATGTATTTTCTGCTGATTTTAGCTGGAATGTCCTCAAAATATCTATTAAATCTATCTGATGTAATGTGTTGTTTAAGGACTGCCAAGGCAGTCCAGGTTTGACTTTCCCTTGGGATGCCCCATGACCTGAGCAAACTCCAGCTAAAACTTCAACCAGCCTGCAGAGGCATCCCTGATGTAGCTTGCCCCTGAGACTCACCACAGCTGGCACCTGCCCTAGCCACAGATCAGGACCCTGTTATGAGTTGCAACCTCTGTTATCTTGAATGCTAGTTCCATTAATACATTGCTTGGGCATGGAATGGGATTGAATTAGTCAGGATAATTTAGATTGTGCTTCCGAACAGAAAAGCCCCCTAATCTCAGTGGCTTAAGACAGCAATAGTTCAGGAGACTGCAAAGATGGCTGCTGTGAGGAGAGCTCCCTGAGTTTTTCTCTGGAAATATCAACAATTTGAACTTCTGTAACTCTTCAAAGGGAAGTCTACTCATCACACAGAGCAACTAAGACTCTCACTCAACAACAGTTGCTGGAAGGTGGGCAGGCCGGACTAGTGGGGAAGAAAGCGGGCAATACCCGCGAGGTGCAGCCCGCACCCGCGGCTGCAGAGGGACCAAACTCCAGAGAACAGATGGTGAGTGTTCCCATTGCTCGCTCCCTGCGCCCCATGGCCCGCCTAGAATACAGCAAGAGCTCAACGATCTGCAGGCTGAGGAAGAAGCCTCAGGCTGGGCGAGAGGGGGAGGAGAGAGAGGAGACGAGCAGCCGCACCCACAGTTCCCCAGGTCCCCAGAAAGCAGGGTGCAGAGCTCTGCAGCGACAGGGCAAGATCAATCCCTGCACCGTCCCGGTTCAGGGATCAGTCTCTGTGCCCACCAGGTCCCGCGGAGAGCAGCAAGAGCACCTCAGCGCACAGACGCTGAGGCAGAAGCCTGAAACCAGGCAAGCAAGGGAAGAAAGAGTACTCGCGGGGAGGGGGAGACACAGAGCACCGGATGGAGACGCAGGTCCCGCAGGTCCCTGAGAGACGGAGCGGGTATCTGAGGCACGGCAGGGTGCGTGCAGTCTACTAAACCCTGGCAGTCCCTCCGGGAGAGCAGCAGGAATACCGCGGCGCGCACAGGCTCCGAGGCAGAAGCGTGAAACCAGACGAACAGGGGAAGAAAGAATACTCCATAGGGGAAGACGCAGCGAGCCCAAGCAGAGACACAGGTCCCCGGGAAACAGACCAGAGATTTGAGCCACTGCAGGGTGCGTGCAGCCCCCTAAACCCCAGCAGTCTTTGTGGGAGAGAAGCAGGAACTCCTCCAGAGCCTATGAGGCAAAGGCCTTAGCTCAAAACAGTGTTGGGTCTGTGGGTTTTTTTTTTGTTGTTGCATTATTTTGTTTGTTTGTTTGTTTTGCTCGTTTGTTTGTTTTTCCTCCTCTCTTCGACAGAAAGCAAAAAAAAAACTCAAAGAAAAACAAAAACAACAGAAAATAAAACCCACCCCCAACCTCCCTGAGAAACCCTGGCCCCTGCAACTCCAGAGTCTTAAACTGACCCTGAAATGGGGCAGTAGGGGCAGACTACAAAGGCGTTCCTTACCCGTAGGGGGTTGAGAATTTCTGCCCCAGAAGAGGCTACAGAGTGAGATATCTCCCCCTCCTCCACCTTTCCTGCAAGGCTTGGGAGGCAGGGCAGGTTCAGCTGCTAAGGCACTAATTAACAGACTCTTAGCAGAGGGCTTTTGGCAGTGAAAAGATCTTTCATTCTCCGCATTGGTCTTTCAATGCAAAGGGTGCCCAAAGACACTCATCGAGCCTGTAGGGCACACAGCCTGCCTTGGGGCAGGCAAACGCAGAAACGGCAGTGACTTTGGGAAAACTACCAATCACACGTCACAACAATACTCATGTACGCCAAACCTGCAGTGCCAGGATCACTCTAGGCATCAGGTGGCCGTCTTTGTTCACACAAGACCCAGAGGAATATTTGTACAGCAGAGGACAAACTCAAGAGAGCTTGGTGGATTTTAGCCTGGCACTGGAGACACAAGAATCATCATACCCACAGGCCAACTTTAGATAAAACCAGAGCATTTTTGGGTTTGACATACAGGAGTCACACCCAAAAGGAAGTTGCTACAGGTGCAAGGGCCAAAGGGTCCAAGCCTCACACAGCAACTCATTAACTGCAGACTCTGCTGATCCTCACAGCTGATCAGCCTGGAAGTCAATCCCACCTACTGACAAGCCAAAAGTAATCAAAGCTAAACTCCTCCAGGTGAAGACACACAACACAAGGAACACCTCAGATATACACGCACAAGAGAATAGGGAGATTGAGTAATTCAAATATAAAGGATACACACCGTATAATTTTACCCAGAAAAGACTGAGAGACCTAGGGGATCTATCTGTTATATCAAAGCAAGCACAAAGAGTAAACCAGAATGGGGAGACAAAGAAATACAATCCAAATAAAAGAACAGAAGAAACCTCCTGAATCAGTGGAACTAGAGGAAATAGAGGTAAACAACCTATCGGAGACAGAGTTCAGAACACTGATTATTAGAATGTTCAAGGAAATTAATGAAAATATAAAGAAGGATAGAGAAATCATGAAAAGCAACCAGCTAGAACTTAAGAATGCAATTACTGAGTTAAATAACAAATTCGATGGAATGAATAGCAGATTGGACGAAGCAGAAAATCGAATCAGTGACTTAAAAGACAAGATAGCAGAGATCCCCCAGGCAGAACAACAAAAGGAAAAAAGAATGAAAAACATTAAAAATAGTTTAAGAGAGCTGGGGGATAACATCAAACTCAATAACCTCCGGATCTTCGGATTACTAGAAGGAGAAGAGAAGGAGCAAGGGATTGAGAACATATTTGAAGTAATAATGTCTGAAAACTTCCCTAACCTGGCAAAGGACATTGAAATACAAGCCCAGGAAGTGCAGAGAGTTCCAACCAGGGTGATCCCAAACAGGCCCACACCAAGACACATTATAGTGAAAATGGCAAGGGTTAAGGACAAAGACAGAATCCTTAAAGCAGCAAGGGAAAGGCAGCAAGTTACTTACAAGGGTACCCCCATAAGATTATCAGCTGACTTTTCTACAGAAACTTTGAAGGCCAGAAGGGAGTGGCAGGAGGTTTTCAAAGTGATGAAAAATAAAGGCCTACAACCGAGATTGCTGTATCCAGCAAGGTTATCATTTAAAATCGAAGGCGAGGGCCGGCTGAGTGGCGTGGTGGTTAAGCGCTGGCTTGGGAAGCCAGCGACCCCGGTTCAGGTCCCACGTATGAGGGCCAGTGACACTGCCCTCAAAAACAAAACAAAACAAAACAAAAAAAATAAAATCGAAGGTGAGATAAGGAGCTTTGCAGAAAAGAATAAGTTAAGGGAATTCATTACCACCAAGCCAGCTTTGCAGGAAATGTTAAAAGGGCTTCTTTAAGTAGAAGAGAAAAACAACCTAAGAAAGTCTACGAACACAAATAACAAAATGGCAATAAATACACACCTATCAATAATCACATTAAATGTAAATGGATTAAATGCTCCAATAAAAAGACATAAGGTGGCTGAATGGATAAGAAAGCAAGACCCCAGCATATGCTGTATACAAGAGACTCACCTCAGATCCAAAGACTCATACAGGCTGAAAGTAAAGGGATGGAGTAAACTATTTCATGCAAATGGAACTGAGAAAAAAAGCTGGAGTAGCGATACTTATATCAGATAAAATGGACTTTAAATTGAAGAATGTAACAGAGGACAAAGAAGGACACTTCATAGTAATGAAGGGATCAATCCAACAAGAGGACATAACCCTAGTAAACATTTATGCACCTAATATAGGAGCTCCTAAATATATAAAACAGATATTGTCAGACATAAAGACAGAGATCAACAGTAACACTATCATAGTAGGGGAATTCAACATCCCACTGTCACTAATGGACAGATCCTCCAGACAGAAAATCAATGCGGAAACAGCGACCTTAAATGACACATTAGACCAGCTGGATTTAATTGATGTATTCAGAGCATTTCACCCCAAAGCTACAGAATATACGTTCTTTTCAAGTGCACATGGAACATTATCTAAGATAGACCACGTGTTAGGTCACAAAACAAGTCTCAATAAATTTAAGAAGATTGAAATCATTTCAACTGTATTCTCTGACCACAATGCTATGAAACTAGAAATCAATTATAAGAAGAAATCCGGGAAGCTGAAAAATAAATGGAGGCTAAACAATATGCTATTAAATAGTGAGTGGGTCACAAATGAGATCAAGGAGGAAATCAAAAGATACCTCGAGACAAACGAAAATGAAAACACCACGACCCAAAATCTCTGGGATGCTGCGAAAGCAGTCCTAAGAGGGAAGTTTATAGCAGTGCAGGCCTACCTAAAGAAGGAAGAAAAATCTCAAATCAACAGGTTATCCTTATACCTAAGGGAACTGGAAAAAGAACAGCAAAAGAGGCCCAAGGGGAGTACAAGAAAGGAGATAATAAAGACCAGAGCGGAAATAAACAATATAGAGAACAGAAAAACAATTCAAAAGATCAATGAAACCAAGAGCTGGTTTCTTGAGAAGATAAACAAAATTGACAAACCTCTAGCCAGGCTCATCAAAAAAAAAAAAAAGAGGACTCAAATTAGCAAAATCAGGAATGAAAGAGGAGAAATGACTACAGACATCACAGAAATACAAAAAATTCTAAGAAATTTCTATGAGCAACTATATGCCAACAAATTTGACAATCTGGAAGAAATGGATAATTTTCTAGAAGCATACAACCTTCCAAAGCTAACGCAAGAAGAAACAGAAAATCTAAATACCCTGATTACTACCAAGGAAATTGAATCAGTAATTGACAAGCTCCCAAAAAACGAAAGCCCTGGACCAGACAGCTTCACAAGTGAATTTTATCAAACATTCAAAAAAGAAATATCACCTATTCTTCTCAAACTATTCCAAAAAATCCAGAAGGAGGGAAAGCTCCCAAACTCTTTTTATGAAGCCACTATCACCCTGATTCCAAAACCAGATAAAGACATCACAAAACAGGAAAACTACAGGCCAATCTCCCTGATGAATATAGATGCAAAAATTCTCAATAAAATATTAGCAAACAGAATTCAGCAATATATTAAGAAGATCATACATCATGATCAATTGGGATTCATCCCTAGTGTGCAAGGCTGGTTCAACATCCGTAAATCAATTAATGTGATATACCACATCAATAAAATGAAGGATAAAGATCACATGGTCATCTCAATAGATGCAGAAAAAGCATTTGACAAAATCCAACTGCCATTTATGTTAAAAACCCTTAGCAAAGTGGGAATACAGGGATCATATCTCAACATAATAAAAGCCATATATGATAAACCTACAGCTAACATCATACTCAATGGGGAAAAGCTAAAACCATTCCCCTTAAGATCAGGAACAAGACAAGGCTGTCCACTTTCTCCTCTTTTATTCAACATAGTGCTGGAAGTTCTAGCCACAGCAATCAGACAACAAAAAGAAATAAAAGGCATCCAAGTTGGCAAGGAAGAATTAAAATTGTCATTATATGCAGATGACATGATACTGTATATAGAGAACCCCAAAGACTCCATCAAAAAACTATTGGAACTGATAGACGATTTCAGTAAAGTAGCAGGATATAAAATCAATGTTCAGAAATCAGTGGCATTTGCATATACCAATAATAAACTAACGGAAAGAGAAATTAAGAAAACAGTCCCATTTACAATTGTGCCAAGAACTGTAAAATACCTAGGAATAAATTTAACCAAAAAAGTGAAAGATATGTACTCAGAAAATTATAAGACACTGAAGAAAGAAATCATAGAAGATACAAATAAATGGAAACACCTACCATGCTCATGGATAGGAAGAATTAATATAGTTAAAATGTGCATACTGCCTAAAGCAATATATAGATTCAATGCAATTCCTATCAAACTACCAAAGGCATTTTTCACAGAAATAGAAAATATAATCCTAAAATTTATATGGAATCATAAAAGACCCTGAATAGCCTCGGCAATTCTGAGAAATAAGAACAAAGTTGGGGGAATCACGCTACCAGACATCAAAACCTACTACAAGACTAGAGTAATCAAGACAGTTTGGTATTGGCATAAAAACAGGCACATCGATCAGTGGAACAGAACAGAGAGCCCAGAAATAAATCTAGGCATTTACGGACAGTTAATCTATGACAAGGGAAGCAAGAATTTACACTGGAGTAAAGATAGTCTATTCAATAAATGGTGCTGGGAAAATTGGACTGACACATGCAAAAAAATGAAACTGGATCACCACCTTATGCCATATACAAGAACAAATTCAAAATGGATTAAAGACCTAAATGTAAGACCTGAAACCATAAAACTCCTAAAAGAAAATATAGGGAGTACATTTGCAGACATTACCCAGAGCAATATTTTTACTGATACATCCCTGCGGGCAAGGGAAGTAAAAGAAAAAATTAACATATGGGATTATATCAGACTTAAAAGTTTTTTCACAACAAAGGAAACTATTAATAAAACAAAAAGGAAGCCTACTGAATGGGAGAATATATTTGGCAATGATATATCTGATAAGGGGTTAATATCCAAAATTTATAAAACACTCATGAAACTCAACACCAAAGAAACAAACAACCCAATTAAAAAATGGGCAGAAGATATGAAGAGACATTTCTCTAAAGAGGACATACAGATGGCCAACAGGCATATGAAAAAATGTTCAACCTCACTGGTCATTAGGGAAATGCAAATAAAAACCACAATGAGATACCACCTCACTCCAGTCAGAATGGCTATCATCAATAAATCAACAAACAAGTCCTGGCAGGGCTGTGGGGAAAAGGGGACCCTGCTGCACTGTTGGTTGGATTGCAGATTGGTGCAGCCACGATGGAAGCCAGTATGGAGGTATCTCAAAGAACTAAAAATAGAGCTACTGTTTGACCCAGCAATTCCACTCCTAGGTATTTATCCTGAAAAAACCAAGACACTTATTCAAAAAAAGTTATGCACCCCTATGTTCATAGCAGCACAATTTACAATAGCTAAGACTTGGAAACAACCAAAATGCCCATCGGTAGATGACTGGATTAAGAAACTGTGGTATATTTATACAATGGAGTATTACTCCGTTATAAAGAAGAATGAAATTGTACCATTTGCAATGATATGGATGGACCTAGAGACTATTATGTTAAGTGAAATAAGTCAGTCAGAGAAAGACAAATACCATATGATCTCACTCATATGTGGAATCTGAAAAACTGTATGAATGAGCAAAGTAAACAGAAACTGTCTCATAGAGATAGAGGAAAAATCAGGGTTGCTAATTGGGAAGGGGATGGGGATGAGGGAGAAGGGGAAGGGATTAGACAGCAAAAATAGGCAACTACAATATTGCCACTGGGATATGAAAAACAGTTTGGGGAATATAATTAATAATGTAAATATTTTGTGGGATGTCAGATGGTCATAGGTCTTGTTAGGGAGACCATTTCATGGATGGAGTAGAGGTTTGATCACTGCACTGTATAACTGAAGCGGAGGTTGTATACCTACTGTAATTGAATATATATATAGATAGTCACGGGATGTGGATTATACTATGGAAGAGAGTCAGAGGAAGAGTAATAGATATATATATGATATGGGTGGGAGTGGGGTGGCAAATTGTGGGTGGGGGATTGTCACTTTGAGGGGTAAAATGTATAACTATTGCACTGTGTTGTACACCTGAAACTAATTAAAAATAAAAAATTAATTTAAAAAAGACAGCAATAGTTCATTTATTTATACCATGGGTTCTGCAGAGGAACAATAGATGCTCCAATCTGGATTCAAATAAAAAGAGACACTGATTTTTGGAGGAATTTAGAAAAAAGGAGGTTCCCATAGCAATGCACATAAGAACATGGGCCTGGAAGCGGGGGCAATGTCTCCATGCTCACTCCAGAGCCTCTCCCATCCATGCCTTTCACAGACCCCAGTTCATCGGTGCTTGTGTTGAACATTCCAAAAGATCTGAAGGTTAGGGCCCAAGTGATCCCTGACATCTCTGCACTCTGGGTTATTTTTCTACCTTCTTTTCTTTTTTTACTAATGGTTTCAGCATAAGGAAAGAAAGGTCTGCATTTTAAATTACAGCAGGGCCCATGTCATTAAACGAAGATATATTTATATTCATTAAATAGCATTTAAAAGTAAAATTACAGTGGTTAGTTAAGAGACCAGGCATAAACAGTGTTTTAAATATGCATTTATTTAGGGACCTTGGACAAATTTTATAAATTTTCTAACCATACTACATTTTAGAAAAGTCTTTAAAATTCCTTTGCCCATAAGATGGTCTGGAAAACATTATATGTCTTTATTTATTTTATTATTATTTTTTTTAATTTAATTTAATTTTATTTTTAATTAGTTTCAGGTGTACAACACAGTGCAATAGTTATACATTTTACCCCTCAAAGTGACAAAGTCTTTAAATAGTAAATCAGTGGCACTTGAAATCAGTTCCAATGTAAGTTTAAAGAAGGACGGGAAATATAATAAGCTAAAAGGTTATCAATAGCTAACATAATGTCCTTGAGAACACTTGTAATCTGACATTTCCCAGGCCCATCTGGTTACTTCTATTGGAACTGCATCACGTGGTGGAGGGATGAACTGTACACACATGCGACATCAGCAATTACAGAAAGTACTGGGTGAAGCCATGACTGGCTTCTGATATGCTGTGGTGGGTTTTAAACCCTTATATCTGAGCTTCGTACCATTATCAATTTAGGTTCAGTGCTTTGATAGAAATGCAAGATTTTCTGAAAGTGAGAAATGTTTTTGATAAATTTCCCCGAGTTTTATTAATAACATTTTATCTTTCTGGGCATGATGTTCCGAGGGATCTGAAAAACAGCAGCTCTGATTCCGAGTGCAGGTCTTTTTTTTTCTTGTTCATTTAGTTCTGCACAAAATAACTTGCATTTTTTGTTTGGTTGGTTTTGTGGTGGGGAGGGTAGTGAGGAATCAGAACAAAATACAGAATTTGCTGGGTCTGGTTGGTAGAATCCTGTCTCTGATGCTCCAATAGAATCTCCTTTCCAGACCTGCCCATGTACTACCTCCCACCGCCCAGTCCCAGGTAACGCGTTGCTCCCTCCTCATCACTTCATAGCACTCTGTAACATTTGCCCTGAGACTCCCTCACCCCCAGAGTAAACGGGCCATCTTATCCAGACAGTATGCTCCTTTAGGACAAGGACTGTGCCTGCTCATCTGCCTACACCCAGCTCAGCACACTGCACAGCGTGAGGAATGAATGAATGAACTGAAAGAACAATCGACTAGCCTCAAGTTGTCGGGACTCTAGTCCTGCCCTAACTCCAATTTTCACATTCACAAGAAGGCCAGGGAAAGTGTTCCGTTTCCTAGGTGAGGAATATAAATCTCCAGGTTTCTTCTAGCTCCAAAAGCATGTATCTCTAAATCATGAGTGTGTGTTCTCACGTCCACTTTACTGCCTACCCCTGACACTTTCTCTGAGGAGAGTGTGCAGCAACCCTGCCTTTCTCTGGGCACGTGTCTTCCTACCAGCCTCCCTGACAGCTTAATTCTGACATTGTGTCCCCGCACCACCGTTGCCAGGCATGCAATTTGTCAAGTGTTTGACTACCGTCTTTTTTATTTGATGAGAAGAGATAACAGGACAATATCACCTTTCAAAACATCTAAAATGTAAAATGAAAATAAGCAATGGAAAATCATTTCCCTCCTGTGGAAGAGAGCATTACATGCTCAGTAAAGAGAAGAGAAATAACTATCAATGAATAAGGATTCCAGAGACATGCAGAATCACATCCTAGACAATAAAGCATCTATGTACAAATGGTAAAACCAAAAACACCAAAACATGGCAGGAATGCTTGCTGTTAGTCTTGTCACTGAAAAATTAAAATTAAAACTAGCGTAGTTTCAGTCAATATAGAGTGTTTGGACACCCCAGTTAATCCAGCATTTGTTTACACATTGCACTGCCTTGAAGTTCTGTTTCTGATCAAGACTGGGTATAAAGCAACTCAAAAACAGATGGTCTGTTATTAAGAATCAAACTTCATTTATATTACAAGACCAAACTGGCATCTTTTCTTTGAAAATCAGAAACTAACGTTCATAATTTTTTTTAAGAGGGCAGTGTCACTGGCCCTCGTATGTGGGATGCGAACCCGGGCCGCCAGCATCCCAAGCCAGCGCTTAACCACCACGCCACTTGGCTGGCCATAATTTTTTAAGATCATAATAATCCGTCATTCAACAGACAACTTTTGTGGAGCCCCCGAGGCTAGATAGGAAGGCCCTGTGCTCATTTAGTGGGGTGGGGGTAGGGGATACCAACATGAATAAGACCTGGTTCCTGTCATAATGATGGTGAAAATGAATGACTTAATGCACTGATTCTTGCAGCCTAAATTGACAATATTCAAATCACTCATTGATTCATGAAAACAATTCACTAATGTGCCAGCAAATATACAAGGTAAAGTGGGAAACGTATCATTTTTCTTTCCATCCACGAGAATATGAACTCCAAGGCTAAAGAGTCTTTCTCTGTCTTGTTTGTGGCTGTATGTGCTGTGCCCAGGGCAGTGCCTGACACAGAGTAATCATAACACATGTCTGTGGAAAGAATTCATGCCCTAAATACTTCAGGTCACCCTGTATTAGAAATCTGTGACAGGTTATGAGAGTTTGTAAGATGAACACACGTGGTCATTGTACCGAGACCATACACAGGACGTTAGGAGCACAGCCTCCGGAGTCATATCCTTGGGGTCAAATTCTAGCCCCCAACTCTCCAGCTGTGTGACCTTGGTTGAGTTTCCTAACATCCATGACCTTCAGTTTGCACACTTGTCACTTGGGAGTGGTTGTCATAAATCTCCCCCCACAGTGCCATGTGGAGTTAAAATTATCTAATGTATGATCAGTGCTTAGCATAATGCCAAGGCATGATAAACAGCTGTCTTTGTTTGTGGTACTCTTCTTATCATTTAATAACATTCAACCCACCTGAATTAGCTTACATCTTAAAACGGTGTGAAATTATGTGGAAGATGAAAATTTCAAATGATGTGATACCTAGGACAAAACAAAGTGCTTAAGGCCCAGTAAATTACAATGTAATTCACTGTAACAACAAAGCAGCTTGGGAAATTTGATTTTCCAATGTTTGCAGCCCTGCAGCAGTTTCACTTCTGCATAGCGCTTTCCTAGCACATATCATGCAATCAGACAGGCAGCATCAAGGATTGAAAACAAAGGTTCAGGAATCTGTGTGGGGTTGGAAAGAAAGGGGGTAAAGGTGCTCAGGGGCCCTGCTTAGAGAGTAACAGAAAGAAACAAGGGCTCTGCAGAGAGACCCACAGAACAGGGCTATAGGTGTTTGCATCTTATCAACATTCCTGGGGGACTTTTCTCTCCCCAGACCTAAGTCGTTGATGAAAACTGAGAGGAAAACATGCCTGTGGACCAGGAAAAATGGTTTCTTCATGTTGCCCATAAGAAGAGATTAAATTAATCTTGCTACTGGAGCTGTGTCCCCATTTCTTTGAAACCAAAAAATGTTAAAAGAAGTTTTAAAATCAATGCATATTTTAAATAACTATTATAGTTTATATAAACACATTTTTGCAATATCATTTTGCTTATGCAGCATAAATCTACAGGAGGAATGAAAGGATTGAAATAACAGGATGCCACACAATGCCATCTTACAGATGTACAGGTCACACTACCTGCTGATGAAATATTGCCATTATCACATTGAGGGACTGCTGCCCAGGCTTGAAGTTCCTCTCCCTCCTTGGGGAAGTCCAGCAAGCTTCATTGTGAGCCCAACATTAGGGGGATAAAGTTCAGTCACTTGTTGAAAGGACAAAATAACTGCTCTATTTTCCTCATGTTCACCTAAGTCAGAAATGGATTTTGTGCCAGCATTATAAATCAATTCTGATGATATGTGGAGATTAAAATTCCCAGCACATGTTTTCAATAGTAGAAGTGTTAAGGCCAGTGTCACATTCAAATTCACCTTGTGGCTTTGGTATTCTACCTACTTAAATGCCCCATTTGTAATTTTAAATACCTCCCAGGTTTCAATACTAAATACATGGTAAGCTTTGAAATACATGTAGAAAGGTATATTTCTACAGTTCTGGGTGAAAAGAGTGTATGGGAGCCTGGCTTCCACCTTCTTTCCTCACAAGCTTGCAACTCGTTTCCCCCACATCCCTCACCTCACCTGTGCTCGCCAGAGCCACGGGTGCATAGACATGAGCTGGCTGCCCAGAGATTTCTCTAATGTAGCTCTAGGATATGGTTAATCCACAATCATGAAAAGGGGCTAAGCTGGCTTTTGTCACTAATCCATCTTTCCTGTCCAAATTACTCTCTGCACATTGGTTATGCACCCATCCCTCTCCAGGACTGTGGACCCTGTGTCATGCTGTTCCTCCTATTCGTGTGTCCCCTGCTCCCTGTCCCACATTTACCTCACCCAAGACAGTCTTTTCTAACTAGAAACTTGATAATCTCTCTTCTTTTTCCCCAAATAAGACTTTCCCATTTTGCCTCTTCATTTTCTGATATCCTGGGATTGCTGTATACAATGATTTTGAAAAAGCATAAAAGATTAATTGCCTCAGAGGTATATTTATCATGTGGAAAGGAGAGCATGGAGCTACAGTGGTTTGTCCTAAAAGGAGGAATTGTGATATCTTAGGTGGTGGATCCCTCTCTTTAAATGGCATGAGTCTAGGATATGGTCTGGAAATACATAAGTCATAGATACATTGGTAGAACTTTCAAGTAGTGTGTGTAACATCGGACTTCACCGAGGCCAACTCTATTTATAGTACGCTATATGTGACATAGTCACCCATGATTCAAACCTACACCCACAGTGTCACAGTATTTCATAGTATATATTGTGACAAAAATTCTATAATTGAAGGACAATGGATTTTATATTTTTAGAAATCTAGTTTCAAGGCACCAATATGAGTCTCTTTTTTTAATTAAATTTATTGGGGTGACAATGGTTAGTAAAATTACATAGGTTTCAAGTGTACATTTCTATAACACATCATCTGTTGTATATATCATATTGTGTGTTCACCACCCCGAGGCAGTTCTCCTTCCATCACTATACATTTGTCCCCTGTGCCCTCTTCTGCCATCTACCCTCCCCCTTACCCTCTGGTAACCACTAAACTATTGTCTGTGTCTACGAGTTTTGTTTCTCTATTTGTTTGTCTTGCTCCTTTGTTGCTTTTAGTGATGATTAAACACTTAATAAAATAGGTATAGAAGGAAAGTAACTAACATAATAAAAACCATATATGACAAACCCTCAGCTAATATCATAATTAACTGTGGAAAACTGAAGCCTTTTGCTCTATGTTCAGGAACAAGAAAGGGTTGCCCCCTGTCTCCACTGTCATTCAACATAGAATTGGAAGTCCTAGCCAGAGCAATGAATATCTCTTTCAATTCTATTTTTCACTATATCGTAGAGGAAAGTCTAAAGCTACGTTAAATAGAAGTATGTAGCAAGATTAGAATACAAATAAGGACACAATACTTGCAAGTGTTAGTTATTCTTCACATTAACCTATAAATTCAAAATGACTTCAATAAAAACCCTAACAATTTATTTTTATGGAACTATAAAATTGAATTAAAAATTAACATGGAAAAAAAATTAACATGGAAAATACAGGACTCTAAAAGAGCCAAGGCAATTCTAAAGAAGTACAAGGAGGTAGAGGCTGTCTTACCAAATAGCAAATAATATTGAGATTCTCTAGTCATAATGAAAGCAGGTATTATTGTCAGAGGGATAGAAAAATATATCAGTGAAGCACCACAAAATATTTAGAAAGAGCTCTCAAGTACATCTGGGAACCTGGTATGTGTTGAATGTGATATTACAGATAAATAAGTTAAGAATTGTTTGATAAATGATGCTGGGAAAATTGTCTTTCAGCAAGACAAAAGTAATATAACTAGATATCTAACTCCACACCAAAAAATAAATTTCAGAAATTTACATGGACTAAGTGAACGTGAAAAAAATTAAAACTGTTAGGAAACATATAAGGTAAGTATTTCTTTTTTTTTAAAGATTTTATTAGGGAATTGGAGGAGGGGAACAGCATAGGGGAATCGGGGAAGGCAAACAGACAAGTCGTGGTCCTGTTTTTTGTTGTTGTTGTTTTGTTCTTCAGTCTAGTTGTGGAGGGCATTGCTTCACTGGCCCATGTTGGTATCGTCATTGCGCTCTTCCTGCATGAGGCAGTCGCTCATCGGCCTCTGGACAGTCATTCACAGTGGCTATTGGCAGCTCATGCTGGCTGCCGGCCGCTCACTGTAGCCTATGGCAGCCTACTGCAGCAGAGGCTGCAGCCCACACCATCGCTGGCCATCTTAGCTATAGAGGCAACCAGGTGGAGCTCTTGTTCGCCACCTTAGCTGTAAATGGCAGTGTCACTGGCCCTCATATGTGGGATCAGAACTGGGGCCCCGCTGCGCGGGGCTGGCATCCCAAGCCAGTTCCTAACCAACATGCCACTCGGCCGGCCCCAAGTATTTCTATTTTTAAAGATGTGATTGATACTTGTTTATTTATTTTTATTAAATTTATTTGAGTGACAATGGTTAGTAAAATTACATAGGTTTCAAGTGTACATTTCTATAATACATCAAAATATATATCACATTGTGTGCTCACCTCCCAAAGTCAGTTCTCCTTCCATCACCATATATATGACCCCCTTTACCCTCACCTACCACCCTCCCCATACCCCTTACCCTCTGGTAATCACAAAACTGTTGTCTGTGTCTGAGTTTTTGTTTGCCTTGTTCCTTTCTTTCAGTTTTATATCCCACATATGAGTGAAGTCTTATGGTTCTCGATTTTTCTGTCTGACTAATTTTACTTAGCATAATAATGTCAAGATTCATCCATGTTGTTGCAAATGGCAGTATTTCGTTTTTTCTTCTGGCAAAGTAGTATTCCATTGTGTATATATACCACATCTTCTTTATCCAGTCATCTATCAAAGGACACTTTAGTTGATTCCATATCTTGGCCACCATATATAATGCTGCAGTGAACACTGGAGTACATGTATCTTTATGGATAAATGTTTTCAGATTTTTCTTGCTAGATACCCCAGAGAGGGATATGGTAATTCTATTCTTAATTTTTTGAGGATACTCTACACTGTTTTCCATAGCAACTGTACCAATTTACATTTCACACCAACAGTGTATGAGGGTTCCTTTTTCTCCACAGCCTCTCCAACATTTGCTATTATTTGTCTTATTGATAGCCATTCTAACAGGTGTGAGGTGATATCTCATTGTGGTTTTGATTTGCATTTCCCTAATAGCTAGTGAAGTTCAGCATTTTTTCATATATCTGTTGGCTGTTTGAATGTCTTCTTGGGAGAAGTGTCTGTTCAGGTTCGCTGCACATTTTTTAATTGAATCGTTTGGTTTTCTGTTGCTGAGTTGTATGAGTTTTTTATATATTTTGGATATTAGCCCCTTATCAGAGGCGTTCTTTGCAAATATCTTCTACTATTCAGTTGGTTGCCTCTTTGTTTTGTTCATGGTTTCTTTTGCTGTGCAGAAGCTTTTTAGTATGATATAGTGCCATTCATTTATTTTAGTTTTTACTTCCCTTGCTGTTGAGGTCAAATTCATAAAAATTTTTTTTTTGGGCAGTGTCACTGGCCTTCACATGTGGGACCAAACCAGGGCCACTGGCTTCCCAAGCCAGCGCTTAACCACATAAAAGTATTTTTTAAATAGAAAACAAAATAATTACAATTCAGTAAAGAGTGACACATTTAACTGCATTATAATTATATAATTATATAATAATAAGTGATCCTTAAAAGCTAACCTAAAGGCTGATAACTAATCACAGAACCATAGGATGCTTCCTCCTTTTTCACATATTAGCAGCACATCAATAGGGCTCCTTCATAATAATGGGAATACAACTGAAAGAAGTTAATGTCTCAAACCTTATCTAAGAAGAAGTCTCTATGGAACCCCAAAGACAAAAAAGGAGGCTTTTCTTAGAGAATTATATTCTTATTTGATATAACAGAAAAAAAAGTTTGTTCAAAATAATAATAGCAGCAATGTATTCAGTGATTATGGCCTATGTATAAGTGAAATGAATGATAATGTTATAATAGACAGAAAGGTTGAATTGGGAATACTCTGTTGTAAGGTACTTGCAGTATCTGTAAAGTGATACAGTGTTATTTGAAACAGTACTTTGATCAATAGTACATGTGTAATGAAAAATTAAAGGCAATCACTAAAAAAGTGAAGAGTAGGATAATTGATATTTTAAGAGAGGGAAATATGGAATTATATAAAATGCTAAATTAAAACCAGAAAAGCAGGGGAAGAGTGAGTAAGGGCAATGAACAGAATACAATAACAAATATAGGGGATATTAATCCAACTTAACAATGCTCACTTTAACATCAGTGGTCTAAATATATCAATTAAAAGACAGACTGTTAGGGTGGATAAAAAAAAAAAAAGACCCAATTATATGTTGTCTATAGGAAACACACTTCATAGATTGTGTAGATGCCTGACAACTGCACTGTACACCCGAAGCTCAAGAAGAATAATAGTGAATGTCAATATTATATATATATATATATATTCATTCATATATATTCACAGGATATATATATATATATATATTCATATATATTCACAGGATGTAATGTACAGCATAGGGAATATAGTCAGTGGTATTGTAACAGCTATATATGATGTCAGAGAGGTAGTAGACTTGTGGGGTTTTTACTTTGTGAGGGGTGTAGATGTCTAATCATTATGTTGTTTTGTACACCTGAAACTAATATAAAGAAACACACTTTAAATATAAAGACACAGATAGATTAAAAGTAAAGGGACAGAGAAAGATATTCCATGCTAATACTAGTCAAAAGAAAGCTGGAGTAGTTATATTAAGTTCAGATAAAGCAGAATTTAGAGCAAGGAAAATAATAAAGGATAAAGGGGGATATTACATAATAATAAAGAGGCTAATTCTCCAAGAAGACATAACAATCCTTATTGTGTATGCACCCTACAACAGGGCATCAGACTACTTCACGCAAAACTCATAAAACTACAAGGAAATAAAGATTGATCTACCATTTTAGTTGGAGACTTCAGCACCCTTCTATCAGTAATTTATAGATTCATCAGGCAGAAAAACTAAGGACATAGTTGAACTAGCTAGCACTGTCAGTCTACTATATCTAATTAACATGTATGGAATACGTCATCCAACCACAGCCAATATACATACTTCTTAATAAACTTGATTGTTATAAAATTAAGATTTTAACTGGAATCCCAAGAGTAGCTACTAAGAGAGTAATTTAAAAATATAGAGAAAAGGAAATTAGATGGGAATCAACATGGTACAGTAGAAATAATTAATCACAAAAAAGACAGCAATGGAGGAATTGAGAAATAAAACAGATATGAGACATATAGAAGGCAATTAGCAAAATGTTAGAAAGAAACTCCTTCCTTATCCATAATTACTTTAAATGCAATGGCTTGAACTCTGCAAAGGCAAACATTGGAAATATGGGTAAAAGAAATGATTGAACTATATGCTATCTATAAGAGACACACTTTAGATCCAAAGACAAAAATAATTTGAGAGTAAAAGGATAGAAAAAGATATTATTATACAAGTACATATTAACCAAAAGACATCTGTGGTCTCCATACTAATATCAGAGAAATATGCTTTAAATCAAATATTTTGAAATACAAAGACAAACATTACAATACATTTTAAAAAGGGTGAAACCATTAAAAAGATATAACAGTAGGAAGTGTAATTGATATATATGATATGGGGGGAGGAGTGGGGTGGCCAAATGGGGGAGGGGGGGTTGTCACTTTGAGGGGTAAAAAGTATAACTATTGCACTGTGTTGTACACCTGAAGCTAATTAAAAATAAATAAATAAATTTTAAAAAAAGATATAACAGTAAATAATATATACACACACCTAACAACAGAGACCCCAAATACCCATATAGAAAGCTAAATTGACAGATTGAAGGAAAAAACTAGAGTTCTACAATAAAGTTTGAAATTTTAATACTGCACTATCAGTAATGGATAGAACAACTTGATGGACTTATCAGTAAAGAAAAAAAACACTTCAACAACACTATGAACCAACTAGATCTGACATATGTAACCTAACAACCACATCATACTTGTTTCTCAAGTACACATGAGACATTACCCAGGCTATACCATATGTTGTACCACAAAACAAGTCTTTTTTTTTTCAAAGTGTAAAGAGTTTTTGGGGTTTTTCAAAAATTATGTGTAACATAGGCACAATTATTTAAAGTTAATTTTATTTCCCCATGTTGGGGAAGATATTAGTATGGAATTCACCATGTTGTGATTCCTTCCACTGCCTTAGTTCCTGAGTTTGAGTCTTAATTCCTCTTAAAAATAATTTTTGCTCAATCCACAGTTGTCAGATCAGTCAGTCCTGTGGTCTTTCTAGCAATGTGAGCTTCTATTGCTTTCTCTTGGCTTTCCAATTTAAGCTTTAGTTGTCTCTGTTCTTTGTCTTCTTTTTTTTTTTTTAAAGATTTTATTAGGGCATTGGGGGAGGGGAGCAGTGTTGGGGAATTGGGGAAGGGGAACAGACAAGTTGTTGTCCTTTTGTTCTTCAGTCTAGTTGTGGAAGACATTGCTTCCGTGTTGGTATTATCTTCGCAGGTGAGGCAGATCGGTCACCAGCCATTGGACGGCCGTGCACGGCAGCTCATGGCAGCTTCCAGCCACTCACACTGGCTGCTAGCCACTTATGGTAGGCTCATGGCAGCCCAGCTCAAGGTGGAGCTGTTGTTCACCATGTTAGAGTTGTTCACCATCTTAGCTGTAGAGGGCGCAGCATCACTGGCCCTCATGTGGGATCCGAATCGGGGCCCTGCAGCTCAGAGCTGGCCTCCCAAGTCGGCTCTTAACCAATGCGCCACTTGGTCGGCCCAGCTCTTTATCTTTTTTAGTCAGTGTTTCTTGAAGCTTTTTATTGCTTGCTCTGAGATTGTCCAATTCTATTAGAAGAAATACTACACTCTTCTCTTTACTGAAGTCTGAAGTAACTAGACAAGGAATCATACATTCATAAAATAAATCATTATTTGTATGTTCCATAATGCTTTTGACCAGTCCTCCATTTGTACTTGTGTTCTTGTTTATTTTGGCAGTGTCTCTGGTTTTTGCTCCAAGATTTGAAGCTCACAGCTAGAACTGTGTTCTTTTAAAAGTCCTCAGATAAAGCTGTAGTAAGCTTCTCCTCTTCCAATTTTCTCTAAATACTTGTATGTTGATCTGGAATTGACAATATTTTTCTGAATAACTCATTTACTTTTGGACTAGCTGAGAGCACCCGGCACTGCCCATGAGCCGGTTCTGCCCACTGGCCCAGAGTTTCTCAGGTCCAGTGTGCAGCCACTGCATCAGCCAATCGCAGATAGCTGGGAGCTTCTGGAACTCACCCAAGCAAGGATGCCCTTGCCTGCAAACAACCAGGAGAGGCATGGTGGCAGGGGAGCCAGCTGCATGTCCTGCGTGAGGGCCCAATGGGAATGTAGACAGGAAGGGAGCCCAAGGTAGGTGGCACACACTTATTTTGAGCATGCCCCACACCACTAGGGGTGCTGGGTGGGGTCCAGAACAAATATTAATACATTTTAAAATAATGCAATCATACAAGGTATGTTCTCCTAACACAGTGGAACAAAACTAAATCAACAGAATGAAAACTGGAAAAAACATCACAAATATGCAGAAATTCAACAATGGCCTTTGAAACAGTGTAACAGTACAAAAGAAATCACAAGGGAAATTAGAAAATAGAGGGCCGGCCGAGTGGCTCAGTTGGTTAAGAGCTCGCTCAAGAGTGCGAGCTGAGCTCTGAGCAACAGCTGTTCGAGGCCAGCCCGAGCTGAGTTGCCGTTGAGCTGCCAATAGGTGGCAGGATGGCTCAGCTATAAAAAAAAAAAAAAAAATTAGAAAATAATTTGAGATGAATGGAAGTAAAACAAAACATACCAAAACCTATTGGATGCAGCAAAATCATTGCCCATATGAAAATTTATAGCAGTCAATGCTCAAATCAAAAAGAGGGGGAGAATGCCCAACTTTATATCTTGAGAAATAAAAAGCAGAAGAGCAAGTTAAACCTAAAACTAGCAGAAGGAAGGAAAAATAATAAAGATTAGATTGATAATAAATGAAATAGAAGAGTCACAGAATCAAGAAAACTAAGTTTCTTCTTTAAATATCAACACAATTGTGAAAATCTTTAGCTAGAGTGAATAAGAAAAAAAGAAAAGCTACAAATTATTAAAAATCAGAAAGGAAATAAAATCAGTAATCAAAACCTCCAGTAGAGAAAAGCTTCACTGGTGAATTATACCAAACTTTAAAAATAATTAATACTAACCTTTCTCAAACTTTTCCAAAAAATTGAAGAGAAGTGAATACTTCCTAATTCATTTCATAACATCGTCTTTACTTTAATATCAAAGCCAGATAAAGCTATAAGAAAATAAAACTACAGACCTATACTTAGAATATAGATGCAGAAATTCTCAACAAAATAATAGCAACACTAACAGCATAGTAAAAGTATTCTGCACCATGACCAAGTGGAACCTATCCCCTGAATATAAGACTGGTTCAATACATACAAATCAATTTAATTTAATCACATTAATATAATTAAGTTAAAAAAATACATGATCATCTCGATTGGTATAGACAAAGCATTTGACAAATACCTAACAATACCCATTCATGGTAAAAACACTCAGTAGTCCAGGAAACCCACAGCAAATATACTCAGGAGTGAAAGACTGAAAGATTGCCTCGTAAGATCAGGAGAAAGAGAAGAATGCCCACTTTTCTCACTTCTATTTAACATTGTACTGAAAGTTCTAGCCAGAGAAAATAGAGAATAAAATAAAATAATAAAGTAAAGTAAATGACATTGAAATTGGAAAAGAAGACATAAAACTATTTTTATGTCTTACTGACATGATCTTATATATAGAAAATCCCAAAGAATCCACCAAAGAACTATTAGAACTATTAAGTGAATTCAGCAAAGTTACAAAATGAACATTCAAAAATCAGTTTTATGGCTATACACTCACAATGAAAACGCAACAAGAAATTAAGAAAGCAATTCAATTTACAATGGCATGAAAAATAATCTATTTGAGAATAAATTCAACCAAAGTAGTGCAAGACTGGTACAATGAGAAGTACAACAATTTACTGAAAAGAAATTTTAAACACATCCACGTTCATGGATCAGAACACTTAATATTGTGAAGATGGCAATAGTCTGAAAAGTTATTTACAAATTCAGTGCAATCCCTATCAAAATTCCACATTTTTTTCCAGAAGTAGAAAAGCTGACCCACTTTTGTATGAGGGTCTCAAATAGCCAAAATGATCTTGAAACAGAACAGTAAAGTTGGAGCACTCATCCTTCTCGGTTTCAAAACTAACTAAAAAAGCTACTGTGATCTAAATAATGTAGTAGAGGCATACAGATAGTCACATAGGTCAATAGAATAGAACTGAGAGTTCAGAAATAAACTCATACATCAATGGTCAATTGATTTTTCACAAGAGTGCCAAGATCATTCAATGGGAAAAGGCTAGTCTCTTTAACAAATGGTGCCTTTACAACTGGATGTTCATATACAAAGCATGAAGTTGGACACATACCTCAGATTATGTACAAAAATTAGCTCAAAAGGATTAAAGACTTAAATGTAAGAGTTAAATTATAAAACTCTTTGGGGAAAGCAGAAGGAGAAATCTTCATGACTCTGGATAAGGCAATGGATTCTTAGATATGATGCCAAAACCTTAAGCAACAAAAGAAAGACATAGATAAACAGAACTTCAGTTTTTTTAAATTGTGCATAAAAGGACAATATCAAAGGGAAAAGACAGTCTACAGAGTAGGGTAAAATATTTGTAAATCATGTGTCTGATAAGGGTCTAGTATGTAGAATATATTTTACAAAACATTTAAAATTTAACAACTAAAAGAAACAACCCAATTAAAAATGGGCAAATGACTTGAATAGATATTTCTCTAGAGAAGATATACAGATGGCTAGGACATGCCTGAAAAGATGCTCAGCATCATGCTTCATCAGCAAAATATAAATCAAAGTCACAATGAAATATTACTTTACACCGACTAGAATGGCTAGAATTGAAAAGTCAGATAATAACAATTGTTAGTGGGGATGTGGAGAAGTCTAAACCCTTATACACATCATTGGCAGAAATGTGAAATTGTGCAACCACTGTCAAAAATATTTAGTGGTTTCTCAAAAATTAAACAAAGAAGTTACATGTGACCCAGCAATTTCATTTCTGGCTACATAGCCCAAAGAATTTAAAACAAGTTAAAAGAAAAAAAGAATACCTTGTACACTAATGTTCATAGCAACATTATTTACACTAGCCAAAAAGTGGAAATAATCTAGATGTCTATCAATTAATGTGTAGATAAACAAAATATTGTGTATTAGTATAATGTAATATTATTCAGCCATAAAAAGGGATGAAATACTGATAACATGCTTAAAGGTAGATGAACCTCAAAAAGCATTATGCTAAGGGAAAGAAGCCAGACACAAAAGGTCACATATTGTATGATTCCATTTATATAAAATATCCAGAAAGGTTAATACATAAAGTCAGAATGCAGATTAGTGACTGTCATGGCCTGAAGGGAGGTGTGAATGAGGAATGATTGCTTAATAGGTATCAGATTTCCTTTCAGGGTAGTTCAAATGTTTTGAAACTAGGTAGAGGTGGTGGTTGCACAACATCTTAAATGTGCTACATTCTACTGAATTGCATCATTCACAAAGGTTAATTTGAAGGGCTGGGCAAGTGGCTCAGTTGGTTAAGAGCTCACTCAAGAGTGTGAACTGAGCTCTGAGCAATAGCAGTTCGATCCCCAGCCTGAGCTGAGCTGCCGCTGAGCTGCCAATAGGTGGCAGGATTGCTCAGCTAAAAAAAAGAAAGAACATTTACCAAAGTACACACATTATGCGAAAATTAATTCATCATAGATCACAAATGTAAATGAAAAAATATTTCAGTAATACTTTAGAAAAATATATAACAGAATTTCTTCTCTAGATCTAAGGCTAGGCAGAGGTACTAGTCTTGACACTGAGGTATGATTGATAAAAGAATAAACTGATATGCATCAAAAAAAATAGTGACAACACCAAATTGGGTTGCCTATATATCACTAATGAGAATTTAAAATAGTTCTTAAGGGCCGGCCGAGTGGTGCAGTGGTTAAGAGCTGGCTTGGGACGCCAGGAACCCAGGTTCGGATCCCTCATATGAGGGCCAGTGACACTGCCCTCTAAAAAAATAAAAAATAAAAAGAAGTAGTTCTTAAATTCTTGAGAATTCTTAAAATAGTACAGCCACTCTGGAAAAAGATTTGGCAGTTAAGAAAAAACGAACTTAAAAATGTCATGGACCAGAAATTGCACATCTGGGCATTTGTCCCAGAGAAATGAAAACTTATGTTCACACAAAAAACTGCATGTGAACATTTAGAGCAGTTTTATTATTAATAGCCAAAAACTAGAAATAACCCAGATGTCCTTTAATGGGTCAATGAGTAAACAAACTGTGATGCAGCCATACCATGAAATACTTCTCGACAATGAAAAGGAAGGAAATATTGATGCAACAATCTAGATAAATCTCTAGAGAATTATGCTGCATGAAGAAAGCCAATCACAAATGGTTACATTACAACTTTATAGCCAGTTCCACTGTCTGTGTGGAGTTTGCACGTTCTCCCCATGTCTGCATGGGTTTTCCTTGGAGACTCCAGTTGCTGCCCACATTCCAAAGATATGCATGTGAGGTTAGTTGGCAAATCTACATTGTTCCAGTCTGAGTGAGTGTGGATGTGGGTGTGCCCTGCAATGGATGGGCATCCTCTCCAGGGTGGGTTCCTGCCTTGAACCCTGAGCTGCTGGGACAGGCTCCTGCCACCACTATTCTGAATGAGAATAAGTGGATTAGAAAATAATGATCTTACTTCTTTTTATTAATCTTTCTTAACTGTATCTATAGCTCACATTTATTTCAATGTTTAATATTAGAAGTGTTTTGGGTCTTTATTTAGAAGTTTTGTTACATTTTTGTGACCAGAAATATATGCCATTGGAACTTAACACTTTTTTATGTCAATTAGCCCATGCTAAAACTGGTTTTATTTTATGTCCTTTTGGTTAAAGCCACAATTTCCAAGAACCTATCAATGACATTAAGTGAGGACCTTCTGCACATAGGTAATGGTCTACAAGGACAACTTTTGAAATGTTAACATGAGTTGTTTCTGGATGGTAACATTATGCGTGGTCTCAACATCCTTTATCACTCTTTTCTGTATTTTCTATTTTTTAAACTATACTTACTTTTAAAATAAAAAGTGGGCTCACCAAGATGGCAGAGTGGGAGACCACAGACTTCATTCCTCTCCCCTCAAAAAAACCCCACAACAATTAGACAGGTGCCCATGAACAAAAATAGCTGTAGGAGAGCTCAGGAGTCCACTTAAGAGGCTTCAGCAACACAGTGGAGCAAAAAACCCTGAGAATAGCCATACAAAAAGGGTAGGAAGAACAATTTAGTTTGGCCTGCATCATTCCATCTTCCAGGCAAGCACTTCTCAGCACCAAGAGAGAACTAACTCACCAGCTCAAGAGACTTTCCCTCGCCAGGAAAAGCCAAGCGAACAAGAAGAGTGACCAGCTTCCCCAAGGCATGAAGAAACCTCTTCGGTTTCACCCCACCCAGAGACTGGCAAAGTTGAGATGTCTAGAGACAGCTAGGAATGGGGAAGAAGAGCAGGGGCTACCAGTAGCAGCCATGTGGTAGAAATGAATGTAGTTCCCAGTGGCCTGCTCTGCAGAGGATCCCAGCAGCCTTTACCCCTGAGCATCTTAACAGATATTGCAGATGCTCCATCATCACTGAAAACCTCATCTGGGACCCCAGCAGACTGTTCCATAAAAAACTCCCAACAGCTTTTGCCACTGAAGAAACCAATAGCCAAGACAACCATTGAAGAGCCCCTGCATATTTTACCACTCAGGTTTTTGCCCCACAAGTTTTGGCATTTGCAGATGCCAGCTGCCTGAGTCCCTGTTCCTTCCCCCTCCCTCATGCCAGCCCCTGGGATCTGCATTGGCAGCCAGCCCAGGACTCAGCAGCTGCACTCATGCAGGACACCAGGCTCAGCCCCCAGGGCAGACCCTCCTACTCCATACATGCCCATGGATAGCCCCTGCAGCCACACCAGTGCACACTGACAGCCAAGGCTGCCATGGCTGCTTACGGGCCCAGATCTGGCCCTGACTCTTGTCACTAGCCTGCAGTATTGTCCTTGCCTGCACACAGCCAGTCCCAACTCCTGTCACCAGTCTCAACTTCTGTGCACTTGCCCACAGCTAACCACTGCAGTTGCACAAGTGCACACAGATCACCAACGCCCCCACAACTGCTTATGAGCCCAGATTTGGCCTTGACTCCTATCACTCGTCTGTACCACTGCACATGCATGCAGCTAGCCACTGCAGCTGTGAAGCTGCACACCACTAACCCCAACTCCTGTTACTAGCCTCCACTGCTGTGTGCTCATCTTTGGCAAGCCTCTGAAGCCACACGAGTGCACACTGACAGCAAAGGCCCCCCCCACAGATCCTAATGAGCCTGCATCTGGCCACAACATATGTCACTGGCCTGCACGTACCTTCGAGAGTAGAACCCTGATGTTCTCACCATTAACAACAACAAATGGCAATTATGTGAGGTAAAAATTGTGTTAAGGGCTGGCTGGATGGCGTGGTGGTTGAGGGCTGGCTTGGGACACCAGTGGCCCCAGTTCGGATCCCACATATGGGGACCAGTGACACTGCCCTCAAAAAATAAAAAAATTAAAAAATCAAAAATCAAAAAAAAAATTGTGTTAAATACCTCATGGCAAACATTTCACAATATAAACATGTATCAAATCATCACATTGTACACCTTAAATTTACACAGTGTTACATGTTAATTATATTTCAATAAAGTTGGAAAAAATAACCTTGTTGACCAATGGTCTAGCCCAGTGCTTTTCGTACTTAGCATACAGAAAAAATTATCTTGGGAATCTTGTTAAAATGCAGATAAACAGGTTCTGTTTGGAGTGAGGACTCAGATCCCGCATTCCTAACGAGCTCGCAGGAGAAACCAATGCTGCCAGTCCTCAGACCCCACTGGCCCTGGCAAGACTCCAGCCAGCCTCCCTGTCTCAGGGATTAGAGCAGAACTGTGAATTCTCTGAGCTGGAAAATTGAAAACTGAACAACATCTAGAGGGCAATCACTCATCCCTGTGCTGTCCAGGCAAGGACTCGAGGAGCAAAAAAGTCTGGATCCAGTGTTGGACAGAACATGAGTGCTGGTTAAAATTGAAACGTGGTGGTGGGGAAGGCACAGGGAGATTGCCAAGGGAGCCTGAATGGAAATGTCTCGTGGAGGAAGAGTAGGTGAACTATTACTATGGCTGTGATGATGGGCAGGAGAGAGGAATGGGTCTGAAGAGCAAGGGAATAATGGGAAGAACCAACATAATCTGGCATTTCTGGTCTGTGTTTCATTGGGTGAACACACTGCCAAATGCCAACTGCATTCCTGAGCTATGTGAAGCCATCAAAAAAAATTTTTCATGGATATAAAGGGAATTTGAGGCGGTAAAAGAGGGTCTGATAATTGGGAAGACATGGATTCAGTCTGGGCACAACCAATTATTTTCTGCTTGTTTCCATACCCACTGCTGCTATGCCACATTTGGGAAATTTTCTTTTGGAGAGAATCCAAACTGATAATAAAAGTATTGCATACATTGGAAAAAATAGAATTATAAAAATATTCAAGCCTATACAAAAATACAATTAGTTTTAGTTTACCAGAGCTAAAGTAATTTCCAGCATTTTTTTTGTCAAAGATTATTAACTATTTATTTTGTTTGTTTAGTTAGTACAGAAATTTTGGGGAGCGTGTAGGTGTTGATCATTTTGAGCAGTATTCTTACAGGGGGTAAACCTGAAGCATCCATGAGTAGACATTTCCTCTGCTGGACTTTGGTGTCCAAGAGGAAATGGACCATTTTTGTCAAGCAACATTGAACCATTTTTACAAGCAACATTGTAAATGGACCATTTTTACAAGCAAAAATGGACCATTTTTACAAGCAAAAATGGACCATTTTTACAAGCAACATTGAAAGTTAGAGCATTTCACCTATATATAATACCCCCTGCTTGTAAATAAATATATTGAGACAAACTGAAAAGTGAGGTACATTGCAGCCACCACAATCATTAGGTGCTAATGAATCAATTTTTCTGCTCCAGTGACATGACAAAGAATGAGAGACAAAGGGAGGGAGGGAGGGAGGGAGGCAGGGGGAGAGAGAGAGAGAGAGAGAGAGAGGAAAAAAATGAAAAACAGTATTTTTGTCTACGAACTTACTAAATTAGAGAAAAAAGATACTTTTATTTTTCAACCTTAAAAATATTTCTATGAAACTGCAGGTTCTTTGAGAGGAAATATACCATGTTGAAAACTGAAAAATGAATTTTACTTCAGCCAACTGACGTTTGTCATTGCCATAAAATGCAAATCTTTACATACACATTAACCTAAGACTATCATTTACTGGCTGAAATCTACATCCTGCTTTACTTTAAACAATCATTCCCAGTAGTAGTAGTATTTCTATTCTGGTATCATCCCTATTATTTCTGTTTCTCCTTTGGGCAACAAATTTCATGTGGTTTCATGTTAGTAAAAAGTAAATGTGAATGAATCATGAAGGTTTTTTAAAAGAATCTTAAACGATATTAAAATAGTTGAGTCATTTGTGTTTGTCTCTTAATGAAGCAATAAAAATTTCACTTAGTCAAATTATTTTCACTTTTCCTACCAGTTTCTAGATTGCTTAAACCTGAAGAAAATTTCAGAGTATTACCCTTGAAGTGTTTTAGAAACTATTTGACCTCAGGTGGGTTGGTTTGTCATTGTCTTGAATGATGGCTTTAATTCTTTTCTACATAATATGCACCAAAGGTTTGGCAGGAGAAAATGAATGACGAAATAATCAGTAGAATGACCATCCCCATTAAAGTCACTAAAACCTTGAGCTTCCTTTTTTTTTTTTTTTCTCAATTTCTGATCATGGGCTTTTTTCTCCTTTATTTGTCTGCACTTACCCTGAAGTGGGTTCTTGTCATAATATGACTCCTTTTATCAACTAACTGAAAATTTTATTAAAGATTTGGTACTTCTCAGCATTTTCACAAATTTTCATCCATACCGATTTGAGAACAACTCTAGAAGGGACCCTTTTGGGATAGATGTTTATCTTCAACTCATTGTAATCAAGACAACAAACAAGTTCCCAATCTATGTCCATATGATCAAGGTTATGAAAACAGTACCTGCTTATTCCAGTTTCCAGAGGATATTTGTTCCTCTGCGGGTATATAAGCCTCAGGCTTTTAATAATTCTGAAACAGAGAATGTTGAGTCCTTGTCTCCCATGGACGTGGTAATCCTTTAATTAATGTCTCCCCGTGCAAAGACAATAAAGCTACTTTGAAAGTTTGAAGTTTGGTTCTACTCTGTTAATACACTGTATCGAGCTTAAGGACCCAGAGCATCTGTAAAATGAAATTGGAAAATTACCAGTATAATCTTAGGTTTGTAAGAAAAGTATTAGTGTGATACTGCCTTTTGATGTTTAGATAGAAAGTATAAATGAAACTGTGAAAAGTAAACTGCTTTTCTGCCAATCTCCCAAACTAGTAACTGAACTGAATTGGCATGGTATGATATTTGAAAATAAAGGCATCCACAAGAAACCCTGCTTACCCTGGTGTGCATCTCCCCCAGGCTGACAAAAGCAGTGGTGATGGATTCTAAGGAATCAATGCCTCCAGCCTCCACACTGTGAAAATGAGTTCATTCCTGCAAACACATAGATCTCTATCTGTTCTGTGACAAACAACTAAGAGTATAAATGAAAATCTGACTAACGTTGCTGATTTCGGTCCTAACGTGTCCTTGAGAGTCATGGATTTGCTTAGCTTCCATATGAATTGAAGTATTTTAAAACTTTGCCATGAGTTTCATCCTCTCATTGCTCACCTTAATACAACAGAGTGTATATTCTAGTCCCTAAGGCAGAAGGTGTATATAAAAAGATAAACAATAGAGCCAGGTAGCACTTCAATGACAAATGAGCTATACTTATTTAGGAATGTATATTTCTTTTGAAACTTGTTCTGAAACTGGAAGCTTTCTGTCTTTATCAGGGTTACCCAGAATGTTTTTCATAGTTTCTGGCCGTGTAGGTTCTCTATTGGTCCTAAATGATATTTACAGTACAAAAATGATAATTTTTTCTCTAACACTTCACTCTATTCTTTGAAGACCAAGCACTCCTGAAAATGATTCTCCCCCATGCTGTCCTTAATTGGTGTCTCAAGTCTTTGAACTACTGAGAATTATCAATTTTCTGTATACACAGGTGACTCAAACTCCCTGACTCATGGCAAGTAGTATCCTATTTTATATCCTGATTTCAATAACAAAAACCTACAGTGTTTTAAATAATCTTACATATGCTAACCCATATTTATAGTAATATTAAAATAATTCAAAAACAAAGTGTATAAATGTACCACAGTTTCTTTATCCAGTCATCTATCAATGGGCATTTCGGTTGTTTCCATGTCTTGGCTAGTGTGAATAGCGCTGTATTAAACTTAGGGGTGCATATATTTTTTCAAATTAGTGTTTTTGATTTCTATGGATAGAGACCCAAAAGTGAAATTGCTGGGTCATAAGGCAGCTCCATTTTCAATTTTTTGAAGAAACTCCATACTGTTTTCCATAATGGCTGCAGCAATCTGTAATTCCACCAAGAGTACACAAGGGTTCCCTTTTCTTCACATCGTCACCAACACTTGTTTGTTGGTTTATTGATGATAACCATTCTGACCGGAGTGAAGTGGTATCTCATTGTGGTTTTTATTTGTATTTCTCTAATGATTAGTGATATTGAGCATTTTTTCATATGTGTGTTGACCATCCGTATATCCTCTTTAGATAAATGTCTCTTCATGTCCTCTGCCCATTTTTAAATTAGTTTGTTTGATTTTTTGATGTTGAGTTGTATGAGATTTTTATAAATTTTGGATATTAACCACTTATCAGGTGTGTCATTGGCAAATATCTTCTCCCATTCAGTAGGATACTTTTTTGTTTTTTTGATGGTTTCCTTTGTGAAAAGACTTTAGTTTGGCGTAATCCCATATGTTTATTTTTTCTCTTACTTCCCTTGCCTGGGGTGACATATCAGTCAAATATTGGGTTGTCAGAAAAGTCACAACGCATTTTTGCAATGAAAAACATAGAAAAACTATGTCATGACTTTACCGACAACCCAATATTACTAAGTGCAATGCCTGCAAATTTACTTCTTATATTTTCTTCTAGTAGTTATATGGTTTCAGTCTTACATTTAAGTTTTCAATCCATTTTGAATTTATTCTTGTATATGGCATAAGAAGGTGGTCCAGCTTCATTTTTTTTGCATGTGTCTGTCTAGATTTCCCAGCACCGTTTATTAAATAGACTGTCTTTACTCCAATGTAAATTCTTGTTTCCGTTGTCATAAGTTAAATGACCATATAGGCATGGATTTATTTCTGGGCTCTCTATTCTGTTTCATTGATATGTATGTCTGTTTTTATGCCATACCATGTTGTTTGATTACTATAACCTTGTAGTATGATTTGATGTCAGGTAGCATGATACCTCCCACTTTGTTCTTATTTCTCAAGATTCCCATGGCTATTTGGGGTCTTTTATGATTCCATATAAATTTTAGGATTATATGTTCTAGTTCTGAAAAAAATGTCATTGATAATTTCATAGGGATTGCATTGAATCTATATATTGCCTTGGGTAGTGTGGAAATTTTAACTCTATAATTCTTCCTATCCATGAGCATGGTATGTATGTTTCTATTTATTTGTAACTTCTTTAATTTCTCTCTTTAATGCCTTATAATTTTCTGAGTACAGGTCTTTTACTTCCTTGATTAAATTTATTCCTAAGTACTTTATTATGTTTGAAGCAATTGTAAATGGGATTGTTCTCTTAATTTCTCCTTCTGATAATTTGTTATCAGTGTATACAAATGCAACTGATTTCTGAACACTAATTTTGTATCCTGCTACTTTACTAAATTCATTAATCAGTTCTAATAGTTGTTTGGTGGGGTCTTTGGGATTCTCTCTATATAGTATCATGCCATCTGCATGCAATGACAATTTTACTTCCTCCTTTCCAATTTGGATGCCTTTTATTTCTTTTCTTGTCTGATTGTTGTGGCTAGAAATTCCAGAACTATGTTGAATAAAAGTGGTGAAAATGTGCAACCTTGTCTTGTTCCTGACCTTAAGGGGAATGTTTTTAGCTTTTCCCCATTGAGCATGATGTTAGCTGTGGGTTTATTATATATGGCCTTTGTTATGTTGACATATGATCCCTCTATTCCCACTTAGCTAAGAGTTTTTATCATAAATGGATGCTGAATTTTGTCAAATGATTTTTCTGCGTCTATTGATATGATCATATGATTTTTATTTTTCATTTTGTTAATGTGGTGTATCATGTTAATTGTTTTGTGGATATCAAACCAAACTTGCATACCAGGAATGAATCCCACTTGATTGTGGTATATGATCTTTTTAATGTATTGCTGAATTCAGTTTGCTAGTATTTTGTTGAGGATTTTTGCATCTATGTTCATTAGGGATATTGACCTATAGTTTCCTTTTTTTTGTAATGTCTTTGTTTGGTTTGGAGATCAAGCCTCATAAAATGAGCTTAGGAGCCTTCCTTCCTTCTGGATTTTTTTGGAATAGTTTGAGTAGAATAGGTGATTATTCTTTTTTGAGTGTTTGGTAAAGCTCTCCTGTGAAGCCATCTGTTCCAGAGCTTTTGTTTGTTTGGAGCTTGTTGATTTCTGATTCAGTTTTGTTGGTAGTAATTGGTCTGTTCAGATTTTGTTTCTTCTTGATTCAGCTATGGAAGATTGTATGCTTCTAATATTTATCCATTTCTTAAATAGTTGCTCATAGTATTTCCTTAAATGTTTTTGTATTTCTATGGTGTCTGTTGTCACTTCTCCTCTTTCATTTCTGATTATTAATTTGGGTCATGTATTTTTTTTTCTTGGTGAGTCTGGCTAAGGGTTTGTCGATTTTGTTTATCTTTTTAAAAACACCAACTCTTGGTTTCATTGATCTTTTGTATTGATTTTTTGAACTCTATTTTGTTTATTTCCACTCTGATCATTATTATTTCCTTCCTTGTACTCCATTTGGGCCTATTTTGCTGTTCTTTTTCCAGTTCCCTTAGGTGGAAAGATAGACTATTGATTTGAAATTTTTCTTGTTTCTTTATGTAGGCCTGCATTGCTGTGAATTTCCCTCTTAGAACTGCTTTCATTTCACCACATAGATTTTCGTCATTGTGTTTCAATTTTGTTTATGTCAAGTTTTTTTTTCTTCCTTGATTTCATTATTGACCCATTCATTATTTACTAAAGTGTTATTCAGCCTCCATGTGTTTGTGTGTTTTCTGGTTTTCTTTTTTTAATTGATTTCTAGTTTCATAACACTGTGGTCAGAGAAGCTGCTTGATATGATTTCAATCTTCTGAAATTTATTGAGATGGTTTGTGGCCTACCATGTGGTCTATCTTGGAAAATGCTCCAGGTGCACTTGAGAAGAATGTATATTCTGCTGCTTTGGTTGAAATACTCTAAAAATATTGATTAAATTCAACTGGTCTAACGTGTCATGTAAGGCCACTGTTTCTGTATTTATTTTCTGTCTGGAAGATCTGTCCATTGATGTCAATAGGGTGTTGATGTCCCCTACTATGATAGTGCTACTATTGATCTCTGTCTTCATGTCAGTCAATATCTGTTTTATATATTTAGGTGTTTCTATGTTGGGTGTATAGATGTTTACTCTTGTTGGATTGATCCCTTTATTATTACGAGGTCCAGCATTGAAGTTCACGAACTCATCCTAGAAAAAGTTCTACACACCTCATTGCTGAATATCACTGTGGTCACCTTCGAGGTACTTCCCTTTGGAACCTATGATGCCAGCACCTAGTCCACAATTCAAAGCAATTGGAACTCTTTGTCTGGAATGGCCATCAGAGCTGTCATCATATTACCCTTGATGTCCTGAATGTTGTCAAAATGTCTTCCTTTCAATATTTCCTTTATCTTCAGTTAAAGAAAGAAGTCTTTGGGGGCCAGTTCAGGTGAGTAGGGAGGGTGTTCCAGTACAGTTATTTGTTTACTGGCTAAAAACTCCCTCACAGACAGTGCCATTTGAGCTGGTGCATTGTTGTGATGCAAGAGCTCCTTTGGGACCATTTTTGCACACACCTTCCTCATGCTAAGATTTTCAGGTAAGGTTTTCTTAACTGTTTCTCTATTGATGTTTACTTGGTCTGCTATGCTTCTCACAGTCAGCTGATGATTTTGACACATAGTTCAATTAATTTTTGCAATGTTTTCATCAGTTCTACTCGTTACTGGCCGCCCTGACTTCTCTTTATCAATGACGCATTCTCTCCCCTCAGAAAAACGTTTAATTCATTTGTACACTGCTGTTTTCTTCATGAAATTATCCCCATAAACCTGGACTAACATGTCTTGCCAAGTTTAACAAGAAATTTAATGTTACTTCGTTGCTGTAATTCAAGATCAGATATCTCGTGACGGCACACAAAGTCACGCACCAACATTAATGAACGCCACTCAGCAAGACACCACCATGTATTGACATGAACACAACTGTGAGACACTGATATGCCAAGATTATGAAACCTTACCGTGCTATTTGTACAGTGCTACCAATGTAAGCACACGATGGCAAGTTCTCAAACTTAATTGTCACACCTCATATGTGCTGTCTTTTTATGTCTTTTATTATAGTCTTTGTTTTAAAGTCTATTTTGTCCAATATGAGTATTGCTACTCCAGCTTTTTTCTTGTTTCCATTTGCGTGAAATGTTATTCCATCCCTTTACTTTCAGTCTGTGTGTGTCTTTTGATCTGAGGTAGATCTTTTGTAAAGAGCATATGCATGGGTCTTGTTTTCTTATCCACTCAGCTACCCTATGTATTGATTGGAGCATTTAATCCATTTATATTTAAAGTAATTATTGATAGGTACATAGTTATTGCCATTTTATTATTCATATTTCTGGTCTTCATTAGTTAGGCTGTTTTCACCTTTCTACTGCTTAAAGAAGCCCTTTTAACTTTTCCTTCAATACTGGATTGGTGGTAATGAATTCCTTTAGCTTATTCTTTTCTGGGAAGTTCTTTATCTCTCCTTCAATTTTAAATGACAATCTTGCTGGGTAGAGCAATCTTAGTTGTAGGCCTTTGTTTTTCATCACTTTGAATATTTCCTGCCACTCCCTCTGGCCTGAAAAGTTTCTGTAGAAAAGTCAGCTGATAAGTCTTATGGGAACTCCCTTGTAAGTAACTAGCTGTCTTTCTCTTGCTGCTTTTAGGATTCTCTATTTGTCTTTAAGCTTTGCCATTTTAACTATGATGTGTCTTGGTGTGGGCCTGTTTGGGTTCATCTTGTTTGGAACTCTCTGCACTTCCTGGGCTTGTATGTCATTTTCCTTTCCCAGGTTAGGGAAGTTTTCGGTCATTATGTCTTCAAATATGTTCTTGATATGTCCTTGCTCCTCCTCTCCTCTTTCTGGTATTCCTATGATGTAATTGTTGTTGCACTTGATGTTGTCTCACAGGTTATTTTCATTGTTTTGGGGTTTTTTTCTTTTTGTTGTTCTGATTGGGTGAATTCTACTACTTTGTCTTCTAAATTGCTGATTTGATCCTCTGCTTCATCTAATCTGCTGGTGATTCCTTGTAGTGTATTCTTCATTTCAGTTATTGTATTCTTTATTTCTTACTGGTTATTTTTCATGGTTTCTACATCCTTCTTTATGCTTGCTCCCACTTTGTTGAAATTTTCACTAAGTTCCTTAATCATTCTTAAAATTAGTATTTTAAACTCTGAATCTGGTAGGTTGATTGCCTCCATTTCATTTACTTCCATTTCTGGAGGTTTCATCTGTTCTTTTATTTGGGACATGTTTCTTTGTTTCCTCATTCTGGCTGTCACTCTGTTTGCTTCTATGTATTAGGTAGATCACCTGGGTCTCTCAGTATTTGCTGAGTGACCTTATGTAGTATGTGTTCTTTTTAGTCAAATTACACAGTCTCTATTCTCCTATGCATGTGTTCCAGAGGTGTCCCTTGTGTTGTGAGTGTTCTCTTGTTGTAGTTGAGCCTTGATTGCTTTTGACTTGTCAGTGGGTGGGATTGACTCCCAGGCTGACTTACTGTGAGGATTGGCTATGCCCACAGTATATGAGCTGCTGTGTGAGGGTTGACCTCTCAGGAGAGGCTTTGCTCCTGCAGGCTCTTGTGCCTGTTGAGAATTCCCTTTGGGTGTGCCACTTGTAGGTCAAACCAGATAGTGCTCTGATGTGGTGTGAAGCTGGACTCTGGGTGTGTTGATCCTTGTGCCTCTTAGGCAGGTTTCTCAAACAGGGCAATGTCAGAGGAAAACAACCAATAACCACCACTACAACAATAACAACAACAACAAAAACCAAATACACTCACACATAAAAACCAGAAGCACTCAGAACAAACAAAAATACAAAAAATGAAAAAGAAGAAAAAGAAAAGACAGGAAAAATGTTTAAAAAGAGAAAGAGAGAAAAGAAAATTAAAAACAGTGCAGGTCTTGGCTTAATGCCCACCAGCTACTCCTGGGTTGTCCACTGCTATAAAAAAAATCTCCTCTGAGTTTTGTGGAGGTGAGGCCGGCCACTGGGCATCCAGAGTGTCCCTGGCAATGCAGTCATAAGTGGGTGGGACTATGTGGTATGGTGGGCGGTTTCTATAAAGTCAGTGTAGTTTCTGCTCTCATCCACACAAACGTGAGCTGAGAATACCAGCAGGTTGCCTGAGTCTTAAGGGACCTCTTCCATGGGGAGGATGTAGAGGGTGATTGAGTTCTGAGGTTCTGAAAACCCAGAGCTGCCTCTGGAACCTGATGCTAAACCTGTGTATCTCAGCACCTCTAGTTGCCCTGCTGGTATCTGCCCAGAAAAGTTGGGGGCTTGGTGGCATGGTACCTTTGTGACTCAGACCAGCACTGTCACAAACACACCCCCAGCTCTTTCCCTATCACTGGAGTATGGATCAGCAATTGTAAAACCAGTCTTTCCAGTATGCAAGGGCTGCATCTATTCTGTTCTGTAATCTGACACTGCTCTTGCTTCTTCTAGAGCCTGCTTCTAATCCTGGGGGGAGAGGAGGTGAGCTCTGGAGGGTTGTGGTGAGGTGTCCATGCTCTGTGTCTCTCTCTTTTTTTTTTTGCCTAGCTGTGAGAGTTTAAGCCACAGGTCTCAGCTGAGGTCTACCTCAAACGCAGGGCACAGCCATCTTATATGTTTCTTTCTCTGGCAGGACTGTGAGGCACAGGGAGACAACCTGCAGCCTGGCTTCTTCCTTCTCCTGAGGTTGGTGGGTTCCCCAGTTTGCATCCTGGGGCTCCACAGCCCAGGCCTGTGGGCTGTGTCTCTGCATGTCCATTATCCCCCCACCCCAGTTTGCCAGAATTGCCTACTTTTAATGTGCAGATCTCTTAGCTGTTACTGTGTGATGAGCAGAGAATCTTTTGTTGAACTACAGCTGTTCAATTCGTTGCAACTTTCAGGGGAGATTTCAAGAAGCACCCCTCATGCCACCATTTCTGTGCCATCACTCCTCAATTTTTTCTTCTTCTTTTTTGCTTTTGTTTCCTGAGCTTTTGAAGTCATATCCTAGAAATTATTGTATAGATTAATGTTAAGGGACTTTCCCCCTCAAATTTCTTCTAGGAGTTTAAGAGTATCACGCCTTACATATAAGTCTTTAATCCATTTTGAGTTGATTTTTGTTTATGGTGTAAGGTAGGGGCCCAATTTCATTCTTATGCATGAGGATGGATATACAGTTTCCTCAGCACCATTTGTTGAAGAGACTACCCATTCATTACTGTGTTCTCTTGGGACCCTTGTCAAAGATCACTTGACAATATATGCATGGGTTTATTTCTGGGCCCTCTATTGTGTTCCAGTTGTCAATATGTCTGTTTTTATCCCAGAATCATATTGGATTTTTTTTCTTTATTTATTTTTATTAGTTTCAGGTATACAACACAATGCAATAGTTACACTCTTTACCCCCCAAAGTGAAAACCCCCCTCCCCCAGTTCGCACCGCACTCCCCAACCCCATATCATACATATCTATTATAATTCCTTTGACTCCCTTCTACAGTATACTCCACATTCCGTGACTATCTATATATTCAGTTACTGTTGGCATACAATATTATACAACATCAGCTTCAGGTGTACAGTGCAGTGATCAAGCCTCTACTCCATTCATGAAGTGGTCTCCTTAACAAGACATGTGACTATCTGACATGCCACAAAATTTTTACATTATTATTTTCCCCGAACTGTGTTTCATATCCCTCTGGCAATATTGTAGTTGTCTATTTATATTGTCTAATCCCTTCCCCTTTTCCCTTATCCCCAACCCCCTCCCAACTAGCAACCCTCAGTTTTTCCTCTATATCTATGAGTCTGTTTACTTTGATCATTCCATTCAGTTTTTCGGATTCCACATATAAGTGAGATCATATGGTACTTGTCTTTCTCCGACTGACTTATTTCACTTAACATAATAGTCTCTTCACAACATTATCAATTACATTCCCAGAACTGCCCCCATATCCCTGCAGCAACATTGTAGTCATCCACCTTATGCTGTCCAAAACCTTCCCCCTCTCCCTCATCCCCACAACCTCCCAGACAGCAACCATCAGTTTTTCCTTTATATCTACTTGATATGACTTCAATCTTCTTAAATTTACTGAGACTTGTTTTGTGCCCTAACATGGAAAATGTCCCATGTGTTCTTGAGAAGAATGTATATTCTGTTTTTTCAGGGTGAAATGCTCTAAAAATATCAACGAAGTCCAGCTGGTCTAAAGTGTCATTTAAGGCCCCTCTTTCTGTGTTGATTTTCTGTCTAAAGGGTCTGTCCATTGGTGACAATGGTGTTGAAGACCTCTACTATGATAGTGTTACTGTTGATCTCTGTCTTTATGTCTGTCAAAATCTGTTATATGTAATTAGCAGTTACTCTGTTGGGTGCATAGATGTTTATTAGGGTTATCATGCCATTCTTTGTCTTTTATTGCAGTCATTTTAAAGTCTATTGTGTCCAAAATAAGTATTGGTACTCCAGCTTTTTTTTTCTCATTTCCATTTGCATGAAATATCTTATTCCATCTGTAAACAGCATATACATGTGTCCTATTTTCTTATCCACTCAGCCACTCTCTGTCTTTTGATTGTAGCATTTAGCCCATTCACATTTAAAATAATTATTGATAGGTGCATATGTATCATCATTTTGTTATTTGTATTCCTGGTGTTCCGTGTTTACCCCTTTCTTTTGTTTAAAAAAGCCCTTTTAACATTTCTTGCAATGCTGGCTTGGTGGTAATGAACTCCTTAAGCTTATTCTTTTCTGAGAAGCTCTTTATTTCTCCTTGAATTTTAAGTGATAGCCATGCTGGGTAGAGTAATCTTGGTTGTAGGCCTTTATTTTGTGTCACTTTGAGTATCTCCTGCCACTCCCTTCTGGCCTGCAGAGTTTCTGTAGACGAGTCAGCTGTTAGTCTAACAGGAGTTCCTTTGTATGTAACCAGCTGTCTTTCTCTTGCTGCCTCTCGGATTCTGTCTCTGTCTTTAACCTTTGCCATTTTAACTATGATGTGTCTTAGTGTGGACCTGTTTGGGTTCAGCTTGTTTGGAACCCTCTGCACTTCCTGGGCATGTATGTTGATTTCCTTCACCAGGGTAGGGAAGTTTTCAGTTATTATTTTTTCAAATACATTCTCGACCCCTTGCTTCTTTTCTTCTCCTTCTGGTATTCCTATGAGTCAAAGGTGGTTGCGTTTCATCTTGTCCCATAGGGCTCTTAAACTATTTTCATTGTTTTTCATTCTTTGGTCTTTTTGTTGTGCCAAATGGGTGATTTATGCTATTTTGTCTTCCAAATCGCTGATCCGCTCCTCTGCTTCATCTACTCTACTGGTGATTCCTTCGAGTGTGTTCTTCATTTCAGTTATTGTATACTTTAGTTCTAACTGGTTGTTTTTTATGATTTCTCTATCCTTCCTTATGTCCTCATTAAGTTTGTTAAACATTCTTATCATCAGTGTTCTAAACTCTGTCTCTGAAAGGTTGGATTCCCTCTGTTTCATTTAGTTCCATTTCTAGAGGTTTCTTCTGATCTTTTACTTGTGACATGTTTCTTTGTTTCCCCATTCTGGCTGTTGCTCTGGGATTGCTTTGATGTATTAGATAGATCATCAGGAGAGCCCCGGCTGGATCAGGAGGCACACAGCTCATGGCCCAACACTCCCAGGAAAACTCCCAGTCTCAGCCTGTCCCAATCAGCCGCTCGCAGATCAGGCCGAGCAGCCTGACAACCAATCACCAGCCTGGCAACTCTGCAAGCGCAGTGTGGAGAGCTGGGACCTGAGGCAGCTCGCACACTCCAGGGACTCAATGAGCAGCCTGTTCGAGCCAGAGCATGCCCACCAGGCATTTCCCTGGCAACGCAATGTAAGCCGGTCAGAGGGTGGGGATCCAAGGCCGCATACACACGCGCAAGCACACACGCACTTCTGTGCCAATTCCACCAGACCAATGAGGTCCCGGACCTGGCCGTCTGTGGGAGGGCCCAACCCTGACAAAACGGCGCCCTCCTTACACCACTTGCGTGTAGGCTCCACACCAGGGGAACAATAGTCCAAAAACCTCCAGCCTTTGCACCAAAGGTGCTCAGTTCGGTCCGTCCCCTCAGGCTCCTGGGCCCGTCTCACACAGCTACTACCTCCACCAGGAATCCAGTAAGTGCTCACTGGCGAGCAAGCCCGTGCGCCTGCCCCACTGATTCTCTAGCCGCTCTCAGCCTCACCGAGCTGAGCAAAGAGAGTCCTCACTAATTTACTGCCAGCTACCTTGGAACTTCTTTTCCCGGCAAAGGAACTCTGGGCTGGTGAGCTTGGTGTGCGGCCGGAGGGTCTCTCCCCCAACTGGAGAAGCCTCCCCACAGCTGGGGCTTCCCTCATGGGATTTGCCCTCTCTCGTCTCTGCCCGTCCTACCAGACCCGACGTGGCCTGCTCTTTAAGTTCTTTCTTTAGTGGTTCTGTTCATCTAGTGTTCTGGGGACCTCCAGGGTTGAATGCTGTATAATTTGTTTGGAATTTTGGTGTGATCCTGGGAGATAGTTAGCACAGTGTCTGTCTATTCTGCCATTTTTCTGGAAGTCATCCATATTGTTGTTTTTTTTCTTTGTTTTTTTTTTTTTTTTTTTTTTTTTTATGGCAGTGTCAATGGCCCTCATATGTGGGACCGAACCGGGGCTGCTGGCTTCCCAAGCCAGCGCTTAACCACCACGCCACTCGGCTGGCCCATCCATATTGTTTTAATTACTATAATTTCTAACATATTTTAAATCAAAGAGTGTGATGCCTCCAGCTTTGTTCTTTCCCAAGATCACTTTGGCCAGTCTGAGTCTTGTGGTTCCGTGAGAACTTCAAGATTATTTTTTTCTATTCCTGTAAAATATGTCACTGGAGCGTTGATGGGGTAGTATTTAATCCGTAGATCTCTTTGAATAGTGTGAACATTTTAGTAATAATAAGTCTTCCAATCCATAGAAACAAGATGTCTATTCATTTTTTCTATTTCCTTTAATTTCCTTTATTTATGTCTTGTAGTTTTCAGTGTACAAGTCTTTCACCTCCTTGATCAAGTTTATTTCTAAGTATTTTATTCTTTTTCGTGCTATTATAAATGGTTTTTTTCTTAATTTCCTATTGGATAGTTATTGTTAGTGTGTAAAACACAACTGTTTTTTTTTACATTGGCTTTTTGTCCTGAAGCTTTACTGAATTTATTTATTCTAACATTTTTTTGTCTGTGTGTAGTCTTTAGGGTTTTGCACATATAGAATCACATCATCTGGAAAGAAAGATAATTTTGCTTCTTTTTTATTTTGATGCCTTCTGCTTCTTTTACTTGTCTCATATGTGTTTTTTATTATGTTGAGGTATATTCCATCTATATCTCCTTTGATGTTGCCTATAATTTTCTTGTACTGTGCTTGTGTGTGTGTGTGTGTGTGTGTGTGTGTGTGTGTGTGTGATTTTTTTCCCTTGTGGTATCATGGTAATGCTGGCTTCATAAAATGAGTTTCAAAGTGTTTCCCCCTTCAGTTTTTTGGAAGAGTTTGATTAATATTGGTGTTAATTCTTTTGTTGTTTTGTTTTTTTTGAGGGTAGTGTCACTGGCCCTCACATGTGGGACCAAACCAGGGCTGCTGGCTTTCCAAGCCAGCGGTTAACCACTGAGCCACTTGGCTGGCCTGGTGTGAATTCTTTTTAAATATTTGATAGAATTCACTAATGAAGCAATCTTGTTCTGAAATTTTCTTTTTTGGGAGGGTTTTGATTACTAATGCAATATCCTTATGCATTGTAGTTCTGTCAGATTATCTGTTTCTTCATGATTCAGTCTTGAAGGGGTGTATGTTTTTAGGAATTTATCAATTTCTTCTCAGTTATCCAATTTGTTGTCATGTAATTATTTATAGTAATATCTTATTATCTTTTGTATTTCTGCAATAATAGTTGAAATGTTTCCCCTTTTGTCCCTGATTTTATTTATTTGAACCTTCTCTCTTTTTTCCTGGTTAGTTGAGCTGAATGTATATCAATTTTGTTTATCTTTTCAAATAACCACCTGTTGGTTTTGTTGATATTTTTAAATTGTTTTTTTTCAGTCTATTTGTTTATTTCTGCTCTAATATTTATTTTACTCTTTCTCATCAATTTTGGCTTAGTTTGTTATTTTTATAAGTGAAAAGTTAAGTTGCTTATTTGAGGTCTTCTTTTTTAATATACATGTTTATCACTATAAAATTCCCTCTTTGTGCTGGTTTTGTTGCATACCATAAGTTTGAGTATATTGTTTTTCCATTTTAATTTGTCTCAAGATATTTTCTAATGTTCCTTTTCATTTCTTATTGGCCCATTGGTTGTTCAGGATTGTGTTATTTCTATGATTTGTGAATTTTCCAGTTTTCCCCTTCTTAGTCATTACTAGTTTCATACCATTTTGGTTGTAAAATATACTTGTTATGATTTCAATCTTTTTAAATTTGGGAAAACTTATTTTCTGACCTACTGTAATCTATTTGGGGGATCATTCAGTGTGCCTGGAGAAGAAGGTATATTTTGCTGCTGTTGGCTGGAATGTTCTGCATATGTTTGTGTCATTAAAGAATGGTAGATATTGAGTCTGGCTCTGGATTACAAGATTTTTTCACCAAAGTAGCAGGATGAAATTACCTTTTTCAGCTGGTAAAATTTGATTGTCACCTGAAAGAATATGGGCACATTTTGTGAGTAATTTTTTGTTGTTTTAACAAACAAGTGGTACTCTCATTGAGGTATTTAAGGAAGGTCAATTTTGATATATAACAAAATGAGTTGAAGAAAAAATCGCTGAGTAGGGGCTCACAGAATCAGTCCCTCCACTGAAGCAACCATTAAACTGAAAAAAAAGAAAAGAAAAAAAAAAACAACGAAAAAAGAGAATTTCAAAATTTTGGGAGCTCTTGAATATAATATATATATATATATATTTTTTTTTAAAACTTACACCTATGAGGAGAGTGCTTAATAAAGGAATAGGCTGCTGAAATTAGGAATGAAAGTGTTGTGGTGTGTTTACCAGTCAACCATCTCCCATTACCCTAGGCATTAGTGGTCCATAGCAGTGGCCTTCTGGTGCCAATACAGACCTTGTTCTCAAAAAATTGTGGTCGTATGCTTTTCCTGTCTTGTGGGTCTCTGAGAGACCAACAGAGAAGCAGACCTTTGTTTTGCCCACCTTTGGCTAAAATGGCTTCCTGGGTGGCAGCATTTGTTGAAATCATTTAAAGATATATTCCACTGGTAGCAACCTAGAGCAAGGGATAACAAACAGGACACACAGCAGACAGCCTCAGAGGTCTGAAAAGAAGGAGTCGGGAGAAAGGTATTTGAGGCAATAAGGGCTTTTTAGGGCTACCTTATTTACTGAGGATGCTGGAGTGTTAAGCTCATGCCCAGGTCAGGACACATGCACTGTAAAGACCTGAGAGGACCCCAGATTTTATACTTCTGGTTGATTTATGGACTCTGAACAAGTAGGAGGTGCAGGCTGAGACAGAGTTGTTGGAATCCGAGCTTAATAGTAAAGAAGTACCCCAACTCAGACCCAATATGCAAAGACCAGGAGAGTATTTTTTTGGTTCCAGGCATTTAAGGGTATCTCTGTTAGATCACTGACTGACCACTGAGATAACAGGAGAGAGACTTCAGTTACCTCACAAAACAATTCAGGCTTTGAAAAACTAGTTTAGATAAGTCACTGAAGAAAAGAATAAATATAGTTCATAGCAATCAATGGCTGCAAACTCCAGAGAAGGGAGATGATCTAATTTCCAGAACTACTATATCAAAATACTTGAAATATCCAGTTTCAAAAAAAATACACAGTATACAGAGAAATGGGAAAGTATGGCATATGCACAAGGAAAAAAACCAAATTGACAAAACTGTCCCTAAGGAAGCCCAGATAAGGGACAAACTAGACAAAGACTTTAAATCAGCTGTCTTAACTATGCTCAAAGAGCAAAAGGAAACCATGGACAAGAATTAAATGAAACCAGCAGAACAGTATATGAACATAGGATATCAATAAAGGGATAGAAATTATAAAAAGATAATAAACAGATATTCTGGAGCTGAAAATAAAATACCCAAAATGAAAAATTCAGTTTTAATAGCCAATCTAAGCAATCAAAAGAAAAAAAAGTAGCAAACTTAAAGATAGGGCAATTAAAATGATCTACTCTGAGGAACACAAAGAAAAAGTAATGAAGAAAAATGAACAGAGCCTAAGGAAGCTGTCAGACTACATCAAGAATACCACAGTATACATTATGAGTCTAAGAAGAAAAAGAGACAAGAAAAATGTCAGAAAGAACACTTGAAGAAATAGTAGCTGATTACTTCCTAAACTTGATGAAAGCCATGACTCTATTCAAGAAGCTCACCAAGCTCCAAATAAGATAAGCTCAGAGATATATCCTGAGATACATTATAATAAAATCATCCATTAACAAGTGAGCAGATAAATTGTGGTATTTATTTATTTATGCATGCCATACAAAGGAATGAAGTTCTGATACATGGATACATGGGTGAACCTGTGACATATTATGCTAAGTGAAAAGAGCCAGAAAAAAAAGATCACCTATCAGATGATTCCATATGTATGAAATATCCAGAATAGGTAAATTCACTGAAACAAAAGCAAACTGGTGGTTTCCAGGGTCTAGGGGATAGGAGGAATGGAATGAACTGCTTGGTGGTTCCTTGTTTTCTTTAAGGGTGATGAAAATATTTTGGAACTAAATAGAGTTGGTGGTTGCACAATATTGTGAATTCATTAAATGACTTTGAGTTGTTCACTGTGAAATAGTTAATTTTGTGTTATGTGTGACTTTCACACAAAAATGATTTCAAATTAGACCTTGGAGGCTAGTAAGAAAAATATTGAGGGCCAGCCAAGTGGCGCGGTGGTTAAGTGCTGGCTTGGGAAGCCAGCGGCCCCGGGTTGGGTCCCACATATGAGGGCTAGTGACACTGCCCTAAATAAATAAATAAAGAAAGAAAAGAAAAGAAAAAAGAAAAAAAGAAAAATATTGAAATGTCTTCAGCATGAAATAATAAGGCCTGGGCTTGGATATTGACATTTTCTACAGAGAGACAGTACCACTATGAGAGAGTGTGAGAAAGAAAAAGCATTAGGATTTGAATAACTTGTCTGGAAGTTAAAAAAGAGAATTCCTGGCTATAGTGACTTAAAGATCAAAATTATAGTAACAGAAAATATGAAATTCCAGAGAACTTGGTTGCTTTTACATTATTATATTGATATTTAAAACATTATATAGACCTTTAGCCAGCATAATTCTGATAATGTTTATGAGACAACAAAGTATCAATTCCAGTAATAAAATTTTTGATTAAAAAATCTTTAACATAATGTATGTGAATGCTTATTAATTTGCGATGGTAAAAACCACAGGTGTTCTATTTTTCTCTCTAATTTTCTGAATTTCTACATTTTTCATGATGAAGAAAATAACAGAAGGTAATGAGAATAGTTGAGTCTGTTCAGAAATGAGAGCACAAGAAAGAATAATTTCTAGTTGGGAGGAAGATGAGAATATATATGTGTATAAGGGGATATTGGTATTTAGTATGTATTAATTGGTTCAGGCTGCCATAACAGAATACCACAGACTGGGTGACTTAAACAGCACAAAATTATTTTCTCAAGTTTTGAACACTGGGAGTTTTAAACCAGGGTACCATCATGGTTAGGTTTCTGGTGAGAGCTCACTTCCTAGTTGATAGAAGTCTGCCTTATGTCCACAGATGAGGGAGAGAGAACTCTCTGGTTTCTCTTCTCCCTGTGTTAAGGACACAAATTCCATCAGATTAAGGCCCCACCTTTATGACCTCATTTAATTTTAATTACTTCTGCAAAGGCCCTGTCTCCAAACAGTCAGCTTCAAGGTTAGGCTTCAACATATACATTTTGAGGAGACAAAAAACATTCAGTCAATAACACTTTTATGAAAATAAAGGAACAGAAAGAAGATGGTGGACAGAGAAGAAATGAGTGATTGGGCAATGTCATACAAGCAATTAGATGGTATGCAATCAGAAACTCCAGTAGATCCAACAGGAATGTGGGAATCTTCTTATATAGAGAGGAAGAAGAACTAGAATTCACAGAGGCACTTAGAGGCAATGAGGAGGGGGAGGTAATTAGAAAGAGGATATTGTAATTACATGGTCTCAATCTTTCAGCTAGTTTGTAAATGTACTCATTTATCAAAATTAGGAGATGCTGTGATGAAATTATACCCTGAGGAATGCATGAAGAGTTTGATGGCTTTCATGGTCATTACAATAAAAACTCAACAAGAATTGCATTTTTTTTATTGTCAAGGAGTAGTGAAGGAGCACTTGGGGTTAGAAAATATTGATTTGTAGTAGATTTTCAAAGTAGGTAATCATAATTTTCTTCAGATCAACTCTTGACAGCAAAATCTTGGTAACTGGCATGACAGACCTGATAGTTCAGAGCATAAAAGTTTCCATGTGAGAAAGAATATGAGAGCCCTGAGAGGTGACATCTAGTACTTGGTCTAGTTGGTTCTAACTAGACCATGATATTCCTCTGGTTAAGATGAAGTCACAGAATATCATTATCAAATAAGGAATCTTCATGACTATGATTGAACAAGACAAGAATGACTTCATAATTATGCAATCACAAAAAATGACCAAATACCCCCCTTTCAGCTAATGTAAGTAATTACTGCTTCTTCCCAATGACAACTTTAGCCTCACTCCTTTTCTGCTGTCACCTAGAAAATAATTATAATGACCCAATCTTCAAGTTATTTCTGCTTTCTGACAATACACACTCCAGACAGACATTCACTTTCTTGGAGCCGTCCTGAAATCAATTAGCGTAAGCCCAAATCCTAGAATTATCTCCAACTCCTTATTGGAGTGTCGCACTGCTCCTCGTGGTTTAGTCTCCAGGTCTTTCTCTGGGGGGTATAGACATAGGGTACAAAAATTGACTTTCATCATTAACACAGCTACTCATGGGGTCCAAGCTTGGAAGGCACAAGTCAAAACAGAAAGGACCTGATGAGAGTCAGAGTCACCCAGAGCAATGGCGGAGAATTGGATTAGGTGTGATAAATTGGACAGGGGACATCAGGAGAGGACAGAGTTCACACTGATAATGACAATTTGTACTAAACATTTACCACTTACAGCTCCAAGCACAGCTTCTTGTACTCAGTAGACTGTACTCTGATGAAAAGCTAATTTTTATTTTAAAGATGGATCTTAGATCTCCTTCTCTTAACGTCTTTTATCTCAAGACGAGTAGATATTTGCACATCAATTGAGACTCACCAAGTATGTCAGAAACACAGGGAACCTATAATGTTATCTCTCTTTTTCACAGACTTAGTAGAAAAGAAAATAGGAGGAACCCTTGCCAAACAGGGAAGCTTAGGGGAATGCTTTCTTTATTTGTCTGGTGGGGTGAAGTCACTCAAAATAAAATGTGATTTATTTATTTTGCCATTCAAAGATAACCTTTCCCTACCAAGTTGTCAAAGGAGAACATTATCTCTAAATATTCAATCTGGTATAAGCTTAGTGTGATCTAGAAATACTGAGGAACATCATTCAGAAATGCAGATTATCAGATTTGGAATAAAATAATCTTTCAGAGACCCTTCCCTTTCCCTTGTTTCCCTCCCTAAGGTGGTGTCAGGGTATATGAAGAAAAGGGTTTTAAGGATCTCCTTGACATGTAAAATAACCAAGATCCTCAGATGTGATGCCTCTATTCTTCTGGCCTCTGTGACAAGATTCCTTGTAAACATGGGAGTGGCTCACTTTGCTGATAGTCATGGCTGAAGTATCTGATTGATTCAGTTAGTGATCTAGTGACTTTTAACTTGATCAGAACAACTTCAACTTGGCCTTCACTGCTGACAGGTTATTGATGGCAACTGATCCCCCATCACATCTGCTGGCTCAACAGCTACAGTGAGCTCCTGATCAGGCCAGTCAGATCTCAAAGAAATGCCTGTGCCATTGGAACCTGAGGTTAGTTCAGGAAAGGAAAACTTCAGGGCTTCCCTCTGTCAGATCCCACTAAAAGGTCAAGTTCCTAGAGTATTGTTCAAGGTTAGCGGGAGAGGGGCAGCCCAAGAAGTGACCTTTTCCTAGGTCTCTCATTGGAGAGTGAAAGCAACACCCTCCTTCTGCACCTTCAATGTTATTCTCATTTATCAAAAGTACCTCCTTCCTATGTCCTACAGCCACAACTAGGGAAATTAGTGACTGCTTCCTTCTTTCCCTCTCTCCCTCATTTTCATCTTCCTTCCAATCATTTCCTAGTAAAAAATGGGCAATACTTCTCTATAGGTTCCCTATGCTGTATTTTCCTTGTACCTTGAGAAGTAAGCTTAACAGCCTAAAGTCTTACATGAGTGGGATAAGAAATAAGTATCAATTGGCTTAATATGGCTGACACTTCATAGATTAAGATTTGGAAAATGCTTTCTTAAGGTAATGCCAGACTTGCAAGGCTGCTACCTAGTGCCATAATCCAATTTAGAAAATTAATAAATATTACCTAGGTCTTTCATAACCAGTTACAGTCATCCCTCAGGCAGATGGATAACTAGGAAAAATTAAGGTAATTTTAATTTAAAGAGAAACTCATAAAGAGACTAACCTGTTAGTTCAGGGAGAACTGATTGATAAAGAAATTATGATAATGGTATCAATTTGTGATAGCAAAACAGCAACAAGGAAGAACACTAGGGTTTCTGACATTGTATATCTTAACATGTTTTATTGGGTCTGAGTGTTTGAGGTGGGGGTGGGGGATCCTCTGATTGTTTTCATTGCTAGAAAAACTTTTGACTATTAACTCTGAGAGAGAAAACACTATGCAACAACTTTCCATCCCTGGAGACTTGATTTTTCATTTACGGTGATAATATATGTTTTATATGTGTGTTTCTGGATTTACCAAATTTCTAATCTGTGGTCATCCTAATGAATAATTCTATTTTTCCAATTAAAAGTCCGATTCTAAAATTCTCTATTGTAACTATTCTAGAACTGTGAGGGAAATATCAGGTATAAGATGTGAGCATTGCCTTAATCAGAAGAGAACAGAACATTTTAATAAGCCTATTTAATATGCTCAGGGCCGGCCGAATGGCACAGTGGTTAAGAGCTGGCTTGGGAAGCCAGCTGCCCCTGTTCGGGACCCACATATGAGGGCCAGTGACACTGTCCTCAAAAAATAAAATAAAAATAAATAAATAAAATAAAATGCTCTAGGGTCTTTAATAAAAATGCTAACATAACACAAAACATACTATTAAGCATATTTACACACTACATATCCCCTAATGTTGTACAAATAGTAGATCTTACTAGAAACCAGTTTATATTTCATATTATTAAAATCCCATTTTTCCCACTTCATAAATTATTTCAAAGGTAATTTTTACCAGGAAGTGACTGTAAATTACTGGTATTTTTTTATCCCCTTTAATTACATTTCAAAGCTTAACACAATGGGAAATTGCTCCTCCGTTGAAAATTATATATAGCTGGCTAAGTACATGAATTTTAGTTGTCATTCAAATTGAACATATTAATTTTCCCAGTTTTGTTAAGATATAATTGACAAATCAAATTGTATATATGTAAAGTACACAACTTGATAGTTAGATATACATATATATTAAAATAATTACCACAATCAAGCTAATTAAAATATGGATCATCTCACATTTTCTTCTTACCATTTTCTCATTTGTGTATGTGTGTGTTAAAAGAATTCTAAAGATCTACCCACTTAGTAAGTTTCAAGTATACGATGCGATATTGTTAACTTTAGTCAAATTGCTGTAAATTAGATTTCCAGAACTTACTCATTTTGCATAACTGAAAGTTTGTACCCTTTGACTCTTTGACCATCACTCCATTTCTCCCACCCCATTCCCTGGCAACCATCATTCTATCCTGTGTTTCTATGACTTTGACTATTTATATTCTGCATATAAATGAGATCATGTAGTATTTATCATTCTGTGTCTGGCTTATTACACTTGGCATACATCCTCCAGGTTCATCCATGTTGTCAAAAATGGCAGGATTTCCTTCTTTTTTTAAGACACATGCACAATGGAATATTATATATGCCATATTTCCTTTATCCAGGAACAGGATTGGAATGCAAGATAACCATCTCCAACATTAACCACTATCATATTAATATACTGCACCATGCTGCTTAAATATTACTTTACATGAAAAACAATACATGGCCCTTCCATCTGGCCACCCCTCTATCCTAAATAGGTTAGGTCCTTCATTGCCATAATCCTGTGCATTTCCTTTGTTACTCTCATCACAGCTGTAATTGATAATTACTCATACAGTTGTTATTTGCCACATCTGCTATATTTTAAGTTCCATGAGCATCTGGGCCATGGAATAAGGGTGTCTTCTTTGTAGTACCTGATGCAGTACTTTGCAAATAGCAGGTGCTCAATATATGGTTTATGAATGAATGCTTCATCTTTAGTGTCACAAACAGGTTGAAAAGAACTAGTACCAGGACTGAGACTAAGCTATTGAAAATCCCAACTAGTAATCTTTTTTTTTTTTTTGAGGGCAGTGTTACTGGCCATCGTATGTGAGACCAAACTGGGGCAGCTGGCTTCCTAAGCCAGCGCTTAACCACCGCGCCACTCGGCCGGCCCAACTAGTAATCTTTTAAAGTCACATGATTTCACATGAACTGCCCTTCTCATTGCAAAGAGGCTACCTAGAAGAATGACTGTGACTAATAGCCTGTACTAGTGCTGTCCAATGGAAATATAATATGAGCCTCATGTAATTTGTAATTTTCTACTAGTCTATTTAAAATAAGGCAAAAAACCCAGGTAAAATTAATTTTAATAATACAATGTAACCCAATATATCCCAAATACTAACATTGTAACAGCTAATCAATTCACAATTACTTATGAGATATTGTAACATTCTTTTATTTTATACTTAGCCTTTAAAATCCCCTGTGTAACTTACACATATAGCAGATCTCAATTTAAATTAGCCATCTTTCAAGTGTTTATTATCCACATGTGGCTAGTGCCTACTTTTTTGGAGAGTGCAAATCTATACTCACTTCAATTGTACTGGGAAAATAGAAGGCATGGACAAATGAACCCATGTTCCAGTGACATAGACGGTAGACCAATTATCCTTTAAAACTGATATTTCAAAAGTTGTTATTAAAGAAAAGTAACTGAGATGTGGAAGTGAACATTTGTAGTAATAATAATTAAAAGCAATCACTGAGGGGTAATAACTTTTTATTGAGGTATCATTGACATATAACATTATACTTTCAAGTATGAAACATAATGATTTGAAACTTGTATATATTGTGAAATGATCACCACAATAAGTCTAGTTAACATTCATCACCATGTGTAGTTATAAAATTTTTTTTTCTTCTGTGAGGAATTTTAAGATCTACTCTCTTAGTAACTTTCAAATATGCAGTAGAGTGTTATTAACTATAGTCACCATGCTTTACATTACCTCCCAGGACTTATTTAATTTATAATTGGAAGTGTGTAACTTTTGACCACCTTCACCCTTTTTGCTCATTCCCCTATCCTCCACCCCACCTCTGGCAACCACCAATCTATTCTCTGTATCTATGAACTCAGGTTTCTGTTTTGTTTCAGTTTCAGTTAGGGGTTTTAGTTTTTGGGTTTGTTTGGTTTTTTTTAGATTCCACATGTAAGTGAGACATATGGTATTCGTCTTTCTCTGTCTTATTTATTTCACTTAGCATAATACCCTCAAGGTCCATCCATCTTGCAAATGATAAGATTTACTTCTCTTTTATGGCTGAATAACATTCCATTGTGTATATATATATACCACAGTTTCTTTATCTACTCTTCCATTGATGGACTCTGAGGCTGTTTCCATGTCTTGACTATTGTAAATAATATTGCAGTGAACATGGGGGTGTATGTATCTTTTTGAATTAGTGTTTTCATTTTCTTTGGATAAATACCCAGAAGTCAAATTGCTGGATCATAGGGTAGTTCCATTTTTAGGTTTTTGAGGATGCTCCATCCACTGCAGAGATGGTGTCTTTGGCGGGAGTGGGGAGAGTCTAGAGTTCAATAAAAAAAATTAAAAAAAAAAGGATGGACTCTGGCTGGAATGAGGCAGAGGGAGAGCACAAAGATGGCACACTTCAGTCTCTGTCCCAGAGAGCACTCCAGTAGGCCCACAAATGTGTGCCCCAAGACAAGCAAATGAGCCTCTCCCACACAACATCTGGGTGTCCCTAGATCAGCCGCTTCTGTGTGGGCCCTGAAGCAGATGAGTCTGAGTGTGTGAGCCCTTTCAGAGCCATTTCTCGGATTGTTATAGGTTTGTTGGTCTCATGGATGTGTGCCTCATTGTTTTTCAAAGTTAGATGTTTTGGGAGACCGTCTCTCAGGTGTTAGTCTTAAAAGTTGAGGTGCTGTATGTGGCATTCAAATCCTTCACTCCTCAGGAAGAAGCTCCAAGTTTTGAGTTCCCTCCCTACTCTGGGTCACCGAGGCAGGGGTATGGGTTGTGGTGATGTTGTATCCCAGCCTCTCCTACTTGCTTCCATGAAGGCCTTGTCTCATTCACCTGATGCATAAGAATTGCTCTGCCAGATTTTAGTTTTTATTTCAGAGGAATTTGTCCCATTTGTAGCTGTAGATTTGGTATGTTTGTGAGAGGAGGTAAGTTCAGGATCCTCTTATGTCATCATCTTGAATTAGAACCTCTAGTGAAAGTTTTAAAGTGCTGTGTATATGAATTCATTTAATTCTCACAACAACCCTGCTAAGCAGATGATATTATTATTATTATTATTATTATTATTACTATTATTCCCATTTTACAAATAAAGAAACTGGAGTAGAGAGAGATTATAAATGTGCCCAAGTTCACTAAGCTGCATGCTTTTTATTAATATTATTTAGCTAAGTTTTATATTTAATGTTATTAAGTATCACCTACCTTATACAATTTCACATGCATTTTCTCATTTAATCTTTTTTATACTAAAAGAATAAAGATTTTTATTAAGCATTGTAAGTTTCAATCAATAGTTTTGAATACACCACACAACAGCCCATCTACAATCAGTCAAACCCAATAGCAGTTCATTCTTGTACAATCCATGAGTTAGGGCAATACTCCCATCAACTTACAGCAAGATCCTACTCAGGTCTTTTGGGCAGGGACTGGGGAATTATATCTCCATTCTGATCACTGATGTATGATAAAGAGCATCAGGAGAATTATAATATATGAAACTGAATAAGAAGTGATTCTGATTTCAAAATACATTGTTTGGAAACATTAACAAAAACATCACAATGGTATACATGTACCTGCTTCTACTAAATTCTTGATGGGAAAGTTCTCAAGAACAAGCAATTTGTTTCCTGCTGCAGAAGGGGGTTTGGTTTGCTTGTTTTATTTTATTTAGGACTTTTATTAAAATATAGCTAACCTACAATATTATATTAGTTTCAGGTGTACACCATAGTTATTCAACATTTATACACCTAAAGAAGTGATCACCATAAGTACAGCAACCATCTGACACTGTACCATGCTATCACAATATTATTGACTATATTCCCAATGTTGTATATTACATGCCCAAGACTTGTTTTATATCTGGAAATTTGAACCTCTTATTTCCCTTCACCTTTTATCCCCCTTTTTAATTTTTGAATTACAGTTGATATTCAATATTATTTTATATTAATTTCCGGTGTACAGCATAGTGGTTAGACATTTATATAATTTCAGAAGTGATCCCCCTAACTAGTCTAGTAGCCACGTAGCACTATACATAGTTATTACTGTATTATTGACTATTATTGACTATATTCCCTATGTTTTACATCCCCATGACTATTTTATAACTACCAATTTGTACTTCTTAATCCCTTCCTCTTTTTCACTCACCCCAAAACTCCTTCCCATCTGGCAATCATCAAAGTGTTCTCTGTATCTATGAGTGTGTTTCTGTTTTGTTTGTTTGTTTATTTTGTTCTTTAGATTCCACATATAAGTGAAATCATATGGTACTTGTCCTTGTCTGACTTTTTTCACTCAGCATAATACTCTGTAGGTCCATCCATGTTGTAGCAGATGGCAAGATTACTTTCTTTTTTATGGCTGACTAATGTTCCATTGTATATTATCCATTCATCTATTGATGGACACTTAGGTTGATTCCATATCTTGGCTGTTGAAAATAATGCTGCAATGAACATCTAGAACAAGAAGTATTGGATTTCTTCGAATAAATACCCAGAAGTGGGATTACTAGTCCTTCTTTTTCTCTTGGTAAAGCCTTTGTTTTAAAGTCTATTTTGTATGGTATACGTATGGCTATCCAAGCTATTCCATTTTCATGAAATATCTTTTCCATCCATTTACTTTTAGCTATGTGTGTATTTTTATCTGAAGTGAGTCTCTTGTAAGAATATGTAAGGGTCTTGTTTCTAATCCATTCTGCCACCCTATCTTTTCTTAAAGGTTTTTATTAATATTAAAATATAGCTAATTGCGGGGGACCAGCCTCCGCGAGTCCAGGGGTTCCCTCAGGTGGAGACGGCATCAGCGAGGGAAGAAAAGAAAGAAGGGAAAGAGTGGAGACACCGGGGGAGTTTCAGAGAGAAGAAGCGTCACACTTTATTGCCAGACCATGTCCCTTTTATAGGGATTTTTGACCATTACCTCAATCACAAGTTAAGTTCCACCTCTTAGGACTTTTGCAGTCTTTACTTCCTTGTAATTGCTCTCTCCAGGGTACACTGGCCTATTCTATGTTAAGGATTCACTTATCTCTATATATCGCCTAAAGGGTGGTTACCATGACTACCTAGCCATTATCTCAAATTCCAGCAGCTAGACTCCCAGGGCATATACTTGAACTATTACTAAAAGACTAGCAATGGCTGAGTTTAGGGTAAAAATTATCTAATAGTAGCTAAAGGGAGTCTTAAACATCTTTTGTCCTACAGAGGGCTACAGATTTACAATATAGGGTAGCATCTGTTTCTCAGTCAAAGCTTCAGTATCTGTTGCTACAACAATGTACTAGGCAACAAATTCAAATAAAGCTGTTAATTAACATACCCCATGGTCAGTAAGCTGCCCGGAACTCTCATGGCCTGAAGACTTTTAGTCTTCAAGGAGACTTTTCACAGCAGGGCCCTTAGGCAAGTGAGAACAAGGACTGATGTTATCATCAGCTTCTCAGAGGCAGGCTGTCAGTTTCTCACAGCCAGGCTTTTTGGCCTAAGTTGCCAGAGGTCTGTGCCTCAGTTTCCAAGGGGCTTGAGTCCCCAATATCTCAGTTCAGGGGTCCCCTCGGGCTGTAGCCTGTCTTAGGGAGTTTCCTTTTCCAAGGGGCTTGAGTCCCCAATACTTTTAGGAAATCTTGCCCTGTCATTGGCTTACACAGCCAGCCATCATCGCAGAACCACAGGAACTTGTCACAAATGCAGTGAGTGTATTGTCTCCTATAGGAGGAGAGGCACATGGGTTCATAGAGGCAGGAGATATTACATTACCAACCATAAGGCAGCACCCCAAACATCCAGTGCTGAGCAGGGTAATGTGACCTTGTCAGACACTGCAAGGCTGTCGGCTCTCAACAGCTAACCTACAATATTAGATTAGATTCAGGTGTATGCCATATTTATTCACTATTTCTATACCTAAAGAAGTGATCGGCATTTTAAATCCAGTAAACATCTGACACGGTACCACACTATTACAATATTATTATTATTATTATTATTATTATTATTATTATTTTTAAAGATTTTATTGGGGAATTGGGGAAGGGGAACAGTGTTGGGGAATTGGGGGAGGGGACCAGCCAAGTCGTTGTTCTTCAATCTTCACTGTGGAGGGCGCCAGTCGCCATCTGGCTTCCCATTGGCAGCTCATGGCATCTAAACTCAAGTGCTGTGTTCAATCTTAGTTGCAGGTGGGCATAGCCACCATCCCATGTGGGAGTCAAACCCGGCAGCCTTGTTGTTAAGAGCGCGCGCCCAATCCACTCAGCCATTTGGGTGGCAGCTCAGCTCAAGATAACCAGTTCAGACTTAGTTGCGGGCGGGTGTAGCCCACCATTGAACAGGTAATTTTGTTGTTACACCAGCTGAGCCATCCTGCCACCTGTTGACAGCTCAGTGACAGCTCAGCTAGGGCGCAGCATTCACTGGCCCATGTGGGAATAGAACTGTGGGCCCTGTTGCTCAGAGCACGTGCTCTAAGCCAACTCTTAATCAACTGAGCCACTCAGCTGGCCCTATCATAATATTATTGACTATATTCCCCATGCTGTACATTACATACCCATGACTTGTTTCATATCTGGAAATTAGAGTCACTTATTCCCCTTCACCTTCTCCCCTTTTTAAATTTGTAATTACAGTTGACATTCAATATTATTTTATATGAATTTCAGATGTTCAGCTACCCTGTCTTGGTGGGAGCATTTAATCCATGTACACTTAAAGTAATTATTGACAGATATGTAGTTATTGCCATTTTATTATTCATGTTTTTTATCTTTATTTTTGTCTTAAGTCCCTCTAAAATTCCTGCTAATACTTGTTTGGTGGCAATGAACTCCTTTAGCTTTTTCTTGTCTGGGTAGCTCTTTATCTGTTCTTTGATTCTAAATGAAATTTATAAGGCCCTGAACATGTTAAATAATGAAATCTTTCTAGGAGACCAAAACTACCTTTATATCTTATGCAGTCATCTCACTTTTCAGACAGTGTTAAATATTTTTTAGGGGTTGGAAAATGTGATCTTGTTTAATAGTTAAACTATGGTAATTAATTTTTGCACAATAAGGTGATTTTTGTGAGTGTTGTTTCAGTGTATTTTTAGTGTTGTGTCAAAGTGCTGTTAAGAAGGTTTGTATGTTTACTTGAGATGCTTCATAAAGGTGTGTGGAGTATGCTTACTTTCTGAGCAATTTTCTATGACAATCACTTATCCCTTTGGTCTCATGGTTTATATTCTTTGTAGTACAGCTTACCAACAGAACAAGTGAGTATTCCTTAGGCTCAGCTGACACAAAACCCTGGCTACTGAGATAGTAGCAATATTGGAAGCATTCTACATATTTTTAGCAATAAGTAAATTGCTAAAGATAAAGAGAAATGATATATTGGAAAACAAAAGGAGCCATGGGAAAACTTGTGAAATACCTTTACATTTCAACAGACCCATAGATATGCAGAACAAGCTGATGGTTGCCAAAGGGAAAAGCGGTGGGCAGATAGGAATAAAAAAATTGCCCTCTCATCTCAACCCTGTCATTTCATATTTTTCTCATACAACCCTCTCTCTTCTCACCACTCTAAGCATCCTGTTTCCTAAAGTTTTCCATACAGCCTTCTCTACCATACTCACTTCCTGTACCCAATCCTGGATTCCCCACATCCTTGTTCTGTGGCCTTGGACAAGTTATTTAGCTTCTCTAAAACTCATTTCCTCATCTCTAAAATATAAGTAAAGCATTTAACACACAATTTCTGGCATATGGTAGGCAGTCAATAGATGCTAATTCTTATCCATTTCTATCATTATTATTATTTCTATTATTAATGCTAGAATTTCAGGTATTTTATGGTATACTTGTCTGAGGCTTTCCTACAGCCAAATTAACCATGTGGGCAAACATCACATAGGCTGGCCCCAAGTGGCTTTCAAAGGATGGAGCTGTGGAAACTGTCTGCCCCTTGGCATAGGCAATAAGTACAGGCAATAATAGAGTTTATGGACTACAGAAAATCTAAAATCATAATAAAACTCACTAAAATCTGTATTTTATTATTGCTATGCACAGCAAAATAGAGAAAGCAATAAGCTTTCCGATGGGAGCAGACACTGTCACTAGATGGCCTTGGTACAACACTGGGCTGGCCTTGAGACATAATATAGCCTTTGTCCCAAAACAACTTGAAAATATTCTCGGAATTCTGAATGGTAAATTCAGCCCACTTTAGGGTTCAGAAACACGATCCATATAGATTTGTCAATTTTGGCAAAACATCAAGGATTTTGGTAACTATTAATGGTTTTGTCTATTTTTTTTAATTAATTTTTATTTTTCTTGTTCTTTTCTTGCTTTTGCTTTTATATCCATGTATCAGTGAAATCATATGTTTCTGAACTTTCTCTGTTTGACTTATTTCATTTACCATAATAATCTCAAGACCTATATAATTTTACTAACCATTATCACCCCAATAAATTTTAATTAAAAAAAATTAATACTGAAAATTTTTCTTTGAAAAATATCACTTTTCTTTGAAAAGTACAAATCTGTGTCCATAAATAAAGTTTTGTTGGAACACAGTGACACCCATTTGTTTATGTATTGTCCATGGCTTCTTTTGCACTACAATAAGACAATTTAATAATTGTGCAGAGATCATATGGCCTGCAAGGCCAAAACATTTACTATCTGAAACTTTACAGAAAATTTTATATTTATATACATACATATTTATAGTAAATATATACAGAGGGTGCCAATAAAAGTATACATCTTTTAAGAAAGAAAAAACTACTAAAATTGTAATACTCAATATATATTGATAACAGAAAATCAATACAAGTCACATTTGACTTCTTCAATTACAACAGGTGTTCAAAGTGGTTACCATCAGCATCCAGACACTTCTGATTATGGTGAACTAATGTCTGAACAACGTTAACAATCTCTTAAATGTGTATATATTTTTTGGCACACCAGACATTAATGATGCCATTCTTAAGTTGAAAGAAAGATAATACATGGTCATATACAGAATAAGATAAAGTAAGCTATTTTAAACTAAAAATAACTATTTCTTTAAATATTTTTGAACACTTTTAAAATGTGCTCATTAATTTTAATATTCCAGTTGTCAAAAATTCCTGAGGCACACCATCATGTCTTACAGTCACTGCCTATTGTAATATCTCCCTCTCTGATGATTTGATATGCAGAGATTCCACATGACTCCAAGCTGTGGAAGTTAAATGTGAGGTAATGACAGCCTGAACATGATAAAGACAGACTAACTTTCTTCCCCATTGAAATGGATAATTAATTAAATTGGACATCCACAAAGGTGTGTTGGCCTTCATAATATGTTTTTCAGTATTTTAAATGGAATGCCTTTATACAGGGCTTGCAGTTGCTATGTTATCACTGTCCTCATCATTTCTTTTTTTGTCTCATTTCTTATACACCCTTGACCCACTGCACACATTTAAATGACTTCCCTGACTCAGGTGGGCATTTCAGTTTCAAATCGTTGAACTAAAAACAGAATGTTCCCTAATGTGACTGCAGTCTACAAATTACTAAAACATTTTCATGAAAATTATTACTTCTTATAAATAAGGGTATTATTATTGTTTTGTTTGTGAGCCGCCAGAAATCCCTGTATTTTGCTAGTATTCATGTTAGCATTGACGTTAGCACTAAGTTAGGGAACAATGATATCTGATTTGTTGCAGAGGATAGACATGGGTCTGCAATGAAAGTAGTTTTCATAGACTTCTTCCCATCCCCTCCCCCTTAATCACAGTTCATCATCTAACAGTCCTACATTAATTCACCCAAGCAGTTCTCATGACAAATATAATCTAGTGTGTATTTTGTGAAATTTAGATTTTCCAGGTTTCAGATTTCTAGAATATGTCTCTATGATATAAGATTTCCTTTTGACAGAATAAAAATAAATTTTTAAATCTTTTACACAAACATTATGTGTAGCAACCAAATATCAATATGCCTTCCTTCAGTAAACTAAGACAGATTATTCAAAATGTAAAGTCTCATTTACCTCATGGAATTTAAATTTGAAGTTTACCATTAAAAGGTAATAGAATATACTTCATTTAAAAGTAGTAGTATACTAGGCTGGCCGAGTGGCACGGTGGTTAAGAGCTGACTTGGGAAGCCAGCGGCCCGGGTTCGGGTCCCACATATGAGGGCCAGTGACATTGCCCACAAAAAAAAAAGTAGTAGTATACTGATGAATGGACAAAGAAGATGTAATGTATGTGTGTGTGTGAGTGTATGTGTGTGTGTGTATATATAATGCAATAAAAAGAATGAAATCTTGCCATTTCTGACAACATGGATGGACTTAGAGAGGGTATTATGCTAAGCGAAATAAGTGAGACTGAAAAGACAAATACCATATGATTTCACTTATATGTGGAATCTAAAGAAAAAATGAACGAACACACAAAACTGAGACAGACGCAAAGATACAAAGAACACACTGTTTGTTGCCAGATGGGAGGGGGTGGGGAATGGATGAAAAAGGTGAAGGGAAATATAGTCAATAGCATTGTGATGAGTTTGCACTGTGACAGATGATTACTATAATTAGTGGGGTGATCACATGATAAGGCATAAAAGTGTTGAATCAGTATATTGTGCACCTGAAACTAATATAACCAACATAATACTGTATTTAAATCTATATTTAAATAAAAAGATTTTTAAAAAGAATAAATAGCCAAATGGATTTAAACAAGGATACGTTCAGGCCATGACTGAGGAATGATATCTAATATGTAATTTGTGTATTACAGACTTTTTGTGATAACAAAAGAAAAGCTACACAAGATCAGATTTGTGAAAATAAAAAACATTTAATATGGAATTATGGTGAAGCATTGCTATTCCTGTTGGATTTTAAAAGGGACATATATCATGAGCATTAGGAGAAAATGTAAAACAGAATGGTATGAAATTTCAGAAAGAATCAAATTTTAGTAAGGAAGGTATTATCCAAAATTGTTAATGATGAAGATCAGTGGTAAGAATGTGAGAAGGCATTTGATGGTTAAGAAATCTTTGGTGGTTTTTGAGAGGGTGGCTTCACAAATTTGTGGAGACAAAGCAAGTAAGAATAAATTATATATCCTCTTCAGCTGAAGATAGAGAAAAACGGATCAGAGTTACCCTCTGAAACAACAAAAAAATGGGGGGGAAATGTAAGACAATAGTTTAAGACATTGGACATCAGATGGTGGACATTGATCCCTGAGAGTTTGGAAATAAATGAAGTGAGCCCTATAATTGCTCCAAATATATACTGAATCTCCAGGCCATGGATCAGGGAGGGGGAACCTAGGAGGAGACCAATGGTCACTCTAAATTTAGGTGATGAAGCTAAAAGACTTTTGCAGAACAAGGTGGGTAGAGTTCTCAATACCAGAGAGGATGATTTTATGCATAGATAACTCCAGAAACATTCAGAGCCCCACTCCCATCCCAGTTATTCTGCTGATTATTGATCAGCTCATGCTTGTGAGGAAGGTACCTGCAGCAACCTAAAAAGATTTTAAGTAACAGTGCCTGGCACTCCTCCCAGGCCTGGAATCGTGAATGTTCCTGCCAGCCAGGCTGGAAAACCTTAATATTCACGGCATTGGATAGCGTACATGGAAGGGTCTTGCCTCAGTAGTGGGGAATAATTTACCATACATTGAGCACTGCTCTGTTTCTGCCTAGCAAATCTTAAAAGGACCCCAAAGGATCAGACCATTTACAAGCAACTTAAGAGCATCCAGGAACAAATTCTAAAATACTTATAAAAATACAAAGCTATCTGGCACCCACCTCCATAAAATTCACAAATTCTGGCATCCAATAATAAATTATCAGTGCAAAAGAGGTCCTAACATGCTTCTCATAATACAGAGATGAATCAATCCATCAAAAGCAACCCAGAATTAATTAATAGACATTACTATAAGCAGCAAAGAAACACTGTATCAGTCATTATGTCTATATTCCAAATGTTCAAAAAATTAAGTAGAGACATGGAAAATCACACTAAATCAAACTTCTAGAGATGAAAATTTCAAAATGTGATATGAGAAAACATATTGTAAGGCATTCACGACAGATTAGATATTGCAGAAGAAAAGATGGCTATTTAAAGATTTAGCAAGAGAAATTATCTGAAATGCAACACAGAGGGGGAAAAAACATGTGAATGAGCATAGCATCAATGAGCTGTACAGAACTTCAAGCAGCCTAATGTATTGCAATAATTGCAATCTGCCAAGAAGAGGGAAAAAGCAGGATGGGAAGCACATTTGAAGGAATTAGGGCAATTCTCCACCCCCATTCCCCACCCCCAATGTGATGGAAATTACAAACACACAAATTCAAGATATTCAACAAACCCTAAGCACAAGAAACATTAAAAAAAATTACACCATGGCATATTATAATCAATTTGCTCTAAAATGATAAAGAGAACAGCCAGAGGAAAACAAGACACATTAGGTATAAACAAACAAAAATCGGGGTGACATTAGACTTCTCATCCAAAATCAAACAAGTGAGAAAACAATGGAGCCATATTGTTTAAAGTATTGAAAGAAAAAAACCTACTATCCCAGAAATCCATACACAGAGAAAACATCTTTTAAAAATCTTCTGTGAAACCAAGGCAAAATAAGAAAAATTTTAGACATTTAAGAGAGGAACAGATTCATCACTACGTGAACATGTACTGCAGTATATTTTCCTTCTCTCTCAAGGAAAATGATACCAGATGGAAATACTGAACTACACAAGGGAGAGAAAAATAATGAAACTGATAATTACATGGATAAATATATAAGATTTTTATATGTTAAAATCTATGTAAGGAAAGTAATTTAGAAAGTAGTATAAAGGTTATAAAATATATACAAACTAATGAATGCCACCATGCTAGAGACTGAATGTTTGTGTTCTCCAAAAATTCATATTGAAACCGAATCCCAGTGTGATGGTATTTGGAGGTAAGGACTATGGGAGGTGATTAAGTCATAAGGGTGAGACCCTTATGAATGGGATTAGTGACCTTATAAATGAGGCCCTAGAGAGATCCTTCACCCCTTCTGCCATGTCAGGACACAGGAAAAAAAAAATGGCTGTTTATGAGCCAGATACCAAATCTGCCTGCATGTTGAACTTGGACTTCCCAGCATCCAGAACTGTGAGAAACACATTTCTTTTCTGTGTAAGTCACCTGGCCTATGGTGTTCTGGTATAGTAGCCTGAAAGGACTAAGACAAACATTGGTACCGAGAAGTGGGGTGTTGCTTTAACAAATACCTAAAAATATGGAAGTGGCTTTAGAATTTGGTAATGAGTAGAGGCTGGAAGAGTTTTGAGGTGCATGCTGGGAAGAGACTACATTACCTTGAACAGATCATTAAAGGCAACACAACAATAGATCAAAGTTCGGAAGAGAAATCAATCAAATAGAAAACAGAAAATACATTCAGAGAAGTCAATGAAACAAACAAACAAAAAAACCTGTTTCTTTAAATAGAGATCAATAAAATGCATTCTCTCTAGCCAGTCATATTTGGGGGAAAAAACACAAGAAAGAAGATACAAATTACAAAAATCAACAATAGAAGAGATGATATCACTGCAGATTACACAGCTATTTAAAGGATAACAGGGAAATAGTATGGACACTTTATGGCAATCATTTTGACAACACAGATAAAATATATTACTTGGAATACACAAACTAATAAAGCTCATTCAAGAAAAATTAGATAATCTGAATATCCCTATATATATTAAATTTAATTTGCAGTTAAATAAACAAACAAACCTTGCCACAAAGAAAATTTCAGGCCTACACAGCTTCACTGGTGACTTCTACAAAATATTTCGAGAAGAAACAATGCCAATTCTACACAAATAGTTCTAGAAAATGAAGAGGATGGGAATACTTCCCAAATCATTCTATGAAGCTAGCATTACCCTGACAATAAAGCTAAACAAAGGCATTAAAGTAAAAGAGACAGTAGATATTCCCCATAAACATAGATGTGAATATATTTTGGAATATTTTAGCAAACCTAATCTAACAGTATATATAAAGGATAATACATCATGACCAAGTGGGCTTCATCTCAAGAATTTGAAGTATTTTTACCACTTGGAAATCAATCAACATAACTTATTATTTTAACAAGCTAAAAAGGAAAAGCCATATGAACATCTCTGTGGATGCAGAAAAAGCATTTCATACAATCCGAGTATCTGACTCAAAGCATTTGTCACAAAGCCCCAGAATACTAGTAATAAAAGGAAACTGGAACCAAAGAAGGGTATGTACAAAACTCTGAAGCTAGCATCATACTTAATGGCTTTCCCCTAAGATCAGGAACAAGACAAAAATTTCTATTCTTATCACTTCTATTCAACTTAAGTTGAATGCAATGCAATAAGACCAGGAAAACAGTTATTCTAATTGGAAAGGAAGAAGTGAAACTATCTTTATTAACAGATGACATGACTAGTGACATAGAAAATTTGACAGACTCTATAGAAAAGCTACTAGAATTAATAAGTGAGTTTACAGAGGTTGCATGATACAAGATCAATATATAAGATCAATTATATTTCTGTATAGTAACAATGAACGTGGAAATTAAAACATGATAGGTAAAATTTCCTTAGCTACAACACAAAAAGAACAATCCATAAAAGAACAAATTGATAAATTGGACTTCATTAAATATAAAAATTCTGCTCTTTGAAAGACACTGTTAAGACACTTTAGAAGACAAGCCATAGATGGAGAGAAAATTTTACCAATCACGTAGTTGATAAAGGACTGACATCCAGAATACACAAAGAACTCTCAAAACTCAATGAGATATCAAGCAACACAGTTTACAAATATGCAAAAAATTGAACAGAAACTTCACCAAAGGCGAGATACAAATGGCAAACAAGCACATAAACAGATGCTCAACACCAGCAGTCGTTAGGGAAATGCAAATTAACACCACCATGAAATACCACTACATACCTATGAGAATAGCCAAAATTTAAACGACTAACCAACCATACCATGTGTTGGGGAGTATGTGGAGGAAGTACAATTCTCATACACACTATAAGGAGTATTAAATAGTCAATCACTTTGGGAAAGTTTGGTGATTTAAAAAACAAACAAACAGAAACCCAAAACAAAACATTAAACAAATACCTGTCATAAGCTTCCTGCCATTCAACTCGTAGCTAAAATTTACCCAAGAGAAAGGAAAGTCCGTGCCCATACAAAGATGTGAACATGTGAAATATTTGTGGCCACTTTATTTATAATAGCCTCAGACTGGTAACTTTGTTCATCCAAAGGCGAATGGATGAATTCCCCTGTGTCCCTACAGTGGAATAGTAAATAGTAAGTACTCTAGCACAAAAAAGAAGGCAGCCCATCCTGGGAGAATGCGGGCTGTGCCAGGGCGCATGTGTTGACCCGCCTCCAGAAGGAATCTGGCCACCCCTGGTAGTGGTCTCCTAGCGACTGGAGAAGCTTGGACAACGAACCACTGAAGCCGCTTGTCGCCCTAGTGCCAGAGGTACCATGGAGGACAAGAAATAGCTGTTAAGGCCTCAGCCTCGGCAACCCATGCCCCTGGGCATGAACTGTAACCCCTGGTACCAGGACAAGTTACCTTCCAAGTGTTTGGCAAAGCACAAGAAGGGGGCTCTGAAACTCCCCATCTCCCTCGATGGCCGGCGGTGGATATTTGTGAAAGAAGGGCTGGATGACTTCAGGACAGGGTGTCCACCATGCAAAAATCTCATCACTCGCGGCCCTACGGAAAGTTTTCTTCCCATCATTGCTCATAGAGTTCCCCAACCTGCCCCCAAAAAGGGTCGGAAAAAGCTGCCCAAGGAAGTAGACCCTTTTTCCACACTCTCGCCAGCCCAGCAAGCACGGAAGGCATTCATAGAGAACATTGAAGCCAGCCTGACCAAGCATTCCTTGGCTCACTACCCGAATCTGGAGGAAATTCTACCAGCTGACCTCCTATTAAAGGGGCTGAAAGTGCTTGATCCTGACAGGAAGCTGGAGGACACATGGACCTATTGTCAGGACACCAGAAAAAGAAGGAAGTCCCCCACAAAGCTCTGTGAGATACGTCCTACCGAAGTCTACCTGGAGCCTCCCAAGGAGACTCCTCTGCTAACTCTAGACAATTTGCTTCCTGGGAAAAAGAACAATGAGGAGTCAAGCACAAAGGATCCTCCCCAATGTCCTCCTCTTCAAAAAAAAATACCAAGAGAACTTACTAAATTCTGCAGTTGGCTTGATACTTCTGGAGACTTTGGCATTGATGAAGAATTCGTCATGAATTATGTGGCATATGACATTAGCGATGATTACCAACTAACCTATGACACTGGCAAAATAAAGAAAGTAAGCCAGGTTCCTTTTGGAATCAGGTACAGCAAACATCTAGATAAAATAACAGAGAGAAAATTCTTCATAGAGGAAGAAAACTTGGAGAGGAAATATGGGAAACTACACAATCTTTATAAAGCCAACCGGGAGAAGATGAGGTATGGAGCATGGTACCTGAAGCCCAAGTTGTGGACAAAGCTAATAAATGGCAAACCTTTGATTGACCCCAAAATCTTACGTGAAGCTCAAGGTGCAAACGTTACACCACACTTTCTTGATGATCTTTATGGAACAATTGCCTTTAAAGATTTCATTGTAAGCAAGGGATACAGGATGCCAGATGTGCTTGAAAAGGTGTTTATCAGGAAAGGATGGAATTATGATTCCGTTAAGACTCCACTACACCAAGTAGAGTTATGCAGCTTAACTGTGGAAGATGATAATGCACAAGGAGATGATTAGACAGTTTTCTACTTACTACTTACCTGGCTATTTCTCTCATTTTAACGTCAATCAGAATTCATGATGCATGTCCCATGGTGTATAGAAAACTTTGATTCCACACATCTGTAAATTTAACACCGAATGCTTATAAAGTTCTAAATAAATTTCTGCTTCGGTTCATCAATCAAATTGTTGCAATCAATGAGTCTCCTTTCGCTCATTTTCCCTTTCTTCACTAAGATTTCTTAATGTCTGAATTACTGTTTTGTTGCCTGTCACCACTCCCACTAATACTTTTTAAATTACATTTCATTGGGATGACAATTGTTAGTAAAGTTAAATAGGTTTCAGGTGTACAAGTTCTGTATTACATCTTCTATATATCACATTGTGTCTTTACCACCCAGAGTCAGTTCTCTTTCCATCACCATGTATTTGATGATTTAAATATTCACAGAGACTATTCCTTCAAGTCCTGGCATCAGCTCTTCAATCTCAATACTTCCTTGATCTTGTCTCATCTCACTACAGATACCGATCCCCACAGTCAGGCTCTAGACTTTGTTATGGACAATGAATACACCAGTTTCAAATCTCAGTTTCAATTATGGTGGTTTCGGACCCCTACTTCTTACCTCATTGACCACCCTTTTTAATATCCCCAAACCTCTAATTCTTCAATTCCAACACGATTTCCAATCCATTGACCCTTACTTACCACCCTTTCAGGATCAGTCATGCCTTATGTTTTCAGTTCCTTCTTTCCCAGCTTAGATTGCATTGTCTACTGGTGTCAGTTCTTTGAGTATACTTTTTACTCTCTCTTCTCTCTCTCTCTCTCTCTCTCTCTCTCTCTCTCTCTCTCTCTCTCTCTTTCTGTCTTGTATTCTTCTGATAGAACCCAAACCCTGGTAAAATCCTAATTTTTGCCATTCATGTACCTGTACACAAACGATTAAATACGGCTAGAGAAAACCACATACCACGCTGACTGGTTACATATATGGCATAAATCTTAAATGAGCCTCCACACTAGCTGGAAGTTCTCCATTTACATCATCAGGATATTCTCCCACTTTCCAAAATGACCATTTTACTTCTGTTATCGATTACCTAACACACTATCTCCATTCCTCTCCCTGAATGCATTGCTTTGTGCTCACTGATAATATAAAAATAGAAGAGAACCTCCTTTTCCTCCCATCGCCAAATCTACCATGCCAGCTACATCTGTACCCATGTTCTCTATCCCTTCTGAAACAAAGGATGAACTCATTCTACTGAGGGAAAACCTTTCATTTGTGTATAGGATCTCCACATTTTGCCTAATCAAATACATGTCCTGTATTTTCCCCCTTATTTTTTCTTTTTGGGGAGATAACTACTGTCATGAAAAAACAAAAAGCAAAAAAGGGAGCTCTTATAACTCACATCATCTGCAATAATCAAACAAAGCAAAATAAAAATACTCTTGACTTTTCTCTCTAGCTACCACTCTGTATTTTATTCTACTTTCCAGAAAACTTACCAGGAAAAGTTGTTTATAAATCAATCACTCTTTCCACTTCTTCATCTCCCATGTTTTGTCGAATTCATTCCAATCAGGATTTTTCTCCTTGATTTTAAAAGTGCACTAAAGAGTATGCATGTGTCACAGAAATAGCAGCACATCAATAGTCAGAAGACACATACTTGAATACCTTCTTTTCCACATTGTAGTTATGTGACCTTGCACTTCAAGGAGCATGTCTCCTCACGTGTAAAATGGAGACCATATCATCAAATTCAAATTTTGGTGAAAATTAAAGGGTTAATTTGTAAAACTGCCTAATGCCACCAACATCACAGAAGTGATACTCTGCATATATTTGTGAAAAAGGAGGAGGGAGGGGGTAAGGAAAAGGGGTACTACAAAGGTACAAAGGAAAGAAGCCCAGAAAACTTTTTGGTGGTGTTTACGCAGTGTGATAGCCTTCAACAAAACCTCAATCTGAGCTTCTACTAAGATTAAAGCATGTATTTGCAAACTAAAAGTAACTAGTAAGGCCTCCCATTGTTTATTGGTGATGACTACTTCCAGTGAAATGAATTGTCCTTGAAGAAATTATATAAGTTTCTCCACTGCAGGAATTACCCACATTGGTATTAGTTTTCATACAGACATGAATAGAAGCAAACAGAATTTGGATTTTTTAACACCAGTGAGACTTCAAAGAAAAAAATGACCTCATAGTTTTTAGATGAAGGAGGAATTCAGGAGAACTTTAAGAATAATTGTATTCATGTAGCTTCTTAAAGTCTTCAAAAGGCCCAATCACAACCTTTGTAGTATTTTGTTGTTGTTTTGAGGTTTAAAATGTAGAGAAACCCAGAAGTATTATTATATCCATTGTATAACTGAGAAAACTCCAGCTCATTGAGTTATTGGAGGTCAAATGTGAAGTCCAAGTCAAATTCTTCTAATCATGTGTATTATTTCCACACTGACATTCAGCAACATCATGGACAATGTAATATTCACCTTGGAACCTTGGACACCCAACTAGGACCCAAGCTCAGGTTAGAACATATGCACCAAGGCCTCTGATAAAGAAAACATAAGGATATGCTTTCGTTTTCTGGAACCAGTCGTACCCTGCTCTTCCATGTTGCCTGGTATCGCAACCACAGCTTTGTCAGTTATGAGGCAGGAACAGGGATAAATTCAATTCAGCTCTGGAAGGATATAAAAGCCACAAACCAAATGGAACTGGATTGCATGGCCAGTGATACCCATACCATGCTCTCCTGATCTCTTATCATCTAACAGAGGATAAAGATATTGTCATCTTTTCAATCCACCATTAGTGTGACTAAGGAATCTTTAGTGTGCATAATAAAAACTATGCCTTTAAGTAAGAAAAATATTTAGAGCATTGTTTACTCAACAAATATTTGCAGAATATTTGCAGAATATCATGAGGCAGAAATTGAGAGCACATGGAAGAATCGAAAGATAATGAAATAGCCACTGTATTAGTTTAATATTTTACATTATGGGATATGTGTGATTTTCTTAATTATTTTCACTGCTTTTTTTGCCCAAAGGCATGGCACTAAACTTCTGGAATCAAATTGCACCCTGCTAAAGAAGGGAAAATAATCTATCTCAGCTCTTCTAATTTGGGGCAAAAACATTTTGTGTTTGCAACAATCCTGGTGAAACTAATACTTTGTTATTAAACATGGCTAACCAGGTTCATCATCTTCATATTAAAATTGTTTCAAGTGAAGATTAGTTTGGGCTGTGAAAATAGGTTCTGGTAGGTTGTGGCAAATTTTCTATCTGATAAAATTTCCTCTAGTGATGTGTATATCCATGTTAGCCTCTACTTGAAGCTAGCCACGGCCCTCAAGTTGATAGTATATTACATAAAACTGTAATAATCAATTGTAATATAGTATCATATAAGGGATAATAATACCGTGGAGAACTTGGCTCTAGTTTAACAAAGACAAAGGAAATTATTTTTAATTTCTGACAGTCTGCATAAAAGAGTATTAAGTGCACAACCTTTGGGGCTCAGCAGAAGTAAGTTCATATTTTAGCACTACCATGTTCTTATCGTGTTCTTATAGGCAACTTGCTTCATAGAATCTGTTTCTTCATCTCAAACTTGGAGCAATACCTATTTTACCAGGGTTTCTAAGGAATAATGGAGGTTTGGATACTTGTAAATGTTTTGGTTGTCAATTAATTTTACCTCTTTGCTCTTGACTAATTCAAAGTGAGGGATATTATGCCAAATGTACAATACCTCCTTTACCTTTCCAAAATGTAATGAGGAAACTTAAGGAAACATCAGGCAAGTTTGATTAATTTCTGTAATTATAATATTTAGACCCAATATATATGACCAAGGAACTACTGGATGAATTGCAATGTTCTACCAATAAACATCCCCACCTCCATTCAATCATATCTTAAATAAAGTTAGACTAGACCATGTAGAAAATATTCAAAAAGAAATTGCTTCCAAGCATCATGCAGAAGTACACTGCTTTTCTATGTAACACAAGTTTTGAGCTCAATGGGAACTGATGGAAACTTATTGAACATCAGAAGATAAACGATATCAGAAACATGTCCCTTGCTAATATTTAATTACACATATTCTTGGGCCGTGGCCTGGGATTTAAAAAAGTTAACCAAAATCTTATGCCATTGTAATCTAAAAAGTGACCACTTATTTTCCCATTTTCAAATTCTTCTTGGCATCAGTGAATAAGGAAAATGAAAACATGTCATGAATATCATAAATTATATTTATCCATTATTGAGTGCCATCAGAATATAGGACATAAATCACTCCTAATGTACCCAGCAAAAAAATATAAACAAAGCAGTTGTTTTGGAGTTTTATTTGTGGCCAGCGACTGTGTGCGGGCTCATGCCCTGAACAAACTCACAGCACCGAACAAAAGAGAGGGGTTTATATAGACAGAAATTGCAAGCAAAGCAAATTTACAGGTTACAGGTGGTTTCCATAAATCTTAGACAGTCTTGACAGTACCATCTCAAGTAAGTTACAAAAAGCTATACAATTTAACAGTACTAAATGTAGTAGGCAAGTGTGATAGCACCAAAATGTAGCAAGTAAGGAAATTTACAGAGGCCATAAATAAGTAACAATTAATTTGTGGAAAATAGTCTGGCCTTGTGTTTATCCAGACAAGAGACACAGCTGGCCTATGTCAGATAGGCAGTTTGGCCTTGTGTTTAGATAAGAGGTAGTTAACTGTGGAGTATAGCAAGTAGTTAGGGAGTCTAATTTCTTGATCAGTCTAAGGGAAACTTTAACAATTTTTTATTACAGAGAGGCTGGGGGTGAGAGCTAGGAGCTAAGGCTCCTGTTACTTCACTATGAGCATTTGTGATCTAAATGTATATGGAAACATGTCTGTTCTACAGCATCAGAGAGGCACAATGCAAAATGACTTCTTTCAACCCTAAAACTGATTCTTAGCCAGGGAAAATAAAGAGTTGGATCAGTTAATACAAAGAAAATAGTTGTACTTCTATTAGCTTTCAGGAGCCAATCTCCATATGCTGATGACAGTTGAAGAGTTCCTTATGATGACACAATACCTAACCAAAGGCAGCAGTGATAGGTTTCGTTTCTCAAGAATCACTTAGAGAAGGAGGCCTAATTCTCACATAATTAACAAACTTGATACAAGAAGGTCAGAGTGAATATCACTGCAGGCATTTGGTGGGATGGGGTAAGGATGGGCAGGTAGCAGGGCAACTGACCAAATACCAGAGGAAAAAATTTGGTAGAATTATTTGTTGATCCCTAAATTCATAATTTAGATTTGGTCCCTTGTGGGATCCATCTTGCAAATTACTCAAAAATTATTTTAAAAAGAACCATTCTGTGTCCTTAATCTCCAATCCTTTTTCATGTTAACAGTTGACAACTACATGTGATTTTCATTATACCTTATCAGCCAGACTTTTTTTTGTATTGTGTAGTTACTTCACAATTTATTTCTAAATATGTAAATATGACCAGAGATGAGATGCAAATGATAATTTTGCTATCAGTGACCACAAAAGGAAATTCAACTATAAATTTTTAAAATCCATTTTTCAGCTTTATTGAGGTACAATTAATTAAGAAAATGTATAAATGTAAGGTGTACAACATGATGATTTGATATACGTATACACTGTGAAATGATTACCATAGTAAAGTTAGTTAACACATCTATCACCTCACATAGTCAGTTTGTGTGTGTGTATGGTGAGAACATTTAAGATCTATTATCTTAGCTAATTTCAAGTATATAATACGGTATTGTTAACAATAGTCACCAAACTATACATCAGATTTCCAAACTTATTCATCTTATAACTGAAAATTTGTATCCTTTGACCAATATCTCCCCATTTCTACAACGCCCCCCCGCCACCCCACAACTGACCACCATTATTCTAGTCTGTTTCTATGAGTTTGACTTAAATGAGATGGTACAGGATTTGTCTTTCTCTGTCTGACATATTTCACTTAGCTTAATGCCCTCAAGATTTATTCACATTGACACAAATGGCAGGAATTCCTTCTTTTTTATGGGTGAATACTATTGTATTTTATACATATGCTACCTTTATCCATTCATGTGTTGACAGACACTTGGGTTGTTTACATGTCTTGGTTATTGTGAATAATGCTGCAATGAACATAGGAGTACAGAATATCTCTGAAACAATGATTTTATTTCCTTCAGATCTATATGTGTCATTATTAGTATTGATATTGATATAGACATGAGTATCTACATATACAAATAGATATGTACACTTGTGTGTATATATGTATATATAAATATATATAATATAGCAGAAGTGGGAATTCTGAATCATATGGTAGTTCTATTTTTAATTTTTTGAGGAACCCCCATACTGTTTTCCATAGTGGATGCACCAATTTAAATTCCGACCAAGAGTCCACCAGCATTTTCTCTTCTTCAATGCTCGTCAGCACCTGCTATCCTTGTTGTCTTCGTTTATGATTTGATGACTTTTGCGTGATGGTATGCTTTGATTACTTTCTCTCAATTTTTGGTTTATCCTCTACAGGTTTTTCCCCTGTGGTTACCATGAGGCTTCCATGAAATGTCTTATAACATCCTGTTTTAAGATGAGAACAACATAACTTTGATAGCATACAAAAACCCTATTTTTACTTCTTCCCCCTCATACTTTCAGTAATAGATGATAAAATTTACATCTTTTTAATATTGGTTATCTAATATCAAATTATTCTAATTATACTTATTTTAATACCTTTGTTTTTTTATCTTTTATAGTAGAGTTGAAAATGGTTTATATGCCACTATTACAATATTAGAAATCTAGCTTTGACTATATATTTACTTTTACTAGTGACTTTTGTATATTCATGTGTTTTTATATTGTTAATGAAAATCTTTCACTTGAGGAACTCTCTTTAGCATTTCTGGCAAGGCATCACCGAGTGATGATGAACTCCCTCAGCTTTTGTTTGGGAAATTCTAAAGGACAGTTTTGCCAGGTATAGTTTTTGTGGTTGGAAGGTTTTTCCCCAATATTTTAATTGTATCTTCCTACTTTCCTCTGGACTGCAAGGTTTGTGCTGAGAAATCTGCTCACAGTCTTACAGGGGGCGGAGAGGGGTACACTTTTATGTGACAAATTTTTTTCTTGCTATTTCCAAAATTCTCTCTTTGTCATTGACTTTTGACATTTTAATGTGTTTTGGTGTAGCCCTTTTGGGATTATTCTGAATTTTTGACAGACAGTTCACAGATCTATATTTCATTAGGTTCATGTATTAGATCTTTATTAGTTTCTCTCATTGGTGTAATTTTTAAATTCTTTTTATTTTTCAATTAAAGCTCACATACAATATTTTATTAGGTTGAGGTGTACAACATAGTAATTATACATTTACATAACTTACAAGGCAATCATCCCACATGGTGTCCATCTGACACCATACATAGTTATTACAATGTTGTACCCTACATCCTCACGACTACTGGGTAACAACCAATTTATACTGCTTAATCCCTTCCCATGTTTCACCTAACCCCTGGAACCTCCTCCCAGGTGGCAACCATCAAAATGTTCTTTATCTATGAGTTTGTTTCTGTTTTGTTTATTTATTTTGTTCTTTAGATTCCACATATAAGCGAAATCACATTACATCTGTCTTTCTCTGTCTGACATATTTCACTTAGCACAATATCCTCCAGGTCTATCCATATACTGCACATGATAAGAACCCATTCTCTTCCCTGGCCAAGCAATATTCCATAGTATATATGTACTACCTACTCTTTATCCATTCATCCATTGACAGACACCCAGCCTGCCTCCACATCGTGGCCATTGTAAACAATGCTGCAATGAACACGTGGGTGCACATGGCCCCTCAAAGTAGCATTTTGGGTTTCTTTGGGTAAATACCCTGAAGTGGGATTACTGGGTCCTTCTTTATCTCTTGTTACAACCTTTGTTTTAAAGTATATTTTGTCTGGTAGAAGTATTACTACACAGTTTTTTTGTTTGTTTTCATTTTCATGAAATATCTTTTATCCCATCCCTTCACTTTCAGTGTGTATGTGTGTCTTTCAATATGAAGTGAGTCTCTTGTAGGCAGCATATGTAAGGGTCTTGGTTTCTTATCCATTCAGCTCCCTTATCTTTTGATTGGAACATTTAATCCATTTATACTTAAAGTAATTGTTGATAGATATGTAGTTATTGTCATTTTATTATTCATTTTATTTATCTGTCTATCATCAAGAAGTCCCTCAAAGAGTCCTTGTAATACTGGTTTGGTGGTGATGAACACCTTTAGTTTTTTTCTTCTCTGGGAAGTTCTTGACCTGTCCTTGGATTCTAAATGATATTTTTGTTGTGTAAAGTAGTCTTGGGTGTAGATCCTTGTTTTTCATCACTTTGAATATTTCCTGTCAATCCCTTCTGGCCTGCAAAGTTTCTGTTGAGAAATCAGTTGATTGTCTTATGGGAGCTCCCGTGTGGGTAGCTGACTGCTGTTCTCTTTGTTCTCTGAATCTGCTTTGAAGATTCTCTCTTTGTCTTTAACCTTTGGCATCTGAATTATGATGTGTGCTGGTGTTGGCCTCTTTGGGTTCATCTTTTTTTGGGACTCCACACTTTCTGGGCTTGTATGTTTATTTCCTTTGCCCAGGTAGGTACATTTTCTATCATTATTTCTTCAAGTAGATTTTCAATTCCTTGCTATCTTCTCTCTCTGGTACCCCTATAATGCGAATGTTGGTACACTTGATGTCCCAGAGGCCCCTCACACTACATTCATTTTTTTGGTATTCTTTTTACTTTTTGCTGTTCTGATTGGGTGTTTTCTGCTACTGTTTCTTCTAAATTGCTGATTCGATCCTCTGCTTCATCTAATCTACTGGTTGTTCCCTCTAATGTATTCTTTCTTTCTGTTATTGTATTCTTTATTTTCTCACTGCTTCATTTTTATGTTTTCTACTTTTATTTTTGTGTTTCCAGTCTGTTTGTTGAAGTTCTCCCTGAGATCATTGAGCATCCTTATAACCAGTGTTTTGAACTCTGCATCTGGTAGACTGCTTGTCCCCATTTTGTTTTGCTGTTTTTCTGTTCTTTTATTTGGGATATGTGTCTTTGTCTCCCCATTTAGGCTGCCTCTCTGTGTTTGTTTCTATGTATTAGGTAGGGGGTTGTTTTTTGTTGTTGGTTGTTTTTTTAAGGTCAAAGTAAGTCCTTTTGTTTTTCACAGAGCTTCATAGTTTGCTAATATGAAGGCATAAAACAGCAAAAAGTAACAATAATATATATAGCAGTGAATACACCAGGGTAATGTTCATATTTGAAACAGCTAGATAATTGGGGGTGGGGGGTTATAATAAATGCAACAAAGTTCAGTAATCACAAAATGTTGAGGATTATTGTTTTGCAAATGGGCACATACTGGTAAGAGTGGAAGTAAGGACAACAACATGCATAATATTAATACACACTTCAAAAATTATGAACCATGCAGGTCCGGCTGAGCAGCGTGGTGGTTAAGCGCTGGTTTGGGAAGCCAGTAGCCCCGGTTCAGTTCCACATATGAGGGCCAGTGACACTGCCCTCAAAAAAAAAATTATGAACCATGCAGAAGTTTAGGTCAAGTAGTAGCACTAATAGTCTATGTCCAGTTCAAAATCACATAGTTCATTGATCAGAAATGCATGATATTAAATCACAAAAAGTTTCAGAATACACAGTGTTGATTTTGAAATTCATTTGCATTTTCTATGATTTCAACTTTATCTCCATTTAACTTGCTTGTGAAGTATGTACGATGTAATGTAATTTAAAATCAGCAGAATGGCAATATTATTGTCTAGTTTTTTTGTTTTGATAGTTGCACTTTTTCTTTTAATACAAAGAACCACATCAACAGTGACAAAATATAAGAAAGAAAAACTGTGGTTGTGCCTTTTTTCTTTCATAATCATAAAATCAAAGTCTTAAAAGAAGCTTTCTTGTGAATAGTAATACAAAATCAAAGATAATGGCATATATATGGTGCCAAATGCTAAATGATATTTAAAGTATATATACTTAAAGACTGCCAAAATTTATTTTTCTATATATAGTTCAAGAAACAATATAGGCTTTTGTAATAACCAGTTTAAATTTTGTGTGTACTTCATTTTAAGTGCAGGAGTCAAATGCTCTTCATTTTCTTTCTTTTTTTTTAATTGTACCATTTTGAATATAACTGGTTAAAACTAAAAATGTGTTGTTTAAATCTCTGATATCAAACAGGGATCCGAATTTTCAAAGTCCTCATTTTTCTCTTACAGAAGGAAAAAAAAAATGTACGTAACTATAGGCTCACTTTGACTTGAGATAGTCCTAAATCCTTATCCTTTGGCATCCTTCACCTGCTACACAAAAATAAGTTTATTCTTGCTTTAAGACAACCACCCCGGGAGCATCAGTTCTGCAGCAAGTACTGTCTTTGTGCATTAAAGTGAGGGTTTGTATTGCATGTCTTACAATCATTGTTGAAGGCACTTTCAGAGTGGCTGGGCACCCTGGTGTCCCCTGCACTCCCATTCATCTGGGAAGGCAGTTTCTCCTCAGTCACTGCTCTTTTTTCATCCAGGGACCCATCTGAAGACACAGCAGAGGACTTGGACTTCCCATATCTTGACTTCAGTTCTTTGGTCACTTCTGCTGAGGCAGCATAAACAGGCTTGCCCTGAATTGCATCCTGGTTTTTGTAACCTCTGCCATAGTACCTTCCATCTCTTCCAAATGTTCTTATCACTGGAGTGAATATAACCCCTCTCAGATGCCCTCTTGCTGGTCCTCTAATAAAAACACCTGTAGGGGGAAAGGCCCACAGCCTCCACAGCCCCATCTGCTTCCAGCCCTGTGGCCAGCCACGGCGCTGGCTATTTCTCACTTCCTGAGAAGGTATGGGTTGGATTCCGCCCTGCAACTTGCTAGTGCTGCTACTATCAGAGACTGAGAAGGCTCCACAGTGTCCTGCTGCCATCACCATGCAGAAGGCATAGAAAGTGCCTCTTGCTACAGTTTCCCCATAGGGGCCTTCAAAGCCACAGACTCTTGCAAAGTCTTGCCCTTGGCCCTGAGCTGCAGGCCAGACAGGCTCGAAGTGCCTCGGGTACACAGAGGTGGGGTAGAAAGGCAGTACCAAGGGTGTCAGGAAGGGTAGCGAGAGGCTCTGCCCGGGGAAGTTCAGCCCCCCCAGGATGCTGTGCCACATCTTTCCTACCTTTTCAGCTGGCTCAGCCTGACCATCCCACAAGTCAATGTGTGGGGTCTTTTCCTAGCTTGCTTTTAGGAGCTTCTCTAAAATGCTTCCCCTCAAAATACATCCAAGGACAGCAGTGTTCCCAGGGCATGGGCTGGCCTCACAAGTCATGTGCAAACAGGGCCATGTCTATGCCACTCATGATGAGAGCTGACAGTTTAATGCCTCAAACGTCAAAGTTCTCAATCTGGCTCATAGAGTTTGGGGGACAATGCCTGAGCCAGTATCCGTGCTCTGGGCCATTGCGCCATATACCATAGGATAGAGCACAGCACCATGAGATGAGTGGGCATGCTCGGTGAGCATGGCTGGGGTGTCTGATTTTATTCAGGTCAGGAAGGCCCTCATCTTGCAGTTCTTGGCCTCCACTGCCCTCCCCAGCCAGAGCCTCTTCAGGTTGGGGTAGCTTCACTCCCTGAGGGCAAGAGTTTCTACCAGTTCCAGGGTTTGCAGAGATTTCCTTTTGTAAGCTGCCCACCCCTTAATGATTACTGGGGAAAATTCTGGTGGAAGTCTGTTCCTTCTAAAAGCAAGTCTCTCAGTTTTCTTTGTGCTTTCTGTCAAGTTAACCAGGACTCTGTAAACATACTGATGAACTGGCATATAGAATAGGGTAGTGGGAGGAAGCTCTTTGCTGGTTTCATCTTCAATAGAAACAGCCATTTTGATTTCACCCTAGGTCAGAATGTAGAAGATATATGGATACATTAGCTCCTTCTTGTGCCAGTGCTCAGCCACTCTCAGCACTTTGTGTGTGACGAGGGACAGGGGTGGGGTGGTGATGTCCATGGAGTTCCTGTTAGTCATGCACAGAAGGCATGGAATTGGCTGGACTGTACCAATCTGGCACCCCTTTCTTAAGTGAGTTGGCTGCCTGAAGAGGCAGCAGGTGAACTTTCTGCCTTTGTTTACTCTCCTGGGTCTCCCCGTGCTTGAGGTTCCCAGTGACTTCCTGTCTACTCCCGGCCAATTTTCTTCCCACCGATATGGTTTGCAGTGCTTCCATTGCCTTCATCATTTTCTGAAGATGATGACGTAGAAGAATCAGGAAAGTACACTGAGTTCACGTGATTGGGGCTGCCACTAGGAGCTCGGTTTATCCAGGAGGATTGTTCATACAATGGAGTATGTTTTCCTTCATGAGGAAGATTACTATAGTTATTCTGCTTAGTCAGATTCTTTCTGCTTGTTTCCAAAGTGAGAGCCGTTGCAGCGAAGCTGTACGAGGGGTGGACCCTGACCAGGAGTGCCTGGGCTGGGGCCCTGTGGAGCCATCGGCTTGGCTTGCAGAGAAGTTTGTGGAATTTGATCTTCTGGGGTGGGGGATATGTGACACTATCCCAGGCATTCCAAGTGCGTTAATCTGGCTATGTAGTGTGGGGGGTGAAATGCCACAATCTTACTAGTTGCTGAAAAATATCCAATAAAATTGAGTAAGTTTGTCATCTGTTCTGGAGTGAGAATACTGGAAAACATGTTTCTCTATGGCATCCAAGTTTGAGGTAGCATGGAAGTTGTGATGTACTCAACCAGAGTTTTGATCACCACGTCTGATGGAGGCAAGATCAGCTGATAGGCCCACACCTTATGTGACGCTAGTGGGTGTTCTGAACCAAGTAAACTCCAATGAAAGGGAATCAGGTATTCATCAGGTAGAATGTCATTTCCTAACAGAGCGGCAAAGATAGGGAAGCAGTCTGGGGTCAGGTACAGCTGCTTGGCCACTTTATCCATCACATATTGGCTTATGGTGAATTTTTTCCCATTCCAGCTCAGTTTTAGGGCACTGAAATAGTAGTGGATGTTGCACAGCACATAATCAGAGTCATGCACAACCAAGCCAGGGAAGCTGTTTTCTCTGCAGAAACCAATCACTTCTTGATGATGGTTCTCGATGCTCTGTGCAACCTTGATGTGGAAGTGAATGAGCACCATGTGTATACAGTGTGCCATGCAGCTGAGCAGGTGGCAGGAACCAGACCTTGGGCGGTGGGGTGCCATTGTTCTGAACATGGCTGACAGTCTGCTACGCATCCTGGCACTCATCGCACTGCCACTTGACCCACTCATGTAGCCATGCCTTCTCCAGCACGCCTTTGAAGATGATGAAGAGCTCAATGTTGCAGATGCAGCAAACCTTGGCCAGCACAGCCAAGTAACCGAGCATGGGATTCCACCAGCTGCCCTCCCAGTCAGTGTAGAAGCCACCATAGAGGCAGTGCAGGCAGTTGTCAGCGTCCACCAGCAGGCGCAACAGTGTGTGTGAGGGGCTGCTGCCACCGCAGCTCACCAGGCTGACCCCCACCAGCTTCTGCAGCTCCACCAGCACCAGGGTGCTCAGGCAGTGCTTCTCGATGTAGATCAGGAAGCCCTGCATACCCATGGTGGTTCTTGTGGGGCGGCTGGCCCAGGAGCGGTGGGCTACAGGGGTATAGGGCAGGCCTCGGGCACACTCAGGCCACTGCACCCTCCATGTGCTGCCACCTCCCAGGGCCATGGTGGGGAGGGACCTGGACTGTGGGCTGCTCCAGACCCAAGCTAGGCAGAAGCAGCCTCATTTAATCTTGATGACAAATTTATGACCTAATTTAGTAGACCCCCAAGAAAAAACCTTTACATACTTTATATGACTTGCCCAAGATCACAGAGAAGAAACACAATACTTTGTGCAGCAAAAAAATAAGACCATGAATGGAGAAAAGGAAATGGAAAGTGTAATTCATCTTAACCACTGAGGATAACCCAATGAAGAACAAGTTATAGCCTATAAACATACAAAATGATTCAAAGACTGCACCACCATGGGACTAATATTTCAGCTTCAGTTACAAAGTGCATGCCTAGCACCATGTCTTCCTAGCACAATAACACATCCTCAAAGGATGTTTGCTAAATTTAATTCAATTGACTCTCATATTGCAATTAGATAAACTTCCTGGTTGAGTGCTTCCATAACTCATTTAGCTTTCATCACAGTATTGCTAAACAAGGAGCCAAGTACTTGCTAGGTTATATAGGGACCCCCCTCTTCCAAGGTTCACAACAAAGCCTAGGAAAATTTATAATTTCTAAACAACAGATGAAGTTTTCCAATTAGAGAGGACATGGAAAATGTATTTCCCAACCCAGTTCATACAGTGGCCCTTCCACTCTCCTATATCAGTTCTAAAGTAACCCACTTTTGGGCTGGCCAAATGGCACGGTGGTTAAGAGCTGGCTTGGGATGCCAGTGGCCCTAGTTCGGATCCCACATATGAAGGCCAGTGACACTGCCCTCTAAAAAAAAAATAAATAAATAAAAACAAAATAAAATAAAATAAAGTTACCCACTTTCTGAATTATACAAAGGCTTCTAGAGGCTCACTGTTATTTGCACTCTGGTTGCTGTCCAGTCTATATTCTGCAAGGAGATACTCATGATATTAGGGACGCTGACAATATAAATGGCTCAAATATAGGTGGCAGAAATATTCCAAAGCTATCAGGCAAAATTCCTTTTCACTGGTTTTCATCTTTCTTATTAAAGAATTTTAAGTCAACAACCAAAAAATGCAGAAAAACGTGCAGAGGAGGAATTATCATATCTTGAAAATATTTTCAGAGAAACAAAATAGAAAAAATATGGGAGGAGAATTTATGACTGTCCCCTTTCAGCCCTATCTCATTGTGTGGACTCTTCCACCCCAGCATTATGTCAGCAATACCCAGTACAGAATGACTCACTGTTTATTGTGAGGCTATAGCCCCTTCTGTTTCTGATCTGTCTTTTGAGTTCCCCTCAATTCTGAGTAGGTACTGGCTCTGTTGTTCTGCTTGGTCATGAGCATTCCTTGTATCTTTACACTTACCATTATCCTGGCTGACACACCAGCTCTTCCTTCCGATGAATTACTCCAGCTTGAGGTGGCCCAGCTATCGCTCTGGAACTCAGCTGTTCATTCCCATCTAATAGGCATGAGTTGGTTTCTTTGATCCCTACCCTCCTTTGGTAACCTCAGCAGCTGGAGCATGAAGTCTTGGATTACAGACCAGTCTTCAGCCCCAGCGCCCCCTCACTGGAACAGTGGACAGAGACTGAAAGCACCAACTCAAGCATCAAAGGAATTAAACAAGAGAGGGCCGATTTTTTTTTAATGGGAGAAATTATCTTCAATGACCAAATGCACATTAGTGTTGCTTTAAAAATGGATTTAGTGATTTTAAACTATCATTGTGCTAAATTTTCTAGATGTTATAGAGAAGAAAGAATCCAGGGTAGAGTCAAACAAACTGATGCTTGTCTGAGATCCTTTCAACAGAAGCCTTCCTTCTGCTGACCCACTGTCTGTCCCCACCACCTAAATGACAAGGGTGCAATGAGGCCGTTGTGATCTGCAACAGCCCAATAAGAACTCAATGATGCTTTCAGAGAAGAAATGGTCCTGTCCCTGTCACATGTTTAGCCTCCTCCTTAGTGAGTCATATTTAGTCATATTTCAAAAATGTAAGAATTAAATCACACTATAGTTCCTTTTCCATATTATTCTTTTGCTTTCAGTCAACCCATTCATCAGCTTCATTGGAGATGGATTATGTCTATTCATAAATATAAATTCTAGATTTTCAAAGTCTGCACCACTATTCACAATAGCCAAGATATGTAAACAACTCAGATGTCCATTGATAGATGAATGTAAAAAGAAAATGTGGTGTATACATACAGTGGAATATTATTTGGCCTGAGAAAAGAAGGAAATCCTGTCATCTGTGACAACATGAATGAACCTGCAGGACATTATGCTAAGTGAAATAAGCCAGTTCACAGAAAGACAAATACTGCATGATTCCACTTATACTCATATGGGATACCTGAAATAATTAAACTCATAATACAATAAAAGCAGATAATACAATAGTGGTTATGAAAAGCCAAGGGAGAGCGAAATGAGGAATTGTTCGATTGGTATTAAGTTCAAGTTATGCAAGATGAATTAGTTCTAGAGATATGCTGTACAGTATGCCTGTAGTCAACAGTACTGTATTATGCACTTAAAAATTTAAGAGGGTAGATCTTATGTTAAGCATTCTTAGCACACATACAAAAAAGAGAAACACAAGGAAATTTGTGATGAATATGTCTGTTACCTTGATTGTGGTTGTATCAGAGGTGCTTGCATATGTCCAAACTCATCAAACTGTACACATTAAATATGTGCAGTTTTTTTTCTGTATCAATTCTACCTCAATAAAACTGTTTAGAAAATTGAGCTCAGTGAAATTCAATACTTGTTTTTAGCTTTCTGTTCATGTGGGAAATTTACAACTTTCTGGCAGATAACTTGAAATACAGAGTTAGCTGTGGATATGTGAGAAAATATTTGAGTGGCAGCACAGAGACTATAAATATTTTTGCTTATTTTTCACATTGTATTTTTTCTCTTCCATACTTTTTTCATGGGAAAAGTACATGGTGGAAAAGCATGACATTTTTGCCACATGTTGAACAATTAAAAGTTGTGTTTCATCTTGAAAAATATGTTTGAAACATAAATAGTGGTGGGGAGGGAGTTGGAGAGGTTAATGCAAACAGAAGGAATGATGCAAGGGTGTCCTAAGCTAAGCTTCCTCTATCATTTTGCTCAGATTAAATTTAAGACATAAGTAGTCAGCTTTTTGTCTAGAATGCCCCTACATTAATACTATTGGATATGCTTTAGTAGTAGGTGAAAATCATGAGGTGAGTTATCATTGCGAACGCTGAATTTTTTATCCCTGTCTATGCCTAAATTCTGCACAAGGCCCACTTTACTAAAATCTTTGGCATGCCAATATTTTACCTTTTTATAGTTGAGTAGTATTCCATTGTGTATATGTATGTGTGTATATCACATCTTCTTGGTGAAATCCTGCCATTTGAGACAACATGGATGGATGTTGAGGGTATTATGAGGGTATTATGCTAAGTGAAACAAGGTATTTATTTCATTTGAGGATATTATGCTAAGTGAAATAAGTCAGACAGAAAAGGACAAAAACCATATGATTTCACTCATGTGAAATATAAAACAAAAAAGAAATGAACAAAGCAAAACAAAACTAATAGATATAGACAACATAGTGATGATTACCCAAGGAAGGGTGAAACGGGTAAAGGGGGTCAAATATATGATGACAGATGGAAACTAGACTTTTGGTGGTGAGCACACGGTAGTATATACAGATATAGAATTATAATGCTGTACACCTGAAACTTATGTAACGTTATTAACTAATGTTACCTCAATAAAAAATAAGTAATTTTTTTAAAAAAACTTTGGCATGCCAGAAAGGAAACATTAAAAAAGAAGCAAACACTATTGCAGAAATCAGCTATGCAATAATCACTAACAGTTTTGTCTGAAATATGACAATATGAACACCTTGCATTTAGAGTAATCACATCCATATTAGAAGGAAAAATGAGGAAACCCCTTTATTTAGGAACCAAACCCATGTCCTGAGGGGCATATATATTAAATAATATTAGTACTTAAAAATGAAACCAATCTGGCTCCTTTTTATTTTGTGCTAGTGGAAAATGAATGGTGAGAGCAAAAAAGAAATCATTGGAAGCTATTGAAATATTGGTGTCTGTAAGTGTGTGTGTGTGTGTGTATTATGCTTCACATTTGTCTTTAACTGAATGCTTATTTATTTATTTATTTATTACAGTTGACATTGAATATTATTTTATATTAGTTTCAGGTATACAGCATAGTGCTTAGATATTTATAAAATTTACAATGTGATCCCTGATTAGTCTAGTACCCGCTGGCATTATACATAGTTATTATAATATTGACTATATTCCCTATGCTGTACTTTATATCCCCTTGGCAATTTCGTAACTATCAATTTGTACTTCTTAATCTTTTCACCTTTTTTACCCAGCTTCCTAACTCCCATCCCATACAGCAGCCGTCAATTTGTTCTCTGTATCTATCAGTCTGTTTCTGTTTTTTTTTTGTTGTTGTTTTTTTTTGTTTTTTGTTTTTTGTTTTTTTTGAGGGCAGTGTCACTGGCCCTCAGATGTGGGACCCGAACCGGGGCCGCTGGCATCCCAAGCCAGCTCTCAACCACTGCGCCACTCGGCCGGCCCTGTTTCTGTTTTGTTTGTTCATTTATTTTCTTCTATAGACTCCACATATAAGTAAAATCATATGGTATTTGTCTTTCTCTGACTTATTTTAGTTAGCATAACACCATCTAGGTTCATCCATGTTGTCACAAATGGTAAGATTTCATTCTTTTTTTATGGACAAGTAATATTCCATTGTATATATGTACCACCTCTTTTTTTTTTATCCAATCGTCTATTGATGGACACTTAGGTTGCTTCCATATCTTGACTATGGTAATGCTACAGTGAACATGGGGATGCATATATCTTTCCAAATTAGTGTTTTGAATTTCTTCAGAAAACTACACAGAACTGGAAGTGCTGGGTCATAAGGTAGTTCTATTTTAAATAAATGTGACTATCAAACTAAAAAGGTTTTGCACAGCAAAGGAAACCATCAACAAGATTAAAAGACAAGACAACCTACAGAATGGGAGAAAATATTCGCTAATGAGGCATCCAGTAAGGGTTACTATCCAAAATTTGTAAAGAAATCATACAATTCAACACCAAGAAAAACAAACAATTCAATTAAAAAATGGGCAGAGGGCCTGAATAGACATGTCTCCAAAGTGGACATACAGATGGCCAGTAGACATGTGAAAAAGATATTCAACATCACTAATCATCGTAGAAATGCAAATAAAAACCACAATGAGATCTCACCTTACACCTGTGAGAATGGCCATCATCAAAAAATCAACAAATAAGTGTTGGCGAGGATATGGAGAAAAGTGAACCATCAGGCACTGTTGGTGAGATTTAAAATTGGTGCAGCCACTATGGAAAACAGTATGGAGTTTCCTTAGAAAATTAAAATAGAACCATTGGGTTGTCGGAAAACTCATGACATATTTGTTCTTTGTTTTTCATTGCAAAAATGCATCATGACTTTTCTGACAACTTAATACCTTGTGCTTGACATTTTATATTTCCACGAAATCCATAATTTTGCAGTGGATGTCTCATTCCCTCCTTCATCCTCATAGTTCTGTGTGTTCACATCTGTCAGGACCAAGTCTTCTCTCCTCTAATGACTGCTGTTTAATTCTGGCTCTTTGGAAATATGTTCCTGTTGCCGCGGTAAGCTCAAGAGATGTCAGGAACGTTGATTTTTCAGTGTGTGTTCTTTTAAACTGGCCATTTCTTTGGCAGTCTATTTCAGTTAATGCAGTAAGAACGACTTGTATTATCCAAACCGAGAGAAATGAAATTACAGCTGGGTATTATTTCATCAGCAAGCTTCTCATCATAAGCACTCCCATACTGTCTGGCTGGTTGTTCCCTAAATTCCCTGAATGCCAAGAAACTTCTGTCACCTTTAGAAAGCACTGCGAATTGGAATGGGAGGACTTCTGTGCTCTCCGGGTACTCCGCACGGCCCCAGAAGGCTCCTTTCCTGGACTTAGCCTTGCTCAGAGTCTGACTTTGTTACATGTTTACTTTCTTTCTCCTCCCTTAGGAAATACTGACACTCTCCTCCCTCTCTACTGTGAAAACACTGGTGCGTGGTGCGTTTATTGGCTGCCATCAGTCAGGCACATGCACAGCGTTGGAGCACGCAGGCGAGTTCCGCTGCCTGTTCTGAAAAGTTTGAGACGATAGTGCCTTGAGCCTGACTTAGGAGTTTAGCTTGGCAAGAGCTGTGAAACACGAGGCATGACAGAAAGAAAGGCAGTCACATCTTGCTGGAGTGGCAAGCCCACTCGGATAACTGTTATTTTCTATTTCAATAATGTCACCCACACTCACTATGGCCTGTCTTGCTCCACAACTTGTGTTCCTGTTGAAAATGTGTGACATTCTTGGTCTTCTCCAGCAAAAGAATGTGTTTGTCATTTATTCAGGCTCACATGACTCATAGGACTGGATTTATGGAGGGAAAAAGATATCATGAATTTAATACTGCCAACTTTACCCTGTGCTACTATCTTCCCATATTTCACTCAGTAGATTAAAATAAAATGGAATTATTATTTGGACAAAAAAGAATTTCTGTGCCTCTCTCCAAATAATAAAAGTTCCTGATTTTTTTTTTAAATCATTTTCTGCAGAAGTCTCTGTCCACAGAGCGTTGTGATTATGGGCATTTAGAAGAAGACAGAGGTTTCCAAAGAAGTAGCGCCCACGAGCTAGTTCACATTGCCTGAGGTTACCCACAGAGTTTCTAGCCCCCAAACCTGGTCTACAACCTCACTTATGCCCTGGATCCCAGAAAGAGGAGAAAAACACAAAGAAACATTGCTTCCTTCCTACTCATTCAGACTCTTTGAAAGAGACGATGCTGCCTATATTATTTAAAATTCATTATGTCCTCTCTGGCCTCCCAGCCCTTCGACCCTCCCTTCAAGGGACAACCTTGCCCTGTTCTCCACACTTACAATGGTTGCCAATTACTCATGGGATAAGCCTGGACCCCTCGGGCTCTTTGTCTAAACCCTAACAACCTTCATTTGCTCAACTCTCTCCTCTTTAGTCTGACATCTTGTTAAATATTCAACTTTTTTCTTTCTTATTTATTTTTAACTTTATTTATTTTGGCATTCAATATTATTTTATATTAATTTCAGGTATATAGCATAATACTTAGACATTTATATAATTTAAGAAGTGATTACCACCGACTCGTCTAGTACCCACCTGGCACTATACATAGTTATTACCATATTATTGACTATATTTCCTATGCATTCCTGTGACTGTTTTATAACTACCAATTTGCATATTATTGACTATATTTCCTATGCATTCCTGTGACTGTTTTATAACTACCAATTTGTACTTCTTAAACTCTTCACCTTTTTCACCCTGCCCCCAAACCCTCCTCCCAGCTATCACCCCAGTAAATCTAGTACCCATCTGACACCATACGTAGTACTCAACTTTTTATTCATCATTATTTGTCTCCATACTTTTTTCATGATGTATGGCTCACCTGGAACCATTATCTTCAGCCAATTGCATGTCATTCCCTGCCTGAATCACTTTTTTTAGCCTTCTACAAACTTCAAGGTAAAGCTCAAGGTTGACTTTTTATATCCTTGGATGGTTTCATGACTATATGACTATTCTACAATAGTTCCCATGAAGTATTCTCTCTGTGAACTCTATACCATACTATTTAGCACTTTGTTATTGAATTTCCTAATTTTTATAATCATCTGAACATTTTATAAACACACACATAATCTTATTCCCTAAATATGATATTCTACACTTATTTATTATTTCAATAAATACCTATTACTCTCCTGCCATGGGTCAAATGCTGTGCTAAGAGCTGTAAATGATATAAAATGCAAAATATATGGTTCCTGCTTTCAAGGAGAACACAATTAGTAAAGATTAAAGATCACTTATTAGTAAAAATTAGGCACATGGCAAAAAAAAACAGGAGGAAAAGGGTGCTGTGTCATGATGTGTAAGTGGAGAAGCATATGGACATGCATCTTAGAAATTCAAAGCCAGATACTAGTGAATATGTCCCTAAAGCTAATAAAATGAGAATGCAAAGAATTCCAGACCTCAGCCAACTAGATGAATATTCTCAACAAAAGTAGTTTTGACAAATTCTCCTACAATGAAAAAATATTGACACTTAATTAGAGTTGATATGGATGAGATTTTTTACTATTTTTCAGTTCCAAGTTTCGACTTTTGGAAATACGTGCATATATGTTGGCCCCTCCAATCATCACAATTGCACACTTTAAGCTGAAGTTTTGTAAGGGCAGACAATGACTAGAAATTCTCCAGTGCTGGAAATAGCATGAGATGAAAATGCCTCTGGCTTGAAACTGGACAAAATCAAATATAGACATACACATATTAACACATTGTCCATATGACAGCAAAAAGTATTAAGTACTGATTATGGGCTAAGTACTGTGTCACACAAGACGCTGTATCAATTTTGTGGCATGAAGTAGATACCATATTAAGAAAGGGGTAACTGATAAGGGATGATGCAGGATCTCAGTGCTAGGAACATTGAAGCAAAAGTAGTAGCTAGTTGTCAAGAGGCAAAGGGAGTCAGCCACTGGAACCACAAGAGAACTGAAAGCTGTAAGTGAGGGCCATCTAAAAGAAAGCAGACACTACAATTCCTGGCCCAAGAAAGAGGAGGATGAGAGGATATAGACTTTAATCTCCTGTTGGTGTCTCACTTTGTCTAAACCCTACCAGAAGCCAGAACTCAAAGTGGCCCAATTGATATAATCAGCCTCCTGGGAAACAGAGCACAGTGGCATGATTAATAGATGTTGTTCTATAGAAATCCGCAATCTCAATGCCTATTAGGGAAAGTTTAATACTAATGGCAGGGGAAGTGAGAGATTTTTTGGGAAATGGGTTAGAAAGCTGGATGACTTTTCTTTTGAGATTTATTCAGATATGGCTGAGCCTGAGGGGGTGAAAAACCACCTTTCAATTTGAACAGCAATAACTTTGGAGATACATATTACTCAAGCGTAGCCCATTCTGTCTCATGTGCTATAGCAGTTTTGGAAAACCTTAGTAAACACTGGCCCCAAACAATAAAGCTCCAGCCAGAGCCCAGAGAGCTACAAAGAAGACTACAGATGTTACTTACAAATAATTTATCTTTCTTGAATGAAAATAAGGTAATGAAAGAGACGATTATAATTTAAAGTGATGAACACTCTGCTTTCCCTTAAGCATCCTATGAGGCATCCTCCAACTGCTTTTTCCCCAAAAGTCTACACGTTTCCATGCCAAATTCAGGTGGGCATAAACTACCTTATTTGTCTTCTGCCACTGTGCTGCATATTCATTTACCCCACCAGTTTCATTCTCCTCTTTTCTCCACCATGTGGGTAGAAAGGGAGATTGCAGACTCATTGCATTTCTCTGTGTGGAGCGGTGTGTGCCCAGTGTGAACAGGACCACAGGAGCACATTAGGAGGCCTCCAGCTCTTAGTAGTGGAGCTGAAACAAAGCAGGGCTGAGAGGTGGGGAGGCTGTACTCTAATTGACACACACATTTGTCAAGGAAGTCAGGGTCTGCTTTCATGGTGTGTAGTCTCCTTTCTTTAGAGAGTAGATTCTATGAGCTCTTAAGTGACTCAAAGAAACCATAAACCAGAGTAGGTCAGTGCTTTTGAGAAATAATAATGATAATCCTAAGAACTAGTTTTCATTGGACATTTGCTCTATATTTTATGCACTATATTCTTTAACCTTCAATACAGCTCATAAAGTACTATTATTAACATCCCTCTTTTACAAATAAGGAATCTGAAGCACAGAGAATTTTAGTAGTTTTCTTCCAAACTAGCTGTGCTATTGAGGCAGCAAATCTCAAGACTCATAGAGTATGTCAAACTGGCTGTCATTGCTATTATTAATTATCACTTTTTGCCAGACCATGATGTAAAGGGCTTTACATGAATCACCTTGAAGAAATTCATGCTGAAAGGAATTAAATGTATGGCTATATGCATGCTAACAATTCTGATACAGCTATATATGTATAGTAGAATTGAGCAATTAAACCAGTGGATGGTGGAAACCAGTTTTCTCACTGTTGGAGTGGGAGTTTGCAGATAAAGGAAAGGGAAGGAGCTAGAATGATCCATGTGGCAAAGGGTATATGCTGGAGATATCAGTGTAAATTTATGTTTAGCTTAATATGGATACAGATGATTGCATATAGAAATATTACAGGTACATGTATGTACAAAAGTTGGTATAAACACATGTATTTCCATTTCTCGGTAAGCTGAGAAAGCCCAGAAGTAACTTCACCTCAGTAGCAATGAGCATATCTGGAGCCCAGATTTTGGTTTCTAATACCATGCTCTAAAAAAGGCAACCAAGGTTCCTGAGAGAAATGGCTGCTGCCAGCATTGGGGTGGGGCATATACAGGATGAATCAGGAGCATCTTGTAGTGCCAATAAATAAGGAAGTGCTCAAAAAAAATCCTGCAAGGATGAGGGTATGTCAAAGGGGTACAGGAGCTAACTGAAAGAGCTTGCAAATGGCCAAAGGAGGGATGATTTGAGCAACAAAATAAACAAGGTAGTATTGGATTATTACCCAAAGTGTAAAACAAATGTCCATGAGTCCATACTAAGATAAATAAATGAATAAATAAACAAACTAGGGAGAAGAGACAAATGCCCCATAGAGAACTGCATATAAATAGGTACTCCGGTGGGCTGGCCGAGTGGCGCGATGGTTAAGTGCTGGCTTGGGAAACCAGCAGCCCCGGTTCGGTTCCCACATTGAGGGCCAGTGATGCTGCCCTAAAAAAAAAATAGGTACTCCAGCCTCAGGGAGGTAGAACGTAACTCTCTCTCATTAAGTATCAACTGCACATAGTGATTTTCTTTCTGAGAGTACTGTGATGAAAAGGGGAGAGAGAGAGTAACTATACAGGGGAGAATCATGACAAACACTCCATCAGCCAGATGATCAAGGTCAACATCAACATGATCAATCATATTGACAGTATGTAGTCTTGATATAATGTGATGAGAATATCACCTCACCTCTGCAGTCTTCATCCCCAAAACTCACACCCCCAGTCTAGTCATGACAGAAAGATGAGGCAAATCCAAACTGAGGAACATTCTTCAAAACATTTCTCAAAACTGGCAAGTTCATCAAAAACAAAGGAAAGTGTAAGAAACTGTCACAGCCAAGAGGAGTGTGGGATGCACCTATTTACTTCACCAGACTACTTCATTTCACAACTCCTCTAAAGTGTACTACTGTGGCCATTTTTTGTTTCCAAAAATATCCTCATTTTGAAAGAGTAAAACACAAAAAATAAAGTAGTTACTCATGCTGAGTTGTGCACTTAAGGGTGGAAAGGAGTATATAGAGGAACTAACATTAATGGAATAATTTAGTAAGTGCCAGATACTCCCCAGGGTGTTTGACATGTTAAGTTATATTCTTTAATTCTGACAGCAGTACATGGACATTTTTGTCAGTTAAAAGCTCTGTCAATTAACTGAAAGTAACAGTAACCTCAACTCTTTTTATTATTTTGCTGCCCTCTCCCCCATCTTATTGGCTTCTTTACCCATACTACTAACCTTCTGAGTACGAGATCGCTATCCCATGCCCGGCTCTTGTCCATTTAAAAAAAAAAGGGATAAGGAAGAATGAAGCCAAGGGGACACCTTTATCAGAAAAGAAAAATCTTCCCCAGTACACTACAACTTACACCATATTGATCAGCACTGTGTGGTGATGGAAAGAGAACTGACTCTGGGTGGTGAACACACAATGTGATATATAGATGATGTATTACAGAATGGTACACCTGAAACCTATGTAACTGTACTAGCAATTGTCACTCCAAAAAACTTTAATTTTAAAAAAAAAGAACTGTGTGGAAAGAATGGAAAGAGTACATCTCATGGCAAGGGATCCTGGAGAAACAAAAATTGTAGCTGAGCACATTGCCTGGACAACATCATTGTTCTGTTAGTAAAGAAGGATGGAGAATAGATCCTAGGTGTGCAACTAACAGATAATACCCATCTTTCTTCATACATATGAAAAATAAGACAGAAATTTTAAGCTACTTTCCCTTATCATGGATAGTAACTGAAAGAGATGAGATTCTGACACAGAGCTGACTGGTTGAAAACATTTGCTTTTTCCTTCAAACCAGACTAGGAGAGGAAAAGAAAAAGTTCCACCCTTCGTTTGTCTAATTAATCACTTCTTGAAAGCTAAAAAACAGGTTACTTACTTAAAATCACATAATTACTGGAAAAGCCATATCAGCACATGGTCTTTCAGATTTCTACCTGTTTTTTTTTTTCCTTAAAAATCACTGCTTTACATTTGTATTTTTCAGAAACCACATTGGTGAATTCCCACTATTAATTTCTTTAATATAATTGTATATGCCAAAAGTTCTATAGAATTCTGTGAATCTCCTGAGGTTACATATACCTTATTTGTCAACATGATATTATGTCCTTTGATTTGTAGCTCATACACATGAAGTCATCTGTAAGCTTATTCTACTTCCTACCTTCTGTCTCCCTTTCTATTTCATATTTTGTTAATTGTTGGATATATAATTTCAGAACATTATATTATTATATATTATGTTATTTTCATAACATTTAAATCCTATTCTGGCATGCTTTTTCGAAGCCATTATTTTAATCTTAGATATACAGTTACACGTGTTTATCAGCAGTCTTCTTTTTTTTTTTAATTTAATTTTATTTTATTAGTTTCAGGTGTACAACACAATGCACTAGTTATACTCTTTACCCCCCAAAGTGAAACCCCCCTCCCCCAGTTCGCCACCCCACTCCCCCCCCATATCATACATATCCATCACAACTCCCCTGACTCCCCTCCACAGTATACTCCACATCCCATGACCATCCACATATTCAGATACAGTTGGCATACAATACTATACAACATCAGCTTCAGGTGTACAGTGCAGTGATCAAGCCTCTACTCCATCCATGAAGTGGTCTCCCTAACAAGACATGTGACTATCTGACACGCCACAGAATTTTTACAACATTATTATATTCCCCGAACTGTGTTTCATATCCCTGTGGCAATATTGTAGTTGTCTATTTATGCTGTCTAATCCCTTCCCCTTCCCGTCCATCCCCACCCCCTTCCCAACTAGCAACCCTCAGTTTTTCCACTACATCTACGAGTCTGTTTACTTTGATCGTTCACTCAGCTCTTCAGACTCCACACACAAGTGAGATCACATGGTACCTGTCCTTCTCCGACTGACTTATTTCTCGCAACATAATAGTCTCTTCACAACATTACAAATTACATTCCCAGAACTGCCCCCATATCCCTGCGGCAACATTGTAGTCCCACATACACTGTCCAAAACCTTCCCCCTCTCCCTCTTCCCCACTCCCTCCCAGCCAGCAACCATCAGTTTTTCCTTTATATATGCTTGATATGACTTCAATCTTCTGAAATTGTCTCTCTGGGTTAGCTTGTTTACACCTTTCTTTTGTTTAAAAAAGCCCTTTTAACATTTCTTGCAATGCTGGCTTGGTGGTAATGAATTCCTTAAGCTTCTTCTTTTCTGAGAAGCTCTTTATTTCTCCTTCAATTTTAAGTGATAGCCGTGCTGGGTAGAGCAATCTTGGTTGTAGGCCTTTATTTTGTGTCACTTTGAGTATCTCCTGCCACTCCCTTCTGGCCTGCAGAGTTTCTGTAGACAAGTCAGCTGTTAGTCCAACAGGAGTTCCTTTGTATGTAACCTGCTGTCTTTCTCTTGCAGCCTCTAGGATTCTGTCTCTGTCTTTAACCTTTGGCATTTTCACTATGATGTGTCTTGGTGTGGACCTGTTTGGGTTCAGCTTGTTTGGAACCCTCTGCATTTCCTGGGCATGTATGTTGATTTCCTTCACCAGGGTAGGGAAGTTTTCTGTCATTTTTTCAAATACCTTTTCGACCCCTTGCTTCTTCTCTTCTCCTTCTGGTATCCCTATGATTCAAAGGTGGTTGCGCTTCACCTTGTCCCATAGGGCTCTTAAACTATTTTCATTGTTTTTTATTCTTTGGTCTTTTTGCTGTGCCAACTGGGTGAGTTCTGCTATTTTATCTTCCAAATCGCTGATCCTCTCCTCTGCTTCATCTACTCTATTGGTGATGCCTTCGAGTGTGTTCTTCATTTCAGTTATTGTATTCTTTAGTTCTAACAGGTTGTTTGTTATGGTTTCCCTATCCTTCTTTATGTCCTCGCTAAGTTCCTTAAACATTCTTATCATCAGTGTTCTAAACTGTGTCTCTGAAAGGTTGGATCCCTCTGTTTCATTTGGTTCCATTTCTGGAGGTTTCTTCTGATCTTTTACTTGTGCCATGTTTCTTTGTTTCCCCATTCTGGCTGTCGCTCTGGGATTGCTTTGATGTATTAGATAGACCACCAAGAGAGCCCTGGCTGGATGATGCAGGCACACGGCTCACGGCCCAACACTCCCAGGAAAACTCCCAGTCTCAGCCTGTCCCAATCAGCCACTCACAGACCAGGCCGAGCAGCCCGACAACCAATCACCAGCCTGGCAACTCTGCAAGGGGAGTGCGGAGAGCGGGACCCGAGGCGGCTTGCGCGCTCCTGCATCTCAGTGAACAGCCTGTTGGAGCTGGATCACTCCCACTAGGCGTTTCCCTGGCAACTCTGCAAGTGGAGTGCAGAAAGCAGAGACCTGAGGCGGCTCTCGCACTCCCCGGTCTCAGTGAGCAGCCGGTCTCAGTGAGCAGCCGTTGGAGCCGGAGGGCACCCGCCCTGCGTTTCCCTGGCAACGCAGTATAAGCTGGGCGGAGGGTGGGGATCTAAGGCCGCAGGCGCACGCGCATTTCTGCGCCAATTCCACGAGACCAATTAGGTCTTGGACCTGATCCTTCGTGGGAGGGCTCAAGCCTGATAAAATGGCATCCTCCCCACACCACTCGCGTGCAAGCTCCACACCACAGGAACAATAGTCCAAAAACCTCCAGACTTTGCACCAAAGGTGCTCAGTTCAGTCCGTCCCCGCAGGCTCCCAGCTCACACAGCCACTCCCTCCACCAGGAACCAGGTAAGTGCTCACCGGCGAGCAAGCCCGGGCGCTGGCCCCACTGATTCTCCAGCCGCTCTTAGCCTCACCGAGCTGAGCAAAGAGAGTCCTCACTAATTTACTCCCAGCTGTCTTAGAACTTCTCTTCCCAGCAAAGGAGCTCTGGGCTGGTGAGCTTGGTGTGTGGCCGGAGGGTCTCTCCCCCAACCAGAGAAGGCTCTCCACAGCTGGGACCTCCCTCACGGGGCTCGCCCTCTCTCGTCTCCGCCCATCCTACCAGACCCGACGCGGCTTCCTCTTTAAGTTCTTTGTTTAGTGGTTCTGTTCCTCCAGTGTTCCAGGGACCTCCAGGCTTGAATGCTGTATAATTTGCTTGTAATTTTGGTGTGACCCTGGGAGGCAGTTAGCACAGCGTCTGTCTATTGCACCATTTTACTGGAAGTCCTCTATCAGCAGTCTTCTTGCCAACTTTTCCTAATCATGACTAATTGGCTAAAGCTCATCCTCTCAGTTATTCCATAGGAAAGGGTCATAGAAATTATGTCACCTTGGTTATTGAATGTTTGAAACTCCTTGTACTTGAATGTTTGAAACTCCTTATAATCTTAATATCTGAAGAACAGCTGGCCTGGATACAAAATCATTGACTCAAACTTTCCTTTAGAAATATCTTGTAGCCTTACTTCAATGTCTTCTGCCATTTAATGGTGCTGTTGAAAAAGATAATACCTATCCAATTTTCTTCACTTTGGTATCTTACCTAGAAGGTCAAAGAATCATTTCTTCATCCTAAAAGTACAGTGATTTTGCCAAGCCACATCTTGAGATTTATTGTCCTGGGTTGTTTTCATCAATTACATGATGTTGCCATTCAAATATATATTCAAATCTTTTATTTCAGGAGTATTGCCTTAAATAATTGTTTTAAATATTTGTTTGTTACATTGTTTCAGTCTTATTTGAGGACTCAAATTGTGTTCATATTGGACATTTTTCTGCCTGATTTGTATAGTTTGGGGGGTGGTGTGCCTGGGATTTGAAGAGTGTTCCACAAATCTAGGATGGCTCAACATTGGAAAATATATAAAAGGATATAAGTCTATAAAATTCACATCAGCAGCTTAAAAGAGAACATTAACATCTCTACAGAAGCAGAAAAGTTTTACAAAGCACACACAGTTTTGTGATAAAAACATAGTAAATTAAGAATATAAGGGGGCCGGCTGAGTGGCTCAGTTGGGTAAGAGTTGGCTTAGAGCTCGAGCTCTGAGCAACAGGGCCACTGGTTTGATTCTCACATGAGCCAGTGAACGCTGCACCCAAGCTGATCTGTCACGAAGCTGCCAACAGGTGGCAGGATGGCTCAGCTGGTGTAACAACAAGATTGCCTGTTCAGTGGTGGGCTACACCCACCTGCAACTAAAGATTGAATTCGGCACCTTGAGCTGAGCTGCAACCTGGATGGCTCAGTGGATAGGGCATGCACTCTTAACAACAAGGCTGCTGGTTCGATCCCTGCATGGGATGGTGGTTACGCCCACCTACAACTAAGATTGAACACAGTACCTTGAGCTTAGAGGACACGAGCTGCTGATGGGAAGCCAAATGGTGACTTGTGCCCTCTACAACGAAGATCGAAGAACAACAACTTGGCTGGTTCCATCCTCCAATTCCCCAACACTGTTTCCCTCCCCCAATTCCCCAATAAAATCTTAAAAAAAAAGAATGTAAAGGAATTTCTTTAACCTAAAATTTTTTTTATAAAATTCCTGAAAGAAATATCATTCAGGAGCATTCTTTTTGTTAGTTAGCAAGTTCAGAAATATTTTAATATTTTATTATGAGGAATTTTAAAAAAAGAAGAGGAAATAGTATAATGGCCCTCAATATTGTTTCATCTATACACCTACCCACTTCCTTACCAGGCATCCAATCCTTCCCCCGCCTTACCATTTGGGATTGTTTTGAAGCAGATACCAGTCAGCATATTCCATCTGTAGATATTTCTGGATGTATCTCTAATTGAAAAAGACTTAAAAAAAAAGAATATCATTATCACCCCTACATAGTAAGTATAATATCTTACCATCATCCAATATCTTGTTGCCATTTAAATTTCCTCAGTTATTTATACATGTTTTGTTATAGTTTGTTTGAATTATATTCTAAATAAAACCTTATACATTGCAATAGTTTATGTCCCTTGACTCTTTTTGTTGATAGAACACCTCTCTTTCCTTTATTTTCTCAAAAAATAAAAAATAAAAACCTGAATGGTTTTTCTTATATTGTTTCACACAATCTGGATTTTGCTAATTGAATCCCTATAGTTTAACATGCTTTCCTGTCTCCTGTGTTTTATGTAAATTCTTGATTAGATCTAAAGCTTTCATTAGATACTGATTTGCATTTTTAGCAAAACTGCTTCACAAGTGGTATGGTATACATCAATTATAATAGAAGGCACAGAATATCTGACACGTTCTCTGTTATAGTAACAGCCATTGATGGGAATTATCTTGTTCCATTATTTCTTTAAGGACTGTAAAATTGTAGTATTCTAATTCTATTACTCTTTTATCATTTATTAGCTAGACTACTTCTATTAAAAAGTACCTCAAGCCGGGCCGGCTGAGTGGCGCAGTGGTTCAGCGCTGGCTTGGGAGGCTAGCGGCCCCGGTTCGGGTCCCACATGTGAGGGCCAGTGACACTGCCCTCAAAAAAAAAAAAGTACCTCAAGCCACAGTTAGTTCTAGAAAGGCAAGACAAATGCTTAATGTAAGTAATGAATTCATTCCTTTGCATTCCCCAAGGTTGACCAATCAGTGTGATGGTGTGTGTTACAGTGTGTGTTTGTGTGTGTGTGTGTATGTGTATGTGTTATGAATTACTCATGGATTAAAACATATTTTAAAATTTATGCTTTCCATTCACTGTACTTATTATCATGTTTGCAGTGCCCCATTTTGGGCAAGGTATGATTCTCCTCTAGTTGGTTTGACATAATTCAAATATTATTTAATAACCTTTTTATTTTCTAATATGAACTGATGTTCCGGGCTCACTTTTTACATTTTTATCCCCAAGTATGCAATCAGCCACTTTTGCAAAGAGATTAGATTTTACTGTTTTAAATCTCTTTTTTCACTTATGTTTCTATAGATTTTGCTTTTCATTTATTTCTTCTGTGTCCCTTACTGTGCTTTCTGTAGTGATTATTCTTCTGTGTTCCACGTAATTTCATCTTTATTTAAAATGTTTTTTCTATTTCTTGAATTCTGTTGATTCACATTTCATATCATCCTGTTTTCAGGCCGTCACTTCCTGTTTTCTGAGCACTTTTCTTTGAGTTCTTCCATTTGTGCTCTGTGATGTTCCTGCATAATTAAAATTGTTCTTTCAAGGATTTGTGTCTGTTAGTTTTCTGATTTTTTTTTTCAGTTCTTGTTGTAATGTTAAGTTACAGTTTTCACCTGCTTTTGGAAAGCATTTGCAGATGAGTATTTCTGTTATCTGAAGGAAATGACGTTGCTCTCATTCAGGTTTTATTCTATAGCATCCTTGTTTGCAGGCAGAGCTTCCTCCTCTCCTGTTACTGCATTTAAAGGGGATGGACTTTCCTGGACTTCCGGTAGGAAGTGGGGGATACAGGAATGTGCTAGGATATCATTCCAAGCTTCACAGCTCGCACCTCCCTCCTCTGTCACTACTGAATGGCTTCCAATACGGTCATCTCTGTAGCCAGCACTGCTCTGACTCTGAGAGCCCAGCCTGGTTCAGGTGAACTTCTCCTGCCAGCCCTGGATTTCCTAGTTCCCCCCATAGCCCTTTTTTCCACCATCATGCACTCTTAGAAACTGTTCCTTGCTGGAATGTTCTGCTATCTGCCACCTCTGGGAGCCTGAACACTGTCTGAACCTTGTCTCTCTCTTCCTTCCCTAGTGCTCGTGAGGTAGTCAGTCTCATACAGTAGGACTCCCCTCTCACATAGGATGCTCTCATTTGGGAAGCAACTATTTGCTGGAGATGTCTGACATCCACCAGCCCTTTGAACCCCTCTGCCTACCCTGTCCTTCTCCCCAACCCTCTCACAACCACCTCTTTCCTGTATGGCTTCACCTTTGGTGTAATCTATATACAACTGGAGTCTGTGCGTTTTCTGACTGCTAGTTTCAGTAAAAATATAGTTTAGAGTTTTTTGTCTTTTTTCTCCATGTAATTTCCTGGAGAAGGGAAGCATTCTGAAATTACTTGCTTGATTATAAAATTCTTAATTGTAAACTACTTGGTTATAAAATTTAATTTTCAAACTTTTCTAAATAGTTAAGAACAGTATCAGTTGCTAAGGGTTACTAAGGGCCAGGTTCAGTGCCATGCACTATGGATATAATGACTCAGTACAACAAACTTGAATGCTAATTGCTGCCATTATCTCACTTTCGGATGGAGTAACTGAGGTCCAGGAAGGTTAAGTAATTTTCTTAACCTGCTACAAAGAGGATAAGCAGAAGAATTAGGATTCATAACAAGTTTGTTCTAAATCCAAAGCCCAAACCCTATCTAATGAAATGACTTGCCACATATCCTGCAGATTTTAATCTTCCAAAGTTATTTACATTTTGTATTGTGCATAGAGTAATGCATCCTGCCATGGTTTAATGTGAACCAAACATAAAGAACTTGATTTATAAACTGTACTGAATATGGTTCCCTGAGTGCTTCATTTAGACTTGAAGTGAAAATCTGACCTCTAATTTTAATATGAAAAGATAAATATGGCCCGCATTGGAGCAATATATTAAAATAAAAGGAAATCACTTAAACTTTTCTCCCAAATTTGGTAAAAGTGTGGCATTAAAGATAAACACAGGGGCCGGCTGAGTGGCGCATTGGTTAAGCGCTGGTTTTAGGATGCCAGCGGCCCTGGTTCGGATCCCACATGAGGGCCAGTGACACTGCCCTCTACAGCTAACAACAGCTCCACCTGGAGCTGGGCTGTGCGAGCCCCAGTGATGGTGTGGACTGCAGCCCCTGCTGCAGTGGGCTGCCATAGGCTACAGTGAGTGGCCCGCAGCCAGCGTGAGCTGCCAATAGCCGCGGTGAGCGACATCCAGAGGCCAGCGACGGATCTGCTTCATCCGGGAAGAGTGCAATGACGATACCAACAGTGAAGCAACATCCTGCGCAACTAAACTGAAGAACAAGAAGACGGCAGCTTGTCTGTTCCCCTTTCCCGATTCCCCAACGCTGTTCCCCTCCACCAATTCCCCAATAAAATCTTTAAAAAAAGAAAAAAAAAAAGATAAACACAGAAACAAAGAAGATATTTTGAAAATATTGGACATGTTGAAGTCCTAAGATACTATAGTAATATGCATATATTGTCCACCATGATCATTTTCACCAATTCTTGTGCTAAAATCTTCATAAATTTGTAAGTGGTATACTATATTTCAAGAGTAATAGATATATATGATATGGGGGGGAGTGGGGTGGCGGATTGGGGTGGGGGATTGTCACTTTGAGGGGTAAAATGTATAACTATTGCACTGTGTTGTACACCTGAAACTAATTAAAAATAAATAAATAAATAAATAAATAGAAATAAAAATAAACCATATGATAACTATAGGTTCAAGGTGTACATTTGTGGGATTTAAAGCCAAAGTGTGGAACTAAAATTTAACAAACACCTATGGCAGGCATTGTTAAATTACACAGATTTAATGTTATAGAACTGACACTTAAAAATTATATATATATATATATATATATTATTCATATATATGGTTTTTGTATATTCATATATAAAGTTTTCTATTGCTTCTGTAATAGATTAGCACAAACTTAGTGGCTTAAACAAAACAAATTACTCTCTTATATTTTAGAAGTCAGAAGTCTGAAATTGGTTTCACTGGACCAAAGTCAATCAGGGTGTCTTCAGGGCTGGGTCTTTCTGGAAGCCTTTAGGGGATAATTTGTTTCTCTGCCTTTTTCAGCTTTTGGTGGCCATCTGTATTTCTTGGCCTATGGCCCCTGCTACCATCTTCAAAGTGCATCATTCCAATCATTACAACCTCTTGTTTTCTATAGTCAAATCTCCTTCTGTCTCCCTTTTATATAACACTTGAGATTACATTTAGGGCACAGGATATACTCCCCCATATCCAGATCCTTAACTTAATTACATCTGCAAAGTTCTTTTTGCCATAAAATGTAACATAAACAGGTTCCAGGGATTAAGACCTGGGTATCTTTGAGGGTCATTATTCAACATACTATATACACTATTCAGTCATGCATGTGTGTGTGTGTGTGTGTGCATGTATATAAATATATACATGCACACACATATATATTTATCATATATACAGATGGTGCCAAAAAATGTATACACATTTTAAGAAAGGGAATAACTGTATTAAAATTGTAATAGTCAATATATACTGATAACAAAAGATGAATTCAAGTCAAGTGTATACCTTTTTTTGGTACCCCCTGTATACCCTATGGTATATCATTTGTATTATATAACATAAACATAAATATAAATATATATGTAATGTTTTACATGAATATATCATTATATAATTTATACAAATTGCATGCAATTTCATTATTTCATGTGTGTAATAACTGGTCTATAGTCTTCAACATAAGACAACCAATCTGAGGCTCAGAGTGTTTTAATAACTTTCTGAAAGTATTGGGTTGTCAGAAAAATCATGACGTATTTTTTCTATGTTTTTTGTTGCAAAAATGCGTCATGATTTTTCCGACAACCCAATAGTTTAGCTCCTCAGTGTCAGGGTTGGAAATACAATGTAGTACTCCTTGATCTCTAAAGCCTTTTCCAATTTTCTTGAAGGATTAATGTTCTTTTAATGACTAAAAGTTCAATCTTGCAAAGATGCAAACTGGAATGAAAGAAGGGGAAATGAATTTGAAGCCAATTTATATTGAGAAGTTTAATTTTTCAGTGTATGCTGGTGTTTTGGACACCAGATTGTCATTTGTGGACCAAAATCATGTGGACATATTCAGGAAGTATCCACACTGCTCCAATGCCCTGGATAGCACTTGGTCTTTCTCAACATGGTGTCTGTCACATGAAGCCAAAGCCTAAATGCAGAGATAGAATTGCACAGGGTTTCAGAGTCTTACGCATTTGTATTAGTCAGCTCAGGCTGCCATAACAAAATACCACACACTGGCGGCTTAACCAATAGGAATTTATTTTTCACAGTTCTGTATACTAGAAATCCAAGATTAAGGCACCACAGGGCTGGTTTCTGGCAAGAGCTTTCTCCTTGGATTGCAGGTGACCACCTTCTCTCTTTGTCCTCACATGACCTTTCCTTGGTGTGTGCATGTGGAGAGACATAGAAGTAGATTTCTTTCTTTCTCTTCTTATAAGACCACCAGTCATGTCTGATTAGGACCTCAAGTTCATGACTTCATTTAGCTCTAATGACCTACTAAAAGCCCCATCTTAAAATGTAGTGATGATGGCAGTTAGGGCTTCAACATATGGGTTTGGGGGGACCATAATTCAGTTCATAGCAGCATTGGACACTAATATGCTTTGTCATATTAAACAATCCACATGAAATAATTAGATAACTTTGTATTTTGAGTTAATATGTCCTTTAAATATGATCAAATACATCAAAATGGCATTAACCCCAAATTTGTATTACTGTTGATGCTGAGTTCTGCCAGAATGGAGGTTGATGCAAAAAAAAAATGCTTCCTACACCTTTCTATGAGGTAATTCTTGTGGGGTTTTTTTTGTGACCTACCGGTTTTCTGAAGCCTCCTTCTTTTACTCTGGAATTCTCCCTCTCCCAGAAGTAGTTTCATCAGTATGTAGTTTTTTATTCATTGTTTTTATTGTTTTTGTGGGAGGCATGAGCATCAGATGCTCCTAGCCTGCCATCTTGCTGTTATCATTGATTTCTATTACTTCTGATAAAACGTCATTTGTTAATCTTATGGGTTTTCCTCAAATGTGATAACTTATTTTTTTCTCTTGCTACATTCCAAAGTCTCTGACTTTCAGCATTTTAACTATGATGTTTCTGAGTGTGAATCTCTTTGCATTATAGAACTTGGAGTTTGTTGAGCTTCTTGGATTTGTAGATTGGGGTTCTTCCCAGCTATTATTTTTCCAATGTTTTTCTGTCACTTTCTCTCCTTTCCTTGTTTATTTGTCTTCATCCTTTTTCTTCTGCTTCCTGGATAATCTCTATTAATCTATATTTTAGTTCACTGATTCTTTCTTGGCCAGGTTATACTACTGTCAGCCCCTCCCTCTATTGAACTTTTAATGTCAGTTGTTATGCTTTTCAACTCTAGTTATTTTACTTGTTCTTTTAAATAACTTTTGTATCTTTAGTTATACTCTTTTTTTAAAATGAAACACCATCATCACACCTTCCTTTAATTCCTTTAATTTTTGAACATAGTTATATAGCTGCTTTGAAATTTTTATCTAATAAATCTACCATCACAGACCCTTTATAGGCAGTTTCTATTGCCAGCTTTTTTCCCCATGTTTGGGTCACGCTTTGCTGTTTCTTTGCATGTCTTGTAATATTTTTTTTTGAAAACTGGATATTTCAGAAAATTTATTGTAGCAATTCTAGATACTTACCTCTCTCTGAAGGTGGTTGTGGTTGGTTTTTGTTTGTTATTTTCCTTACTGACTTAGCTCAACTTTTTCTGCAACGTCTATTTCCCCTTTAGTGTGTAGACACTGAGTTTTATTTTCCTTTTGTTTTCATCTTTCTGTCTGGCTACCTAGAGTTCCCTTGTGTTGTTATAAGATACCTATTGGTAAAAGATTGTATTTAAGCTTCTTAGCCAGTTAGATTTTTGCTCTTTACCATGGGATGTTTGTGTGTCTTGGAGGCTGCTGTCTGTGTTCAAAGAATTTACATTTTTTGTCCTATATTCAGGCAGGCACAAGTAATTGAAGGTTCCCTCTCTGATCCCTCTAGCGTGCAGCCTTGGGCATGTATAGAATCTTCCAGACTGCCAGGGGTGGCTGTGATATTATTTTTAAGCATTTCTTCTTAGTAGTTATGCCTGGGTTAGAATAGCTCATTGAACAATATTTTGTCAGAAATTTTGTTTAAGCTTCTTATGCCATAAGACTTCTGCTCCGTATTAAATGGCTCTGCCTCATGTCATGCTCTGATTGCTTCTGAATGGGTAAACCGTAATTCATACAAACAGCCTTCCCAAGGTGACTGTGATCCTAGGAGGGCTCTTCATGGCTCATTCCCTTACTACTAAACTTCTGACTGGTCTGCCAGTTTGCTTATATACTGCCTCTAGTCCACCAAGGTCTCCATTGTTATCAACAACACCTTCAGGCATGAGTTCTTCACTCCCTCTTCCAAATAATGTCCATCCAGCCCCTCAGACAGAGCTGAGGGATTCTTGGCCCATCAAGCTTGCCTTTACTCCTGGGAAGCACCCCCATGCCATGACACTGGAGCTGATGGTGAGGACCCACTTTCCAGAGTAACAACGTCATTCTAAGAACAGGTACTGGATTACTGAAGTATCAGCCCTGCTCTTCGCAGCTTGCCCCTTCAGGCATGAAACCTCCACTCTACCAGTGAGCTGGGGCTCAGACAGCTGGAGCCATTATTCTTGGCCTACAGCACCTGAGGTGGAGTTTTCACGCTGTGAGTGGGGACTGGATGTGAGAAGAGAAACCAATCCTTTTTTCTGCTCACTCACAATAGAGATTCTGCACTTTGGGAGTGAGATGAGTGTGAAAAACCTGCAGCCTGCCCCTCCTGTGATGAAAATATAGCCCCAGACTAGGAGCAGGGGTAAGAGGGATGCACTGCATTCTTTGCTGCACATGCCTGGGGCAGAACTTCTGTAACACACAACCAGAAATGGGTGGGCAATGGGCCGGATTGAGGCTCAAATGCCACAAATTCGCACTGCTCTTACCACGACACAGTAGATTTTTTTTAATAAATGTTTTTTCTGTGCTATATGGTTTAGAAGATTTTACAAAGATTTTAAAATATATTTTTGTTTTATAATTTTTACTAGTTAAATTGTTTTTCTAGGCAGGGGATTTGCCATGCTCCTTACGCCATCATTCCAGGAGTTTCACCTCTAGCAATTATTTCTTTTTCTTTTTTTTTTTTAAAGATTTTATTGGGGAATTGGGAAGGGGAACAGCCAAGTTGTTGTCCTTCAATCTTAGTTGTGGAGGGTGTAGCTAGCTCAGCTCTAAGGCCAGTTGCCTGGCTGCCTGTAGGCAGCTCACGGCCATTCAGCTTAAGGTGCCCATATTCAATCTTAGTTGTGGGTGGGCGTAGCCCACCATCCCATGCTGGAGTCGAACCGGAAACCTTGTTGTTAGGAGCACATGCTCTCACCAGCTGAGCCAACCTGCCACCTGTTGGCAGCTTAGTGACAGCTCAGCTCGGACGCAGCGTTCACTGGCTCATGTGGGAGTCAAACTGATGACCCTGTTGCTCAGAGCTCACGCTCTTAACCAACTGAGCCACTCGGCCGGCCCTATTTCATATTATTTGTACTCATAGTTTCTAGCCCAGTATCTTCATGTTTCATATTCAGTGTCTTCCTCCTCATTGGTGCTAAAAAAATGAATGACTTAAATTCTCAGGAGATTGGCTGGCAAGTTCTTTAGAATGGTGGTATTATGTCCATATGCACAGCTACTTTTTCTCTCTTTGCTCTAACCCTGTGTTGAAAAGAAGTTCTTTTTTTTTTTTGAAGGCAGTGTCACTGGCCCTCATATGTGGGACCTGAACCGGGGCCGCTGGCTTCCCAAGCCAGCGCCCAACCACCGCGCCACTCGGCCGGCCCGAAAAGTAGTTCTTATGCCTTTACTCTCCCCAATATCAGTGGGAGCCCTGTTTCTTTACAGTATACAGAAGATAGGCTTTATGCCTTCTCCCTCTTTTTTTTTTTTTTTAGCTGAGCCATCCTGCCACCTGTTGGTGGCTCAAAGGCAACTCAGCTCGGGCTGGCCTCGATCAGCTGTTGCTCAGAGCTCAGCTCGCACTCTTGAGCGAGCTCTTAACCAACTGAGCCACTCGGCCGGCCCCTATCTCCCTCTTTTATATAACATGACCTTTCTAGTGCCTGGGGACTTCAAAAATTTGCCTATAAATTTGATTCAAACATCCATTGGCAAATCAGGCCTTGAATATCTACCATGCCACCCCAGAGTTTGTAATGTAGGTATGAAGTCTGTTGTGACCTTGAACCATATATCTAAAAGCTAACATATTTATTACTTTCTGGTAAAGCAAAACAATCTAAATCAAATTACTTTATTCATAAGAGCTCTGAGATTCTTTAGAAGAATGTTACTGGTGTTCCCTGGAATTTTCTTTACTAAAGAAATCAGAGAATAACAGAGAATACTGTTCCCATTCTTTATTTCATTACTCTGAGTTACTTCCCTTGGATTACACCTAGGATGAATTCAGAGAGGTCGTTTCTGATCAGTACAGTGGGGATCTCCTCTCCCGTGATCCAGACACTATTTCTTTTAATGCAACCTAAAATGGAGGCTGATAGTCTGTGTCAATAACCATTGCCAGATGTTTCTTGGCTTATATTCTGAGAGTCATCATTGCCAGGAACACGTGGAAATGTATTTATAAATAGCTGATCTGCATTCCTAATAATTCACAGATCTCACATGCCCAGAGAGCTCTCTATTTTCACCCCAAATCACTGCCAAGCATGACAAGTGACTGTTACCTGGTCTATTTTCTGGGTCTGAGAAAACACCTTTGCTTTTTCTTATATTCAAGAGTGATTATTTCATTCCTTATAACATTTAAAATCTCTCTCCGTTCCCCCTTATATACAGAATCTCAGTTGAATTCTATTTTTATATAAGTCAATGTGTTTCTATTTATATCTGTTCCTGTTAGTCCTCTAAAGAATGTTTGAAGGGGCTCTTAGGACATGTGCCCTCAGAAAAAATAAACATAATCCTTCTTGAAAACAATAATTCCCTTAGCTCTATCCAAAGTAAAACACATGGACAAACCTTACTGATTTCACAAGGTTCTAAATAACATAAATGTAGATACCAGGAAACTGAGTCAAGGAGGGGGACATTTTTTCCTGGAAATACACTCAATTGGCAGTTAATTAGTGGTCTCATGGGACTTGTAATATTGTTGCCAAGGAGCCTACACTTAAACTCACAAGAATAAATGATGGGAACAGGTGAAGAGTGTGATGGCAGTAGCAAACTGTTTATTTTCACTGAGTGTTGATTTGTCCCTCAGAGGATATATAACTTAATCGTTTGCTTATTTTTACTTTGTTGACCTGATAAACACTATTTTTGATACCAATGTCAAAGAACAGCTGTTTATGTGCTCATAGTGTTTTGCTTCAGAAGCATTATTATTTCATGCCTGGGATGAAATACTATTTATATGAAGACTAGGATTAATAAATTATTAAGCATATAGAAAGGATTCAGAAGACATGATTTTAATTCCAGTCTGCTACCAACATGCCGTGGAAGAATCCCACTGTCTGAATACCTCAGTGCCTTCAGATTTAGGATGGGAGCATCAGAGTCTGTTTTTTTCTGACTCCCAAATTTTCTGATTGTGAAATGGGAATTAAATTCACATATATGAATACATAAAAATTATAGTACTTCACAAGGATTAATAATATAATGGAAGAAGTTAAAAGCTGAAAAAAAATTATTATATTTTCAAGCAGAATAAAACATAAATATAAATGCCATGCTTGTAATTTATACTAAATTATAGATAAAATAGTATGTTTGGCTATTAACAAAATGGGCCTACAATATGTTGCCATCTCTGATTTGTATCATCTATATACATGGTTTTTAAGGAATTTTATTCTCTTTAACCTACAAGTACATTGTTATTTAAGGATATATATATATATATATACAATACAAATATAAATACATAAATAATATATAAGTAATTAAAAGTGTTTTAGAAATATTTTATTGGAAAGACTCAAAATCTAAAATTCAATACTTCATTAACATATAAGATTTCAAAATGTATTTTTGTCAGAATAATCTTAATACAGTGTGTGTCTGTGTGTGTGTGTGTATGCTATTAAATAACTGTTTTCCTCTTTTGAATATTTATGTAATTGTACTCAGTGCCAAATATGAGACTCATTTTCCTTCAAGGTCAGTTAAATACACAATTAAAAGTTACCCCAACATTTCTTCCTCCCATGGCTGTCAGTTCAAATTTTCTGGGGTCTCATTTATCCATAGATCTCTACATAATCATAGAAAATCATTTATATAAACTATATTCTAAATAGCTTTAAGATTAAAAGTTCCATTTTACAACTTCCTCTGCTCAATGATAATGTGGTACATCTTCATCTTGCTAACAACGAAAAAGTGTTTCATTCTTGTAAGTGCCTGACTTTGCAGCTTGTGACAGAGGAAAGGAGTGAAAGAGAGAGCAAGTAGTGGGAGAAAAGAAGGAAGTGCAATCAGTACCAGGATTGTGGCAGGGAGATATTTAGGAAGAAATAAACTGACTCATCCTCTTGTAGATATTTCTTTCTGCCCTTTCACTATCACTTATTCAATCAAATAGCCATTGTGCATAACTCAGCAGAAATGGAGACAGGGGGACATAAAAATAATCAAATTTTGGCTTTTGAATTTCAAACATCAAGGATTAGAGGAGTAGAAATAATTTGTATTCACTGGTAATATATTTTTGAGATGTTATGATAAGTAGAAAAAGTATTCCCTGATTTTGGGAGATGAATGATAGAGGAAGTGTGAATAATTTGGCATGCATCCAATGAACAAAAGTGCCTTTGTGGTAGCTGTGGGATCCAGACAGGAATTTGGGAAACCCTGCTACAGTCCAGCAATGTGAAGGGCCATTTTAAGAAGACAGGCCCACACCCAGTTAACTCACTCATTGAACCAGGGTCCCAGCTATAGACTGAGAAACAACTCCACGAAATAGGAGGAAAGCTGGGCATTTCACACATGCATGGAAACTAACAATATACTCCTAAAAGATGAATGAGTTAGAAAGAAAAAAAGAAATTAAAAAAGAAAGTAAAAAATGGTCTTGAAATAAATGAAAATGGAAACATAACTACTAAAACATATAGGATGCGGCAATAGCAGTTTTAAGAGGGAGGACAAGATTTGGATAGTTGGTCACCACCTGAGTCTGAGAACTGCCTTACATGGATGACACTTTTGAGAGGATAAGCAGTTGAGGTTCTTGGCACCCTCCGGGGAAAACAAGCATTGATGACTGTAGCAGAATATCTAAGTTGAGCAAGTTCATAGGCAAGTAGAGACATGGAGGGAATAACAATGAATTTCTTTAATACTTTCTAGAAGGCTAGATAAAATAGAAACTATATTTGTGCTAAGGTTGAATAGAATTTGGTGCACTTCATGAAGTTGACTGTGGCAGCTCTAAGTGAAACCTTTCATTCAGTTTAATCAGGTAAAATTTAGTAGAACTGCAGGAAGAAACTGAAAGCAGGAAAAGGTAACATGTCTCACAGAAACCAGAAGTTCAAAGCATTGAGTTATGGATGCAAATAATCCAATACCAGCCTTACGTTAATACATCTATTGTGTATGAACCTAGAGCAAGGAAAATAAAATTTATTTTCAAGCACTCATAAAATATTACAAAAACATAAATAAAAGTACAAATAAAATTTCAGGTTTCCTAAAATTACCATGCAAAGAGTCACAAAACAAAGTTATGGGAAAATAAAATTAGAATAAATCAATGACGAAAAGGTAATAAACACAAAACACTAATCCAAATATCTCAAAAATTAGTTACACAGTCTGGATAATTTATTGGTAAAAGTGGAAATCACGAAATTTTTGTAAAAGAAAAATAAAATGACTGTATTTCAAACCTGAGTTTTGCATCTAAAGTAGCAATGACAGGGAGATGCATAGTAACTACATTTACTAGAAAACTAGAAAGCCTGACAAAAAAGTATTAATATTTTGACTCAAGATGGTAAGAAAAGAACAAGAAAAATAAAGTACTCAAAATAGAAAGCAGTAATAATTAACATAATTCAAAAAACAAAAGCAAAAACAAAACACACATAGAACTGATCAATAAATTAAAATTTTTTTATTTTTTGGCAAGAAAAATGAAACTGGACATTCTGTTAAATATTATTTTGTTTCTCAAAAGGAGGAGGTAGTAATAACATCAGTAGTGAAAAGTAGAAATATAACTTAAGATTTTAAAAATAAATCTAAGAATAAGAATACTATGAACAAGTTTATAGGGATGAATATGCAGAGCTAGGTAATATGGAAAATATTCTTAAGAAAATATAAATTAACAAAACATGTGACCATCTGATACCCCACAAAATTTTAACAACATTATATTCCCCGAACTGTCTTTCATATCCCTGTGACAATACTGTAGTTACCTATTTATGCTGTCTAATCCTTTCCCCTTCTCCCTCATCCCCACTCCCCTCCCAACTAGCAACCCTGTTTTTCCTCTATATCTATAAGACTATTTCTGTGTCTTATGTTCATTCATTCAGTTTTTCAAATTCCACATATAAGTGAGATCATGTGGAGACCACTTCATGGATGGAGTAGAGGCTTGATCACTGCACTGTATACCTGAAATTGATGTTGTATAATATTGTATGCCAACTGTAATTGAATATATAGACAGTCATGGGATGTGGATTATATGGTGGAAGGGAGTCAAAGGAATTGTAATAGATAGTATGATATGGGGGGGAGTGGGAGGGGAGAATTGGGGGAGGGGGGTTGTCACTTTGAGGGGTAAAAAGTATAATTATTGCACTTTGTTGTACACCTGATGCTAATTAAAAGTATATATAAATAAAATTAAAATATATATATATATAAATTAATTAGATGGTCAACAAAAAAGGAAACTACTATATAATAAATGAAAGAGTAATTAAATTTCATCAACAAAAAAGATGTCAGACCCATATAGACTTATAGGCGGATTCTATAAATCTTAAGAATGAGCTAATGCTAATTGATTGAAAGGTGTTCCAGAACAAGAAAAGAAGATGGAAAACTACTTAACTGATTTTATAAGGTCATTGATTATAGTGACAACTAAAGACAGAAAAATCACAAGAAAATAAAATTTTAGGTTAATCTTACCCATAAACATAGAAGCAAAAGTCCTAAATAGGTTATCAGCAAACCCCAACCAACACTTTATTATAAAATTACATCACAACCAAGGGCTAATCTCAAGATTGCAAGAATAGCACCATATTAGAAAAATATATCAAAGAAATTAATTCACTAAAATAAATAAGAGAAATATTTCATTAGCAATACATGTCAATATACCATTGAATAAAATGCAGCAATTCATGATAAATATTTTTGGCAAAGTTAACTCTCCTAAGTGTATCTACCAGACACATAAAACAAATATAAGTACAGTATATAAGATACAAAGTCTTTAGAATAATTTACATTAAAGGCAGGAATAAAATTGTCACCTCTTATAATGACAACTTTGTGCCTACCCAAATGTGTAAGTCCTACCCATTGCAATAAAACAAGAGAAAAAATTATGGAGTGTGGATATAAAAGTTAGAGAAGATGAAACAAATATTATTAGCAGGTAATATGATCATTTATGAAATTTTTCAAGGTAATAAACTGAGAAACTATTAGAATTAAGGAGAAAATTCATCAGTGGTACATAAATTTATACTGACAGCTATCCATAGGGTTATGCTATTTTATTACAACTGTGCTTAGTACACCAGATGTAAGAATGGGGAGGGAAGTATGTTGAATTCATTCATAGTGTTGGTTTGTCAATTGAATTAAACAACAGTTTAATGATATTTAGTGAATTTATTTGAAAATACTTTAGATAATCACTGGGATCTGAATTTTAACTTTATTGTTTTGTGTTTTTTTTTTTTTGAGGGCAGTGTCACTGGCCCTCTTATGTGGGACCGAACCAGGACTGCTGGCTTCCCAAGCCAGAGCTTAACCACCGCGCCACTTGGCCTGCCCTTTATTGTTTTCTAAGATTGTGTTTTTTAATTGGAGAATTCGGGGAGGGGAATTCAGCGCTGGGAATCAGAGAAAGGGAACAGACAAGTTGCTGTCCTTTTGTTCTTCAGTCTAGTTGTGGAGGACCTCGCTTCACTGGCCCATGTTGGTATTCTGATCATTGCGCTCTTCCTGGCTGAGCAGTCAGTCACCGGCCATTGGACAGCCACTCACGGTAGCTCATGGCAGTCCACTGCAGCCCCACTACAGCCCCACTGCAGTCTACACAGTCACTAGTGACTCAAGGCAGCCGAGCTCCAGGTCGTGTTGTTGTTCACCATCTTAGCTGTACAGGGCACAGCGTCGCTGGCCCTCATGTGAGATCTGAACTGCGGCCCTGCTGCTCAGAGCTGGTGCCCCAAGCTAACTCTTAACCAACGCACCACTCAGCGGCCCTGAATTTTATCTTTAGACTTAGCATTTAAATCTAAATCTACTAGATAATTGTCAACTATGTTTCCAACTTTATGCTGTGTAGATGCAGTTTAAATGTGAATTTCCTAGTCATATGGTAATTCTATTTTTAATTTTTTGAGGAACCTCCATACTGCCTTCCCTAATGGCTGCACCAACCTGCATTCCCACAAAACGTGGTATATAAATGATATATTACAGAATTATATGCTTGAAACCTATGTAATTTTACTAACCATTGTCACCCCAATAAATTTGAATTTTAAAAAATGTCAATTGCAATTAAAGGACTATAAATATACTAAGTAAAACTTAAAACACAGATATCCTTTCTTTTTTTGATATATATATATATATATTCCTCCCCAAAAATCAATTGCAAATCTCTGTGAAAGAGCAGACTTAGTTTCCTTAGTGGAACAAAATATCCTGACTAATAAAAATAACATGTTCATATCTCTTATTCAAAGGGAAATAGTTTAGTTAAAGAATGACAAGGGGAGATGAAATTATGTTCAGTGCAAAACAAAGCTAACATCATAAGAGTTGCTACTTCAAGAATAATATGTAACCTTTATTATATAGTTGATATATAGTTGATATATTTTGATATATAGTTGACAATAAATAGACTGTTTTGAGTTGATAACCACATTCTATCAGTTCCAGAATGTATGTATCATGTAGTTTCTTGATTTAATGTACACATGAATACAAAGAGATCAAAGTAAAACTCATTTTTTCATATGAAAATAAGAAGTAATGAAGTAACAGAGATAACTACATATGCTTTGCTCAACTCTGCTGCAATGAAATGCATTGCACTGAAAATATTTTATTAGATTTTAATCCTCTTGATTGATGAGCTATTTTCAATTTTCTTTCTCTTATAGATGCACCAGGTATGCGTATACATAAAGCAATTCATATTTTATATACAGAACTACTTAAAATTGAATAAAAACAGCCTTCTGATCTCATGACATTTGGGAAGCAGCATGTGGAAAAGAAATTAAGAGTATGGATTTAGCAGGAAAAGAAAATGACAAAATTGGATTCAGTCATCTATTCTTCTCCAGCTTGAGAGAGATCTAAATTAAGAGGGTGGTTAAAAGATAAAATGAGTCAATAATAAATAAAGCCAATTATTTCAAAAACATTTCATTTTAATTAAATTTATTGGAGTGACATTGGTTAATAACATTATATAAGTTTCAAGTGTACAATTCTATAATACATCATCGGTATATTGCATTGTTTGCTCATGACCCAAAGTTTAGTCTCCTTCCATTATCATATATTTAACCCCCTTTCCCCTCTTCATTCATCCCCCTACCGCCTTCCCCTCTGGTAACCACTATTCTGTTATTTGAGCCTATGAGATTGTTTATTTTGTTTGTTCATTTGTTGCTTTCTGTTTTATATCCCACATATGAGTGAAATAGTATGGTTCTCAACTTTTTCTGTCTGACATATTTCACTTAGCCTGATAATCTCAAGATCCATCCATGTTGTCTCAAGTGGCAGTATTTCATCTTTTATTATGGCAGAGTAGTATTCCATTGTGTATACATACCATATCTTCTTTCTCCAATCATCTATTGAAGGACACTTGGTTGTTTCCCTGTCTTGGCCACCATAAATAATGCTGCAATGAACATCGTTGTACATATATATTTATGGATAAATGTTTTCAGATTTGGGCGGGTAAAAACGCAGGGGAGGGACTGCTGGGTCATATGGTAATTCTATTCTTAGTTTTTTGAAGAAGCTCCAGACTGCCTGCCATAGCAGTTCCACCAATCTGCATTCCCACCAACAGTGTATGAGGGTTCCTTTTTCTCCACAGTCTCTCCAACACTTATTTGTCTTGTTGATGATAGCCATTCTAACAAGTGTGAGGTGATATCTCATTGTGGTTTTGATTTGCATTTCCCTAATAGCAAGTGAACGTGAACATTTTTTTCTTATATATCTGTTGGCAGTTTGTATGTCTTCTTGGGAAAAGTGTCTGTTCAGGTCCTCTGCCCATTTTTAACTAGATTCTTGAGTTTTGTTATTGAGTTGTATGAGTTCTTTGTATATTTTGGACATTAGCCCCTGATCAGAGGTATTGTTTCCAAATATCTTCTCCCACTCATTTGGTTGACTTTTTGTTTTGTTCATGGATTTTCTTTGCTGTGCAGAAGCTTTTTAGTTTCAGATAGTCTCTTTCATTTATTTTTGCTTTCAATTCCCTTGCCTTTGGGCTCAATTTCCCAAAAGCCTCTCTGAGACCAAAGTCCACACGTTTAGCACCTGTTTTCCTCTATGTGTATTGTTTCAGGTCTTATATTTAAGGCTTTAAACCATTTTGAGCTAATTTTTGTGTATAGTGCCAAATAGCAGTCTAGTTTCTTTCCTTTGCATGTGGCTTTCCAACTTTCCCAAAATCATTTATTGAAGAAACTTCCCTTTGTAAACACATTTCAATGTGCCAGTGATTTATTTATCTACATATTACACCAGCCCTTTAATTTGTAAATTTTGAAAGTTTGCCTTTGTGGCAAGTTACTGAAAATGAGTTCAATCTTTTTCAATTTAGGAAAATCAAGCCTACTCAAATTGGCCTGTACTTACAGCTCTGCATTTTGAAAGCTAGCAGCCTCTATAGTAACAGATTGAAAAGCCTCTAATGCAACAGTGCTAATAATAAGGTTTTGAAAGCAAATTTAACCCACAAAGTCAACAAATGATCTGCAAGATTAATTCTACTTCGCTGAGGGTGTATTATGTTATTTCTTTGGATTTGAGAAATAATAGATTTATTTCACTATAAATAACAAAAGCAATGAAGTCAACTTAACTTTTATTTATTTATTTTTTTTAGATTTTATTGGGCAATTGGGGGAGGGAAACAGCGTTGGGAAATCGGGGAAGGGGAACAGACAAGTTGCTGTCTTTTTGTTCTTCAGTCTAGTTGCAGAAGATGTTGCTTCACTGACCCATGTTGGTATCGTCATTGCGCTCTTCCCGGATGAGGCAGATTGGTCGCCGGCCTCTGGGTGTCGCTCACTGCGGCTATTGGCAGCTCACACTGGCTGCTGGCCACTCACGCTGGCTGCCGGCTACTCACTGTAGCCTATGGCAGCCCACTGCAACAGGGGCTGCAGCCCACACCATTGCCCGGGCTCGCACAGTCCAGCTCCAGGTGGAGCTGTTAGCTGTAGAGGGCAGTGTCACTGGCTCTCATATGTCGGATCCGAACCAGGGCTGCTGGCATCCCAAAACCAGTTCTTAACCAATGCGCCACTCGGCTGGCCCCAACCTAAGTTTTAAATTACTGAGTTATTTCATATCTACATATTTTACAAAATATTATTTAGAATTATATACTTGGGAACTACTTTAATGTGTTCAGCTTAATTTTCTTTAGTTCCTAACAGTATAGCTTCTATTAGCCAAATGTATTATTTTAATCAAATATTATACAAAAATGCTCCTTTTGATAGGGCATATAGGTAAATTCCACATTCTAAGCTGACATTAAGGCAATTAGTTAGCATTCTGGTAGTAAGAACAGAGATTGATCATGTCTTTCCTGCTATACAGGGAAAATAAATAATTTTTATTTAGAAATATTGGCTTCAAAAGATTTTTTAAAAGCACCTTGTCAGTTGTTGGTGCCATCTAGTGTTGAATACATGGCAGAGGATGGGTGAAACACTGTTACAAATACAGAGGAAACAAAGGGTACAGAGCCACCTACTGATTATGTTAGCACTTCACAACAGGAGGATAGATAAATTGTGTTTAGGAGAAGGTCCACAAACCTAAAATAATTTCAATTTTAAATAGCATCAAATTTTATTTAATCAAAGGTGGGCAAATTATCATCTATAGGCCAGATTGAGCTTGCCACCTGTTTTTGTACAGTGTATGAGCCAACAATGATTTTTACATGTTTACATAGTTGAAAAATTAAAAAGAAGAAGAATATTTTGTGACATATGAAAAACATATGAAATTCTAACTTTAGTGTCCATAAATAACGTTTACACAATAACCACTTGTTTACATGGTATCTGTTGTTGCTTTAGAGCTACAGTGAAAATGCTGAGTATATTTCTTATCTGGACCTTTACAGAAAAGGTTTGCTCACCCTTCTCTAAAATATGTTGGGATTTACAAAACACCTCAAGAAAGAAAGAACAAATGCGTATTATATTTAGTACGTGTAATATATACGGTCCGACAATTAAGTTCATGAACTCATCCTAGAAAAAGTGCTACACACCTCATTGCTGAGTATCACTATGGCTACCTTCGAAGTACTCCCCTTGGGAAGCTATACACCCATGCCAGCACCTAGTCTACCCTTCAAAGCAATTGGAACTCTTTGTCTGGAATTGCCATCAGAGCTTTCATCAGATTACACCTTGATGTCCTGAATGTCATCAAAATGTCATCAAGATGTCTTCCTTTTAATATTTCCTTTATCTTTGGGTAAAGAAAGAAGTCATTGGAGGCCAGATCAGGTTGAGTGGGGAGGGTGTTCCAATACAGTTATTTGTTTACTGGCTAAAACCCCCATCACAGACAGTGCCGTATGAGCTGGTGCATTGTCGTGATGCAAGAGCCATGAATTGCTGCGGAAAAATTCAGGTCATCTAACTTTTTCACGCAGCCTTTTCAGCACTTCCAAATAATAAACTTGTTACAAGTTTGTCCAGTTGGTACAAATTCATAATATCAAATATCAAAAAACGTTACAACATCATTGCAACCAGTTCGCAAGCTTAATTGTCCGACCTCGTATCTGCTTTTATCTGTGTGTATATCTATAACCCTATTTCTAGTTTCTATAGTACATCGATTTGTTGTATTAGTTATTCAGTTCCAATTAAACATCACTTTTCATGAAGACACAATACAATTCTTTTATACAGCATCACACTCGAGGAATCTAACGTACAGGCTTAAAGTTTGAGCTTTATTACTTTGTTTTATCCTTTTCCTCCTGGATGGTTCAAGCCTCGACCTGAGTGCATCAAGTCTCCAAGACATTTCCTGTGATCCATAGCCCTGCGTCCTGCATTGTACTGTTCAATAATGTTTCAAACCATCTGGGGGACTTCTTACAAAGGCCCTACAGGGGTGAGGAGTTGTAAATCCTTGCTCAACATTTCCAAATAAATAACAAAAGATACTGAGATTCTATTAGCATTGCTGGAGGAGGACAGGGCAACCCCCATCTTCCCTGTCTGGAGATTTTGATAGCATGATGTCTCCATAAAATGGAAACAGGCCCACAAGGAAGATAAAGATGCCAATGGTAAAGGTTAGAAAATGCCAATAATTACTCTAAGAAACATGCAGGCATTGTGGCTACTTTTTACATGTGAAAAGAGAAGCATAGTAAATCACAAGAGGGAAACAATGTATTGTTAACCACTGTGGACATTGGGCTGTTATGCTTGTGACAAAATGATTTTGAAGACACTGGAGATTTGTCTGATACTTATCTTCTCAGATTTCCCTGACACATAGAATTCACTTGTAATTTGATTTGTAAAACATTGAGATGTAACAAAATATATTTTAAGATGCATGTTTTTGCATATATGCATTTAAATTTTTATTCCTCCCTCTATTTTACAATCTTAATTTGACTAATATCTATGATATGTGAGGACACTACAAAAAACAATTCTGTAAATGGAATACTTTGTAGAAACTTCATACAAGGCCTCTATCCTCTCTGGCCCAATGGAAGATATTCGTCATCACTATTCCTGTCAGTACTTGCTGGGAAGCAATAATGCTTGGGGTCCCATTAGAATGGCATTACAGTGGTACCAGGCCAGGGACCCAGAATTACTTCAGTCCTTCCTAGCCCGACAAGATTTTCCCTATCACTTTCCCAAGGAAGGTGTATGAAGTGCAGAAAATAAAGAGATCCTGTATTATTCAATGGGGCTTTGGCCCTGAACCTCCAAGTGGAGCACTACCACCAGATGATCTAGGCCACCTGGCAGGTGCCATGATCCTTTGGTCCAGAGGAGAGATACTTAGAGCCCAGAATCAAGCAGGCTGAGTGGCCTCCTGGCTTCCACAGCCCCACAATCAAAAGTTTTTGTTTACTATTTCAATTAGGCAAAAGGCTGCACCCAATTTTCATGTGAAATTCTGGCCCTTTGACCCCACTTCTGTGAACAAAAAAAGACACGTGAATGGAGAAAAAAGATAGAGCTTCTCAAATGAGGCCAGTCTTATGGATGAGAAGGAAGAGAGAACATGGGGAAGGGAAAGCAAGATCAAGTACATTTGAGCAGGCCCTTTACACACTTAGAACACTAGATCTAATCGAGGAGTGACCCACAGATGATGACCCTTGTACATTGGGTGCACACATTTTTTTGCCTTCATCATAATGCTTTATTGAAGAAGAAATAATGAGGAAGAAGAAGCTTGGGTTTTTTGTAAGGCCCGATACTGATTTACTAATAGGGAAGTTGCCTATCTATTTGTTTTAATATTGGGAAATTTCTCCTTATATTGATCAAAATATTATCTCTATTTCCCTTGTAACTTCCTCTAAATGATTGCTTCTAGCTCTTCCCTGTAGAATAGGAAAAATTTCCTCTATCCTTCTAGGTTCTTTTGGCTGGTCTAATAATTAAATTGACGTAAGACAGATTAACAGAAGAAAAACATTTAATTTCTTATTTATAGGAGCCCCACAATAACACGAGAGGCTCAAAGACAGTCAGGCAATTGCAGCTTATATACCATCCTGAAATAAGAAGGGGGGCCCGGCCAAGTGGCACGGTGGTTAAGCGCTGGCTTGGGAAGCCGGCGGCCCCGGTTCGGGTCCCACATGTGAGGGCCAGTGACACTGCCCTCAAAAAAAAAGAAGAAGAAGAAGGGGATAGGGTTCTGCGGCTTCCGATGGAAGGAAGACAATTCACAGTAAGATGGAAACAGCAAAGGTTTGTGTCTATGTAAGAAACATCCAAAACCTATAGAGAATTTTTATGAGCTTATTTGAGCCAAACTGACAACATATGCAAGGAAGCAAAATCTCTGTGGATTGAGAAAATACTCCAGAGAATGGCAGCTTTGCAGCTTATTTTATACATTAGAATTTAAAGAGGATACATAGGGAGGGTTACATGAAATCCACTGGTGGTAGAGTAGGAGGTGGGAGAAAGCATAGCAGGGAAATCTGTAGGATTGGATAAAAGGCAAAATGGAGAAGCACATGCTTTTACATTGGTGCGTACATGATAGTTAACTACCATTTACACCACACAGAGGTGGTATTCAGGGAATAAGAGCAGTGAGGGGTTTTGCATTCTGGTGCTGGTGGTTATGCCTTTGAGGGGAAAGACAAGAAAATTACTCTGACATTTCGAAGATATAGTGTCCTAGGTGCATAAGAACAATGGACAGGGATCACTTAAAGACTGACCTCTGCTAAAGAAAGCTATAGGCCTGGGACGTTACTTACTACCTGCTATGTTCTACCCAGTTAGGAATTTGTGAACAAACCACCCTGTGTGGTTACTTCCCGTGACTGCATTTGACAGGCCTGCTGTGTAGCCCCCTGAGCTTGTCAGGTTTATTGCATAGCCCCCTGGATGTTCACATTTGGTAAACACATGTTTGCCATGCCATGAAGAGACAATGGGAAACAGAGAGGACTTGGAACAAACAAGCCCTGCCGAGCCCTGAGCCCGACACAGCCCACCACACTAGCCCATACCTTTTTTTTTAATTAAAATGTATTGGGGGGGCCAGCCAAGTGGCGCAGTCGTTAAGTGCTGGTTTGGGAAACCGGCAGCCCTAGTTCGGATCCCACATATGAGGGCCAGTGACACTGCCCTCAAAATAAATAAATAAATAAAAAATAAATAAAAATAAAAATAATAAAATAAATAAACAAACAAATAAATAAATAAAATGTATTGGAGTGACAATGGTTAGTAAAATTACATCGTTTTTAAGTGTCCAATTCTGTAATCCATCATCTATATATCACATTGTGTGTTTACCACCCAGAGTCAGTTCTTGCATCACCATATATTTGACCCCAATAGCCCATACCCTTTGTAGTCATCTCTAGTGATAGTTCTCTTCCTGGAACAGGACCTCTATCTAAATTCTTTTAGGCAGTTAAGGAGGCAGAAGCTCTTCCTGATTCTCTTTTGAGCCTTGACTCTCCAGTTCAAAATAATCCACATACCAAAGTGGCACATTCTGGGTAGACTTTTTCTGAACCCCTTCAGCCTTCTGGATGTACACAGATGAAGACAATATAATACTTGTTCATGACACTGCTGATATTGCAGGATTTACTGTTTATCACCTGAAATGAAAAACTTGATTGCTACTCCCTCCCCCGACACACGAGTTCAGACAATTAAGTTCATGAACTCATACTAGAAAAAGTGCTACCTCATTGCTGAATATCACCATTATTACCTTCAAAGTACTTCCCCTGGGTAGTTATGCACCGATGCCAGTGCCTAGTCCACTCTTCAAAGCAATTTTGGAACTCTTTTTCTGGAATGGCCATCAGAGCTGTTGTCATTTACTCTTGATGTCCTAAATGTCACCAAAATGTCTTCCTTTCAATATTTCCTTTATCTTCAGATAAAGAAAGAAGTCATTGGGGGCCAGTTCCGGTGAGTAGGGAGGTGTTACAATACAGTTATTTGTTTACTGGCTAAAAACTCCCTCCCAGACAGTGCCATGTGAGCTGGTACAATTGTCATGATGCAAGAGCCATGAATTGTTGTTGCAAAATCACGTCATCTAACTTTTTCATGCAGCCTTTTCAGCACTTCCAAATAGTAAACTTGGTTAACTGCTTGTCCAGTTGGTACAAATTCATAATGAATAATCCCTCTGATATCAAAAAAGATTAGCAACATCGTTGCAACAAGTTTGCAAACTTAATTGTCAGACCTCATATACACAGAGGCAGCAAAAGATACCTCAACTGAAAGAAACTGAATCTCTGAAAATTTTAGAAAGAATTTTATTTGGCCCTATCCGAGGACTATAACCTGTGAGCATAGCCTCAAGAAATCTCGAAACAGTGCTCCAATTTCAGAAAAGTGAGAGGGGCTTACATAAACACAGGAGTAACTGAAAAGTATATCTGGTGCCTCAGGAGTTTCAATTAGGGTACACAGAATTCAGTGATTAACAGTTTCACATCAAATGGAAAAAATGTATAGAAGCATTAAGCCAAGTATCTGTAGGTGTCCTTTTTACCACCAGCTCACTCCAAATATTCTTTCTCGATCAGAATGTCAATACATTTCTTAATTACCGTGACTCGAGGCTTGAACTGTGAGGACAGCTGCATGAGAACTTCTCCAAGTAACTGCTGGTGTTTCAAAACCTTCCTCATCTTCATAATTCTCGTGATATCTCCCTGAATTTGTAGTTTGAAGTCTTCCTGAATATTTTTCTGTGTGGTTTCTTGTTCCTCCTTCTGTTCGGTTTCCATTGGTACTGCATTTAAATCAACACGTTGTCTTCATGATTAACAGTTGTCACCTTAGGCAGCACTGACAATGTTGGCAGCACTTTGAGAGCTAGTCGGAATGGACCCACGTGTAATCTGCTATGAAAAACCATTTTATAGTGTGTTTAATTTTTTAATGTGTGAAAATTAAGAAACTTAAAGGATTTCTGTAAAAAAAAAAAAGAATGCATAGAAAAGATAAGGTTGGGTCTGGAATCACCTTGAAAGTCTTTGAGATGTATTTTATCTGGATGGAGAAAGAACAGGCACTGTTTTCTGTAATCACTGACCTTTATTTAGCTTTGAAACTATGTAGGTCTTATACATGACTATTCCCTATGGTTTGCCTTAGGAGGAATTTAGATAGGCTCCTTGTTCTCTCTGGGTTACTGATTAAGTCAGAGAAGCTGAAGCACTCTTTCTTTTTCTCAGGTAACATCTGAATACTTGAGGAACCCTGACTTTAGGAAACCACAATCTTTTCAAGTGAGCTGCTGGCAAATGTGCCCAATCTTTATCCTAGAAGGAGACATTCTTTATTATTCTGAACAGCAAACAAATCTTCCCTTTGTCCTCTATCCCAGAGAGATACACTATTTCTATGTTTCAAGCTGTTTGACATTTGAATATCCTTGAAAAGATAATTCAGAACAAAAGCTGATACAAGATATGCAAAATGTGAGACTCATGGATAATTATCTCCCAATTACATATATGTGTATATAATATGCACACACTTCACACTCATGAAAGTTACTTTTCGCATAAATTGGATACATTTTATATAATAGTGACATGCTTTTTTAAAATAATTGTTTTATTTTTCACTTACAGTTGACATACAACATTATATTAGTTTAGGGTGTACAATATAGTGATTAGACATTTATATAACTTATGAAGTGATCGCCTTAAGTCTAGTACCCATCTGACACCATACATATTTATTACAATATTATTGTATTATTACAATATTATTGACATATTTCCTATGTACTTTTAAAAATAGACATCTTCCCTTGTAAGTAAACCTCATCCTTTTTTTTTTTTTTTTTTTTGAGGGCAGTGTCACTGGCCCTCATATGTGGGACCGAACCGGGGCCGCTGGCTTCCCAAGCCAGTGCCCAACCACTACACCACTCAGCCAGCCCTAAACCTCATTCTTTTCAACAGCTACATAGTATCTTTTATGGAATGTTTGAGTGTGTCCTCCTCCCCCAAATTCTTATGTTGAAGTCCCAACCCCCAGTGTGATGGTATTTGGAGATGGGTCCTTTGGGAGGTACAATATTATGATTTATAAGAAAAATATATATTTGGTCATCCAAATATATATTTCTGGTAGATAGTATTTGGTCTAACTCCATGGTTCTTGGCTCACAGCTCCCCAAACCCTTGGAATTTCCTAAGTGTTCAGAGTGAAAAAGGTGTTTTTTTTATTTTAATGTTAATGAAGTGACTTTTGGAAAGCACCTAAGGAGGGGGCTGGTTGCCAGTGGAGCCAATCATGTGATTAGAGGGTTGGAACTTTCAGTCCCACCACGGCAACGTCCAGCGTGGGGAAAGGGGCACCAATATTCAATGATTAATCAATCATGACTACGTAATGAAGCCTACATAAACACCCAAAAAAAGAGGAGGGGTGTTGGTAGAGCTTCCTGATTGGTTGGTGAACACATGGAGATTTGGGGAGACTGGTTTGCTCAGAGAGCAAGGAGGCTCCTTGCCCTTTCCCATATATCCTGCCCTATGCATCTCTTCCATGCAACTGTTTCTGAGTTTTATTCTTTTGTAACAAACCGGTAATCCAGTGATTAAATGGGTTTCCTGAGTTCTGTGAGCCACTCTAGCAAATTAATCGAACCCAAGAAAGGGATCCTGAGGACCTCTGACCTATAGCCAGTCAGTCAGATGCACCAGTAACAACCTGGGCTTGTGGCTGGCATCTGAAGTGGGGGAGGTGGAGCAGTCTTATAGTACTGAGCCCTTAAGTTGTGGAATCTGATGTTATATCCAGGTAGATAGTGTCAGAATTGAATTGAATTCTCAGACACCCTGCTGGTGTTCAAGAATTGCTTGGTGCTGTGGGAGAAACCAACCTCCCTCACACAACCACATTGGGATTGGCTCCAGGAACCCAAAAAAGAAGGGGTAATTAAGTTTAGATGAAATCATGAGGGTAGAGTCCCCATGATGGGATTAGTGTCTTTATAAGAATAAAAAGAGACACTAGAGTGTCCTCTCTGCCATGTGATAATATAGCAATAAGGTGGCCTTCTGCAAGCCAAGATGAGGGCAATCACCAAGAACAGAATCTGCTGGCATCTTAATCTTGGACTTCTCTGCTATAGAACTGTGAGAAATAAATACCTGTTGTTTAAGCCACCCAGTCTATGGTATTTTATTATAGCAACTGAGGTAACTAAGACAGTATTCCACAGTATTGGCATACCATATTCATTAATGATTCTGAACTATTTCCCTATTAATGCCCTTTTAGTTATTTTCCCCAGTACTTTGCTTTTACAAACAATGCTGGAATAAACAACTTTTCTACATATATTTGTGTAAATATGTTTGAGTATTTCTGTAGGAAAGATTAATAGAAATGGAATATTTGATCAGAACATGTACATTGAAAAATTTGAAGGATATGTATTGTACAAGTTGCTTATGTCAACTTATTTTTCCCAAAAGTTTGAGAGTTTCCAAACCCTATATTCCGACGAGTACTAATATACTTATGCCCCCAGTGAGGATGAACCTATGGAAAGGTGATTTAAAATTAACACTGGATAGTACTTTTGAATTTAATGTAATTTTCCCTTCTGTATCAAATTTATCCCTACACAAACGCTAGAAGTTGGCTCTTATTAGTTCTATTGTGCCTAAACAAAGTGAGGCATTTTGATAAATGAGGAGGCTATGGAAAAGAGAGATGTAATCAGAACTTGTGGTTCTAATTTCTTATATTTTTATATTCAATACAGCTGGTATCCCCTAACACAAATAAAGTATGCTCAGTCTGTGAGGTGATACATTATAAGGAATGCAAGAACATTTCTAGAATGTATTTCATCCTCCAAAGGCAACTTTGCTATATAGCTTCATTGTATTTTCCAAATTTGAGTTTCATGGCAGTGAATTTGCAACCAGGGACTCATATTGAGTTTGAAGACAATTAAAACTCTAGTTTTTTATTTGTTTATTCATTTCTTGCAGCTGCTATTGTAGTTTAAACATAAATGACCACTTAGCTAGGTTTTTCCAAATTGTTTATATATGCAATTGATGTTTTCTTGAATCCTGAGCTAGGAAATTTATATGTATTCTTACAGGATATAAATGCATCATCACCTTGCTAATCTCAGCTCATATATCCACTTGTCAAGGTCTTCTTGACATTCGATTCTGTCATTTATCATATTAGCTCACTCTTCCATTTCCGTATCACCTATGCATTTAACAAACATACATCTTTTTTTGTGAATTCATTCAATTCACTTGTTAAAATGTTGAACAGGACACATCCAAATCCAACCACATGTCTGTGCCACCAACATCTTGTCAGAAGGTGGACATCTTTCTGTTTATGTCTGGCTGTCTTTCATTAGAAGAGTGATGACTCTGAGTTGAAATGAATCTGATGTCACTAGCCACTAGCCAAGGCATGGAGTATATAAGATGATTGTGACAGAAAGAAATGTTAGTGGAAGGGATGAAGTTGCTACTTTTCACTCAGATTTATATTTAAAATGGCCTAATGGGAAAGATAGTAGAGAAGGACTGCATATAAATTGAATTAAATTCTTATAAAATGAGATGCCTTTATTGTTTTCCTGCGCATCAGTGTAATGAATAATTTTAAATGCCCGTTCTCAGAATTGCAGAAAGCAGTGAATTTTTCATATTCATTTGGCAGGTTTATTGGTTAATATTGTTCCTTTCTTCAAAGAGGTCATCTACCTACTGAATTGAATTTTTCTCATTTTGGCAATTATGTTTGTTTGATTGAGATAAAATCCACATAACATAAAATTCACCATTTTAACCATTTAAAAATAGGATAATTTTGGGCCAGCCGAGTGGTGCATTGGTTAAGAGCTGGTTTGGGGATGCCAGCGGCCCCGGTTCGGATCCCACGTATGAGGGCCAGTGACATTGTCCTCTACAGCTAACAACAGCTCCACCTGGAGCTGGGCTGCGAGCCCCGTTAGGCTGCAGCCCCTGCTGCAGTGGGCTGCCATAGGCTACAGTGAGTGGCCGGCAACCAGCGTGAGCGGCTGGCAGCCATCATGAGCTGCCAATAGCTGTGGTGAGCGACCATCCAGAGGCCGGCGACCGAACTGCCTCATCTGAGAAAAGCGCAATGATGATACCAACATGGGCCAGAGAAGCAACGTCCTCCACAACTAGACTGAAGAACAAAAAGACAGCAACTTGTCTGTGCCTGTTCCCCGATTCCCCAATGCTGTTCCCCTCCCCCAATTCCCCAATAAAATCTTTAAAAAAAATAGGATAATTTTCCGTACCTGGTGTGAGGTAGATCAAATTCATTATTTTGCATGTGGATTTCCAGTTGTTCCAGAACCATTTTTTAAAAGACTATTCTTTCCTGAATGAATGATCTTGACACTTTTGTCAAAAATCAATTAACCAGGGGCCGGCCGAGTGGCTCAGTTGGTTAAGAGTTGGCTTAGAGCGCGAGCTCTGAGCAGTGGGGCCGCCAGTTCGATTCCCACATGGGCCAGTGAACGCGTTGCCCTAGCTGACCTGTCACTGACGTGCCAACAGGTGGCAGGATGGCTCAGTTGGTGTAACAACAAGACTGCCTGTTCAATGGTGGGCTATGCCCACCCACGGCTAAGACTGAACTCGGCACCTTGAGCTGAGCTGCCATCCGGATGCCTCAGTAGATAGGGCGTGTGCTCTTAGCAACAAGGCTGCCAGGTTCGACTCCCTCATGGGATGGTGGCTATGCCCACCCACAACTAAGACTGAACAAAGCACCTTGAGCTTAGAGGCCACAAGCTGCCAAAGGGAAGCCAGATGGCGACTGGTGCCATCCACAATGAAGATTGAAGAACAACTTGGCTGGTTCCCTTTCCCAATTCCCCAACACTGTTCTCCTCCCCCAATTCCCCAATAAAATCTTTTTTAAAAAATCAATTAACCATAAATGTATGAGTTTTTGCTAGATTCCTACTTCTGTTTCATTGATCTATATATTTATGCTAGTACCATGCTGTTTTGATTACACTAGCTCTGTAGTAAGCTTTGAAATTGGAATGTGTAAGTCTCCCAACTTTGTTTTTATTCCTCAAAATTGTTTTGGCTGTTCCATGACTCTAGCATTTCCACATGAATTTTCAGATCAGTTTGTCCATTTCTGGAAAAAAACCACATTTGGAATTATGATAGTGATTGTATTGACTGTAGATAAATTTGGGGAGTATTGCCATCATAACAAAACTAAATTTTCTGATATATGAACATAGGATGCCTTTTCAGTTATTTAGGTCTTCTTTAAGTTCTTTCAACAATGCTTTCTAAATTTCAGTGTACAAGTCCTGCAAATCCTTGTTCGAATTCATTACTAAGTATTTTATTCTATATGATGCTATTGTGATTGGAAATGTATTATTTATTTCATTTTTGGATTATTCATTCCAAGCATATAGAAATACAACAGGTATATTGATCTTGAATCCTACAACTATGCTGAACTCATTTGCTAGCTCTAATAGTTTTGTGGAATATTTAGGGCTTCTATATATAAGGTCATGTCATCATTGAACACAGTTTTACTTCTTCCTTTCAAATCTGAATGCATTTATTTCTTATTCTTTCCTAAGTACCATGGCCAGAACTTCTAACACAGTGTTAAATAGAAGTGGTAACAGAAGACATCTTTGTTGTGTTCCTGATTTTAGGGGGAAAGTATTCAGTCTTTGGCCAATGTCAGGTTAGTTATGGATTTTTTTTATAGATGCCTTTTATGAGGTTGAGGAACTTCCCATGTAGTTCGTGGAGTGTTTTTATCATGAAATCACATGGCAGATTTTGTCAAATGTTTTTTCTGCATATGTTGAGATGATCACATGGGGGATATTTTCCTTCTTTCTAGTAATATGATGTATATTAATAATATTGATTGATTTTCATATGTAGAACCATTCTTGCACTCCTGGAATAAATCCCATTTGATCAAGGTGTGTAATCCTATTAATGTGCTGCAGGATTCAGTTTGCTAGTATTTTGTTGAGTACTCTTACATCTATGGTCATAAGGGAAATTTTTCTGTAGTTTTCTTATGATGCCTTTATCTGGCTTTGGTATCTGGTAATAATGACCTTATAGAATGAGTTAAGATGTATTCCCTTTCCTTTTAGTTTTTGAAAGAGTTTGAGAAAAAGTGGTGATAATACTTAAATGTCTGATAAAAATCACCAGTAAAGCATTCTGGTCTGGGTTTTGCACTTGTTAATCTCTTCACTCATTATGGGTCTGTTCAGGTTTTCTATTACCTCATAAGTCAGGTTTGGTAGTTTGTGTTTATAGGAATTTATCGTTTCCATTTAGGTTATATAATTTGTTTATATACAGTAGCTTATAATATTCTCTTATAATCTTTTTTTAATTTCTGTAAGATCAGGAGTCATGTACCACTTAAATTCCTGATATTAGAAATACATCTTCTCTCTTCTTTTTCTTAGTCTGTGTAGCCAATGGTTTGTCCATTTTTTGTTTTTGATATGTTCAAAGAATCAACCTCTGATTTTGCTGATTTTTTTTCTATTGTTCCCTATCTCATTTATTGTATCTTCACCCTAATTTTTATTATCCCTTCTTCTGCTTGCTTTGAGTTTAGTTTGGTCTTCTTTATCTAGTTACTAAAGGTGGCAAGTTACATTATTGTTTAAAGATCTTTATTCTTTTTTTAATGTAGGCATTTACAGCTATAAATTTCACTCTGAACCATAATTTCAATGCATCCCATACATTTTAGTATATTGATTTGTTGGTTCTTTTTACATTTCAAAGTATTTTCTAATCTCTTATCCCTTGTGTCAGGTGGCCTCGGTTAGTTTATTTGCTATTAAATGCTTCTAATAAATGCCTACTGGGAGCCCAAGCCAGCCATAAGAAGGTTCCATGGTTGGCAAAACAAAAACAAGGCTCTGAACTGATTCCTCAGAAAGCTATCAGACAGGACAAAACTCCAATTCTTTGAGAACAAAGTTTGTATTGGCCCCTTTGGTTGTTGCAAGCAACAGTCAGAAGTACTAGCACTACAAAGCTGAAAGGGACCTTGAGGAATTTTCTTCCTCTTCTACAGTATTTCTTCAAACTTTTCTAACATATATCAGGCCTTAGTAGTTATAAAAATGCTGTCTTCTCTTCTGGACTTTAATTCCATGGAGTTGGCCTGTGGCTTCAATCATCCGTCATTCTCCAATAGGTTTGACAGTGCCTGGCATATAATAGGTGCTCAACAGATGTTAGTTAATCAAATCTTCTCTTTAAGGTAAAGAAACTAAGGCCCTGAAAGATTGATGTGACTTGTAGCCGCTCACACAGCTACCCTAGAAGGAAACCTAGCAGAAACACTGGAGCTCCCAGTAAAAATATTGTGTTGTTTATTTACTACTATTAAAAAACAAACTTCAGCTGGGTAATTTTGAAGATCTAATTGACTTTATTAAGCAATCCATGAGGGCCGGCCGAGTGGCTCATTTGGTTAAGAGCTCGCTCAAGAGTGCCAGCTGAGCTCTGAGCAACAGCTGTTCGAGGCCAGCCTGAGCTGAGTTGCTGTTGAGCTGCCAACAGGTGGCAGGATGGCTCAGCTAAAAAAAAAAAAAGCAATCCATGAATCGGGAAGCATCCTATCTAGCAACTAGAAGGGTGCTCCACAAGGATTGTACAAAATGGAAGGTTTTTATAAGAAGAAGGGTGGGGTAAGGGAGCTATTGACGTAAGAATAGGAAGAATTGTTTTTAGACCAGGAAATCTTTTTTTCAGCCCTTGGAAATTCAGTAAGATAAAAACCTTTGTAGTAAATGTCACCATGTGGCAGTATATACTACCCAGAGAGGGAGAAAAGTATAAATGTGGACCACATGAACCTAAGGAACAAAGTGAACCACACAGAGCTGCTAGATTTGATGTAATCAAGAGACAAAGCATCCGTTTCCTTTATTGCACATAACCCCTCTGAAAATGTTATCATTCTAACATGCTAATCCTTCTCAGTACGCTTAGCCTGTGCCCCATCTCCTATGGGAGCAATTCTCTCTGACTGGAGGCAGTAGTTCAGTCCCGAGTAGACAGGGGCATAGAACTGACAAACATCAGCCCCTCAGCCCTTAGCCAGGGAAATAATAAGTAACTTGAACAGATACCCAGTTAACAGGCTGCCCAGCTAGTGTTCTGAGCTCCCCTAGCGGGTATTTAAGTCCAAATACACACCAGGCTCATACCCCAGCAGATGAATGCCCCAAACGGAAGAGAGAACCAAGATAAAACCTGCAGCCTCCCCCAAATTCAACAAGAGGCTTAGAAACACATAGTACGCGTATCAATCTGTTCAGGTCAAACACTAATATTTCTGCCCTTGGAAGTTGGCCAACAACTGCAGGCACTTGTTTAAAAAAGGAAGTCTTAATGCAGGGGGTGGGGAGATGCTATAGAGAGAAAAGACAAACATCCTTGTGGCCAGCACTACATGTTTTATAGAATGTAAAATTTACTTCTTGCTTCTGAGAATTGTTTTTCAGCCATAAAGCTTTCAAAAATACAGTGTACCTAACTCAAAGCCTTTAAAATTTATGTTATAAAATTTATTTCAGTGCCCTTATAAATCAGCACTTGTAGTAACAAATTATCAGAATGAGCTGTATATTAAAAAGACAAACCAGAATTTAATAGTGAAGATAGAGGTATTTCCAAATCAGACAGCCAAAATACAAACTAATGGGGACATTTGCAAATGTGACAGTGATTTACAGCAGAGCTCTTTGGTTACATGCATAAATCCAGCAGAAGATTTTGCACCTATCAACTGGGACTTTTGGTTCACTGTTTGTAAATCAAGACGTTAATGAAGAGTCAGATACTAAATCCAGACACTAAATTAGAAATTTGTAACTTTTGTTTTATAAATTAGCAACCTCAAAAATTACATATGTATATAAGCAGGAAAAAATTGCATTTAAAATCAGGTGAAGGTTAGCATTTATAAATTAGTTCTACATAAAATGATTACCAATACCAACTCAAGCAGTTGTACAATTCTGCATTTCATAAGACCACAACAGGGATGGGTAGAGCAGAATGCCAACACTTAGCAGCTTCAGGGAAATCATTAGCTCCTTATACTGTTAATTCGAATAGGGAATTTTTTAAAAAATATTGTAATTATATTAAACAAATTTTGCTGTGCCAAAAATGAATCCAAAATGGTTTATGTGGGGAAGGAAAAGAATTCACCTTTCTCTTCTTTGGTTCTTTTGGTTGGTCAAATAATCAAATCAACAAGAGACAGTTTGACAAGAGAAAATTTATTTTAATTTTGTGTGCATGGGAACCCCACATACATGAGAGAGTGACAGACCCTGCATACTTGACAGGTTCAGTGATAGAAAGGGAAATTTGAGGCATTTATGACATCCTGAGAGATAAGTGGTGAGGTAATGCACCTGGGAACTTTAGAAGGCAATTATAGAGAGGGCACATGTTCAGTAATTATTAGGTTTGCCCTGCCGTATACTCATATGTAGGTAAAAAGTAACTTCTGATGATAACTTGTATGTTGGGCCTGGTTCCTACGTTAAATTCTTCTATATAGTTAAAAGGGGAGCACAGGTTTCTCTAGAGCCTGTAAGGCCACAGTTGCCTTTAGTTCAAAATAATCCATGTACAACTAAGGCACATCTTAGGGTGGCTTATTCTGAACCCTCACAATTATATGATAAATCGTAATCTGGAAAGACTCCACCTAGTTATATATTTGAAGTTCAAAGGTCTTCCTTTTCACTTCAGATACACACACACACACACACACACACACACACACACGTGCGCATGTGCGTGCAATCTCAGGTAAGAACAATGCTTCCATGTTTTGCTTGGCTTCCTAACTTCGCCTCACAGTGGAATCCTAGACAAGCTCATGTCATTTGATGGGCAGGTTGTTCAAGCCCCACGTGGTCACTACATAAGCCACAGGCTGTGACACTGGAGCACATGAGCTTGAGGGACCGTCAGAGGCCTCCTGTTTATTGATCCCCAAATGTCTCCTGAAATGAGCCGGAAGACTCATCACAAAAGAACTCCAGTGAAACAGAATCAGAGACATGAGTGAGCACAGGGCTAAGAATCGCTGACAGGTGACTGACTCAGAGATGTTGAACAGGACGCGTTTGCCTTTCCCGGCTCAGTTTCAGAGACCCCACCCCTGGGCTGTGTTCCTGTGAGTGACATCACTGTGAAAGAGCCAGACCCAGTGGGGTTTCTGGAGGCTCATCCTGTCACAATAAGACAGGTTAGTTAGTGTAACAATTGGGCAGTTAGGAATTCCCTGGTAGAATAAGTAAAAGATAATTAACTCCTTCCAACCAGAGACATCAATCACACACTGAGGCAACTGGACTTACAAGACCTCTGCCCCTCAGCCCTGACCAAATGGTCACAGCCTAAAAGATAATTAATCTCTGCCCTCAGCCCTGACTCGATTCTTTCTTTTTTTCTTGAAAAAGCCTCCTCCAGGCTGAAACGGCCAATGAAATAAATCTAACCTGTTGAAACAGGTGCCAGTTTTCTCCCCAGATAGGCTAGGAAAAACATATAAACAGAAGCCTTTCCCGCTAGTCAGTGAGCACTCCAGTTTCGGATGCTCACTCTTGGTTAGAGAGCTGTATCTCTTTGCTCTAATAAGCTGTTCTTTTCTACAAACTTTGCCTCTCTGGTCCGTGCCTCCATTCTTCAGTGTTATGACACCACGAATCCCGGACAATCACAAATAATCCTGTATCAACAGCTCCCCTCTGTCCCTGGTCACCACATCCCGCCTTCTCTTGAGAGTCAAGTGTCTTATTCTGCTGGATTGTCTGAGGCTGAGGTAAAACTTCTGTGTTCCCATTCTGATGGCAGTGTCCCTGCCTGTGTCCTCTTCTCTCCAGACCATGTTAGTTAGTGTCTGCAGCACCCTCTTCTCTCCAGACCACGTTAGTGTCTCACTACTCAAAACCACTTACGCTCCAGATTTAAACAGTTGCTGATCTGTGACCCCTTCGAGGCTAGCATCTTTACATGGAAACAGGGACCTTCAGGTGCTCTTCCTTGAGGGAGGTAATAATATGGGGTTTTATAGAGGGAGACGGGGGGAGGGGTAATAAGAGGTGGGAGTAGAAGGGGGAAGTTTATGTTGAAGGGGTTTGGGAACACGGACATCTGTCTTAGAATCACGCAGGTGATACCTCATAAGCCACTGCTTACTCCCGGACTAGAGGGACTAAATCAGACCTCAGCAGCCATTGTATGGTGAGCGCTAAGGACTTGGGTAGAAAGTATCCACTTTTCCCTCCTGTTTTCATTGACTAGTTACTCACGGATATGGACACCATGGCCTGCCCCACATACCTCTTGTGCAAGGTCTGAAATCATACCACCTCCAGGCAGACACGGTCTTCTGTGAGGAGCGAGGACTAGAACAGGGGATCCGAGGCTTATCCTTCCTTTCCCATTCTCTTCCCGGACTTCATGGCATGTCCCTTGTTTTTTCTCACTTCACACGGTCCTTGCTATATATACGGCCTCCCCAAGTTCACGTTTACAGAGTGTGTACTTCTGCTGATTCCCTGCTTTTCAGTTAGACAACTGTGCTGCTCTTCACAGCATGACATTGTCTGGGGAAACCACGTGAAAATCTAAATGTCAATTGTGTCCTCATCTCTGACTACAGATAGAACCACTTGTCCTGTTATATCATGCAGGTCTCTTGGGAGGGCTTGCAGAAAAGCAACCTAATTTTATTTGTTAAATATTAAAAACACAAGCTAAAGGCACAATGCATTGCAACTGGATGATTTTTAAAAAGTACACTCTGTCAGCAGATTACTGGAGACCATTTGCGAAAAGATAGATATGAAGGCTGTTTAAATGAATAAGCAATCAAACAAATAAACAGCAGCTAGAACCTGTCACTTTGCAAAAAGATCAACCAGATCATGATTTGGGGTCGCTGATATGTTCCATCTGCCCCTGGGCCCACTGAAAGCCATTCTGTGCTCTTCTCTATGTCCTGGGAGGCTGAGCCCTGCCGTGTACATCACCTGGGCCCCTCTGAACTCGGGCTTCTGTTGGGTTTGGTGAATAGGAGGCCTCAGCCGGATCTGAGAGGGCAGGAAGGGAGCAAGGCCATGGAATCTATTTCTCTACCTCCTCCCAACTAGGGCAGTTATGGCAGTGGCTCTGCCCCTCCACAGCTACAGCTCCTGCCAACGACCCCTCCTGCCAGCTGCCAGAAGACCTTTCCCCTTCAGGTGTGGTACAGTCTTCCGTTGGTGCAGGCCCCTGGGTGCCTCAACGTCCTCCCCTGACCTTGTCCGCATGTCTGTAAATAGCCCTACACTAAAAGAAGTCCCCTAAGCGATCATGTTATCAACCACCCTCCTTGGTTTTTAATAGATGAAATTAGTCAAATATTGTACAGCTATTGTAAATTAGGGATAGAGTTTAAGTCTCTGGACTCCCAGTCTAGGCAGTGCCCACACATCCCTCTGCCATATTCCCATATCAAAGGAGACCCAGCGGGCAGGGGTTATAATAGTAAGAGGAATGGCCATGGTGTGTCCATAACAGAAAGGGTGAAAGGGCATGAAGAGGGAGGCACGGTCCGGACACCTGTGTTGGATCAACAGTACTGTGTTGGGGGCTACACACCTTAGATGGAGAGAGATGCAATCTTCTCACAGAAAAGCACTCATGCAGATTTCATGCCTCCTCCACAAGGGTCAGCTCAAATTCCACCTTCTTTTTGCAGTTGTACTTGAACTGAACCCTACAATGAAAGTTAAATTCCCATAGAACCAAGGGAGATCGTGCATATTGGAATGATTTGTGGAACCTGATAGATTTGTAGTATTATTAATGAGAACATCAATTAAAGATGAGAATCCTTGCCTCCTAGATTTGATGTCTATTTTGACATGAAAGGAAACACATCAAAGTGCTATCTGAACCTATAATTAATAATTCTCGACTTTCTTCATAGGGCTCAATGAAAGGGCTCAATGAAGAATGAATAAATAAACTTAAACTGGCTTAGATTTTCATCAGAATTGTGGCTTCAGTATCTGTATTCATCTGGGATTATACATCTGGACCCCAGTCTGCAGTAGCCAGTTTTTCTTTATGTAACAAACTAAGGGTGAGGCAGTCTCCATAGACTCTGAGAGGGTCTGTAACATGGGTAGGGGCACAGTCTTCCTGACTGTTGAATTCCCAGAACGTAACTAGAATATTTATGGAATGGATTACATCATTTCCAGATTTTCTACAACCCTCCAACTAAACAGCTCCCACACACAAAAAATAATGAGGATTTATTAAATCATATTTTTCAGAGGAATCACAGAAGAAATACTGGATGCAGAGGCAGCCAACTCATTACCCCCAATTTGCTCTGAGGAAATTCTGCCAGTTGGTATTCATTGAGCATGAGTAGATGCAGAATCAAAATAGAATTCCCTGTGTGCATGCATTAAATCTGATTTTCTCCTGTTAATCTGTTGTATGTCATTTTAATATTTGACCAGTCATGAAAACCAAGAGGGGAAGGGGGGAAGTTTCCCCTCACCAACAGATCTAATCTTCATAAACTGCAGAGTGATCTCCTAGAAATGTCACCTGGGTCATGTCATCTACTCCCCAAATCTTTACAAGCATTTTCCATTATGCCTAACATAATATCTTGAATCCTTTGGGAGCTGACCTGTGCCTTCCTCTCCAACCTCTGCACTCCACTCACCTGCTAGCACCCTCCCTACGCTATTGGCTCCTGACCTTCTGCCATTCCCTCGAACACCCAAAGTGCTTACTTTAGGGCTTTTACACATTTTCCTCCTTGCCCTTTCTGTGCCTGGCTTCTTCTCTTCCTTGAAGACATGCTGTACATGATGACTTCTCAGAGAGGCCTTCCTTGAGTTTTCAATGGAAATTAGGTTACCTAGATAACAAAACAAACTTACACTTTATACAGCACTCATCAGAGCTCTTAACTGTGCCTATTTATGTGATAATTTGTTTGTCTGTGTCTCCTACAAAATAAACTGTGGACGTGCAGGGGCTTTTCCTGTTTCATTCAACATAGTATCCTTAGAGTCTAGCACAGTGCAAATATTTCTTATGAATGAATGCATTGATACTATCCCATTTCTCCTTTGAATAACATATCGATAACAAATTTGAGTAACATTCAACCAAAGTTAGTGCTTCTGGAAGAGTTCCTTGGCAAACACTTGTTTTCTAACAGATCATGACTGATTCTTCTGCTTCTTGGAAGGTAGAAAGTGTTATGGTGACTTGATAACTATTAAATGTTTGTGTATATGGAAAAAACATATACACACAGACATCAGTGAGTCACAGAACCATATCTCAACTTTCATCAGTGGCACCACTCATTTATAGATCTATAGATTGGGGAGGAGTCAGGGAAAGGGAGGGAAGCTAAGATCCAGGCCTGGTGCTTGTTTCCATTGCTTTCACCACACACAAGTGAGAACTCACAAGGTGTGAAGACAATGGCTAGACAACTGTCTTCTATTTACAAAGAAGTTATAGTATTAATTAGATCTTTTTGTTTTTAAGATTTTACTGGGGAATTGGGGGAGGGGAACAGTGTTGGGGAATCAGTGAAGGGGAACAGAAAAGTTGCTGTCTTTTTGTTCTTCAGTCTAGTTGCAGAGGACATTGCTTCATTGGCCCATGTTGGTATCGTCATTGCGCTCTTACCGGATGAGGGAGATCCGTCGGTGGTCTCTGGATGGTTGCTCATTGCAGCTATTGGCAGCTCACGCTGACTGCTGGCCACTCACTGTAGCCTATGTCAGCCCACTGCAGCAGGAGCTGCAGCCCACACCGTCACCGGGGCTTGCAGCCCAGCTCCAAGTGGAGCTGTTGTTAGCTGTAGAGGGCAGTGTCACTGGCCCTAATATGTGGGATCTGAACTGGGGCCGCTGGCGTCCCAAGCCAGTTCTTAACCAATGCGCCACTCTGCCAGCCCTAATTAGATCTTTTTAAATGTGACATTTCTTCTGTCAAATTTTGGATTGGTGTTCTCTGTAGCACTTTTCTTTTTCTTTCTTTGTTTTCCCTGAATGTATGCAAAATGTATTTCCCTATTTTATTTAAATGTAGTATTTCTGATTGTACATGCTCTAGAATTTAGCCAATGGATTGGTCCCTTAAAAAAAAAAGGCAGATGATGGAGGAGAGGATCTACAATGAAAATGTATACTTTTTTTTTTTTAGCTGAGCCATCCTGCCACCTGTTGGCAGCTCAGCTCGGGCTGGGAATATGTTTTTTTTTTTTTTTTTTTAAGATTTTATTAGGAAATTGGTGGAGGGGAACAGCGTTGAGGAATCGGGGAAGGGGAACAGACAAGTTGCTGTCTTTTTGTTCTTCAGTTTAGTTGCGTAGGATGTTGCTTCACTGTTGGTATCGTCATTGCGCTCTTCCCGGATGAGGCAGATCGGTCGCTGGCCTCTGGATGTCGCTCACCGCGGCTATTGGCAGCTCACGCTTGGCTGCCAGCCGCTCACGCTGGCTGCGGGCCACTCACTGTAGCCTATGGCAGCCCACTGCAGCAGGGGCTGCAGCCCACACCATCACCGGGGCTCGCACAGTCGGGCTGGGAATATGAACCGGCAACCCTGTTGCTCAGAGCTCGCACTCTTGAGCTAGGTCTTAACCAACTAAGCCACTCGGCCGACCTATAAAAATGTATTCTTAAATTCCTCAAACTGACTTTCTGAGCAGTGGCTAAGGAAGTATCTACCTCTACGGGATCCTCTACCCCACCTCACTCCTCCATTCCACCCCGTCTGCCCAAAGTGAGCTAGGTGTGCTTGGTTGGCTCCTTAACGTCCAGGAGAGGCCAGTGAGAATTTTTCTCCTCATCACAGTTTCTGGAAGTGGTTATTATATTCCATGGACCTGCCATGGCAAAATTAAGATGACATTTCCAGGAAGATACCAGAAAGGAGGAAAATGCCACATACGGTTGGAAATTTCCCATTTTCCAATGGTAGGTGGCACTCCTTTCTAAGTTAGGTTTACCATCAGTAAATTAGTTTGAAAGGTTTATCTAAAAAAAATCTGTTATCAACTCCTTCCTACTACATCCCCTGCTTAGAATCTATCTAAAATTAATAACAGAATATTCTAGACTTTGTTGACAGGTAACGCTCTGGAACTTTTGCTACCACTGCACTGAACAGTTCTGTGCTGTGCTGCGCACTCTGGGTTGAGTGCTGTAGATCTGTTCTATTCCTACTCGAGGGCAAAATGGAGTAAGAAATGGCAGTTGTATTTCAAATTGAAGTGACATTTAGAAATAATTTAAGAAACTTGAATAATGATAACACAGACATTTAAGTCTAAGTCATTTGGAGGCTTCCTTTTTTACCTTTTTCATGCTTGAAGCAGGTTCTAATTAAACCCTCCGTCGGGCACAACTGATCTCGCAGATTCATTGCACACAAATTTTCAAATATGAAATACGTTTGTTCTGTACTAAGTCACAAACATGACTGGCAATAGGTTACGGAAAAGTGGGAAGATACGGAAGCGATGAGTCATGACAACGATACTTAAGTTAACTGTTGGATATTTGAAAATTTGTGTGCAATGAATCTGTGAGATCAGTTGCACCTGACAGAGGGTTAATGTGTTATCAACCTGTTATAAAACATTTATAAAATGGCACTACATAGAATTATTTACATCTCTCTTGAATGTGATCAAAACACATTTGATAATAAATTATTACAGGCGCGGTGGTTAAGCACTGGCTTGGAAAGCCAGCGGCCCCGGTTTGAGCCCCACATATGAGGGTCAGTGACACTGCCCTGAAAAAAAAACCCCACTATGAATAAATTATTACATAAAAGGCAATGCTACTAAGTATTCATTAATTATTAGCTTATTTATCAGTGTTTCTTTACATTAAAGAGGCATATAAATAGGTATTTCATATTGAAAAAAATCAACTGAAATAAGAATTTAATTTTTTCTAGATTTTTTTTCTCGACTCTGGACTGAAACAGAACTGTACCTTTTAAAAATTCTATTAATAGGTATTAATGTAGATGAAAAAAACATGTTTGAATTTTATAATGCATCCAGCCTCTGGTGGACAAAAGAGCTCTGTGAGAATATAAGTAAAGTTATAAATAAAAATATAAGAAAAAATTAAAATTGGATTGTGCACTATAATTTTAAAGCATTTTCTATAATTTTTAACCAGGAAAGTGCCTCTAAATATTTTTTCACGTTTCTATTTAGTATATTTATGCCATCTTCTGGCAATTGTCCCTTAAGCTAGAACTATCCAAATTAACAAGCTCCGATAGCATCAAATAATTTGCATTTCTATATAGAATCACTAGCTGACATTTTTCAGGTTGAATGGAGTGCTGTAAAACTGGAAGGAGCCCACCTAATGAATGACTCTCCTTCGGAAATAGATATAGGATGATTTTACAAAATTACTGTTCTGTCAGTCTGGTAGTCCTCATATACCAGAATAGATTCTAAACACTCAAAAATATATAAAAATTAAACATTTGGAAAATACCAACTGTTCACGAGTAGATGGAGCAACCAGAACTCTCTTTCACACAGTGCTGGTAGAAGTCCAAATTGGGAAACAGTTTGGTATTGTCCAATAAAAATAAACAAGAACATACTTTATGATCCACAAGTCTACTCTTTAGTACTTGACACTTACACATGTGCCGTAAGCAGTGCTTACAGAATGTTCTTAACAGCACTGTTCTTAAAGGCAAAAACGGAATCAGCCCAAATGGGCTCCCATTGTAGAATGGACTAATATTCATTCATTGTATGAATATGCACTGTGATATTACTTAACAGAAAAAAAATGAATGAACGGCCGCTGCCTGTTCAAAAGAATCAGAAAAATGCATGCTCTAAGATTATATTCATATAGCACTAAATGAGGTAAAACTAAATAACAAATTGTTTGTGTTAAAAATATAAAATAAAAGCAAGAAAATAAGTAATATAAATTTTCAACCATGAGTATATCTAGATTGAAGACAGGAAGGGGAGATCAGTGAGGAGCAGAGAGCGGGCTCTGAGGTCCTGATAATATCCTGTTCTAGATTTGGCGTTTGGTACATGAGCACTCATTTAATTGCTATTGGTTAAATTAATATACCCCTTATTGTAAGTATGCTTTTTATTATAATAAAAAAATTTGATTGTGAAGCAAAATGGTTTTAGGGTTGGCAGTTTGCTCAGAGGTGGATTCTGTCAGATGTAGACTTACTTCTCTAGACTGGAGGAAATCATTTACAATATTTACTGTGATTTGGACATAATACCCTCTAGGGACCTAGCTACACCACTTACTTAGTCTTGGTGTCTAATTTTTTTATCCACTGTTGAATTTCATTTGCCAATATTTTGTTGAGGATTTTTGGATCTATATTCATGAGACATGATGTTCTTTTTTTTTCTTGCAACATCTTTCTGGTTTTGGTATTAGGATAATGCTGAGCTCACAGAATGAGTTAGGAAGTATTACCTCAGCTTCTATCTTCTGGAAGAGATTGTAGAAAATTGACATAATTTATTCTTTAAGTGTTCTGGAAGAATTCATCAGTGACCCCATTGGGACCTGGTGCTTTCTGTCTTGGAAGGTTATTAATTATTGATTCAATGTCTTTAATAGATATAGGCCTATTCAGATTGTCTATTACATTATTTTTAAGTAGAGAAACAATTCAGACACTGAGGAGTCAACATGGATTTATGCTCTATCTAGCTTTTTTTTCAGATTATTTAAAGTTTTACCATTGCTTTTTCCACATTTAATCTGACAATTTTTTAAAATTGTGTCACCTTTATGGAATCACACCAAAGTATTCAACTTAGTTTTCTTACAAGCTACTCTCTCTTATAGTGTTTTTATTGCTTCTAAATATTAGTTAAATTATGCAATTATCAGAACATACACAAGTACTGTAAACAGGTATCATAACAAGCACTGATCATCCTTGGTAAACATTCATCTCTCGTGGGAGTGGGCTTACAGTCGAGCAGCCTACTAGCCCTGAGTTTTGTGTATGCCCTGGGCTTGCTTTTACAGAAACAGTGGAGAGTGTTAGTTAATTTGGTGAATTAGTGGAGTAGACATAGGTTTGTTAAATGAGTTCTGATATATATAAATGATATATAATGTACTGTGGTACAAAGAAAATATGAACTAGAAAGCGCAGGTGGCCGGACATTTATTATCTCTCAGTTAATCTTCCGGGACTTCAGGTATCTCCCTGTACAATGGTGATAGCAGCCGTACCCATTGAAGAGGGGTGTTCTAGAGACTTGGGAATCTCTTCGGATTCTGTGGTGGGGTGATAGAGGAATAACACATTTATAGTGTGTTTAAAGAGCTTTGCATAGATTATGTAGTGCAATGCTATCTTTAGACTACACAAGTCTAAGGTACTTATTTTAATCAATGCAAAGTAAAAGGCTACTTCTGTAAAACAAGATTATTTTTACAACACAGCAGATGGCCAAGAATAATGACATTTTTAAACTGATGATAACAAAAATACATTTTTTAAAAATTCCCACATGCCAGATGTCTTCACTCATCCCCGGTTAATGTAGTAGGCTACATGTTTTGTTGGTTTTATTATTGAGATCCTGCTTTGCGAAATACCAGCTTGATGTGTGTTTTTTGTAAATATTGCTAAGTCTGAAAAATTAAGTCTCAAGGCAGAGAGCGAAGATGGGCTCTGAGCCACTGGGCAGAGATGAGGCAGGACGGCTTCAGCCTCTTGCATTGGAAGCAGGAGCCTGATACCCCCGGAGGTATGGACCACTGCCCTGCCTCTGTCAGGGCTGCTTCCAGGTGCTCAAGGAGGGGCGGGGCAGAGCACAGCGGGCGCGGACCAGTGGCAGAAGTACGCGTGCGGCGGGATGCCAACGGCTGAGGCTGCCAACGCCAGCCGACCCCTTAAGACCCACCAACCCGCGGCGGACGACCGCGGCGGGGCTGCTTCCCTCCGAAGGAAGTCGGCCTCCCGGCTCCCCGGACCCGCCTGGCTCCTCGCCTCCGACTGGCCGTCCGGCTGCGGCGCCCGGGCCATGGCTTCGGCGGGCAGCGGCATGGAGGAGGTGCGCGTGTCGGTGCTGACCCCGCTGAAGCTGGTCGGGCTGGTGTGCATCTTCCTGGCGCTGTGCCTGGACCTGGGGGCCGTGCTGAGCCCGGCCTGGGTGACGGCCGACCACCAGTACTACCTGTCCCTGTGGGAGTCCTGCCGGAAGCCCGCCAGCTTGGACACCTGGCACTGCGAGTCCACGCTCAGCAGCGGTGAGGGCCCGGCGCGCCGCGACCCCTGCCTCCCGCCCCACTGCCAGGACCGCCACCGCCTCGCCCCTCGCCTCTGTGGCCCCTGCCCTTGTCCGCGCCACCCTGGCCCTTCGCGCGCGGATCCTCGGGCTCCAGCGCCTCCCCGAGGTCCGCCCCTTCCCTCTCCCTAGTCCTAGGCGCCAAACCCAATGCGACGTCCCGCGCCCTCTCCCTCCTCCCGTGGCCATTCCTTGGGCTTGGGAGTAACACGGATGCTACCCGGGGTCATGGTTATCACTTAAGGCGAGAACCGTGTGGCTGTGTTAAAAATGCAACGCCATCGTCACCCCCGTTAAAAACGAGAGCAAAAGCCGCCCCAACTCCACCAGGATGCCCCGGGTTCCCTCTCGGGCTTCTGCGCTCCCTTCTCCCTCCGCTCTGGGAGACATCTGCCTGAGGAGTTTACCTCTTCGTGCCCACGTTCCTGCCTCTTCTCCTCCACGTTACCTGGGTTTTTCCCAGGGAGTTTCGGTTTGGACTGCTTTTCCTTACGTTTTCGAGGGATATCGGGAGTTGGGAGAGGGACAGGCTTAATTTCCTTTCCTTTTTTGGTGACGCCGTCGTTGGCTGTGAGCTGCCCTTCCTTCTCTCCCACTTCGAGTACCTCCTCTCGCCTCCAGACCTCTCTTTCTCTTCATGAACTACTCTCAGGAACCTGGGACTTCATAGCATATTCAGCCAGCACTGGAAGCTGCAAACGGATCTCCACTGTGACAGTGCCCAAGACAGACTTGATGCCTGAAGTGGATGTTGGAGTGGAAACAGAAATGCTATGAAGGATATTATTAGAATGATTGTCAAATTCCAACAGGGATATTAGATAATATTGTATCAATGTTAAATTTCCTGATTTTGATAATTGATAGTGATTAAGTAAAATATCTTTTTAAGTAAATACACAATAAGTATTCAGTACTAGAGAGGCACAATAATGCAATTTAAAAGTACTTTCCAATGATAGAAAAAGTGTGTGTGTGTGTGTGTGTGTGTGTGTGTGTGCGTGTAAGAACATAATAAAGCAAATGCAGCAAAATGCAATTGGCAAATAATTGGGAAAAGGCCATTCTTGCAATTTTTGTGTAAGTTTTAAATTATTTACATTTTTAAATTAAAAATAATATTGTTAACTCATAGAAAGTACTTTCAGCACAATGCATTTCAAAGAAGTACTTGCCTTTGGTGGAGAATGATAAAGTAGGATGAAAAGTCATTAGCTTTGTAAAAACTGTAGAATATCTAAAATTTATACTCCTTGAAAAAAACCCAATATGAAAAACCAGATTTGTTTATGGTTTCCCCACCGCTGTCCCCTCCCCTCACTTGGTTCCCTACATCCTTTTTTTTTAAATTAAAGTTTCTTGGGGTGACAATTGTTAGTAAGGTTACATCGGTTTCAGGTTTATGTTTTTAAAAAGATGGGCTGTATTGTACTCCAAACATTCCATTATATTTGTTATAGGTAGTGAAGGATTTAAATAACATTTAGGTTACATTTACAAATGGTACTTTATTCTGTTTAGAGTATAAAATAGCTCTGATTGGTCTAGGAATATGGTTGCTTTAAGACAAAGCCAGCTATGGCCCCAGCTGTCATGGCGCCTGCCAGGAGCCTGTGGGGTTAGTCCATTGTCATGCTGTTCTGCCCTGGCTGCAGGCTCAGGCTTATCATGGAGTGGGGACAGCACTGCCACCATTTGGCCTCAACACCTGCCCCTACATGCACAACATCACCCTCAAGTGAACAATTCAGAAGTATCCAAAGCTGAAAGAAGTAGGTGATTTTCTTGGTGGAGCAGCTGCCTGGGAGTGTTCACTCTACTACACAGCCCTGTCCCAAATGGGAACATCATTATGCCTATTTCATGCAGCTTCAGACACCCTCTGGAGACCACCTTCTGCTATGTTCAGTGTGGACACCACTGGAGGGCTGGAGGCTGGCCTAGTACATCAGTGTCTGTTTATCTGGTTCCCCAGAATGGATTCCCAGGTAGGAGTGTGTCCTGAGGGTCTTTTCTGGTGTGGAGGAAAGCTAACCCTTTTAGGGTTGTTGGCCAGGGTGTCAGGAAATATAATCCATCTGCCAATCAGTGGATGAACTCATGAATGTCCAGGGAGATTTTATGTATGGGGAGGAGTATCCATAACTAAGCACACTCTGTTTAAGGTCCTGTTCATTCATCTTTTACATTTATTGGACAATAGACATTCTCTCACCATCATCCAACACTCTAAAATATTTACATTGTCTGTACAACTAATAAAGTAAAACTAATTAATTTAGTACATTTGACATTTCTAAATATTCAACAGTTAATTGCAAACCTATTTAGTCAAATTTTTTCTGAATAGTTAATTAGAATGAAAAAGTCCAAAAGAAAATAATAAGGCAAGTTTAGTTATGTTGAAACACAGAGATACACATTCACTGACACACTCACAAAAAAATCATGTGAAGCAATATGAGAATGAGCCACAAGACATATTGGATGTGCCTCTAGCACAGGGGTCGGCAAACTTCAGCTCGCGAGCCACATGCAACTCTTTGGGTACATTCCGTCTCAAAAGTTTGCCGACCCCTGGAAGAGCCAATCCTCACAACAATTTAAAAATTGTTCGAGAGCCATAAATACATTTTTACATAATCACCATTATGTGAATAATATCCTGTAAAAATGTTATAAATGAAACTATGATAGTTTTATTTTCATTTTCAATTTTACTTCAGAGCCACATGTACGTACCCAAAGAGCCACATGTGGCTCACGAGCCTCGGTTTGCTGACTTCTGGTGGCTCTTCCATCTCAAAAGTTTGCCGACTACTGCTCTAGCACATCTGACATCCTTGTTTAACATCTAGTGTTATTCTCATAGTGGAGTACCAGAGTGGATTCCCAGCTGGGAGTGTGCGTTGTGTGTCCTGAGGGTCTTTGGATCTACATATCATGGATACCTCTGGTAATGTAATTTACAACTGCAGAGCAGGTCCACAAATTTACACTACTGCCTTATGTGTTTCCATCCCTGCTCTCCTTTTTTAAAAATTAGTTTCAGGTGTATAAAACAGCATAATGATTAGACATTTACACCCCTTATGAAGTGATGAACCCCTCAAGTGCACTGTCCCTCAGACATCATATATAGCTGATACTATACCATTGACTATATTCCCTATGCTGTACTGTACAATTTAATATATATATTAAAATATATATTATATATTTAATATACAGCAGGTGCCAAAATACACATTTTAAGAAAGGAAAGGGCCGGCCGAGTGGCGCATTGGTTAAGCGCTGGTTTTGGGATGCCAGCGGCCCCGGTTCAGATCCCACATGAGGGCCAGTGACACTGCCCTCTACAGCTAACAACAGCTCCACCTGGAGCTGGGCTGTGCGAGCCCCGGTGATGGTGTGGGCTGCAGCCCCTGCTGCAGTGGGCTGCCATAGGCTACAGTGAGTGGCCCGCAGACAGCGTGAGTAGCTGGCAGCCAGCGCGAGCTGCCAATAGCCGCGGTGAGCAACCATCCAGAGGCCAGCGACCGATCTGCCTCATCCGGGAAGAGCGCAATGACGATACCAACAGTGAAGCAACATCCTCCGCAACTAAACTGAAGAACAAAAAGACAGCAACTTGTCTGTTGCCCTTCCCAGATTCCCCAACGCTGTTCCCCTCCGCTAATTCCCCAATAAAATCTTTAAAAAAAAAAAAAAAAGGAAAAAGCTATTAAATATTAAAATGATAATACTCAATATATACCAATAACAAACGAGGAATACAAGTCACATTTGAGTTCTGCAGTTCAAGAGGTGCTTGAAGTAGTTAGCATCAGCAACCAGAGACTTCTGATTATGGCAAACTACTGCTTGAGCAATGTTGACCAAAGTGTCCACTTGCAGACATTTTGTTGGCACACCCAGTGTGTGTGTGTGTGTGTGTGTGTGTGTGTGTGTGTGTGTGTGGTGTCAGACAATTAAGTTCACAAACTTATCCTAGAAAAAGTGCTACATACCTCATTGCTGAATATCACTATTGTCACCTTTGAAGTAGTTCCTTTGGGAAGCTATGCACTGATGCCAGTGCCTAGTCCACCCTTCAAAGCAATTTTGGGACTCTTTTTCTGGAATGGCTATCAGAGCTGTCATTGTATTACCCTTGATGTCCTGAATGTCATCAAAATATCTTCCTTTCAATATTCCTTTTATCTTCGGGTAAAGAAAGAAGTCATTGGGGGCCAGATCAGGTTGAGTGGGGAGGGTGTTCCAATATAGTTATTTGTTTACTGGCTAAAAACTCCCTCACAGGGCTGGCCAAGTGGCTCGCTGGTTAAGAACTGGCTTGGGATGCTGGCTCTGAGCAGCAGGGCCCCGGTTCAGATCCCACATATGAGGGCCAGTGACACTGCCCTCTACAGCTAAGATGGAGAACAACAGCTCCACGTGGAGCTGGACTGCTGTGAGTCCCCAGGACGGCATAGCTGCAACCCCTGCTGCACTGGGCTGCCATAGGATACAGTGAGTGGCCGGCACCCAGCATGAGCGGCCGGCAGCCGGTGTGAGCTGCCAAGAACCACTGCGAGCAGCCGTCCAGAGGCCGGCGACCAATCTGCCTCATCTGGGAAGAGCGCAATGACGATACCAACATGGGCCAGTGAAGTGACGTCCTCCACAACTAGACTGAAGAACAAAAGGACAGCAACTTGTCTGTTCCCCTCCCCCAATTCCCCAATAAAATCTTTTAAAAAAAAAACCTCCCTCACAGACAGTGCCTTGAAAGCTGGTGCATTGTCATGACGCAAGAGCCATGAATTGTTGGTGAAAAGTTCAGGTCGTCTAACTTTTTCATGCACCCTTTTCAGCAGTTCCAAATACTAAACTTGGTTAACCGTTTGTCCAGTTGGTAAAGTTCATAATAAATAATCCCTCTGATATCAAAAAAAAGGTTAACAACTGCATTGCAACATGACCGCAAACTTGTCAGACTATATATATTTAATTATTGTAGACATCCAATATTATTTTACATTAGTTTCAAGGGTATAGTGCAGTGGTCAGGCATTTATATCCCTGCTGTCCTTGAATAGAATGCGGACTACAGTAAAGAGAGGTGAAGGGGACAATCCTGACAGAGTTTGGAGGGCAGTTCATGATGTCTTTTCTTTTTTGTATGAGAAGCGAAACATTTTAAAACAGTGTCAGCATCCATTAGCTTCCTCCATGCTTTCTGCCTGAACAGGGATGTTGTCATCTATAACTTTCCCGAACAAGGCCTCTTGTAAAACAAATGCTTCCTCTTGCTAAGATGATAAATCTCAGCTCAACAGAGTCCTGTGCAAATGGGACCTGCAAAGACAGACCAACATATAGGGACACGAACCTAGCTCTCCTACCTACAGAGTATTCTTAGATAGATGCGATTTTAAGAGTTCTTCACAAGGGTAATTTTTTTTTAAAGATTTTATTGGGGAATTGGAGAAGGCAACCAGCCAAGTTGTTGTTTTTCAATCTTTGTTGTGGAGGGCACCAGCCACCTGGCTTCCCATCAGCAGTTCGTGGCCTCTAAGCTCAAGGTGCTGTGTTCAGTCTTAGTTGTGGGTGGGTGTAGCCACCATCCCATGCGGAAGTTGAACCAGGAACCTTGTTGTTAAGAGTATATGTCCTATCCACTGAGCCATCCAGGTGGCAGCTCAGTTCAAGGTGCCAAGTTCAATCTTAGTTGCAGGTAGGCATTGGCCACCACTAAATAGGCAATCTTTTTTTTTTCCTCTTTTTTTTTAAACATTTTTTTTTGTTTTGAGGGCAGTGTCACTGGCCCTCATATGTGGGACCCGAACCCAGGCCGCTGGCTTCCCAAACTCAGCGCTTACCCACTGCGCCACCTGGCCAGCCCTAAACAGGCAATCTTGTTGTTATACCAGCTGAGCCATCCTGCCACCTGTTGGCAGCTCAGCAACAGCTCAGATAGGGTGCAGCGTTCACTGGCCCATGTTCACTGGCCCATGGGAATCGAACCTGCTGCCCTGTTGCTCAAGCTCTCACTCTAAGCCAACTCTTAACCAACTGAGCCACTCGGCCGGCCCCACAAGCTAGCAATGCACACCATTTGGGAATGCAGATTACAAACATACATCAAAAAGGTAGGCAAATCTGAAAATTTTTCTAAATTGCCAATATACTTACAGTTTTTTCATTATTTTCAAAAGCTTCTCTTGCTTCTTCAAATGTGCAGACAACTTATTTGCATTCATGCTCAATGTTGCCCTGTTATTTCTTCAAAAAGTCCTTTAGTGCTTAGGTAGTGTTTTAATACCAAGTGGGCTTTTTCTCCGATGAGGAAACTAAAAAGAGATACAACAATAAGCATAAAATTGTAATTAAAACTATGCGGGAAGTTAATATACAAGATGAAAACTGTTAGATGCTCTTTAGAAAACAAGGCCAACATCCTAAACCTCTCCATGAAGTAACATTTAGTTCCAAACCAACACATCTGCCATCTTCCTCATCATATGAGTGTGTCCTTTCAGTAGCAATTGCCCTGAGCATAACATAATTAACTATGTTATATTCAGCCAACCATGGGTGTTTAAATATGGTAACAATGATACCACTACTTACAGCCGTTACTACAAGTGGATACCCCCAGGCACTCTACTGTTGGACAGCAGCAAGCATATCAAAGTCCAGTCTCTGTACTATCTTTGTCCCTCACTCTAAATGCAAATAAAAATCCAATTGATCTAATAATATAAACCCGGAGGACCTTTACTTGTATGAAATGTAGAGGTGACAGAACAACATTGAGAAGTTAACTGTTGCAATAATTCATTTCAAGGAAGAACTAATAATTTTGTTCTAAATGTACTTAAATAATAGCTAATGTGACATTTAACATATCTAACCCTGTCCCACTCTTCTTCAGAAAAAGAAAACTCTGCCTGATATATAGAGATTCTGTATATAATCAAAATGCATACTTAAGATATCTTGTACAATAAAAAGCCAATAACTATATATATATACTGTTATGGAAAATTCTTTTTATATTTTTATATATAAGTAAATTCAAGCTATAATTCAATTACATATTTGAAAAAAATCTTCATACTTTGGAGGCATAAATATATTACCACTAGACTTTAATCCCTGTTAATGTAAAGGGCTAAGAAAAGATTTTAAATCTTATGTACTCGTAACATTGAAATAGGCATGTTACAGACATTTCAAGATTTTTTTAAAGTTCGTATTTTCCAAATAATTTTTTTAAAGTATTGATTTTCTAAAGAACATTTTGAAGTAAATGAAAGAAGAAAGTGAGTGCTTTCAAAAAAATGACTAGGATAGCAAGGAATTTAAATTTTATTTAATTATAGAAATGTGTATTTCATGTAATAGAAAATATAGATTTCTCACCTAATAATTTTTTAAGTATTGAAATTGGAATCAGCTAGATGACACTTGCACACAGTAACAACAGTAGGCCCACAATGAGTGTTTCTATCCTCCCACACCTCATTGGTGTAGCCATCTGGAAAACAGACTTTTAGCATGGCTGAGTGAAGAAGTCAGAGAATTCTCTTCCCCAGAAACACTGATAAACTGGACAAAGTTATTGAAAACAACCATTTCAGTACTCTGGAAATTGACAAAAAGCATACAACAAATTGAGAATATTTATTCAAGGAAAACAGTGGGAAGTTGTGGAAGTTGTTCCTATTCTGCCTTGCCATCCATAGCTTTGTGGTGTAGCAGTTCTCTGAGGGTACAGCAGGCCATGAGGACCAGTGGTCTGGATAATAGAGAGGTTTGGTTTGATTTACAATGTGGAAAAATCTATGCTGAGGGGTGTTATTGAAAATAATAGCTATCTCTTGGGCAAACCGTTGGGAAGGCCAACATCACAGCTAACCTGGGGTTGAAGTATAGGTTGGCATAAAATACAGACAAGAATATCAGCAATAAATTTAACAGAGATCTGGCAACAAGGCAGCCATCATAGAGTTTAATAATCTCCCACACATATCCCAGATGTTCTAGAAGGCTGTGTCCATGTACAAGGCTGCAAGGCTGTGTGCACTCTCAGGAAAAACTAGGGAAGGCCCTAGCTAGCTGCTTGTCCCTGGCTGATTATGAGGCTTTACATACCAAGGAAGTAAAAGCCAAGCCAGGTTTGTATACTTCCTTAACTTTGACTGCATTTCTCAATTCATATACACAGGTCCATTGGCAAAAGCCAAAAGCCTTACTGGGTCAGGTTGTGTTATACAGTAAATGTATGTGTCCCCTGTACCCCACCCCCCAAATTCATACATTGAAGCCTCAACCCCCAATATAACTGTATTTGGAGATAAGACCTTTATGGAGGTAATTAAAGTAAAATGAGATCATAAGTGTGGGGCCCTGATCCTACAGGATTAGTTCCCTTATAAGAAGAGACACCAGAGGATTTACTCTCTCTCTCTCTCCTCCATGTGAGGACACAACAAGAAGGCTGCCATCTACAAGCTAAGAGAAGAGGCCTCCAAATGAAACCTACCTTGACAGCACATTAATCTTGGACTTTCCAGCCTCCAGAACTGTTAGAACTCCAGAATGGTGGCTTTCTTTAAGCCACTCAGCCAATGGTATTTTGTTATGGCAGCCTAAAATGACTAAGACATGGTATTTAAGCACAAAATCTGACCAAAGGCTGACCACTAAGCTGTGCTGGCACATGGGTGACCTCTAGGAAGCCAGGTTTAAAAAGTAAAATCGGGCCAGCCTAGTGGCGCACTGGTTAAGCGTTGGCTTGGGACGCCAGCGGCCCCGGTTCGGGTCCCACATATGAGGGCCAGTGACACTGCCCTCAAAAAAAAAAATTACTGAAGGGAAAAAGAAAACCTTGTCAACCAAGAATGCTATATTAAGCAAAACTATTATTTAAAAATGAAGGCAACATAAAGACATTCTCATATGAATGAAGACTGACAGAAATCATTGCTAACAAACATGCCTTATAAAAAATATCTAAAATGGTTATTCTAATTTGAAAGGAAAGAACACCAGGCTCTAACTAGAATATACACAAAGAAATAAAGAACAAAGATAAAAGTTGTTAAGCATAAAACACTGTATAAATCTTTTCCCTTTTAGTAATTGTTTTTAAAGAGAATTGTATAATCATCATAATAAAAACATTGTATTGTTGAGTTTATATGTGACAATAATAGCAAAAAGAATGGTGCAAGAAATGGAACTACAATGGGATAAAGTTCCTATGTGGTACTGGAATAAATTAATATTAATTTAAAACATAGATTGTGAAAAGATGCATATTGTAATCCCTAGAACAATCACTAAAAAATAATTCTAAAACATAAGAAACCAGCAAATGAATTAAAACAGTACAGTAAAGAATATCTGTTTCATACAAAGGGCATAGAGGAAGAACAAGGAAATAAAAAAGACAAGATATATAGAAATATATAACAATATGGCAGACATAAATTAACAATATCAATAATAATATTAAAAGTAAAAAGTAAATAGATTAAGCAATCCAATCAAAGACAGATATTGTCACAATGGCTAAAAAAGAAGATCCAACTCTACACTGTCTACAAAAGATGCACATTATATTGAAAGAGCCAAATAGTTTGAAAGTAAAAAGAAAGAAAGAAGATATACTATGCAAACAGTGACCAGAGGGTGGGAGTGACTTAAAGTATATATATATATATATATATATATATATATACTTTAAGACAAAAACTCTTACTAGAAGCAAAGGGAGACATTTTATAATGATAAAATATTCAAATCATCAGGAAGAGATAACATTATAAATGTACATGCACCTAACCAAACAGCCTCAAATGCATGAAACAAAAACTGACAGAATTAAAGAATGAAACAGATAAGTCAGGAATGATAGTTGGAGACCGCAATTCCCACTTTTGGTAATGGGTAGACTAGGAAAAAAAGCAACACAGAAGTAGAAGACTTTACCAAAGCTGTGAGCCAACTAGACCTGACAAATATCTATAGAACAATCCATCCAACAATAGCTGAATACTCTTCTCAAGAACTTGATATTCTCCAGGATACAGTATATTCTAGGACAAGCCTCAATAAATTTAAAAAGATTGAAACCATGCAAAGAATGTTTTTTAACCAAAGTCGAACAAAATTAGAAATCAATAACACAGGATAATTTGGGAAATTGACAAATATATGGAAATTAACAACATACTTCTAAATAACTGATGGGTCGAAGAAGAAATCACAAGGGAAATTAGAAAATACTTTGAGATGAATAAAAAAGACATACCAAAAATCATGGGTACAGAAAATGCAATGATTACAGAAAAACATATTGCTGTTAATGCTGATATTAATAAAGAAAAAGATGTCAAATAACCTAACATTACAAAAATTTTAAAATATACAAGATAGAGCCAACTAAATTCAAAGTAAGTGGAAGTAAAGAAATGTTAAAGATCAGAGCAGAAATAAAAGCAATATGGGTCGAAAAAATCAAAAGGGGTGCTTTTAAAAATTCAACAAAATTGGGCTGCCCAAGTGGCACAGTGGTTAAGTGCTGGCTTGGGGTCCCGGTTCAGGTCCCATATATAAGGGCCAGTGACACTGCCCTCAAAAAAAAATTAACAAAATTGACAACTTCTAGCTAGACTGACCAGGAAAAAGATGACAGAAGACTCAAATTATTAAAATTGGGGATGTAACAAGGACATCACTACCTGGTTTATAAAAGTAAAAAGGATGGGGTGGGGATAATATGAAGCAGAAATAGATAGGCCACGTATGTGAAATAGACAAATTCCTAGGTAGATTCAAACTATAGACACTGACTCAAGAAGAACTAGAATATGTGGATAGACCCATAATAAATAAAGTTATTAAGTTAGTAATTTTAAAGCTTTCCACAATCAAAAGCCCAGGCCCAAATGATTTCACTGGTGAGTCTATCAAATATTTAAAGAAGAATTAATACCTATTCTTGGCAAAATCTTCTGAAACATAGAAGAGGGAACATTTGCTAACACATTCTGAGTTTGGTGTTATCATGATTCCAGAAGCAGTTAAGGGCATCACAAGAAAACTACCAACCAATATCCCATGAATATAGATACAAAAATCTGGATTTGGTTTGTGAGCTATAGTTTGACAACCCATGCTATAAAACAAGTCAGTTTGTGATAAAACAGCAGAATGGAAAACAGTGTGTGTGTGTGTGTGTGTGTGTGTGTGTGTGTGTATGCACAATAATTATTAATTCAATAATTGTTGAAGTTAGAGTAAGATTTTAATGTTATTAGTCCAGTACTTGCATGATGGTATGACTGAGCGAATTGTGTAAATCAAGGCATCAGTATTATTTTCCAGCTCCCCAAGTGAATTCACAGTGTAGCCTTGTTTTAGTACCAGGATGTTAAAGCAATGTTTCTCGAATATCAGTGTGCATATGCATTCATCACCAGGGAATTTGTTAAAATGTAGATTCTGATTCAATGGGTCTGGAGTAGGGCTTCACAATTTCCATTTCTAACAAGTGCTCAATGGAGGCTGATTCTTCTGGTCCACAGACCATACTTTCAGTAGCAAGGTGTTCCCACTCATTTTCATTGCCTGGGATGTCTAGGTCCTGCTTCAAAGGACTCTGATGTACTTGGTCTGGGATCCATATCCTATACATCAAGATTTTTAAGTTTCACAGGTGACTCTAATGTCAGAAAAGCTTAAGAATCTCTGTGCTAAAGTTCATGGTGTTTTATAAATTTTGTTTTTATATTATCAGTAGGCCTTATATGGTCCCTTTTGCCCACTTTTTTGCCGTATTCAACACCTCTTTATGTCAAAACATCCAATATATGGTGGAAATCAGAATGAGCCCTTTATCCTTATGCTCTTGTCTATCTCTGAGAATTAACAAGTAGTTCATGATGGAAAGAGAAGGATCAGGCAATCTGGATTTGGGAAGAATAAGCAAAATGTGTTCTAGGGTGCTATTTTAAAGGAAAGCTGATGGACACAAAATGAAAAGATTAGCATAGAAACTTATTACAGTAAAACTCATTTCTTGGCCAGAGGTTGGGGCATGTAAACAAAAACCTTCCCTCCTTGAATCCTGGCTGCACCTGACAACCAAAGAAGCTACAAAGGATCTTTCTTTCAATATGCAAGGTGACATGGTTGGCTAAAATGCAAGAGACACTCCCAATAGCAACATACAGACATGCAGTCTTTTCCCCTAATGAATAAACAACACAAAGGAACTTAAAAGTGACTGGAGGGTGATGATATTGGTGGTGATGATGATGAAGATAATATGAGGGTAAAAGGGATCAAATATATGGTGATGGAAGGAGAACTGACTCTGGGTGGTGAACATACAATGTGATATATAGATGAGGTATTACAGAACTGTACACCTGAAACGTATGTGACTTTGCCAGCAATTGTTACCCCAATAAACTTTAATTAAAAAAAAAGATAATATGGCTAACAGATAAAGTACTTACACTGTGCCAGGCACTGTTCTAAGAGATTTACGCATACAGATGTTAACTCATTTAAACTTCACAGTAACCCAATGACATTGACATTTACTATTCTTATTTTATTTTATTTTTAGGGCAGTGTCACTGGCCCTCATATGTGGGACCTGAACCAGGGCCGCTGGCTTCCCAAGCCAGCGCTTAACCACCACGCCACTCGGCCGGCCCTACTATTCTTAAATGTGAAAAAACTGAGGCACAGAAAAATTAAATAACTTATCCAGGCTCACCAGAGATGAGGGGCTAAGTTGGTATGTGAACCCAGACAATCTAAGGTTAGTCAACCACTACAGCAAACTGCCTCTCCAATGCAGGAAACTAAGAAGGATCCTCCGTGAACTGACAGTTTTCAAGTCACAAATTGCCTTGTACTTCCTATCTATGGGAGAGATGTGTATTGAAGTGTGCATGTATATATACCGGGGGTGCCAAAAAATGTATACAGTGGACACTTTGGTTGATGTTGCTCAAGCAGTAGTTCACTGTAATCAGAAGTGTCTGAATGCTGATGGCAACCACTTTGAGCACCTCTTGTAATTGCAGAAGTCAAATGTGACTTGTATTCATCTTTTGTTATCAGTACATATTGAGTATTACAATTTTAATAGTTTTTTCCTTTCTTAAAATGTATATATATAGGGGCCGGCTGAGTGGCGTGGTGGTTAAGTGCTGGCTTGGGAAGCCAGCAGCCCCGGTTCAGTCCCACATATGAGGGCCAGTGACACTGCCTTAAAAAAAATGTATATATATACATTTTTTGGGGGGGGCACCTTTGTGTGTGTGTGTGTGTGTGTGTGTGTGTGTGTATACACATGTGTATGTGTGTTTGTATATGTATATATATGATCTGAGACAAACTTAGAGGAGAAGTCCTCAAAGCAGGCAGATAAAGGAATATATATATATTTTTTGAGGGTAGTGTCACTGGCCATCATAAGTGGGACCCAAACCGGGGCCGCTGGCTTCCCAAGCCTGCGCTTAACCACCGCGCCACTCTGCCGGCCCTAAAGGAATATATTGAAAAGACCAAATTCGATAACAAAGAGTAAAGGGACAATCGAATTTTCTGGAAACAGAACTCAAAAGACCATAATCCTCATTTATTTTCTCAATTTATTTTATTTTTTAAAGATTTTTACTAAAATGTGGCTAACATACATTATTATATTAGTTTCAGGTATACATCACAGTTGTTTAATATTTATATACCTAAATAAGTGATCACCATGATTAAGTCCAGCAACCATCTGACACTGTACCACACAATCACAATATTATTAACTATATTCTCTATGCTATACATTAATTCCCCATGACTTATTTGTTTTTACCTGGAAATTTGAACCTCTTATTCCCCTTTACCTTGTTTCCCACCTTTTAAAATTACAGTTAACATTCAGTATTATTTTATATTAATTTCAGATGTACAGCATAGTGGTTAGACCTTTGTATAATTTAATAAGTGGTCCCCCTGACTCGTCTAGTACTCATCTGGCACTATACATAGTTATTACCATATTATTGATTATATTCCCTATACTTTACTTTGTATCTCCATGACTGTTTTGTAACTATCAGTTTGTACTTCTTACTCCCTTCATCTTTTACATCCTGTCCCCTAACCCCTTCCCATCTTTCACCCAATAAATCTAGTACCCATCTGACACCATAGATAGTTATTACAATATTATTGAATACATTCCTTATGAAATACCCTATATCCCCATAACTACTGTGTAACAATCAGTTTGTACCTCTTAATGCCTTCCCCTTTTTCACTCACCCCTAAGGCCCCCCTCCCATCTGGCAACCATCAAAATGTTCTCTATATCTATGAGTTTGTTTCTGTTTTCTTTATTTTGGTCTTTAGATTCCACATATAAGTGAAATTACATTGCATCTGTCTTTCTCTGTCTGACACTCCCTTCAGCACAATAGCCTCCAGGTCCATCCGTGCCACCACAGATGGCAAAAACCCATGCCCTTTCCTGCCGCGCAAGAGTCCATTGTATATGTGTACTACCTCCTACTTATCCATTCATCGATCAACAGGCACCCAGGCTACCTCCACATCTTGGTCATTGTAAACAATGCTGCAATGAACTTATGGATGTGCACATCCCTTCCAAGTAGCATTTTGGGTTTCTTTGGATAAATACCCTGAAATGGGATTACTGGGTCCTTTGTTGTCTCCTGTTACAGCCTTTGTTTTAAAGTCTATTTTGTCTAGTATAAGTATTGCTACTCCAGCTTTTCTTGTTTTTGTTTTCTTTCATTTCCATTTTCATGAAATATCTTTTTCCTTTCCTTTATACTCTGCCTGTGTGTGTCTCAGTCCGAAGTGAGTCTCTTTTAGGCAGCATATGTAAGGGTCTTGTTTTCTTATCCATTCAGCCATCCTATGTCTTTTGAGTGGAATTTTTAATCCATTTACATTGAAAGTAATTGTTGATAGATATGTAGCTACTGCCATTTTATTATTCATAATTTTGATTTTTTTTTCCATCTTAAATAAGTCCTTCTAACATTTCTTGTAATACTGGTTTGGTGATGTTGAATTCCTTTAGCTTTTTCTTATCTCGGAAGCTCTTTATCTGTCCTTTGATTCTAAATGATACTTTTGCTGAGTAGATTAATATTGGTCGTAGGTCCTTGCTTTTCATCACTTTGAATATTCCTGCCAATCCCTTCTGGCCTATAAAGTTTCTATTGAGAAATCAACTGACAATCTTAAGGGAGCACCCTTATAAATTACTAGTTGCCTTTCTCTTGCTGCTTCTAGGATTCTCTCTTTGTCTTTAACCTTTGGCATTTTAACTATATGTGTCTTGGTGTGGGCCTGTTTGCGTTCATCTTGTTTGGGACTCTCTGAACTTCCTGGGCTTATATGTCTATTTCCTTCACCAGGTTAGGAAATTTTCCAGTCATTATTTCTTCAAATAGGTTCTCAATCCCTTGCTTTCTCTCTTCTCCTTCTGGTACCCCTATAATGTAGCACTTTTTTTTTGAGGGCAGTGTCACTGGCCCTCATATGTGGGACCCAAACCGGGGCCACTGGCTTCCCAAGTCAGCGCTTAACCACTACGCCACTCGGCCAGCCCGATACCCTATAATGTGAATGTTGTTATGCTTGATGTTGTCGCAGAGGTCTCTTAAACTCTCCTCATTTTTTTGGATTCTTTTTTCTTTTTGCTGTTACTGTTGGGTGTTTTCTGCTACCTTGTCTTCCAAATCATTGATTCAATCCTTTGCTTCATCTAGTCTGCTCGTGATTCCTTCTAGTGCATTATTCATTTCAGTTATTGGATTCTTCACTTCTGATTCTTTTTATGGTTTGTATGTTGTATTTATGCTTGCTATCTCTTTGTTGACGTTCTCATTATGTTTCTTGAGCATCATTATAACCATTGTGTTGAACTCTGTATCTGGTAGATTGCTTGCCTCCGTTTCGTTTAGTTCTTTTTGTGGAATTTTCTTCTGTTTTTTTCATTTGGAATGTATTCCTTTGTTTCCTTATTTTGGCTGCCTCTCTGTTTGTTTCTGTGTATTAGGTAGATCTGCTACATCCCCCAGTCTTTTCCAGGTGGCCTTATATAGTAGGTACCCTGTAGGGCCCGGTGGCACAGTCTCCCTGGTCACCTGAGCTGGGTGCTCCAGGAGTGTCTCTTGTGTAGGTTATGTGTGCCCTCTTGTTGTAGTTGAGCCTTGGTTTCTATTGGCATGTCAGTAGGTGGCATTGACCCTCAGGCTAATTGGCTGTGGGATTTTGCCATGTCCACAGCTTACAGGCTGCTGTGGGGGGGGCTTATCCTACTGAGTAGGATTTTCCCAAGCAAGCTCTGGTACCTACTGAGACTGCCCTTTCGATGTGCCACTTGTCAGGCTAATTGGGCAATGCTCTGCTGTGTTCTAAAGCCAACCTCCAAGTATGTTGGTTCTGGGACCCCTTGGGAGAGGCTCCAGTGCAGGTGCAGGTCACCTACTGCATGTGACTGGCTGGGGACTACCTGGTAAGAGCTACAAATTGATCTGCAATTGTTCTTTGCCTGTGCTAACCCTGGAGACACGTGGGAGAGGCCACAATGAGAACTGAGGATGTCGGCCACCAGTATTGGGCCTGGGGTAGCTCTGCAAAATTCAGGACACCCTGAGGCCTGCTGACACCTGCCAGCTCCCTTAAAGTTCAGCCACTGATAAAGCCTCCTGTGGTATGCAAGTTTGGTGAGGCAGAGTCTCAGGGAGTCACTAGAGTGAGAAGAGTTGTGGCCACCAGGTTAATGTAAATTCTGGTTTGGCTCAGTTTGGTGCTGAGCCTCAAGTACTCAGCAAAAGTCTCATAGCACACCAAGGCCAGTCACTACCCACCTGCGTTCTATTGGGCTCTGATAGTTTTCCAAGAAAGAGTGCAATGCGGGCAGAGCTGGATGCTCTTGGAGAAAGTGCCTCCTGAGTTGGGTGGGGTGGGGTTTCTATGAGTCAGCAGGGCAGGGCTGTGGAGCTCTCCAGACCAAACAGAGTCAGATTTGGCTGTAAGTGTAGTGGGAGGGCTGAACACAGGAAAGATAGTGCTAGCCTGGTAGCTGCATGGGACGAGGACGACTCACAGGAAAATTCTGACTATCCTCCAGCCCTCATCCTGAAGCCACACAACTCAGTCTTCCCCCCGTATGTCTCCAACACCTCCCAAGTCACTGGCCCTCCTCTGGAGCCTAACGTGAGTGCCTGGGAGTATGAGAATCTGTTTTTGTATTTTTCACAGCCAGATATTGGGGGTGGGGACTCCCCTTGCTGGCACCAGTACTCTAGGCTGGGGAGGCCAGTGTGAGGTTGGGGTCCTTTGCTCCTCTGTGGGAAACTTTCACAGCTGAGATATCCCTCCAGGTTCTCAACTGCCACACAGAGGTTTGGGGTTAGCCAGTTCTGTATCTTTGCCCCTCCTACCAGTCTCAACCTAGCTTCTTTATATCTTCAATTATAAAACTTTTGTTCATCCACACTTCCAGATGGTTCTCCAGGTTGATTGTTCTATAATTTAGTTGTAATTTTAATTTGTTCACAGAAGAAACCAGGCACAGTGTTGATCTACTCTGCCATCTTGGATCTTCTTTAGAAATCCATAATCCTCATTTTTAAGAAAGTGTTAAAATGCAGTCATGGGGAAAGGTAGAAGGAAGTGACTGTTTAGCTAAACTTGTTAATATTTTACTAAACACTTCAAAGCAATCTGTTAGCTTTAAAGAGTCTCAAGCTACCCAATGTGTCTTTGAATATAAGATACAGTCTATAAATTTTTAACTTTAACCTTTGTAAACTACATATGCCACAGAAGAAACAAAGTGTTTTGAGTATTTTTTTCCCCCAGACAGGGACAACTTTAGGGTTTACATGGGTACAGATTGCATCTGGTCAAATAGAGAGTGGACTGAGAGGGGAAGAGATTTTAAAGGGGGGCAGAAAAAAAACATAGAGAAGATCTATCATTTCTTTGGGAAATCTTTATATTGGGAAATAATTTCTTTCAACCCATATCCATGAAGACAAAGTAATAGGCTAACTTCTCTCCACATCATGCAAGGAGTAACCAGAGGGCCACTGAGGTTAGGAACAAGCTTCTTTGGAGATAAACTGAGCAGACACAGCTGGCCATGGTCTGGAATGGGGTCCTGGTCCAGGTGGGTCAGCAGCCCCCTGGCTGTTCCAACACCTCAGCCCATCCCCTAACGTTAGCTGCACCGGGCTTGGGCCTGGCTAGGCCATGATCTCTCTCTCTCCACTCTCTTTCTGGTGAGCTGATCCAGCACCATGACCTCAACACCACCTATAGCTGATGTCCCCCATAGGCATATTTCCAAACTTGACATCCCAGCTGAGCTCCAGGTTCATTCTTCTGGCTACCTGCATGACATTTCCACTTGGACCACTAATAGTCATCTCAGATTTTATAGGACATGCCTTCCCCACCCTTCGTGTCCCCCTGCATATGTCACCACATTAATAAACAAATACCATTAAACCAGGTATTCAAGTCCAAACTCTAGAACCTATTATTTTCCCAATTTCCAATCCTCATCTCTAGTCCATAAGCAAATATTGTCAACTGTCCAATTCATCTGGAATTTGTCTGCATCTCTTGATTTCCTCAGTTACCACCACAGTTCAAGCCACCACTATCAGTCATCTGAACCAGCTGCAATATCTCCTAACTGGTTTACCAGCTTCAACTCTCCCTACCCCTATATTGTTCAAAGCAGTGAGTCACTGACTTGACATTAAGGGTAGGGAGTGGGACGGGGCATTTTACTTAACATTTAATATCATAAATTTGGCCTTCAACCTTGATCTTATATTTTTCACCCCTTCTAATGAGGTAATTTATGTTTTCTGGTACCCCATTATCTTAGTGGAAGAAAGGATAAAATTGAAGGGGGAAAAAACTGTATTTGGATGTTTTGTAAGGGCAATAAGTAAGTTCAGCATGGTGACTTAGGAAGTCACTCCCATGTCTGAGGGAAAGTCAACCTAAGGTTCATTTCCCATTATTACTGTTGCCCACAATGAGGTTTTTTTTGTGTTTTTTTTTGAGGTCAGTGTCACTGGCCCTCATATGTGGGACCCGAACTGTGGCCGCTGGCTTCCCAAGCCAACGCTTAACCACCGCGCCACTCGGCCGGCCCCCACAATGAGGTTTTTAAAGAGGTACTCTGTCAGGATGACTTTCCGCATTCTCTTCTTGATATCTTGAATCAACAAACGTTAATATTTGCATATTATAATAAACTAAGTTTTCAGGTAAAGTTGAAGACCCCTTTTATTTTAATCCCTTCCCAATCCCGTTCCCTTCACTCTTTCCCCAGATGAATCCCAATCATGATTTTCAGACCATATTTCTATACTGTTACTATTCACATGCACCCACATTCCCCAAGCCCCAAACCACCCACCTCACCCCATTGTGTATAAGGGGAAGATTATAAAAAATCCAGTATCCCACGGAGTACCTTCTCCCTCCATTCTTGAAGATCTCAAGCTGCATGAAGATGGGGTATGTGTCTGTGTAGAGACTCCTGAAAGCCTGTTTTAAAACGTAAAAGATGAGGGCTTTTCACACACCAAACAGCCAGAGACCTTTATTTAGGAACCAAATAACTTTATTGGAAAAAATGGTAAAATTGTAAAGAAAAAACTTAAGTGAACATTTTGCAAGAGCCGTACTGCAATATGCATACTCGTCATCATGACCAGGGAAAGATACCCCATGGCTATGAAGAAGAAAGTCCAGACTCAGTTCTTTTTGTCGCTGTCACCCAGGGTGAGCTTGTCAAAGAGGTAATCTGCCAGGCTGGATTCCGGGGCTCCCAGCTTGCGCAGGTTGGTGATATGGTCCCCCAGGTCTTTGATGGACTTCACCTTCTCATGGAGGTAGTGGCTTCTCAGGAAGGCACACAGGTGGGCGTCCTTCTTGCTGGTGGCCAGCTGGTGCAGGTTGAGCAGGCTCTGGTTCACATGCTTCTCCAGTTGCAAGGCGCCCTCCATGGCCTTAGGGCCATTCTCCCATTCATCTTGCTGCGGCTTCCTGATGTTGCGCAGACGGAGTTGACCCCCACGCTTGTTCTGCAGCTGCATCAGCCTCTCCGCATTCCTCCTTTCTTCTTTCGACTGTTGCAGGAAGTACTCGGCAAAGTGCTTCAAGGCCACATAGTCGTGGTTGAAGTAGAAGGCCATGGACAGGTACACGTAGGAAGCGTGGAGCTGCAGGTTGATGTGGTTGTTGACGGCGGCCTCGCAGTCAGGGTGATAGCTCTGGCGCACAGACTGGGACTGTAGGGTCATCATGGCTGTCGGCACCAGCACAGTTATGCAAGCGGCAACAGCGGGGCCTCAGAGCGTCCCTGGGTTAGGCAACCAGGGCCAGAGAAGGGTGTGCCCTGTCAGGGCAAAGGCGGCTGGCCGTTGGCGGTTGGCGGTTGGCAGTCGGCTCTGAAATCAGACCATTAGACGTCGTAACCTTTAACCCGGAAGTGGCATGGGTGGGCAGGGCCTTTGGTGGGGGCAGCAGGGGGCGTGGTCTGAGGCACCTGCCTGTCATCCATCTGTTCGTTCCTGGTTCCATCACAATCTCGATGGGGCAGGAAGAATCTGCCCTGAGTGCCTGGCGTCTGAGTTTTTAGTTCTGTAATAATATTTCTTTTTTGGAACTTTATGTAGCCTCTAATTTTTTCCTGGTATGGAAGACATTTTTTATTTTATAAATCCAATTTCTTCCCTTAAAGTTCTGAGAATATGAATTTGATTTTGGTAAAGTTCTCTTGTTTCCACTATAATATCTGTGTTCCACCCCTCCACCACCCCCACCTCCAGAAATAGTTCTGTTTGATAATCATGAGCTTCTCTTGTACTTTCCTCATATATCTGGCAAACCTTTGTTCATTTATATTTAGAGATAAAGTACTCTTTTGATCAGCCAGGTAATTAGCATGGATCTGATCGAGAGTTGTAATGTTCATTTCACTACTAGGCTTCTGCTCATAATGGAAGGGCATAACATATTAATTATTCAGTGGGTTTCTCCTTTGGGGTGTGTATGGCATGGAGCTTATAGGTAGGATAGGGATACTCCCTGTTCCAAAACAAATAATAGTTTTTTGTCATTGGAAGACTAGCGTCTTTCCTTCTAGGTACATGTATCCTGTTGTTTCCCTTCTGTTCAGGTCTGCAGTTATCTCAAGCTCATTCACTGCCTTTGGAGTATAGTTTGAGGATATTAAAGGAGTCAAATGCCACAGGTGCTTATTGCCCTATGTAAGTATGTGTGGGGTATGGTTAGAGCAGGGTAAGGTAAAACAGATCTTCTGTTCACAGAATACCTCTTTAATCTCACAGTTGACCAAGGACCCCTCCACAGTGTTGCACTTTCATTTACTCTGTTCCTAAATTTCATTGAATGTGATCAGGTTTTATATTACAGAATTTTCAGGTTCTCTGAATTAACCAGTCTGGTAGCCTTTGCTTTTCCTGTCTTTCAAGAATTCCTCACAATTTCTGGTCTCCTAGTGGTGCCCTTTCGTGTGTGTGTTTGTGTGTGTGTGTGTGTGTGTGTGTGTGTGTGTGCATAATTTTTGTCCTTAGCTTACCAACATGATTCAATTATCTTTTTTTAAACTATTTCAAAGTGAACATACCTACTTTCTGAATAAGTAATACATTTACACATTTCAGAAAGCACAGAGTTCTCTCTGCAGGCAACCAGTGGGTATTATTTGTTATAATCAGGAGGAGAAAAATGATGAAAAAGAATAAATCATATTTATGTTAAGAAAAGCCACACAATCAGCATGAAGAAACTTTAGAAACATACTTTCAGTAGTACATTTTTTTCAAGTGCACATAGACCATTTACCAAGCTAGATCATATTCTAGACCACAACACAAGTTTCAGTAAACACAAAATTATTCATATTATGAAAGATATGTTCTCTGATCACAATGAACTTAGATTAGAAAGCATTAATGTAAAGATATCCAAAAAACACTCAGATATTTGGAAGCTAATAATACATTTCAAGCAACCCAAGGTTCAAAGAAGAGATCAAAGGGAAATTGGACATTATTTGGAACTGAACAAAAATGAAAACACAGCTTATCAACATTTGTGGATTGTAGATACAGAAGTACTTGCATGTTAATTTATAGCATTAACGTCCTATATTAGAAAATAAGAAAGGTCTCAAATCCATTATCTAATCTTTTACCTTAATGAAGTAGAAAAAGAAGACTAAAATAAATCCAATTCAAGCAGAAGGACTGGAGTTATAAAGATATGATCTTGAGATTATTATGCTAAGTGAAATAAATCAGACAGGAAAAGTCAAGAACCGTATGATTTCACTGATATGTGGTATATAAAACTAAAAACAACAAAGGAACAAGACAAACAAATAAAGAAACAAAAACTCATAAATACAGAAAATAGTTTAGTGATTACCAGAGGATAAGGGGGGAGGTGGATGGTAGCTGAGGGTAAAAGGGATCAAATATATGGTGATGGAAAGAGAGCTGACTCTGGGTGGTGAACACACAATGTGATACATAGATGATGTATTACAGAATTGTACATCTAAAACCTATGTAACTTTACTAACAATTGTCACCCCCAATAAACTTTAATTAATAATAAAAAAAAGATATGGAGCTGTCCAAGTGTCTCAGTTGGTTAAGAGCTCACTCAAGAGTGCGAGCTGAGCTCTGAGCAACAGCAGTTCGATGCCCAGCTGGAGCTGAGCTGCCAACAGGTGGTAGGATGGCTCAGCTAAAAATAAAACAAAATTATGAGCAGAAAACAGTGAAATAGAAAACATTACAAAAAAAACCAGTACATATAGTCGATGAAATCAAAGAAGATTATTTGAAAAAAATGAAAAAGATGTATATATATACATATATATACACGTTAATTGAGAGAGAGAAAAAGAAAGAGAGAGAGAAGACATAAATTACCAGTTTCAGGAATGAGAGAGAAAATATCACTATAGATCATACACTCATTCAAAGGCAAATGAGGGAATATAATTGTGATGTTATGCCATAAGAAATACAGTAATACCTTGGTTTGCAAGCATAATTTGTTCCAGAAACCAACTACTCATATTGCAAGACATCGCTCATTTACCAAGTTAAAATGTATTAGAAATGTTTGCACATCTTGCGGAACACTTGAAAACCAAGTTACTCGCTATCCAAGGTTTTATTGTATATATTTTTGGTTTCATCCCCAGTTTCTGGCCAGAGGTCCTAAAACCCTTGAATTTTTTAAGTATTAAGAGTGATAGAAGTATATTTTGTTATTATATGTGGTTTTTGTCACCAGCTCCTGAAAGAGTTCTGGAGTGATAAAGGTGAAAGGAGCATCTTTTGTTATTTACAACAAACTCCTCCTATCCGCAAACTCCTGAGTTTATGATAATAAGGCTACTTTTGGGAAGTCCCTAAGGATGGAAGGCTGATTGCCAGAGGAACTAACCATATAATTAGAGGATTGGAGCTTTCAGGCATTCATCAGAGGGGTTGAGGTTGAGTTAATCACTAATGGCCAGTGATTTAATTAATCGTGCCTTTTGTAATCATGACTTTTGTAATCATGCCATTAGAACCCTAATCAAAGGGGTTCCGAAAACTTCTGGGTTGCTGAACACATGGAGGTGCTGGGAAGGTGTTGCAGCTATGGAAGGCATAGAAGCTCCATGCCCCTTCTCCCTATACCTTTCCCTGTGCACCTCTTCCTTCTGGCTGTTCATGAGTTGTATCCTGTTATAATAAACTGGTAATCTAGTAAGTAAACTGTTTTTCTGAATTCGTGAGCTATTCTAAAAAATTATTAAACCTGAGGAGGTCACAGGAACCTCCAATTTATAGCCTGTTGGTCAGACCCACAGGAGCTCAGACTTGGCAATTGTTGCCTGAAGTTGAGGATCAGGGGCACTCGTATGGAACTGAGTCCTTAACCTGTGAGATCCATGCTAACTGCAAGTACTTAGTGTCATAATTAAAGTTTAGGACTCCCAGTCCATATCTGGAAAACTGGAGAATTGGATGGTATAGAAAAAATATATATACACATTTGTTGTCAAAAATATACTCTTTAATAATAAACAACTTTATGCCAATAAATTCAGAAATATAGATTAAATTAAAGTACAGGTTAATCTAATGTATGAACTGAGATACAAAAATTCTAAACTAAAATATTACTGAAACAAATTCACATGACTATGTTGTGTACATGTAGATAACAGTGTTCACTCAAGAAGAAATATATACCGTTAATAACCCTGCACCTATTAAATTAGGTGAATTTTTTGTTTAAATAGCCCCACAAAGATAACTCCAGGCCCAGATTGCTTTACTGATGAATCCTGCTAAATATTTAAATAATAAATAAGCAAATTATACAAACTCTTTTAGAAAATTTAAGATGAAGGAATATTTCCCAGCATGTCCTATGAGGCCTGCATTACCCTGATACCAAAACCAGACAAAAATTACAAGAAAAATACAGATCAGTATTCTTCATAAAAACAGGTACAAATATTCTTAACAATGTTTTAGAAAATTGAGTCCAATAGTGTACAGAAGAATAATATAGTATGACCAAGTGAGGCTTATCCCATAAAGACAAGGCTGGTTCAATATTAGAAAGTCAATCAATGTAATTCATCGTATTAACAGACTAAAGAAGAAAAATCATATAAGCATCTCAACAGATTCATAAAAATCATTTGACAAATTCAATTATCCATTCCTGATTTTTTTTATCTTTTTTTTTTTTAGCTGAGCCATCCTGCCACCTGTTGGTAGCTCAACGGCAACTTGGCTCGGGCTGGCCTCGAACAGCTGTTGCTCAGAGCTCAGCTCGCACTCTTGAGCAAGCTCTTAGCCAACTGAGCCACTCGGCTGGCCCTTCATTCCTGATTTTAAAAAAAAAATCTTAGCAAACTAGGAATAGAGGTGAACTTTCTCAACTTGATATAGGGCTTCTATGAAAAACCTACACTTAGCATCATACTTAATTGTGGAAGATTGAATGGTTTCCACCCTTAGATTATTAACAAGGGAAGGGTGTCCACTCTTACCACTTCTAATCAGCATTGAACTGGAGGTCCTAGTTTGTGAAATAAGGCAAAAAAGGAAAAAAGAGGCACACAAATTAGAAAAATGAAGAAATAAAACTGTCTCTACTTGTAGACAGCATAATTGTCTACATACAAAATCTTGAAGTGTGTACAAAGAAGCTACTAGAACTAATAAATGAGTTTAGTAAGATCTTAGGATATAAGGCCAATATTTAAAAATCTTATTTCTATATACTAGCAATGTAAAACTGAAAAAGGAAAAAAAAATACTATTTAAAATATTGGGTTGTCAGAAAAGTCATGAAGCATATTTGCAATGAAAAACAGAAAAATTATGTCATGACTTTTCCAACAACCCAATAGCACCCAAAAGAACCCACATGAAATACTTAGGTATAAATCTTAAAAATATGTTGAGATCTGTACATTGAAAAGTAAAAAACACTGATGAAATAAACCTAAAAACTACCTAAACAAAAGAATTAGAGTACTCAATATTGTCATGTCAATTTCCACTAAAACTAATTTATATATTCAATATATTTCTGATAAAAATCCAAGCAGACTGTTAAAAATAAAAATAACAAGCAGACTGTTAAATTAATATGGAATGGCAATAAAAGTAGAATAGCTGAAACATTTTAAAAAGAGCAAAATTTGAAGACAAACGCTGTCTGATGTCAAGCCTTACTATACAACTGCCATCATCAGAACAGTGTAGTACCAACAAAAAGTAATATAGAGATGAATGGAACAAAAATGAACCCACATCTGTATGGTCAATTAATTTTTGACAAAAATGAAAAAGCCATTAAATAAAGATATTCTTTTCAGCAAATGGTGATGATGAAACAACTCAACACTTCTGTGCAATAAATAAAAATAAAAACTTAATTCATTTCATTCAACACATAAAAATTAACTCAGTGTGGGTCATACACCTAAATGTAAAACATGAAACTGTAAAACTTCTTGAGAAAGCATAGAAGGAATCTTTAAGACCTTGGGTAAGACAAAAATTTATTGGACACTGAACCAAAGTATGATCCATGAAAGAAGAAAGTGATAAATTGGGCATTAAAATTAAGAACTTATGTTCTTAGAAAGGCACCATTCTGAAAATGAAAAGACAATGCACAGATTGGGAAAAATTATTTACAAATAACATATCTGATAAAGAACTTGTATCCAGAATGATGAGGCAGGAAAAGAGTTAACAAAAAGTGAGCCCAAGGTGGCTAGCAGGTGAATTGATCAGTACTTTGCACTGCCTGCATGGTCTCCCCAGGACCACCCAGGCCTAGCCCCTAGAGATAAATTTTTCTGTTGAAACACCCATAAAAAAAGGATATCAGACCCCAACCAGAATTGTCCAGGTTTGGCGACTGCGCAGACTGCTGGAACCTACCCTTAGACTGACCTCCAGCCTCATTATAATACAATTACAATAAAATAACATTATAGCTTGCCCCCCACCCCTGTGCGTTTTTCTGTATTCATTCTAGGTAAGGGCATGGGAAGAAAGACACCAGTTATATAACCTGCCCATGTCAAACAAATGACCTCAGTCTATATGTCAAATGTCCTGAGGTTGTATGTCACATCCTCTGCTGTAAGAAAATTACATACACTTTCCTATATAAGAAAAGCTAACCTGAAGTTCAGGGCAGCCATCTTCTATAGACACTGCCATGGGCACGCCCCTCACTGCCTGACTTTCAATAAAACTTGCTTTATTTTATTTTATTTTTTTGAGGGCAGTGTCACTGACCCTCATATGTGGGACCCGAACCACGGCCGCCGGCTTCCCAAGTCAGCACTTAACCACCACGCCACTCTGCTAGCTCAAAACTTGCTTTCTTACTTTTCTGAGTCTCGTGAATTGTTTCACATTCTGCAAATGACCAGGGATATCCAAAAACAATACACAGAATATATAAAGAATTCTCAATAAGAAAAAAAGAAAGAAATCCAAGTGGAAGACTTGAACACACAGTTATATATATATATATATATATATATATATATATATATATATATATATATATATACACATATATATATATATAACAGGTAAACATATGAAAAGCTCAAAATTAGTAGTCACTAGAGAATTTCAAATTAAAATCACAATGAGTTATCACTACACTATTATTAGCATGTCTATACTCGAAACACAATGAGAATGCAGGGCACCTGGAACTTTTATATATTGCTGGTGGAAGTGAAAAATGGGACAGCTACATTGGAATATGGTCTGGCAGTTTCTTTTACTTTTTTTTATTTTTTATTTTTTATTTATTTTATTTTTTTTAGCTGAGCCATCCTGCCACCTGTTGGCAGCTCAACGGCAACTCAGTTCGGGCTGGCATTGAACTGCTGTTGCTCAGAGCTCAGCTCACACTCTTGAGCGAGCTCTTAACCAACTGAGCCGATCAGCCGGCCCTTGGCAGTTTCATATAAAGTTCAATATACATTTACCATATGACTCACCAATCCTAGTCCTAGGTATTAAAGTGAAATGAAAATATATTCACACTAAAACCTCTCTGTGAGTGTTTATACCTGCTTTTTTGTAATTGCCAAAATCTGTAAAATGCAAATATCCTTCAACTGATGGATGGATAAACAAAATGTGTTATATCTGTATAAGGGAGTTCTACTCCACAATAGAGCGGAATGAAATACTAACACATGCAACAACATGGATAATCTCTGCTGTATTCTGTTAAGTGAAAAAAGTCAGATTTAAAAGGCTACATACTGTGTGATTTCATTTATATGACATCCTGGAAAAGGCAAAACTATAGACACAGAAAACATAAGTTTTCTGGATGTGGGAGGAGAAGTTCACTACCAAAGGACACAAGATGAGGGATTTCTGGGAGTGATGGATCTTTTCTATATCTTGATGCTGTGGTAGTTACACAACTGTGTGCTTTTGTCAAAACTCTCAGAACTGATCATTAAAATATATGAATTTTATTGAATGTAAATTATACCTTAATTTTAAAAACCAACTAAATCATAGGGACAGAAGAGTAGAAGCTAGGATTTTAGCCAGCGAAACACAACACATATACATGAACACGCACACGCATATATAACCTAAGAGCACTTACAAAGGAGTATTCAAATAAGTGTACATTCATGTACAGTGATATGAATGGCATCCATAGATGTCATAGGAAGACATTAAATCAATGATAAGTATTTATAACAAAAATTGTAACTATGATGAAAACTATTGGTAGTCTGGCTTAATTCGTTCTTCAGTTTGTAGATAAAAATGTCATGTGATACAGATGGAAAATCTTAACATATTCCACATCAAAATATAGATAAAGAATACTTTCAGAATGTATTTATACTTTTAAAAATAATACAGACTGACCCCTTCAAATTTAGTGACTTATATAAAAAGTATTAACTTCAGTTTTAGGAAAAGGAAACAGTGACTATTGCATATTTTCTAGTTTGATGACTTTTGTGTAGTCCTTTTGGCTTTTTCCTCATTGTAGGTTGAAATTAATAGGGGAATCTGATGATTTTTTTTCCTTTTAGGAAAGAGATTATACTCTTTGTATGTTTATGTTTTTCCCTGCCTGTGTAGAAAAAATGAATTAATATTTCTTTTGGATAGGGAAAAATCTGTAGCATAAAATAAAACCTGTAGACAATTAAATCAGTGGTGCTTGCAGCATTTTGTAAAATTCTGATATGGCATATGGGCTAAACACAAATTAACCTAAAGGAAATCCTTTATCATGCAAATTATTTTCATTTGCATGAGACTCCTGAATATATAGTACTCTTTATAGGAAATTGTTTTCATGGAGGCACTGTACAGCATTTTAGAGAACAGCCTTGTGCAAAAACCACTAGATCAGAGACAAGGAGCTACTCAAGATTTATGGACAAATCAAGCCCTAAGGAGACTTAAGATTTGAAAAGTCCATTTGATAACTGTACAGACTTAAGATGAGAAATGCTAATGAGGACCTACCTACCATTTGGCAGGCACTGAGCTGTGAACAAACTTTAACTCTTTTGAATTTCAGGATAGTAAATCTATAAAATGGGACCATATATACAAGTAAAATTGGTAAGTATTAATGGTCCCATTTTACAAATAAGGAAACTAAGACCCAACAAAATAACTAAATTGCCTAAATCCATACAGCTAGTGGCAGAACTAGAATTAAATCCCAGTCTACCTAATGCTAAATAAATTTATCACTTAAAGATATATTTTCTGAAGAGAGTGTCAAGTTGTAAGAACTAAGAGGGTCTACAACAGCACTGTCCACTAGAAATATAATATTAGCCACAAGTACAAGCCACATATGTAATTTTCTAGTAGCCACATTACAAACGGTATAGAAAACAGGTGAAAATTATTTTCATAATATATTTTGTTTAACCCAATATATCAAAATATTAAAATGTCAACATATAATTAATATCAAAAATAAACATGATATTTTAAATCCTCCATTTTTTTAACTAAGTGTTTGAAACCCAATGTATATTTTACGCTTATGGCACACTGTAGTTTAGACAAATCCTTTTTTTTTTGGTTTAAACAATAGACATTTGTTTCTCGCAGTTCTGGAGGCTAGATGTCTGAGATTAGGGTGCCAGCATGGTCTGGTTTTGGTGAGAACTTGCTTCCTGGCTTGTAGATAACTCCTTCTCACTGTATCCTCACATGGTCGAGAGAGTTCAAGGTCTAGTCTCTTTCTCTCCTCGTTTTTATTATTAGTTTCAGGTGCACAAAACAACATAGTGACTAGGCGTTTACACCCCTCACAAAGTGATAACTCCAGCAAGCCTACTATCCATCTGACACAATATATACCTATTATAATACCATTGACTATATTCCATATAATGTACATTCTGTGACTATATGTATTTTTATAGTTGACATTCAATATTATTTTATATTAGTTTCAAGTGTACAACATAGTGTTTAGACATTTATATAATTTATGAAGTGATCCTCCAATAAGTCTAGTACCTATACATAGTTTTTATATTATTGACTATTATCCCCATACTGTATTTCACATCCCTATGACTATTTTGCAACTACCAATTTGCATTTCTTAATTCCTTCACCTTTTTCACTCATCCCCCCAAGCTCCTGCCTTCTGGCAACCATTAGTTTGTTCTCTGTATCTATGAGTCTGTTTCTGTTTTGTTTGTTCATTTATTTTGTTTTTTAGATTTCATATATAAGTGTAAACATATGATATTTGTCTTTTTCTGTCTGACTTATTTCACCTAGCATAATATCCTCTAGGTCCATCCATGTTGTTACAAATGGTAAGATTTAATCCTTTTTTTGGTGGAGTAATATTCCACTGTATATACCAGGGCTGATAACTATGTTTGCAAATTTGTTGCAACTATGTTGCTAACCTTTTTTGATATCAGAGGGATTATTCATTATGAATTTGTATCAATTGGACAAACAGTTAACCAAACTTACTATTTGGAAGTGCTGAAATGGCTGCATGAACTTTTCACCAATAATTCAGGGCCCTTGCATCACGACAATGTCCAGCTCACATGGCACTGTCTGTGAGAGAGTTTTTGGCCAGTAAACAAATAATTGTATTGGAACACCCTCCTTTACTCACCTGATCTGGCCCCCAATGACTTCTTTCTTTACCCAAAGATAAATGAAACATTGAAAGGAAGACATTTTGATGACCTTCAGGACATCAAGGGTAATCTGATGACAGCTCTGATCGCCATTCCAGAAAAACCGTTCCAAAATTGCTTTGAAGTGTGGGCTAGGTGCTGGCATCAGTGCATAGCTTCCCAAGGGGAGTAACTTGAAGGTGACTGTAGTGATATTTAGCAATGAGGTAATATAGCACTTTTTCAAGGATGAGTTTTCAACTTAATTGTCAGACCTCATATATAGTACCTATTCTTTATCCATTCATGTACCAATGGATACTTAGATTGCTTCCCTATCTTGGCTATTGTAAATAATGCTGCCATGAACATAGGGATGCATATATATCTTTTTGAGTTAGTATTTTGGGATTTTTAGATAAATACACAGATGTGGGATTTCTGGGTCATATGGTAGTTCTATTTTTAATTTTTTGAGGAACCTCCAACTGTTTTCCATAGTGGCTGCTCCAATTTGCAATCCCATCGCAGTGCACAAGGATTCCCTTTTCTCCACATCCTTGCCAACACTTGTTGTTTATTGACTTATTGATGATGGACATCCTGGCAGGTGTGAGGTGATATCTTATTGTGGTTTTCATTTGCACTTTTCTGATGATTAGTGATATTGAGCATCTTTTCATAGGTCCATTGGCCACCTGTATGTCCTCTTTGGAGAAATGTCTATTCAGGTCCTCTTCCAATTTTTTAATTGGATTGTTTGTTTTTTTCATGTTGAGTTGTATGGGTTTGTTAAAATTTTTGAACCACTTTTCAAAGGCTCAATTGTGTCACTTGGCTAGTGCCTATAGTATTGGACAGAGCACTTCTAGAGGCAGATATGGCACAGGGAGCACCTTGGAACTGTTACGGAAGAGACAGGCTGAGGTGAGCACTGGCAAAGTAGCTTGTATCAATTCTAAGGGACTACAAAGAGAGAAATGGAAAAATATCAGAAACTGCTGGGGTCTGTAGAAAATCAGAAAGTGATTTATGTTGTACTTTATGACATAGCTAAGAAGTTTAGGACTCTGAATAAAGCAGGGGTGTAGGAAGTCCACTCTTACTGGACAGTGACCTCAGGGAGAGGCTAGTGGGTCAGCTTTAAGACCCATGGCTGTGCCCATCATTTGGAATAGAGGTCTATGTGGGATTTTTTTCCCCATTCCATTATGCTAAAGGATGCCAGATCAAAGACATGGTACAGAACAAGTTTTCTTGGTTGGCTCTAGGCCAAAATGAATTGAACCAACTAGCCAAGACTTAGGCCTTTGAGAGGTTTTTCCCTGCATGGCTAGAACAAGGTGGTTAGACAGTGACACCCAAAACAAAATTAAATGTTCTTCTTGCCTGTTACCTTCCCAACCACTTGACCCTAAGGAAAAAGATAGAAGTCCATCCTTTAGGCTAAGCTTACACTTGAATATCGTAATTTCTCCTTTCTAGCTGGTCTTAATGTTTCTTTTATTTTATTTTGACCTGTGTCAAAAATGTGCACAATGAGAGGAACATTATGATTTTACTAGGCCATACTCTCTTGCCCTGTCACTAGAGAAAGTTTACATATTTGTACTACAAATTGGAAAAAGATGTATCCTACTATTCTCTACAGATGCTATATTGTTTTCAGGCCAAATTCTGCAAAGTCTGAATTTGAGGGAGGAATAGTGGTGATGATGGTGGTCATTTTGGCATTTTGAGGGGCATACACACATGGGCAAGAGATAGAGATGAGAGAGAGAGAGAGAGAGAGAGAGAGAGAGAGAGAGAGAGAGAGAGAGAACACACAATAGTCAATCTGTTCTTTTTTTAATGAACTGGAATAGAAAGAACTCTAGAGAATTCAAGTCACTGTTATAATACCTGTTGATAAGAACACAAAATTTAAGCTAACGTGAAAATTACTTAGACATCTGTCATATATGCTCTGCATATCATTTTAATTCTCTACTTCATGATCAGTTTTACTTTATCTCCCTCTCTCTTTCCTTAAGTTTCAGTACCTAGAGATCCAGGAAGTGGAGTGATATTGAGAAAGATGGAAATTCATAATTACTTAACAGAGCAACTTCGTAGAAGTGGAAAACTCTAAAGAGTACAGTGCCAAATTCAGACAAAGACATCACAAGAAACTATAAATCATTGCTGCATATGAATATATATGAAAGTTCTTCAACAAAATCCTAGCAACCCGAATCCAGCAACATAGAAAAAGGATTATACTTCATGATTATTTGGGATTAATCCCAGGAATGCAAGACTGGAATGATATCAGAAAATAAATCAATGTAATACATCACATTAGTAGAATGAAGTACAAAATACTCAGTATTTTCCTCAATATATGGGAAGAGCAAAATGCAACAACCTTTTGTGATAAAACAAAACAAAACATTCAACAAACTAAAAATACTGAGGAACCTCCTCAACCTGATAAAGGGCTTATCTATGAAAAAACCCCAGATAACATACTTAATGGGGGAAGACTAGATGTTTCTTTCCTCAGATCAGAAATAAAAGAAGGCTCCCTGCTTTTACCACTTCCATTCAATATTTTACAAGAGGGTCTAGCCAAGGCAATTAGGCAAGGGAAAGAAAAAAAAATACATCCAGTTTGGGAAGGAAGAAGTAAACCTCTGTTCGTGGATGACATAATCTTGTATATAGAAAACCCCAAAGAATCTACTAAAAACCTATTAAATCTAATAAATTGATTTCAGCAATACTGCAGTATTCATCAATATTGATGATATTTCTCTATCAATGAGTACTCTGAAAAAGATATGTTAAAACTTTAATTATAATAGCATCGAAAGTAATAAAAATACTTATAAATAAATTTGACAAAATAAGTGTAAAACTTGTACACCAAAATCTACAAAACTCTGTCAAAACTCATTAACGAATACCTAAATAAATGTAGAGATATCCCATGTCCATGGATATAAAGGATTAATATTGTTAAGTTTGCAATACTCCCCAAATTAATCTACAGATTCAGCATGATCCCTATCAATATTCCAGCTGCCTTTTTTGTAGAAATTAGGAAGCATCCTGATCCTAAAACTCAGAAAGAAATGCAAGGCACCCAGAATATCAACATCATCTTGAAAAAGAAATTTGTCAGGTTCACACTTCTAAATTTCAGTACTTACTAAAAAGCATTAGTAGTGAAGACAGTATGATTTTGGCATAAAGATTCTCATACAGATCAAATTAATAGAATTGAGAATCCAGAAAGAAACCTTTACTTTTGTGATCAATGGATTTTCAACAATAATACCAACAATTCAATGATGAAAGAAGAGTCTTTTCAACAAGTGTTGCTGAGGCTATTGGATATCCACCTATGAAAGACTGAAGTTGGATCCCTACCTCACATATTATACAAAATTAATTCAAAATGGATGATAGACCTAAATGTAAGAACTAAAACTCTTAAACTCTTAGAAGAAAGTGCAGGAGTAAATCATCATGACCTTGGGTTAGGGAAGGAATTCTTAGATATGACACCAAAAGCACAAACAACAAAGCACAATGTAAACTCATCAAAATTAGAAACTTTTGTGCTACAAGCAATACCATTAAGAAACTCAAAGATGATTCACACAATGGGAGAAATTATTTTAAAAACATAAGTCTGATGAGGACATAACCAAAATATGTAAGAAATAAAAAAGGACCTCTCAGAACTCAATAATGAAAAGGTAAATATCGCAATTGGGCCGGCCGAGTAGAGTGGTGGTTAAGCGCTGGCTTGGGAAGCCAGCGGCCCCGGTTCGGGTCCCACAGATGAGGGCCATTGACACTGCCCGCCCCCAGACTTAGTTGTGGAGGGCACAGCAAGCTCAGCTCCAAGCCCAGTCATGCTGCTCAGCTCAAGGTGCTGTGTTCATATAGTTGTGGGTGGGTGTAGCCACCATCCCATTAGGGAGTCGAACCAGCAGCCTTGTTGTTAAGAGTGCACGCTCTATCCACTGAGCCATCTGGGTGGCAGCTCAGCTCAAGCTGCCAAGTTCAGTCTTAGTTGTGGGCAGGCATAGCCCACCATCAAACAGGCAGTCTTGTTAGGAGCACGTGCTCTCACCAGCTGAGCCATCCTGTCACCTATTGGCAGCTCAGCGGCAGCTCAGCTCAGGCGAAGCGTCACTGGCCCATGTGGGAACTGAGCCAGTGGCTCTGTTGCTCAGAGCTTGCACTCTGAAGATAACTCTTAACCAACTGAGCCACTCATCCAGCCCTGAGCAAAGGATTTGAATAGACATCTGCACAAAGCAGATATACAAATGGCCAATAATTACGTAAAAAGATGCTCAGCATAATCAGTCATTAGGGAAATGAAAATCAAAACTAAAGTAGTGAGCTAGCTACAACTAGCTCACAAAAAGACAGACAATAAAATGTGTGAGTATAAATGTGGAAAAATTAGAACACTTGTGCATTGCTGGTGGGAATATAAAATAGCATGGCCACTTTGGAACACAGTTTGGCAGTTTCTTAAATTGTTAAACATATAGTTAACATATTACCCAGAAATTCCACTCCTAGGTATCTACCCAAGAGAAATGATAACATATGGCCACACAAAAGCCACACATGAATGTTTATAGGAACATTGTTCATAATAAAAATTTTTGAAAGAAACAAAGTACACATTGACTGATGAATACATGGAAAAAATGTGGATTATCCATACAATAGAAAACAAATCTATCCATACAGTGGATTTGGCAATAAAAAGAAATGAATTACTGATACATCCTGAAACATGAATGAATCTTGAAAAATTATTCAAAGTTAAAAGAAGGCAATCTAAAGAAACCACATTTTGTAGATTCCAATTGTATGAAATTTCTACAATAGGGAAATCTATAGAGACAGAGTGTAAATTGGTCTTTGCCTACTGCTGGGGTCAGAGAGAATGGGGAGTGACTGCTTATGAGTACAAGGTTACCATTTGGGCTAATGAAAATATTCTACAATTAGATTTTGATGATGGTTTCATAATTCTGTCAATGTATTAAAACCACTGAATTTTTTCACTTTAAATAGGTACATATTATGTTATTTGAATTGTATCTCAATAAGGATTTTTAAAAATCAAAAATGTTGCGCGGTGGTTAAGTGCTTGCTTAGGAAGCCAGCGGCCCCAGTTCGGGTCCCACATGTGAGGGCCAGTGACACTGCCCTTAAAAAGAAAATAAAAAATGTAATTTCTCTCTAATGTTATTGAAAAGTAAATTCCTAATGTGACGCTTTGGCTACTTCTGTTTATTGGCATGTTTGGAGGCATGATTTTTATTATGGGAGTTGAATCTGCTACACATTCTTTGCTGACCATCTGTAGTTTTAGCTAAAAGAAGCCTTTGAAATACATATCTGTTTAACTCAATTCTTTTATATAGTTAATCTTTCTTTACCATTAAGAAATAGAGTATTTATATTTAATCACAACTTTTTTTTTCAGTTCTTTAAACTACAAAAGCCTGTTTGTTACTCTCTACTTATATACTTCACATACAGATATTATTGTATCAGGCTCATTCTACTGGTGGGTAGACGATAAGTGCCCCTTTTGGGTAAATTCCACCACTGTGCATAATTGAGTTAACATAGCAGGACTGAGACCACTATCTTTAGAAAGGCCTCTTTTCGAGTTTGGACCTTAGGCCTCGTATCTGGGAACTTTGAGTTTGGGAGTGTTCCCACCCTTCCCTAACTGATAAAGCTGTCTCATTGTGCCTGGTGTGTACAAACAACATGGTTTGTGCTGAACACTTGTCTTCTTACTGTGTATGTAGAGTCTTGGGACTTACTAAGTAGACAGTGACTACATGCCCATCCCCCAGTACAGACTTTGAGCACTGAGTCTATAAAGAGCTTCTCTGGGACACAACATTTCACATGTGTTGTCTCAACTTATTGCTGAAGGATTTAAGTATGATCTGTGTGACTCCACTGGGAGACTTTTGTAAGCTTCCACTTGGTATCTGGTTTCCTCCTCGCTTTGTCCCATGTGTCTTTTCTTTTTCTTTCTTTTTTTTTATAATCCACATCCCGTGACTATATATATTCAATTACAATAGGTATACAACCTCCGCTTCAGGTATACAGTGCAGTGATCAGACCTCTACTCCATCCATGAAATGGTCTCCCTAACAAGACCTATGACCATCTGACATTCCACAGAATATTTACAACATTATTAATTAATTATATTCCCCAAACTGTTTTTCATATCCCAGTGGCAATATTGTAATTGCCTATTTTTGCTGCCTAATCCCTTCCCCTTCTTCCTCATCCCCATCCCCCTCCCAATTAGCAACCCTGATTTTTCCTCTATATCTAAAAAATATGGAACGCTTCACGAATTTGCATGTCATCCTTGCTCAGGGGCCATGCTAATCTTCTCTGTATCATTCCAATTTTAGTATATGTGCTGCCGAAGCGAGCACCCATGTGTCTTTTCTGCTTGATGATTTTGCTTTGTAGCCTTTTTCTGTAGTAAGTCATAGTCTCAAATATGACTATGTGCTGTGTCCTGTGAGTCTTCTTTGTGAGTCATCAATCCCGGGCATGGTCCTGCAGACCCTCAACATAGTGGTGGCAACAGTACGATCTGCTGACTGACTCATTGAAATCCAGCAAAAGAATAGTTTGGAAGAAGGAGGATGAAGGGGCTAAAGAAGAGGACCCTTTGGTGCCTGGGTGGCCATGGATTCCTCCACAGTATGAAACAGAAGTTGAGCTGTTCTCTGTTGTGGGAGGTAAAAGTTCACTGGGAAATTTGAAAGTAATATATCCAAGTGAGTTGGCTTGCTGAATCCCCTTACTGTTTTTGGCCATGCAAGCTAACTGAGGAAGAAGGTGTAAATAGCCTTTGGTTTTGGTACTTCCTCCAGCCTGCAGGAGGAAGGGCCCCCAAATTTCCAGATGTAAGCCTGGGGGCAAGCCCAAAATGTTAAAAGTTGGCATTATTCTTTCCTCAAAGTGGAAGGAAAATGGCTAAATTTAGTTCCCAGGACTGGAACAAAGCTTTAGATAGATAACAAGACAGATAAAAAAGGAGGGAGGGAAACACGCTAGCATTTCTTTGCCTTAGCAGCTACTGCAGCAGTACTGCCTTCCCCTCCCCCAACCTCACTCCAGTCTGTATCTCAGGGATCTGTAATGTTCAACCTGTTGATCTGAAGTTCTTTTTAGGGGTTTGAGTGAATTTGCAATGAGAAAGATAATTTTAAGAAACGAATTTGTGACTTGTGGCTATTGCATCTGGGTGTATCATAAAATTGATGTAAACTGTTATATCCTTTATGACATGAATGCTACTAGGATCATCCCAATCAGGGAAAGATGGGGTGAAAAAACCATTAGTGGAACACAACTTTCTTGCCTTTTGCCACTGGTAGACTTACAGAATTTGAAATCTTTAAATAATGAAAATAATAAATCTTCATAAGTAATGATTTGTGCCTATCAGGGTCTCTGGGAAAAGGGTGACAAATGAAAGTGAAACAATCTCCAGATTGGGGTTTTTGAAAAGCAGTTTTAGGGCTGGCCGAGTGGCTCAGTTGGTTAAGAGCTCGCTCAAGGGTGTGAGCTCAGCTTTGAGCAACAGCAGTTCAATGCCCAGCCTGAGCTGAGTTGCTGCTAAGCTGCCAACAGGTGGCAGGATGGCTCAGCTAAAAAAAAAAGCAGTTTTAATTATTACTGAGATTTTATGAAATCAAATGTCTGACCCTTAGAAGCTAATGATTTCCTAGCCTGATGTGCATATTTTCAGTGGGTCAGTTTCAACTCTAAGCCTGACAAGGCAAAATGGAAATACAGCAAGGCTGACAGTCTGGCCCTGCAACTTCTAAGCCTTATTTAGAATACTGAATTCACAGATCCTAATTACCTGGACCTGGCTGTAAGCTGAAACCAAATACTGTCTACCATGAAACTATTTCAGCCTCAGCACTAGCTGTGTGGAACTAAAATCGGACAAAGTTGCTCCATTCAACGAATAGAAGTCAGAATCTGGGACTTTATTTCAGATTTAGGACACTCCTCTCTAGGGCCCTAAACTAGACAAACCTCACAGATGCTGCTGGACTGTCTGGGTCACATACAGATGCCTACAGGAGAAGGCTTGTTCTCTGATGTGACCATCTGAAATTGAGACGCTGACAAGCTCTATATTCCTGATGCAGAAACTATTGCATTCCTAACTTGTGATTCCTGCTGAATGCTGCAAGTTGAGAGAGGACATATTCCAGGTTCTGTGACCCCTCTGGTCACTTTTGACAAAATAAACACATGACCCCACTCAGGGATGACCCACAGCTATTGGCTATTGATTTTTTGTGTTTGGTATTCTTGATTAGTTACAGTTTGCAACAATGAATTGACAGCCTGAGTCTATGTACTCACCTTTTTCCTGGTACACACACCTTGGAAAAGCAATCTGATTATTAAATGCAATATAACTGTCTTCAGAAAAAGATTACTCTTATCTAGGCTACTCACAGGATAAATTATCAGGACAAAAGAGATAAAAGTTTACTTAAGTTCATTTAAAAAGATTTTTTTAAATCAGAATTTCATCCTGACCAATTCCTGAACACAGTGTCCTTCTGGTTAAATTTATATAAAACTTATTTTTAATGAAAATCCTTTTGTTCCCTTTACACACAACCATTCCAGTCAAAAGAGCTGGGTAAGATTAGAGGATGGCTAAAAAAATGTAAAGTTATAGTTGTTGAATGGGACACATTGAATTTGTAATAATGGAGAAAAACAAAACCCTGACAGCTGGAGAGATACAGAGGTCCAGGAAGGCATTAATGATCTCTGTTTTTCCTAACTATTCCTGGAAGCTACTCCTCTTTCTGAAGGAAATCTCCCATGCAACCTTTCTTTTATTTTTTTTAAAGATTTTATTGGGGAATTGGCGGAGGGGAACAGCGTTGGGGAATCGGGGAAGGGGAACAGACAAGTTGCTGTCTTTTTGTTCTTCAGTTTAGTTGCAGAGGATGTTGCTTCACTGTTGGTATCGTCATTGCACTCTTCCCGGATGAAGCAGATCCGTCGCTGGCCTCTGGATGTCGCTCACCGTGGCTATTGGCAGCTCACGCTGGCTGCGGGCCACTCACTGTAGCCTATGGCAGCCCACTGCAGCAGGGGCTGCAGCCCACACCATCACCGGAGCTCGCACAGCCCAGCTCCAGGTGGAGCTGTTGTTAGCTGTAGAGGGCAGTGTCACTGGCCCTCATGTGGGATCCGAACCGGGGCCGCTGGCATCCCAAAACGAGCGCTTAACCAGTGCGCCACTGGGCCGGCCCCTCCCATGCAACCTTTCTAACTTCTGCAAGATCTTTGAATTCAAACTGACGGTTAACCCTAAATCACAGCTAACAGCACTGAGCATGAAACAGCAGAAGATGGCCCCATCTCCTGCATTTTTCTATACAAAACATCTCCAGATGCTGTCCATAATCATGAGGAAGGTGAAAAGGTGTTATGGACAAGCAAAACTGTTTGGAAGTATGTTAATTTGTTAGGGCTACCATAACAAAATATCACAGGCTGGGTGGCTTAAACAATAGAAAATTATCTTCCCACAGTTCTGGAGGCTGGAAGTGTAAGATAGTGTTTGGCAGGGATGGGTTTTTTTTTTCTTTTCTTTTTTTTTTTTTGAGGCTTCTTTCTTTGGATGGCTGCCTTCTTGCTCTGTGCATGCCTATCCCTGCGGTCTCTGTGCTTCTAAATTTCCTCTTTTTTTTTTTTTTTTTTGAGGGCAGTGTCACTGGCCCTCATATGTGGGACCGAACCAGGGCTGCTGGCCTCCCAAGCCGGCGCCCAACCACTGCGCCACTCGGCCGGCCCCAAATTTCCTCTTCTTATAATGACACCAGTCAGATTGGATTAGATCCCACTATAACATCCTCATTTTAACTTAATCACCACTTGAACTGAAATGATTTGTGTATGTTGAAACATCCTTGTATTTTGGAAAAATCCCACTTGGTCACAGTGCATGATTCTTTTAATGTGCTATGGAATTTAGTTTCCTAATATTTTGTTCATGATTTTTACATCCAAATTCATCAGGGTTATTGGTCTCTATTTTTTTCTGGTGCGTTTTTTCTGGATTTGGTATCAAAGTAGTGTTGGTATCATGAAATGAGTTTGGAAGTATTCTGTCATCTCTAACTCACTGGAAGCAATTGAGGTCTTAGAATTGGTTTTATATCCTCTTTAAATGTTTGGTAGAATTCACCAGCAAAGTCCTCTAGTCCTGGATTTTCTTTCTTTCAATATTTTTGATTACTATTTCAATCTCCCTACCAGTTACAGCTCTTTTCAAATTTTCTTTTTCTTTTTTTAACTTTATTTATTTATTTAATCATTTATTTATTTATTAACATTTATTGGGGTGACAACTCTTAGCAAAGTTACATAGATTTAAGGTGTACAATTCTGTAATATACCATCTATATATCATATTGTGTGTTCACCACCCAGAGTCAGCTCTCTTTCCATCACCATATATTTGACCCCCTTTACCCTCATCTACCACCCTCCTTCCCCCTTACCCTCTGGTAACCACTAAACTATTGTCTGTGTCTATGAATTTTGTTTCTTCATTTGTTTTTCCTGTTCTTTTGTTGTTTTCAATTTTATGTACCACATATGAGTGAAATCATATAGCTCTCGACATTTTCTGCCTGACTTATTTCGCTTAGCATTGTAATCTCAAGATCCATCTGTGTTGTTGCAAATGGCACAATTCCATCTTCTCTTTTCCATTGTGTATATATACCACATCTTCTTTATCCAATGATTCCATTCATTTATCAAAGGACACTTTGGTTGTTTCCATGCCTTGGCCACCATAAATAAAGCTGCAATGAACATCATTGTACATATATCTTTACAGATAAATGTTTTCAGATTTTTTGGGTGGATACCCAAGAAAGGGATTGCTGCGTCATATGGTAATTCTATTTTTAATTTTTTGAGGAACCTCCATACTGCCTTCCATAGTAGCTACACCAATCTGCATTCCCACCAACAGTGTATAAAGGTTCCTTTTTCTCCACAGTCTCTCCACCACTTGTTATTATTTGTCTTGTTGATGATACCATTCTAACTGGTGTGAGGTGATATCTCATTGTGATTTGTATTTGTAGAAAATGAATTTTTAATGGTGAAATATGAGGAGTTCTAGTCAGTTGGGACTAAGGAACTCCCTGTTGTTCACTGAAATCGCATGAAAACTTTAATAGGGTCTCTCATGGAGGTTGTATCTTGATGTTTGTCACATAATCCTTAAAGATTAATTCTAGGGGTGAAAATTTCAAGCATGAATATTGCCAATGCAAAGGTTCTGTCTCCAAACTTAAGGACTGCCTATGTGAGGAAATGTTATGAAATTAGCCCACAGTGCTTACGAGTGCTCCCATGGTTCCTGCTACAATGCTCAGAATAAAATCCAGAGACACTGGGCAAAGGTCACTCTTGTTTTACTTTGGCTTTCACTTCAGCAGTGTGTAAGTCATAGGCACAGCGGGAAATGTCTAAGTTAATGGAACCATGGGGTCAAGAATTTTAGTGTACAAAGAGACTGTAGATTTCAGGTTCAATGCCTCACCCAGTCTAGAGATACATGTTCATCCAGCTGTGTGAATTCTTCAATTAATGGGGAACAGATTCCTGTCCAAGTCAGCTAATTCCATATTTGGGCTGTTCTAATTCCTTTTTATATTGCCTCTGCATCTGCCTCCCTAAAGTTGCCATCATTGTTCTCAATTCTGCCAAATGGAGCAAAAGAGAATAACCATGACTCATTTCAAAATTTCCAAAACCTCATTTCAAAAATAAGGTTGCCCAATATCAATGTCACTCTAACAACTCATACTACCCACTGCACTTCTCTTATTTATTTATATCTGTATTAGAATGAGGACTTTAGAAATTCATACATTTTCCAAATGATGTTTAATCATTTCTCAAATGGGAATTCTACATCCATTGATCTGGAAGTGACACTCCAATTAATTTAGAATAAGATTCCATTAACTTTTCCTATGACTCAATTAATAGTGTTAATACATATTGAGTAACAACCCTTCCCCCCACCTCCCTGGGTGTTTTTCACATTAATTGCTGTCAAGCTGGGTCTCGTCCATCCCATATTAGTGATCCATCTTTTGGACTTTCATGCAAGGCTCTTGTTTTCCCTTAATAGGCTTCACCTTGTTGGCTTCACCTGGTCATTCTATCCCATCAAGCTCTTTTAACACTGCTGATTGCATCATCTGAGGTCTTCGCCAACTGTCCTCTGCAGAAAAGAGTTAACATAGCGGGACTGAGACTGGTATCTTTAGAGAGGCCTGCTGCCAAACTTGGCCCTTGGCTGGTGTCTGGGAACTTGGAGTTCCTTTTTTTCCTTTTCTGGTAATAAGATTTAGGATGATTATAGTAATTAATTCAGTGTGGTATTCGTGTTGGCATAGAATGGCTTTTTAGGACAGTCAGTGATGCTGGGATAATTGGTTATCCATATGCAAATAAAAGAATTGTCTCTCTACATTGCTCCATACATAAACAAAGATTCTGTGTGGATTAAAGACTGAACTGTGAAAGAAAAAACTTTTAAGCTTTTAGAAGACAATATAGACTGCTATCTTTATGAATGTGGAGTAGGAAAGAAAGTATAAAACAAGGCCCACAAAGCACAAACCATAAAGAAAAAAATTGATAAATTCAACTCTATTAAAAATAATGGCTGTTCATCTAAAGATAATGACCTGATAAGCCACAAATGAGGAGAAGACATGTTGCATACACATCACCTAGAAAGGATTGGTTTACAGAATAGACAAAGAATCTCAAAATGCAATATGATAACGACACAAACAAACTGGCAGAAAAGTTGGCAAAATATAAGAACTGTAAGTGTTTCTTAAGGAGGTACTTTGACCCTTGAGTCCTATAAACTGGTTTCTCTGTCCTTTTGATATATAC